>CM037876.1:241662525-242919859 GCA_021292165.1 Shinisaurus crocodilurus
GCAGAGCAGAGCAGCGCGGGGTGTGTCCTTCTTCTTCTTCTTCTTCTTCTTCTTCTTCTTCTTCTCTTCTTCTTCTTCTTCTTCTTCTTCTTCTTCTTCTCTCCTCCTCCTCCTCCTCCTCCTCCTCTCCTCCTCCTCCTCCTCCGCCTCCTCCTCCTCGGGGGAGTCTCCCTTATTGCTTCTCCCTCTTTCTAGACCTCTGTGTGACCTCCCCGAATTTAAATTAATCTGTATATTATATACAGATTGATATCTTGCACTTCTATTAAAGAATTACAATTAGAGGTACAGGATTGAGGAAGTTGGCTCCATCTAGCCCAGTCTTGGATCATCTCCAGGGTATGGTTCCATTTTGATGTTTAGTTTTTGTTCTTGATATTTTTTGTCGTTTACGATGGTTGTGAGACGACATATAATAGCATGGCCCATGCTAGGTTACTACATTTGTAGATTTGTATTCATAGACCTGCTGAAAATGTGGAGAATGTGTAATGCATGTTCGCACACAATAAAGTGTTTGAAAATAAACTTGTATTTAGATGCATTTTACTTTAATTACATCAGTATTTTCATAACAAACAATACATGTGCTTAGGGGGTAAGGGTTTCTTTAACTAATCTAGTGGAAGAGACTCGAGTGCTAAAATCCACGGGTTAGGGGGCGCAAATTACTTGCCTTGCCCCGGGTGCTGACAACCCACGCTACGCCACTGGCCTGACGCCAACTCTCTCATCTTTTTGGCTCCAGCTTAAGACTGCCCTCTACTCCCAGGCATTCAGTGGCATATGATGGAACATGTTAGCTGTTTTTACAGGTCTAGTTTGTTTTTTAATTGAAATTATTTTAGTTGTTTATACTGTTTAAATTGTGTATATTGAAATGTTATGCTGTATTTTATGGTATCTGTATTTTATGCTGTATTTTTATTGTATCTGTGTTTTGTATTTTGTGAATCCACAGGGTTGTTGTGAGGATAAAATGGAGAGGAGGAGGAGGATTATGTAAGCTGCCTTGGGTTCCTTGCAGGAGGAAAAAAGGTGGGGTATAAATATAAATAATAATAATAATAATAATAATAATAATAATAATAATAATAGCTGTGAGCTGCCCAGAGAGCTTCACCTTTGGATGGTATAGAAATGAAATAAATAAATAAATAAATAAATAAAAGAAGGATGACTAAATCTGGATCCAATCCTTTGCCCTCTTCGACTCTGTGGTAAGAGGGCTTGAGATTATTATCATATGGCACTTTAATGTAAATGTTTGCCCCCCCCTATCAATGGTGCAGCTTCAACTACCCTGCAAGCCTAACATCCCACATGTTTCTGAGTGCAGACTCCAAAGTTTGGCTGCTCACCACACCAGCTCCAATTCAGCACTGACCCACAGCAAATATATCACCTAGGAAATCTTGAGCTGTTATGTCTGTTTCCAGATCTGGGGAGATCGAAGATGGAGCCTGCTGCGCAGCCCCATTTGCAAATGATGCCCATGGATGCTTGATGCAGAGACATGATTGCCTTCAAAAAAATTGTCATTTACCATGCTTCAGAATTGATTCTTTTGTTGGCTTAGTACAATGGAATAAATCACTATGGAAATGTTAGCAGCTACCGAAGATGAATCGAACTTAGCCGCCGTGCTATAGAAAAGGCATGCAGGAAATTAAACCGTTGTTTCCCAGCTTGCTGATCCTAATGACAGCTGAGGACCTTGGGTACAATCCACTGGGGAATCTTTCTGCAAAAAGCTCCACAGAAGAAAATGGGAGCTCCCCAAGAGCACTACTGCAGGAGGACGCGCAGTGGGTTATGCTCACCTTCATCACTGTACATTCCAGTAGTAAAACCTCTAATCCCAGCACTGAATGGGGCACCCAAGAGTGGCAATTGGCTAATTGGCCTTTACATATAAAGGTTATATGCAGAGTGCTGAGGAAGCCAGAGAAGGTGGTTGTACACACACAAGCAGGTTATGGGAAAGGCCTCTGCCTAAGACTCTGGGAGCTACTTAGCTAGAAGGAAATAAGCTGACTCTGACCTATTTTATTTATTATTGTTCTGACCTCAACACACATTGGCCTGTGTATCTACCCAGGCAGTTAAATTCACATCCAGTCCACTGCTGTATAACTCAGAACTTCATCTTTATTGAAACACAAAATAAACAGTAAACAACTAATAAATGCAGGATCAATACATAGCTGTAGAAGGATGAGGAATGGATGAGGTGGAATGACAAGATGGATGGATGAGGAATGGAAGAGATGGATGGATGAGGTGAAAAAACAATGCAAGGCCAGGCTTTCAGGCGGCAACTAAGAGCACTAACAGAGAACCAGGCCAGAGGGAGTCTTCTTCCTAAAGGGAGGAAGAGCTGGTATAAACTGGGTTAGAAGTCCTTCCTAGGGACAATTCATCATCGCATGACAACAAGGCTTGTTCAGCTGCTAGCAGATTCATATAGGGAAAACAAAAGCAGTTACAAATGCAAAATCTAGGGGCAACATAACAAATAGCATAATGCCCACTTGGGGCCAAACTATTATCATCATCATCATCATCATCATCATCATGGCACTGCACAACAATTTAAAACAATAAAAACTTAAATCAATCAAAACAAGATCATTAAAAACAGTAAAAATATTAAAACATGGAGGGAGCAATCCTATAGCCCCTAGACAGTGTCTGAGGGGGCATAAGATAGCTCAGATTCCCAGGTCCGAGGCTGGAGGCAGCACTCCGACCTCCGAGCTGGGAATCGGAGCTCTGACCCCCGCTCCCTTGCCTCCTCGCAGCTGCAGCGGAAAGAACCACGCCGGCTGCTCTCCGAGGTCAGGAAAGTGACCTCAGAGAGGGGGGAAAGAGGGTGTTTCGGTGGACAAGAAGGGGAGGAGACTGGAGAGGCCAGGATACGAGGTATCCTGCAGCCACTCCAGCCTCCTTCCCTCCCCCTCTGAGATGCTCCAGCTAGACAGATGAAAACGCCCATCTAGTGGAAAATGCAGGGCAGGAGGACAGGGAGGCGAAGATTGCTGCTCCCCCCACTCTGCATAGGATGCCCGTAAACCTCCAAGTTTGGGGGCTTATGGGCATCGTGATAGGATTGGACCCTAAAACTACATATCTTTAAAAGGCTAGTATAAGGCCTAGTATAAGGCAGAGCACTATTTTCCTATGCATACCAGCTTTGCAAAGATACTGTGCCAATTTTGCAGGCAGCTCACACTAGTGCAGATTTTAAGATCTAGGTGCTACAATGCAAGGACCTTTCCTCACAATAATAACCAAGCAAGAATAGTGGCCCAACTGCATTTTATACTTAGCTTGCTATTCTCGGATACTCCAGTCCAGCACCAGGGGCATGATATCTAGGCTGCAATCCTATACTCACACTTATCCGGGGCCATGTCTTGTAGAACTCAGCGAGACCCAGGGATGTTGAAGAGTCCTTGGTCTCGAGTCACGAGTCGAGTCACGAGTCTTTGGACCCAAGTCTCGAGTCCGAGTCCGAGTCCTTGGTCCAAAATGGTGACTCCCGAGTCCCAAGTCCCGAGTCACTCCCAAAACTGACTCCACGAGTCCCTATTAAAATCAATGGGGTTTTTCCCCAACAAAATAAGGCTACTTCAGATGTGTGGCTTAAATAAATTCTAGGCACAAGTGTGCCTTTTTATTTCAAAACTCTGCCACTGATTTTGACAAGAACAGACCAGGCAGACAAACCCAAAATAACCAGGGAGGCAGAGGAGGCAGGGAACTCCAAAGCAGGCAGGCAGAGGCAGCCAAACCCAAAATGTCTGAAAGGTTGCATTTTAGGAAAATGATTTAAAAAAATAAAATCTTCGCTGGCGATCGCACTTCTCTCCACTTCTTCTGGCACAGCCCAGGGATGTTGAAGAGTCCTTGGTCTCGAGTCCAGAGTCGAGTCTCGAGTCCCATTAAAAATATTGGGACTCGAGTCCGAGTCGAGTCAGAGGGGGGACTCAGTCCGACTCACGAGTCGAGTCCTCGAGTCCGAGTCCCCATCCCTGGCGAGACCTACTTTGAGTAGATGGGCATCGGCTTGCACTGCTGGTCCCCATATCTTGACAGGAGAAGTTATTTTGCTGCATGGCAGGTGGGGAGGAGAATGATCCATGTTGCCTTTCACAACTTAAAAATAAAATAAAAAATGGAGCAGAACAAGCACTCCAGTGTTGCGTTTGCACAGCAAGGAAGCACACAGCAAACAAGGGCAATTTAAAAATTAATTTTAATAAGTTCCTAAAATGGTACAGCAGCACAGGATTAGGAAGGATGTCACTTTGCTGCTTCACAAACTTTTCTTTTTAAAAGGCTAGTGCTAGATGAGTATTCCAGCAATGGGATTGCACAGCATGGAAACCCACAGCCATTGAACACACTCACACTCACTCACACACTCACACACACAAATGCTTAAGGGCACAACCCCACATGCATGTTTAGACAGAAAAAAAAGTCCTACAACTTCCAGCATTCCCCAGCCAGCATAGCTGGCTGGGGAATGCTGGGAGTTGTAGGACTTTTTTTCTGTCTAAACATGCATGGGATTGTGGCCTAAAAGTAATAAAATAAGCAATGAGTTTTTGGGAAGGGATGTTATGTAATTCAGATGCAATAGGTTTCCCCCAATCACAATAGCTTGGACAAATTGCATTTTGCCCGGCATAATATACTGCATTCAGAGCTGAGAAAATGCAGTATCCTTACAACAGAAGTGCAGCCTCAAGTAAGACTTCTTAACTTCACACAAGTTGGTAACAGCTGTATATCTATTGTGCTAAAACCTGATGGTTCAGAAAGGCACGTAGGCTGCAATCCTATGCACACTTTATTAGCAGTACATACTTTTGAGCAAACTTTGAGTAAATTACTTTTGAGTAAACATGGACAGGATCGGGCTGTATATACTGTCAAGTGGATAAAATGGTGGGTTTGCAGTCTGGGAGATTTCCAGCCAAATCTTAAGCAGGTTTACTCAGAAGCAAGCTCCACTTTGTGCAATAGGACTTCCTTCTCAGTAAGTATACTTGGCTGCAATCTAAAGCATACTTGCTTGCAAGAACATCCTCCTGAAATTAATGAGACATATTTCTTTGTATACATAGCATAAAGACCAGGCTGGCAAACCTTATTAGTGTGTTGGATGCACCGATGCCTTTGAAATGCCACTGTATCTCAGATTCTCTTTCTGTTTCTACGTCACTAGGTTTTAGTGAGGATAAATGAGCTAAGATAAGAATGGCAAAATCCTTTGCACACTGAAAGTGCCATTTAATCATCACCATCCCAGCTATAAAAGAGACCAGGCAAATAGCCAGGTTGCTTGATTCACAGGTGCTAAATGTGAGGTGACACTTGACCACACCCCTTCTGTAAAAATTGAATGTGTTCCCTTTGTTATTACATGTACTGTCAGATAATACAGCCCTATCATTTCCTCCCATATTTGCACAAGCTTGTATCCTAGACCTGGAATTGTTAATATCTGGGGTGGAGTCATTCTCGATTGCTTGAAATGACAGCTGTTCCCAGGAAGGAAGCAGCAGGAAATGAGGCAACTAGAGAGAGGGTTTTGTGCCACATGGATTTGACTTGCCTTTGTTGATCAACAGGGAGGTGCAGGGGAATGAGGGGATTATATCTGCCCACTGCAGCCTTCCCAACCAGATGCTCTCAAGATGTGTTGGACTACAGCTCCCAGCATGCTGGCTGGAGGCTGCTGTGAATTGCAATCCAACTCATCTGGAGGGCACCAGGGTATGGAAGATGGGACTACTGTAACACTCACTCAATTCTTTATTGCAGTCAATAGACCATTCACACAATATAATACATACATACAATACAACTAGTTAATTGAACACATGAGAGTGAGAAATCAAATATAATCTAGTGGAGATAGCCTGGTTCAGAAATTTGGCCACTTGTTCAGTGACCAACTTATCAGAGCTGCTAAGTAATAAAGTTATTAAAAATTATGTAGGGTGCCCAAGGAAAGACTGTAAAATGAAATAAATCAGATCATTCCTGGCCCTGTGGTAAAAGCTACAAAACAACAAGACATGCTGTATAGATTCCACCTCAGAGTCGTTACATGGGCAGCATCTTTCAGAAAGTGGGATTCTGCTATATCTACCATCCAGCAGTTTAGAAGGGAGAGCATTAAATCTAGCTAATGAAAATGCTCTCCTAAATTTAGGGATCGTCAACCATCAAAGATAAGGCAGCTCCTCCTTGCTAAAAAAAACAGCTGGTAAACCCAAGGATAGAGGAGAACAGGGGCCCCTGGCGGCTCCCTGTAATTCTTGTAAATCAATGTCCAACAGCCTCTGTTTTACAATTGATTTAGTGCTAACTAATCCTCTAGATAGTAACATATCTGGGGAAAGCCCTACCGAGATGATAACACTGTAACACAATTTATATGGGGCTGCCTTTGAAGATTGCTCAGAAACTGTGCCTAGTACAAAATCCAGCTGCTCGGTTACTAACAGGGACTAGTTGTTGGGATCACACCTGGCCCATGCTTAAAGAGCTCCACTGACTAGCTGTCCATTTCTAAGCACAACTCAAACTACTAGTACTTACCTTTATAGCTCTTCAGGGCTTGGGACCTCGGTAACTAGGAGGAGCATCTGCTCCTGCAGCAACCCACTTGTGCACTGCAAGCAACTTTGGAGGCCCTCTGGGTGTCCCTGCCACCTGAGGTCAGGTGGGTAGGAGCAGGGGAAAGAGTCTTTTCAGTCATGGCACTTTGATGATTTATTTATTTATTTATTATTTTTACCCACCTTTCTTCCTGTAAGGAACTCAAGAAGGTTTACATAATCCTCTGTTTTATCCTCACAACAACCCTGTGAGGTAGGTTAGGCTGAGACCCAGTAAGTGGGCCAAAGTTTCCCAGTGAGCTTCATGGCCAAGTAACTAGAACCTGGATCTCCCGAGTCCCAGTCCAACACTCTAACCACTATGCCACACTGGCTCTTGTTTCCCCAGGGAGGCTTACCTGGTGCCTATGTTAATGTCTTTTTAGACCCAGGGAAAGACATTTTTCTTACATCTTTAACACTGATGAGCTTTTAATATCACTTTGTTTTATTGTTGCTATTTCATCCTTCCATTTTATTGGTTGTGTTGCTTTGTTGTATTTTTATGAATTGTTGATTTTCTCTTGTGAACTGCCCTGGTAATTTATTTCTCAAAAGGCAGTACAAATTTATATAGTAAATCACAGAGCAAGGCTGCCTTTGGGCTTCAGGTCATAAGAAACTCCCCCTATACCTTGTACATCTGCCATTGAATCGGGAGACAAGGCACCTGCAGCTTTCCCAACCCGGTTTTCCCTTTGGTCCCTTTGGTTTTCCCTTCTCTCCTGTCTGCTACAGCGAGCAAAGGAGCCAGGAGGAAATAAGGAGCGGAGGCTGCCTCATCATGTTCCTGTTCAGAGCTGGGTTTAAAGCTATGACAAGCTGAGGGGATTGGTCTAGATTTCCTTTTGGTTCCTCCCAGTTTTATGATTCTATGACTAGTTGCAAAAGCCATTTTAATAGCAAACCACAGGGCGACTGAAAGCTGTCCACTCTGTGAAGAAGTTTTTGTTGGCTCCTTATTAAATTGTCTTTGGCAGAATTTAAAACAATCCAATAAAAGCTAATTATTCGTAATCTTTCCTGCTTTGAAGCTTCTCTTCTAAGCCAGTCTCTGGGGTCTAGTTTTGTACAGCTTTCTCCCTGGACTTATGTGCATTAATATCTATCTAAAAGGCAGTCATTTGTTAAGACCTAATTTGACTTCAGGCTTAATGCCCCTAAAAGGGGGGGGGGGAGAGATGGTTTGGTGTTCTTGCTTGAGAACAAGGCCCTGTAACCCACCCAGACACTGAAGGGCTTGATGGATTGATTTTATGCAGCCTCAGCTAACAAACAATTGGGCTGGCAGACTAAGAAAGAACAGTCAGTATCACAACAAAGATGGGATATAAAAGGAGTCATGAGGTCGGCCCATCTTTCACGTATCTGTGTATATTATACTTGCTATCATACTTTATTATGTTTTCAGATGCCTTCTTCTTTATTGCCTTTTTCACAATATTATCTATGCCTCTCGTCTGCTTTAACAATTACTTTGTCTCCATTATCCACTGGCAAAAATCCACCAGGTTCCTTTTGCTTTAAATCTTCCTTGGTCCACATTCAGTTTATAATTTTTGGAAGCTAGAGATGGCTTCTCTTTTATAGCTTTTCCCATAAGATTCTCCCTGACTCTTGTCTGCTTTAACTGTTACCTTGTTGTCACCGTTATCAACTGGCAAGGATCCACCAAGATCCATTTGCTTTAAAACTTCCCCAGCTCCCACATTCAGTTTATAAATCTGAGAACCTACAGATCCAT
Organism: Shinisaurus crocodilurus; assembly: GCA_021292165.1. Taxonomy (NCBI): domain Eukaryota; kingdom Metazoa; phylum Chordata; class Lepidosauria; order Squamata; family Shinisauridae; genus Shinisaurus; species Shinisaurus crocodilurus. The sequence goes on from CM037876.1 coordinate 241,670,950, forward strand.
GACAAATCCTGTACTTCCAACTCAGCAGAAGTTAAGCTGTTATGGGTGCTGAATACAAACCAAGCTAATCTGTCTTAAAATGAAATTGATCTCATTTGTTTGTTGCAAGTTCCATCCATAAATTCACTTCAGGACATCAGGTTGAACAAACAAACACCTGGCCCCAGTCTTCCACACTATGGTGAGATGTACAGTATTTCAATTTTAATTATAATTATTATTTCTAATTTACACACACATGCAAATGTTATGCAAATCACTGTCCTCTTTTGTCCTCTTTTTTGGCAATGCATTTCCTCTTTTTTGGCAATTTGTATGTGCCTACCTTAACCAGATCTTCTCCCAGACTGATTGAACCCAGTTTCCCTTCTTGGCACAGTTCTTGGCCTATTGACAGTTTTGACTTCAACTAGAAGTTTACCTTCATCAATAGGCAATTTTGGTCTAGATGGTAAAGACAGCAAACCTGTTACTGAACTATACCACTTCAGACTGAAAGTAGGGGATACTCTTTTTTTTTTAAAAGCTCCCCAATGTTAAAAAATAATAAGATAAAACTAGATGTCAAAGAGGAGTGTTCTATCTTAGTCTTCCTTGATATGCTAGCTTTGTACATTCAGGGATTTGGTTTTCCATTTGGAACCATTTAACCAGGTGATCCCCCCACCTACATCTGAAGTAGTATAGTCCAGCAACAGTTTTTCCACCACATTTTCTGTTCTCCTGAACAATGACTAAGGGCTACTTGCATTGTGAACATGCTGGAATGATTTGAATTAACTACTCCTGAGTGCCAGGCAGCCCCATCCTATGCGGCTGCCTGTAACCCACCAAACCCAGAGGATTACGGGCATCTAATTGAGGATGGGAGGAGCGTGGCATTTAGGATCGCAGCTGCGCTCCCCTCGCCCTCAAAAACATTTGGACAGCCTATTTTGGCCATCTAAATGATTTTCCTCTCCTGACAAGGAGGGGAGGCTGAAAAGCACCGCCTGGTTTCCTCTGAAGCTGGCAGTGCCTTGCTCATGCCCTCCACGCCCCCGGGAACACCCCCCCACGCCAGAACCGAAGTCAGTCTTCTGGCTACGGTTCTCAGCTGGCGCCAAAAGAACCGTGCTGGCTGTGAGGTGGGAGGGCGCTCCATGGGCGGACTGCCCACTATGACCTTGGAAGGGATTTCCAAGGTCACAGCAGGGAGGCCGACTTCTCCTATGCCCCCCCCCCAGGCAAGGTTGGAGGGCCATAGGATTGCACCCTTAGTTCCCCAATCTAAGGGGATCCCCTATATATTTCTGATGGATCCCCATGGTTGAAAGCTCACTAGTGCAAGAGAAATGGAGGCAGGGCTAGTCAACTTTTTTGTTGCCTAGTGCTCAGTAGAGCATCTCCAAGTGAAGTGGCTACAGCAGCTGGCACTATCCAAGAATGCCTCTGGGATAGTGCACCATTTTTATTACAGTGTAGTTATCTTGGGGCCCAGAGGCATTCTGGGGTAATGAAGATGGTAGCAGCTGCTGCTGCCACCAATTGACCCAGCACTTCTCTTTCCAGCACTGAGATGAACACTGCCTCCTGTCCCCACGGCTGCCTGTGGCTACCTGGCCTGGCAAACTTACCAGGGGGCAGTGGCACTCAGACTAGCGCTGAGAAGAGACGTGCTCGGCAAAGCAGCTGCAGCAACAGACTCCATGGTCATTTCCCAGGAGGATACCAGGATGGGGGGCAGAGGGCACCTTGTTCTGAGCCCCTTCAAACTTGGCTTCAGCCCTGGGGCTGGTAGTACACCAAGAGAAGCTATTTGTTGCATCCTAACACTAGCTAATAAGCAAGAGGGGCTTGCTCATTGCAGTTTCGCAGCATAGAGAGACTGCAGCCAAAGGGATCTAATCCAAAAGAGGATCAGATATAAATCCAGAGCAGGTGGTGACTTCTGAAGGTATAATGTAGCGAGCTGAACCCAGGCACTGAAGTTTACCTTGACATGAAAACTTCATTGTGATGCCTTGGCATCATTCCTTCTCAAAGTGCTTTCCACTTGAAGAGGCATTTATCACTTGCCACTCGTGATTTAAGCAACGAAAGCCATTTCAGAGAGATAATGAAGTAATTAGTGAGAGGCTCTCTGGACATATATCATTATCCACTGGCCTGAGACAGATTTTGCCTTTCCCTCTCCTGCACAAGCAGCCAGGCAGTATCTTGAACTTGTCCTTTGGGAAGCTGTTGCTGAAATGGTCTCCACATCTCTAGTCTTCTGAAGTCATACTTGCCCTAGTTTCCCAAAATACCTTGCTTAGGACTTTTCTTCCTCCTAAGCCCCACATGCTTGAGAGAAGAAGCAAAGTGTTGGTAAAATACCAGTGGCCTAGTCAAAAGCTCTACTAACTCTCCATGTGTCCTGCCTAGGCCAAGTCCCATCTTGGCTCTTTACCAGAGGTCAAGGTGAGTTGGTCCCACCTGGCCATGGGCTGGAGAAGGCCAGGATAATGACAAGTATCTAAATGTAGAATTAAGAGGTTTTAATTCTACACACACACACACACACACACACACACATATATAATTGTTATGTATATTGTATTGTTTTTAATTCTACATTTATGTGTGTGTGTGTGTGTGTGTGTGTGTGTGTGTGTGTGTAATGTTTAATATGATTAATCATTTAATTATATTTTTAACTTTTGTATTTTTCTCTTTCTGTTTTAATTGTCTGAGTTTTAAAGGTTGTGAGCCACCTTGGGTCCCGATGATGATGATGATGATGTAGTAGTAGTATCTGGGCATCCCAGAAAAGCAGAGTCTTGGGGAGAAGCTGGAGTCAAGCACGTGGAACAGTCCAAGGGCAGATGTAATTCCAGAAGCAAGATCTCGCAGGGTTCCAGGTGTCCATAGCACAGGAGGTCAGACAGTTGGGAAGCAAGAGAAAGCAGCTGGGGTGGGCAGGGCTGAGCTGAAGACCTGCAGTGGTCCAGCAACCAGCAGACTTTAACTGAGAGCTGATCTAGTCTGGTCTCCCATGCCCTACGGTAACTGGATAGCCTGGCCTGCAAGGCCTCATTACTCATGAGGAACACCTTACTCATAAGGAGCATGGTTCTTGAGGTGCATGCTTTGTCACCAGGTGGTTGTCTGTGCTTGTGCCTTCTGGCATCTTGGGGGATGGGAAGCAGTTCAACCTGCTCCTCTGACCCCACAGGCAAGGCATCCACCTCAGGTGTGTTGGGGACCCCTTCTGTGGGTCCTTCCTAGTCTTCCTCTGCAGATAATCCTGCCGCGGCCTTCTCCCAGGATGCTGGGGGTGTCTGGAGTATCACTGTAATGAGGGGGAGGGTGTCTACCCTATAAGATCTTCAGACTCCTCACTAGCTGGAGCCTCATCCAGGGAAGAGTTATCCTGGGTCAGACCAAGCCAGGCATGACACCCTGAGAGCACCGAGGGGCAACTTGTACGTATGTTTCTCAGGTGACAAAGTTCTCCATAAAGACTTTACTGCCTCTATTTCATAAAGGGGAGGCACTGACCTGAAATATGCCCCACGGAAAATTCACAGGACTTACCACATCAGGGAGACATGGTAACTCTCTCTCTGATGTGGTAACTCTCAGATAAATGGCTCCTTGCGTGAAACTGAGGTAGTAAAGTTTCCATGTGAGAACCTTCCCATCTCAGAAATCCATTCATGAGAGTTGGTTTAAACTTTACATTACCCACATCAAAGCTACTTCATGGAGAATAAGGCTATCAATGGCTACTAGTCATGATGGCTATATATTACCTCCAGTATCAGAGGCAGTAGGCCTCTCAGTACCAGTTGCTGTTGAACAGGAGCAGGAGGGTGCTAAATTGTGCTCATGTCCTTTGTGGGCTTCCCACTGAGGTATCTGGTTGGCCACTGTGGGAACAGCACACTGGACTAGATGGACCCTTGGTCTGATCCAGCAGGGCTCTTATGTTCTATGTCACTTCCTCATGGTGATTTTACACCACCACATGGCAGAGGTAGTCATGTTGTGAATTTCATAGATCATAGAGTTGGAAGGAGCCTACAAGGCTATTGAGTCCAACCCCCTGCTCAATGCAGGAAACTAGAGGAGGGGTCTCCCATCCAAGTAACAACCAGGCCTGACCCTGCTTAGCTTTCCATGCTCAGATAAGCTGAGCCAGCGTGAGCCACAGGCCTGCCCTGCAAAGGCTGCCATTGACATGGAACAGGAGGGGCAGGGGACTTGCTGCACAAAGGCACCACATCGTGTGGTGAGTGTTAGTAGACATTTCAGCACAGGGGTGTAAACTCACCATTCAGAATCTGCTGGCGCATGGGTGAAGTGATCTCTAGACCGGCTCCTAATCATCCTTGAGCAAGTGTGAGGGAGCCATTAGATCAGTTGTGCACATTGCGTGCATGCTGGAGTTACACCCGTATTTCCACGTAAAGTGTGGACATCATAAACCTGTGCACATGCATCTTCAAACACCCATGTACTTGAACCTTGGCCCAACCAGGTTCTCAGATGCATGTACACGGATCTCTGACATCTACACCTTATGAAGAAACACAGCTATGGTGCTAGTAGGCATGCATTTTAAAAATCTTTTTATTTGCGACAGCTAGTGTGCATGCATGAGTAGCACTTGTTGTGTAATATGTGGAGCTGCCCTTCAAAAGAAAGGAGGACAGGACAGGGTTACCCATGTGTGGAGGAGGCATGGCAGAACAGGGATCATTATGCGCATTCTCATCCTATATTCTCTCTCATCCCCACACATGTGCAAACCCTTTTATTTTTTTTCTGACCATCACATACTGAGAGAAAGAGAGAGAGAGAGAGAGATGCTCACACATGCACAGATTTTCACATTTTACACACAGTTATTTTCTTACACACCACCTGCACTCACAGAAACCTTTAGTTCCATCTCCTCCCACACACACTCACACACACACACACACACACACACACACACGCGCGCGCCAGACCTGCTAAACCAATTACTGTGTCTTTAATATTCATAAAAGCCAACTCAGGTCTAAAGAAAACATGTGGTTGATGATAAAAGTATTTCCATTGCAAATCACTTTTAATAACCCTCCTGTAGTCAGTCTTGTGATACATGCCAATCCTTCTATCACCCAGAGGGGAGGGGGGGAACAACAACGACACTCCAGTCCCCCTCCACTTTAGAATCTAAAAGGAGAATGTATCAGATGTTGTCATCAGCACCTGCCTGTTCCTTTATATCATTCAACTGGGATCATGTGTGGCAGAACCAACATTTCATTTCTGTTTCTAGAGAAAGGAAGAAGCCGACCAGGAGAAGAAGAAAAAAAAAGTTACCGTAATAGGAAAAAGGATGAGGGCAAAAGTGGGAGCGTGTCAGTCAGGGGCTTAGATGTGACTGGAGCAGAGGGAGGAGGATCTTTGCATGAATGTGTCAGCAAATATGAATCAGGGGTGTGAATGTGGAGAAAGCGTTGATGGGTGTGCAAGGAGGGAATCACAGAGGGAATGTGGCTTTGCCAGGTCTCTCTCTCTCTCTCTCTCTCTCTCTCACACACACACACACACACACACACACACACTCCTGGCTATCCCTTTAAATGTTCTGAAACAGTGAGAAAAGATGCTGCCATTGCACCTTGCACGCCATTAGACACACCATTCCATGCTGTAGTGAGCAAGACTTTGGTCTGAGCGCATAACGCAAAACTGAAAGGGAAAGGCATTAAATGCAACGAACAGGCAGGAGAGAAACTGTTCTCAGAAGTGCCAAACTGCTGGCCCCCAACGTGCTGATCCAGTAAATGAGAGAGCTGAGGAGCTCACCATTGCAAGTTGCTGATTGCCCTAAAGGAGGACATTTTTGTTTCTGAAATGCGCTGGGCCCAAATACATTCTGGCACTTCTGAGAACAGTTTCTCTCCTGCTCGCTTCTTTACTGCATAACAGTCCTTTAGTGATTGCATGTGTGTGAGACAGAAGTGCCTTCCAGATGTTCCTGCATTGTGGGGAGGGGACTGCAGCAGCACTACCCCCTCTAACCCATGTGCCCTCATTTTCAAGGTGTGCTGCAGAGAGAATACATGCCAACAACTGTATGCAAGTAAGATCTATGTCAGACTTCCCCAACCTGTCGCTCTCCATGTTGACCAGGAGATGCTAGGAGTCATAGCCCACACCTCTAGAGAGCAACAGGGTGGCAAAGACTGATCTATGTGGCCTTTCAAGATGAATGTGCATCAACCCTACACCACAAACTTGCCCTTCCTGTACATATGCATTCAGCGTCTGAAAGGGGTGTGTGTATTTATGTTAATGGATAAGTAGTTCTTCATAGCAATGGTTTTCAGCCTTTTCAAATGCAGGATTCATTTTCATCACATGATGCAATTTAAAAAATGTATCTCTGACTATGTCCCACTCCCCTCTGTTTTCTCCTCTCTGTCTTTCCCCTTCCCTTCCTTTCTCTGGGTCCCCCTCCCCCCTCCTTGTTGTCTCTTTAAAATATGGTTACACTTGCTCCATTTCCCAGAGTGGTGAGAAGTTCCAAGGAACAAGGCATACCTGAGTTTGGTTTCTTTTGGGAGGAGAGCACTGGAGGTTCATTGGCATGCATTTTGCAATCATTGCATCTATTTACAAGTGTACCGGTTCAGGATTGTTGGAGTGCTAAGTTGTGCCTCCATCTAACAACCAAATCCCCTGCCCCCCCCCCCGATCCCCAGAGAAGCTTTGCAGCACCTCAAAAGACACTTGCCAGAGTAGGGAATGTACAGATTTTGGTAACTCCATTCCGTCTGTGTTTTGCAGATTGTTGTCGGGCATCTTTCGTTCCATCGTCTGCTCATTGATGCAATCAGATTTTTTTAGGGATGTAGGAGAATTTTGTTCCATTTGCGCAAGTGCACATTAGCACGGCTGAGCGTTAGCGCTAATGCAGATTAACACAAGTGCGCATCAGCGTTAATGCACATTAATGCAAGTGTGAATTTGCACAGAACCCCTGCAAGTAAAAAAACTGGTCAGCAGAATCCACGCAACTCTGAAATAACTGGTCTGCTGCGGAATCCACAGGTCAGATTCATAAAAAGCTGAACTCATTTAAATCCATTGCGGATTTCTCCGACATCCCTTCTCCAGAACTTTTTCTTTTGTTGCACCACCCCCACCCCTGTGTGTGTGTCTTACTCCAAAACTGCAGTCTGTCTCCCAATATGCATCTATTATTTTCCAGTCGCACCAAAAGAACTTGTGGCCCTCCAGATGTTGTTGGACTCCAGCTCCCATCAGCTCCAGCCAGCATGGCCAATGGTCAAGGATATTGGGAGTTATAGTCTAACAACTTCTGGAAGCCCACTGGGTTCCCCACCCATGGCTCACCCCTAGCTTTCCTCTTCACTCTGTCTGGCTGGAGTCAGGACATGGGGGCAGGGGGGGGAGTAGAATAAGGATGAGCCATCTTCTGCAACTAACTCCTAGCCTTCTTGGTGGGTTTACCTGTAACTTCCCCGCTGAGCCTGGTAACTTTGCCATGGACTATTAAGGAACATCTGCAGTCATTCTGGCCCCATTAAGCCTTTCCTGTCCAAACCTCCCCAGCCCCAAACTCACAACAATATAAACCAAGGAACAAGATGGTGTGTGCCTGCTTTATGTGATCTCCCCTTTAGTTAAAGTCAAGATCATGAGCTTCTACATTACAGCAGAGCAGGAGGGGCCATTGGGTCTTCTGTGTCTCCAGCTTATTTCCCCCCAAAACAGCTCTTCCAGTAGCAATAGGAATCATAGAGCCTGCCTTCAATCCAGCAGAAACTGCTGAGAGAGAGACCTCCAACAGCAGCACCTGGTTGACTCCTGATAAACAACAAGGCAGGGCTGGCCTCATCTGATAGATTGTTTACAAAAGGATTAGAGCAGAGAAAGAGTGTCCTACAGGCAGCATCTGTGTTGTTGGGCTATCAAAGAAGCACAATGGCTGCTGCCTGTCTCCCCTTTAGTTAACTAGAGATGCAGACGGGTCTTAGCACAAAGCACAGACTCTCCCATTCATTCTGCACTCAGACAGGAAACAATGTCCGGTCCCTATCAGGAACTTATCCTGCCCATCAGTCTCCAGGTGCAGTTGCACTGGTTTTCAGCCAGGGAGGCTCAGCAAAGCCGTGACTGCCCCCCATGGAAAAAGAGCAGAGCATCTTTTAAAACCAGAATCACCACACTGCAGCTCATGAGCTTACTGCAAATCAAGGGCAAGGCGGCGTAGGGCTCTAAACCTTGTAAGTGCACTTCAGGGGTGGGTGGGGAGGTTGCAACCTCCCGTGTACACTCACACTGTCAGGCCTCCCCTCTGTGATTCGAACTTGCAGCTTTATTATGGTCAAATCCCGATGCTGCCACCACCTGTCAGACCTCCCTCCGCCTCCGCCTTTTCCAGCCCACCACCTCTGTAAGTGCTTCAAAAATCAACACTCTTAAATCTCCTCCACTGCCGCCAACCCCTTCAGGGTAACTAACTCAGACCACTCCTTTTAAGTTTTAAAAGGAAACAAGTTTATTTATTTACAATTAAGGGTAGGGAAATAGATCGTGTTAATAGATTCTAAACCTTGACAACCCTCTCTCTCTCTCTCTCTCTCTCTCCAGACTCCCCTCAGACTCCTCAACCCTCTCACAAAAAAACCCTCTCTCCTTCTCTGTCCCCCTCTTCAGACTCTTCTCTCTCCCTAGACTCTCTCTCTTCAGACTTCCCTCAGACTCCACTCAGACTTCTTAACCCTCTCACAAAAACCCACTCTCTCTTTCTCTCTCCTCCCTCTTCCCAGACTCCCCTCAGACTCCCCCTGAACAGCACCACCCACTGTTTATATCACAGGCTTCACACACCCCCTTCTCACTCTCTCAGCCAATCAGCAGATATCTCAACATTCCACACTCCTCTTACACTCACATACTCACAGCTTTGCCCATGGGCAGGGGCATGACACGCACGCACGCACGCACGCACACACAAACGAGAATATACTGGGGTGAGTGTTTCCCTCACAATGCTAGAGAAAAGCTGCCTTTCTCTAGCGCTGCTGATGGAAACCCTGCTCTCATCTCCAATCGCTGGCCATTGAGCAGGGCCTGGAGAGAAGCTGGTAGGCTGGAAGTTCTCCATCCCTGTTATACACAGTACTAAAAAGTACCAATCTTGGTTATTTTTGCAGTGGGAGCAAAACACACATGCACATCTAGCTCTGGATTCCAACTTGTTCTCTTTTCTTTTCTGTTTAATGATGCACAGGAGAGGGGGATTAGAGGCAGGGAAATGACAGCCCTTCTAGAATCTGTTGCTCATAGTGACCACGTCAACATAAGGCTGGCTTTGGTAGTTAGATTACCACTATTTGCATCCTACTGGTGATAATCGAGGGCACCCGCTGTGGACTTTGCCTCTTACAGAAATTAACTGCAGAGGTAGTGTAAGACCAGTGCAATTTGATTGCAGTATACAGGTGCTTGTTCAGCACTATGGTACTTGATGTGAATATAATCCCACCAGGATTTACGCAATGGTGCTGAATACCGCCAGGGTCATAATTACTGTCAAAGGTTGTTCTGAGCTGAGGGAAGGAGAAGAACTGGGAGGCCTCATCAGAGTTTTCCCAGCAGAAGCCCATATGGGTGCAACTTAACCCTGTTTTCTGATAAACAGAACAGAGGGGGAGAAAGGAGCTTAAATATTCTGCAAGGAAGCAGCGTCCCCCAGATTGCTTTAAGCTCAACTGTCTCTTCACCTCCTGGATCTCTTGTAAAAATAAAACAAAGAAAGCTTCCAACCCCACCCCAGATACAGCTCATTTTATATCTGGTAAAAAGACATGATAGTGCTGTGGAAATATGCCTAACCACTTACACCAGGGGATCATACTCACGAGTTTAGCCAAGGAGGTGGACATCCATGCAGGTCACCCAACTGTGGGCTTCCATTTTTACCATCTTGGGGTGGGCAGCACAGTCCCCACCATAAGCCATTTATTCTCCAGCTTCTTAACTGAGCAGTGCTGGCTCCAGGTTTCGGAGTGCCCTTGGGCAATGAGCATGCAGGCAGTGGCATCTACTGTCCCTCCTTCACACCACCACTGTTGTCTGGGCCAGAGCAAGAAGTCGGTGAACAAGCAGGTTGCAAGGGTAGAGGAGCAGTTCCAGGAACTCTTGCCAGTGGGCTCTCTGCTGTGGTGTGGGTCCTTGGCATGTGCCCAATCATGCCATCTGTTGATGCTGGCCCTGCTCCTGAGGTCACTAACAAGGAGGCCAATTGACTATTAATAATATGGGTGGAAGCTCATCTAAAGACTGGAATGAGCCTTCACAGGAGAGACACAGAAAGCGAATCAGGGAAGTCTGATTATTATGGACCAAGCCAGCCTTCCCCTGCATGGTGCCCTCCAAATGTGTTTCATAGATTTCATAGATCATAGAGTTGGAAGGAGCCTACAAGGCTGTCGAGTTCAACCCCCTGCTCAATGCAGGAAACTAGAGGAGGGGTCTCCCATTCAAGTAACAACCAGGCCTGACCCTGCTTAGCTTTCCACGCCCAGGCAAGCTGAGCCAGCGTAAGCCACAGGCCTGTATGTGTTGTACTATAACTCCCATCATCCCCCAGCCAACATGGCCATGGGAGTTGTAGTCCAACACATCTGGAGGGCACCATGTGGGGAAAGGCTGGAGTAAGCTGAGTGTCAGGTTGAAGGTGACTGGTCTTATATGAACAATATTTGAAACCTCAGTGTTGTGACTCGTATAGGCCCAATTTCCCAATCCATGTGTACAAGCTGAGACTCTGGAGGCTTCTCATTTCTGAATTCAGATGCTTCTCATCAGGTAACAGAGTCTGCAAACAGGCCACCAGCATGCATGTCGTTATATCTGTCATTAATGCCGAGCAATTAGCTGCTCATTTTTATCAGTCTGATGGGGAGGGGGAATCATTGAAACATTTGTAAAGCATCCATTGGAGAATTATCTGGATGACAGCTAGAAGTAAAGAGGCAGATGAAAATTATAGACCTTCCTACGCGTCAAATGTCCTCCTTCAATATTCTCAGGAGATATAATTTCTGGATGACTGCAATGGGAAAAGAGCTGCTTCTTTCTTCCTCCAATCAAGAAGAACTCTCTGTACTTTCTCACCTCATTACACTAGTGCCAGAATGGACTGACAGAAGAGCTGCCCATTTTGTGTGTATGTGTGTGTCCATATTAACCTATGGCAAATAGGTGGTAAGCCAGAGTGAACTTATGGGCAGTATCCAGCTATGTCATTCTGTTAGTGCAAATGATGTTGTGCTAGCAGAAACTAGGTTCCAAACGAGGCACAAGAGGAGAATTCAGTCAAAGTTATGTTTGTGCAAGCATCGTTGTGCAAGCATTTGTGTAAGCGGTTGTGCATTACACTTGTGCAACCCATTATGCAACCGGTTGCGCATACCCCTTGTGCAACCTGTCGCACATTCTGCTTGCGCATTCCACTTGTGCAACCGGTTGCACAACACAAAGATTTGGTGGGGCTCCGCTAGCACTATTTGAGTTTCTGGTATGACACCATTGGACACTGTCCTCTGTGCCTGCCGAATTCGATCCTCAAAAAAATCAGTTCTAGGGAGTCCAAGAAATGAACTGATCAGGGGTTCATTTTGTTAAACATGAAAGTGTCCTAAGAGCCATAGTCAAGAGAGCCCCACATGCCTGATCTAGGCAAGCAATGGGAGAGAGTTTCAAACATGGAATGTTGCAGGGTGAACCAATGGAGAGAGCCTCACTGTCTCGCTTCTCCCACTGATATGGAGGAATTGGGATATGCTTAAAAGAATGCCTAGTGTATCCTTCCTCCAACTGGCACCCGCCAGATGGGTTGGACTACCGCTCTTATCAAAGACACCCTAACCAGCATGGCCAATTACTTAAGGGATGATGGGAGCTGTATTCCAACACATCTGGAGGGCACCAGGTTGAGGAGGGTTGGCCTAGTGAAATCTCAGAAGGCAGAGGGTAGGCTGAAACAGATTCCAATGGGTGGGGCTTCAGTGCCCTATAGTTCCTTGCTCCACCCCATAATCAAGAAGAACCAAATTAAATTAAGTGAAGTAATAAAGGTTACAGAGTAAAATTATGCAAAATAAAAGAAATTATGGGAAATTGCTTCCTTTGTATAATCACAGATTGTAGAATGCAGTGTGGATTTGTTTGTCTGAGCAGAGAATGCCCACTCCCTTGCTACGGACCTACCTCTACCAGTGCCTAGAAAAAAATCAGTAGAAAAGGGAGAATCTACCAGGGAGTAACTGGGATTTAACTCTCAGCATAAACTGGGGACAATTGGTAACTACTTTGGGATAAAACCAGTTTACCTTCAGGGCAAAGGCTGTACAGACACAGTATCTTCACAAAACATTAGTGCTACAAATATCCTGTTTGCTAGACATCCAAGTTATTCTTCTCTCCTTACGGTACTAGAAAGTTGCACTTCCTGGGCAGCATCCAATGCTGTCACAGCACTAGTACTAATGATGTTGCTCCAGCATAACCAACACTAGCACTAGGTCATTAGCGCTTGCTAAGGAAAAGGAAAAAACTGGTGATTTGCCACCAAAATTCGATGGCAAACGATACCGCCAAATGGTGGCGGCAAATCACTGCTTTTCCCCTTTGCCTAGCAAGTGCTCATGCTGGTTTATGCCAGCACAGTGTCATTAGTGCTAGCACTGTGACAGCATTGGATACTGCCCCCTGTCTCCCTGGCCCGGCAGCAGTACCAGCAACCCCTAAGACCAAATTGAGTCCCTTCTTTTGACACCCCTTTCAAGGAACTTGGGGAAGCAGCATTGCACAGTGCGGGACAGGATCACAGAGCCCTTTCCTCAGTGCCACTGACGTCTTCCAATTCATGGCTAATGAACTTTGTAAGCCAAGGCTCCATATGTCCTCTTGCATTTCCCTGCTGTGGGTCACTTGTCTCTCTGGGCTGTAAGCAATTTGAGAAAGGGCCTGCCGATGAGTCGTTGTCCACGGCATTCCAGGACTCGAGCTCAGGTGGAAAAGAAGCACTACTACAACAAACCTGATCAAATAGCAGCAAGCACTCTGGGAACGAGGATTTATCATTCCTTTTAGAGTTAAGTGCACTATTCTTTTCCCCCAGTCTTGTGCACTGTGTTCTCATTTCCATCAATAATCATCCACTTTTGTATTTGAAAAAGACGGCTGCTGCTATTTTAAGGATGCACTTAATTTTGTCACATTTGCCACATAGGCACGACATGAAATATTTCAATATAATTGTTTTGTTGCATACTCGGCTCTTGCAACTCTCACTTTTGTGGGCAGAAAGAGAGAGAGAGAGATATCATTCTAAATCACTCCTTTTATGGTGTTCGAAGAGCTAATCTCCAGATTTTTTATCAGGCCTCATTGCTTGACGATTGCTGTATAGTTTTCCATGATGATGATGAATAAGAATCAATTGCTAAAATACTGCATCTGTTAACACCTCACTCAGCAAGAGTACTGTTGGCAAGCACAATAAAGGAAAAGTTAAGTGGTTCCCATTTTTGTCTGATGGACGTACCACTCTCTTGTCATCCAGTGCTTCCAAATTATGGTCAATGGTGACTGATTGTCCTTGGTGCTATGGTAGGTAGTCTGTTATGTGACTGCTTTATCTATGCTGCTAAAAGGTGGGCACTGTGTCAGGACCAAAATTCCAGAACAGCTGGGAATTCTAAATGGTGACACAGATTCATCCATCTATTTCATTCATATAGGAGGGTTGTAGCTCAGTGGTAAAGCACATGCTCTGCTGCAGGCAAAAGTCCCAGGTTCAATCCCAGTAGGGCTGTGAAAGACGACTCTCTGAACCCTGGGGAGCGGCTGCCAATAAGTGAAGACAATACTGAGCTAGATGGACCAATGGTCTGACTCGGTGTAAGGCAGCTTCCCATTTAGGAGTGCCCATAATGATTGCCCCTATACAGTAATACTTTGGATTGCAAGTAACTTGGTTTGAGAGCGTTTTGCAAGACAAGCAAATGTTTAAATATTTAATTTTTTAAAACTTGATATACAAGCGACGTCTTGCAATACAAGTACTGTAGTACGGCTTAAATTAAAAATCTCTGTACAAATTTTGTTGGGGGGATTTCGTTTTGATATAAGAGTGTTTTGGATTACAAGCACGTTTCCAGAACGAATTATGCTCTCAATCCAAGGCATGACTGTACTTTTAAATTCACATTGGAATCAGAAGGCAAGGCAACCGTGGCTTCTCCCTCCTGGTTTTCCTGCAGTCCTGTCATCTTCCGGCCTTGCCCAACTACTGGAACAAGTCAGGTGGGGTGAGAATTTGGGGGAAGTTCACATTTTAATGTTAGAATACCCAATTCACAGGACTGAACATGGAACGGACCACATCTCGCAGATGAAATCTGTACGTTTCCAAGGCTTGCAATGAGTTTCAGGGGAAATAAATGTGTACCCCCCCCATCCAAAAAAGTGTATGTTTGAAATGAACACACGAAGGTGTACATTTGAAAAATGTGCACCAAAATGTTTTCAATGGAAAATGCATATTAAAAATGCATACATTTAAGAAACGCATACAAATAATGTGTACATTTTGAAAAATGCAAATCTCCATGCTGGGGGACGGAACCTCACAGTCTGATACGTACCCAAGTCAGAACGAGATTGGTGGCAGAAAAACAAGAACCTCATTGAGACTGAGCTTGACAAATTCACCCATCCCTAGAATGAGCAGGGCTGCAGGTATGGCGTGGAGTGGGCAGGTGAAAGGACCAAGTAGCTGTGCATGTAAAGCTACAGATAAAATCCCTCGGCTGCAACCTGTCAATAGTGCTCTATTCTTTCCCTAGTGGAAACCCAAAACAGTTTGTGTGCATCTCCCTGGGGAGGGTATTAAAGGCAGAACAGAACGCTTGCCATTTTGGATTCAGGGCTATTAGCAACTTCATAGACAGGCGAGGTTTTGGGGACAGAAAAGGTCCATATGCCCTAGATATCGATATCGGGGAACCACCATCCGAGATGGAGATTTTGACTGAATCTGCCTATGCCAATTCTAACTACAGCTCAGACAACTGTAGTTTAACAGTAATGATTAGTAAAGTAAAACACTTCTCTTCTGTAAGGTGCACACTGGCAATGCAGCAGGGTATCAACTACTCCAGCTCAATTTGGTGTGTCTGCCTGTTCTTCCCAAACTGGGCATTATATTATATGTAGAGAAAAAGCCTGACCAGGCACATACCTCACCCTGTCACCTGCATAATCTCTGCCTAGGGCAGAGAGGTCCAGCTCCAAGCAGACATTTGCATCTAGACCCTTAGACACATTTGCATTCACCTCAATGGTCTGCCCGAGCAATCTCAAAGAGCTGCAGAATACCCTCAAGCACCCAAGAGGCGCCACAAACCGCTGCTGAGCAGAACCAGTTCATCCTGCCATCAGAGGGGAGGGTGGGGGTGAGGGGTGGGGGTGAGAGGAGGGGGCGAGGGAAGGGGTAAAAGAACAGCCCACGCTCTGTTGAGGTTGTTGGGAACAAGGTGCAGGACTGCACGAACCGGGTCATCGGCTAAGGCCAGCCCAGGAGCCCAATCCCAAGCAGGCGGCTTGGCAAAATACTTCAAGTTCTACAGAACAGAATTGCTAGCAACAAGCTAGGAAGGTTCTTCTGTGCTAGATAGAAAATAGTGTAGGTTCTTTGATTGCATATAAGACTTCTGTCTGTGCTTTGCAAGCCTCATTGCCTTTACTGTGTATTGCGGTTTCACGTTTCAACTGTTTATAAACAACTTATATCAACTGTGAATTCCTTATCTTCCTGACCCGCTCGCTCAATTAAACTTGTTATAAACAACAGCCTCTTGTCTGTTGCAGGCTCTGACTCAGTGCTATTCTGGTGCGGTTGAACTCAGATAACCTGGGAGCTGCGAACGGGAGTTTTTAGTGTGCCGGTTAACCCGTTAACTCCCAAACTCACGCAAATGGACCGGCGGAGGTCCTTCACATTATATTTTGTCATATCACCCCCTAGTCTTTGCATTTAGAACTGCATTTAATTTTCCCTGTACAGATCTGTCAGCAACTCATCAGGCCTTATTATCTGCTATGATGCATTGATTGCTTGTTCATAGGGTGAACTTTTAGTCCAGTTCAGACCAGTTTATTCTTCAGTAGGAATAAGCCTTCCTCTGGCCTGGTTCTCTGCTGTCTTCTTGTGTTGCAGCTTGGAAGGGCTGGCCTCGCATTGACTTTTCACCTCATCTATACCATTTACCGGTACTTTATTTCAGCTGCATCAGCGTCCATTCATCCTCCTTCTACAGTTCTGTTTAATCCCCTGCATTTATTAGTTGCTTGCTGTTCAAGCTGTGTTAAACTTGAAGATTGATTTACATGAAAGCGTGCATTGGGTGTGAGTTTAGCGGCCTGGATAAACACACAGCCCAATGTGTGTTGAGGCCAGAACAGCGTGGACCTATTGAGATGAAGTACTTTAATGCTGAAGTAAACTAGTGCTGTTTAAGGGTGGGATGGCTGTGGACACCTCCCACATAGCTCCCAGCCCTAGTTTGGATATCACAAATTGCGACTGTATATTAAGTAAGAGCTTTTATAGATTAATGGGTGTCAGGCATCAGTCAAAGCTGATATTAAGAGACACACAGCTTGCAGTCATTTTCACAAAATCACTGAGTGTGTGTGAGCCTGAGGGCTAATAGGAGATCAAAATATTGCTTATTTTGAACAATGACACAAATTCTCATTTGCAATCAAGATCATGCAAACCATGTTGGCACAGTGCCCACTTTCAGCATCAGAGTAAAAGGAACCTGGACTGCACTGATTTCAGGCGCTGTGAGCATAATTACCATGTATACGGCAATGCCAGCAAAGGCAAATTTATGTTTCTTGGGGGAAAGTTACTTAGGCATCTAATGAACAAACAAGCAATCAGCTTCGCCGCAGTTGGGAACCTGGGTAGTTTAGACAAATGAATAGGGGAAACAGATTTTAATCTTTGGAGTACAGAGTGTGCATTTCCACAGCATTCTATCTCTTCTTGGGAATGAGGGTTCAAGTAAGTGACGCACAAGGAGCAAACATAAGAAAGGTGCTTTGAATGCAACCCTTAGGAATCCTGTGCTAATGTGTGCTCCATGGCTGGAGATACCCCAAAAGGAAGGAAGGAAGGAAGGAATCCTATCACAAGATATTCTTTCAAGTTGTTTCCAGTTGACTGGAGTGTGTTTAAGGCAGCGACTCTCAAACTGTGGGCTACACCCTCCTTGGCCTACACTTGAATGTGGGCATGAAGTTCCAGGGAGGGATATGATTCTGAGGTAGGCTTTTCTCTCCCACCCACCAAGACCTCAGTAGATTGAACTGGATACCCCCACCACTGATTCACATTACCTTTGTAGGGATTAGGTGCATCTCCACTGCTCCATCATCTCAATCTGATTTGGGAAGAAGGAAATAGAAAAAGATGTGCAGTACTAATGACAGCTTCCTCTGTGTGATTTTAAGAGTAGTCCATCATCTCAGCTGAGACATCAACTGCCTTTGGCTCTCCCTCACCTGCCATTCCATCAGGCTGCAGCAGAGGGAGAGAAGGGAAAGCAGCACCATTCCATCTACTTTGCTGAGAGACCAGCTGCTTTTGACTCCTCTTAATTTAATTAAAGATGAAAAGACCAATTTAAAAAAAACCAAGAGAATTCCTGTCCTCAGGCTTATGGTCTAAAAGAAACAACACAATTGGGAAAGAAGATGGTGAGGGGCGGGGGGGGGGGGGGAGGGAAGCCAAACTCAGATACCTTTTCTTAAAGTTACAGAGTTCTTATAACAACCTGCTGGGATGAAAACTGTTCACGGAGAGGAGCTTGCTTTTCCCCCTCCCCCTTTTTTTCATTTGTGCCATTGCTTTTAGATTGCAAGCCTGAGGACAGGGACTGTCCTGTTTTTTATTGGTCGGTAAGCCATTCTGGGAGATTTTTCAGCTGAAGTTTTTGTGAAAAAAATGCTTTAAATATATTAATTACGGTACATTAAAGTAAATATAAACCAGCAGCTTACGACTTGTGGCTGCAATGCTTACAGAGCAATCCCCACTGAATTCAATGGGACTCACTCTGAGGAAAGTGAGTATTGGATTGCAGTCTTAGCGGAAATGTCCCACTGAATATGGTGAGACTGACTTCCTAGTAAACATGCACAGGATTGGGCTGCAAGTGATCCAGTATGGAATGGAAGTGGATTACAGGCAGGGAAGGGTAGTCCTTTGGTACCATCTCATGAGCTGCAAAAAGGGCCTTTGAGCCACCCACTCAAGGAAACACAAGATGGCTTGCCTGTTGGTAGGTCACCATCTTATTTTTCCTGGCAGGGCTCCTGTGCCTCGACTGGGTGCACGCTGCCTAATGGCAGGGCCCGCTCTGCTAAGGCCTTTAGGCTCCCTCAAGCTGCAATCTGAAGGCACACAAGCAAGGACAAAGTGGTTTTTCTGCTTAATACCCAAGACATTTTGCTGTCAAGATGCCCCCCCCCCCATTGCGAAGGGATAGCTTCCTCCACTACACCTGTGGGCAGCGGGCTGTTTTGGTTGTGGATTCTACGCCCAAAGAAGACAGAGGCCTGGTAGTAGTGGCTGAAGCTTTACTGCGCACGTCTGCTGAGCTCACACAAGCTCCTCCCCGTTTGACCTCTCAACTAGAGGTTGACATCATCATCATTATTATTATTATTATTATTATTATTATTATTATTATTTACATTTATTTATCGCCCATCTGGCTGGCAAACTGGCCACCCTGGGCGATGTACACAAGATAAAATACAGGATAAAATACATTTAAAACAGTATAAAATTTTAAAATCTTAGCCCACCCCACATTCCCGCCTGAACAGCCATGTTTTTAGTGAGTGGCGGAAGCTCAGCAGAGAGGGGGCATGGCAGAGGTCACTCAGGAGAGAGTTTCACAGTTTGGGGGCCGCCACAGAAAAGGCCCTCTTCCTAGTCCCCAGCAGTCTAGCTGCTCTGGCTGAAGGGACAAGGAGAAGGCCGTCTGTGGCAGATCTTGTTGAGCGGCCTACTTGGTGTTGCTGGAGGCGCTCCTTGAGATAGACTGGACTGGAGCCGTATAGGGTTTTAAAGGTCAAAACCAACACCTTGAATTCGGCTCGGCAAGCAACTGGTAGCCAGTGCAGCTCCTTGAGCACTGGAGTGATGTGATCCTGCCGGCAGCTGCCTTTAACCAGGCGAGCCGCCGCGTTCTGTATCAGCTGTAGCTTCCGAACTGTCTTCAAGGGTAACCCCACGTAGAGCGCATTACAGTAGTCTAGGCGAGAGGAGACCAAGGCACGAACCACTGATGGGAGTAGATGATTAGGAAGGTAGGGGTGCAGCTGCCGGATCAGATGGAGTTCCTCCAGTTCCTTTGCAGGAATGAGCTGCTACCTATCATAACACGGGCTAGCTTAGGGGGAGCAGGAGGAATGACAGGAAACTGGCTCCCTGCGCCCAGTATCTGCCATCTGAGGCAGCTGCCTCACTCTGCCTAATGGTAGGGCCGTCCCTATTAATACCCCATTCACAGCATTTGCCTCAGCTCTTACAGGCAATGAGTGTACAAGCATGGCCATATAAACAGGCACTTTTAACCCAGGAATCAGCAGTTGCAGCCCCCAATGCCTTTTCTGCTTTCCCCATTCATGGTTAATTTCTTAGTAAGCCAGCCTGATGGGGCCTGGCTCCTAAGAGCCAGGCAGCTTAATAAATATTTGCTTTGATGCTCCCATTGTTCAAGGTTTCTATTAACAAGGCCTGGAAAGTTTCCCCTCTGCTGGATGTAATCACCGGCGCTGCTCAGGCACAATGAGTGGTGCATGTCTCACCCCAGGCAGCTCTCCTTAGATCAGGGGTTTGGACAGGCCTGAAGCCGCCCACACACGTATTTACCTAAGAGATCTCATTAATATTTATGCCAGCCACAGGCCCATTCAAAGGTAATCAAACCAAGAGGAATGCTGCTGTTCAAAGCCTGCGAAGCATCGGCTTGACCTTTTGCGCGAGTGTGCAGAACCACAGTCGTTTAAAAAACAGCCGGCAATTGCTGTGTCAATAGAGAGTTTAATACAGCCAGAGGAAAGCATGTAATTTCTCCTCTCAAGAAAAGGCAGGCCCCAGAGATCAAGGCATTGTGGGAGCTGGTGATTTCTTTGTGCATGGTGGCCAGTTATGAAATTCTCCCCCATCAAAGTCTTGCCCTCCCCGGCTCCCTTGCAATAAGAACCTGTCACCTTGATTGGATAATGTCTGAGCTTAACTGAAGCCATCTTGCAAGGCAACAACTGCCTTTCTGTTCCACAGATGGACAACAATAGCACATCCGTGGCTGAGAGATGCCTCCGGTGACTTTAGTTGACTACAACTCTAAAGCTGCATCCTGGGGTCTAGGCAGCATTTTATAGGAGCCTTTAGAGTGGAAAAGGTTAAATCTAGAAGTTTAGTGAGTCATTGGTCTTGGTTGGGGTACTGAGAACCCCACAGCTGATGGTCATGGGCATGTCAATGTCCATGCTGAGGCAACCTTGTCTGGAGAGGCTCAGGATTTAATCGCTGCCATGATAACTATGGCCCGTCTCAGGTAATATCAGTCCCAACACATGTGGTGGGCACACTTAGGATCTGGTATTCTGTTCAGTAATGGGGGGGATGACCCATAGATGAATCATTATCTGATTAAGTTGGGCCTTCAAGCTACCTGTAACCTCCTCAGGGGTGGAGAACAGAATTTGATGGTCCATCCCCAGAAGCTGATGAATCCAGCAGGTTTTCTGAGGTCTCTAAGAAAGTTTCCTGCAGTTTTAGCTGGTGATCCCACTGATGCCCTGGTCTTCATTGGCAACAAGGAGGTAACCCAGGCTATCGATATGATTGCTCCCAAATATTGTATCATAGAAGAGTTGAGGGCAATTAAACATTTGGGTTGACAGCTAGAATGCAAATGGTGGAATACTTACTGCTATGGTGACCATGGCCTGGTTCACATGACTGTTGCAGCCCACTGTGGCTTATTTAACCCATGGTGGGTTGCAGCATGTGCCGGTGGACCAGTGTGAATATTCAAGCCACAGAGGTTTTTGGATTGTGGGTGGTTTGCTAACCACAACAACAACCCACCCTGCACCAGGTTTGCACGTCATGATAAGCCGCAGCTTGAATATTCACAATGGCCACCAGCCCACCCACAACCCTGCGGCGATTGTGTCCCACTTTACAGAGGACTGTCGTTTAGTTGAAGGGCTGTCCAGCCCCAGTCCAGTTTAAAAATAACGAACCATAAGAAGAGAGAGATTCTTGCGTCTCTACCTATTCAGTATGTAACTGAACGTAACTGTAGCAGGTGACTTTGCCAGACGAACTGGAGGAAGTTTGGGGAAGAGGACACCTTGATCACATACACCTAATGCAGCAAACTATCTCTTATGCTCATGGTCTTCTTTGGTCACTAGGCTCATGTTTTAGACCAGTCTTCTCCAACCTGGTGCCTTCTAGATGTGATTGGACTACCACTCCCAGGATCTCCCAGCCAGATCGCTGGAATGATGGGAATTGCAACCTAACACTTCTGGAAGGCACCAGGTTGGGGAAGCCTGTTTTAGATGGCATCTGCTTGCATGACCTAGCATTTAGCTATAGGGACAAGAAGTACAAAATCGCACCGGTTTGGGGGAAACAGTCCCTGGCAGTGGGCAGTCCTTTAACAGACACACACACACACACACACACACTGTATATCATTTGCATAGTGGGCATCAACACAGGCTTTGGCACAATTCCCATATGACTTTAAGAGGGCATATCAACACGACAGACTTCACTGGTTTAATAGTAATTCCACCTCTCCAGGGAACATGGAAATGGTACATCTGTTAGCAGGTGGCGGGATGGGGGGGAGGAAACCCCTAATAGACACATTTCAGCACTTTAATCAAACCACAATTCCCATGAGCCTTTGGGGCAGCCATGATAGTGAAGCTATTATAAAATAGATCCTTCCTGAACGTCAGATGCACGGAATCAGCATGCCCAGTGCCCAACAAATCCTCTCCTTGGAAGTGCCCTCAGAAACAGGGGTGGTGCTAGGTACTGAAAAGATCTGGGGCTCAGGCCCACAGGACAAAAAAATGCACAACTTTGCATAAGCTAATTTACATATGCTCTAAATGCAGTGTTCTCCAACCTTGGGTCCCCAGATGTTTTTGGCCTACAACTCCCAGCATGCCCCAGCCAGCTACTCTGGCTGGGGCATGCTGGGAGTTGTAGGCCAAAAACATCTGGGGACCCAAGGTTGGAGAACACTGCTCTAAAGTCTCTCTTTGTGTGTCTGTAAAGGACCCTGCCCCCTAAAGACACCCCTATTTGTAAAAAGGGATACTATATGGATAGGGGAGAGGAGAGCATTTGATTTAAGGGGGGGAAACTCAGAAAGATTCAAGGGGGGGGCAGCAGGAGGAGAAGCACCTGTGGGCAAAATGTCAGCTGATCCAGGGGTATCAGATGCAACAGAGATCATCAGGCCAGGCCCCCTGTACCTTTACTTCAGCAAGTGCCCATGGACAGCAGGGTGGTGGTGCAGATGGCCTCCCAGAGATTCGGGGCTCCAAATGAAAGATTCAGGGCTATTGGCTGCCCCCTAACACCACCTCTGCTTAGAAAGAAGCCTAATTGTGTAATTTTGGGGCAAAGGTATCTTATCTATTTTCTGGTGTTGTAGTAATGGTTTTATTGTATTTTATTGTATGTTTGTAATGTTAGAGTTACAATTGTAATGGTGTTCACATGTTGCATTTTTTAAAATATGGGTTGTTAGTTGCCATGGGCTTGTGAGGAAGGGTGGGGCATAACTATCAACCAGTCAATCCTATGCATGTCTACTCAGAAGTAAGCTCCGTTGAGTTCAATGGGATTTACTCCCAGGTAAGGGAATATAGGATTGCAGCCACCATCTGCTTGAAAAGACTGTCTGTGTAACAGGCCACTTATCAGATGTGCTTGCACGATAACTTGGTAATATAGCATTAGAGGCAATAGGGCTGTTTCACCTTCAGTTGCCTTTCCAGTGAGAGTGTGGCTGCCCCTGACTATGCTAAACAAACCTTATGATGGAGTTGTCATGGGCTACGCAAAGGGCGAAGAGCCCACTCTACAGTGGAAGAGCTGCGTGACGGAGGCAGCTCCTGCAAGCGCCGGCCAAGTCCCTTCCCTTCGCGCACCACCGAATCGGGATGGCGTGCAGCACGTGAAGGAGGCGAGGCACACTCAGCCAGCGCTGGCAGGAACTTCTTGCTCCCCCTCCCGGTTGGAAACCAGTTCTTATCTCCCTTCTGATAACAAGGGGATTCCTCTCCCTGCCTCCTCTCGAAATCCTAGTAGCTTCCAGGCCAGGGGGAGGGGCTTGGAGAGGGGAGTGGGCAGGGCCTACAGAGGGCGCCCAAGCCTCCGCCGGCTGGACGGGGAACTTCTGCGGGCTGGAGGTTCCTCACCCCTCCAGTAGAAGCATGGTTACAGAGCAATTCGCCATAGCCAGAAAGAAAGTCCTTTGTCACCAGCTATCTTGGGGGTGTCCGTGGAGGTAACAGCCACCCACCTGCAAGGGACTGGGATGAAACCAATTTGCTTGATTGAGGGGAATGGCGAGCTAGAAAAGAAACAGCTTGGAGTCCTTGGCCGTGCTCTGAGCTGGCTTTGGCCACTGAACTGTGCCGTTAGGGCTGCATTCTTTACAATACCTTAATTTGCTCCAGTGATCTCCGCTCAGCTGTCTTGGAAGGAGAATTTAATAGCATTCCATATGTAAATCATGTATGTCTGTGGGGTAGTGAAGAGTCAGAATTACCGGACCACACATGTCACATTTGTGCAATTTTTATACAGATGAAAGCAGCAGACCTATTTGTCTTTTCATAGCTCTCTTGCCAAGAAGGTCTTTAGAGTGGCATAGAGTCTTCCTGGACATTATGGATACCATGATCTTATACAACTGTATCAGTTGCAAAATTTGTATTCTAGGTGATAAAGATTCATAAGCAATGTCTGCAGAATTGTTAAGAGCTACTGGTCACTTTTTCTCTATCTTGTTCAAAAAAAATTATAATGAACATTGTATTCTTATTGGGCTTTCTTGTATGGGGGGAGGTATTTGCCTCTTATTGTATGGAATGAAATATGGGGGATGGATTTGAATGTCTGTGTACTATCAATACACTTAATAATGCCTTTTCAACCTAAGCATTTTAAATAAACAGATGGTTACAAAAACACAAACTCTCCAGCTCTGCCTCCTCCAGAGGGACTTTCTCCCTTCTCCTTGAAGGTAGCTAAAAATTCTGCTAGATTTGATCATCTGGAAGATTTGATACACAGTCTACATTTTCCTTTACTCCTTTGCAGATCAAACAACAGGTATAATGAGTCCATTGAGTGTCATCCCCTTCTCTGTTTGCCTTTTAATCACCTCCCTTTAATTTCTGTGTTCCTTCTCTTTCTCTCTCCACTCCTATATCCCTGCTCTCGTTTATTTTTACATAATCCTCCCCTCCTCCTGCTTCTCCTCTGTGTATATTTCAGTGGCCATGAAACTCACTGGGTGACTTTGGGCCAGTCACTGACTCTCAGCCTAACCTACCTTACAGGGTTGTTGTGAGGATAAAATGGAGGGGGGGGAGGATTATGTAAGCTGCCTTGGGTTCCTTGCAGGAAAAAAGGCGGGGTATAACTATAATAAATAAATAAATAAAATATGGACCAGCCAGATCAGCATAGTTGGTACAATAAACATCATGCCAAACCAGCAAGACCAGCCCCAAACGGCTACAGTAAACCGTGGTAGGTACCTTTGCTTTGACGTACCTTTGCTTCCAGTAGGTTTGATGCTGACCCACTGGCAGTGGTGTAGTGGAACCAGGGCTTGCAGGGACACAGCACCAACACTTTTTGATTAGCAGGGACACTGATGTCATCTGCCACCACCAGAACTCCCTGTTCCCTCTGAGCTTAGCTGCAATCCTCCCAGTAGCTGGCAGGAAATGCATTTTCCCCAGCAACATTACACTGTTCCCTATTGTGTGATGCAAAGTATTTTGGGATGGCTTCATCTTGAATAGTAATTAAGACACACACACCCCTAGCTTGACAAAAGGCCTGCTCCTGGTGGAGATGAAAACTGCTATGGATCAACACAGCTGCCAGCATTTTTGAACCCTCCTTGGGGTCGTGGCTATGGGGACTGTCATGATGAGCCCCTGCACTTCAGAATGTATCGCTGCCTGTAGGTGCATCTAGAAACACCCTAGGAGCAAAGACCAAAGAATGGAAATCTGAAGCCCATTTCAGAAGAAGGGGCCAGCGAAAGAGAGAGAGGATAGCCAGGTATGAGGTGTGTGTGTGTGTGTGTGTGTGTGTGTGTCTGTTCTTTGCCAGCTAAGCTAATAGCCCTATATTAAATTACGGGTTGTGATTCCTGTATCAGCTGTCTCTTTAGATTTATCAGCATCATTCCTGATTCTGCCTTGTCAGGGATCATTACCATAATCTTCCTACTTGATCCATCATGGGATAATGGAGAAAATGAATGCTGTGTGGAGAGGCCTACAAGGTCAGGCAAGGAGAGGTGGGAAGCCCAGCAGCTAGCGCAACTTCATCTTCTGGAAGATTTATTGAATGTGCAATGAAACGACAGGAAAGCGTTTAAGCCAGCCTGCATGGCAGAGCACACTTTGAGAGCCAGTGACAGGGTGCTAGACTCGGCAAGACAGCTCAGTCTCATATTCATTCAGTGACCCTGAGCCACCTACTCTTAGTTAAATCTCAGCTTTCCCATCTGTAAAATGGGAACAATAATCATCCATTAGGAATGGGTTTCATAGATCATAGAGTTGGAAGGGGCCTACTAGGCCATCGAGTCCAATGAAGGAAGCTAGATGAGGGGTCTCCCATCCAAGGAATAACCAGGCCTGACCAGGGCCGGATTAAGAGCATTATGGGCCTGGTGCTGAGGATTTTGGTGAGCCTTTTTATGGAAATAAATAAAATGAAGATGCAATTTTATATTAAAACAAATTAAATATTTTAATTACCATTAAAGTGCCAAAACAGAAACATATTGAAAATATTTCTTTTTTTGTAAACAATAAGCTTGTTAACTCAATAAAACCGTTATAAATAGAACATTCACAACAACCATTTTTAAATAAACATAAACCATATAAACAATTTAAATATAAGTGTATGATGTTTGGCTCATAAAAATTTGTTCCTTAAAGTATTATTATTATTATTATTATTATTATTGCATCATAATCAATACAGCCTGCATTATGATTATGGTGCAGAGAGTAACTCTTGAAATAAATAGCAACCACTAGTTTTAAACACACAAACAGGTTATTCACTGAACTCTAACCTGCATTTAAACTAAATGAATCAAGCTGGTAGATTAAAATAAAATTACACATTAACTTTTCTTGCTTTTTTACTTGCAAATTCCTCAATTGTAGAATCAAGATTAAGCTCGTTCAGCAAACCATTTTCAATGCACAACAGAGAGAGTGCATTTAAACGCTCCTGACCCATGGAAGACCTTAGTTCATTTTTCACACGTTTTAATGCTGAAAATGAACGCTCACCTTTTCTCTGCAGCAATTACACACCCAACTCTCCCTTACTTTCTCTTTTATCCACATGCCGGTTAAATGTGCTGGGGATGCTACTTTTAATTAGAGAAGTCTCTCTTTGGGGACAGAAATAGAAGTCACTCTGAATGTCAGGGCTCTTTGCACTGCCCCATCTCAGTTATGGGCAGCCGGTGCCAAAATTAGTAGCCGAACAATCCCGCCAAGGTGTTATATCTTGTCTCCAACTCTCACAAAATTGTGCGCTCTCTCTTTTGCAAACGAGTGAACCGGAGGTTCTGCTCCCTGTTCCAGACCAATCCTTCGTTGCTTCAGGTTAACAGGCTAAGCCAGAAGCCTTGATGCCCCACCTAGCAAAAGTTTACATACCTCATGCCCTCTAAACCAGTGTTCTCCAACCTTGGGTCCCCAGATGTTTTTGGCCTACAACTCCTAGCATGCCCCAGCCAGCAAAGCTGGCTGCGGCATGCTGGGAGTTGTAGGCCAAAAACATCTGGGGACCCAAGGTTGGAGAACACTGCTCTAAATTCCATACCTGGGCATCTCTGCTGCTGCTGCTGCTGCTGCTACTGCTGCTGCTAACAGAGAATTCCACAGATCAACTGTGATATGCGACATAATATTTTGTTGGCTTAAACCCCGCTCCGTGTTTAAAGTCTGTGTGGATTTCAGCCTTCCCAAACCTGGCGCCCTCCAGATGTGTTGGGCTACAACTCCCAACTGGGTGTTGTAGTCCAACACATCTGGAGGGCACCAGGCACGGGAAGGCCACTTTCCTTCATGTAAACAGCACTTCCCTCTTCACTTTTCCAGTCTACAAAGGCAGCATCCCTCAAGTGTGACACCCCAAGGCCTCCCTCTTTACAAAGTAACTTGGCAGAACAGAACTTTTGCATCAGGGACCTGGCCCCAGTTAGAAGCAGAGCTCCTTCGAGCCTTGGAGGCAGTGCGGTTCTGCGCAGGACTGGATGGGAGGGATGGGCCTGGGGAAATGACTGTTTCTGCCTATTCCCTCACATCACCCTGGAAGTGGGAACTCTTCTGGAAAGTAGCAGGAGTAGGACAACAGAGAAGTATGTGAATATGCTACTAACCAGTTGAAGGAGACATTGAGATTCCCATGTCTCCAAGGCAGACACAAGCTGCTTTGATTCTTCTTCCCAGCAGTATGGTTCACTTTGGGAAATGGATGGCTGGTTTGGGATTTGAACCCAGTACCTAACAGACTTAATGTAGGATGGGATTCTGCCACAGTCATACAGCAGAAGAGAGACCAGGCAGAAGATGAGAAGGGGCGCTTAAGGGCATCAGCACAATCGGATATGTTTCAGGCCAGGTGGGGTGCAGTGGAGTTATTCCCCATGGTCCTGATTAACTAGGGCAGCCTTCCCCAACCTGGTGCGCTCCAAGTGTCTTGGACTACAACTCCCATCATTCCTGGCCCCTGGCCATGCCGAGGGCAGCAGAAGTCCAAAAACACCCGGAGGGCACCATGCTGGAGAAGGCTGATCTAGGGCCACGACTATCTAAAAATCAACAGCTAACCATCAAGTGGGGGCAAGAGGAATTCTGCACATGGTCAGGGGAACTCTTCTCTGAAAGCCAGCCGGTTGCGGGAGCCAGCGATCCCTCTCCTTTCCAAAAAGCAGGATCCGTCCAAGAGGGGCTCCCACAGCGGCTTCCCCCCACCCCCGCCTCTTACCTGTCCTCCACCTGCCAGTCGCGCAGCAGCAGGTCCTGGAAGCGGTAGTGGGGCGGCAGCGACAGCACGTCCTTCAGCTCGTCCATCGCGGGGAAGCCCGCCGGTCACGGCGCCCGGAGCGACTGCCGGCGCCGGCGGAGGAGACGGAGCTTCTGCGGCTGCCTCCTGCTGCCCGCCGCCTCGCCGACCCCGCCGGGCTGGGGGGCTGCCCGCCTCGCATCGCCACCACGTGATGCCGAGCCTGGGCTAGCCGGGGGAAGCCGAGAGAAGTTGCGGGCAAGCGGGCGGTGTGGGGGGGGAGCCCCCTCCCTCGTGGCATGGGGGGGAGCCCCTCCCCTCCCCTCCCGCGCCTTGTTCGCTTCACGGATCCCGCGGCTATATGGGCCTATTTTGTGGTAGGGGCCTGGAGCTGCAGCTCCAATAGCCCCTATCTTAATCCGGCCCCGGGCCTGACCCTGCTTAGCTTTCCACGCTCAGACAAGCTGAGCCAGCGTAAACCACAGCTTTAAATAAACAAATAATAACATTTAACATTACCCAAACAATGGCATTACTGAAACTCTGCAACAGACCCCAAGAACCAACACACAACCCAGTGGGAAAGGGGGAAGAATTTAGGCATGGCTGTAAGAAGATAAGGTTTTGTCTGCCAATAAAGTTTAGGATTGGGCTATAATTCTATCAGTCTTGCAAAAAATACAGATCGCCAGCATGCTAGAGAAACACACATTTACAAGCCATCTCCTTGCTTGTAAGTTACACAAAGCTGCAATCTGATGCACACTCACTTGGGAGTAAGACATATAGAATACAGTGGGACTTACGTCTGAGTAAACATGTATATGACTGGGCTGCACCATCCCTGATATGTGCCAGCAGTAGGCACATTGAAGACTGTCTGTCACAGGGGCCCCTCTGCTGCCCCTTTGAGTATGAGAAGAGAAATATAATACCATACCATGTTAAGGCCCACTGGCAAAGGTTTGGGAGAGCTTCACCATTTTTTGACGTTCTCTACCACATGCGGCAGATGCATATGAGATTTCCCAAGTAGCATTACCTTCTGCTGCAAATAGGTTTATGTAAAACAGCCTTCCCCAACCTGGTGCCTTCCAGATGTTTTGGACTACAATTCCCAGGGGTCCTGACAGTTTGCCATGCTGGCTGGGGAATGATGGGAGTTACAGTCCCACACATCTGGAAGGCAACAGGTTGGAGAAGGATAATGTAAATGAATAGAGCCAGGGTGGCAAAGTGGTGAGAGTGTTGGACGGGGACTCGGGAGATCCGGGTTCTAGTCCCCACTCGACCATGAAGCTCACTGGGTGACTTTGGGCCAGTCACTGACTCTCAGCCTAACCTACCTCACATGGTTGTTGTGAGGATAAAATGGAGAGGAGGAGGAGGATTATGGGTTCCTTGCAGGAAAAAAGGCGGGGTATAAATATAATAAATAAATAAATAAAATAATATTCCCAACTATGTGGGGATGCACGTGGAGAACGTTCCTTCTGTATGAGGAATTAGCTTTGCTCCGACTTATATTCTGGTCAAAACCACTGGAGTTTCCACTGCTTCAAATAATTCTTAGCCAAACCCAGGGTATGCAAAAGAATTTTCAGAAGGGAAATACGTATTTATGCAAAAGAAATGATAGTTTAAGCACAAATATCATGAATCCCTCCTTGGGATCTGAGAACCTTGATGGCCCCATCCATCACATTCATCACTAAAAGAATTTACCTTGCAAAATGACTCCACTGAGACCTTCACAGTCCCACTGTATCTTCGTTCTCATTTGAAATTGCGGGTGAATCCCCAACCCTTTCCATAATAGGGTGGCCAGATGCAAGGAAGGACAGGGCTTCTGAACCTTGACTCATTCTGTAGATGCCAGAATTTCAGTAGATGCAGCTTTCCTGACTCCTGCATGACAAGCGACACTTGCCAGGATGGCCTCCTCTACATGACTATTAAAGAGAGAAAGCCAGTCCGCTCTTGCATCTGGTCAACCCAGAATTATGATGCTGTGCGCATGCAGCCAATTTGCAGCATTTGAGACTGTACATACATAGAGCTTTGTGATGCTGTATGATCCAGGATTAAATATAGCTACTTTTCTCAAAACTAGATTGGTTCTGTTAAGCTGGTGGAATAATTAAGTGATTTCAGCCCTCAGGCATAGTCTCTCTCTCTCTCTCTCTCACACACACACACACACACACACACGGGGGGGGGGGGGGCAGGGAGAGAGAGACTTTCAAAAACAAGCCAAAGAGATACCAGCCAGGAAGCTGGTAACTAGCCTCAGGTCCAGTCGAAGACATTTTGCTGCCTGAGGCAGACAAGATGGCACATCCCCATTCCATTGAGAAAAGCTGAACAGATCAGCCGTTGAATCTTACTGTAGCACTGGCGAAGGGGCAATATGTTGCACTGCACCTATGGGCAGCAGATTAGCTTAGGGGGTGCAGGACCAACTGCATGGCACACACAGCTCTGTCTGCTCCCCACCCCATAGCATCTGCCACCTGAGGCGGCCACCTTACTTTACCTAATGGTAGGGCCGGTCCTGCCTGATCTTCTTATGAGCTGATCTCAGGATGTACTGCTATCCCGCTCAATGTCCACCAGCATAATGCCTTGGAATATAACATTAATGACATTGTTGCAGTAACGTCATATATAGGCATTGCCTGTGGATGCAGTGCAAATCGTTGCCACATGCTTGTTTTTAAACAGGCCTACAGACCTGAATGTTCCAGTCTGCTATTAAATGAATGGCTGTTGATCTTTATTTTATAAATTTTGATATTTAGTTCTCACAAATGTTTTATGCTATTTTAATTAATTGTATTTTATATTTTATTGTTTTATAATTGTACCTTGAGGATGCTTCACCTTAGACGGTGATATAAAAATATTTTAAATAAAATAACAAAGCCACCGATCAACACCTTGTATTTTCTTCAAGAAATGGTTTACTTTATTGGACTCTCTCAACCAGGGATGCAGAACCTCAGGCTGGGGGGCCAAATCCAGCCTGTCTGGAGTCCCAACTGAGCCCTCTTGAGGTTCCCGAGATGGCCACTGCCCCCTTCCCTGGCCCTGCCCCCTTCCACCAACCACCAATATTTGGGTGGTTTCCTGGCTTTTGTGCATTTTTTCCCTATTCTAAAAGGCTGACATGCTTCTCCTAAGGCTGAGTTACTGGCAGGAAGATCTTTAAGCCAAGATATGCTGGTATTTTGGCCCCGCCCCTTTTGCCTTTGGCCCCACCCACCACTGGAAGGTGGCCCCAGAGAGCTTCTCCAAAATGGAATTCGGCCCTTGGATTGAATGAGGTTCAACACCCCTGGTCTAAACTGTAGTGACAGGGATGCCAAACTGAGGGAAGCTGCTTACTTGGAGCACCATAACACTCTACAGTCAATGGATCCTAAATACTGGTGACAGATCCCTTGGGAAGGATTGCTGCTTGATGATGCAGGGAAATGGAGACAAGCCTCGTGGCAGCCCTCGTGGAGGGCTGGAAGCAAGATTCTGATTTGTGGGTAAGTACTAGTGGAGTTCATACATACTCATTTAAGGGAGTGAAGAGACCATATGGCACTATGGCAGCCTTCCCCAGTCTGGTGCCCTCCAGAGGTTTGGGATTACAGTTCCTATCAGCCCCAGCCCGCAAGGTCAGGAGTTATAGTCCAAAACATCTGGAAGGCACCAGGTTGGGAAAGGCCACCATATTGTGTGCCAGGAGCAGAGGGCTCTCACTTTAGATACTGGCCTAATTAAAATATTTTTTGTAGTATTTCAGATATCAGATAAGACCCTCCTCATCCCATATCAGAATCAGAGGTCCTACCCTGTCTCCCATTGCCATTAGAAATACAGCGGATTGGCACAAGAGATGGGGCCTTTTATACAGTGGCTCCTAGATTTTGGAACTCCACTCCCTAGGCAGGCAGATCAGCCAGGCTCTTGCTTGGCTTTGTTCATGTGGGCAGTTAAGATGTGCTTGTTCCATCAGGCCTTCAGTCTCTGTTGATGTCTGGGTTTTCATTTTTAATTGCTTGCTGCTTTTGCTATCTGACTTGCTGTCATTGCCATGTTTTAATGTGATGCTTTTATTGCTTTGAAAGTTTTAATGTTTTGTGGTTTGTTGTTTTAATTAGGTTGTTAGCTGCTTTGAGTATTTTTTATAGAAACATGCACTATAACTATATTGAAATAAGTACATAGAATAAATAGATTGACCAGTGGGGGGTTAGAGATGTGAGATTCTTGGGTTATTATTATTACAATATTATACTTGGAAGCTTATATCCTTTCTGCAATACAACCATGGGAGAAGATAGCTTAATCGAAAGCAACTTCTTTATTTAATATTTCCTACTAATGGGAAAAAATTGTGGAAAGGGGGTTATATCAACAGTACATCATATGACAATTCATGATTGCTCAGCAATAGAAAGGAGAAGAGTAAAAGCTGAAGCAAGGGCATATCTGCGTCTCCTTTCATTGTAGAGCAGAGAAGAAAGCAGATACACCATTAATCAAGTTTCTTTTAGTCCATCGCCCCAATCCAGAGATAGTCCTGTGAAATATAGTGTAGTGCAGCCTTCCCCAACCTGGCACCCTCCAGATGTGTTGGACTACAAATCCCATAATCCCAAGTGGCAAGCTCACTAGCCACACTGGGGGTGATGGGAGTTGTAGTCCAACACATCTGGAGGGCGCCAGGTTAGAGAAGGCTGCTGTAGTGCATGAGCAGCGGTCCAAGAAAGTGGATGGGATGCACATTCCCATGCACAATGCAAGACAGATGGGAAGGTGTGTCCCCATCCATGTGCTGCATCATGGAAGGAGACAGTATTGGGTGCCTCATGTCTAGAATTGCATCACTATCCAAATGTGCATCCAATCTGTACCCACATAGTACTTGATCCTGCCATGGAATCTGCCTACCGAGAAATTTGCCCTGGTGCATGGATCTCCCTTTCTGGCTCAGACTGCGCATGATGGAACTCATGACACATGGGCAGCCACATATTGCACACAGCAATTCACCATGATGCATTTGTACTATAACACTATAATGTCACTGGATCAAGCAGGAGCCTAAAATAGAAAGATACCCTACAAAACACATGGAGCCAGACAAGAGGCATCTCATTTTCTTTGCATAGCAGCAGCATTCTTTGTTATACCAAATAAATACTCAATGATCCTAAAGTTGAAAAAAATATTCTCTTGGATCTCTATTTTTAGACTTGGCATAAACATCAGGGGGCTAGCTGGAAGCTAGACATTAACCAACAGAACCATCCTGGGGCACCCAGGAATCCTGCAAGCGAGTGCCAGATGAAGGCAATGCGATGACTTTCAGAAAGCAAAGGCATCAATGCTCCCTCCACAGGGTGCTTCTGAGCTGTGAGATCTTGTTCTTCTCCTCTCTTCTCTGTTGGAATCCTCCATGTTTCTACCTAAGAACATCTGGTGATGGGGAAAGAATAAGTCATGCTTGGGCATTGTTGGAAATAGACTCCTAGATTCAAATCCAGCCCCACATAGGACATTTCTCACATTCTTTGCTCTTGTCATAAAAAAAGCTAATTTCTGGTATGAACAGGACTTACCGAAGAAAGTACTTCTTCACATAGAAGTGCTTGATCAACTTCTGGAATTAATTACCATGACATGACATTGTGATGGGCACTGCCTTAGATGGCTACTTTTTAACAGGATTAGATATTCCTGGCAGGGATGGGGACTCGGACTCGAGGACTCGACTCGTGAGTCGGACTGAGTCCCCCCTCTGACTCGACTCGGACTCGAGTCCCAATATTTTTAATGGGACTCGAGACTCGACTCGGGACTCGAGACCAAGGACTCGTCAACATCCCTGGGCTGTTGACGAGTCTTCTGGCTGTGCCAGAAGGAGCGCAATCACTGGTGAAGACCGCATGGAAGCGAGGCGCGCCGCTGCTCGGCCACTATGGACAGCTACCAGGAGCGCAGCCCCAATGATGTGTTGAGATTTATTTTGATTGATGTGTTGTTGTGGGGGGGTTGGGTTAGGGTCAGACATTTTGGGTTTGGCTGCCTCTGCCTGCCTGTTTGGGGTTCCCTGCCTCCTCTGCCTGCCTGGTTATTTTGGGTTTGTCTGCCTGGTCAGTTCTTGCCAAAATCAGTTGCAGAGTTTTGAAATAAAAAGGCACACTTGTGCCTAGAATTTATTTAAGCCACACATCTGAAGTAGCTTTATTTTGTTGGGGGGAAACCCCATTGATTTTAATAGGGACTCGTGGAGTCAGTTTTGGGAGTGACTCAGGACTCGTGACTCGTGAGTCACCATTTTGGACCAAGGACTCGGACTCGGACTCAAGACTCGGGTCCAAAGACTCGTGACTCGACTCGTGACTCGAGACCAAGGACTCTTCAACATCCCTGATTCCTGGAAGCCATCTATTCAACAGATACTAATTCTGATAGATAAACAGAGCCTACATGCTCAAAGGCAGTATACCTCTGTGCTCCAGATGCTGGTTTAACCCTGCCACACGTCAATGCAAATAACTTACCCTTTGTGACTAAAATCATAATGTTGCTTCTAGGAAAAAGAATGATCAGGCAGATCAAAAATTCAAAGGGGTATTTTATCACAAATTTGTAAACAACAACTTGCAACATGTGTTAAGCAACAGTACAGTTCCAGTTTCTTTAGCACCCTTCCAAGAGAATACACTGTACAAAAACAGAAAAGGTGTGTGTGGAATCCACCAGAGGAACAAAACAAAAACACACACAATGCTTTAGAAGTCCTTTGCTCCATATAAATCCTCTTCTACCACTGAGATGCTGAAGAGGGCTCCTCCTGCTGGTGCTGCAGCTTGGGCCTGTAAAATTAGGGACAAGACTCAGCCAGTGAATCCCAACCTTGAGCCTTTTCCCTTATATGGAGTTCCTTCTGCTGCTGGCTGCGCTGACTCAGGTGCATTAACCCCCCTACAGGTGATGGCATCATGGATCAGCTTCAGCAGGATTACACTGGGGACAAAGAACGGGGTGGCAGCCACAGCCTTCATTCTCTTCCTGTGACCTTCCTGGTTCAGGAGTGGGGGGGGGGGGGCAGTCTTCTAGGTTGCTGAGTAAGAAACAGGGTGCTGGCTGGCTTGGTCTAATAATCAAGCAAAGAAAGAACATAGGAAGCTGCCTTATACTGAGTCAGAACATTGGTCCATCTAGCCCAGTATTGTCGACACTGATTGGCAGCTGCTTGCCAGTGTTTCAGATAGGAGTTTTTCCAGCCCTACTTGGATATGCTAGGGATTGAACCTGGGAGCTTCTGCATGCAAAGCATGTGCTCTACCTCTGAGCCTCACCACCCCCACCCCCCATAAGTAACTCTTATGGTTCTGTCCTGGTGAGACAGCAGGGTTGGACTAGATGACTTCATGGTATATTCTAACCCTATGGGCTTATGAAAAAGGAGAGGGGGGTGGAATTCAGAAGAAGACCATAACACAGAAGTATAGAAGGCAATTGAATCCATTAGCTGGGGAGGTGGGGGGTGGAGAATCTGGCAGACATATGAATGCTATCATCTCTCATAAGATTCTTCTGGAAGAACAGTTTATTTACCCCCCCCCCTTTCTTATTTTTCCCTTTTTCTTTTTTCTTTTTTTTTTTGCTGCAAAGCAAATCCCCAAAGATCCAATGAAGGTGAAAATTGGAAGCCTCTGTTCTGGCAGTAATCCCTCACCTCTAGTTAATTCCCAGTAATTGCATCATTTATTTAAATAAGGCTCAGAGCAGCAAGTGTAGCAAGAAACGAAGTTGAGGAGGCCAGGCTTGCTCAGCGTGCCCGCCCCAAACAGGTTGGGCTGTTGTGGCTTTTAAAATAATATCCTGCAAGGAGAGATCAATGTGGCTGGCGCTACAGCCCTAGCCCACCACCGCACATCTCTGGTGCACCTGCGCACTGCACTGTTCCCCATTCCTAATTATGAGAGCTGGAAGCAGAATTTGCTGCTCCTCTTTGACCTGTACATCTGGATGCATGCCAGGCCCAGAAACATGAATATTCAGCTGCATTTTCTGTTGACAAACACTTGTTTGGCAGAACACAAAGCAGCGCCCAGACTGCTTTGTTCCTTTGCCTTTCATTAGGGGCTTTGTCCAGAGCCTCCTTCCTCCAACCAACCAGAAGGCAGGAATAGGGATTAACCTGGGTGGTTCAAGGCAGCAGATGAAGAAGGTCATAGCAAGTGCAGAGGAGGGAGTTTGCAACACCACTGCTGAACTGCACCTTTGATCGCTTAAGCAGAGGACACATCCAGATGCAGCCTCCTCCATCCACTTTTGGCTTTTTAGGCCAGGAGTTTGCCCCCAGGGGATTATGAGAGTTGCCCTCCAGACGTGTTGGACTACACCAGGCTGGGGAAGGCTGCCTTCTGGCATTTTCACAAATGTCACCTTTGAGACTCTGCTCCCAGTGCACCCGCAGTGGTGTCGGAGCCAATACCTTATGGCAGGACCCTATGTCCCAGGTTACACAACAGAGCCAGTGATTGGTTATTACCATCACTCCTGACCAGGTGATAATGAGTTGGAAAGAACTGTGTAATGGGTTTTCAACAGGATCTTGTTCATGTAATAGAGATCAGCTACAATCCATTGTAGCTGGGTATGTGAATTTGTCCCCTAATGGGGCAAATAACAGCTTTGGAGAGTCAGTGTGTGTGTGTGTGTGTGTGTGTGTGTAAAACAGTGCATAGAGGGAACAGTTACCACCTCCTCCCTATCTGGAGCACATGTGCACACGTGCACATCTGCTATTATTATTATTATTATTATTATTATTATTATTATTTGTTTTACTGTGAATTTCAACAAAACAAACCCATAAGAACAAAGAAAAAAATATATTTTTTCTTACATAAACTGAAATGAATCACTTACAATAGGCGCATATGAAATATGTACCTATATGCGTATATGTGTGTATATGAAAATACAGCTATCAATAAAAACAATTATGCATAAGCTTCAAGAAAGGCAGACCAAATATCCATATATTTATCCATTCTCAGGTGGCATCTAAATACCACCCATTCAAATGTTGAAAGTGTCATTAATCCATCGTGTTATAGGAGGTGAATGTTTATCTTTCCAGTGTTGTAATATCAGTCGTTTAGCTGTCAAGAGGGCACAGAAAATCCATTTACACTGACCTTGTGCTAACTTCCAAGCAACAGGTAAATAATTTAAAAGGACACATGCATCAGTAAATATTAAAGAGCATTCCAATACTAGATCTATCCATATTATGACCTCCACCCAAAAAGAGGCCAAGATTGGACATGCCAAAACATATGGGTAAGAGAAGCATTAGCAGTATTAAACCTCCAACAGTTAGCTGACTTAGACAAACCCTTATTAAAAAGACAGTGTGGTATCCAATAAACATGAAATAAAAGTTTTTGCTGAATAAGATGTAACCTAAAATCCATTGATGCTTCCGGTACAGATGCAAAAATAATGAACAATTGATTAGGTAAAATAGGACAGTCTATTTCCCTATTCCATTCCTGCTTAAGACCCTGTGTATCATATTTATTCACCGGTAAAAAGTATTTATAAATATGGATCATAGATCGATATAACTGATCAACCTCAATAAGTACTTCCAATAGTGAAGGAGACTATGAAGCTGTAAAAGTAGCAGGGCCAAACTTAACTTCTAACAAATGTTGCAGTTGCAAGTATTGCCATTCAACCATAGCGAGAATGACAAAAACTCATCATCAGCACCCACAAATAAATCCAAGGTAAAAATCAACTTATCCATTCACATCTGCCACATAAACATTTTCTTACCAATTCTTAAATCTGGGTTTCCCCATAGAGTCAATTTACCGGTAGCTGCTTTGAGCCAGAATTTCAAAGATCCAATCATAGAGCTCGAGTAGTGGAGCAAGAAATAAATTATTTTAATTAAATAATGAATGTGTTTAGAATACGTATAGGCAACGCTTTGGCAATGCTCTCTGAGCAGCTTAAAATAAAATAATCATAATTTAACATAATGATTAACTTAAAACAATTAATCTTAAAAAATAAATCACAAGAAAACAAGACACAGCAGAGTAAATAAGATATAGGTAATACTAGCCTGAAGCCATATGAGACACTTAAAAGGCCTCAGCAAATAAAAAGGGTTTCACTCAAAGAAAAGGGTGGTGCCAGGCTCCCCTCTCAGGGGAGGGGATTCCAGAGACCAGGTGCCACAACAGAGAAGGCTCTGTCTCCTGTCACCACCCACCACACCTCAGAAGGTGCTGGGACCCAGAGCGTGGCCTCAAAGGTTGATCTTAACACCTGGGCAGGTTCATGTGGGAACAGGAGGTCCTTCACATAACCCATGCCCAAGCCATCAGTGGGTCTTTGTTAGGCAGAACCAGCACTTTGAACGGTGCCTGGAAATGGACTGAAAGCCACTGTGGCTGCAGAGCCAAGCTGTGTATCTTTTAATGTTCCCCTCATCAATCAATCCCTTTGGCAGTTCATCATTGGTATCGCTCTTCTCTGAACCCCCTCCAGTTTGCAGGCATCTGTTGGGTATTGGTTTTTCTTTACTTGAAAGTCTGAGCGGCAGGCACCTTGACAAATGGCCTGAAACCGACTGCCTGGTGTCACCCTTGCTGTTGTGCAGTGCTGGTGCGCATCTTTTCTACCAAACATTTAAATGCTGCTGTCTGTCCTGACACCCTTCACTGAATCACAGAACCCATCTCCTGCCACATGCCTAGCATGTGGTCTCCATTTTCTCCTCCCCCCCGACAGTGGGAGCAGCTTAGCCTTATTTCACGAAGCTGTGCTTACCGATCCTGTAATGCAGAGACCAGTGAGCTCTGTGTGGGAGAAGACAGGCCAAAAGAGATACATCCTGGGAGAGAAAATGAAACAGAGCCAAGTTTCTGTCACTGAGCATGGCCCGTTGCAAAGCAGGAGGAACTTGACCTTTGGATGGCCGACCTTTGACGATCTGGGAGCCATTAGCAAGCACGTGCCAGATTGCTGCCCGGAGAAGTGCATGAGACATCTCTACATCTTCCAGGAGATCCACGTAGCAGGAGGTAACAAGGCTGTGAGTTTGCCCGACTTACAAGAGACAGTAATGAATTTCTAGGGAGAACATTTAAAGCTCAGATTTCACATAGGCTGCAATCCTTTGCACACGATCCTGTCAGTAAGCCCCCCACTGAGCATAGCAGGACTTACGTGAGAGTAAACATGCATATGATTGTGCTAACACAAACTTCCCCAACCTGGTGCCCTCCAGGTGTTTTTTAAAAATTATTATTATTATATCTCCCATCAGCCCTAGCCAGGATAGCCAAGGGTCAGGAATGCCGGGAGTTGTACTCTAAAACATCTGGAGAACACCAGGTTGAGGGTGGCTGTGCTAACAATATACCAGGAAGGTCTAGATATGCAATGGTTGTGGAGGGAAAGTATTCATGTCAGCCTCCAGCCCGTGGCAAGGCAGTTGCGTGCATCTACTGCAGCAAAGTGTTGTCTGCACACATACAAGATCATGGCATGCCCCCGCCCCCACAAACTCAACTTTTCCAAGTGTTTACATTACAATGGTCTTCCAAAGCAGATCAGCACATGAGAGTGGATGCACTTGCCAGGGCTGTCCACTGGGCTTACAGAGCCTGGGGAGAGGTGATGTTGGGGGCCCTTCCGCTGCGCCTGACACGGGTCCATCATGCATGTGTGGTGCTGTGATGAGCAATGGTACACAGAGGAGTTGAGGCAGGGGTGGCTCGTTTGGTGGGTTCCTGGGGCAAATTCCGCCCCCCACCCCACCCCACCCCACCCCACCCCACCCCAGCAGCTCTGGCAGACAGCAAACACACGGAGACTTTTCAAGCCCTTTCCCCAAAGCTGCCCATACACCCAGTCGTTGTGCAACTTAGCTCATAAACCTTCCCTATGCAGCAGCTCTGCTCGGGTTGTTAATGGCCAGGAGAACTCGGTGCCCTCTCTCAGCTGCATCAAAGAGCTGCATTAAGCTTGATTACCACAGAGACGTCAGACAGCTGCTGGGTGGATGGACACCCTTCTGGCATGTGCGAGTTCAGCAAAAACAGCCTTCCATTTTGGACAAGAGGGGCGCCTTGAACGGAGACACCCAGCTCTACCCCAAAGCAAAGAATAAGCCCACCCATTTGTTTGGCAGAGGACATGAAAGCCAGTGGAGCGGTCCAACAGAAAAGAAAGGCTTATTTCCATTTTTTAAAATATACATACATTAATTTGTATGAAATGCATACAACATTTGAGCAATTATACATAAGCTTCAACAAAAGGGGACCAAATATCCGAATAAGTATCCATTTGAAGTTGGCGTCTATATGCCACACGTTCATACACTGAGAGTGTTGTAAGGTCCTCAGTCCACTGCATTATAGGAGGTGACTGTTTATCCTTCCAGTGTTGTAATATCAGTCTTTTACCTGTCAAAAGGGTGCAGAGAATCCATTTACACTGACCATTTGTTAATTTCCAGGAATCTAAATAATTTAAAAGAGTGTGAACATCAGTGAATATTAAAGGCTGTTCTAGTACAAAATTTATCTGTGTAATAACCTCTTCCCAAAAAGAAGCAACTACCGGACATTGCCAAAACATATTTTTAAAGGAAGCATTAGCTGTATTGCACTACCAGCAATTAGCCGAATTAGACAATTCCTTATTAAAGAGACGACGCAGCCTAAGACAGGTAGATGCCAAAGCGGCAATTCACTGATTAGGCAGTTTGTGGCGGTGCCCACAGCAGTTTCTTGAATTCCCAAATGTGCCCACAGGTCCAAAAACATTGGGGACCCCTGAGTTAAAGGACCATTAGTGCATACTTTTTGGTAAATTAGCGGATGGCTTTAACCAATTAACCTATCCATTAATCTATGAAAAACTTGAACACAGAGAGAATTGCTCTTCTGAGGCTTCTTTCCACAACCAGCCATAAGGAGGGATGCTTTTTCCTCTCTCTCGCCTGAGCCAGCCTGACTGCACAGACGACCCAAACAGTAATTTGGAGTGGCAATA
This sequence comes from Shinisaurus crocodilurus, assembly GCA_021292165.1. NCBI lineage: Eukaryota > Metazoa > Chordata > Lepidosauria > Squamata > Shinisauridae > Shinisaurus > Shinisaurus crocodilurus. The sequence continues at coordinate 241,712,525 of CM037876.1, forward strand.
CTTTTAGGGGTCCAATTTAGCAGGTGAATCCTTGGAGCTGTCTCAGGATGGGCCCTGCAGGTGCTGCTGCAGCTAGGCTGATGGCAACTGACAAAGAAACAGGAGTGAGAACAAAGGAAATACAAACAAAACCATATTCTGGGAAATCAGTGGAGCTGCTCGGGGACTCGATGGTATGAGCCTGCTCAGGGACTCGATGGAGCTGAGGAATCTGTACCAGCCACTTGCCCTGGTGTCCACCTGCACAAATTAGCAGCTCATCCATCAATCCAGCTGGTTGTTAAAGATTGAGATGCAGCTGATCATCTGCCCTACAGGTGAATATTTAGCTAAGAAAGGAGCAAAGGGAACATAGGAAGCTGCTATGGAGGCAGACCATCCATAGACCTTCAAGCTTGGTATTGACCACACCAGCCTTCCCCAACCTGGTGCTCTCCAGATGTTTTGGACTATAACTCTCAGCATTCTTGACCATTGGCCATGCTGGCTGGGGCTGATGGGGGTTGAAGACCAAAACATCTGGAGGGCACCAGGTTGGGGGAGGCTGGTCTTCACTGACTGGCAGCAGCTCTCCAGGCTTTCAGACAGGACTCTTTCCCAGCCCTACTTGGAGATGCCAGAGATTGAACCTGAGACCTTCTGCATGCAAAACATGTGCCTTACCACTGCGCTATCATCACCACAGAAGGGAAAGTAGAGGGAGAGGTCTAGGATGACTTTATGTTTACAGTGGTTGTTATGTTATGGTTCATCCATTTGATTACAAGCACTTTGGACATGTTCATAATGAAAAGTCAGTTTATCAATTTAAAAAACAAACAACTGAGGACCAGCTCAACCATTAGGTTGGGTGAGCCGAGACAGTCCAGTTCAGGCAACAGATTTTGGGGTTCAGCATTAAGAGTCAGCAAAGTGTCAGTTATTAGCATACGGTACTTTTTTTTTCTACCAGGGGACACCATCTAAATTTTCTCCCTCGGGCACCAAAATATTTTGAACCATCTCTGGCACAAATGTCAATCAAACAAAGCACCAGTAAGGGTAGGTCAGCAGCTGCCTTGGCACAAAACTTTGGGGATGAGTCAAAAGTCCAGAGCAGAATGAGAATGAGCCTAAACATGAATGGGATGCAACATTTCTGTGCAGTCCACCTTTAAACTGCAGCACAGAGCAGTCCTGTAATGGTTGCCAGTCAGAGCATAACTAATTCCAAGGATAAGGGCATTTTATAAATCTCAGTCAACAAGCCAAAGGTAAGGCTTATTTTATTTTTATGCATTTGTTACATTTCTATCCCACTTCTCCTCCAAGGAGTCCATGGCGACATACATGATCTTCCTACTTTCCATTTCATCCTCACAACAACCTTGTGAGGTAGGTTAGGAGGAGAGTCAGTGACTGGTCCAAAGACACCCAATGAGCTTCATAGCCAAATAGGAACTAGAACCCAGATCCCCTGATCCTAGTCCAACACCCTAACTGCTACACCACACTATTTATTTATGTATTTATTATATTTATACCCCGCCTTTTTTCCTGCAAGGAACCCAAGGCAGCTTACATAATCCTCCTCCTCCTCTCCATTTTATCCTCACAACAACCCTGTGAGGTAGGTTAGGCTGAGAGTCAGTGACTGGCCCAAAGTCACCCAGTGAGTTTCATAGCTGAGCGGGGACTAGATCCCGGATCTCCCGAGTGCCTAGCTCTCTTTGGCACCCTGGAAAAAGTTTTTAAAATATATTCCCACTTTTAAAGGTCCTGGGGGGGGGTTGTGGCCTACCCCCCCCCCAAGCCGTTCAGTGTAGTTCCTGGGAATCCACCCCAAGTTGTCTGTATCCAAAGTGAGGCTTCAGTTCCTTGTCCATGGACATGGCCATCAGACAATCATGGGGATGGGGGAATCTGTCCATTTCTGTTTGTTTCTCATTTTTCCAATCTCAAATTTGGTTTGGCCAAATTCCACATTGATGTATGTATGCATTTTATTTAAGGATATCCACATGAAAATTCATACGCACCTTATCCAAATGTATGCATTTTTGTGAGCATGTTTTTGCTAGTGTGCACATTTCTGCAAGCCATTTCCCCTATAATAATGCATTTCTATGTGTTATTTTCACTGTTGTGTGCATTTTTGTGCACACTTTCCCATAGTGTATGGATTTTTATGTGTACTTTTCCTGATGTGCGCACTGTTCTGTGCACTAAATTCAGGAAAGTACAAAACTCTGCTCCAGTTTGCTCATTGGTTCAGCAGGTGTGAATTTGGTAAAATTGCATCAAAAACTGAACAGAACAAGTTTCTCATCCATCCCCATTCACGATGCTTTCAATCTTCCAGGTATGTGACCCAGGTCCCACAAGTTTGGGAAATGGTGTTCTAGGCACATATGGAATTATGTTAGATTAGTGCCAGCAGAGAATGTAGCAGGTTCACTAGCTGTTAACTACCGCAGCTTTTTCTAACCTGCCTGAACTTGGTGGTGGTTACAACATGGTTAAAAAGGAGAACTAGAAACAGATTTTCTTAACTTGGCTGTGATTCTGGAGAAAAGTTGAATGGGAGGGGGTGTGTGTATCTGTTCTCCTGCCATGTCCCAAAGGTACATTTGTGCAAATGTGTTGCTTTGTCTTGAGTGATTGCCAAGAACAGAACGGGAGAAACCAAGCAACCGTGCCATAAAAGAGATGTGAATAGTGAAAGTGTACAACATGTGACTGCGGCTTCTAGAAGCCGCTTCCCGCCTGCTGTAAGGGTCCTGGGTCAGGGGTCCCTCTGTTATTCACCTCCTTGATCAATAGAGACAGATGTGTGACAGGTACAGCTGCAACATGACTGTCATTCCTGAGCTGGGATTCTTGCAACTGCGCTGAACTGTGACACAAATTATTCTTTTATGAGGCCTATTAGGCCATCTGGATGAATTTTAAAAGCCTTAATTGAGATGGAGTAGGGGCTGCTTCAAGCAAAAGGAACCTCGGGTGCATCAGCTCATTTATTATTGCCTGTGACTCAACTATTCATGTTAAGTAATTGGAAGGAGGGGGAGAGACGGCACATGGCTGTTCACAAGTTGGGAATGGATGAAGAAGCCAAGGTGCACCTGCCTGGTGTGGCTTGCGTGCTTCCTTTAATACAAAAGGGCACCTTGGTGGGTGAAAAGTAAATGTCTCCACGCATTCTGTGCTCCCTGATCTTAAACCACTGCTTTCCTCCGCTGCTTCCTCTGGAGACAGTAATATGTTGACTGGAAGGATAGGAAGAGTTCCTCAGCAAAAGAGCTGTTTTTAGGGGGCATTTCACAGCAATGCAGATATATAGACCAGACAATGCATAGACCCCTTTGCTCCAAAGTCAGATGCCCCGGCACATAATTTCTCAAGAATTATGATCTTGCAATCTTACTGAAGAAGACAGGAGTTAACAACTAGGAGTGAGTGGAACAGCATATTTCTACTCTGAAAAGCTTTCAGAGAACCGGGAATGAATTCACCCCACTCTTCTCAAACCCCAGAGTAGACTGGGGGATTTGCAATGGATTCCACAATCCATTTCAGGCATGTGCAGAGGGGTCCAGCCACGGGAGTATGCCCAGGACACACACGATGCCTCGCTGTAGGCATTCATGGTCTCTGATGTGGTACAGGCAGCTGATGACAACCCCAACCTCTCACTGATTCAAAGACCTCCAAGCAGGAAAAGTGAGGCCTGCTGAATCCACCCTGATCCCTGTTCTCAAGATTGGGCAGATGGATTTGAGGAGAGGATTCTCTTGAAGTGGCCTTCTCCTGCCAATCTTTCCCATGGCTTTTGCAAAGAGACCTGAGAGTGATGGGGCTGAGGACTCTGGGCTCCCTTCACTACTGAAGAGCTGTCCTAGCTTGGCAACATGTGTGCCTCACTGAGATTGAGGGTGTTTCCAGACAGAGGGCTCCTGGTACTACCATTAAAAGGCATTGTGCAGCTATTCCATCTTTTTCAGATTTTCTGCAGTAAGAAAAAAAGATGGATGAAGCAGTGGGAAAACACAGGAGGGTTACAAGTGGAAGATGACATCATCAGGACCCCATATAAAATTCTGCAAATGAGGCAGAGTGAAGGCACAATAAAAGCCTCATCTGGAAGCACCCTCAGTCCTGGCCATGACTTTGAAAACACAAGAGTTAGGAGTAGCCTAAGCAGGCTTGCTGATGGCTACTACCTTGCTACCACCAGCTACCAAATGTTTAGGATCCCTGATAGGTAGGCTCTAGCAGACTGCAGAAATGTAAGAATCTCTAAGAGGAGACCCATGAATTCTTGTAAGGAGTTGAACGCATTCATTCCGTTATTGTGAAATACACTTTTTCCCTGCTGAAGTTTGTATTAGGCTGAATCATCCCCCAGTTGTGGCATTGACAAGCCTGCCTACCCACACAAGGGGCTACACCTCCTTTCCTTCCACCTTCCTGAGAAAATAAGAGTTGGAACAGAGAGACGCTTTGGCTTTCTTCATGCATATGTCACACACGAGGCTAGAGATAGTGCGTCAGAAGAGACAGCTTCTAGTGATGGGTGCCTCCTCCTGAATATTGTTCAGTGAAAGGAGTAACCCGATATAAACCAGCTACCTCCTAGAAAGCAGCAGCAGCAGAAGAAGTTGAGAACATTCTGTTTTTCTTCCCAAAGTTACATGGCAGGGTGAACACTGGAGATGAAGCAAAGGAATATAAAAAGAGGCTCCAAACACTCGTGGAACACTTCAAGATGCCACATAGTTCATCATAACTCCATAACAAGGAAGTAGCCTTAATTCCTTATTGGTGTATGTTATGTACACCAGCAGCTCAAGCACACCGAGTGTGCACCCTTCCTCTTCATCGGAGCTGGTAGAGGCACTTTCACACAGCAATTGAAGTGTGCATTTAAGCAAAATGAGAAAGCAAGCACAGAAGTTGCAAAAGACAATCAGTTCCTAAATGGATTCCAGACTTACTTGAGCACTGACAGGCCAGAACAGAACTGGGTGCAGGCAGAAGGGAGGAAGTGTCTGTGTAGGCAGAAATTATAATACCTTACCACCTGCATTAAAGAGAATAAGAAAGCCCTCCCTAGAGGAGAGCTAAGTTGTTCTCTGGTTTGCTTTCCTAGGGATGTATGAAAATTTGGTTTGATTTGTTTTGGACCAGAATTTGCCCCATTCACATTTTGGGGAAATGTTCACATATTCCCGAGCTTGCAATTGTGTTCAAAAAATGCACAAATTAGGGGGGAAATCCACACTTTAATAAATGCACATTTTAGGGGAAATGCATATTTTCCCACTCAGTCAATTGAGGGAAAATGTGTATTTAGAATCATAGGGTTGGCAGGGACCTTTGAGATAATCTAATCCAACCCTATGCTCAATGCAGACTCTGCACTGCAGGATGCAGCTTCAGCATCCCTGACAGATGGCCATCCAGCCTCAGTTTAAACACTCCCAACAATGAACCCACCACCTCCCAAGGTGTTCTGTTCCACTGCTGAACCTCACTGTTAGGAAATTTCTCCTAATGTTAAGAGAAAATCTGCTTCCCTGCTGTTTCCACCCATTGGTTCTAGTCCTGCCCTTGGGAGCAACAGAGAACAGGTCTTCTCCATCTTCTGCATGACAACCCTTCAGATATCTGAAGACTGCTATCATGTCTCCCCTTCTCTTCTCCAGGCTAAACATACCCAGCTCTTTCAACTGTTCCTCACAGGTCTTGGTTTCCAGACCTCTCACCATCCTGATTGCTCTTCTCTGGACACGCTCCAACTTGTCAATATCATTCTTAAAATGGGGTGCCCAGAACTGGACACAGTACTCCAAATGCAGCCTGCCTAACACAGAGGACCTATTACTTTCTGTGATCTGGACACTATGGTTCTGTTAATGCAGCCTAAGATTGCATTAGCTTTCTTAACTGCTGCATCACACTGCTGGCTCATATTCAACTTGTGATCCATTAAGACACCCAGGTCCTTTTCACATGCACTGCTGCCCAGCCAGGTCTCCCTCATCCTATACTTGCGTCTCTGATTTATTTTTTATTTTGGTACCTAAATGCAAGACTTTACATTCATCTCTGTTGAATCTCATCTTGTTAGATTCTGCCCAGTGTTCCAGCCTGTCTAGATCTTTTTGTCTTCCATGGTCATGGGTATTCCTTCTAGCTTTGTGTTATCTGCAATTTGATAAGTAACCCCTCTACACCCTCATCCAAGGCATTTATAAAAATGTTGACCAGCACATGGTCAACCATGTGCTTTTAAAAAATGTGCACCCAATTTTTTCCTGTTTGAACAACAACAACAACTGCTCACTATCAGAAATGGAAACAAGGCGAACAAAAGCTTTCAGGTGAAAATCAGGGAACCTCAATGAGAGCAAGGGTCACTGATTCTCCCATCCCTAGATCCCTTGAGCACAGACCTACAATTCCTCCAGGGAGCAAAAACAGAGAGGCATGGAAGGTCTTTGCAAAGGACCAGCAGGAGAGGTCAAAGATGGGAAAGCTGAGAGAAAGTGGGCATGGCCGGATTAAGATAGGGGCTGTGGGAGCGGCCGCTCCAGGCCCTTAACAGATAATCGGCCCGCAATTATAGGGACACTCGGCGATTTTTCCCCCTTTGGAGTTAGCTCTGATCGTTATCATTCATCATAATTAATGATTTTTTCAAGATTAGAAAGGTGTTCTAAGCACATCTGCATTACAGGCTTGAGGCAAGACCTAGCAAGAACTGTTGTTCTCAAATTAGCATTTCAGTATCTTTGCATTTCAATCACTGTTACTACATTTCTTTGTGAGAACGTCTAGCACATGGGGGGCTTGCTAGGGTCTGTAATATTCAGATTTAGAAGGGACCTCTCTCTCCAGCCTCGAGCAAAAGATCTTTCTGATTCGCAGCTCAATTGTCCAAATGCTAGTTTAACAAAAAAAAAAAAAAAAAGCAACAAGAACAACACAATTACGGTATTCTTGTTCAAGCAAAGCTGCCTTTTTGTTGTGGCTGCTTTTTTTTTTTTTAATAAATAATTTGGGGGAAATTGGTTAGACCCTTACTGATGAGCTGCAGGAGTTTTTGAGTTTTTGCTCAGGCTGGTCCTGATGGCCCTCCTCTGCACAGGTAAGGTTCAAAAGTTTGACTCTTTTGATCTGCAAGTTCTCCTTCTCCTTCTCCTTCTTTTCTGTAAAAGGGCTTTCCCTCTTTTGTGAGCCAAACTGAACGTAAGGGCTGTGTGTTTGTGGGTGTGGGTGTCTGCCTTTTGGGGGTGTTGATCCTCCTGCCGCCTGCAAAATGTCACCTGCTTGGCTAATACTCTGTGTGTGTGTGTGTGTGTGTGCATGTGCGCTTTCATGGGGAATTGTGTGGCATTTTTTTAAGTTTTATTTTGAAAAACCCCAGAGAACAGAGTTCACCAAATATCCCTCTTGGATATTTTGGACTACAGTTCTCATTTGCCTCAGGCAGCATGGCCAGTGGCTGGGGAAGATGGTTTATGTTTATTTAAAAATGGTTGTTGTGAATGTTCTATTTATGTGAATGTGTCTGCCTTTTGGGGGTGTTGATCCTCCTGCCGCCTGCAAAATGTCACCTGCTTGGCTAATACTGTGTGTGTGTGTGTGTGTGCACGTGCGCTTTCATGGGGAATTGTGTGGCATTTTAAGTTTTATTTTGAAAAACCCCAGAGAACAGAGTTCTGTGTGTGTGTGTGTGTGTGTGTGTGTGTGTGCACGTGTGTGTGTGTGTGCTTGGCTAATACTGTGTGTGTGTGTGTGTGTGTGTGTGTGTGTGCACGTGCGCTTTCATGGGGAATTGTGTGGCATTTTAAGTTTTATTTTGAAAAACCCCAGAGAACAGAGTTCACCAAATATCCCTCTTGGATATTTTGGACTACAGTTCTCATTTGCCTCAGGCAGCATGGCCAGTGGCTGGGGAAGATGGGAGCTGGGGCCCCAAACATTTGGAAGGGCCCCGGTTGGGGAAGACTGCCCTAGAGGTTAAAAAACGTGGAGGTACTTATCATCAACGATATGTGATGAATGGTTTTATTGAGTTAACAAGCTTATTGTTTACAAAAAAAGAAATATTTTCAATATGTTTCTGTTTTGGCACTTTAATGGTAATTAAAATATTTAATTTGTTTTAATATAAAATTGCATCTTCATTTTATTTATTTCCATAAAAAGGCCCACCAAAATCCTCAGCACCAGGCCCATAATGCTCTTAATCCGGCCCTGAAAGTGGGGCATGTGTAGGGTGTGGCTTACCTGACCTGATGATCTTAGCTAGGAGCACAGGCACCCCACATTCTTTGGCTGTGCTCCTAGGCAAACTTGCTTGAAAGTAAGCTGAAGGATTTATTTCCAAGTGAACATAGGATTGGGCTGCATGGTTCAGTCATATCACCACTTTTAAAAATTCGTGATTAAGCTACTTCTATCACGCACCATTTCTGTTCTCGCAACTTGCTAACATGCATTAGAATTCCTGCTCCTTTGACAGCAACAGTTTACACAGTCAAGACTACTTTATAGGATATGATTTAGTGGATACATATTATAAACCCATTCATGCATTCTGAAAATAAATGCGTAGCCACTTCAAACATTTGAGTTTAAGGGGTTCATGCAGCAGTAATTTGCACTGCTGATCATTTATTGGGATGTGTGAAGCAGTTCCCTAAATGGTTAAAACATTGTAGAAAGGGGGTATTTTCTCACTATTACAGAACTGTTTTCACAATTGCATATAAATGTGATTGGTATGGATGAATTAACCCTGGATGTTTTCAGAGGCAAAAGCATGGGCTGAAATGCATATATATTCTCCCTTTCTATGCACTGACGGTAGGAAATGAATCAACCATTTTAGGCTGGAGTCCTAAGCATACTTTATTCAGAATTCAATGGGTCTTCCTTTTGGGTAAGCATGTTTAGGATTGAGCTGTTAACCAACCTGGATGTAGATTTAGGTTTAAGAGCCTCCCAATTCTGTGAATAGTTTTGATGCTAATATATTGCCTAGAGGGTGTGGAATTACTTTCTTTGAATGTTTTAAATAAAAGATTAAACAGACATTCTGTAGGGATGCTTCAGATATAAGATGTCTCACTTGAAAACGGGCAGAAGGTGGAGGTGGACTTGCTAACTGATGCATTAGGTCCCTTTGAAGCCTACAGTTCTACACCTCTGTCTTTCTATTGTTTTTCAGAAGAATAGAGGAAGTCCACCTTCTTAGCACCTGATTGTGAGAACAAAAAGGACTTTAAAAGTGTAATGGGATAACTCATCAGCATTAGCTGATATTGAACACCTTCCCTCCTTGCCCAGTCTCCTGTTCAGTCAGTAGAGTGCACCAAGTTTTATGGGGCATTTGTTTCTGAGTGTCATTGAGGTACAGCCAAGTCAGACTACAACCACTGAAAGCGCATCTCTGACCAGACTCAAGAGCATGGCAGGCAACCAAAGGAATTTGACAGAAGTCCAGGCAATGGCAATAAAAGATACCTATTACTGGAATCTAGACATGGTCTGGAATAATGTCTGAGAGCATTCCATTCTCTTAGAGGAACTTCTACCTAAGTATCTGCTGATGGGAGTTGAAGTCCAAAACATCTAGAGGGTACCAGGTTGGGGATGGTGGGCATACAGTAACAAACAGGAAAACTGAATGGCTAGAGGCCCTGGAGAGGGCATATATTGCTGATGCTGCTCAAGGTGTTGGTCCCCATGTGGTTCTCAGAGTTCCAGGGCCATGGTCGAAGTCCTGCGGCTGGAGCATTTTGTGGCCTACTATAAAACATGACTTTGTCCTTGGTAATTCCATTTGTCATTGTTATTTACAGCAACCCCCCAGACAGAGTCCAGAGACAGAAACGGAGCGGCTGAGCAGGGCTGCTTCTGGAAATGCACAGAGTATCGGACTTGTTTCTTCCTTGAATAATTGCTTTAATTAGCATTTGCTTTGATATAGGTGATTAGCACAGGGCTGCTGGCAGCACTCCTTGGGCACTTTTGCAGTGGGCAGGCAGATGTGTGGCCTGCTGCCCTTCCATAGCATTTAAACACTTTAATGTCACCCTCCTAATAGCTACCAGTCAGTCTTCATTAGGCAATTAAAGCTTTTCTAATTATCCCTATGGATGAAACCACTAGACTGGGTAACCGAGGCGACTTCAGGATGGCATCAAACATTTCGTCAAGATCAAGTTTGAGAACACAACCATGATATTTACTTGACAGAAGAACACTGCAGTCTTCCTATTAATTATCTTCCCTGTCTCATTACCAGGGATAATTGAAGATGAGCGGTGCGTTGTCTGTTATGCAGAGGAAGGGGCAGGTAAAAGAGTGCATCCACAGCTTTCCTCTCATTATTTCTGCCTTCACTGGGACTACTCAGAAGTAAGAACTGTTGGGTTGGGTAGGCACAGGAAATACTTGGTGCTTCGAAAAGGAACACAGCGATATTGCTTGAAGAGAAAACATAAGATACTCGATGGGGCAATGGTGGGGGAACCTGTGGCCCTCTGTTGGACTCCACCTCCCATCAGTCCCAGCCAGCATGGTCAATGGTTAAGGATGATGGGAGTTGGAGTCCAACAACATCTGTAGGGCTGCAGGTTCCCCACCCCTAAAATAGGGGATAGCGAGGATCAAAATAATAAGTCTTCCAGTTACACAAGCATTTGCCAAATTTACAGTGCAATCCTATACACGTCTCCTCAGGTGTGTCCTACTGAGTTAAATGGGGCTTACTCCCAAGTCAGTGGGTATAGGATTGCAGTCTTAATCATTCTAAGGCCCGACTCATTATTGTAATTGTGGAGAGAAAGCCTGACAGAGCACACACTTTGCACCACATTCCACCTGCATAATCCCTGCCCAGGGCAGGGGAGCTCAGTCTGTGACACACATTTACATCCAGATGGTTTTCCCCAAGCACCCTCAATGGGTTGCCAAGTACCCTCAATCACCCTTCTGAGCACCTCTGATGGGCCATGGGCAAGGTGGCACCAAAAAGGTTGGGGGGTTGAGAGGGGAGCAGGCGAGGGGGTAGCGGGTCGTCGGCTCAGGCCAGCCTGGACCCTCAACCCCCAAGCAGACTGCCTGGGTACTTTGCCGTAAGTCCATTGCGGTTACTAGTATTAGACTAGGGTAGATTCTTCGATGTTAGCTGAGGATAGCTTAGATTCTTTGTTGTTTTATAGTTCTGCCTGTGTGTAACAAGCTTCACTTTCCCTTTGTCAATTTCACTCCATTATCTTCCCTTTTCAATTTGTATGTTTACCCCTGCCAATAAACTTGTTTCATTTTTGGCTAAGGCGTAGTTTTGCTTTGACTCAGTGCCTCAATCCAGTGTAAGTGACCCGAATTGAACCGGGGATCACAAGCAGGAGCTCTGAGCTGTCAAAATAGCCGCATAGCTCCCAATCTTTCAGGAAAGGGCCAGCAGCGGTCCTTCACAGTAATACCATAGGACTCTTTCCTCCAAGGTCAAGTCCCGTACTGCTTCAGTACCATCCATAAGAAGGAATAATGCAGGGCAGCCAAACTATGTGTTCCTTCTCATATCAATGTCACCCACCCTCATGGAGTGGAGATGCGGATAAGAGAAGGAACCATGCCATTTTACTGACATATGTAATTCCTTTTTCCAGATGTTACCCAAGCAACATGGGACCAGACCACATCTGCTCACATGGTACTCCTACAGCACTCTGCTAACATCTGAGCTAAGCCTACATTATAAGAAATGTGAGCATCATTCCTCTTTCAGCCATTGGTGACTGGGTGATTTCCTGGTGGTAGCAAAAATAACTCTCAAGATAGGGGAATGAGTGACATTTCTTCTGCATCAATCATGCATGCATTTTAGTTGAGAGATCAATCATTATGTTGTTACAATCTGATATTCAATATTTTAATTCTGTATTTTGATTCTGATTTCTTTTATTATTCACTGCTCAGAATCCTGTTGGATGTAGAGTGGTATATAATTTTTTTTTTACAATAAATAAATAAAATCATGTCTTCATTCTAGTTGAATGATCAAACAGGGCCGGCCCTACCATCATGTAGAGTGAGTCTGCCACCTTGAGCAGCTGATCTTGGATGAAAGGGCAGCAAATGGTTATTTAGTCTTACTATATTTTTACCCCCAGGGAGGTGCGTGTGTGGGATTTTCTGCCTCAGGTGCCAAAAATAACTTGCTGCCTTGGGTACTATCCACCTTGACTTGTGGAGGGAACAATTTGCTGCTCCGCCACAAAATGTCTTGGGCTGGCCTTGCAAATGTTCTTACTTCCCCATAGAATTTCTACATTAACTTAAGCACCATGGTCAGCTGCTCTCTCCTTCTGACCATTCATGTTTCACTCAAGTTCAGTCACCCAAGACATTTTGCTGCCCTTCCTCTTCTTAGGTGAAGGTGCATAGTTCCCATGCCTGGCCAAGTTATTTTGGCCTCTGATTATATGCCTCAGAGGCCAAAATATATATATATCCCAGAAACAGGTTTCCTTGGGCATAAAAATACGACAATAATGAATTAAAAAGTAACAATTTGCTGACTTTTCATGACATCCAAAATCAGCTGCCTTAGGCAGCTATCTCATTCTGCCTAATGGTAGGGCTGGCCCATAAACCTGGACACATGTTTTGGTCAATTGGTTGCTAGAGCAAGAGGTAACTGCTGCATTTATCTCCAGGTAACTGCAGGTTTTTTCCCCCTAAGCCATGGCAGGGAGATCATTTGCTAGTGACAAAAAGAAGGTGCGGGGAGAGACACCACCGGTTGCCTTGGCAAAACATGATGTAGGCAGCAACTGCCTGGGGGTCAAACTAATAAGGTAAGGTGAACTTAAGTCATTTGGATCAGGAAAAAAACATACAGTATAGAAGAGTGTGAAGTTGCTATGCTCTTGAGATCTGCAAGCTGCTCCAGCTGGTTTGCTATTTGCATGTTTTGTTCAATTGCCTCTCATATACAAAATGGGAAAGCAAATAAACTCTTTGGGGAGCAGGTCCAGTTACTGGCATAGGAAAGAAACACCTGGGCCCCAATCCAAATAAAAACGGTCAAAACTAAATTCCCTTGGAATCTATAGAACAAATTGGCCATGACTACCTTAAGCCCTATTACTTTCCAATAGGACTTACTACTGAGTAACCATGGACCGAATTGCACTGTAAGTCCTACTGTGTTTAGTGGGGCTTACTTCCAAGTACACGTGCATGGAACTGGAGCTTTAGTCACAAGAAACTCTAGTCTCAGCTACCCATGCATACTTAGCTCCAAACTGGACTATTGCAACAAGCTTTATGTGGGGCTGCCTTTGAAGACTGTCCAGAAGCTGCAGCCAGTACAAAATGCTCCTGCCTGGCTGCTGGTGGGTACCAGGATATCTGAAAACTGAACTCCAATTCTGCACCAGCTGCATTGGCAGCTAGCAAGTTTCCAGGCCTGATTCAAAGTGCTAGCCTTAACCTTCAAAGTCCTAAATTGCTTGGGACTAGGTTATTGGAAGGGCTGCCTTCACCCATACAGTTCTGTCCATATGCTAAGATCTGCCTCAGGGGACTGTCTGGAGTGCCCGCCATTAAGGTTGGTCAGGTTGGCTTGCATAAGACAGGCCCTTCTTGATGTGGCCTGATAAACTGTGGAACTCCCTTCCTATTGACTTGTGTATTGCCCTCTCTGTGCAAGCATTCAGGCAAGGCTTGAAGATGTTCCTTTTCAATGCTGCCTTTAATCTGAGATTCTAATTAGTTTATGTATCTGAGAGCAGCTTTCTCAACATATTGCCAATGCTTGCTAATGTGGCAATGTTTATCTATGTTTCTTGTCTTTCGTCTTGGTTGTACATTGCTTTGTGAGGGTGTGAGGCTTTGTGAGCCCTAAAGAGTGACTAAAAATATATACTTTAAATATATAAATAAATTGCTGGGTTTGGTCCCCTCGAGCTCCAGGCTGCATGTAGTGGATTCAGCACAAGCTTTGTAAGAATGCTGTAAAAATTCTTAAGGAATGGAGCTCTGTAAGCAGTATAATAATAGTAATAAAAAAAAGGATGAGAAATCTTGCTGGAATATGTGGAAGGACAGAGGTTGGTTTCAGAAACCATACATCAAAGCACTTTGGAGCCTATTAAACCTCTGGGGGGGGGGGAGTGTGCTGAAATGCCTGGTCAGCAGCCAGAGAATGCTGTGCTGATAACAGGCTCTTGCTTATCCCTAGCTCCGTCTAAAGCAGTGATGGCGAACCTTTTTGAGCCCACGTGCCCAAACTGCAACACAAAACCAACTTATTTATTTCAAAGTGCCAACACTGCAATTAAATCTGAATACCGAGGTTTTGGTTTTAGAAAAACAACTCATACAGTTGTCCGAACTAATTAACATATTTTGTCTTAAAAGAAAAACACAATAACAGAGCTTTCAATGATACAAACAGTTTTTTGTTGGAAAAAAAATCAACTCAAAAAATTATTATAGTACTACATTATACACATAGCCTGAAGGGAATTTATACAAACTTTTAAAATAATTAGGCACATGTATTTTTGGATAAGGGATTCTCAACTTGTAATATGATTATATGCCAGACTGAAATTGTATGGCTTTACCCCGGGTCCTTTCCCTGCTTCTACAGGTGTCGGATTAGTAAAAGTAAAAGTCAACCTGTACTAGGATGAGCAAGATAAACAAGAAAACTAAACGTGCTTAACACATTTTAAACACTTTATGCCTTGGACTGCAAACACTGCATTAGGTAAAAGTTTGCATTGGGCATGCTTTTGCACAATTAATGTGATTTTTGCTATTGCATGCATGCTGATAATTTGTCAAACCTTGACTCATACTCCGTTAGTTTGAGAGCAACACATGCAGCACTCAGGTCAACTGTTAGGGCTTTACATCGAAGCCATGCTCTGTGCATCATTCTTCAAAATCTTTTAAATGTGATAACAATGTAGAAAAGAATTCTGTAACAGGAATTCTAGAATAAAATCATTCTGTTCCACACTGTGAGAAAGAACAAAATCATTAGTGTTTTGCAGAAGGGGACAGTCTTTTCGCGATCGGTGACCAATGGCTCGAGTGCCCACAGAGAGGTCCCTGCGTGCCAGCTGTGGCACCCGTGCCATAGGTTCGCCATCACTGGTCTAAAGTCTGTCTCAAAAATAAATAATCTGCAAATTAAAGTTTGCTTCTGATACAGCAGCTTTGCCCTGTGCTCTGCTCTGAAGGATAGATTAGAGCTGATCTGTGATCAGAGCCAACCTGTGATCCTATCAGAGAATTAACTGTACTATTGAACTGGGAATTGAGCAACCTATTTTAATAGCTATGATCTTATCAGGACCTAGTGTTACACTACAGGAAAAGCCATGTTCCTTTTTGTACAAGGGAGCAAACAAAGAGCACAAAATTCCTGAGGGTGAAAATGTTTTAACATCTACCTCCAATTCACCAACATCTGCACCCTCCATAAGAGCCAGTGTTATTTTTGTGGTAGTACTAAGAGCAGCGTACTAAGAAACAAGCATCCCAAAATGTCTGCCACAGGGATCTTGAAGTGCAGTTTTGGCAGTAGGAGCGACAAAGGCATGGTATGTTAACCATGGAATAAAACACTTGCTCTGGCCACCATCCGCTTGAGATTTCTTTTCCTCACTTTTCTTTTACCTTCATATCCACCACTTTATGAGGACTTACCTGCTCTCTCCTCAGTTGGCTAGCTGTAAATTCCCATGGAGGCAGGGCAAAGATAAGCCCAGGCACTAGAAAAAGATGCACTTCAACTTCTGCCTCAGCAGAATAGCCCAAGGAGAAATACAGCCTTTGAGTGCCCCTGCCTGTCTTGGCAAGTAAAATCCTCCTCCTTTTTGCTCTTCATGGTTTGGCCAATTCATAGAATCATAGACTCATAGAATAGTAGAGTTGGAAGGGGCCTATAAGGTCATTGAGTCCAACCCCCTGCTCAGTGCAGGAATCCAAGTCAAAGCATCCCTGACAGATGGCTGTCCAGCTGCACCTTGAATGCCTCCAGTGTGGGAGAACCTATGACCTCCCTGGGTAGTTGGTTCCATTGTCATATTGCTCTAACATGATGAACTAGGGCTAGGCCATGATGAATGACTTTGTGTGTGCCAGCTTGACATTAATGAAATCCATTTAAAAAGAAGAAGCCCCGGACACTTTTTAGGAGTCAACAATACTTTCAAAGGTGGTGCTTCTATCCAGTTTGAGTAGAGTATATGCTGCATTTTCTTTGTGTAACCCAGCTCTTTCAGGCTGAGGGTCAAACTCCATTTTGGAGAAACTCTCAGGGGCCACAGTCCAGGGTTAGGTGGGGCCAAAGACAAAGGGGTGGAGCCAAAATAGCAGCATACTGTAGCTTAAAGCTCTTGCAGCCATTAACTAAGCCCCCTTAGGAGAGTCATTACCACCTTTTAGAATGGGGGGGGGGACTGCACAGAAGTCAGGAAACCACCAATCACTGGTGGTGGTGGGGAGAGATGGTGGGGCCAAAGGAAGGAGCATGGCATTGTGGAGAACCCCCGAGGGCCAAATTAGAACTCCAGGCAGGATGGATTTGGCCCAATCTGCCACACACACGAGCCCCCCCTCCCCCAACCACCCTTCCTCTGACTAAGCTGTTCCATGAGGTGGTTTTGTATTACCTATCCCCAAGTGTTCTTATTGGAAATGCAAATTAACCTTGTTGCTAGGCTACCCAGCTCAGCCCTCATTGGCATGAAGAGTGGAATCTTATTAGCATAAGCTTTCCTGTCTTTGCACAAGCCCCAGCTTCTTGCCATCTTGTACCTAGAATCATAGAATAGTAGAGTTGGAAGGGGCCTATAAGGCCATGGAGTCCAACCCCCTGCTCAATGCAGGAGAACAGATGTGGGCAGCCCAGGCAGTCACTCATCCAAGCACTGACCCGGCCAGTGTGGCATAGTGGTGAGAGTGTTGGACTGGGACTTGGGAGATCCGGGTTCTAGTCCCCGGTCGGCCATGAAACTCACTGGGTGACTCTGGGCCAGTCACTGACTCTCAGCCTGACCTACCTCACAGGGTTGTTGCGAGGATAAAGTGGAGGAGGACCACCATGTAAGCCGTCTTGGGTTCCTTGCAGGAAAAAAGGCGGGATATAAATATAATAAATAAATAAATACCTGCTTAGCTTCAGCATGTGGCCTGCATTATGTGCTCTCGGCGCCACCTGCCACTGTCCTGGGAATAGAGGACACCCCTTTTTATTAAAAGTTCAGCAGGTTTAGATTCAGAGCCTTTTTGGACCTTTTTTTTTTTTTTTTTTTGAGGGCCAGGTGATCTGCTGTGATGGATTACACTTTCTGGTTCTCTGGCTAATATGTACTCAGTGGAGGTTTGCCTCACAGATCTTAAAGCCCAGGTTTGGAAAATGGGACTTTTTAACTCTTAGCACCGTATTAGCCTTGCCTTTTTTACAGCATCCTTCCCCAACCTGGAGCCCTCCAGATGTGTTGGACTGGAAAGTCCCATAATCCCCCCCCCATCCATGCTAGCTGGGAATGATGAGAGTTGTAGTCCAACACATCTGGGTGGTCCCAGGTTGGGGTAGGATGTTTTACAGCATCCCAGGACAAAGGAAGACCTAATTTGAATAACTAATCCTTCTTTCCTAAGTAATAAACATATCTTGATCTAGTGCACAATGTGTTAATGGATTTAAACTCTCTGTGCCTACCACACTTAAATGCCTTGTTATGTAATGTTTTACTGATAAACAGATTTGGAGTTTATATGAACAATTACCTATCCCCAAATGCCTAGCAGAGGGATAGTAGAGAGCCTACTGCAGACTGTGGTAAGTGAGAGGATTGATTTTTCATTCTGTGATTTGTTCAAATTAATTGGGAAGCACCTAGGGGTGCAAGGGGAGGAGGGTAGTAAAAACCAATTTCTGCACATTATTTGTCAACAGACTGTCAGAACGGCAGCAACGGAGCTGAGATTGGCAGGGTATGGCACAGATAGCTCCTTCATCGGATGCTCTTCTCACATCTTGCTTGAGGACTTTTTCCATTCCACAACAATTCCAGAAGTCTTGTCTCTGCAGCAAAACTTGGAGAAGAAAGTTTCGGAGCGTCGCCCCCTCCCCCACCCCCAGCCTTACAGGCACTCCTCCAGATATATTGCTCCATCACGTTATGCTATAAGGGAGATAACAGAGCCCAAGCTAAGGGCAGGACAGGTCTCCTGAAAGGGGGTGGAGGGGTCACGTTTCAGAATTATGAGCATGAGAGGAGAAAGGGAAATAAGAGCTTCTTCTCAGTAGCACAGCTTGGTGAGGGCACACAGATCTATACCAGCCTTCATCAACCTGGCACCCTCCAGATGTGCTGGGTTACAATTCCCATCAGCCCCAGCCAACATGGCCAATCAGGTATGATGGGAGTTGTAGTCCCACATATCTGAAGAGCACCAGGTTGGGGAACTCTGACCTTCACCATCACAACATCCATTAGTCTGCCTTCCATAAGAGGGATAACCAACTGGTGACCCATGACTGGCATCAGGCCTCCAATATGATTTTGCCCAACACCCTACAGCCCATTCAAATAGCATGTCAGTACACTGAGCTGGAGGGGGGGTCACCATGATCCATAAAAGCTTAGTCTCACTCACCAGGAAACCTCTCCACCCTGGGACGGGAAATGAGGGTCTGTAACTTGTGTTGGGCCAAAGAGACTGATTGGGGATGATATTGGTGAACCACCTCTGTCCCCACTACTCAGTGGCCTCCCTGACTGAGCTGGGAGTCAGGGAGGCCCAGTCTCAGTCTCAGATCAGATGTGGTATTGGAGAACCCTAGTACTGTGGTCCTGGGGGAACAACATCCAAGCTGAGGCTGCCTTAACAGGACCAGCTTGGGACTTCATGTCCTCCTCAGAACAATGATAAGTAAGGTCCCATGGCAAGCGACTTTAATGAGAAAAGGAGCCCAGGATGGGTGGGAGTTTTTTTAAAAAGGAAATTTTAAAGGCACAATTGCAAACAATTCCCACAAGGAAAAAAGGCAGAGGGCAACAGAAGAAGCCAATGTGGCTTCACAATCAACTCAAAGATGACCTGAAAATAAAAAGGACACGTATAGGAAGTGGAAGGAAGGACAGGCTACAAGGGAGGAGTACAGGCAGGTAGCACAGAACTGCAGGAATAGTGTCAGGAAGGCTAAAGCTGAGAATGAGCTAAGGTTAGCGAGGGATGCTAAAAACAACAAGAAAACATTCTTCAGATACATGCATAGTAAAAGGCAGAGGAAAGAAATGGTGGTTCAACTACGCAATGAGGATGGCAAATTGATAACAGAAGACAAAGAAAAGGCAGAAGTGTTCAATTCCTACTTCAGCTCGGTCTTCTCCCAAAAGAGGGTCTATGACCCCCCTGGCAAACCTGAAGTGCAGACTGAAGGGGCAGGATTGCAGTTTGAGATTACTCTGAACTACTCTGAACGAGTTTAAATCTCCAGGGCCTGACGAACTGCATCCTAGGGTAATAAAGGAACTGGCAGAAGAACTCTCAGAACCACTGCCTATTATCTTTGAGAAATCATGGAGGACAGGCGAGGTGCCAGATGACTGGAGGAGGGCAAATGTTGTTCCCATATTCAAAAAGGGCAAGAAGGAGGAACCTGGGAACTATAGGCCAGTCAGTCTGACATCAATCCCTGGGAAAATTTTGGAGCAGATTATAAAGAAGTCAGTCTGCAAGCACCTTGAAAACAATGCAGTGATTACTAGAAGCTAGCATGGATTTGTCAAGAACAAATCCTGCCAGACTAATCTGATCTCATTTTTTGATCGGGTAACCTCCCTTGTGGAATATAGGAATGTGGTGGACATAATATATCTGGACTTCAGCAAAGCTTTCGACAAAGTGCCTCATGATATCCTGATTAGCAAGCTAGCTAAAAGTGGGCTAGATGGAACAACTATCAGATGGATCCACAGTTGGCTACAGAATCGGACTCAAAGAGTGCTTATCAATGGTTCCTTCTCAAACTGGGGAGAGGTAATGAGCGGGGTACCACAGGGCTCAGTCCTGGGCCCAGTGCTCTTCAACATTTTTATTAATGACTTGGATGAGGAGGTACAGGGAATGCTTATCAAATTTGCAGATGACACAAAGTTGGGTAGAATAGCTAATACTCTGGAAGACAGAAACAAAATTCAAAGCGATCTCGATAGGCTGGCAGTGCTGGGCCGAAAACAACAGAATGAAATTTAATAGGGATAAATGCCAAGTGCTGCACCTAGGTAAAAGAAACCAAATGTACAGTTACAGAATGGGGGACACTTAGCTCAACAATACTACAAGTGAGAAGGATCTTGGAATTGTGGTAGATCACAAACTGAATATGAGCCAGCAATGCGATGTGGCTGCAAAGGAGGCAAATGCTATTTTGGGCTGCATTAATAGAAGTATAGCTTCCAAATCCCGGGAAGTGATAATTCCCCTTTACTCGGCACTGGTTAGGCCTCATCTTGAGTACTGCGTCCAGTTCTGGGCACCACACTTTAAGAAGGATGTAGACAAACTGAAGAGGGTTCAGAGGAGGGCAACAAGGATGATAAGGGACTGGAAACAAGGCCCTATGAGGAGAGACTGAAAGAACTGGGCATGTTTAGCCTTCAGAAGAGGAGACTGAGGGGAGATATGATCGCACTCTTCCAGTACTTGAAGGGTTGTCACACAGAGGAGGGCCAGGATCTCTTCTCGATCATCCCAGTTTGCAGGAGGACACGGAATAATGGCCTCAAGTTACAGGAACCTAGATTCCACCTAAACATCAGGAAAAATTTCCTGACTGTCAGAGCAATAAGACAATGGAACCAACTACCTAGGGAGGTGGTGGGCTCTCCCAATCTGGAGGCATTCAAGGTGCAGCTGGACAGCCATCTGTCAGGGATGCTTTGACCTGAATTCCTGCATTGAGCAGGGGGTTGGACTCGATGGCCTTGTAGGCCCCTTCCAACTCTACTTTTCTATGATTCTATGATTACCATGGGGCTGTCTCAAGTTTGTCACCAGCCCAATACTTAAGGCAGGGCAGACCCTTGATTAGTCGTTTACCACTGGGCATAGGGTGGTCTGGATATTGGTGTGTGTGGAGATTATCTTGTTGTCATGGTCAGACCACTTCCTTGTGAAATTTGGTTTCACGGTGCCAGTCCCTCCCAGCATGGGTGAGGCACCCATTCAGATGGTATGCCCCTGGAGACTTATGGAATCTGAGGAATTCCTGAATGCTCTGGGGGATTTTTCAGTAGCGAGAACAAGAATTCCGTTGAGGCCCTTGTCACACTATGGAATGGTGAAGTGCAACGGGCCATTGACATGATCGCTCCTGTGTGCCCTCTTTGGCACTGCAGAGCTTGGAAGGCTCCCTGGTTTACTGGGGAGCTCCGGTCAATGAAAGAGGCTAGAAGATGACTGGAGGCAAGAAAATGGCTGGTGTGTAAGACTAGGCATGAAGATGATTGAAGATGCATAACAGCATATAATCGTTCCTAATGTGTGGCAGGAAAGGCAGGAAAGGCCTACTTTGCTGCCTCCTTTGCATCCTTAAGCAGCCGTCCAGCTGAACCCTGAGTGGTTTGGGGGCTGCTTTCATCTAACCCAGTGACTCCAATACTGGAACCCTTGGAGGCCTGCTGTGATGAGTTTGCAAGACACTTCGAGGATAAAATCGCCCACCTTCATGCTGACTTGAACACTGTTGTTGATACAGTGTCTATTGAGGTGCCCAGTGCAACTTCTTATCCTGTTTTGTGGGATCAGTTTCAGTTTTTGGAGTCTGAGGATGTGGACAAGACGCTTGCATCTGTACAACCCACCACATGTCTCTCAACCCTTGCCTTTCATGGCTTATTCAAGCTAGCTGTGGGGGGCTGACAGGATGGATCAGGGAAATGGTGAATGCATCATTCCATGATGGTGTGGTCCCTACTGTCTTGAAGAAGGCAGTGGTGCAACAACTCTTGAAAAAAACCTTCCCTAGATCCAGAGATCTATTCCAACTATTGTCTGGTCACATACCCCCTTCCTGAGTAAGGTGCTTGAGAGAATGGTGGGGTCTTAGCTGCAAGCACTCTTGAATGAAACTGATTATCTGGATCCATTTCAGTCTGGGTTCAGGCCTAGTTTTGGGATGGAATTGGCCTTGGTTGCCCTGATGGATGACCTTCTTTGGGAGAGGAGCAGGGAAGTTCAACCCTGTTACTTCTTCTTGATCTCTCAGCAGCTTTTGATACCTGTGGAGGACCAGGGCTTGTCCCTTGCGCAAGTTTGGGAATTAAAGGGTTAACCGGCACTGAGAAAATGCCCTTTACGTGGCTTCCGCAAAGTTTAAACTCAACCGTGGCAAGCTATTGACACTGCATCGTATTGAGACAGGATCCAGCTATGTTTATAACGCCTTTAATGGAGCGGAACTAATAGACTACTAGGAATTTCACACTATAAACAACAGAGTTCATAAAAGTCACTGAAGCATAGGACTTCAATACACATACGAGGTAGAAGGCTTGCGTAATACAGAGCGATAACTTCACAACAAAGAATCTGACTTACTGAGCTAACGTAGCCATCCGTGCCACCGTTCTCCGCGCCTGGGGTTGGGGTTTAGTTTGGTCCTGACCGGAGCCAGGGACCTGATCCGTGCGAGCCTGCACCGTGTTCCCAACAACCCCTTGTTTTCCAGGACGTGCTTTTTCTACCCTCCCTTGCCCCCTCCCCATCCTTGATGATCAGTTGGGCTGGTTCTGCCCAGTGGGGTTGTGGCACCTCCTGGGTACTTTGGGGTACTTCGCAGCTCTTTGAGACTGCGCTCCCTGCCTTCAGGATGTTATGCACTTCCTTGAGGGTAGATGTAAATGCGCCCTATTGAGGTGTATGCAGATGTAGCTATGTAAAACCGGTCTGCCCAGAACTGTGACTCCGGGTGGGGATTATGCAGAAAGATGGAGGGAAATGGGTAACAGCGAAAAAGGGAGAAAATATGTCAGGGTTCAGCAAGTGTGTGGCCAGGCTTTCTCTTCACAATACCATTGACCATGGCAGTCTCCTGGACCACCTCAATGAGTTGGGAGTTGGAGCCACTGTTCTACAGTGGTTCAACTCATACTTGCAGGGTCAGTTCCAGAGAATATCATTAGGTGACTGCAGCTTGGCCCCATGGCAGTTGAAGCATGAGGTGTCACAGGGCACTATTTTGTCCCCAATGCTATTCAATATGTATATGAAGCCATAGGGAAGTCATTAGGAGATCTGGGGCAAGGTATCACCAGCATGCTGATGACATCCAGCTCTATTTTTCTGTGACATCTGAATCGGGAGAGGCCATGCATGTTCTGAACTGGTGCCTGGATGCAGTTATGGCTTGGATGAGGGCTAATAAACTTAAGCTGAATCCTGATAAGACAGAGCCCCTGTGGGTTGGCAGTTCCCAGGTCCGGGAACTGGGTTGTTTGCCTGTTCTGGATGCAGTTGCACTCCCTCTGAAGGAGCAGGTACACAATTTAGGGGTACTCCGGGATCCATCTGTCACTGGAGGCTGAGATGAACTTGGTGGCCCGGAGCACCCATTATCAACTTTGGTTGGTGCACCAACTGCACCCATTCCTGGATAAATAAACTTGACAGGTGTGGACTACAGGAATAGACAGAGCAGAACTGCCTTGGCTTTCTTTTCTGCCTTCCTGTATTCCTCTGAGTCTGCTTGAGAGTTGCCTGGGATGGAATAGAGAGAAGGTTCAGAAGGAGGTACTTCCAATTCAATTATTTAGAATCATAGGTAGAGTTGGAAGGGGCCTATAAGGCCATCGAGTCCAACACCCTGCTCAATGCAGGAGAACAGATGTGGGCAGCCCAAGCAGTCACCCATCTAAGCATTGACCCGGCTCATACCTGCCTAGCTTCAGCATGTGGCCTGCATTATGTGCTCTCGATGCCACCTGCATATTGAAGCTAAGCATCAAATAAAGGTACTTCTGCCCTCAAGTTATCCTCCCCTGTACACTGCCAGTGATGCCATGGCTAAAGATAGCTTGGACCCTGAACAGCTTTGGTGTGGAGAATAGTATGTACAAGAGTTAAAGAAGGTGGCCACAGTTGGGATTGCAGACCCTGCATGTCGTAGACCAGGGGTGGGGCACCTCAGGCCTGGGGGCCAAATCCAGCCCTCTTGAGATTCCCCACATGACCATGCCCCCTTTCCTAGACCCCACCCACTTTCCCCAAGCCACCAATCATTTGGTGGTTTCCTGGCTTTTGCACAGCTTTCACCCCATTCTCAAAGGTTGCAATGCCTCTCCTAAAGCTTAGTTACTGGTAGTCAGAGCTTTAAGCTACCATATGCTGATATTTTGGCCCCACCCCTTTGCCTTCAGGCCTGCCCACCACTGGAATGTGCCCCTGCAAAGCTTCTCCAAAATTGAATGCAGCCCTCAGTATGAAAGCGGTCCCCTACATCTATCGCATCAGTTGGGTCAGTCAAGGGAAAGAGATGGTGATAGACAGAAATATCCCCACGGAAGCCCCATCTGTTTTATACTTGAGCTTGCCACCTTCCGCTCCTGGCCCTAGTCTTTGGCACCACAGGTGTGACACCAGACCATGAAAAACATGGACCCGGTGGGATGCCAGGCAGTACAGATTGAGTGCTGCTCCTTCCAGTATGTGCTGTGCGCTAGGAACAATCACTCAAAAGGAAAAAACAAACATTAGTAAAGGGAAGTAACCAAGAACAGATGAGATGTGCTTTGACGAGGGATGCTGTGGGGAAACAAATACGTATATTTGCTGGAACGCAGCGAACATGTTTTAATGAGCCTCCCACCCAATTACCATGGCAGGGATGCCAGGCAGTGGCAGCAGGTTGGAGGAGATGGAGAGAGGCCTGCGCTCCTTCAGGCTGGGGGAAGAAGGATGGGGAGAGAAGCGGAAGGGTCACGAGGCAGTAATTGGTCCACGCTTTGCAGAGGGCACTGGCTGGAAATCAAAGGTCCTGTCCCCTCCGTGCCTGCCCTCTCCCACTCCCCCACCCCTCCCGTTCGAAGCAGAGAGAGCTCCCTTTGCACAGATTCGGGAGAATGACATTTACATGCTGTGCGCTGAGATCCCAATTAAAGCTAGGACAGCTCACCACATGGCATGCTTTAATTAATATGCCTTTTCCTGTTGGAGAACAGCTTTGCCGACAGATTGCAACTAAGTGGGGAGAGCAGCTGCTCCCAGGAAAGCTGCTGTTTCCATCAGCCTCAGACCAGGGCTGGCCCTTGCCCTTCTCCGGGAAGGCAACTCCCTTCCTGCGTGGATCTGGGGGGCAGCTCAGAGGAATTTGTTTTTGGCTTGGAAGGTCAGCCTTACCTACCCCACCCCTACAGAAGGGGGAGAACAGCTCATTGCAAGGGGTGACCACCCTGGCTGGCTTTCCTGGAGTGTTATAACTGGGGCAGGACACACACACACCCGGTCAGTTGTAGCAAGGTTCATTCAATTGCATGCATTGGGACAGAGGTGGTGAAATCCATCTTCACACATTTTCGTTCCTCCTTGAACAGTCACTGCGACACACTCCTAAAGCAAGGAGAACAAAGCAAACAAGGGGAACAGATTCAACCAGAAATGGGGGGGGGGGGGTTGCAATCTTACAACTAAGACAAGCCAGAAGAAAAAGCATGTTGAGTCTACAATAGCTCTCAGAGATGCAGAAATACCTTTACTGGGTTGAAGTCAGCTCTTCTTCCTAATCATTAACTGGAAAAAGTTGTATTCCTCTAGAACAGCTTGTTCTGAGCTTCTAACCCCAATGCCCTGTCAAGACTAAGGAACAGCCTGTACTGAGGATCCTTCTCAACCAGCACCTTTGAGCCAGAGGGGGCTCCTTCCTACTAGTAATTTCTCATAGAAAGAACCAGACATGCCTGTTTTGGCAGGAGCAGAAGGCTACACAGTCTGGGTTCTGATCCCCCTATTTAAAAGTGTTGTTTGAGTGGGTTATGGACCTACATACTGCTTGAGGTTTGTGGTTGGATGTCCTGTTCCTCAGGCTCTCAGTTCTTTATGGCCATTTTGTTGTGATATGTATCACTTCACCAGGTGTAGCACACTGTTTACACATGGAAAGAACAGAATGGCTGTAAACAAGTTTGTTATGTCTTTCTGGGTTCTCGTGTTTTTTCGCATGGGAAGCCTAGACCGTGGGAGCATTATGAGCTAGTCACATGGTTTGTATGTTCTGATGACGTGCTAACTTGTTTTCTGTCTGAAGCCATCTTAGAGAGAGGCAGGACTGCTTTCTCTCTCCTTTGTTCTTTTTGCTGGACTTTTGTCACTGCAACAATGTAACTTCTTTGCTGAGGTGGAGTGAAGCTCAACTTACTCCACTGGATGTAATGCTTGCTATGCATTTATACTCTGCACATGGACTGTAACTAGGAAATGTATACTCTGTAGAACTTTACTTGCTAAGTGAATAAACAGGTAGAATTAGACCTGTGGTGTTACAGAGTGTTTCCTGACTCCATGGATTAATCTGCAAACGGGGAAGCTGGAAGCAAGTTGGATTACAGGCAGGCTGGGCTGGCATCTTCACAACACGCTGCACGCTGCGAAAAGGGGGGAGCTGAGATCTGGAAGACCTGTGTGTGGAATAACAGGCCTCTGCTAGCACACAGACAGGATTTTAAATCTCCCATGCGCACACGCACTCTGCTGCTCACACACACACTCGCACCAACACATTTAATGTTGAAATGCCTGCCGGATGTGCTGACACCAGCAGGCTTTATGGTAATAAAAGAATCAATTTCCCCCTCTTCTGCTTTGTAGTGTCTGCTTGGTTTTCAGGCCTATACTGATGTTGCCAATTTGTGGTGGGGATTGTGTTAAAAACATGAGCTGAAACATCAATGCAAAGCATGACAAAAGAAAATGGCAGCTGGGTGCATAGATGTGAGCTCACTTCACCAGGCTGAGGTCAAGGACAACACAGGAGTGGGAAATGCTTAGGCCTCCTAGCTACAGTGTTCCACTTGCACTCCACTCCACAAGATCATTTGTGGATCAACATGCTCTAGCTCCCTCAAGAGTAGCACTCCTTAGCAACCTACCATCACTGCTGATGCTCATTAGGAGCTTCTCTCAGTTTGAAGCCCAGTCCTTCTAAGACTAAAAAATGTTGCCTCTCTCTCTCTTTTTACACTTCACATAAGGAGGCCTGCACAGTCCCCTGCTTGGCATAAAGATCAGCATTTTGCTAGTAACTAAGTGAAAAGTTCCTGACTTTCAGCAGCTTCTGGCCTTTGGTGACTTTTAGGAATAATGTAAGAAAGAGCTGGAAATAAAGGGACAAAGCAGACAAGACAGGAATTAGGAGAAAATAAGGAATTAGGAGAAAATACATTAAATGTTTTAATGTATTTTGTTCTGTTTTATTTTCTGTACATCGCCCAGGGTGGCCAGTTTGCCGGCCAGATGGGCGATAGATAAATGCAAATAATAAATAATAATAAATAAATAAAATAAGCTGAAAAGAAGGACAGGGACAAGGACCTGTATTAGTATGAGATAGAGACCTTACCTACCCCCAGAGCACTCAGCCATTGCCTTATCTGCTCCTTCTATTTTGTTCATGTTCACAAATTTGGGCCAAGCAGTGGCTTAGCCTTTGACCATCCTCCAATTGTGGCTTTAGGGTTTCTAGAAAAATCTATATACAGTTGCTTCCTAAGAAGTTTCTACTCTGCCTTGTTCACCATGAAGGACTTTTCAGTCATTGCCAGCTCTCAACCAGATTTTTGCAATAGCCTCACTTTCCCAGTTCCCTCCTCCTCTTGAGCAACCTAGATATTCGTGTGTCATCAGCAAGTTTCACTGTTTTGCTAGCACCCTTCTTGCAGCTCATTAAGCCATTTATAGAACATGGGCCTTAGTTTGGTCTTGGCCCAGCCCACGATTAACCTCTTTTCATGCTGAGAATTGGCCATTTATTTCTGATTCCGATCACAACTGGTTTTAAAAACTACAGGAGAACCTTACCTCTAACCCCAAAGGGCCAAGTTTCCTTAAAACCTATTTTGTGAGACGTTTTATCAAAAGGCCTTTTGAAAGTTAAAATATATTCTCTCCACCAGCTTTTCCCTTTATCCATGCTTCTTAAAAAGATGACTAACAGGTGGTTGAGCCAACAAAAGCCTTCGGTTCTCAGATTATTTCCTGCATCCAAAAAGTAGAGATCTCATTTTGCCCCCAACTGAGGTAGCTGGGAACATCAGCAAACAGCAGGATTGTGTGTAGTCAGGCTTACCAAAGCAGTTTTTGTTTAAATGTTATGTCAGAGCTAATCTTACCTTACAGTCTTTGGAAAGCTGCATGTTCTGGAAGGGCAATAGAAGACTAACACATCACTAAGAGCATGTGCTTGCCAGATTGCAGGTCTCCTCAGGAGGCTTCTAACTTGGTCTAGTAGTAGTATAGCATTGGTCTTATTCAATCCCATCATTCCCATTTACAGTAATACCTTGGATTGCAAGTAACTTGGTTTGAGAGCGTTTTGCAAGACAAGCAAATTTTTAAATATTTAATTTTTTTAAACTTGATATACAAGTGACGTCTTGCAATACAAGTACTGTAGTACGGCTTAAATTAAAAATCTCTGTACAAATTTTTTTGGGGGGGATTTCATTTTGATATAAGAGTGTTTTGGATTACAAGCACGTTTCCGGAACGAATTATGCTCTCAATCCAAGGCATGACTGTACTGTGAAAGAAATGGCAGTTTGTGTGTTCCATCCCATAAGTCACACAGTAATGCAACTGATTCCAGGGAGAAGCTATGGAGATGAAGGGTTGGCTCAGGCCTCAGTGGCTCCCATTGATTTTTAAGCTTTCCCAGGGAGGCTGCAGGACAAAATCAATTGGGCCATGTGGCAAAAGTACGCATTTTGGGACATCATTTTGTATATGCGAGTAGACACAAACATTGCTCATCACAAACACTTGTGCTTGAATTATGCGGGAAAGTATGGGGGCCTTAATTAAATTCACAAGCCCAACCCTGACTTCTCCCAATTTTAGCCAATTCATGTCACCCATAGCCTTCTTAAAAGAATAGCTGAGGAGGCTATTACAAAAGGGGTTGGTCCCCATCTGGCACCCCTGTAATTCAAGAGCTGCCAGACACTGAAGGCACCAGTCCACAGCCTTACTTTCTTCCATATGGCTAAACAAACAGGCTCCAAATACAACTACTTGGGGTGGGGAAAGAGGAGGATACATGGTTGGTGGTTACCTAGGTGCTGCTCATTATTGCCTATTAGACTGTACTGTACAGGTTTTGTAGTCCAGCCAGCATTTGGATCTCTGTCACAAAGTGTTATGTTGACAGACCTTCAGGTATGGTGAATTGCTTTACTAGTGGCAGACCCCCCTTGCTTCCCACATCCCAAGAGAGAGGGCTCAAACATCCTTTGAATTATGCCTTTTAAAGCATTACCTGGCAATTTAAAAAAGTTTCATTGCCCCATTTCTAGAGAAGCCTCAGGAAAACAGTTAGGAAAAGCTGATCAGACTGTTTTCAGACACCCCCACCCCACCATTCTCATGTTAAGACCCCATCACACACACACAACACTACACAACATGGAGGCTTTTTTGTTTTGTTTAATATTCTGTAATCCCACATTACAAAATCATGTGTAATAACAGTATGACCACATGGGCAGGTCTGATCATGTAGGGTTTTTTCATGGAATCAGCACCCTTGGTGGGATGCTCATTCCGTAAGACAGACCCCATGCATTCAACCCTACTCATGTGGCCGCACTGTTCACACAATTTCAGTGGGATCCAATCCAGGAACGAAGAGGTTCACATATCACTGGAACCCATGTATTTTAAGTAATGGACCTCACAGTGGTACTTGATATTCTCCAGTATTCATTTGTGTCCTGTCTCCTGACTTGGTAATAGCATCCCCATCAAAACCTTTCTAAAAAAAATTGTGCTGAGTTGCCCCAACCCAGCAATCAGTGGCTGTTAAGATTTCAAGTCTATGTGCATTTCAAGCAGTGCTACCAAACAAAACCAAACAAAATCCTGGCCAGTCTTCTGAGGAGGAAAACAAACTTGAGGCACCAAATGTCTTTAGAGAGAAGGCATAAAAAGAAATGATACTTTTCATCTTATTGTCAAAATTTTGAACCCTGGCTGCTTGGTCATTAGTGGCAGTGAAAGGCAATTAAGAACAAACCTGGCAGGTACTCTCAGCAAGCTCTTTGGGAGGGAGACTTCAGAAAATAGCTGGGGGTTTTGGCATGGTGTAACACCCAGCAAAACCTCCCCTCCCCCCCTCCAGCACAGTGAACTGTTTGTGAATTCTAGGCATTAGCCTACTCTCATGTAAGCATGCTCCAAAACTATAGATGGGAATTCCATTATCAGGCCACGGCTCCTGTAGCTCAGAAGAGTAACTGGCACAGTGCTTCATTAACACTCTGATGAGGCCTGGCAGCCCACTGATTTGATTTAAAGTTCATTTCCATGCTGTGATTTAAGGCAACGTTTGCTTAATGTTCTCTAACAGACTCTTCTGACTTCGAGCATAAGAGCTGCTTAACAATGGGCTTTATTTATTGTCACACACTTATGGTACTGAGAAGACACAGGAGCTGGTTTGCGGGGGGGGGGGGGCAGCCTCTTGCAGGTGCTGCCGCATTACAATTTCTCGGAAGGATTAGGGAAAATTCACTTTACCACACGATCAGGGTTCCAGGTTGTTTCTTCTTTGTCTCTGCTCCCTCCTTCCTGCTTTTTCTCACTGAGGGCTAAAGCATAATGCCTTACCAGAATAGACCACTACTGGATTTTGTACACCCTTATACAGCTAAACGACTGATATTACAACACTGGAAGGATAAACGGCCACCCCCGATAATGTAATGGATTGAGGACCTATTGACTCTTTCATCCTTTGAACGGGTGGTATTTAGAAGCCCACCTACATATGCATAAATGTAGGGATATTTGGCTTGCCTTTGTTGAAACTCTACTGACAGTAGTGTATTTTCTTATATATATGTAATCCATAGGCATGTAAATTCCATATGTATTTATTGCAACTGATGTACCTAACCTTTATGCAATGTAAACTTTTTTTTAAAAAATGTTTTCTTTATCATTTTTGGTTTTGCTATAATTTTTTGAAATTCACAATTTTATATTATATTATATTACATAATACACACACACACACACACACACACACACCTTGGATTGCAAGTAACTTGGTCTGAGAGCGTTTTGCAAGACAAGCAATTTTTTAAAATAAATTGAAACAAGCGACGTCTTGCAATACAAGTAGTGTAGGGATGTAACTGCCCGCCTCGAGCGGGCGTAGCGGGCCAAAATCGGCCCCGCTCACGACTCGCTTTGATATAAGAGTGTTTTGGATTACAAGCATGGTTCCGGAACGAATTATGCTTGCAATCCAAGGTATTAGTGTGTGTGTGTGTGTGTGTGTGTGTGTGTGTGTATGTATACAGTCATGCCTTGGATTGAGAGCATAATTCGTTCCGGAAACGTGCTTGTAATGCAAAACACTCTTATATCAAAACGAAATCCGCCCCAAAAATTTGTACAGAGATTTTTAATTTAAGCTGTACTACAGTACTTGTATTGCAAGACGTCGCTTGTATATCAAGTCAAAAATAAATAAATAAATATTTAAAAATTTGCTTGCCTTGCAAAACGCTCTCAAACCAAGTGACTTGCAATCCAAGGCATGACTGTATATATATAGAGAGAGAACGTGATGCTGCTTATTTCCAGAGCCAAGCAAATAAGGCTCTCTCCCCCAGATCGGCCTTCCCCAACCTGGTGCCTCCAGATGTGTTGGACTACAACTCCCAGCATCCCTCAGCCAGCTAGCCCAACCCATCTGAAGGGCACCAGGTTGGGGAAGGCTGACCTAGGTTTTCTTGGGATGGACAAGGAAGATATTCCTGGGCTTTCAAGAGAAAGGTAGTGTGTAGTTGAATGAACAGATGGCATGAGCAGGGAAAGGGGATCAACAGGGGCACAAGAGAAGACAGGAGACCAGAGAAGGGTTTGTCATATTTTAATGACATTGATCTTTGGTGTTTCCCTCATTAGCACACACTCTCCCCCTACCTTCCTGCTACAAGCTCACTGGGATGGAGAGTTACAAACAAAAAGGAAAATCACATTTTAGACTAGAAACAAAAAATATCAGAGCCTTGATTTCTCCACTAGAAACTACATGTACAAGGTCAAGGTTTCACATGCAACACCTTACATCACAGACACATACCTCACGCTCTGACGCGGAGCTAACCCCCCTCTCTCCCCACCCCCCACCCCACCCCAAATAGGGAAGTGCAGCCTGGCCATGGCACCATGATCCTGCCAAACCTCGCCAGGATGAATTACAATATGTTATTATTGGCACAGCAAGAGGTGCTAAGCCCTGGGCAATTTCTGTATAAGTGCCATCTTTATTGGGGAGGGGTTCCCACCCAACCCACATGCTTTACAACTATACGTTGCCCCACCCACAGCAGCCCTTATAAGGGTCCTGCTTGCATACAAAGTAGATACCCTTAAAACAAAAGGCCCACACTCCTGAGAGGTTCCTGAGCATGAAGGGATGGTGAAGCCCAAGCACAGCTCTCCCACTCCCAGTTCTGGGCTGGAAAGAAGAGTGGAGAAGACGACGTTGCCTTATCCAGTCTGCATTTCCACAAGCCACCCAAGTTCTCAACTGCTGAAGAGTTGCCTCGTGCTTCCTGGCAGGGTGGCATGGAGCAGAGCTCTGGCCTGGAAGATAAATCCACTCTGGTAGCAGAGTTGGGGGTACAAATCCCCTCCACAGTAGCACTTCAAGAAACATACACACTTAATAAGGTTGCAGGTCTCCAAAGGAAGAGACGATAGTCCCCTTGATCGGATTAGCTGGTAGGTCAAAAGAGGGGAAAGCTTTAAAAAAAACAAAAAAAAAAACACCCCAAAATAAAAAGTAACATTAAAAGCACTGCAGGGTTAGGGCAAAGCTTAATGGATTCCTGTAGCCAGTGAGCTGAGAAATTTACATAAGGCTCAGCTGAATATCAAGGTTTATTACAGCTATTGTAGAAAATGTGCAGCAAAACGGATGCGGGAAGCTAAGACACAGAATAAAACCTCTTCAAGGATCTTCCTGTACAACTGATGGTCTCCCTCTCATATCCCACCCCTGTATATCAATGCCCGCTGAATTACCAGCATCTGGTCGGAGCCCCAATCCCCCTACTCCTTCAGGTCCTGGTCAGCCGCGAGGTACAAGTCTCTGCTTAGCAGTACAAGGGTAGCACCAACACACAATTCATCTCTACCTGTTCCGAGACTCTCCACTGGTACTACCATTACTATAGAAGTTGGTATTGTCAGGAAGATGGTTATTATTAGTTAGGTCACTGTACTCAATTGGTCCCTCAGTGTCCATCGAGGACTGAGCCTGCTCCGACAGGCTCTGCCCACTAGCTTCTGCTCCCTCCACTGCATCAGAGGACGTCCTGGGGCTCAAGCCACGCTCTGTCACCTGCATGGACTCAGAAAGGGTCCGTCCCTCCAGCTCAGCTACCAGCTCCTGGGAAGTGGATGGCTGAGCCGAGCCACCATCTGTTCCAGTGGATTCAGTACCAGTCTGAGAACTGCGGTGGATCCGGTGACTCACAATGATGTTGTTGCCAAAGCCGCCCATGGATGCCATGGTGGTGCTTTGCTCTCGCTGGACCACAGCAGTCATGCCACCCTCAGCCATCAGCCTTTGGATCCTGATCAGGGCATCCTCCCCAGTAGCCCCATATTCTGGACCACCTGGAAGAGAGAGAAAAGGAGGCAGCTTATTTTTTTTTTATTTAAAAGATTTATATTCTGTCTTTGGATCAAAAGTGGTTCCCCAAGGGAGCTTACCACACTATTTAAAACAGTCTCATACACCAAAATACAACAAACAAGATAAAACAGAAGCAAACATTACAGTGGGAACTGTATGAATAAAACCCACCAAATAAACGCCATCAAAAGCCTGAGCAAACAAAAACAGCTTTCAGCCAATGCCTGAAAGGCAGAAATCTATGACCAAAAAAAGGTCATGAAATAGCCAAGGAGAAAACAGGATGGCACACATTAGCTGGGGAAGAAAACAAAGGATGCCACAATCTTTTAGAAAGTCTTAGAATGCCCAAACTGTCTAGAATCAGCCTGGCATTCCCACACAGCAGAAGTTGCTTTTGCACACTGGATGCTGCGTACTCATTTGTTGCCCTCATTTCACATACCTTCCTTTGGAATTGTGTTATCTTATCGGGCTCTCACTCTTTCTGAGCAGTGGACATACTATTCTTTGCAGTGGGGGAAATGGCTAACCCCCTTCTCCATGCAGCTTCTGCATCCTATTGTGATTTATGTGTGGGAGCTACAATAGAAAAGCAGAAGTCTCACACACAAAGTCTTTGCTGCTGGGCAGTACCATTACATACTGTAAATGAATGCTTGACCACATGACAATACTCCACATATACCCAAAGGCAGCATGTCAAGGAGAAAGCTAATTGAAAACCTTCTCCCAAACATTCTAGCTGTGTATGTGTATGGAGTACAGGCCTGTGGCTCACGCTGGCTCAGCTTGTCTGAGCATGGAAAGCTAAGCAGGGTCAGGCCTGGTTGTTACTTGGATGGGAGACCCCTCCTCTAGTTTCTTGCATTGAGCAGGGGGTTGGACTCGATGGCCTTGTAGGCTCCTTCCAAATCTATGATCTATGAAATCTATGTGGTGGAGCATTCAAACTTTCAACTTACAATAGTATATAATGGTGCAGTCCTGCAACAGGTTCATCCTCTGATGTTTCTGCTCCTCTTGTTTTAGGTTTGAAGCACAGCTGAGCTCACCTGAGGGGGACCTACTGGACATTGCATACAAAATTGTTCGTAACAAGCCCCACAATGCCCCACTCCCACGTTTGTGCCATTGTATTAACTTCTCTTTTTTTAAATTTAAGTTTTTAACACAAAAATTATATTTACCTCTCTAAGGCTTGTTGTTTGCATTTTTTAATTGAACCCTTTGCTCTAATGATTTGATTGAATAGAAAGATTTCTGGCATTAGAATAGAATTATAAAATAGCAATATTTGCAGATGATATTGTATTGACCCTAACTAATTCTCTGCAATCAGTGCCAGAAATGTTATTGATCATAAATGTATAAAGTATCTGGACATAAAATTAATCTTTAAAAATAAGAATTTATGGATATTAATTTAGATGAGGGTGTAAAAAAAAATTAGAAGAACAACAATATTTGTTGACAAAACTAGTGAAATACTTTGATATTTATTTTGTACCCAAAAGAAATGAATTACTTTAAGTTAATTTTCCACCAATAATTTAAAAATAAATATATTATTTAGAGATAAGGGAAATGCTTGCTATCTCATGGTTAGGAAGATTATCTGTATTAGAAATGAACATAATCCCATGGATTTCTTCTTGAAAATGTGACAATTTCTATTCCCAACAAGGCACTTAAAAGTTGGCAGAAACTTTTGAATAACTTACTTTTGGGAAAATATAAACCACACGTTGTCATGTCAACACTTCAGAAACAATATATAAAAGAAGGACTAAGGATCCCAAATATCACTTAGTATGATGATGCAATACAGTTGACACCTATTGTTGATTGGTCAGAAATTTAAATGACACAACCTGGCATTATACTGAATGAAGTTGTATTATGCTTCCATTAGGTTTTGCCGCTTGGTATTATTCGGGAAAGAATAGTCAGGTTTTAAGAAAATCTAATGTAAAAAGGCAACACTAGAAGTGTGGGATAAATGAAGAAAGAAAATAACTTCAGATATTTCTTTATCGTCATCATTTGTATACACTAATCAGTTTAAAATCAGAGGCATTCTAAATAAATGGAAATATAATTTACTAAGGTTTAAAGATATTATTCATAAAGGGAGTTGTTTGAGTAGAACTGAAATTACATATAGACTTGGCGGTGATCAACAGCACTGGTTTCAATATTTACAGATATCGGGCAGTATCCAATAATATACAAGTGCTAACGTAAATTATGTTGCAGTAGCGTAAGGGATCTCTAACACTATGACCAGGTTCACACAATACGACAACCCACCATGGGTAACCAGGCATGGTGGGTTGTTGTGCTGTCTGAACTTGGCACAGTTTCTGCGGGGTGGCTTATTTTTCATAAACAATCCATCCTGAGAACCTATGGCTTGTTCTAGAGGGATCCTTTGACCAACGATGGGGTGTCATGTCATCCGAACCTGGGAGAGCAATTTTATCATCCGTTGTTGGGAACGGCTACAGAAACACTTGGCAAAAGCAGCTTTTGCAATCTCACCAGAGACTGCCCCTCCACGGATGCTGAAATGGCGGTCTGGAAGTACAGTCACTTGTTCCCCGGCTTATTTCATTTTATTTTTGGGAGCCTCAAGAAAGCACAATTGGGGTCACTTTTTTTTCAGCCCCTGAAAATTGTGCGTGTATGTATGTGTGTGTGTGTATATATATATATATATATATAGAGAGAGAGAGAGAGAGAGAGAGAGTTGGTCCTTTGCAGGTGTGCAAATGCACACTTACAGCTATCCAATACAAGGCGAGACTGCATATAGGCTAATTTGCACAAAGTTGCCAGGGACCAAGTGCCTAGCTGTCAATGGAAAAGCATCGGTAAAGGGCAAAAAAGCGGAGAAAGAAGGTACACCAAAATGGGGTGGGGACATTATCACCTCCTTGGCAATGTAATCCACTTGATTTTAAGTGTTGATCAGATACAGGTAAGAGCTCGTTCTCAAGCCTGTTATGTGGCTGTGAAGATGCAATACTTTACTACCATTGCATCCTTAGAAAGCCATTCTGCAGAGCTTTTCAAGTTGGTCTGAGGCCTATTCCAACTTTCCCCATGTGGAGATATAAGTGAACCATCAATGGCCCCTTGCTAAGAACCTCAAGGATACAATTACTCACATTCACCTTAACCCAGATGCCGCTTTTTTTTCAATTACATATTACATTTTTCATCTTTAAAAAGCTACTCCAGTCCATCTCCATTCTAACTTTTATTTTAGAAGTTTCTATTTTTAATTGTACTTTTATTGCTTCTTACTACTTTGTTAGCCATCTTGGGAACATAAATTAATGCTGAAGGGGCAGGATTATAAATTATGTAAAAAATCAAACAAATATACATTTCTATGTGCTGTGTGTTCCCACTGAGTACTCATCCTGCCCATTCTGTTCAAGGGGGCAGCAGCAACCTACTCCCACCACCACATCAAGCGCCCATTATAAAGGGATGAAATAGTAGAGGACTGGGTCTGAAGGAGTTCACACACTAATGCAGACAGTGTAGGCTAGAGCATTGTCTAACTACCTATTTGGCAGATGCATGCTCCTGTCAACAGTAAAGAACCAACTTCTTCCCTATTAACTTTTTATTCAAAGTTTTGTGAATTTTTGCTTTGTTTAAAACATTGGTAAGTGGTTCATCAAAACATCCATTATATAAACAAGGTACCAACCATTTCCATTCTTAGCAGATCTTTCCACCCAGCCAATATCCTACCCATTCACTATACCCATCTACCAAGAACCAATTTACAAAGGTGAAGAGAAGTTTTTGTGCTAGGTTGTTATAAGAAACCAAACTATCCATATTTATCTAGGTAGCTTTTATTTATTTGAGCTCTTATTTATAGGTTTTCCCATTTCCAGCACAAACCTTTGCACTATATAACCTTGAAAACAGGCATTTTTGAAGTTTCCTTTCAGCCACTAGGGCTGGGGAGGGAAGGAGACAGCATGGTGCATGACTCAGCACAGGTTTCAAGTGAAGCCAACCCTTTTGAAATAAACAGCTTTTGGGATTGGTAGGACAATGTGGTTTGGGGTCCCTGAAGTCTACATAGCAGAAATATATTAAAAAGGTCTTGCCTCTCTTGTCTATGAAAAGAAAAAAGGAGCCATGATTGGCAGCGGGGGAAGAGTCAGGTACAGTATGAATGGAACAGACACCTAGTGACTCCACCCACACATGATGCACAATCCGACTCTGCTGCTGTTTCAATCCTGCCGAAGTCGACACATGAGCTATGCATAACATTTATTAGTTCTGGCTGCTTACCAAACAAATCATTGCTCCTTTCCTCAGACTGTAGAAAAAGCACTGCCTATCTCTGGGCTCTCAAAGAATCATGCAGTGTGGAGAGCCCAGTACCCTAAGGAATAATCATAAGCTGGAGAAAAATGTCTCCTTGTAGCACCTTCATGGAAGGATCAGCAATTAGCTGCCTCTCACTTGTAGGCTGCTGAAGGAAAGATCCTTATTCAATGGAATGTGCTGAATTGCTCCATGGAGGGATGCAGCAGCCACAGGCTACCTGATCCTTATTAAAGATATAAATCTCCCTTCCAGCATTTGCAGAGCCATCAGGACTGATTACAAAAGAGGAAGAAGTGGCCAAATGCTTCCCAAGCAACAGGCAAACCAAACAGAACATGAGAAAGATCATAGTTTAAAAGCTAATATTGAATGAGAAGCAAAATAAACTAACACTTAACACAATGTTCCCAACATAAGCTTGGAATTACTTGGCACTGTATCCCAGTACACAAATAACCGAAGTATTGGTGGTTTTATGTGCAATGCAGAGTATAGAAGCAGATTCTCTGTCAAGTCTGTATTGGAGAAGCTTGCATTGTACCATCAAATTCTGTCTAGTGACTTGCAGTTGTTCCTCAAGTGTTCAGAGCTCTAATCAGACAGGAAGGAGCTCCAACAAGCTACGTGAGAATGCTGTTGTCTAAGGAAAATAGCGTTTTCATACTCCATTACACCTTAACTTTCCCCCCTGCAAATAAATAACACTGTTATTAGGAGAAGTGATGTTGATTTTAGGAGACTGGACAGAGTAACGTGGAATTGGAACCAGTGCTATTTAACTCATTTGTAAAATTATCTGGAACCAGGCGTGAGCAATGAGGTGGCCAAGGTTGCAGATGACACCAAATTATTTAGGATGGTGAAAGCCCAACCAGACTGTGAAGAGCTCCAAAAGGATCTCTCAAAACTGGATGCGTGGACAACAAAATAGCTTATGAGTAATGTAAGTAAGTGCAAAATGATGTACACTGAAACAAAACAAAACCACTAACTATATATGGGTCTGGAAAAATTTCTTAGGGTTGTGGTGGATAGCTCAATCAAAAAGGGTGTCTTATTTGCTCCCCTCCCTGCAACTGAATGCTTTCTACACAGCAGTCTGCCACCCCCTGCTAAGATAGAAGACAACTGGGAAGGTGCAGGAAGAGATGGGGCACTCCTAGAGGTGGCATTTTCTTCTTACGTAGAAATCTGCCCTTCTATTCTGAGCTGTGGAACATAACCCATACATCCAGGGTGGTCCTGGCGATAGCATGAAGAAGTCTGTGGCTATGTGGTACCATGAGTCTGTGGCACTCCTGAATGTCTCTAAGTGTTTCCCAATACACCCAGAAGCAGACAGTCCCAAAGTCAGCATTTGGATAGCTTACATTTTCCAGCATTCAGAAGGATATTGCAACAACAGAAGCAAAGAGTCTTGTAGCACCTTAAAGCCTACACATTTCTTATGGCATAACAACTTTGTTAGTTTTTAAGGTGCCACAAGACACTATTATTTTTGCTGCAACAGACTAACATTACTCCTCCACTCTGGAATATTGTAATACATCTGTTAATCTTTACAATGCTACAAGACTTTGTGTTGATCTTCCAACACTGACATCAAATTTTTGGAAGCTACCTTTCCATAGCTTTTGGTGACCATAATCCCAGAACATGTGAATAACTGGTATAAACCTAAGCAACCACACTTCAGCAATAGATATCACTTTATATTTTGCTTGTT
The DNA here is from genome assembly GCA_021292165.1 of Shinisaurus crocodilurus. Classification (NCBI taxonomy): domain Eukaryota; kingdom Metazoa; phylum Chordata; class Lepidosauria; order Squamata; family Shinisauridae; genus Shinisaurus; species Shinisaurus crocodilurus. The sequence continues at coordinate 241,752,580 of CM037876.1, forward strand.
TATTATTATATTCAAGACAGCTAAAGTGCATTAATTAACATAGTAGTAATGTAGCTAGCAGACAATAATGTGGAAAAAGGTGCGGGGACCCTTTTCATGATTTCTGCTTATTGAAAAAACTATTCCTCGTGACCAACTCCACTGCACTTATCTACCTGCTGGGAACATCCCATGAAAGGATGGCCATTTTCAAGCAAGAAAGGCTTTCAGACATTCTCTCTCGGCAAATGCGACTCTTCTCTCAAGGGGATGGAGCTTCAGCCAGATCTAGCATCATCCATCAGATAGTGATGAAATGGTCTGAGTGAAATAGATGTATCTGGGTGACAATATGCTAACTGCACCCGTATATTCTACTGCTTTATGTAAACCAAACAGTCCAAAATATCAGAAAACTTCAGAACTCTAAATATTCCCTAACTTAGTACTTGAAATCTACCCCTCTGCATATCTCTGTCCTATAAACGGGGTAGTCTCGTGCTTTTGGGAGATGCACACCAACCTCAGTTGCCAACTAGTGCTTCACTCACATCAACTATGATGAGCATGTGCTGAGCCTGAGGACTCATTTTGGGCAACCCTTAAGCAAGACATGCGGGCACACACATCTTTCCCCCCTTCCTCTTCATCACATGACATCTGCTTTAATTTTGTGGCAAGGGCAGAATTCCATGCGCTGGGGCTGTTGCCTAGACACAGAAGCAGCAGGTGCTGATTCCACAGCAGCTGGAGTGGCTGCTTGGTAATTTATCATGTCAGGAGAGATCTGATTAATAAAGACTAGGAAATGCAAAGAAGCCAAACTTAGCATTTTTACCAAGGGGCTGATCTTCAGCGTCATTGCTAGACCCCCTAGGCTTTGCCACTCGACCTCTTGCTTTCTTGGCTTAGCTCATTCCCCTTCTTCTCCCTCTGTGTATATTACAAGTACTTCCAGATGACAAATTTCAACAAGAGAAGCAGATTTAGTATCTTGCAGCAACAGTACAGAGTCCTGTGGCATCTTAAAGACTAACATTTATTGTGGCATGGCCCTGCTTCAGCAAATGCATCAGATGTTTTTGCAGATGAGAAGAATTTAATTGGACTTTGTAATAAAGGCACAGCACTCTCTCTTCACTACAGGCAGTCCCCAGGTTAGGAACAAGTTCCGTTCTTAAGAATGTCTTTAAGTTACATTTGTACGTACCTCGGAACAGTATAGCGTAGTATACGGCATTTACGCAAATTGCGTAAATTACATATACTATGCTATACTCTCTACGTAAACGACGTAGAACCGGGGAACCTGGAAATTTGTTCATAAGTACGAGTTGTCTGTAAGTCGGACGTTCTTAACCCGGGGACTGCCTGTAAAGAGAAATGGATGCAGTGCAAGATGCAAGGGGAGCACCCCAAGATCCCTTGTAATATCAGGGGATACTGGTACATGCTCTTCAGCTCACAGGCTACAGGGCAAGTCAGAGTTGTGTCCTCCGTCCCCTGCAACAAAGGATCCTGGAGTGGGGGCACTTCTCTGGTCACACATCACAAGACGCGAGGGCTGGCAAACTGTGTTGGACTGGCCCTGGATTCTGCTCTTAAATGCAGAGCAATTCCATTCCTGTTGCCCCCCACCCCCAGTACTGTATCAAGCAGTAAGACAAAATGTATCAAGAAGCCTCTGATGCTGTTTTGCATAAATATACATTCCTGGCTGTTGCTGCTACAATCTCTCCCCTCCCAATCACAGCCCAACATCTCTTTTCTGTATGTTGATTTGCCATGTGTTGGCTGTTGTTATGAAAGGTTTGATACAGAGGTAAAAGAACCCCATTTACACTCAGTGGTAAGAGCTACTACTTTGTAATGAGATCCCATGCTGCTCTAGTAAGTACTGAATCTAAGACCTGCATGGGCAGGTGCAGTTACTCAATTTCTTCTCACTGGGATGTCACAGAGCCAGGGAGGGAGGGAGACGAAATGAGATGATAATGTGGGGAGGAGCCACACAACTGGCTCCAGGGATTGAACATTTATTGAAGTAGGGTGGAATTTTAACATGAGGAAGCAGCTCCCATGCCACTAACAATCAATGGGGAGTTGAGCCTAAGTCCCAAGTATCCTTTTACAAACAGATGAAATGTTAGACAGGTGGGCACCATATGGTATCTATGCCACATTTTAATAAAGTTGTCTCTAATCATGATGGTATAAATAGATGAAATAGCAGCATTTTCCCATATGGTTTATTGCTCAGGAGATATTTCTCTAATCCAGTAGTTTTTAAACTTCTTACTTCAGAGAAAGTCGTCTCTCTCTCTCTCTGTGAACTTGTCTCCCAAGGAACCCCTACACATCTGCCATGGATATGTTGCAGAAGATTCCGGAAAGTGTTCTATGGCACATACTCTGTTCATGAAGGTCACTGGTTGGGCCCTACTATTGGTTCACAAGGAGTATGCCTTACAGCACACCACATAGTCTAAGGCAGGGGTATTGAACCTCTTTCAGCCTAAGGGCCAAATTCCATTTTGGAGAAGCTCTCAGGGGCCACATTCCAGTGGTGAGTGGGTGGGGATGAAGACAAAAGGGGTGGGGCCAAAAATACTAGCATATTTTATCTTAAATCTCTTACTGCCAGCAACGCAGTCTTAGAAGAGGCATTTCAAGCTTTCAGAGTGGGGGAAAAATTGCACAAAAGCTGGGAAGCCACCAAACAATTGGTGGTTGGGGGAAAGGGGGCATGGAAATCTGGGGAGCCCCCAGAGAGGTGGGTTGGGACCCCAGATGGGCCAAATTTGGCCTCCAGGCCTGAGGTTCTACACCCCTGGTTTAAAGCAACTGTGCAGTCAAAGGAGGATCAGTAGTGGTGGGCAAGCTGCTTTGCTTACTCACCATTACTGATCATCTTATTGAGGCACTCCTGATAGGCCTCTGTGGAACCTGACTAAGCTTCTGAAGAAACCAAGGGATCTTTAGGGCAGTGGTTTTTGAACTAACGAATAAGACTTGGGCTGGTCTTACTTCTAAAACATGATTAATTAGTTCTTGATAGAATTAACCTAGACTTTAGTGTCTTTTTTATTCGGGTTTATTTCTTCTATTGTGATAAGAAGTCAAGACAGCTAACTGTTTGTAGGGCATTTCTTTTACAAACAGGCAAAAGTGGAAATTTCAGGGATATCTCATTTATGTATTTCTAAAATATTTAAGTGCATTATTTCCCCATATTGAAACATCTGCAGTTCTGTTAAACCCCTTTTCTTGCTAGTTCTTTGAACCCAAGTATTGGATATTGGGGTTTTCTCCCATTGGTAATAATTGATATGGAGTAGACTACATTTGTACGATATTCCTTTCAGGGAGACCTGAATTCCTGGGTGTGGAATCCAATTTCTTGAATATATTTTATAGTCCTCTTCCTTATTTTGATCACCTTGCTACCACAGAAATAATAGCTGGCAACAGAAACACCACATCATCACATTAGAAAAAAAGAGTATCATTAAGAGAGGGAAGGAGGCATTTTTAGAAGCAAATTCATGTTTATACATGAAATTCTGTACAGGAAGGGTACTGTATAATTCCTCTAACATTACAGTGAGTTTTCAACATTTAAGCAAAGGCAGGAAGTTTAAGTTCTACAGATCTTTTAAACTCCCTGACAAGGTGATTGCAAATTTTTTAATTTCCCCACTTCATTAAATGTATACTTTAAAAAAAAAGTGTGCTCTGCTTTACCCTTAGAAGTTGTTTTATAATAATGTTGTTATCTCTAAACCTTTTAATTTCTTTCAGAATAGATGGGGGAAGTTTAATAAATTAATATTGCTAGGTAACCTGGTGTACCAAGGTTACTTAGCCCTCCTCAAAGCTCCCCAAAAGTCCCTATTACCTATGCATACAAGCATCTCATCCTACAGGTTGGGGCATTGGTGTGTGCTACCAATTCCAATCCATTTTGCTCAATATGGAAGAATAATGATCAGTTGCTGGATACAAATTCAGAAAGCACCTACCAGATCCCCCACTTGAAAGGCCACAGACTTGAAATCTGGGTTCCAAAGGAACTGACAACCACTGAGCAGGAATCTTTGCTTATATAGACTATTTATTCTTCATGGGGTAAGGGATAAGAGCTATTCTATATCCAGAATGGTTTTCCTACATGTGTTCAACAAATACCACAACATGTATCTGGATAAACATCAAAGTTAAACTGCTATTTGCTCTGGAATGTATAGCGGAATCCAAAATGTGCAAGTGGAATGTGAAGAGTCATCCTTCACAGGTGCCCCTAGGGATGGGGGGGGGGGGAGCATCCATTAGTAACAGACGATGCATCCATTCTAGGATCATCATTGGCTCATGCTGCACATCTGCTCATTGGGCTTTAGAGTATCTTGGCTACAAACCTCAAGTCATGGAAGAAACCCTGGGCATTAAGATGACAAGATGCAGCAATGTCTCCCTTTGCTGTGCTGGTGTATTTAGGAATTTGAATTGAGAATGAAAGAAGATTGCTCTCAGTAGAAATTGAAAGGCTTGGTGGCTTCCTAATGGTAGGGGCACAGGATAAGCCAGCCTTCCCCAACCTGGTGCCCTCCAGGTGGGGAAGGCTAGGATAAGTTCTCTTTCACAGTCCTGCCAATACCCCCATATTTGTATTTTGATGGCCTCACAGCTTGGCCAAGATTGATAAATACTAAAGCATAATGGACATAATCCAGCCAATGTTAAACACATCTATGTCCCATTTTTTTCAGTGGAAGAGTTAAACATGCGCTTAAATCTCCCTCACTGAAATCAACAGGACTTGAAAGTGCTGAATTTCGGTTGGATTATGCCCTATTATTAACTTTTTTTTTAAAGCAACAAGAGATTTTGAACCTAACATTTATTTATGTCATTCTCAGAGTCTTTTGCTTAAACATACATTTCTTTGATTGATGCAGGCTTCACAAGCAACAGCGTACACAAGACAGCAATTAACTGACAGAAAAGGAAACATCTGCACTAGAGGGATTCACTTTTAATACGTTTACTCACATTATCGTCATCCTTCCAACTGAGCAGCAGCAGAATCTCTCAAAAAGACAGTCTCTGCAGTGAGCCCTGCTGGGGCGGGGGGTGGGGGGAGCATGGGCTGCATTTACCAACATACAAAGACCTGTTTCTGATGCTATACTTCAGTTCTTTCCAAATGACACCCACATCTAAAAAATGTGCCCAAACTGTCCAGGGCCTGTTCCGGCAAAGCAGAAAGCACATTAAAAACAAAAAACAAAAGCAAGTCATCTGTAATATACTATTCTTCTCTTCTGCCTCGTTCGTTCCAAAGCAGTCACTGAACACTTCCCAGAGTAATGTATTTTATTGTCCTGCTGAGTGCCACCAATCCTACTCAGTCTCATAATGATTTACATCAACAAAGCTCTTTGCAAATACTAATTAATCCACAAAACGTCCCCGGAAGGGAATGTTTATTCCAACTTACAAGCAAATTCAATCATTTTCAAAGGCGCCATACTGAGTTTGTGTCACATCTGGGAAATTCACTCAGGAGTTCCTGAATCCCAAACATGTTATTTGATTGGCAGAGAATATTGCTTCTCTTTTATAGGGATGGGTGAGCTACCTCACACACCCTGGTTTGCATTGTAATTGGCTCAGTTTTTCTAAGCTTTCATCGAAAAATTCTTCAGGTGGTGGGATGGTCTTTCCAGGCTTTTTAAGAGGAAGTTCAGAAAAGCCAAGTTCAGTGGAGCTTAAACTCAGCCCTCCCCACTTGTCCCTCCCCTTTCCTATGGTGGGGATGGAGGCCCTATATCAGGAAGGGCTAACATGGAGGACTTGCAGCCATGTTGACACCTCATTTTTAAGACCTAGATGCTAGTCGTTTCTTCTGTGCATCTTCAGAGGGAAGCTTGGGAAGTATGGTTCCCGATGCCTCTTGGCTTAATGGATTAAGGTAGGAGACATCAGAAACTTCCTTTCCCAGCAGGAATCTGAGCATGTTTAGAAGGTACTACAGCATTTAGGTCTTAAAGGTGAGGCTTGCATACAAGGCGGGAACCTGAGAGCAATCAGGCCTCGAAAGATCAGGTTGACCCATAGACAGAGCCTGAGGCAGAGGAGTGGGACGCTTGGATGCTGCTGTCGCTGCCAATGAGAGGCGGGGAACAGTGGCTTGCTGCCATGGCTGGCTTTGGGGGCTCCACTGCTTCTATCCAATCTGTTGCGGCGTGTCTGCATCGTAAATGCCTGACAATGAGCACAGGCATCCACTACCTGTCCCTCACTAAGACAAAATAGGCACAGGGAATGGCTGTCTGTCAGAGCGACTTTACTTCCACAGTACACACATTTATGAAATGGTGCCTTCAGTGCCATGAGCCCCAAAGAAGCCAATGATAAAAACGATTGAGAGGATCACGAAAATAAGAAAAAAGAAATCAACGCAAACTAACAAGGAGGAGAAAATGATAGTAAGAAAGAGAAAGATGGATGAAAGAACCTCAGCAAGCAAGACAAGGCAGTCCACAGAGGGCAAGAAGAACTTCTCCAAGGCACCCACAATGGTGGTTGAAGAATTGGTGGGAACCCGCTAGGGTCATGGACAAAGAGACGGTGCAGGACGATTCCAGCTAAAAATTCCTCAGCTATAGAAGTTTCCCGAAGTGAGGCTCCGCGCAGGTGCAGAGCCCATATGTGTGATGCACCGAGACCACAAAGAAGAACTCCATTTCCTAGCAGCAATCTGAGCATGTTTAGAAGGAAGGAACTACAGCATTTAGGTAGACATGGCATTTAGACGAGGCTTGCATACTGCTACAAACTATCCAGGCCAGCCTTCTAGTTGCTAGTTTTAACCTCCTGCTTCCCAGGGGAGGACAAACATTTGAAGGGCTGGTGCCAACATTCATGAGTGTTGGGGCCCAGCTGATACACTGCACATAGTTTTCTGAACTGGGCAGTTAGTTTCCAAGCTTCCAGTTCCAAATGTTGAAACCTGAGTTTGCCAGACTGTACCCATTTACAAACAAACACACACATTTGCTGCATTCACACTTTATATTCACAAATCCTAGATATACACATAAAAATGTAATGTGTGAAATTGCCCTTAGTCCCTGTGATCCAGTGCACATATTTCAAAGTAAGCGAACACAAAATTCAAATCTTATTTCATGGGTGACAGTGAACAGGAATTGTGTTCCTTAGGTTGTGCTCAGGCTGTCACTTTGTGTGATCTGCTGCTGTTATTGTGTGAAGATGGAGTGCAGTCCACACACTATCCCAGGAATTGATCACTGTTTGCACTAATTTTTTCCACACACATTTTTTTACCTTGTTTAAAGTAGTACTTGCTTTCATATGCTATATCTGGGCAGACATTTTGTCCTTCTTCCTACATCTTGTCCTATCCCTGCGTCATTATCAGATCTGTTTTACTTTTTACATTTATTTTTAGCGGTGAATATGAGCCATTGCATCCCATACAGCCCTTCATACAGACACCTGCTAATTTCTTTTGGCAGGAGATAAATCACCATCCTGGTAACTGGCCACTTTATGATACCCCAGCAAGGTTCTGCCTCCACTTTTTCATGCGTAATAGTGCAACATAAATGTTTATTACAAAAAATAGATGAACCTGTACAAACAAACTGAACCTGTAATTTTGGGAAGAGGAAGTATGTGAAGATTTATGAGGAACAGAAGTGAAATGAAATAAAATTAATAATAATAATTATTAATAATGTAACAGGAATACTAGTTTGGATATCCTTAGAATTTATCTCTTTTCAATCAAAAATACACACACAGAGATGTAATACTAACCCATATGTCCTCCTTAAGAAGTAGAGAGTAATCAATAATTTCAGTGTACTTGTGTCTATCTATCTATCTATCTATCTATCCATCCATACACACACGCACAAAATGCATCAGTGGAAGTGGACTATAGTACACAAAAGCTTATGTCATAATAAATTTGTTAATGTTTAAGGTGCCAGAAGATTTTTTGTTATTTTAGTATAGTGCTCTGTCTATCCAAATTATTGCTAGTAGTGTAACTTATTCAATAAAGAAATGTTCAGTATAGCAAATAATTAAGAATAAGGGACAGACAGGAGGCTGAACACCATATAAGAGGTGGAAACTAATGAAGAACTCTATTCTTCTTAGCAGCATAGAGTTCTGACATACAAGAAGAAGAAGCCAAAACTTCTGTGTTAAAACTGAAGCTTTGACTAACCCTTCTCAGGAAAGATCCAGTTTATATGGCTGTCAAAAACAGAAATTTTACATTAGAGTAGTCACTAAGGGCTGGCTATGGGAGTAGTCTGTGGGATTGCAGAGGAAGATATTTAGCTGGGAAGAAGCCAGTAGCCGAGTTCATACAAATGCTAAACCAGGGGTAAGGAACCTTTTTCACTCTGTGGATGCATTCCTCCTAAGGGAAACCTTTGGGGGCTGCATGCAGCGTTGGGTGGGGCCAAAGCCAAAAGTAGGCAGGGTCAAAGCCACAAACTCCTCCCATCCACACACTTTCACCATTCACACATATGAGGATGCCTGCCCTGGCAGCAATTAGGCTTGAAAAAAGCCTCCCATTGGTTGCTATGGGATGATAATTTGGGGGTGGGGTGGGGTCACAGCCATAGGGGGAAGTGTTAACCTTCCCTCCTCATCTGCAACCCCCCCCCCCCGCCGCCGCCATTGTCCTGCCACACTAAGATTAAGGGTAGGTTGCATGACTCCAAAGCTAACCATTAAAAAAGTTATTTAGATGTGGGCACAGGGAAGAGCGATGGAGAGAAATCCTATCTAATAATAGGGAAGAGAGCTGGAGGAAATAAAAACTGAAGATACAGGGCTAGAGACCAATATTTGACTTCAGTTGCCATCATCCAGTGAAGTCATCAGGATACTTGCCAACTTAAGCAATCCACACAGTTTGGAGCTAGTTATTTGTGAGAGATGTTTCCTTAACCACATGTTTCTTTAAACACTTCTTTAACCTCTTTAATCTCACCGTGAGAGATAGATGTTTCTTTAACCACTGCACAGAGAGGGAAAGTTTCCTTTGCTACAGTTTTCAAATGCTAATCTGTTTTCACACTGGGAAAACAGTGGGGATGGGAGAACCAGGGATGCTCAAGCATGCTGAAATTCTCCGAATGTTACTTTAAAGCTTGGTTTGGCTCTCTCCTGTTCTCATTTCGACCTGTTTTTCGGTTTGTTGGAACAGGAAAAGTGTACATTTTCCAAAAGTGTACACTTTTCCTCCATTGACTAAAGCATGAAAACGAGAATTTTAAAAAATGCACAACTTTAAAAATGCACAATTTAAAGTATGCATTTTAAAAGTGTGCGCTTCCCCCCCATTAAAAGCATGAAAACGCAAATATCTGAAAGTGTGAATTTTTAAGTGTGCATTTAAAAAAATGCACACTTTACATTGGCCATTTTAAGTTGTACATTTTTAAAGTTGTGCATTTTTTAACATGCATGTTTTGCGAATGCAAGTTCAGGAATTTGGAAACATTTTTGGAGAACATGCACTCCTGTTCACATTTGGGGTTGCGAACAGGGTACTTTCGAGTGATTTGTGAACTGAACTCTGTCTAAACTCTGTCTTCAGGAAACAGCAGTGATCTGTGGGTTTATGGAGAACATTTTAGAGGCAAATCCTGCTAAAGCTTAGAGGAAAGCCCTTCTAGAAACAGCATGCACAAGGGGTGTAATGACCAAGATAAAAGTAACCTAAACTGGGAAGGTTACAAGATTCTTTCACCCTCTTAGAAGGCAGAAACTTGCAAGGAATGTTGTGAGTAAAGATACTAGGCCAAGGATGATGCAGCTTCTATAAATAGATATATTTTGCTTGTGAAAATATTACATCCCAGGTTCTCTTAATGTACAGTAGGATAAATTCTGGTACGAACAGTAATTCTACACCAGCTCTTACCTTCTGTAGTCCCTGAGGCAGAACCTCCTGGCTCTTGAACTTCCCTCTCAGTCTGTGTCTCTGCATTCTGCAGCTGAGGAGCCAGCGTCTGAGTGCCCTGCGATGTCACAGAGGTGGTTGGGTTCCGGGGTTGCAGGCCGATGGCGTTCATTAGGCCCATGTCCCTGTCTGTCCTCCATGTAGCTCTGCTAGTTCTGAAGAGAGACACAAAGAAACTAATTCAAGAACTAAAAGGCATATACACAACACCCTCTACGTCCCTAAAAACAAACTTTTAGTAATTTCTTCCAGTTTCATCAGGGACCTATTAGCATCTTTAACGGAAAATGATCCAGAGGGCAGCCAAAATATCTATTTAGTTACCCTCTATCTTCCTATCTGTATATCTGATTTTGATTCAAGGCATCAGTACTAGTTCTACACCTATCAGAATTGTTTTAGGCTATAACTAGTCCCATTATTTTCATAGCACTTCCCTTACCTTCATTTGTTTTAATTTCATGTAATATTTTTATACAAAGAGCACATATGGCTTCTCAAAGACGTAAGTAAGGGTATTACTGACAGCTGGAAGGATTGTGGTTGACAGATGTATTTTAACATTTCAACCTGTACTAGTGAGTTGACCAAACATAACCACTACTACTGTCAGCCAAGTGCCAAGGGGAAGATAAGTTTTAAATACACAGAGCTTCCATCACAAGAAGCAGCAAGAGAGAAACACAGTCACACCCAGCCCTTGTAAACTCAAGGGAAACTAACACACAGTGCAGCATGTTCTCCCAACTACGACTGGCTGTCTCTGCACTTATTCTCCAAGAGACTCACCCAGGCCGCTCGGTGCTCCTGCTGTTGGAATGCACAGTGAAGACAGTCTCATTCAGCTGGTCCCAGTAGTACTCAACTCCAGAGTTTAAGGCCCTGTCATACAAAAGGAAGGGGGAGTTAAGAGATCTTTCTGTGTAAGGCATTTGCAGGCTGCATTGCTTATGCTAGTAAACTTGTAATTGCCCAGTACATCAGATCCACCTTTGCAAAGCAATTACCGTAACGTCAAAACCTGCAGCAGCTTTTGGGTTGTATCCAATGTTAGTCCAACTTAGAGTAGACCCACTGAAATGAATGGGATTTCAGTAGGTGTTCACTTTCTGCACACTTTTAAGATGTTAATATAAAGCACAAAAACGGGTTCTACAGTATGCAATCTGAACTGTGAATTTAGCTTTGAGATGACTGGACGACTGTAGGAATAGCACAGGAGTTCTACACTATTGCACTGAACCAGGAAGGGTATGGCCAACTAGCCGGTGGACATGCCTCTTGGTCCTGCAACAGCATGCACCTTCAACTTAATGTATGCCTGGATTATACACCATATAGGATTATACATGTATATAGGAAAGGTACACAAACTCTAGTGCATTTTATTCCAACAAATGTGATACTGAACTCATGACAGTCACCATATAAAATATTAGTTTATTCTTACGACTTTGCACATAGGACATCTGTAATGTCAGATAAGATAGTGACACATCTACACTCTCATAATTCTGCACATACCTTTCAATTTCCTCAGGCACAAAGCAATAGGTATGAGAGAGCTTTAACACAGAGAATACAGAATTTTCAGCAATTACGGCATTTAACAACTGATGGCTTACATCTTCCAATAGCCTTACTAAATGGCAAAATTGCTCTTGTTTACTGAATTAACAGGTTTAAAGAAGAGGTATCAGCTGCTACCTTGCTGGAAACACCCCACCCCCACTTCAAATGATATAAAGGTGCATCATCCTGTCATTTTAGCATATGTCCTGCAGAACACTGAATTTCTCAAGTCTCCCTAAATCTCAGACTGAGTCAGAGATGGAAAACATGCACCTAAGTTGACAGACAAAAAAGGGCAAGCTTGTGGACACTCACATTACATGATTGCAATGTGGAAGTCACTGTAAATCACTCCAGATGGTGGCTGTTACTATGAGGGGCATGGTTCACATGCTGAAATTTTCTACCTGGATTGGATTATTTTCATACCACCAATGTCCAGAAGTAGCACAGTGAAAATCTGATCAACATGAAGAGTTGCTGTAAACTTAAGAGCAGCCTCCATTTGGTAGCCATCAGACTAGCCCAGTGAGAACATAGCAGTGGCAGGGTGCCTTAGGGCACAATCCAATTGGGATGCTCATACGCCTCTGAACTTGGGAGGATTACGGGCATTCTATGCAGGTCGAGGGAAGCAGCGAAGGCGATCTCCACCTTCCCACTCCTCCTGCCCTGCAAGTCGGCTGGCTAGCTGCGGCACTTTGGAGAGGGAGGGAAGGAAGCTGGAGTGCCATCAAGGTTACATCGTATCCTGGTGGCCCTGGTTTCCTCCCCTCCCCACCCACTTTACCCATTCTCGGAGGTCACTCTTACTACCTCGGAGAAGCAGCCAGCATGGTTCTTTCTGCGCTGGCTGCAGGGGTGGGGAGGGGGTTCTGAGCATGGATCCCCAGCTCTGAGGTTGGAGCTCTGTCTCCGACCTCAGAACTGGGAATCCAAAGCAACCTGTGGCCCTCTAGATGCTGTCCAGGGGCCACAGCATATCTCTGCACCTGGCCCTATTAACAGCAGAAGGATTTCTTAAAGGATCAGGCAGTACTGAATCATGCATACACTATTAAAGCTGCATAAACAGGACCATGTACCTCAGGTTGAATTCTGTATTCAAGACAAACTGGCCTAAAGCTGAGTGAAAAGAGTATATTTAGTTTAATTTCACTTGAGTTATTTTCAAACAGCACCCCCACCCCCCTTCAGTGTGCTTTCATGTGACTTGGGAGGCAAGAAGGCTGTGTAATGATGAAGCTTGCACATGAAAGCTCCCTGAATTGAAAGAGTTAAAAATTAGGAACATTATATGCTTTCCATAAGCCCTGCTCAAGACCATGCAACTAGCAACAGCCCCATACTAGTCCTGGTCACAGCAATATAGACTGGAGGTAGGGTTTACAAACAGAGTATATAAATAGCCTCTAAGTTTAAATGCCGTCAGGCACAGGGGTTTCCTAAGGTTGGTTAGAAAGGCTCGGAGACTGCAGCTTCTTTGTTGACTCTGCAAGTTAAAAGTGCATGAAAATATCTATGAGTGTCCTGAGCACTGTGAAGCAGAACAAAGCTCTGGAAGCTAATTGGCTGAACGTGCTTCTTGCAATGAAGTGAATACATATCTTATTAAATGTATGTTAAGGCATACTTAAAAGGTTGTGAAGTCCCTACAAAATATTACAACGTAAGAAAAAGTGTGCAAACTGTATGTAGAATGTTAAATGTGATGTTCATCCAAGTGTGTGTGTGGGTGTGCACCGACCCACCCCACCCCCCGATTCGACTCAGACACTTATTTGGCATTTCAGAAAACATCCCACTTCTGCTCAGGCCAGTATGGAGTTGGTCCAGGTTTGGAAAACTGAGGCTGTGCACTCCTTGTTGACTATATGGGAAATTAAAACAAAAAACAAAAAAAACCCCTTTTTTCTTTTGGTCAGAATTGCATGATAGTTGCAGGCATAACAGGAGGGGATTACACCTGCCCAATGTCAGAAAAATAGGTACAGGGTTTTTTGTGCTCCGTGCCTTTATGTTTTGATTTAATTTGAAAGAGCACTGCCAATAATGTTTTTATTTCTTGGTAGAATTGGCTGGAAATTTCAGAATTAGTTGCCCAATCTGAGGGGATCACATCTGCCAAAATTGCATAATGATAACCACAGGGGTTTTGGTGCAAGAACACCTTTGACATTCTGAGAATCTCCAAAAGAGGATATACTTATCTCACTATGTTCCTTGTGGACCATTGTTCTGAAAATCAGATACCCTAGAGGTTTCTATAAGTAAGAAACCACCAAAGTTTCAGAAGGATAGATGCAGCGGTTCATATAGAAGGGGAGTTCTTCAATTTCAGGAGCAGGGAGTGATTTGATTCCCCTTCCCTTCACCCTCCCATTTGTGTGTGGGGGGTTAATTTATATGAAAATGGCACAGGTCATAGAAATGTCCTCAGGCAAATTTTCAGAAGGATAAGAGTAGGGGCTAGGGAATTATGATACCTGAAATCCAATTTAAAGTTTTTTCATAATCAAGCATGGTGGCATTGGAAGAATGGCCATCTCATGGTCCCATCCTTGCCCTCCCACAAAGGATAGTGAATGAAGCCCATGGTAAAATGTGCCCTAGGATTAGAAGGTGGACCTGTCATTCACTCAACCGTACTCCCTCCTTCCTCCTGCAGCATTTAGAGAAACTAAATAAAAATATGTTATTTCGAGACAAAGTCTGCTGATTCTGCTTGGGCTTCAGACTTTGTTCGAATTCAGTACACATACCTAATATATATGCATGCACATTTAGAAATACTGGAATTTATTTACACTTCACCATGTTAGCAGTGAAATAAAGCGTGCCTCTGAGCACATGCAGAATGCTTTTCTCTCGCCACTGAGCACTTACAGCCTCCCCCTCCTTATTCTGTTCCCCTCCACACAACAATCCCTCCTCATTCTTCCATCCCCAGCATCTCTTCATGAAGGCAGGTGGCTTGTTTTCGATTTGCACAACTCTCCTCTACCTCCTCCTTGTTATGTGCAAGATCTCATTGTCTCCTCCTCCCCATAACTTAATTTGTACCAGGATTAAGCCAAGGAGTCCGTTTTCAAAACTAGGGCTAACTTATGGAGAAATTCTGATCATGTACTACGTGCCTTTCCCTCACCACTGAAGCTAGAGTCCATGCAAAAAGAAAAAACACAAATGACAAAACATGGATAGGATTGGGCTGAAAGAGTCATCAATTCAATGGATTGGAATCAGATGGGCAGTTTATTAAGCCTATAGTACCATGCTCACAACTCAGGACTTATTTCTGAGTAAACATGCAGAAGTTCAGGCTGCAAACCTTCCCACAAAAGTTACTTGTGTTGGAATCCTATGTACACTGTCCTGGGAGTAAGCACCACTGAACATAATGCAACTTAACTTCTGAGTAGACATACACAGGATTGTTTAAGTGAGCAGTATCTCTCTCCCCTCCATCCTCCAAAATTTAACTTCTATTTTTATTAAAGCTTTCCATTCATAGGAAGCTGTTTTAGACCATGGGTCCATCCAGTCCAGTATTATCGACACTGACTGGAAGTGGCTCTCCAGGGTTTCAGGGAGGATTCTTTCCTAGCCCTACCTGGATATACCAGGGATTGAACCTGGAACCTTCTGCATGCCAAGCATAAACTCTACCACTGAGCTACAGCCCTTCCTATTGTTGGATAATGGCAACTGACAAACAAAACAGCCCTATTTTCCTTCCTCTGCAACCACTTTTCTCAAACATAGAAAGTGGAGGAAGGAACTAGAGGATCAGCTATCCTTGACCTGATTCTAACCAACAGAGATGAGTTAGTGGATAAAGTGGTAGTTTCAGGAACTCTGGGGGAAAGTGACCATGTTATACTTGAGTTCTTGATTCTAACGGAAGCAAAAGCTGAGTGTAGCCAAACGCGTACCCTGGATTTTAGGAAAGTCAATTTTAACAAACTGAGAACAATGATAAGCAAGGTCCCATGGCAAGCGACTCTAATGAGAAAAGGAGCCCAGGATGGGTGGGAGTTTTTAAAAAAGGACATTTTAAAGGCACAATTGCAAACAATTCCCACAAGGAAAAAAGGCAGAGGGCAACAGAAGAAGCCAATGTGGCTTCACAAAAAGCTCAGAGATGACCTGAAAACAAAAAAGGACACGTATAGGAAGTGGAAGGAAGGACAGGCTATAAGGGAAGAGTACAGGCAGGTAGCACAGAACTGCAGGAATAGTGTCAGGAAGGCTAAAGCTGAGAATGAGCTACGGTTAGCGAGGAATGCTAAAAGCAACAAGAAAGCTTTCTTCAGATACATGCATAGTAAAAGACAGAGGAAAGAACTGGTGGTTCAACTACGCAATGAGGATGGCAAATTGATAACAGAAGACAAAGAAAAGGCAGAAATGTTCAATTCCTACTTCAGCTCGGTCTTCTCCCAAAAGAGGGTCTATGACCCCCCTGGCAAACCAGAAGTGCAGACTGAAGGGGCAGGATTGCAGCTTGAGATTGATAGGCAAATGGTCAAGCAGCACCTGATTACTGTGAACGAGTTTAGAATCATAGAATCATAGAATCATAGAAAAGTAGAGTTGGAAGGGGCCTACAAGGCCATCGAGTCCAACCCCCTGCTCAATGCAGGAATCTAGGTCAAAGCATCTCTGACAGATGTCTGTCCAGCTGCACCTTGAATGCCTCCAGAGTGGGAGAGCCCACAACCTCCCTAGGTAGTTGATTCCACTGTCTTATTGCTCTGACAGTCAGGAAATTTTTCCTGATGTTTAGGTGGAATCTAGGTTCCTGTAACTTGAGCCCATTATTCCGTGTCCTGCAAACTGGGATGAACGAGAAGAGATCTTTGCCCTCCTCTGTGTGACATCCCTTCAAATACTGGAAGAGTGCGATCATATCTCCCCTCAGTCTCCTCTTCTGAAGGCTAAACATGCCCAGTTCTTTCAGTCTCTCCTCATAGGGCCTTGTTTCCAGTCCCTTTATCATCCTTGTTGCCCTCCTCTGAACCCTCTCCAGTTTGTCAATGTCCTTCTTAAAGTGAGGTGCCCAGAACTGGACGCAGTACTCAAGATGAGGCCTAACCAGTGCCGAGTAAAGGGGAATTATCACTTCCCGCGATTTGGAAGCTATACTTCTATTAATACAGCCCAAAATTGCATTTGCCTTCTTTGCAGCCACATCGCATTGCTGGCTCATATTCAGTTTGTGATCTACCACAATTCCAAGATCCTTCTCACTTGTAGTATTGTTGAGCCAAGTGTCCCCCATTCTGTAACTCTGCATTTGGTTTCCTCTCCCTAGGTGCAGCACTTGGCATTTATCCCTATTAAATTTCATTCTGTTGTTTTCGGCCCAGCACTCCAGCCTATCGAGGTCACTTTGAATTTTGTTTCTGTCTTCCAGAGTATTAGCTGTTCCACCCAACTTTGTGTCATCTGCAAATTTGATAAGCATTCCCTGTACCTCCTCATCCAAGTCATTAATAAAAATGTTGAAGACCACCGGGCCCAGGACCGAGCCCTGTGGTACCCCGCTCGTTACCTCTCCCCAGTTTGAGAAGGAACCATTGATAAGCACTCTTTGAGTCCGATTCTTTAGCCAATTGTGGATCCACCTGATAGTTGTTCCATCTAGCCCACTCTTAGCTAGCTTACTAATCAGGATATCATGAGGCACTTTGTCGAAAGCTTTGCTGAAGTCCAGGTATATAATGTCCACAGCATTCCCACAGTCCACAAGGGAGGTTACCCGATCAAAAAATGAGATCAGATTAGTCTGACAGGATTTGTTCTTGACAAATCCATGCTGGCTTCTAGTAATCACTGCATTGTTTTCAAGGTGCTTGCAGACTGACTTCTTTATAATCTGCTCAAAAATCTTCCCGGGGATTGATGTCAGACTGACTGGCCTATAGTTCCCAGGTTCCTCCTTCTTGCCCTTTTTGAAGATGGGAACAACATTTGCCCTCCTCCAGTCATCTGGCACTTCACCTGTCCTCCATGATTTCTCAAAGATAATAGACAGTGGTTCTGAGAGTTCTTCTGCCAGTTCCTTTATTACTCTAGGATGCAGCTCATCAGGCCCTGGAGATTTAAACTCGTTCAGAGTAATCAGGTGCTCCTTGACCATTTGCCTATCAATCTCAAGCTGCAATTCTGCCCCTTCAGTCTGCACTTCAGGTTTGCCAGGGGGGTCATAGACCCTCTTTTGGGAGAAGACCGAGCCGAAGTAGGAATTGAACACTTCTGCCTTTTCTTTGTCTTCTGTTATCAATTTGCCATCCTCATTGCGTAGTTGAACCACCAGTTCTTTCTTCTGTCTTTTACTGTGCATGTATCTGAAGAAAGCTTTTTTGTTGCTTTTAGCATTCCTCGCTAACCTTAGCTCATTCTCAGCTTTAGCCTTCCTGACACTATTCCTGCAGTTCTGTGCTACCTGCCTGTACTCTTCCCCTGTAGCCTGTCCTTCCTTCCACTTCCTATACGTGTCCTTTTTTGTTTTCAGCTCATCTTTGAGTTTATTGTGAAGCCACATTGGCTTCTTCTGTTGCCCTCTGCCTTTTTTCCTTGTGGGAATTGTTTGCAATTGTGCCTTTAAAATTTCCTTTTTTAAAAACTCCCACCCCTCCCGGGCTCCCTTTCTCGTGAGAGTCACTTGCCATGGGATCTTACTAATCATTGTTCTGAGTTTGTTAAAATTGGCTTTCCTAAAATCCAGGGTACGTGTTTGGCTACACTCAGCTTTTGCTTCCGTTAGAATCAAGAACTCAAGTATAACATGGTCACTTTCCCCCAGAGTTCCTGAAACTACCACTTTATCCACTAACTCATCTCTGTTGGTTAGAATCAGGTCAAGGATAGCCGATCCTCTAGTTCCTTCCTCCACTTTCTGTAGGAGGAAGTTATCAGCAGCACAGCTCAGGAATTTCTTGGAGGGGCCATGTTTGGCTGAATAAGTCTCCCAACAGATATCAGGGAAATTGAAGTCTCCCATTACTACCACATCGTGCCTCCTTGAAACACTGGCAATTTGATTTTCAAAAGTTCCATCCTCGTCTTCTCCTTGGGGAGCTGCATCCTAGGGTAATAAAGGAACTGGCAGAAGAACTCTCAGAACCACTGTCTATTATCTTTGAGAAATCATGGAGGACAGGTGAAGTGCCAGATGACTGGAGGAGGGCAAATGTTCCCATCTTCAAAAAGGGCAAGAAGGAGGAACCTGGGAACTATAAGCCAGTCAGTCTGACATCAATCCCTGGGAAAATTTTGGAGCCGATTATTAAAAAGTCAGTTTGCAAGCACCTTGAAAACAACGCAGTGATTACTAGAAGCCAGCATGGATTTGTCAAGAACAAATCCTGCCAGACTAATCTGATCTCATTTTTTGAACGGGTAACCTCCCTTGTGGAATATGGGAATGCTGTGGCAGTGGCGTAGCGTGGGTTGTCAGCACCCGGGGCAAGGCAAGTAATTTGCGCCCCCTAACCCGTGGATTTTAGCACTCGAGTCTCTTCCACTAGATTAGTTAAAGAAACCCTTACCCCCTAAGCACATGTATTGTTTGTTATGAAAATACTGATGTAATTAAAGTAAAATGTATCTAAATACAAGTTTATTTTCAAACACTTTATTGAGTGCGAATATGCATTACACATTCTCCACATTTTCAGCAGGTTTAGATTTCATAGATTTCATAGATCATAGAGTTGGAAGGAGCCTACAAGGCTATCGAGTCCAACCCCCTGCTCAATGCAGGAAACTAGAGGAGGGGTCTCCCATCCAAGTAACAACCAGGCTTGACCCTGCTTAGCTTTCCACACTCAGACAAGCTGAACCAGCGTAATCTACAAATGTAGTAATCTACAAATGTAGTAACCTAGCATGGGCCATGCTATTATATGTATGTACAGTACTCCAGTAGACTGTAATTCCTGGCCTGCTGTTATTCATCTCCAGATCAACATTCTTAAGGGCTGCAATATATTATTCTGGGTGTGGGTGTAGGTGTGTACGTGCGTGTGCACACATCTTAGTAATACTTGGAAATGATAGAAAAATTAATTCTGTGAAGTTTTGCCTCAATTCTGAGATAGTGCATATGTGGGAGGCAGGAGGGAGAATGGACTATACAGAATGGAGATTTCTCCGTCACATGAAACTTTATCTAAAACATCAATTTCAAAGATTCCTACCAGGGAATAGAAATTGGAGCCTAAAATCATCTTTTGAATGTTTGATCGTTCACACTAAGAAGTCTCTAGCGCCTATACAAGGTGCTAGTTTCTTGACCTGTGAACTCAAGCAGTGTTGAGTTTAAACCCTTAAACCTCACTCCTAAAATGCATTTTCTTAGAATGAATTTCTGATAGAACTTACTTTCAAGTTTAGTGTGCCAAATTAAGGCACACTTTCAAATGCATGACTGGCCTATCTCGGTTGTTTTGATTTCAGATGTGAATCTCATAGCTTTCAATTGTCAAATACTAATAACTATTGCATGTTATCAACAAAATGCTGTCAGATTCTAAATGCCATTACATGGCAGCCATCAGTTACTGTTAATATGATATACCAAGTACTTTGTGGATTATTTTACAAGAAAGACATTAGTGGGGAGGGATTTATCAGTGGTTGCTCAATGAGAGTATCCGTTACATCTGACAAGCCAGCCACTACTGATTTTCCTCTGCAAATGTGTAGCTAGCCACACATGAATGTTAGGTGTTTTCTAGCACACTTTCAGTTCATCATAGCAGTGGTGAGGCTAAGCGGTGCCCTGCATGAACCCCACAACATTTCCCAGAATCCTGTGCCATGTGCAGGCATTCCATGGTAGATGTGCAATGGGTTTCATGGCCGAGCGGGGACTAGAACCCAGATCTCCCAAGTCCCAGTCCAACACTCTCACCACTACGCCACACTGACGTAGTGTAGCTTTGTACACAGCTTTGTGTAGCTGTCAAAATCTGCCTTCGCTAGGTCAAAAGGGGCCAAAATCATTTCCAGGTCTATTTTTCTCAAAAAGCCATTTCCCTTTAATCTGTCCTTTCCAAATGGTAAGTTTAATGAGAACTTCAGGCATATCTCAAGCAAAAATGTGGCACTGGCTTTTTTTTTCTCTCCCTCCTCCTCCTCCTCCTCCTCCTCCTCCTCGTTTCCTTTCTTATCCCCCCCCCCTTCTTTCTCCTCCCTTTAAGCCTCGGTGTCTATGTATTCAATTCAAATGTATTTCAAATAAGCAACAAACCTGGACACTATTGAAACACTCCTGGAGTACCGCTGAAATAATAGGTGTATTTCGCCAAGGAAGCCTGCTTTCCTTTTCAAGTGACTGTATGCATTATTGCAGCTTCTCCTGATAATGGCTCATTTAATGGCAGGGCCAAGATGCAATCAATCTTTTCTCTCTCTCTCCGCCCCCCCCCCCCCGCCCCCGTGGATTGCACTGCTTGGCTGCAAGCACTCACCTAGCAGGCTTGGAGCTGCTAAAGTTCGCTGAGGGTGGAGTAGCTGCTACTTCTTGACCTCTGTGGCTTTTTGAGAGGGAGTGGGGGCGGGGGAGGGGCGGAGAGAAGGGTGAATTTGCAAGCAAAAAAAAGGAGGAGGAGGAGGAAAAAGACAGACAGACGGAGGAGAGATCCTGGATGATGTTGAAGTAAGCCGTTTTGCCTTCCTCTGTAATTAGACTCTCCCTGAACTCTTTACAGTTGACTTAAGTTACTCGGAGCCCCTCTGCTGTGGCTGCCTGATTGCCCCCCCCTCCACCCCCATTGATGAAACGCAGCATCAATTTCCCCTAAACAATAAGGGGGGGGGAGAGATTAGTAAAAATTCACTTGATCACAATGAGAAGGCTGATCATTACAGGGCAATGCAAGCCAGATGTAAGAGAAATGTTTGGAGACTAGAGAGAGGAAGGCAGACTGCAGCTACAGCAGAGATTCTCTTTCCTTCCCAATCAAGCTAGGAAGGGTGGGCAGCGTTTCCTCTGCGGAAAGATTGAGAAGAGGAAGAGGAAGAAGAAGGAGTAGTCGCGAGCCTTTACAGGGCTTTTCCTTCTGGTCCGGTGGAGAAGCCCTGCAAGATCAATAAACCTGGGTTCTGTATGGGCTCTGGCTCTAGGCAGCAGCTCTAGGAAGCAGATTCAAAGGGAAATCCCTTCCTTTTGTTAAAGGATCGACGACCCCGGAGAGAAGGAGAGATCGCTTCCACTTGGGTCTACGTGGGAGGGGAAATTAGGTTTTGTGGGCGGCGACCCGGCGGCTCGGATCGGATTCGCACAGCCAGCACTGCAGAGAGAGTGAGTGAGCCAGGCAGGGGCAGAGAGCTGCGAGTGCGAGCGCGCCCCCCCCAGATGTTGCACCCGGTGCGGCCGGCCCCCCCTGCACCCCCCACGCTACGCCTCTGTGCTGTGGACATAATATATCTGGACTTCAGCAAAGCTTTCGACAAAGTGCCTCATGATATCCTGATTAGCAAGCTAGCTATCAGGTGGATCCACAATTGGCTACAGAATCGGACTCAAAGAGTGCTTATCAATGGTTCCTTCTCAAACTGGGGAGAGGTAACGAGCGGGGTACCACCGGGCTCGGTCCTGGGCCCAGTGCTCTTCAACATTTTTATTAATGACTTGGATGAGAAGGTGCAGGGAATGCTTATCAAATTTGCTGATGACACAAAGTTGGGTGGAATAGCTAATACTCTGGAAGACAGAAACAAAATTCAAAGCGACCTCGACAGGCTGGAGCACTGGGCCGAAAACAACAGAATGAAATTTAATAGGGATAAATGCCAAGTGCTGCACCTAGGGAAAGGAAACCAAATGCACAGTTACAGAATGGGGGACACTTGGCTCAACAATATTACAAGTGAGAAGGATCTTGGAATTGTGGTAGATCACAAACTGAGTATGAGCCAGCAATGCGATGTGGCTGCAAAGGAGGCAAATGCTATTTTGGGTTGCATTAATAGAAGTATAGCTTCCAAATCGCGGGAAGTGATAATTCCGCTTTACTTGGCACTGGTTAGGCCTCATTTTGAGTACTGCGTCCAGTTCTGCGCACCACACTTTAAGAAGGACGTAGACAAACGGAAGAGGGTTCAGAGGAGGGCAACAAGGATGATAAAGGGACTGGAAACAAGGCCCTATGAGGAGAGACTGAAAGAACTGGGCATGTTTAGCCTTCAGAAGAGGAGACTGAGGGGAGATATGATCGCACTCTTCCAGTACTTGAAGGGTTGTCACACAGAGGAGGGCCAGGATCTCTTCTCGATCATCCCAGTTTGCAGGAGGACACGGAATAATGGGCTCAAATTACAGGAACCCAGATTCCACCTAAACATCAGGAAAAATTTCCTGACTGTCAGAGTAATAAGACAATGGAATCAACTACCTAGGGAGGTGGTGGGCTTTCCCAATCTGGAGGCATTCAAGGTGCAGCTGGACAGCCATCTGTCAGCGATGCTTTGACCTGGATTCCTGCATTGAGCAGGGGGTTGGACTCGATGGCCTTGTAGGCCCCTTCCAACTCTACTTTTCTATGATTCTATGAGCAGTAGAAGGAGAAAGAGAAGGGGAGGGGAATCCTCTTGTCTATTTGTATAAAAGCAAATACCGTTCAGAACATCTCTTGCCCATCACCGTCCCATGTTGAGAATTCCCCAAAGCGTGCTCCAGATGGAATAAAGAAGAGAAAGACCAGGATTGGGGAAGGAAGAAGAGGAAGAATGGTGACTGGAAATTGAGTGGGGAGAGAGAGAATTCCCCAAGCCAAGTGTCTCCTTTCAGAGGGGTAGCATTTCAGAGGAATTTAGGCGGTTGCACATAATTAAGGTAACTTTATGGGCTGAGATGACAGAGGGTTTTTCTTGGTTTTTTTTTAAAACTGTAAAACCAATTTCAAAGCCACAGCATTTCCTGGTTTATGATGTCACATAGTCCTAACCTTCCTTTTAGTATAATCTTCTGCCTGCAGCTATATAGGAGAAATTAAAGTGGAAGGGGAGAAAGAAGTTTGTGAAGCCTGATTAAATCCTTTGCTGTGCTGAAGCTACTGAACCGTCTGCAGAGCCAAAGGTTCCAGTTTGAGCCAGTAAAATTGGATGCTGTGTGAAATACCAGTATTTCAGAGAAAGCTCTTCCTGCCCTTCCCCCTCCTTCTTCAAAATTTCATTGCAAGCAAGCTCCCAGCAGTCAGCATGTAAGAGTAGAAAAGTAGGGAGAGGGAAAAAACAATGAGCAGACTGTGGAAGGAAAGTTGGCAGTCTCTCCTGTAGTTTAAAAGGCTGGTGACTTCATGCTACACTCCCTATTGGTCTGCTAAGGGAATGAAGGTCTCCTAGTAACTACAAGGATACTGAGCTCAGAGGAGAAAAGCAGGCTTGTACTAATGCAGATGATGGCATTGGGAGAGCTCTAAAGATCTGGGGCACAGCTCAGATGATTTGGGGCACATGCCCAAGTGTGCTTCCATCTAACAATAACCATGACCTTCCTCAACCTGGTGCCCTCCAGATGTGTTGGATTATAGCTCCTATCATTCCCAGAAGCTTTCAATTCTAATTCTGATACTTTCCCCTTGTATATTAGCTTGCGTATTTGCATTCTATTAATGCAACGAACAGAGCACTGAGGTGATTTGGCAGGATGCTAGGAATAGGTTGCCATCTGTCAGTTAAATCTGAGGAGGATGTAAATAAAAAACTCCAAGTTTATCATAACTTATACTGAGTGAAATAACACTAAACTTAAAAAAAAGTTATTTTATGGAGATTAACTTCTTGTTCCCCTTTCTGTTTTTAATGTTGAGCTACACCATACATGGTATTCCAGCAGAGCTTTGTGGCTCTGCAACAAGCTTCTCTTAGGCATTTTTCACAAATAAAGTTGTGACAGCAGTGAGGATCTAAACTCCAGTCACTTTTTGAGTTCACAGTTCTCACCACACCATTTAGATTCATATTTTACAGCAAGAAACAAACAGACAATAACTAAAGTTGCTTTGGCAGAGGTATGAGCTGAAGGGCAAGAGCAGAAGAAGAAACGAAAAGAAGAAACAAGAAGCCAGAAGAAGAAACAAGAAGGCGGAGAGTGGAATGAAAATATTCACACACCTCATCTTTTTCTTACCTATGTTGTCAACACAACCTTTTATTTCTCTCTATATTCTGCTGCCAACCAGGACCAAGACCAAAACAGAGGAGCAATTACCATGAGCATTTTGGCTCCTGCAAAAAGCAGTGGACAAATCTTTTTCTTGATATTGAGGGGGGAACCTAAAAGTGGGCAAAAGGTTGCTCATTGTGTGGAAGTGACAACCATTCTGCTGGGAATGGTAATTAGGCAGGAGGTGGAGGCCAATCATGAAGCACAGCTGGTGCAGAAGTGCTTACATTGTTTTGTGGCCCAGGCAACAATTCTCTCCACCTGACACACATTCAGAGGGATGCTGCGCACCCTCCACCTCCATATTCATTTAGAATGATGGCAATGTGATCCCAGCAGAACTGCATTAATTCTGAATAAGCTTTGTTTGCCCTCAGTAAAATTGTCTAATCGGACTGGCTATACGATGTCATGGCATCACCACATTCACTGTGTGATCCCTGATTGGCTGCGATCATAAAAAGAGATGAACATGAGGTAAGGACTTTTCCCCCCAGCGAACATTTTTACTCCCTGAATCACATCAGTTCATGTTGAAAATGTTTGCCTACCAATACTCTGAGCAGCCCCTACCTCCATCACATGTCAAGCCCATATTATCTGAAGCTACCTGCCATGTCAAGCTCAATCTACAGATGCAGCAAAATGGGGTGGAAAGAAGAGGGTAGAATGGATTGTATCACTTCAAACTTGCAGTAGAGGATCACGTTTTTTAATGCTTCCCTATGCGAAAGTGTCTGCAAGTAGCAGTTAGTATAGCAGGGAGTGGGGTGTAGTAAAATGTCTCCTCCAATTATGCTCAGTTTTTTTATGTTGGGAAACACGCATTCAAAAACGGTATTCCCCCCCCCCCCCCGCCCCCATCACCTACAGTTGGAAGTGGGACAATCTGTTCTATCACCTCTCGACTAGACAACCTCATTCACTCATTCAGCTGGATGTTTAGACCAGGCCTCATGTATAAACATCCTAGCAATGCAGCCCTGATTAGATACCATCAAACTTTGTGTTTTTGACAAGTACGGTATGTCCTTTTTTTTCTGAAATGGTAACACTGCCTATTTGCAGGGATGGGGACTCGGACTCGGGGACTCGACTCGTGAGTCCGACTGAGTCCCCCCTCTGACTTGAGTCCCAATAATTTATGTGGGACTCGAGACTCGACTCGGGACTCGAGCCCAAGGACTCCGCCGCTGCCCTCACCTCACCTCCGCCGCCCTCGCCTCTGCCACCGCCGCCGCCCTCTCCTCCTCCTCCTCCGCCGACCTCGTCGCCATCGCCGTCGCCGTCGCCGTCGCACACAGCACACTGCGTCACGCCACCAGCGCCGTCGCTCTGTTTTTGGCGGGG
Organism: Shinisaurus crocodilurus; assembly: GCA_021292165.1. Taxonomy (NCBI): domain Eukaryota; kingdom Metazoa; phylum Chordata; class Lepidosauria; order Squamata; family Shinisauridae; genus Shinisaurus; species Shinisaurus crocodilurus. The sequence continues at coordinate 241,778,682 of CM037876.1, forward strand.
TTGCTGTGGTTCCTCCTGCCAAAAACAGAGCGCTGTCGCTAGCGGCGTGACGCGGCATGCCACGTCACGCCGCCAGCGCCGTCGCTCTGTTTTTGGCGGGAGGAACCACAGCAACCCTGCCAAAAACAGAGCGATGGCGCTGGCGGCGTGACGCGGCATGCTGTGTGCGATGGCGGTGGAGGAGGAGGAGAGGGCGGCGGTGGTGGCAGAGGCGAGGGCGGCGGCGGAGGCGAGGGCGGCAGAGGTGAAGGTGAGGGTGGCAGCGGGGCAGTGGCGAGGTGAGGCGGCGAGGCGGCAGCGACTCGAGCGGCGCAGAGAATGCTCCGCGCCGCTCAGAAGAGCGAGTTTGGGCCGCTCCGCCGCGGGGAACTACGAGCCCAGGGAGGGCTCGTAATACATCCCTGCCCCCGGCGGCGGCAGGAGTAGGGACGAGGGAAGGACGGTGAGTGGCAGGCGGCGGCGGCCCATGGAGGGAGCAGGAGGGTCTCCGCGGGAGGAAGGGCAGCTCTTCTTCCTCTCGCGGAGACCCTCCCGCTCCCTCCATGGGCCGCCGCTTTGGGAGTGACTCGGGACTCGACTTGAGTCACCATTTTGGACCTCGGACTCTAGACTCGACTCTAGACTCGGGTCCAAAGACTCGGGACCAAGGACTCTTCAACATCCCTGCCTATTTGGCAAACCTTTGTGATGAATTTGCCCTTGCCCAGGGATTCTATGTGATGTGATTTTTGTATGCAGCTGGCCCTAGACCAACAATTAACTGATTGCACTTAATCCCCCAGACCAAAGCGTTATCTAAAGATCTGCAGGTTCTATCCTGTGATATACATTATTTTACAGCGCTCTGAGAACAGGTTTGTCATTCCATCTTCTACTTCAAAATATCAAACTATCTCTACATGCTAACAAGATATGGTGTAAGAGCATAGAACATACACAAAAATACAATGTAGTTGCTACAAGCAAAACACATTTCAAAAACCATTCTTGAAAGGATATTATACCCATATACATGGAAGGATATTAACTTTAAATGTAAAATGACAAAGAAAGCCAGAGTTCTTACATTAATGGGTAGTTTAACTGGACTATTTATTTATTTATTATTTTATTTATTTATTGTATTTATGAATCGCCCATCTGGCCAGACATCCGGCCACTCTGAGTGATGTACAGTCCAATAAAACACAAGGGGGGGGGAACACACACAAACACACAGTATAAAACACAATTAAAAACAGTACAAAACTTAAAAATCCTAATCCACCCCATATTCCCGCCTGAAAAGCCACGTTTTTGATGCCCAGCGGAAGCTAATCAGGGAAGGGGCATGGCGAAGGTCACTGGGGAGAGAGTTCCATAAATTGGGGGCTGCCACAGAAAAGGCCCTCCTCCTAGTCCCCACCAGCCTGGTTTCTATGGCTGATGGGACAGGGAGAAGGCCGTCCGTGGCATTTTGTTGAGTGGCCTACTTGATGTTGCTGGAGGCGCTCCTTGAGATATACTGGACCGGAGCCATACAGGGTCTTAAAGGTCAACGCCAACACCTTGAATTCGGCTCGACAAACAACTGGTAGCCAGTGCAACTCTTTGAGCACTGGAGTGATGTGATCACACCGGCAGCAGCCTTTAACCAGGCGAGCTGCTGCATTCTGTACCAGCTGCAACTTCCAAACCATCCTCCAGGGTAACCCCACGTAGAGCGCATTACAGTAGTCTAGGCGAGAGGAGACCAAGGCATGAACCACTGATAGGAGCAGATGATTAGGAAGGTAGGGGCACAACTGCCGCATCAGATGGAGCTGATATAGCGCTGCCCGGCTCACAGCTGACACCTGAGCCTCCATGGACAGCTGGGAGTCTAGAATGACTCCCAAGCTGCGGACCTGATCCTTCAGGGGTAGATGTACCCCATTCAGCACCAGGTCAACATCCCCTAACCTTCCCTTGTCTCCCACCAGAAGTACCTTGGTCTTGTCGGGGTTCAGTTTCAGCATGTTCCTTCCCATCCAGCCACCCACTGCCTCCAGGCACTTGGACAGGGTTTCAACAGCCAACCTTGGTGAGGACTTGAAGGAGAGGTAGAGCTGCGTATCATCCGCATATTGATGACAGCACACCCCAAATCTCCTGATGATAGCTCCCAGCGGCTTTAGGTAGATGTTAGATAACATTGGGGAGAGGATGGAACCCTGCAGCACCCCACAAGTGAGCGGCCGAGGGTCCGAAGCCTTCTCCCCAAGGACTACCCTCTGGTACCTTCCAGGGAGGAAGGACCGGAACCACTGCAATACAGTGCCTCCCATGCCCAACCCCTCCAGGCAGTCCAGGAGGATACCGTGGTCAACGGTATCAAAAGCTGCTGAGAGATCGAGGAGGACTAGAAAAGAGCATTCGCCCCTATCCAAAGCCCTCCTCATATCATCCACCAAGGCGACCAAAGCCGTTTCTGTCCCATGTCCAGGCCTGAAGCCCGACTGGCATGGATCTAAATAATCGGCTTCATCCAAATGTGCCTTCAACTGAGCCCCCACCACTCACTCAATCAGCTTGCCCAGAAATGGCAAATTGGCGACTGGGCGAAAGTTGTTCAAATCTTGGGGACTAGAGAGAAAAGCAGGACTTCCAAATGAGTATCTATCCAGAATAAGCCCCATTACTGTTTGTCCTGTAACCAATTCTTCTTGTTCCATCCCTTCTTGGGTACACTGAGTAACAGAGTAATACTACAATTGCAGAGCTGGTTCAGAATGGGCAGGTTTACATGACACGGTAAGCCACTGTGGCTTAGCGTGTTGTGCAAACCAGGTCAATGCGTTTCATTCTAAAAAAGGCTGAAACACCTCTAGCTGTCCAGCATCACATACACAACCCAATTATTCTCAGCAGCATTCCATATGAGCAGCTCTTCCACACTGTGAATAAGAGCTTACTATTATTGTTATGATATAATGAAATGTTTTATTTCAGGTACACCTGGCATAAGGCAAGATCTACAGCAAATGGAATACTGCTGCAGTTCTGCCCTTTCACGCACTCAACGTTTAGCCTCTACAGAACCAGATAGAAGGTCATCAGAATAAAGAGAAACCTGGAGGAAACTATGCAGACATGAGGCAACAAAGCCATATGAAGATGCAGTCTCCATTCCGAATGAAGCTAGCAGGTCACAGAGAGATCTAATTGCTGTGCATTTGTCAGTGGAGGGGTGTGGAATGAAGCTGGTGATGGTGAGAGTTCAAGATATAAGATAATGGATTCATAATGCAAATACCGGTATGAAAGTTTCCACTTTAGACCCATCATCTGCAGAATAGGACCTCCAATTTACCCTTCCCAGGAAGACATTTCCCTATGACGAATGTATGAACAGAAACAACAGGAGAAGGAAACTAGAAGCACAGACTGCAGCTTTGGTATTTGTTTTAGGAAAGAAGCCAATACTGTTAAGATAATTGGCTCAGCAGTAACTGACTGCACAAACATGCCTGCTAACAAAACAAACAGGATTACAGAGTGGACTCTGTTCAAACTCATGTCGTTTTTTAAAAGGCCAGCACAATAGGTCTGCAGGCATAGGTGACTAGTGACATTTTACTGTCTTAATAGCAGAACATTGTATCTGCTACTAAACAGACATTCAACACTAGCTATGACGTCTTTGATCAATTGTAGCAAACAAGGCTTAGGGAACAATCCTATCGATTGCACCCTTGATGCTTGTAAGCCCCCAAACTCAGAGGATTATGAGCATCCAGTGCAAAGTGGGAGGAGCAGCGGAGGTGATCTCCGCCTCCCCACACCTCCTGCTCTGAGGCTGGAGCGCCCTCAGGGTAGTTCATATCCTGACACCCCCAGCTCCTCCCCTCCCCACCCCCTTTACTACCTCTCCAAGGTTGCTTTCCCAAACTCAGAGAGGAGCTGGCATGGTTCTTTCCATACTGGCTGCAAGGGGAAGGAGGGGGATTAGAGCGTGGATCCCCAGCTCCGAGGTTGGAGTGCTGTCGGCGTTCAGAATCTCAGCTCTGAGCTTGTAGGACCTCAGAGCTGGGGCTCCAAATAATCCTATGGCCCCCAGACAATGTCAGGAGGCCATAGGATTGTGCCCTTAGGAACTAATTTTAAACACGTGTGGTAAGAGTGCCCACTGAGAAAGATTTTTTGGAAGGAAATGATCCACGCAATATCAATGATTCATCAAACAATACATCAAGATACTTTAGTAATTTTGCTGGGATATTTAGATAATTACGGTATATTGATTCTGAAAAAAGAGAATTAGTGTCGAATTTTTTAACAGCTGCAAAAATTCTGGTGGCACAGAAGTGCTTCTTTGCAGTCACCTAAGGAATGGAGGATGAACATCTGGAACATGGCAAGAATGAGTAAATTCACAGAATGTATAAAACAGAGATGGAAAGCAAAAAATAGGGAAATGAGATATGCATACATTTATTCACTTATCCAGTAAGTCTTGTCTTTCTTCCTTCTAGAATTCAGGCATTTTAATTTCAATTTTTATGTCATATCTGGAGAGAAAGAGCATTTGAGTCTTAGGGGTAAAAGATGCACTACAGCAGAGGGGCAAGGATCAGGGACTATAGCAAAGGGCTTGGGCTTACACTATTGGGGGAAGCATGATTTCTTGCCTCATAGAAGCTTACACCCCTTTTGACTTTTTAAAAACTGTTCATATGGTTTTTACCTTTTCTCAGCAACCATGAAGTCTAGAATTGCTGGATTTTTTAAAAAATTGAATGCTAAGCTTCCAGATTCCATCTTCAAACAAATCTATATTCAGTATTCCATGGCATAATACAACCATGCAGATTTCTAGATATTGGCCCAACTGGTGTCTACCCGGAGAAGAAACTTCAGTGAAGTGACTCCATTTCTTTGGAACTCCCTGCCTCTGGAGGTCAGGCAGGTGCCAACACTGTATTGCTTTTGGTGCCTCCTGAAAACACTTTTATTTCAGGAAGCTTTCCCGAGCTAACTAGCCACGGTTTTATTTTGTTTTTAACATATTATTTTATTATTTATCTATTTTATCTTTTATTGTACACCACTCCAAAATCTCCATACAGGAATATGGAGCAGTATATAAATTTTGCAGATAATAAATAAAAATAGTCACAACACAATATTTACGTATATTACACCAGTACTAGTCATGCTGCTGGAAGCTAGTTTCAGCTTTCCCCCAGTTACACCATAAGCCTGCAAAACCAGATTGGCGGGAGGACCATCACTATATTAATTTTTCTTAATGTGAGTGTGTTGCAGACAATGGGGCAGTATCTAATGATTCTGCTCTGCTTATGCTATTGATGTAGTGCTAGCATAAGTGACCTTCAGTGCAACACCAATAGCATATGCTCGCATGATGGGTTTTCTGGAGAAATTCATCATGCCAGCAAGCAAATTTATCTAAAAACAACCAAATCTGTATTGATATAATTTGTTTAAAGTATTTTTATCCACTTTTCTGATACGCTTGGAGTGGCTCACATTCAAAATATTAACAAAAAAGGTTTTTTTAAATGATGCAATTAAATGTTTGGTATTGATGGGCACCATATTAACCCAAGAAAATATGAAAGATAAGCAGTTCCTTTTATTAGACCGACTTCTGTTGATGAAAGGATAGACAAACTTTAAGCTTGTCTCTCTCCACTCTCTCAAAGGCCTACTATTTTTGCAAATAAAATTCTAAACTGTCTCATTTTGAGTCAGAAAAAAGTGCTACATCAGCTTGCAAAAAACAGACTCGGCAAGCTGAATAAACCATTTAAACAATGCCAGAATAGAGGATTAGCTACTTAAGATGATAACAGTCTTAAGTCTATCACTGCTTAAGATATTTTGATCCCTTGGAATAGTTTAAGCTATTTAGGTTCTGTCAAAGCAGAGAGTGACTTTAAATCCTTAAGCAGCTTGAACTGCACTAAAGCTTTACAACATTCTAAATTGTGTAAGCCCTTACAAAAACTTAAACTTCAATTCACTCTTCAAAGCTTGGTATAGTGTTTAGCCTATTTTAAGTCCCAACAGTAGTCAAGCAACAGTTTAATACTTAAAATGATTAAAGGCTAAAAGCTTCAAAAATTTGTTTAGCAAAGAGATTTTTTTTAAACCTGGTTCAGACTAAAATAAAAATGGATTGTAGAAAGCCAATTCTAAGTACAGAATATTATGAACTGTAAGAGTAAGTGTATTCCTGAAGTGAGTACTAAAGCATTATGCTAAGTTGCCAGCCTACACCAGACTAAAGCCCCCAAGTTGTTATCATGCTTACATTTAAGGGTTAGCAAGACCTACAAAGCAAGCCCAAGTTTGATATTTTAACCTTGGATATCTTCAGGTTACTACTACCCCAAATGGGAACACAGGAGGACAACAGCACAATTAGATGTCTGGCAGGAATGGGAAACAGAGACTAAGAAAGGGTATTTGTGATGGATGGTACTGGCTGGGGAATGTAGGGAGTTGTAGGACTTTTTCTGCCTAAACATGGATAGGATTGTGCTCTAAAGCTTTCTTCCCATTACCAGTCAATTCCTGTTGTGCTGCCCAAACCTCTGAATCACACTAGAATCTGCAGGTGCTGTTGGGCTCTATTTCACCTCCAAACTCAGTGAAGAAACACTGGGGAGGAGACAGGACAAAAAGAAGTAGACATTAAAGCCATGAAAATAAGGGCTTTTTAGGGTCCCACTTGCATTATTTTTATTCAGTGTTTGCATTTGTAACACATATAGAACCAAAACCTTTACATTAAAATGTCCCTCAAAAGTTGAGGAACAGTTAGTATTGATTCAGAGTATAAAAAAGTAAACCAAGGAAGCCACAAAAGGATAACTAGAAGCTATAGTGTAAGGTAATCAAACATGGGCTAGAATGCATTTGAGATCACGGTAGTAAGAGCAGGCTTCGGCTATTGGGCGGTATTAAAATGTATTAAATAAATAAAATAAATAAATTTTCACCACCATTATATCTGAACAGTGCCATTTGGAGCTGCTGTTCTAAGTGGTATGGGGCCTGTTACAATTTGGTCCCTCAGGGGGGAAATCTGAATTCTAGGCAGCCTGCTGTGACCAATCTGCAAAGCTCTTTGGGGATAAAATCAGTTGCATTTGCTTTCGCAGACATTAATTACTGAATAGGTTCTGGATGTTCCCACTGCCTCCGCTGTCATGTTCATAAGGATTCCCACCCACCCACCCCCTGCTTGTGCAGCCTGAGAATGTGGATAGAATTCTTGGAGAGGGATAAAGCCTACGACTTGTATGCTTGACCCTTGTGGCATATTTGATCTGCTGGGAGTGGGTGGCCCAATGGGTGGTAGTGGTTTTAAATACCCCATTGAGAGGGGGGTCTATTCATGTGACCTTCAAAGCAGCTGTGGTGAGGCCACAATTGAGATCTCGGACTCGACGACTCGACTCGCGAGTCCGACTGAGTCCCCCCTTTGACTCGAGTCCCACTCGAGTCCCAATTTTTTCAATGGGACTCGAGACTCGACTCGGGACTCGAGCCCAAGGACTCCGCCACCGCCGCCACCACTCATGTCACCGTCGTCGCTGTCTCCCTCGCCGCCACCCGCTCACAGCTACCGCCGCCGCCATCGCACGCCACGCCGCCATCACGCCGCCGCCATCGCACGCCACGCCGCCATCACGCCGCCGCCATTGCACGCCACGCTGCCATCACGCCGCCGCCATCGCACACAGCCGCCCGCGCCGGTCCCGTCATCACTTCCTGCGCGGCGGAAGTGATGCGCCGGGACCCTGGTCCGGCGCGCTTGGCCGCCGCCGCTTTAAACAGAGCGGTGGCAGCCAAGCGCGCCGGAGCAGGGTCCCGGCGCGTCATTTCCGCCGCGCCGGAAGTGATGACGGGACCGGCGCGGGTGGCTGCGTGCGATGGCGGCGGCGGCGTGATGGCGGCGTGGCGTGCGATGGCGGCTGCTGCGAGCGGCGGCGTGCCGTGCGATGGCGGCTGCTGCGAGCGGCAGCGAGGGCGGTGAGCGGGTGGCGGCAGCGGCAACTCGAGCGGCACAGAGAACACTCTCCGCACTGCTCAGAAGAGCGAGATCGGGCCGCGCCGCCGCCGGGAGGAACCACAGCAACCCCGCCAAAAACAGAGCGACGGCGCTGGTGGCGTGACGCGGCGTGCTGTGTGCGACGGCGATGGCGACGAGGTCGGCGGCGGCGGAGGAGGAGGAGGTGAGGGCGGCGGCGGCGGCAGAGGCGAGGGCGGCGGCGGCGGCGAGGGCGGTGGCAGCGGTGAGGTGAGGACGGCAGCGGCGGCGTGAGGGCGGCGGAGGTGGAGGTGAGGGCAGCAGCGGCGGTGGTGGCAGCCCATGGAGGGAGCAGGAGGGTCTCCGCGGGAGGAAGGGCAGCTCTTCTTCCTCTTGCGGAGACCCTCCTGCTCCCTCCATGGGCCGCCGCTTTGGGAGGGACTCGGGACTCGACTCGAGTCACCATTTTGGACCTCGGACTCTAGACTCGACTCTAGACTCGGGTCCAAAGAGTCGGGACTCGACTCGGGACCAACGACTCTTCAACATCCCTGCAGCATTCATTACCATCTGATATGTTAATTGATTTTCTTCCCTCTGCCTATTTAAGTTAGCCTATGACTAAGTTGCTATAGTTTTAGTTTTGGCATTCTTCTTCCACTTTAATTAATTTGTTTCTGTTGCCCAAGTGCCAATTTAGGTAGGCCTGTTCTGTGAAGTTGTGTAGAACACTTAGTTTTCTAGGTGCTCAACAAATAACATTATAATATCAACATGCCGTTTTATATGTTAAATATAGGGCTGACCTATTACTGACATCACCTTTGATATAATATGCAGTTGATTTCAACATTCTGGTTTTTACTCAATGATTGTAATCTAGAATATAGAAAATTGGAATCACTGAATCTTCCAGGAATTGCTGCAAGTTTGGTTCAGGTGAACAGGTATTACACATTTTATTACCTATGAATAAAAATCTTGGAAAGCTGTTTTGTGTGACTTTGTAATATCTTGGGATATATTCCTGTAAGAAGCAGCCAATACATGTGGGTTATTTAGTGAGGATGTGGCACGTGCAGCCGCCATTCTGAATATACAGCCCACAGTAGGGGGCGGTTGTGTCATGCAAACCCAGCAAGTGTGGATTATACAAGGGTTAAACAACCCTTGCTTAACCCATGCTCTGTTTTAGGGTTATGCAAGGGTTGTCGAACTCTTGCATAACCTATGCTTGCTGGGTTTCACATGACTACCCCCCCAAGCGGGGTTGCCTCTACAACATGGCACCTTCAGGTGCCACAGCTCATTCTGGGTATATAACCCACGACAAGCCGTGTCGTGTTGCCCAAATCCGGTCATGCTTAACCATTCCTCAAGATAGATCCTTTGAATAAACCAACTCAGTATATCTGTACCATCAGGGAGAAATCCTAGGAGACTGAAAGTTGAACACCTTCAGAAGCCTAGACCAGTGATGGCAAACCTTTTTGAGCCTGAGTGCCCAAACTGCAACACAAAACCAACTTATTTATTTCAAAGTGCCAACACTGCAATTAAACCTGAATACCGGGGTTTTAGTTTAGTAAAAACAACTCATACAGTTGTCCGAACTAATTAACATCTTTTGTCTTAAAAGAAAAACACAATAACAGGGCTTTCAATGATACAAACAGTTTTTTATTGAAAAAAACATCAACTCAATTTTTTAAAATAGTACTACATTGTACACATAGCCTGAAGGTAATTTAGATACGTTTGGGGGGAAGAGGGGGGGGGGATTGTGAAGAAGCCAGGGAGAATGTGGGGAAAGGAGGAGGAGGTGCTGCCTAGGAGGGAATGAGGCGGCTGGGGGGCAAGAATGAGGCGGCTGCATGGGAACGCGCGGCAGGGATGTAATACAAGCCTTACCTGGGCTCCTCCAATTGCTCCTGCGGCAGCGGCGGCCCGATCTCACTCTTCTGAGCGGTACAGAGCGTTCTCCGCGCTGCTCAAGCTGCTGCTCAAGCTGCTGCCGCCGCCGCCTGTTGCTCTTCTGAGCGGCGCTGAGCATTCTCCGCGCCGCTGAAGCCGCCTCCGCCTCTGGACCCGCCGTCGCAACCCGTCGCATCATGTCCTGTGTGCTGGATCCCCGCGTTCTGTTTTTGGCGGGGGGGGGGGGAAACCAGGGCAACAGGGCTTAAACAGCCCTGTTGCCCTGGTTCCCCCCCCGCCGCCGCCAAAAACAGAGCGCGGGGATCCAGCGCGCAGGACATGACACGACGGGCGGCGGCGGGTCCAGCGTGGCCAGCATGGCGGCAGCAGGTAGGCCCGTCGGCCCCGCCCGCCGCATCACGGCCTGAGCCCTGGTGCGCAGCATGACGCTGCCTCACGCCGCCGCTGGTGACCTATGGCTGGTGGTGACCTATGGCTCGCGTGTCAGCAGAGTGGTCCACACGTGCCACCTGTGGCACGCTTGCCATAGGTTCGCCATCACTGCCCTAGACCATAAGGACATGCCACTTTTCTGGAAGCAGTAATGAAAGAGCTACCAAGGAAAGGAAAATAATCCATTCAGAATGACATTAGGTAGGAATAAAAATAAGATAATTTAAATGCATCAGGGGTAAGTAGAGCTCACGAGAATGTCCATTCATTGGCAAAGGAAAGGATATAACTAAGAATGTCTTGAGCGACTGATCTAAATTCTGAAATCTTTATTTAGCAAAAAGAAGTAAGGAATAAAAAACCAGAGCTATTTAGACAATTAGGGGCATAATTTTATGACAGGAGTTAGTTATTTGATAACAGGTATTACCACAATATAAAGGGATATTAAGAAAATTGGTAAATAAAATGAAATTAATTGGATTTACTGAGTGTTTTTGCGATTCCATTAAACTGGATGGGCATCCAAGATCACAAATGAATATACCCTCGAGCTTCATAAAGAAACAGCAGACAGAGCTAGATAATCGATAAGTCTTCAGAATCTTTTCAGAAAAGTAATAAAGTAAGAGAAAAATGAGATCTCGTATCAAAGCATTCTATAGGGATGTTTTGACCTGGATTCCTGCATTGAGCAGGGGGTTGGACTCGATGGCCTTGTAGGCCCCTTCCAACTCTACTTTTCTATGATTCTATTTCTAAAACCTAAAATGGGAATGAACCATGAGCAACATCTCTATTACTTGTTAATATTACTTACACTACTAAATGCAAAGTACACTCAGCAAAGTGCTTGGTATACTCAGAGCTGCTCAAAATATAAGCTACTACATGCGGTTGCTCTTCAACACACTGAAATGATTTAAGATCTGCAAAAACCCAAGGGTGTTATATGCAACATGACAAGAAGACTGGATTGCTAAATTGCCCATTTACTTCTACACTGAAAATCTCTGAGCTGTCTGGCTGCAAGCAAGTAGCATCACACTAGTCAATGCTTTAACATCTCCCAGGAGGACAGAAAGTAGCAAGCAAAATAATTCACACACACACTGTGTACAAGAAGCTAGAGGCTATTAAATAAGCTGATCCTCAATCCAGAGTGAACATGTAGCATTGCAAAAGTACCACATGAGTGCAAAGACAGAAGTTCCTTCTGTTAGCAACATTAACGTATGCCTGACTCCACCTTCAGAAAATATGTACAAACAGAGGACTTCCAGTTTGTGCCATCTCAAAGAAGACCTGTATATGAACATTATTCTGTCCAGGCAATGCTACAGAGTTCTTGGATCAACTCCTATTGCCCTGTGAACTATGGAAAAAGGTTTCAGAGGGTAAATTTTTTAGTATGCTGCAGCAAACAGAACAAAGAGTCTTCTGGCACCTTAAAGACTAACTCATTTATATGGCATAAATTAAGTTTTCACAGACTGCAATCCACTTCATGGGATCTTTAACTGGCTGGGTGAGAAAGCTAAGAGAGTTAACATAAGAATGAAAGCACCACAGTTCCTCCATCTTTCCCTCACTAGTCATCCTGGGCCAAGAATGCTGACTCTTAAAGGGCAAATGCTGCTGGGATGCATCTCCATTAATGGCTGGCAAAGAGATTGGGTCATCCACCAGACACTCATGACAGATAGAGGCAACAGCAAGACTTACAGCTACAGTAATACCTTGGATTGCAAGCATAATTAGTTCCGGAAATGTGTTTGTAATCCAAAGCACTTTGATATACAAGCGAATTTCCCCATAAGAAATAATGGAAACTCAGATGATTCGTTCCACAACCATTTAATCATATAAAAATGATTACAGTAATACAAAATGCAGTACATATAAAGTAAAAATAAAACAAATTAACCTGCACTTTAGCTTTGAAAAGAATCGTGGCTGGTGTGAGGGAGACGAGAGAGAGGAGAGGAGGAGCATCACTTTTTATTGATCAAGGGGCCAGTCCAGCTCACTCCTGCCTCCAGCCTTTATAGGCTTTGATGCTATCCCAGGAAGGCGCTGTTGGGACCTTGCGCCTTAGCAGAAAGAGAGAAAAAAAAGCTCAAAGAGCAGCAGGTGCCTCCCTGCCTTTTGTGGCGTCCTCTCCCAGGCTCTGCTTCTCTTCCCACCCACCCCCCGCACTTTCTTCCCACTCCCATCTGCGGGACCCAATGCACTTTGCAACTCACCGGCCCCCTTGCAAGGCAGGAGAGGCTGCGGGCTGTGCACCCACACACGTGAGGAAATCCCAGCCTCCTTTCCCACGGAGGGAGGAGGCAGGAAGGAAGTGGTATCATTCAGTCGGGCGCTCCCTTGCTTTAACCTCCATACTGACATGGAGCCGGCGCAGCAGGGCGAGGCGCCAGCAGAGCAAGCGGTCATGCCGCACCTCCACGTGGAGCTGCCCGGGAGCCGGCGAAGCAGGGCGAGGCGCCGGCAGAGCGAGCGGCCACGCCGCCCCTCCACGTGGAGGGGCGGTGCAACTCATCTTGCAAGACCTCGCTCGTTTTTCAAGTTAAAATGTATTTTAAAAATTTGCTCGTCTTGCAAAACGCTCGCAGACCGGGTTACTCACAATCCAAGGTATTACTGTACGTACTTAGCAGACTAAACCTAGATGAAAAGCAAGCTGCCCATGACTGGTTGAGAAAATACATATTGCATGGACAAGAAAATGAACTGGCACAGATAAGCGCGTCAGGAATGCATTATAAACCGTGTGTCACAAGTGTGCTTGGGATTATCCTGCATTCCATATAATGTATATTAATATAATGATTAATCAGTAACACACAAAACTATCATACCTTAAGCCTGCATGCTAGGAATGTTCCTTTTAGCTTAATTTACTACAAATTAGGAAATCCAATCTTTGACTGAAAACTATACAATCTTGGGATGAATAATGGTTATTCCTCTCATTGGATTCATTAAGCAAGTATTCAGCATGTTTCCTTACTGCCTTTTGGGGAACATTTGTGCAAATCTACCGTAAGTACAATTAGGAATGAAAGAGGGACCTGGTGGGCAGAACAAGAAAGGATCTGGATCAGTGAGTTTAGGGCATTACTATTTTTGGGCTAAACCAGCTAGCCATGCAGAACAAAACTATTAGGCAGCCCACACAACAAGCAATAGGTAAGCTTAGCTTTGATGCAGTGTTGTATCCTGTCCAAGACACAAATGGGTTAATAACATTATTTTAGCCTTGGGTTTCTTTCTTTCCCCCGATTCCTCTAGAGTGCATGCTCCCCATAGGTATTACTTTTGTCTTTTATATTTAGGCCACTGTGGGAAAGCAACTTATTCTAGAACTTCAAGTTCCTTTTTCTATTAGACCAGGGGTATGCAACCTTTTCAGACCCATGGGCACACTTGTTTCCCCCCCCCCCCCAGGACTTTTGGGTCTGCACACACATATTTTTGGGATTCCCAACTTTCTTAACCCCCCTTCATTTCTGGGAACTCCCACCTTTCTTGACCCCACCCCCTCATTTCCAGGAATTCCAGCCTTTCTTGATCACCCCTTCCAGGTTTCCCACTTTTCTTGATTCCCCCCTTCCAGGAGTCCCATTTTTTCTTGACACCCTTCTTCCTCCTCCTCCCTGCTTGGGGTTTCTTTCCCCCACTAAGTCCTCACCCCATTCCACCAAACCTACCCCCACCGCCGCTTCTGCCTCCCGCTGCGCTGCAAGGAAGCAGGAAGTCAGCAGATCAGGAGGGAAGTCTCTCAATATGCCGACTTCCTGCTTCCTAGCTGCTGATGGCAGCATGAGGAAGCGGCGGTGGGTGTGAGTGGAGGGATAATGGGGGGTCTGGCATTTTTACCTGGGGCTCCTGGTGGGCAACAAGGCACCCATGGGCACTGGGTTGATGACCCCTATATTAGATGTTTCAGCAGGGAAGGGAGGAGCTAAATGCATGGCAGACATGTAACACCATTTTTACATCAGTCGCACTGGTTACCAGTATGTTTCTGGGCCCAATTCAAAATGGTGGTGTTAACCTTTATTATTTATTTATTTATTTATTTAATACATTTTTATACCGCCCAATAGCCGAAGCTCTCTGGGCGGTTTACAACAGTTAAAATCATAAAATACAATATAAAATATAAAATTTAAAACCACAGATTAAAAACAAACAGCAGAGCTAGCAGCAGCAGTTACAATAATGGAATTAAAAACTACAAGATTAAAATGATTAAAATGATTAAGATGATTAAAATGATTTAAATGATTAAAATGCCTGGGAGAACAGAAAGGTCTTCACCTGGCACCGGAAAGAATACAAACTAGGCGCCAGGCGAACCTCTTTGGGGAGCTCATTCCATAACCGGGGTGCCACAGCAGAAAAGGTCCTCCTCCTGGTAGCCACCTGCCTCACTTCCTTTGGCAGGGGCTCTCGGAGAAGGACTGCTGAGTGTCCGGGCAGGTACATATGGGAGGAGACGATCCTTCAGATACCCTGGCCCCAAGCCATTTAGGGCGTTAAATGTTAGCACCAGCACTTTGATGAATCGGGCCCAGAAACAGACTGGCAGCCAGTGCAGATGAGAAAGCACTGGCATAATATGTTCTCGTCGGCCAGTCCCGGTTAATAATCTCGCTGCCCTATTTTGGACCAGTTGAAGTTTCCGGACCGTTTTCAAAGGCAGCCCCACGTATAACGCATTGCAGTAATCCAAACGAGAGGTTACCAGAGCATGGATAACTGTAGCTAGGCTATCTCTGTCCAGATAAGGACATAGTTGGTATATCAATCTTTGAAGCCATAAACAGTTTGCCCCTTTATTGGCAACTTAGAGCCAGTATGGCGTAGTGGTGAAAGTGTTGGACTGGGACTCGGGAGATCTGGGTTCTAGTCCCCACTTGGCCATGAAACTCACTGGGTGACTTTGGGCCATTCACGGACTCTCAGACTAACCTACCTCACAGGGTTGTTGTGAGGATAAAATGGAGAGGTGGAGGAGGACTATGTAAGCCGCCTTGGCTGCTGCCAAATAAAATTCCATCATTAAAACTAGCTGTGGATAAATTCCTGTCAGTAGCAATGAGAACACAAAGCAACTAACCAATGTTGGGAGGTTGTTTCTCAACCTTAGGATATCTGTTTCTGTATAGTTGTATGTTTGAGTTGATGTTATGCTGTTATATTTTGTTTTGTAAACATATCTCTGGTCTGTTGACAGCAATAAAAAATAACTGAACTGGAGAAAAAATAAATTGTTTGAAAACAAATTAACTATAGGACCACCTTCTTCTGTACAAACCTGTCTGTACATGAAGATCTGCTTCTGAGGTTCTGCTCACGTGCCCACAGGTAAGATTGGTTAGGTTGGCCAGCAAGAGAGACTGGACTTCCTTGGTGGTGGCCCCACAGTTATGGAA
Source organism: Shinisaurus crocodilurus (assembly GCA_021292165.1). Taxonomy (NCBI): domain Eukaryota; kingdom Metazoa; phylum Chordata; class Lepidosauria; order Squamata; family Shinisauridae; genus Shinisaurus; species Shinisaurus crocodilurus. Next base: position 241,794,519 of record CM037876.1, read on the forward strand.
CTCCCTTCCAATTGAGTTCTACTTGACCTCTTCAGTACATGCCTGTAAGACCAGAACTAGCATCTGGGATGCTAGGAAGAAGACTTGCCATCATTGTCACTCCCCAACACTCCCCTTTTACTACTGCCAGCTTCTTCTGTAGAAGAGATGAGGGAGCCAGCTGTGAAACATCTAGCCTGGTGAGAAGATCTCACCTACTCTGAACTGTAGTTAAACCCAGCTGCTGTGACCCCTTGGAGTGCAGCAAGGCCAGCACCAGCAGTGTGGATTAGCATTATTTCCTTATTTACTTTGGCATGCTAATTTTGCTTTTCCTTTGTATTTGTTATGTATTTAGATTAGTTAATTGTAATATTAAATTTATTCTATTTTTATTTGAGTTATTGATTTTTCTTATTTGAATTTATTGATATTAATAAAAATTGTTTTTCTCAACTGTATTTTGATAAATGTTTATTGTGAGTTGCTGTGGGAACAGTTTACTGTGGAACAGCAGCATATAAAAAAACTAAACTTGAACAGCTTATGGGCTGCTTTCTAATAGTACTGTAAACTATACTGATGTGCCTAATGTTATATTTGTATCTTCTCTTTTGTGTATGTTGCCTTGTGAGGACAAGACCATGAAAAGTAGCTTAGAAATACTATGAATGAATGAATATCTTGCCCCTCCTGCTCTATTACACTGAATCATCCATTATCTGACTTTATAATTTATTTATTTTGTGTGTGTGTGTGTGTGTGTGTCCCCGTGTGTCTGCCCCACCATTCTTACCAGGATGAGGATGGTGGGGAAAATGAATATTGTTATAACAACAGAGCATGGCTAAGTTCTATTAGACATTACAGAGGGGGAAGCTACATGTGTGGTTGCTGGTGGGTTTGGGGGTGGGTTTTTTTTACAGCAGCTACAATTTTAGCATAATGTTTAGATTTGCCCTTAGAAAGCTGACATCCTCACAGAAGCAACAAATGTTTGCTTCCAGATAAATGAAAAGCAATATACTTTACAAAGGAACCATAAAAAGTGTGTTCAGATGAAGTAAGTTGTTTTTCCACAGTTATCTCCACAAAAAAGAGCTTTACTGCTGTCTGTTGATTATGTCTCGAGACAGAAAAGTGAACACTGAAGGTGGTTTTGAGAAGCATCATTAACTGTGGTATGTGCACTTATCCCTCTACTGCCTCTGGTCACTGTACAGTTTCAAAACCTGCAAAACCTATTTGACCTGAAGTGACAGTGAGACAAAAGAAATATGTTTACACACCAATAGGTTTAAGTTACAGGAGGGCAGATTTCAAACGAACGTTAGGCAAAACCTGAAGCCTTAACCCTCAACTCTGGAGTCCAGAACTCACACTGGAGGTCTTAAAGTCAAGGCTGGACAGCCATCTGCTGGGGATACTCTAGCTCTGAATTTCCAACATCAAGCAGTGGGTCAGACTAGATGGCCCACAATACTCCTTCCAACTCTATGAGACTCATGACCACAGAGTTCATATAAGGAAGGGACTCTGCGACAGCTGCCACTAAAACCAAGGACCATGAAATTCTGATCTGGGGAAATTTAAATATCAGGAGGTACTATCCAACAGATTTGTTCAAAACTGAAACAGGGAAACTTCCTGCATTTTAGCTTCTCTTAACATAAATGTATGTTAACCTATACATTATTCTATATCTAAAATTAATCACACTCTCAAATTGAAATTTATTTCTCCCATTTTACACTGAGAACAAATTATGTTTAAAATACCCAACATCTACTGTTTGAGCTGGTACTACTTGGGTCAAGAGGTACAGACTGTAAGATCCACTAACATCAAATTACCCTAAAGAAAGACAATTACACAGAAATCATTAGATGAAAATAAATTACCATTATTCTATTTAAGGCATACAAACTTTTAAGTATGCCTGCTCTAGAATAGGTATCTGACAAGGTCACGGGTCGACCAATGCAATTGCCAAAGGCAACCATCACGCTGCTAATAGTTGAAGAACGTGGTTGGTGATGACTGCTTTGCAGATGTCGCTGAGGTACTGTATCTGTCTCCTCCACCTCTTTGAGTGGTGCAGGTGATTACTCTGTGGACTCTATGCCACGGTGTGGGGCGAGCAGTGGATCTGCTATAGGGCCCACTGGAAATACAAGTGGACGAGGGACATATTCACATGGAGGAGGAGGACCAGGAGGGATAGGGAGGGGAAGAATACATTAAAGGTATTTAATGGCATGATAGGGCATTTATGTCAGCAGTTTTTAACAGGTCGAGTTTGTACTAAAATTGTTTTAGCTGTTGGATTGTTTTTAAATTTTGTATATTGGAAAAAAGTTACACTGGTGTGTGCTTTTTGCTGTATTTGTTGTCTGTGTTTTTCTGAATTATTGTGAACCACCCAGAGAGCTTTGGCTATTGGGCGGTATAGAAATGAAAATAAGGAGGAGGAGGAGGAGGAGGAGGAGGAGGAGGAGGAGAAACTGACATGGTGGCCCGTAGAGATATGGCATGTACAGAGCTTGCCCTTAGTGGCCTTGCACTGCTGGTTGCAAGGCTGCTGTCAAACTTCAAAGCACATCTGTCTGCCTGTAAATGGTGACAGTTTGATCCATCACTGCCTGATCAAAAACACGGGTCCGAGGCTGCCATGCCTTCACACACAGGCTCACCGGACTCACGGATGCTGTTAGCTATTGTCCAAGTTGACCAGATAGTCAGTAGATGCACACTGGCCCTTCTTCTATGTTCAAACTCATTCATTTCCTTGAGAAAGCTGTGTGCGCGCTACCCTGCCACTTCAGTGGCACTGACCAAATCCCTTGCGTGTTGCACCCAGTCAGTTTTACGCTTGTTACAGAGATGTGCTACCCACTCAGTGTTGGTTAGTTATGGCTCCTCCTCTGCTGGTCCTTCTCTTGGTTCTCTGGCTCTTCAAGCTTCAGCTTGATTGTTGTGCTGGTTCCCTAAGCTGCACTTCTTCCCTCACAGCCTCCTCTCTGGGAAAGAGGCATATCAAGCCAAGGGCTGGGGGCCGTAACTGTGCTCCCGCCCTCACTTGAGACATTTTGGGGGAAAGTGTCCCCTCAAGCTTGCTTCACAGATCTTCCAGTGGTTCCCTGGTACTAGCAAGTGACTGCATCATAAGCATGTCTAGATCAACAATACTGTGTTGTACTTGCTGCTGCTGCTGCTCCTCCTCTGGAGTCAAGTGCCTGTGCGTTCCCTTGGGTGTACTGGAGAATGCCACAGGTATAACCAGGCATCAGGCCCCTGCAACCTAGCACGATAGTAGCAAGCTTCTCACAGAATGGCATAGTGCGCTACTCAAATCCTGAGCACTTGTTGCAAGTTGTGATTTCCTTAAACTTCTTCAGCCCATACACCTTCTCCTTGCACTGCGCAGGGGTGCAAAAATAGCCCCATAGTAACATCTACGTGGAAAACCAGGGGGACAGATTATTGTGCTTGCTTCTCTGGAGGTACTCCTGGGCCTCTGTGCTCATCCAGAGATCTATAAGTGTGCCTAGTTCAGCCTCACTCCAGAAATGCATCTGAATTCTCACATGCTGTTTCTCTCCCTCCAACTGGGCTGTGGTCCCAGTTGCATCGCGAGCTGACTCCTGTGATGCTACTGTGGAGGGATGCTGTGAGAAGAGTGCTGGTGAGGACTCGCCATCCGCCTCTTCTGTGGGATCCGTGGTGCCGTATGGGGAGCAAATGACTCTAGACAGCAAAATTTGTGGACTGAAACTCCTAAAGTACCTGCAGCAACTGTTTCTGGGTTGAATACTAGGTCCCCCGCACAGGGAGGACCATTACAGGGGAGGATAGATTAGGGCTCCAGTGGCTAGGAGGAATCGGCTATGGACGGTGGGAACATTTCACCAAAAAGGGGGTGGTGTTAATATAGGTACCTGTTCGTTGCACAAACGTGAAGCAATTTTACACATGACCATGTTAAGGGATTGTACAATATGAAGTGTCAAACGACTGCATAAGTTACATTTTTTTCAATGAAATATAGGATTTTTCAACCAGGTGAATCCTTTGGGAAATATTGCTGTAGGGGGCGGAAGAAGGGCGACTTGAAGACACAGCAGAAGTTGGCAGGCTAACAAGCTCCTTCAAGGTCACTGTGCAGATTACACACAGCTGGCTCACCTGGGCAAGAAAAAACAAGTGAAGCATCGAAAGACAGTGGTAGGGGAGGAGACTACTGAGGAAGGAGGGAGGGCGTAAGCTGCCGCAACGCAATATGTTGCTAGGAAGACTTCGGGAAGCAAGGTTGCTTGCAAGGAGGAGCAGTAGCGTTTTTGGCCACTCTTGCTCAAAGACTTGGTGGCACTATTCAACAAGCCACAACAAAATCGGCCTCCTGGGTTCGGAAGACACACCAACCCTTCATGGGTTGAACAACCTCTAGAACAAGCCATGGGGTAGCTTGTTCCTGAATAATAAGCCACACCATGCTAGACACACCAAGTTCAGACAACACAACAACCTATCGTGGCTAGTTGCCTATGATAGGTTGTTATGTCGTGTGAACCAAGTTCACTTGTTGCAGGTCTCACTTGTATCTTCAATGCTAATGACCACCTGCCCCTTACCCAACACAAAAAGAGACCCCTCTCCTATGTTCTATGCATAAAGCAGAGGGAAAAGGGGTCTTTCATTTTTGCGATAGGCAGGCAAGAAAGGCAAACCCTTACCCCTGAGTCCTCTGAGCATGTACTCTGATCTGATGCTGGGCTTCGGAGGCACCGAGAAACAATTAGAAGCCTTAAATATTATGGTAGAAAGCTTCTGAGTGCCTCCAAAGGTCAGCAAAATCTCCCTACATGAATATTCCTCCAGGTAACATATTCATTACCAACTCCGACTGATTGCTTTAAAGACAAAAAGTTAACGCTAAAGTTATATTATAAGCCCACTGACTAAGAGAGCAATAAAATACTATCAAATGAAAAAGAGAGAAATCCAGGACACCTAACACAGAGACAGGGGTTTTAGAAAGAACTAAACCCCATTCCGCAGTCACCAAAGATGTCATCTGAAGCAGAGACAGTTAGGTTAATATTCAAAGAGGAAACACACACCACAAATACTCATCAGGAAAAAAAGGGATTAATCCCAGAAAGTGGAAAAAGTAGATTATAAATGAGGATAAACTGCTGACAGAACATTTTGACTAACAAATAAAGGTTAAGGTTGCTTTCAGGTTCTAAACCATGCCACTTACTCTGGTCGACAGATCACCAGATCCCCCTTATTAGTGCCATATGCCAATCCCAAGCCTGGTTCAGGCAGCCAGCGAGCAGAATTTATGCTGACGTGTCTTCTTTGGTCAGCAGGCATTGGATACAGGACGTTGAACACTCTCTGAAAGAAGAAAAAGAACACACACCTGTGATCCAAACAAATTATACCAAGTTTGACAAAAGAGAAAACTCTCTCTAGCAGAACAGAACAAACTACTAGTTAGCCATGGTGGGAATGTGCAGTCTGCTACTACCAGGCTGAACATCAGAAGTTCCTAGTCCTTATGAGGTCCACTCTCCTGTGCAACAACGCACAGGTGAGAATGCACCCAAGACTGGAATACCAGAGAATGCTATAATGAGAGATGTGTGTGTCAAGATAACAAATTGCAGGACAGCTGTTAAGACATTTGCTTTCCAACTCTGCTTCTAGCCTATCATATCTTGATGAAAACTCCCAACCTCTGCTTCCCTTCCTCCCTTCGATCCTTTTAAGTCTTGGAATCACTTTTGCTGTGTGTCTGTACAGTCCCTTAGCACGGTGAGCTTGCAGTCAAACATTTAATGTCTATAGCAATATAGAAGTCAACAATGATGCATCAATAAAGCTGTGCACTAACAGAAGCAACACTAGTAGAATATCAAAAGATTTCCCAGATTTCTCTGCAAGACATATATTAATCAGTGCTCTTTGGCCTTTTATTTTTCTCAGAAAAGTGACTTTCAGAGGAGTTCAGTGTCAATTTAGGCTGTCAAGTCCTTGGTGTTATCTTCAATAGTTACACCATCTCAGCCTATTCTCTCCTTCTTTTGACTAGGTAGCAAAGACTCCTATGTACACTGATAGCATCTGTTGCCATGGAAATTATGGTACACACTCCAATTTTAATGGGCTTATGATAACAGGAAGGCATAAGAGCAAAGTAGCATTTATTCAGAAAATAAGCATTGTTTGAAATTTGACAGAACGAAAAGAACACACAGTGATTAAATTGCAAAGTAATTTCATGAGTAAACAGTTTACCTTGAGCAATTGCCTCCTGCTAAGGAATAGTGGCAGGCAAAACTGGTTTCCTGGGTTTGCCTCCAACTCTTGCAAGCACTATACTACACACTCACTGTTAGATGCTGCCTAGAAGCCTCTGCTTTGTCTGCATCTTTCCAGAGGTCTTGGGTTTCTCAGCAAGGGGCTCTCTGTAGAGCAGCCTTCCTCAACCTAGTAGTCCAAAATATCTGGAGGGCACAACTGCTACCATCCCTGATAGCCATGCTGGATGAGGCTGATGGGAGCTGCAGTTGAAAACATCTGGAGGGTACAAGGTCAGGGAAGGCTGCAATAGAATATAAAGCTACAGCCACCTATGACCCAGATCTTCTATACTTCTAGCCACCAAGAGAAGCATGCCAAAAAGGTATGGACAGTCAGAAAGCAATGTCCATACAGGACATAGCCCATTATTTACTGTTCTGTCCATTATATGACTCTACCGGAACAAAGTTTCTATCTTATTATGTGCTCAGAGGTCAACAAATGATATATTAGCATAATTGCTTTTAGATGTGTACAAATGCTGCATTCTATCACACTGCACTATTTGCAACAGCACATAAAATTCAAACAAGTATTATGAGGTGTTGATGGATTGAAAAGGTGAATCTCTAATCTGAGCAAGTTAAATTAAAGTAATTATTGGACGTTTCTATGAAGAATATATCTTATTATGGTTTTTATGTTCAATGGAAACTGGGAATATAAGAACATAAGAAAAGCCATGCTGGATCAGACCAAAGGTCCATCTAATCCAGCATTATGTTCACACAGTGGCCAACCAGCTGCCCATGGGATCCCACAAACAGGAGATGAATGCAAGTATGCAACAGCACCTTCCCGCCCATGTTCCGCAGCAACTGGAGTTCTTAGGCATACTGCCTCTGATACTGGAGGAATCATATAGCCAATCAGGACTAATAGCCACTGAGGGCCTTATCCTCCATGAATTTGCCCAATCCCCTTTTAAAGCCATCCAAATTGGTGTCCACCATCACATCCTGTGGAAGTGAATGTTATATTAACAATAACATGCTGTGTGTTTTCTGTTTAAGGTACATGTGGTACTAGCTTTCTTAGGCAAGATGTTGAGTCTGTCTGAGCTGCACAGGTTGTTTACATATCTATTCCTGGATGTGGGAAAGGATCTGTGTGAACCAAAGTCATGTGACCTATTCCTATGACGTATGTGTGCCGGTCAGACAGAAGATAAATAGACCTGTTAAGGAGAAGAGCTATTGCTCTTTGTTTCTTCTGCAACTGTATCTCTCTTTGAGTGGGGTGAAGTTCTCCTTCTCTCCACTGGACTTATGCTTGCTATGCATTTATACTCTGCACATGGACTATATCTATGGAATGTATACTCTGTAGTGCTTACTTTGAATAAGTAAATAAATAGACCTGTTGCTGTTTACAGAGTGATTCCTGAGTCCTGGATAAATCTGCAACTGGGGCAGCTGGGCACTGCTGGGCACAGCTCGTGAGAGAACTCTGCTTGCTGTGTGTGGACAGTCTGGCCAGGCTAACACACGGATTACAAATTCTTTCAACACTAACAGTGAATTCCATAGTTTAACTATGCGCGGTGTGAAGAAGTACTTCCTTTTATCTGTCCTGAATCTCCCACCAATCAGCTTCATGGGATGACCCCGGGTTCTAGTATTATGAGAGAGGGAGAAAAATGTCTCCCTGTCCACTTTCTCCACACCATGCATAATTTTGTACACCTCTATCATGTCTCCCCTTAGTAGCCTTTTTTCTAAGCTCAACAATCCCAGCTGCTGTAACCTTTCCTCATAGGGGAGTTGCTCCAGCCCCTTGATCATTTTAGTTACCCTTACCCTTTTCTGAACTCTTTCCAACTCTACAATGTCCTTTCTTAGGTGTGGTGACCAGAAGGACAGGTTGCTTACCTGTAACTGTAGTTCTTCGAGTGGTCATCTGTGCAGTCACACATATGGGCTCTGCGCCTGCGCTGAGACCGTTCCGGAAAATTCTAAAGCTGAGGTAGACTGGGCAGGAGCCCCTCCCCCTCACGCGTGCTCCTTAGCGCGGCTCCCGCCCATTCCCTCAGTTCCTCTGAGACCGCCTATTGCAGCCCCATGAACCGAGAGATAATCACTGTTGGTATTGACATTCCCTTTTATAGTAATACCAAAAAAAATTATCATCTAGAAATGACATGAATTGGAGCAATACACCCAGTCTCCACTGGCAGGTCCATCGAAATCAATAATGAGGCCGAGCGGGGATGGATGGGTGGGTTGTGTGACTGCACAGATGACCACTCGAAGAACTACAGTTACAGGTAAGCAACCTGTCCTTCTTCTTTGTGGTCTCTATATGGACAGAGTAACAAGCTGATCCACCCGGTGATGGGATGGCAGCATGGGTCACTGCAACACCGATGAGAGGAACACCCTTCCAAAGGCGTTCACTGCCCAAGCTCAAATATCAAGTCTGCAATGCTTGATGAATGTCGATGGAGTGGCCCAGGTTGCTGCTCTATAGAGCTTTGGCCTTTCCCAAACGCCACGGATATTGATTGTGCTTGGGTAGAATGTGCTCTTACTGGGCCTGGCAACTGCTTGCGTGAAAGCTGGTATGCCAATGTAATAATTTTTACAATCTATTTGGCAAATTTCTGTCTTGAAACAGAAAGACCTGGGGATTTGCCACCATAACATACAAATAGTTGATTTGTTTGTCTAATAGAAGCTGTTCACTCATTATAAAATGCTAGGGCGTGTTGGACATCCAGCGTATGCATTTTCCGCTCTATGTCAGAGGACGGGTTTTGGAAAAACGCTGGCAACACTATGTCCTGCCCTGTATGAAAAGTCTGTAACCACTTTTGGTAGTAAATTGAGATCTGGACAGATGGCTACTATGTCATTATGAAACACCATATAAGGTGAGTCTACTGTGAGTGCACAGAGTTCGCCAGATCTTCTTGTCTTCCATGTGAGAAACCTGTGATCAATAGTCGCTAGTGGTTCAAAAGGTTTCTGAGTCAGTGCGCGCAGCACCAGAGGCAGATTCCAGCCTAGCACCAAATTCCTGATTGGAGGAATGATGTTCTTCAAGCCTTTCAAAAAAACGGTTTCACCAACGGATGTGTGAAGATTGACCCCATGGTAACATAAGGCTTAATGGCTGAAATTGCTGCCAAGTATACCCTTATGGAGGATAATTTTAAACCTCGCACCATCAGAGCGTGCAAATATTCTAGTACAGTTGTACTGTGCAGGATTTAGGATTTTGTTTACATTTCCTAGCATAAGATGGTCTCGTGTACAGTTTGCAGGCAGCTTGCAGGACAGCTTGTAATGGTGACGGTAAGTCTTGGGCTAGAATCATCAAATCTGCCACGCCATTAACGCTAGGCTCTTCAAATCTGGGTGCTGGATGTTGCCTTGAGCTTGAGTTAGCAGTGTTGGCACTATCGGGGAGCAACTGGTATTCTCCTTCAGAAAGATGCAGGAGTTGGGGGATCCATGGTTGCCATGGCCACCATGGTGTTACAAGAATGCAGTCTGCCCTGTCCCTCCAGATTTTCGAGATGACTCACATCAACAGAGGAAGAGGTGGAAACATGTAATACAGATGACCTGCCCATTTCATCATGAAGGCATCTGTGATGGGGTTGGGATCTGATGCTGCCCTGCTGCAAAAAAGATGGTAGGCCATGTTTTCGGAAGTGATGAAGAGGCTACTTCCAGTTGACCCCAGATCGAGAAAATCCAACTGCGAATCTCTGCATCCAGTTGCCACTCGTGTGACTGCATGGAGACTCTGCTTAGACTATCTGCTAGAGTGTTGTCTTTTCCTGTGATGCGAAGCGCCATGAGAGACATGGATCTTGGAATTGTCCAGTTGAAAATTCTGAGGGTCAGTCTTGTGAGTCGCATCGACCTCGTTCCACCCTCTTTGTTAAGGTAGGCTACAATGGTCATGTTTTCTGAGACAACCTGGATGTGTTAGCTGCGAAGAAGAGACTCTAGTGCCTTCATGGCATTCCACGCCGCCATCAACTCCAACATACTGATGTGCATCTTGCACTCAACAGAGTTCCACGTGCCCTGAGCTACGTGGCCTGCACAATGCGCTCCGCATTCCAGGAGGGAGGTGTCTGTTGTCAGAATCCTCAGAGTTAGTGGATGAAAAAGCACTACTTTGATGAGAATGATCTTGCCCATCCACCACAACAAAGATGTTTCGTTGTTCCGTGGAATGGTGAAGCGAGTGGAAGGTGCCTGTCTTTGCAGGTCGAGGGAGCGGATAAGCCAGTTTTGAAGAGTTCTCACGTGAAGCTGATAATGCATTACTTGCACAGTTGATGCCATATGGCCGAGAAGACGTTGTATCGACCTCGCTGAGGACGAAGAAGCTCGGTACAGGTGTTCCGAGATGGTAAGTATTTTGTCTACTCTGTCTTGAGGTAGAAATGCTCAGCCATCCTTTGGATTGAGAACTGCTCCTATGAAATTCAGTTCCTTTGCAGGATCGAGGACTGACCTTGATGTTTAGACATAAGCCGAGAGATCATTGAGCATGGACAAGGTTGTCCGAAGTGCAGACTGAAGACGTAGTCTGGGTGAATCGATGACCAGCCACTCGTCGTGTCCTGTGTATTTGTCAAGGTCAGTGTAGTTGCCTAGTCCTCTAAAATTCGAGAGGAGTAAAAAAAAACTCCGTTTCACAGAAGAATTGGCTTTCTTAGGGCTTGGGTAATGAAACTGCAGGAAGGATTCCTTAGTCCTGCAGACTGTCTATCACGTGAACATGCATCTTGTCCTCCCATTTGAAAAAGAGGTTGAAAAGGAGCTGCGGAAGATGTGAACCTAGTCCACCGTACTGCCTATGCCTTGGCAGTGTACCGAAAGTCATCTTCTGGGCATTGACCCTAGCCTTTTGGACTGCATCCAAAGAATCATCCGTATTCACGTGGAATAGGCCTTCCTCATCAAACAGAAGGTCTTCCATGTGAGCTTTAACACTTGATGTTACTGTGGTGAAGCAAAGCCATACATGACGTCCAAGTGAGACGGTACTAATCAGAGACCTGGCATGGCAATCAGTATGGTGTCTGGCGTTATTCATCTGCAGGGTTGCCATACTGATTACCTCCACTTGTAGTACCCTTGCCAAGTCTCTCTTTTCCTCTGGGAGGTAATAACAGATATTCCCTAACTTTCCAGTTAGGAATAATTGATATCTCACCATAATTGCCTGGTACTGTAGTTGCTACCGTTAGACCTAGAGAGCTTGAAAAATCCATGCATCTGCTATACACATCCAGTTTCTTCCCTTTTTGATCTACAGGCATATTATGTTGCTTTGCCAGGGTGGGATTGTGTGGACTGCACAATGATAGAATTTGGTGCCGGGTGCAAGTAGAAGAGAATTTTGCTTTTTCTCTCGTACCTGGTATAAAAATGTCAATCATCCAGTAACGTTGGTAAATAAGGAACCGGAGTGGGAGACATTTGTGTAGAATGGATGCTGCTGTCTTCTATCTCAGGTAGACATTAGTTTCTATGCCTAAGGCTGCCATCATCTTCATCACATGGTCTGCAAATGTATCTAGGTCTTCAGTTGGTAAAGTGGACAGTTTATATTCCACCTGCAAATCAGGAGAAGAGCCTAGTAATTTGTACATTGCAAAATCTGAGTCAGAATAAGGCATGTCTGAAGAGGACTGATGGTCTGACAGAAGTTGGAGTGAGGCAGATTGTCGTTCAACCAAAGGTTGAATTGCAGGCAACTTTTCTCTGGTGACAACTGCAGCATGATGTCGAGATCGATGCTCGACGTCGAATGGCGACTGTCAACGTCAAACTCGAGATTCCCCATCAAGTGGACTGTAGTGTCTAGGCGATTCAACGTCAATCTGGTTCCTCTGATGTCGAGAGCACTATTTCGATGGCATCGAGAGGACATGCTCGACAAGAGTGAAGTCGCCGACAATCTGGTCTGCTCGATGTCAAGATCGATGTTGACAGTTTCCCTTCGATGTCGAGATCGATGGTTGATGTCAACAGAGCCCACTCAATGTCGAGATCGATATTCGATGTCAACAGGTTCTCGTTGATGTCGAGATTGATGTTCGATGTCGACAGGTTCTTATCAATGTCGAGAGCGATGTCCGATGTCGACAGAGCCCCGCTCGATGTCAAGAGCGATGTTGACAGTTTCCCTTCGATGTCGAGATCGATGGTTGATGTCAACAGAGCCCACTCAATGTCGAGATCGATATTCGATGTCAACAGGTTCTCGTTGATGTCGAGATTGATGTTCGATGTCGACAGGTTCTTATCAATGTCGAGAGCGATGTCCGATGTCGACAGAGCCCCGCTCGATGTCAAGAGCGATGTTCGATGTAAACGGGTTCTCTTTGATGTCGAGAGTGATGCTCAACGTCGACAGAGCCCCGCTCGATGTCAAGAGCGATGTTCGAAGTCGACAAGAGCCCGCTCGATGTCAAGAGCGATGTTCGAAGTCGACAAGAGCCCGCTCGATGCCAAGAGCGATGTCGACAGGTTCTCCTCGATGTCGAGAGCAATGTTTGATGTCGACAGAGCCCTCTCGATGTCAAGAGCGATGTTGTTTGTCGACAGAGCTCGCTCAGTCAAGAGCGATGCCGACAGGTTCTCTCGATGTTGAGAGCAATGTTCAATGTCGACAGAGCCCTCTCGATGTCAAGAGCGATGTTTGATGTCGACAGAGAGCAATGTTCAATGTCGACAGAGCCCTCTCGATGTCAAGAGTGATGTTCGATGTCGACAGAGCCCTCTCGATGTCGAGATCGGTGTTCGATGCCGAGCAGTTTGGCGGAAGAACGTTTTCTCCATGGGTGGAGTATACGTCTCCTCTAATGTTGGAGCTGCAGTAAGCTCTGTAGCCACGAGTACAGGTGAATCCATAATTTCTCCATCGGAGAGTGAGGCTACTTGCACTCCTGACACCAAGGCACGATTTGTAGGCATGAATGTAGCCGGCTCATCTCCTCTCGGTGTCGAAGACTCGATCTGTGTTGGGATCTAGACCAGGCGTTCGACCTTGGTGGTCGACATCAAAGCCGTGAAACTCACAGCTGATAGGGCTGGAGTGACAGGCTTAGAGAGAGACTTTCAGTCCTTAGATTTTTTCTTGGACACAGTCTCTTTCTTTTGCTCTTCCTTCAGAGTGTTTGTGGGCTTTTTTGTCCTTTCCCTTAAGTGGAGATTCCTCATTCTGAGTTGCCAGCCGCCACTGTAGTATAAGACATCGCTGATCTTGGCTTGAATGCTGTAGTGTATAGAGGGACCAACCGCGGATAAAGTTTGCTGCCAGAGAGCCATTTTGAGCTTTAAAGCTCGATGTTTTCACATCGGCCTAGTGAATGCCTTACAGTGGTGGCATGTTTCTACCACATGCCCCCGCTCTCAAACATAACAGGCACAAAGAGTGGCCATCAGCCGGGGGTAATTTAATCCCACAATGGACGCACTTTCGAAAAGGCGCCTTTAAACGGCCTTTCCTCAGAAGAGAAGAATTTCATTTTATTTATTTTTTAGTTTTCCGATGAAAGGAGGGAGACAAAAAAGGTTTATGAGGAAATTTTTTTGAAAAGACAATTTTAAAGTACTCAGCTGAGTTGTAGTTTTTTAGAGGAACCTCCAGAGACGACTAGCCGCAATGGCGGTCTCAGAGGAACTGAGGGAATGGGCGGGAGCCGCGCTAAGGAACACGCGCGAGGGGGAGGGTCTCCCGCCCAGTCTACCTCAGCTTTAGAATTTTCCGGAACAGTCTCAGTGCAGGCGCAGAGCCCATATGTGTGATGCACAGAGACCACAAAGAAGAACTGTACACAGTATTCTAAGCGTGGTCGCACAATAGATTTGTATAAGGGCAGTATGATCGTGGCAGTTTTATTTTCAATTCCTTTCCTAATTATGCCTAACATGGAGTTTGCCTTTTTCACAGCAGCTGCACACTGGGTTGACATTTTCATCGAACTGTCCACCACAACCCCAAATCTCATTCTTGGTCAGTCACCGCTAGTTCAGAACCCATCAGATTATACTTGAAGTTGGGATTTTTCACCCCAATGTGCATTATTTTATACTTGTTTACATTGAACTGCATTTGCCATTTTGATGCCCATTCCCCCAGGTTCAAGAGATTTATTATTTAATTTAATTTATTATATTTATACCCCGCCTTTTTTCCTGCAAGGAACCCAAGGCGGCTTACATAATCCTCCTCCTCCTCCTCCTCTCCATGTTATCCTCACAACAACCCTGTGAGGTAGGTTAGGCTGAGAGTCAGTGACTGACCCAAAGTCACCCAGTGAGTTTCATGGCCAAGCGGGGACTAGAACCCAGATCTCCCGAGTCCCAGTCCAACACTCTAACCACTACGCCACACTGGCTCTCTGTGTGATCCTTTTGGAGCTCCTCATAATCCCTTTTTGTTTTAACCACCTAAAATAATTTGGTGTCATCAGCAAACTCGGCCACTTCACTGCTCACTCCTGATTCCAGATCATTTATGAATAAGTTGAAAAGCATTGGTCCCAATACAGAAAAGCATTGATCCGCTGTGGGACCCACTGTTTACATCACTCCATTGGGAGAATGTACCATTTATTCCTACCCTCCGCTTCCTGTTCTTTAACCAGTTACTGATCCATAAGAGGACCTCCCCTCTTATTCCATGACTGCTAAGTTTGCTCAGGAGTCTTTGGTGAGGGACTTTGTGAAAAGCCTTTTGGAAGTCCAAGTAAACAATGTCTACTGGCTCAGCTTGTCTGAGCGTGGAAAGCTAAGCAGGGCCAGGCCTGGTTATTACTTAGATGGGAGACCCCTCCTCTACTTTCCTGCATTGAGCAGGGTGTTGGACTCGATGGCCTTGTAGGCCCCTTCCAACTCTATGATCTATGAAATCTACTGGATCACACCTGTCCACATGTTTATTGATACTCTCAAAGAACTCTAAAAGGTTAGAGACAGGACTTACCTTTGCGGAAGCCATGTTAATTCTTTCTCAGCAGGGCTTGTCCTTCTTTATGTTTACTGATTTTATCTTTAATAATGCTTTCAACCAATTTACCCGGAACAGACGTTAAGCTAACTGGCCTGTAATTTCCCAGATCCACTCTGGATCCTTTTAAAAAAAATTGGTGTTAGATTGGCCATTCTCCAGTTCTCTGGTACAGAGGCTGATCTTAGGGACATGTTACATATTTTTGTTAGAAGATCAACAATTTCATACTGTTGAATATGAACAATAAAGTATTGAATGGAATTCATATTTGAGTTCTTTAAGAACTCTAGGATGGATACCATCTGGGCCTGGTGATTTATTGACTTTCTATTTGTCAATAAGGGTGAGAACTTCATCTTTTGCCACCACTATTTGCCTCAATTCCTCAGACTCCCCTTCTGAAAACATCAGTTCAGGCACAGGCATCTGTCCTGTATCTTCTTCAGTGAAGACAGATGAAAATAATTAATTCAGCTTCTTGGCAATCTCTTTATCCTCCTTTAGTACTCCTTTCATCATCAGGCGATCACTCGTGACCGAGTAAGATTGTCTTCCGGGATAAAAGGAGGAAATTCTAAAGAAGATTGTGTAGACTCTAGCGATGGGTCCGTAAGTGACTGTGGAAGCCAATTCTAGATCCACACAGCTTCCCACAGTGAGGACACAGGTTATCAGATAGAAGATGGTCCTGTAAAGGATTCATTTGACGTGCTTTTCGCTTAGCACGTTTCTCCCTTTCACCTTGCACTCGGGCTTCTTCAAAGTCCATGGAACCTTTGTGAAAGGCCAACCTCCATTTAGATCGTTCATGGGCCAGAGCTTCCCAGTTTTCGATGTTTATATTGCATTTTTTTAGATTAGCCTTATGAACATCTTTAAACCTCTTATGTTGACCACCGATATTCCGCTTTCCATCCTTGAGTTGGGAGTAAAGTAACTGCTTTGGGAGACGGCAGTCAGGCATTCGAACAACATGACCGTCCACTGAAGTTGGCGTTGAAGGATCATTTTTTCAATGCTAGTAGTCTTTGCTTCTTCCATTACACTGACATTTGTTCGCCTATCTTCCCAAGTAATTTGCAGGATTTTCCGGAGGCAACGTTGATGAAACCTTTCAAGGAGGTGGAAGTGACGTTTATAGATAGTCCATGTTTCGCAGGCATACAATAAAGTTGGTAATACAATGGCTTCGTAAACCAGTGTTTTGGTCTTCTTACAAATATCCCGATCCTCGAACACTCTATGTTTCATTCGAGAAAATGCGGCACTTGCGGAGCTCAGACGATGCTGGATTTCACTGTCGATGTTAGCTGTAACAGAAAGATAGCTGCCAAGATAGAGAAAATGATCGACATTTTCCAGTATTGTCCCGCCAAGCTGGATAGATGGCATCACCAAAGGATTGGCTTTAACTCTATTATCGTCCAGTAGTCCAACTGTCTCCCTAACAGGTTTCCTGCTTCTGATATATTTAAAGAATTCTTATTGTTGGCCTTGATGTTGTCGGCAATATGTTCCTCAAAATGCTTTTTTGCATCTCTTATTGTCTGCTTGCATCTCCTTTGTGCAAGCTTGTAGTCCCTTTTGTAAATACTTTTACTTTTGTATAGCTTGCAATGGCCTGTGGCTATAAGCCATAAACATTTTGTTGTTGTTGGTTCCAGTGTCCATACGTGCCAGTTTCATTCAAACAAAGTCTCGGTTTTTATGTTCCCCTTTTCCTGCTACTTCCCACATCCCATGAAAATAGGCAGATGCCATGTAGCATTAAGGGGCAAGGCCACCTGTGGGTGTTGCAGTGATCAGATAAAAGCAGTAAGGACATCCATATTGGCATAATCAACCCTCTCAGCAACTGGATACAGTTATTCAGACAACTCAGGCTCTTTCCAGATAAGATCACTTGGGGAGAGGGGGGGTGATACATCCAAACTGTCTTCCTTCAAGGACATCTTCCAATGAAAGGAAGCCACATTTTCCCAGCACAATTTTGTGTCATCAAGAAATGAGATTGTAATCTGGAGTACAATGACAGACGTGCTATGGGCATCGGGCATCTATAGGTTACTACATTTACTACATTTAAAAACAACAAAAACTTCCTTAGTAGCTAAATATAATTTTCCCCCTTAAACAAAAAAGTAGTGGAAATCTCTCCCCCACTCTTCCCCTTGCATCGTCTCTCTCTCCCTCCCTCCCTCTCATATGCATCATATGGTTTACTGAGCACTTGTACTGGAATGCAGAGCATAGTGCTGATCCAAAGTCTGTCCTGTCATCTGGACCGTCCTCAGAAGACAGCCAGGAAGGATTGACCTAAAGAGATTGTCTGTGAATTGGGACAAGGAAATCTCTACCCCCACTGCCCCGCCCCACCAATTGCCTAACTACTAAGAAATTGTTGAAAAGATACTACTGAACATTTAAACTTAGCATGAATGTGCAAGGCTCGTTAGTAAGCACCAAAGAAACAGTTCAGCAAAGACAGTCTGCACCTGAGGAAAGAACATTTCCAACTCCACATTTGTAGAGGCAGCGTCTAAGGCTGGAGCATGGTTATTATCTTTGAGGCAGAAAATGACCCAATAAAACAATAGGGGAAGTATTCAACTGTGTAATTCCACTATTGCAAATGATGTTGTGCTAGCAGAAACTAGGTTCCAAACTATGCACAAGAGGAGAATCCAACTAAAGTTACATTTGCGCAAGCATGGTTGCACAACTAGTTGTGCAAACAATTATTCAACTGATTGTGCAACTGGCTGCACAACCAGTTCCACAAGTGCAATGCTTAAACACTTGTGCATGAGAAAGATTTTGCAGAATTCTACTAGTGCTATTTGAGTTTGTGGAATGACACTGTTGGATACTGCCCTATGTTCTCTTACAGAGGAATTTTATTGTTGGTATAGGGTATTCATGCTTGGAGAATTCCTCCACAGGCAGACAAACTTTGCCAAATGAAAGTTTTGCGCAGCTGAAAAGCTTGCATGCACATACAGCAATATAAAAATCAATCTATTAAGGTATCATTTTCATGCATGCATATTTCACTTACTGGTACATAGAATTCCAACATAACAGAGCCCATGCTAATGATAATTTTACTACAAATCTGTCTGATATGTGAAAAATATTCCTCAAGTTGATGCAAATAGCCAAGTTATCCAGGGCAAGAGAACTCACACTGGGATAGCTTGGTCATCTGTATGGACTCATACTCTAGGGTGGTGAACAACTAGTATATATATCGGGTAAGAGACCATTTTTGGCATAAGGGCCAAATTGGCCCCCAGCTGGGATGCCAGGAGCTACATGCCCACCAGTGGGTGGGGCCACTAATGGCATGCACCCCACACACATTTTTACACACACACACACACACACACACACACACACACCTCTCTCTCTCTCTCTCTCTCTCTCTCTCTCTCTCACACACACACACACACACACACTCTTCCTAGGTCTACCACCTCAACTGATTCATGCAGATCAGCTGTGTGTTGGGGGGGGCATTTCCCCTGTCCCTACTGCTGAGGGGAAAGGGCTTCTCTCTAATCTCCTGCATGTCTGAGAGAAGTCTTTTCCTTTCTCTTGGTGCTGGAGCAGGGGAAAGGGCAGGGCCTGAGGAACTGGCTTGGCAGGCCAGATGGGGAGCCCCTGCGGGTCATATTCAGCACATGGGCCAGAGGTTCCCCACACCAGATATAGACAAACACACCCTGAGGCTACGATACTCCTTTTTCAGAGTTCAGTTATGATTCATTATTGTTTGTACCTACAAAACCACTTATAACAAGCTGAACAGGCCTGTGACTTACGCTGGCTCAGCTTGTCTGAGTGTAGAAAGCAAACCAGGGTCAGGCCTGGTTATTACTTGGATGGGAGACCCCTCCTCTAGTGTCCTGCATTGAGCAGGGGGTTGGACTCGATAGCCTCCTTCCAACTCTATGATCTATGAAATCTATGCATGCATTTCATCTGCATGCATGTAAGCATTGCAAAGAACTGCTTATTTGCAGAGATGGTTGAAAGGGTGCTACTTTTCTACTTTACTCTTGCCCAAAGGATATTTATGAGCTTGTTAGAGAAAAATAGACCCAAGGCATGTGCAGAGAGTTCCTGCCTAGCTTTCACGTGTATTAAACAGGTCCAAGTACATAGCTTGCATCAGAAGAAAACACAAACCCAATTTTAAAAGCAGGCCAGACACACACGACGCACACACAGTTCTGGCCGGCTGCCTGCAAAAACGTGTTATCAGTTAGTTGGCCATATGCCCAGAAAAAGTACTTCTTAGGAATGTCTGTCTGAAAGAAGCAACTCTGAAAGTTACTTTTGTTTTATCAGTTGTTCCTCATGCCAAGGTCTAAGAACAATGCCTGCCTATTTCATGTAAGCAGAGGTCAAAGGGCAAATTCCTTTGCTCATGCAGAAGAGCGGTCTCCGGGCAAATATATAGAAGACACAGAATGGACTTTTAAGATCCATTCTAATAATGACCCAGCCAGGCCCAAAACACCTTAAGACCCCAGGTGAGAGGCATTGCCCATTCACATAGGCAACACAGAAGCTTAGCAACAAGGCACCTGCCTTACACACAAAGGCCACATGCCTCACAGCAGAAAGGTCCCAGTATCATGTCTGAAATGCCAAAAGACCAGAGTAACCTGGCATGACAGAAGTCTGAGTTAGAAAGCTGCACAGAAGACCCAGTCCCTGCATGTTGAGACAGAGAGAAAGGTCCTGCAAGACCCAGCATCCCCTGACCAGCAAGAGTGACATTAGAGAACAGTCCTCACACAGGCCAAAGATCCCTAAAAGACCACCTTGCTGTCAATAGGCATTTGTTAAGACAAAAGGTCCAGAAGCCTCATGAACTGTTTTGCACCCCGTTAGTTGACCTAGATTCTGCCTGCATACCATGTGCCACTGCACCTGCTTTGTTGTTCCAGAGAACCTTGAAGGTCTGTTTTGATTGTATTGTATTCTTTGTTGAATTGTATGTTTAGCCACCATGTTTTCGCTTAAGTTGTTATCTAGTCCCAAAAACCTATTCCTGGGTGCCAATTCCCAGAATACAGGCGAGAGAAGAGTCCCTTTGAGTGATAAGATGTACCGCTCAAAGTAGCAAGGCCGATATCTTAAGTGACCTAAGAGGTCATGAGAAACCACATCTTTAGCCAAAGAGATGGCCAGGTGGCCATCTATCTAACTAGAGATTAAAACTTGCCATGTTCAGAGAAACACATCTGATTGGTTGTCGTCATAAAGGGGGAACGGAATTTGACTGGTTAGCACAGTTTAATGGTTGTATTTGATTCGCTGAAAGTAGAAACACCCATGGCTGTAAAATGTAAGAAGGCTTGTATGCCCCACTGATCCTTGTCCAGCTTTGATTTGGGCACGCGCCCCAGCTGCTCCTTTTTGCGCAGAAATAAAACTTCGAAATACTCACTGCTGGTGTGTGCTGCTTCCCTTTCTCTGAGCAATTGAGTTATTTGGAGAAAGGACTCACGGCATTTTTGCAACAAGCTGAAAGACCAGGGATGGTAAACTTCTCCTTACCAAGACTTCATTGCCCTGACAGCTTCCTGCTGCCAACATTACCTGGCACCTTGTTGGCAGAATATAGGCATAGCCCTTGGCCTCTGCTGGGTTTTGGGAGGGAGCCTCCTCCTCTCCAAACTGTATTTCTATACATGAGTAGATTGTTTCTGCCTTCAGTAGAGAACTTCCCTACCTTCTTTCCCCCTCCCTTGTTTTATCTCAAAGCATGTCTGCATGCTTAGCCCTTGTTTTACTAATATAGGGATTGGTGATTATAGCAGTAAGCAAGACGCTTATGTTTTTGCTCCATTCCTGCTCATGAATCCATGCAAAATCTGTATGTCACTTTGAGGCTCTCCACTGGATTGATTCCAGAGCAAAATTATATGGCATAACCAGCTCTTAGTAAATAAAGCAAATTAATGACTGAAAAGAAGTGTGTTCAAAACAACAAGGAAACTTGGTGAGAATGTACTTTTCACTCAGTCACACACCAGGAGTATATAATAAATGCTCACCAATTTGTACTGAATCACTACTGTGCCTGATTTATCATCTTAAAATACATACAGTTTTGGGTCAGGACCCCACATATGGTGGTTAACTCAGTGTGTGAGAGTTAAGTAAACAGCCTCTCCTTCTCACTAGTAGCATTAATGCAGCCAAGATAAATGCTTTTCACCCAGCAGAAGAAATGCCTAGGAATTCAGCAGACCCTGTGGAGCTGTAGGGGAGGTTCTGGAAATAATAGCTAAAGGCAAGGGCAGAAAGAAGAGAACACTGGTAGCTGGAGGATGACTTATGGCAGAGTTGGGGAAACTTTTTTGGCCCAAGGGCCACATTTTCTTATTGGAAAACTTCCAGGGACTGCACTCTAGTGTGTGGGTCAGTCACCCACATACTCCCGCTTTCTCAAACACTCAACACTCCCATTCACACACTTCATTCCCCCCTTTCATTCTCTTCCCCATTGTCTTCCTTCCCCTTTTCTCTCCCCCCCCCTTCTCTGTCTCTCCCCATCCTCTTCTTCCCAAACTTTTCTCTCATTTCCCCTTTCTCAAGCAGCAATTCAACTTTAAAAAGCCTCCACTAGTGCCTATGGAGGCTTTTTAAAAAGTGTAATTGCTGCTGGAGTGTGTGTGGCTTGAATGGGGCCCACAGCACACAGGAAGGGTTAGCAATTCCCTCCTAAGCAGTGACTGCTCCCCCCCCCCCACAACTGCTCACATATAGCAATGGGGATTTTTTTAAAGCCTCCATTTGCACCAATGGAGGCTTTTAAAAACCAAATTGCTGCTGGGGGGTGAGGTTGGGCAAAGGGAAGGCCCTGTGGGTTGGAGATCCTCCACCCCTGAGTCTTAGTATTCTGTGGCCACTGGAAATGAAGGACCAAGTAAATTGAGAATGCAGCAGCTCAGTTAGAGTGATTCTCTGTGTGCATCATATGTAGCTAAATTCTCCAAGTTTGTAGCTTGGATGCCATGAGCAGTTATGTGTCATCGTCCCCCGTCCCCGTCTCCCCCCCCCCCCGGTTGTCTGTGCATCCTCATACTAGCGCTTTTTTAAAAAAAATATTTAATACAGCAGCCCTGGTAGCATTGGAAATATCATAGAATTGTATGGGCTTAGTCCATTTCTAATATACCAATCATTATAATAGCAAGTCAATTAAAACAACATTTGAAGGAAAGCATCTAAGTCCATGAAGATAAGGATATGGAATGGGAAAACAAAGGGATGTGTTGCAACAGGGTGAGTGTTGGCTATTTTGCCCCAGGTAGGGAACATTTTGAAATTACTGTGTACTTTAGGCTGGTTCAAGAAGTGATGGAAGTGGAGTAATGGTTTCTTGACTTTCTCTGGAGCGATACATCCCAGTATAGATAACTGCGACATCAAGAATATGGCACCATGAGCCAGCCTTTTCAAAAAAACAGTACTTCCTCTTTGTTTTACACAGATTAGGAATTTTCAGCTCCTTTCTACATTTAATTATTCCTGCCAGAGGCTTCTGACCAGATGAATACATATCACTATGTCGTCAGCATATGATGGACATTTGATCTTGTATATTGTTCTACTGAGGCCCAGCTGGCTGGGAGGGAAGGATGAAGTGACAGCTGTAAGCACATACACTGCTTTCGTCCTTGGAACATAGGGCATAATTTTACCATACTAAAATTTTGTTGTTGTTTTTCATATCTTGACAGATAAGCAAAGAGCTCAAAGGTGTAGAGCAGAAGCTGTTAAAAGGCCAAATACTAAGAGGGGATCATCATTTTATTTGCTAGTAACATTATCTTTTTTTGCTAATCTATTCTAAGACTGGTGGCTGTCAGAGTAATTTGGTAGAGATCAGCAGTAGCTTGGGGCAGACTCCAATATAGCTCAATTCCCATTCATTTTTGAACTGTCAAACATCCATCTCTCCTGTCATCCGATGGTCGTACCTTCAAGATTCCTGCTTTTTTCCTCACTGTGATCTCTCTCTTTTCCGTCAGTGGACACAGCCTATTGTCAAGGTTAGCTTGATTTACTTGATTCCTTTGCTTTCTGATTTTCAGTTTCAGGAAATGCCAGTGCTCCTTAAGTTGTGGCATAGGCACTGGGGCAAGTGGGCAGGAAAGTGGTTAGTCAAAAGCAAAGTATTTCTTCCCATGGAAGTCACACTGCTGATTTCCTCGAGAACCAGTCTTTGTTACGTTCCTTCTAATTGTGCCCCCCTCCCCCCCATCAGTTAAAAGCATCTCCCACTGGTATAAGGAAGTTTGGGACATAGCCCTAAATGATAAACTAACTAGTAGTATCAAATGCAAAAAAGGATTGCTAAAGAAGAAGAATTTTATGGAGATATGGAATCAATTACTAGACTATGTATTAATAAAGGGGAAGGGTAACATGCCTTGTCAGGATATGTTATATTTTTGGAATTTAGACTTTATTTGATCAAGAGGATAGAAGTATATTAATTGGTCCCTTGGAGGGTGGCGGGGAGCACTTTATGATTTATTGTATGTTGATTATGTTATATTTGTGTGATAATTTTGTATTTTGCTAAATATATTTTTTGTGTTATAATTTGTTTTGAAAAATAAATAAAATATTAAAAAAAAAAAAAAAGCATCTCCCTAGATAATTATCTGGCCTGCTCCTGCTCCTGAGCAGGGACACTGGACTTATGCTCCCTAGAGCACCCTCACAGATAGCTGCAGGTCAGCAGTAAACTTTGATTTAAAAACCAGCCCTCAAGAGATGGCAGTGCTTTAGCTGCATTTGTGCAGAAACTCTCCTCATAGTCTATATATGTATATTAGAGCAAGTGAATGAGAGCACACTGTTCTATAGCACACATTCAGAACACATTTGAGCAGTTATTAGCATTCTCATGGCTGTGCTATTTCATTGCAGACACCCATTTTGGATTTAAAGCTGGCTTTGCCTAACCTTATCGATTTCCTAAAGATAAATTATAGCCAAGTCCATTTTATTCAAAACATGCTTCCTAAGAACCAAATTAATATGCATTATATTTCAGGTTTGAGTCCAATTATAACTTCATCTCCTACCTGAGCAGCTTCCTTGGGATGCTCCAAACCAGAGGTTGGGCAGCTTGTGGCCCTCCATATGTTATTGGACTGGGAGTCTCATCAGCCCTAGCAGGCATTGCCAATGGTGAGGGATGATCATGGCAGTTGCAGTCCAACAATATCTAGAGGGCCATAAGTTGCCCACCCCTGTTCCAAGCCTAACTTCCTATGCGGGGATTTAAGTTGGTTTGCATGCCCATGCAGTTGGACATTCCCTCACTTTAGAAATGCAGCCTAATGCCCCTGAAAGCTGCCTAGTGGATTCAACCCTCCCCAAAAAGTTTTCCAGATTGACTATGATTCAAGAAAGATGACAGCCACAAATACTGATATAGTTTCTTTACTAGTATCTTTGTCAAGGTGCATCTAATAGTCTGATTTGTTTGCACTTAATAAAATCTATTAGCAATTTGCAAATGAGGGGTACCTCTTTCAGTGAAAAAGTATCTATCGATGTCAAAAGAAAGAAAGGCAAGTATTCCTGTTGGAAAACTGAACCGCTGGGGGGAAAACAAAGCTAAGCAACTTTGTCCAGTGGCTGCAGAATCGTGCTGTGAAGTTAGGGTAGTAGAGAAAAAACGTGTGCTAGGCCAGTAGGCGAAAAAGCAAAACAACAAGTCAGTTTCTTTTAAACACAGAGGTTTACTAAACTATGACTTGTAAAAACATGAACAGATTACAGAGTGATATAATACAAAAGTGCAAAAGAGAATCGTATGTCAGACAAAACAGTTACAGTCATGACACACAAACAAACTCTTATCTATCAGAATGCTCTCTTACCAATATTCACCTATACTCCTTTTCTCCCAACAAGATTACAAAGACTTTACACACCTTATATACATTATGGTACAGTCACATGCTAAATGAGGTAATGCCAGCTGCATCAAGGCATGATGTCACTCCAGCTGCACACAATTTAGCACGACCCTTGCTCCAATTTCCCTGGACACAAAAAACTGTACCGTTCCCTTACTGGGCCAAAGGTGAAACTTTGTTCAGTCCTGACCTTGATCAGGCCTGTTGGATCTGTAACCTTCTTGCCCGAAGGCAAAACCTGAATATGTGAAACCCATATTCTAACAATTCCTGCTGAACTTCATTATTTGCCTTCCACCTTGCTTTGGCTTCTATGCAGATTCCTCTCCAATCTGCAGGCACAAAACTGAAGGGGGTTGTGGGGGGGGAACTCCTTTTTTATTATTATTCCTCCCTTAAATAAACAAATTTGCTCCTTTTTTGTTCCTTTAATATACAATTAGATCCTTGTCAGGATTTAGAGGGTTTTTTCATGGAAGTGGTAACTTATCTTATAGGCAAGACAGTGGTAGCAAACAATGTTCAAATGGGTTTATAAACGGGATTTATTGTGCCTTTCCGAATGTCTGCCACCTGTTGTGTTCTTCCACAATGACGGAGGCTGGAGCAGGCCGAGGGAACATCAGGGCCTGCTCCAGTTGGACTGCCCCCCCCCACAGGGCTAACTGACATCTACAGCCCTGTGGGGAAGAAGGGACGACGGAGGCTGAAGCAGGCCGAGGGAACATCAGGGCCTGCTCCAGTTGGACTGCCCCCCCCCCCACAGGGCTAACTGACATCTACAGCCCTGTGGGGAAGAAGGGACGACGGAGGCTGGAGCAGGCCGAGGGAACATCAGGGCCTGCTCCAGTTGCACTGCCCCCCCCCCACAGGGCTAACTGACATCTACAGCCCTGTGGGGAAGAAGGAACGACGGAGGCTGGAGCAGGCCGAGGGAACATCAGGGCCTGCTCCAGTTGGACTGCCCCCCCACAGGGCTAACTGACATCTACAGCCCTGTGGGGAAGAAGGAACGACGGAGGCTGGAGCAGGCCGAGGGAACATCAGGGCCTGCTCCAGTTGGACTGCCCCCCCCCCACAGGGCTAACTGACATCTACAGCCCTGTGGGGAAGAAGAAGGAGGCTGGAGCTTCTTGAGACACAGAGAATTACATAAGTAATATTCCCCCTTCTTCCCTCCCCATTCCTTTTTCCTTGTGTGTCGTGTCTTTTTAGATTGTAAGCCTGCGGGCAGGGACTGTATTGTTAATTGTTGTAAACCGCCCAGAGAGCTTCGGCTATTGGGCGGTATAAAAATTAAATAAATAAATAAATAAATAATAAATAACTAAATATTTAGGTTTAATGCTCTAGCATTGGAAATGACAGGTGCTAAAAGTACTAAAATGGAGGATGAAAAGGCTTACAGTCTCTGAGACAATAATCCGGTTCACATATCATGGCTACCCAGAGTTTAAACAAAACAAACGTTTAGACAAACCCTGGGTAGCTGTGAATGATCCAGCCAGCTGCTCCCACTGAGCTAAACAACCCAGGGATGTGGGTTTCTGTGGGTGGAACAACCCATACTTGTAACCCGTGGTTTGTTCTTGGGTTACAAGTATGGGTTGTTCTCCCCCAACAACCCACAATTCCAGGTTTGGACATCATGGACAGCAACCCAGGGAGAGTGTCCCTGGATTGTTTAGCTCAGTGGGAGCGGGCAAGGAAATGGGAGCCATCGCACTTGATTGTGCTTCATTCGCAACAACACATGGTTTAGCCATGGGTTGTTGTGATGTGCAAATTGGGCCACTGTTGTATACAGGATATTTCACAGGAGGCTGGAAGTTCAAGGCATTTTCTCCCTGGCTTTTCCCCACTTCATGCAGTCCTGATCAAATTACCTTAAGCTTGGGCATTTGTTGCTGCATGGTGTCAAATGCTCTTTTAAAAAATGGAAGAGAAATGTTACATTCACTGTCTTTCTTGTGGGAAAAGAGAAACCAATTCCTTCTGAATGAAGATAAATGATATATATAAAATTATAGTAACTAATTATTCAGCTGTCTCTAGCATTTTTTCCAGAGCACAATATGAAAACCATCATCAGTCATCCTTCCTATATCAGAATCTGACTCCTTCAGTATTTAGCAAACATGGATATTGCATAGTGTTTAATAAATGGGCTAGCCAGGAATGTGGATAGAAAAAATTATCTTCCTTTGCCACTCTTAAGCTTATCATAAATTTAGAGGGTTCACAGAGCCCTGCCTTGTAGTTCTTTTTTATGAGAAGGGGTATGTCACACATGCATGGGAGATGTTACACGAAACTGGGTCAGGCCTGGTTATTACTTGGATGGGAGACCCCTCCTCTAGTTTCCTGCATTGAGCAGGGGGTTGGACTCGATAGCCTTGTAGGCTCCTTCCAACTCTATGATCTATAAAATCTATAAATTGTGTATCCCTTTGGTCCAGTATTTACTCTGACCAGCAGTGGCCCTCCAGGGTCTTTGGCAGAACAAAAAAAATTAAACCTTCTAAGTGTAGGGCTTTTAGCTAGTAAAAAGCCTACACTTGTAACCCGTGGTTTGTTCTTGGGTTACAAGTATGGAAAAGGCATTTGCTGATTAAGAAAGGCAGGCATCTTTGAGTTTCTTACATTTTCAGTTGCAAAGGGAAATTTGGGGTGCAATCCAATGGGGATATCCATAAGCCTCCAAACTCCTATGCAGGGCAGGAGAAACGCGGAGGCAATCTTTGACTCCCTGCTCCTCCCGCCCTGCAAATCAGCTAGATGGCTGATTTTGGTGGTCTAGCTGCGGTGCTTCAGATTGGGAGGAAAGGAGGCTGGAGCGCCGCCAGGCTACATCATACCCTGGCAAACCCGGTCCCCTCCCCTTCCCACCCCCCACCCCAGAATGCCCCTTCTACTCCCTCTCCAAGTTCTGTCTTACAACCTCAGAGAAGCAGCTGGTCCGGTTTCTGGGCTGGTTGCAAGGGGGGGGAGGGGGCTCCAAGCACGGATCCCCAGCTCCAAGATCAGAGCTCTTTTCTGACCTCGGATCTGGGAATCCAAAGCATCCTATGGCCCTCTAAACACTGTCTAGGGGCCATTGGATCACTCTGTTAGTTACTGTATTACTGCTGCCCAGTTGAATCCAAGCCTTGCTGGGCTGCTTCTTTTCCCCATGCCATCTTAAAAGTATCCACTTGTAAAATCAACATTCCATTATGATCTTATTCCAAGAAATGGTCTAATTGAATGCTATTATAGTATCAGGCAGGCTGTTCTGTGTGGGCAGAGACTTGTATTTTTGGCTTATGGATCTTGGTAAAGCACTATGCCCACTTCTGGCACTGTATAATTAATTATTGGCTCTCTACATAGTTCTCCTAGATTCTCAGTATAAATCCATATGATATGATGTTGCTATCAAAAGAAATGGTTTGTGTATTTGGAAACTGTGGAGAAAGACTGCAACTGTCCTTCTTGGCGGGTTCGGCCACTCAGGAATTAACCCGGACTCGGGTAGCCCTCTATCAGCAGTACGCAGCTCTCTGGCAGAAGCCGCGACCAATTATAACGCAGGCAAAGCGAGGAGACCGAGTTTTGAATGGACGCTACTACACTGTTATGGGTAAACAGAGTTTAATGGAGCGTAACAGAACATATACAAAGCACCACGCTAAGCACACACCTACAATTGAGCTGGTAGCGAGCCGCAAAAGCAATACAGACAGTCGTACCTGGAAATGCCTTGTTCCTAGAAAGCCGCTTAACTCCAAAAGGGCTGTTCTATGTTAGCGTTGTTCACTGGGAGCTCCCCCAGGTTTGAAGGTGGTTTGACCTGAGCCATGGACCTTGCAGCTTGCTGTCTCACGACCAACAACCCTTTTCCCGCCACTGACCCTGGGCTTTATACCCTCTGTTGGGCCCCCTCCTTCTTGTCGTGCCCCCTCCTGGCACGACTGGTTTTTCTTGTTTGCCCGGCACCTAGGAGTCTTTGGCTGTTCCTTTCTTCTATCCAACACCTGGGAATGAATATTCCACAAATGAATATTCCACAGCTCCTTCGGCTGCCAGACCAGGGACTTGCCAGGGGGCATGTTAATGACTCCTATTGTGATTCTTGGGTGTCTGATGCTATCTTGCGGTATATGTGCATATACGTGTGGGGGGGGGCTATGGCTTTCTCTTCACAGAAACACTTAGGATCTTTTCAGGCAGTAGTCTTCCAATGACTACAATGTGAACACAGGACGTATCTCAAAGACAAAGTAATTCCTAGCACAGAGTTTGGCAAAGCAATAGTTTCATGATGCTACTGTATTGATCTTGCTACAGTAGTATCTTTGATCTTGCTAATCTGAAACAGGAGTGATCAGAATGGGGACTGGTACAGCTTCTAACTGGCTTGCAGTTATCAAACACTATTATTTATTACCAGTATTTGTATGCTACCTTATAACAGAGTTCAGAGTGGCGGTAGCTCACAACAAAACAGTTTTAATTATTAAAAACAAAACAAAAAACATCCCATAAACCCACTCTTGCTGTTCCCTGCAACAATTGCCTTATGAGGTTCCCTTAGTGTACAATCCCATGGTCCCTAGACATTGTCTGAGGGGCCACAGGCTAGTCGGGATTCCCCCCACAGAGGATGGAGACAACGCTCCAAGGTTGGAAGGGGCTGTCGGAGATCCACCCCTCCTTCCCCACCACCAGTGTGGAAAGAACCAGACCAGCTGCTCTCCGAGGTTAGAAACTTGACTTTGGAGAGGGGGGAAAGGGGGCATTCCGGTGGGTGGGAAGAGGAGACTAGGGAGGCCAGGATACAACCTAGCCTGAGCCTCCTTTCCTCCCCCTCTGAAGCACCATCACTAGATGGGTTAAAAAGCCCATCTAGCGAACCTGCAGGAAGGCGAAGATGGCTTCCGTTTTTCCTCCTGCCCTGTACTGGGGGCTTCCGATCACTGAGGGCGCAATCTATAGGATTGTACCCTTAGTGATTTACTGGCCCATAAAAGACTAAGGGTACCCTTTTCTCTACAGAATTCCTTTCAGCTGATTAGTTTACGTCATAGAACTGTGGGGAATATAATGAAATAATGGTTTCAGATAGAAAGGGTGAGGATTCAAAACATTCAAGTCTGATTGTTAGAGCTTTGCTCTCCAAAGCTCTAGCTCCTGCAAGGCCAGCTAGCTCCTCACTTTAAAGCTTCAGGATTCCCAAGAGAATAGGACTGCATCTCTTGGTATGTGTTGTTCTCAAGTCCAGTTGCTTTCATAGCAGAAATCCTTCAACGATATGTTTCTACAGGAAATAATCACTCCCTAGAACAGGGGTGGACAACATGTGGCCCACGGGCAATGCGTGGTCCCCACTGTCTGCCCCCAGTGTGGCCCTGCCTGCCTCTGCTGTACCCCTATTTTTTAAAACCCTTTTTGCACACATACAGTGTCTGCAGAGTCTACAGAGTGCCCAAACACTTAAATTAACTTGAAAACAAGCTAAATTAACCACTGTATCATTACAGAGCGGTTTCCTGTTAAATTTCAGTGGCAAACCAGCAATTGGGGAGGGGGGCTGGTTTTTGGGATGCCACACAGTTTCCAGTGGGGGGCAAAAATGCCTCCCGAAGTTGCCCATCCCTGCCCTATTGGTGTAGTACACTTATGCACTTTTGAGGTTGGCGAAGGGACGAAGAGTCTCTACTAAAAAAGACTTCTTCCTTCTCAAACCCTAGTAAGGGCCAAGAACTGTGGACATATGCTTCCAGGTAATGTTGGTAGCAGAGAGTAGCTTGCAGAGATGAACCTCCAGCCAGCTAGGGCTGAAAGTTAGGTTGTAGAGAAGAAAGCAGACTGCCACTTCCTTCCTTCAACCTATGTCATAAAGCGGTGGGTGGGAAGGAACTGGGCATGGAGGATGGTCATCTTGTTTACATGTTTACATACATGTGACAACAGAAAAGATGGCAGCTCTAAGGTTATTTATTTATTTTATTACATTTCTACGCTGCCCTGCATGCAACAATTACAAATGCTTCTTTCTTTGACTGAGGTTCAATGAGAGAGCAAATTTTAAAACTGCAAGATGTGTCATTAGCGTACAGCAATCTCAGAGGAAGTGAATCCATTTTGTAGCTAAGCAAACAGCCAAATTATGGCTTGAACGTATCAACTTTGGGTAAGTGACAGAAATTAAAACTACTTATTTGCTAAACTCTCCGTTATAACGCATCCACTAATTCCAAGGATGCCAGATGCTACTCATGTGTTGTGAACTAGCACTAAATAAATTGAGGCACCTGGTTATAATCAATTGTTAGTCCAACTATGAATTCCAAAGGTGGGGCACCGCAACAGAAAAGGCTGTCCTCCTGGTTGCCATCATATGTACCTGTGCAGGAGACAGGACTACTGATAAGTTCACCTATCCAGACTATAGTACCATGCCCAATACTCAAAACTGAACAACAAAAAACCCTTCATAGCTGTTGTGATTTTACTCCAAAGATGCTTGAAAGTACACATACACACTCACACTTTTTATTCCTCAGTTGAAAGGCTACATTAGAAATAAAATTCCAGTTCCCATTTGTTTGTCAAGTATTTTACTATAAAAGAAGTGACTGAACAGAAGGAAGTTAAGGAAACAGCAGAACTTTAGAGGAACACTTGAAGCCATGACACATGAAATCTGGTTAAGTTATACACTTGCTCAGAGTTGACACTGTCATAGATTAAACACTGGATTGAAATACCAAGAGATGTTAATAGACAAGCAAGCTAGCAGAAGCCCCTAAGCCCCTCAATTTGGTAACAATTGTTCTTAACATCTTAGTTAACCATCTGGAAAAGGGGCAGCAGCATTTTAATGAAAGTCAACAGATCCTTCAAATTTTTGAAGGGTGGACAAGAACAGGCGAGAATAGAAATAATATGAAAAACTAGGACCCAAGTTTATGTGTGTTGTGTATGAGAGAGAGAGAGAGAGAGAGAGAGAGAGAGAGAGAGAGAGACTAACAAGTGTGTATGTGTGCGCACGGGACGTGGAGAGGACAACTAACAAGCTCTTGCATGGTCTAATTCCCATAAAGCAGACGCAGGGAAGAGATCCAGGCTAGGTCCAGACTAGAAGGATTTAGTATCAAGATGCATACACAAGTGTATGAGTGTAGTTTACCAAAGTATAATAATGGGATTGGGTTGAGTTCCACATATATAATCAGAATCTGATTTTGTTCAGCAAGGCTTGGAGGGACATATGGGCAGCATTCCTTTCACAGACAATTGTAGACTGGTGTGGGTTCACCATGTGTGTAGTAAATTGATGACCTTTTATTGGCGATATATATGAATGAAACCCTCAAGGGAGATTAAAAATGGTCAATAAAACTGAGTGCTGAGTTAAAAAATAAAATGAAATAGGGTTGAAATCAATGGGATAGAACTCAAAAGGAAAATATAGGCTGAATATAATATAATAACTTATTTGAAACCTATGGGGCCAGGAAATCTTTTCACAGGTTATCTACAAATACAGTATTTACACTAAAGTCTGTGAGAACAGATTTTACTGAATCATCTTACATACAGGGGGTAACTACATAACTATAAACTATACTACTCCATCTCTAAAATTATTACACAGCACAAGAGTTGTATGTCAAAAAAGGAGGGCTCATATCTATACTTGCCAGGATAACATGAGAGTAACAGCTAGATCAAATAGCTGGAAATAGAAAAACTACTCCTGGAATTTAAGAATGGTCACACACATCAGTTTCCTGGCAGCAGCACTGAGACTTGCTTCAGACCAGGGTTGCCACTAAAATTTCATTTTCCATTTCCCTGACCAACTTTTGTCAATTTCCCTGACCACCATTCAAAAAGAACCCCAAGATAAAATAATTGATAAGTTACATTACATTAAATAACAGTTTTATTAAATAGTTTTAAACTACACAAGTACAGGAAGGCAATGGGGGGGGGGTCCAAGATAGAAGCTTTAATATGAGCATCTTCAAACATTGAGACTGGATTATAAGCCATGGGGGGTTGCCGTGTTGTGCAAACCTGGGGTGGGTTTGTCAGGGTGACTTATTTTGGAGTTATAAACCATCCTAACAAGCCATAGCTTTTAGTAGGGTCTGTTTGACCCACAATGGGTTGTCATACCATCCAAACCTGGACGACATGACCCATCATGGGTCAATCCTGACTACAAGCGAGCCGCTTGACAAGAGCAGCAAAAAAAACCTTGCCACTCTTGACAAGCGGCTAGCGGGCAACCGCCATTGCCAGCCACCCCAAAAGTGCCTGAGTAGCACTTTGGGGCAGCTGGCAAAGGCTTCCCCCCTCCCCCGCCTCTGCCATGAGCTGTTTTGGGCTCACCACAGCTTGACTCTTTTTAAAAAAACCTTTGGGGGGGGGGATCGTGAAAGCTGGCTGCCAAGCTGGCTTTCACAATCCCCATGGGGACATCCATGAGGTGCCCCTCCAAGGACCCCCCCATGGTACCTTGGAGGGTCTGCCTGTGGTCGCCCCCTTTAAAAAAATAAACATACCAATACTGTATGCAAATAATTGCCCTCATTATTATTATTATTATTATTATTATTATTATTATTATTATCCCAACCTGCCCATTTTGCACAAATTGGCCAGGGCGGGTTAGCGCAAGGGGGTCCCTGGGCTAGGTACTGGCCAGGGTGGGTGCCTACTGGTCAAATTGTACAGGCACTCACCCTGTACAGTGCCTACCTAAGGCTGCAGGTAGGAGCTGACAGCTTTGACAGGTCTGGACCTGTCAACTCCTTGCAAAGCCCTGGGAGATCACAGTTTGCAGAAAGGGGCTCTTTCTCCCCTTTTCACAGCATGATCCCCTGATTTCTTTGGGGGAGATCAGGTGTCCCTAGTGGTCCCCCAGTTTTGCAAGTGTCCCCCTGCTGCTAGCATCACGGGAACCTTCAAAACTGGAAGGGATTTCCATTGATAGGAGGGAGGGCTCAGTTTCACATGTGTCAAAGTAATGTCAAACTCGCGTACCCCCAGCAGCGGCATCTCAAAAAATCCATTACAAGAGTATATCTTAATCACAATTTCCCTGACTTCTGACCTATTCCCCTGACCTCCTCTGCCCAATTTCCATTTCCCTGACTTCCCAGAAAGTGGCAACTACATAGATGCTGTTAAACCGTTAAGTGAGCAGCTCTAAAGTTCTAATTTTTCTTCATTCTGCACAGTTTGCAAACAAACGAGAGACCCAACAGTTAAGCAGTTAACCAGAACATAAGAGGCTGGTATGTTCCCTGCATTTCCCAAAGTGCTAAATTTATGGTGGGAACAATGCTGCCGAAGTAGATGGAAAGTTCAGAAGAGAGAATGTGATTAGTGTAAAGGGCATGGAGCAGAATCCAACGGGGTGCTTACGCCCCCACTGATTCCTTTTTTGTCCCGCCAATTCTCTTCCACAAGTGGTGGGTTGCACAAACGAGACCCACTGCCTACCCAAGGCAGATTTAGCACTTCCTAGGGGAAGCCCCGAAACAAGCAGAAACGCTTGTTTCTGGAAGGAGGCAGGACAGCAGAGCTCGCTGCTTCCTCCCAGCCTTCATTTTAGACCCCAAACAGATCTAGAACTAAGTCAAAAGGGGGATGGGGGAGTTGTTATATTTTTACAAACATTTTAAATCAGAGTTGAAAGATTTCACTCCTTTAGGCAAATGTTTTGGGAATTACAGCAAAAGGGGACAAAAATATACACTTGTTTAGAAAGCACTGCGCTAAATAGGCGTTATCTGCCTTCAGTGACTTCATTCCTGACTAGCAAGTATCACTCATGCGACAGTCTAGAAAGTTTTGTCCTTGCTTTAAATCAGCTCTGTTTGCCCTCAAGAGCATCAGAAATTGGTCAAATCTGATTGGCTACACAGCATTGTGACATAATATTCGTGACCAGCTGGGATCACTCTGAATAATGGCAATGAACCCAATCTCATTCTCAAAAAGTGAACACTAATTCCCCCCCTCCCGAAATATTTCTGTCCTCCTCCAATCACTAGCCTCCATCTTAGGTCCTAAACAGGTGAACTCCCTCCTCTGGGAGGTCTGCCTTTATTCCAAACTAATTAGTCATTTTAATTTGATTCTCTTTTATTGTTCTCTGCTGCTTTCTTTTAACTTTGTGTTCGCATTGTTTAATTGTATTTTAATTCTTGTCTGGCCCTGTAGAGGCTTTGCCAAAAAGTGGCACATAAACTCCAAAGTTCAATAAACAAATAACCAACATTATTAAGCCAAAACAAGCAAAACCAGATAAAAATTACTAAAGTTACAGATGGCCAGAATTAAAATCAATACCACTATCATAATACCACTGACACAGAATTAAAATCAATACCACTACCACTAAATCCATTTGCAAAGAAAAATCCAACAAGGGTGTTTATGTTTTCTACTTCAAATATGAATGAAAGTGTTATGAAGTACTTTTATTGAAAGGGTAGGAGTATTTGGGGATGCTAAGGAAATTCCATTAGGAGCAAAATACAGAACTGTCTATGCTATAACATTCTTCTGACACTTTCATAACAAAAAAAATTAAGCCACAATGGAAGGAATAAGTATATCTGGTAGAGCTGCATGATATAAAGTTGCTGTAACACCGAAGATCTTAACCAATTAGGCTAACAATTCAGCAACACAATTCAAGTGCCCAGAAAAGAATTAACATACAGCATTGCCTTTCTGAACTTATTTTTCAGAAGCTACTTCTGAATATCACTGGAGAGGTCTAACCTCTAAGCCCAAGTTTTAAAACATATATGGGATTATTAAACCCACAAATAAAGTAAGAATCTTTACAGTGTTTAAAAAGGTTGGGGCAATTCCCCATTTAATCAATTGGCCTGTTCAGACAAAAACTTCAGTTTAGATTTATGGTCTCCTTTATCTTAACAGTACAGAGCAAGCAGCAATATACTGAGACATTGTTCCCTGACACTGAAGGGCTCATAATCTAAGTTTATTGTTTCACAGATGATGAAAGCAACATTACAAACAGACATCTGAAAGCAGATAGAACCATGTAATTAAATGTTTGGATCAAAGAAATATGATTCATTATATAGCACTTTATAAGCAGCACCTCATTCTTCTCAAATACTAAAATTTCTATTTTATAGATGGATAACCAAAGTTGAGAGATAATTATTTGTCCAAGGCCATCCAGTGGTCAAAATGGATTCCGTGCTCCATAATTCCCTCCGTTTAGCCTGGACCATGCTCACCACCAATATAAAGTTGCACAGACTATTGTCGTTAGACAGAGGGACACACTACTTCAATTACTTAGCTCAGGGGTCTTCAAACTAAGGCCTGCGGGCCACATCCGGCCCGCCGGGTCTTTTCATCCGGCCCAGCAGCCAATCTAGAGGCTCCCTGCCCGCTGGGAATCCGCCCCGCCAGAGTACGCTGCTGGGAAGAAAGGCGTGGGGGGAAACCCCAGAGCGGTGCGCCTGCCAAGCCGCTGAGGTGCGCCTGCTCCCCTTGGGGATTAAACAGCTGTTCGGCGCCAGCTGAGAGACAGACCGGAAGCAGGGGCCGGGAAGGAACACGTGCGCCGGCCGCAGCAAACTCTGCCCTTCGGCCCCCTCCCGGCCCAGTGGGTGGGCGCTCTGCTGCCCCTTCCCGGAAGAGAAGACTGATGCAGAGACTATGGTCGGGCCAGCGGCAGCGGCGGCTCAACGGCCTCGGCGTGCGGCCTGTCACTGGCCGGCTGGGGCGCCGCGTCGCACACGCTTGCCGCAGGGTTGCCTGGCAACGCGCAGCCTGCTGGCGAGCAGGCGCTGAGCGAGGCCTGGGCGCGCGGCCGGCCCTGTGGGGGCTCCAGCCAGGTGCGCTGGCAGTATCGCACTTCTCGCCCCCGCGCGGGTGCACCTGGTGCCGCCATCATCGGCTCAGCCGCGTCTCCCCCACCGGAGGAGACGCTGGCCGCGGCGCTCACACGCCCCCCCGCCGCCACCAGCTCAGCCGCGTCTCCCCCACCGGAGGAGACGCTGGCCGCGGCGCTCACACGCCCCCCCGCCATCACTGGCTCAGCCGCGTCTGGAGACGCTGGCTGCGGCGCTCACACGTGCCCGCCCTGCAGAGCTCCGAGCGGCTCGCGCCCCGCCACCACCAAAGGAGACGCTGGCCACTGGAGGAAACAGACGCTGGCCACCGGAGGAGACGCTGGCCGCCCTGCAGGGCTCCAGGCGGCGGGTGGCTTGCCCCTGCCGCCGGCTCAACCGCCCCTTCCCCCGCAATATACACAAAAAATCAGGTATTCTTTTCACTTGTTTGTAAACCAAATTTAAACTATTGTGAACCGCCCAGAGAGCTTCAGCTGTGGGGCGGTATAAAAATGAAATAAATGAAATTATTATTATTAATTTTATTTATATACCGCCCAACAGCCGAAGCTCCCTGGGCAGTTCACAACAATCAATTTTTTGAGTTATTCTGACTTTTATTTTGTTGCTTCTTAGTTCACACAGTTGGTATAAAATCAGAAAAGCAAAGCAAAATAATCGTGTAATAATGTCTGGAGTCTTAGCATCACAAGGCACCGCTTACACATCTACGTGCGGCTGCCAATACAGTTCATTGCCGGACACACTTTTGGAAGCACAGAAAAGGGTTACAGAGGAGCTTGGGGGAAATCCTATGCTTGCTTCCCTCCTGTCCACAAGGGGGAAAAATACCTTGGTTACAAATGCTTTATTAAAAAAATAATAGATGGAAATGAAATGACAATCATTTTAGTTGTACTCACTATTTATTTATTAACTTGTTTGTTATATTTATATCCTGCCTTTTTTCCTGCAGGAACCAAAGGTGACTTACATAATCTTCCTCTTCTCCATTTTATCCTCACAATAACCCTGTGAGGTAGGTTAAACTGAGAGTCAGTGACTGGCCCGAAGTCAGCCAGTGAGCTTAATGGCTAAGTAGGGACTAGAACCCGGATCCCCCGAGTCCCAGTCAAACACTCTAACTAACCACTATGCCACACTGGCTCTCACTATATTCTCTGGGTACCAGGTTTTCGTGACCTACCCCAGGGAATTGGTTTGTGCTTTTAAGGCTGTGATCCTTTGTAAACTTACCTGGGGAGATAGTCTCCTTGAATTCAGTGAAACTTACTTCCAAGTAGACATGCATAAGATGAGGCTGTAAGGCTGCAATCTTATGCATATTTATGTGGAACAAAGTTGCAGGATGTGGACCACCAGCTCTGTGGCTTGTAAATACTGCTCATTAGTAATCATTACTACTAAATACTGCTCATTAATGGCAACCATCTTTGGCAGCTACGTATGTCTGTGAACAGACTTTTTCCCGAATGAAACATCTGAAATCTCCAACCAGATCCAGACTAACTGATGCACACTTGCATCACTTTTTATATGACTAGCAGTGACAACTATGGAACCAGACATTGGCCATCTTATTAGCCAAAAGCAGGCCCATACTTTCCATTGAAATACTAATAAGCTTATGTTGATTAAAATTGTTCTTCATTTTAAATATTGTATTGTTTTTTCCTGTTTTTTGCACTACAAATAAGATATGTGCAGTGTGCAAATCAAGCCTTTCTATACCTTTTTAAAATTGAATCATTAAATTTTAAAAAGGTATAGAAAGGCTTGATTTGCACACTGCACATATCTTATTTGTAGTGCAAAAAACAGGAAAATACAATATTTAAAATTGTATATTGGATATAATATTTTAATGTATTCCAATTTTAGACAGCAAATTAATTTATAATTAATTTATTATTAATTAATAATAACTTTCCATTTAATCAAGTAAAAAAAAAGGACCCGGGTCCTTTTTTTTCCTTGATCCATTCGTTCATATTTTTTTCAAACTATAGTCCGGCCCCCCAACAGTCTGAGTGACAATGAACTGGCCCTCTGTCTAAAAAGTTTGAGGACCCCTGACTTAGCTGGTAACATTGGCTGCATTCACATGTCAAAGTAAGCTTTAAAAAATTGAATTTTGACTTACTGTGAATGATCAAGCATGCTGGCGCATGCTGCTTGATCACTTCTACTTGGTTCTTCCTGCCAGCAG
Organism: Shinisaurus crocodilurus; assembly: GCA_021292165.1. Classification (NCBI taxonomy): domain Eukaryota; kingdom Metazoa; phylum Chordata; class Lepidosauria; order Squamata; family Shinisauridae; genus Shinisaurus; species Shinisaurus crocodilurus. Next base: position 241,833,935 of record CM037876.1, read on the forward strand.
GAGCAGCTAAACAAGCCAGGGACTCACCATCTGTGGTTTGTTTAACGTGACATCTGAAACAGGAACTTTGGCTTGTTTCTTTCCGAACAAGCCAGAGTCATAAGCCAAGAACAAACCCTGGTGAATCATTCTGGCTTGTTAGGAGAGGAACAAGCTGGCTTGGACAGAGTTCCTGGCTTGTTTAGCCATTCCCCCTGGCAGAAGGAGCCAAGCAGGAGGGATCAAGCAGTATGTACCAGCACTCTTTCTCCGCAGTATTATCCTGCTCCACAAAAGGTAAAAATGGGCCAGTTCGCATGATCAAAGTAAGCCACTGCGGCTTGTCATGTCGTCCAAACCCAGGTGGCATGGCTTGTTGGGAGGGCGAAACAACCCTCCAATAACTCTAAACAGCCCATGAGTTATTGGAGGGCTGTTTCCCCCTCCAACAAACCATGCTGTCTGGGTTTGGACAACATGACAACCCACACCTGGGCGGTGATTATGGAAATAGCGCCCAGCATGTGCCATGATTTAAATAAGCCACCATGTGAACCAGGTCAATGAGAAGGAGGTCAACGGATTATCCTCCACTGGTTCTACATGATCGTTAGAGATTGAGGAGAGAGCAGACATAAAATTTGCAGAACCAGCATTTTGAAGAAGGGATAAATTACCAACAATTGGATTAAGATCTACCCAGTCCGTAAGATCGGAGCCTGCATCGGACTTTAAATTAGATGGAGCATCCTACGGGTATAGTCTAGCTGTTTCTTACAGGTTTCTTTTATTAAGTAAGGGTCTCACAGTGAGCTCTCTGAAAACCCTAGTAACTGAGCATCCATAGAAGGCAAGCCTGGATTTTGCTGCCAATAGCCTTTGTGGGTTATTATTGCTACAGAAAGAATGTACTTTCTCATAGATGCTTTCGATTTTCAATGTCCTTAAGATCAATTCTACTGCCGTGCAGATTCAAAATAGAAGAAAGTAGCAAAATCATAGTGCCCCCAATGGACTTGACCTTGGGTCAAGGTTACAGTAAGGGCCAATTTACTAGGCTGAAAGACTAAACCAGACTGAAGATCAAAAAACATATATTTGAAAGCAAGGGAGCTCCCTGGGTTTAAATAGTTGGTTAAATTGCACCTCCCCAGACATTTGTGATGCTTGCTCATTTATGGTAAGCCAAAATTTTTTTATTTTATTTTTTTTTAAATCTGGCTTACCTTGATGACAGGGGGTTGGACTCGATAGCCTTGTAGGCTCCTTCCAACTCTATGATCTATGAAATCTATGAAACCAGCCCGTTATCACCATTTTAAAGTTGATGCACTGTTTTAATGCTATTGATGCCATTACTAATTTTTCATAGAGGTATCTGCTATTCATAAAGCTTTTTAAACACCCATCAGTAATGCCAGGACACCGGACAGTGAAACCTAAGCATGCAACAAAGGCTGCGATCCTTTGCAGGCTTCCCAAGAATAACAACCCAATGAACACAGTAGTACTTACTTCCAAGTACATGTGCATAGAGTACACTGTAGGACAACTGAACAAGATATAGACATGGAGACAAAGGGCTGGAGAAGCAAAGAAATAACACTTACCCTCATTGAGGTTTCTCCTCCATGTGGCTGCTGAAGCCTGAACACCTGAGCCACCATATGTTCTGTGGAAGGGTGCAACAGGATACGGCGGGATGCCAATCCTACCATGACATACCTGCCCATTGGGGACAAGCTCACAGAAATGGCATTGGGACCTAAGGATGAAACACAAACAGGTCTTTGCTTACCCCATTAAGAGACCTGCCCTATGCTTTCAATTTTTCTTCTTGTCCATTTTCATAAGGTAGGCTATAACATACTCACTCTATAAAGCGTGAAAGATTACAAGACTAGTTAGGAGTCTGTAAGATGATTATGCCCATTACCATCTTAGTCAACTGGTAGCAGTTTTGGCACTTCACAGCTATACTTGGTTAAGTGATCACTTTATGGGACACCACATGGTAGTGCTCTGTACTCCTATCTCAACACAATGGGCTCTTGCATGGCAAATCAGTACATAGCTTGCACCTGTGATATTGTGTGTATCAGTTTGATCTCTCAAATGCTACACTTCTATTTTTGAGTGGATGATCATGTTAAAAACCCTGAGATTTCCCTCAAACCCTTGACCCATCCATGGGCTCTTACCAAATCGCTTTGTGTACAGCATTTCGCCCAGGTTGTGTGGTGCTAGGGAATATACTGCCAGTATTCCCTCATCAGGAAAGCCCCGCTGACTGCTAGGGATGAAGGCTGCCAGAAGCTGCCCATCTGCAGAAATATCACAACTGGCATCATTGTATATCTTGCAGTTCTGAACAAGCACATTCACAGAGGCTGCAAAGAGAAAAAGAAGAGTAATCAAGAATTAAAGTGGAGAACAAACAAAGAACTCCACACTATTTTATGCAAGAGGTGGTAGAATTTTAGCTTTTCCAAAAGTGTTCAGAGGCATTCATTGTTTTGCTGGATTATAATCTATTTGAAAAAGTAAATAAACTTTCAAAAGGATCTGAAGAATGGAGATCCATACACATCTTAGAATTAAGCATGATTGGAGCACTTTAGTCCCTGAAAAATACCTGTTCAAATAGTTCTAATATTTTTTATTTTCAGCTGTTAAGCAACAATATAAAGAAGTATCAACTGCCTCTTATTACTCTCATATTACTGTCCCATGTTACCAATTCCTGTTGTTGCCATGGCAATGCTTTGTGTTTATGAATGGGAGAATTTGGAGCCCAGGTGATGGCAAATTTTAAGAGAATGCTATCTCCATGTATTTGTGGGTGTCTGCAGCCAATGCTATGAGTCAAAGCATCCCTGTTTTGGAAGAACTGGGATTAAATATAACAAGCACAGCTAGTAACTAAACATGCTAATTTATATGGATTCTTCCTTTTGAGATGGTTTTACAAACCCTGACATGCTTCTCTGAGCCTGAGCTTGGAGACGTTCCTAGAGATCACTAAGTAAAAATGGCAGGACTTGGCAATAGCTTGGATGTTGAAAGGGGAAAGAAAAGGGTATGCTCAACTGAACAGACATGGCAAATCTCTATGGAGAGTGGCACCAAGATACATTTGCTCTTTGTTAACATATGGATTCAATATGTTCAGTTGAGCATACCCCTTTTGTTTCTTTCCCCTTCAACATCCAAGCTATTGCCAAGTCCTGCCATTTTTACTTCGTGATCTCTGGGAACAACGTCTCCAAGCTCAGGCTCAGAGAAGCATGTCAGGGTTTGTAAAACCATCTCAAAAGGAATGGAGAGTTTTAAAAGTCCCCAAATACTTCTCTAATGTGGATTAAAATCTGAGACGCAAAACGAATCTTGCCTTCCCTGCCAGTCCTCCCCAAACATACTCCCCACCTTCCCTTCTTTTGCAAGTGATGGCTAGAACAAAAGCTGAGGACATGTGGGGAGAAGAGTTTTTGGCCTTTCCCTCCTTTTGATACCATTGTCCTGACATGCTGATTAGTAAGTAGCACATTGGGATGCAAAGCCCAGAGGATTATGGGAGAAGATTTTTTTCCAACGGGCTGTTGGCAATTTTAGTGAAAGAGAAACAGGATACAATATTTTCACAAGGGAAAGAGTGCATTCTTTCAAAGTTTACCACCACTCCTTCCCTACAACCTGCCATCAGAAATGAAAGACTTCATCCTTTCATATGGTAGGGCCAGTGTGCTGCTGCCATAGAGAGTAAGTGGAAAAGTCAAGCCAAGTCTGGTACCAACACCCAGATTACTGATGTCTCAAGGCCTGCAGAGTGGGCCTGGCTCAGTCAGGTCTTTGCCTTGCCCTTCCTCCCTCCAGAGTGGATTTGGTCTCCTCTCATTTCCACCTAAGCACCGCTTTCTCCTTAGGGTTTTCACAGTCCAGGGATGGGGACTCGGACTCCAGGACTCGACTCGTGAGTCGGACTGAGTCCCCCCTCTGACTTGAGTCCCAATATTTTTGATGGGACTCAAGACTCAACTCGGGACTCGAGACCAAGGACTCGTATTCCAAAATCATGTTCCTCAAATGCAACATGGATAGGTTTTAGGAAGTACAGCAAGTTTATTTTTAAAAATCATTTTCCTAAAATGCAACCTTTCAGACATTTTGGGTTTGGCTGCCTCTGCCTGCCTGCCTGGTCTCTTCTTAACCAGTTCCACAGTTTGAATTGTCCAAGACAAAGGCCTCTGCCTGCCTGTTTTGGGGTTCCCTGCCTCCTCTGCCTGTCTGGTTATTTTGGGTTTGTCTGCCTGGTCTGTTCTTGCCAAAATCAGTTGCAGGGTTTTGAAATAAAAAGGCACACTTGTGTCTAGAATTTATTTAAGCCACACATCTGAAATAGCCTTATTTTGTTGGGGAAAACCCCCATTGATTTTAATAGGGACTCGTGGAGTCAGCTTTGGGAGTGACTCGTGACTCACCATTTTGGACCAAGGACTCGGACTCGTGACTCGGGTCCAAAGACTCGTGACTCGAGACCAAGGACTCTTCAACATCCCTGTCGCAGTCCATGAGAGGTCAAAAGTTATACAGAATAGAAAAATGTAGCCAGGTGTGGCTTTTCCTTATCATAGTGCTACAGTGATAGAGAAGGCTATAGTTGGGTAAGTTTTTTTTCTTCAGTACATCTTTTAAAGGTATGTGCCACTTCCATATAGTAGACCTGGCAATCGTATGTACCCTTTGGCTATTTCATCTCTGGTTTTCTTTTACATTGTTAACGATGCCAAGCTCAGAGATCAAAAGAGACTCCAGAGAACACTTATGCACAATGTTGAGAAAGGTCCAGGATTGTCAACAAAAGACAGACTCCGCTTCTCAGGAATTTGCAGCAACCACAACACTCTGATCATTCTCAACAATTCGCTTTCTTATGAGCTATTTATTTGGCATCTCATTCCTTCGTAAGTTCATTTATAACTGAGTTATTTCCAATCTGTTGAGTGGCATATTAACAGAAGGAGTGTTTATAAAATCATCCTTATTGTCTCTCAATTAAAACTTGACCCATGTTAACATAGGAGACAGGATTTCTGGCTAGTAATCGGATGATAGGCAAAGATTACCACTGCTCATGCCTTAGACATAATATGATATACATGCCACCACATGGAATACTGACCATGTGTCAAGATATAAAATCTGGGGAAGCAGGCAATACAGTAGAAGTCACATCACTGTAGACAGAGACTGCGTTAAGTATTAGTGTTTACTTGTGGAACTGGATTCAAAATCCAAATTCTGCAACTGGCAATAATCTCCTGAGCCCACCCTGAAAGACACTGGAATCCACATGGAAGCCAAGAGAGTATATCCACTCAATTGACTGGTATTAAGCCTGGCAAGTATCTTTTGTTCAGGAGGGGATACATGCTCCTTCACCCATAGCTTTATCATAAAAGGACCTGGAATGGAGTGACATTTTACCATATTGCCACTAAATATTCATATTAAATTTCTGATTATTTAATCATGCATACAAGACAAAGGGTGGTGGTGTCCTAAAGTTGTATCTTTCACTATTTCTGAATTAGTTCCCCAGACTGAAACGTGTAACTGTGGAGAAATCCCAAGTATGCTTGTATGATTTCATTTACACATGTGTAGAACTAAGTGGCTAACCTCCAGCACGGCTGCCACAAATGGCACAGCCAAGAGGAGTCCATGGTACACATGGATATGGTATAGTCAGATAGGAACTCCTATAAACTTCTCCTGTGTAATGCTGCTGCCTGCTCCCTGGTTCACTAGACTAGAGCAAAAACCACACAATGGCATTGGAGACGGACTATACCATAGTGTACACTAGAGTGGCACTCTCTCATTTTATTCATGACTTGTGGCACTCTTCCTACAAATGATGGATACAACCAGGGTGAAATGATGATTTTCATGTTAAGAGCAAACATGCATGATGCAAATGATGCATGTTCAGAACTTCCTAATTCAGTGATGGGGAAAACATAGTTTGCTGTAGCAAAAATACAGACTGAAATGTAACATCCAACAAGGATGTGTGTTAAATGCAATTGCTTCTTTTCTGCCTTCAGCAATGATTCCTTTACCTAAGTCAATGGTCTTTCAAGTTCAGAGTCCATGCCTTGACATGCATTAAGTGATGTTAGCTGAACAACCAGCCCAGATTTTCCTGCTAAATTCATTGTTACTTGTGCAATACTGTTAGATGTGTGAGCTCCTGTAGGGAGCTGATTTATATCTTATGCTTTAGAAAAATGTACTTACACAGGACATCCCAGGGGGGGAAATTGGGCTTGATTAGGGGGGGGGAACCCATCCCTAGAATATTGCTAGTTGTGTAAGTGATAGTCTGAAAATGGTTGTATGGTTTGAACCTAGAGAATTACTCTATTTGTAACTTCTTGTTGTGCCTCCCTTCCTGGTTTTAAAGAGGAGCTGTGACAGTAAAATTCCTCAGATTCTGGGATTAAGACTGCAGTCCTATGGCCCCTGGGATAGTATTCCAGGGGCCGTAGGATTTTTCGATCTCCTCTTCTGAGGGCAGAGAGAGGTCTTACCTCAGAGTGGGAGACGTGCCTCATGAGCCTCTTCCATGAGGCTATAGAAAAGGCCACGGCTTCTCCAACATCGGAACTCTGATGGAGAACACAAAAAGGAGGTTCCAGGGGCATTCCCTGGGTGTACCTGGAACAGCCTAACTATGCTGCCACCCCCCAAAGGGGGGAGAGAGAACTTCGCCTATCCTGGAGCTGGCATAATTTATTTCCTTCCCATTGGCATCAATAGAAGGGAAATATTTTTAGAAAGGAAATACAAAATGGAAGAGAGAGAAAAGAACCGAATTTAAAAAACAGTAATGCTGCTCACTCCCTCCCTTGGACCCTGCTGGTACAAGCCTGGCAGGAGTTTAGATTTTTCAAAGCCTCCAATGCCTGAACCCCCTGCCCCCACTAGTAGGACTGCTCTACCCATGAATCTTTTAACCACCTATTCATCTCTTTTAAGTGAGTCATTTACTCCAGGGCTCAGGAGCAGAGCAAGAATTCCCCTTGCCTTGTCCCAAATACCATTACATGCAATATTATTGCTTGCTCACAATAAATCTAAGAGTTCAGTGATCTGCAAGGAAGTATTTTCATGCTGACCTACAAAGTGGTAAGCGATCCTCCTCCCCATCCCCTATTTGCAATCTCCATTCCATTCTTAAAGGGGTCTGTTTCTTCTCTGTGCGAAAATCCACCTTCACCTCATGCTCCATGCTCTTCATCCTTAAATCTAGCTTTCCTGGATTCAGAGAGCATGAATCTAGCAGTCATGATTAGCTCTGTGAGTCACATCAGGTTTTAAGTCTAGCATTTGATTCTTCTGACAGCCTCTCTTATTGCACAGTTGCTGTGGCATATGCTAATTTTTCATTAAGATTACTGCCATCAACTTGTAAGTGTCCATTAAGGCAAACCTCTATATTGCCATTGCGTACCTGCCACTTTTAGTGCAATTATGAAATAGAACACATCTTAGGCATATGCTGAGACCACACCTTTTCCAGACTGAGAAATGTCTCCTGGAAACAATGATTGGTTTTATAAAAGGATTTTCTGGGGGGTACTGATGAGAGCTGATCAGGGCCATACATGCCCTGTGACTATTCTCACAAACAAATCCACTGTGATATGTTAACAGCAACAACATCTAATGCCTTCTCCATCCCAACCCACATGACCTGTTTTTGTAATGAGATACACAGTTAAGATTTCTTCAGGGGAGAAAAGTTAAAGTACCAAAAGAAACTGAGTTACGCAAAAGTAATTATTTAAGAATGAGAATATGTACACAAACCTGAACTAGTTTGTCTTAAACTAATAAAACTGGATAGAGTTTATTGTTAAGAACTCCCTCAAAATAAATTTTGGGTTGGCACAGTAGATCTAGGCTTCTCTACTGAGTATATTTGAGTTAGTTTCATCAACAGAGATAAAGCCAGTAGACGGATACGATTTGGGGGATTTTTCTATATTGTATTTAAGCTGATTTTACGTGCCTATTTTAAATTTTAGTGCAATTTCCTTTAGCTTCTGGAATGGGGCAAGTCTGAATGACCAGAACACTGGTTTAAAACTGCTTTTACTATCTATATCATTTTCTTGTATGAAAATCTTTAGGCGGAAGATGTTTAAAAAATGAAATGAGACTCAGTTAAGACCACCAGGCAGAAGCAGCTCAGTAGCACACAAATGTACAATTCACGGGCAACTATTTTCCCATTCTGTTTTATCTTTCTCCCTATCTTTAAAATGTTAGACACTGAGTTTGTGTATTGTTGGAGGAGCATAAAAGAGCAGCCCTGCTGGATCAGACCAAGGATCCATCTAGTTCAGCCTTCCCCAACCTGACACCTTCCAGATGTGTTGGACTGCAACTCACATAATTCCCAGCCAGCATGGCCAAAGTGTATAGCCAGATGCTTCTGGGAAGCCCACAAGCAGGGAATGAAGGCAAGAGCCCTCCTTGTTGTTTGTCCCCAGCACCTGGTATTTAGAGGTGCATTGCCTCTGAACATGGGTGATTCAATTTAGCTATCCCAGTTAATGGCAGCTGATCGGCATGTTTAATAGTAGTTAATCGACATTGCCTCTATGAATTTGTTTAATCCCTCCTTAAAAGCGATCTATGCCAGTGGCCAATCTTAAGTAACTGCACATTCTACACATGTGAAGTAGTACTCTTTTGTTTACTGCCATTTTAGGAGCTGAAGTGAAACAATCCCAGGCTATCCAGACACTTAAGAGCCTTAAGCATTTCAGTAATTCAGACAGCAGTCATTTATCTTTTGTCTGTTAACAAAGACGCCATATTCTAAATGAAATGAGAGCCCACCGCACTACCTTGCCCCTTAAAACCCACCATCTATAGGCTGGTAAAGAAAGCAATAACTGTAAGGCCTATTTCTGTGAATCGCATCAGCTTTACATCTGACATTTGATTTTCTGACAGCCTGTAATACCTAGAGGAAATGTGACAAGGGTTAAAATATAAAACGAATTTCAAATTTAGGTGATATGAAGGTAAGCAGGATCCAAAGCCAGGAACCAGAAGAACAAGACCTAACCCCTTTGATCCCTAAACTTTACGAAGGGGACTCATCTATATAATTTTGTGCCAGTTTAAGGTTCACCTGTCAATCTTTCCCTCTTGAGCTATCACTCTTCCTTAGTTTCTTTTTTTAACTAAAAAGAGCATCACCTGAAATACTATTCGCCCAGCCACAAAGTTCATAAAAATCAGTGGTGTAACTCAACTAGTCTAGGATATCTCCAGGTACAGGGTACAGGTTGTAGTAACTCCACTATAGGAATTATTTGACTCCAATATCAATTATAAATTATTTTTGAGTAGACAAACCTCTTGAACAAAGTTAAAATCATGTATCTTGGAAAACACAATGTAAGCTAACCAAGATTCAGCACTTAAACATAGTTTCCTATGACATGTGCACCAAGGATTATGGTTAAGTGCTTGCAAACAAGCCAGGATTTGTAAACCAACTTTGAACCCTTGTGCACATCTGGCTTACATAGCAAAGATTTTTGGCTTAATGTTACCCAAACACAACTTGGTTTGCACATAATGCTAACTGTTGAATTCTGGGTTGTTGTGATGTGTGAATGTGGCTATACAAACAAACCATGGTTTTTAAAGCATGAACAATGGGAAGGAAGTTTTCCTACTGATCCCAAATCGACACTATATACTATATGGTGTACATCACCTTCACCAAGAGGATTGCCTAATGCTTCAGCCTAGCTCTCCTAATTAATCCATTCAATGTCTTTCGACTTCAGCCACTCAGGTGTGGAGAGTAGCACAAAAAGTATGAAGAGTCAACATCCATTAACCTTTCTGAAAAGCCTCCCTAAAAATGGGAAGAAACTGTTTATTTGCTCAAACAGGGTTCTCTTTCATCTCTTTAGGATCAGGATTATGTCGATTTAACCCTTACACGGTTTATTTTTTAAACTCGAATCTCCATGGCCCACCAATGTGTTCTAAATTTACAAAGTAAAAGTATATACTCAGAATCTCTTAATCATCAAGTTATAACTAATCATGTTAACCTGAGTGCGTATTCTCGCATAGAGCACCAGAAGTGCTTTGCTGGATCAGACCAAGCTCCATTTAGTCCACCTTTCTTTGCAAGAATCCTGACAGCCAGCCAGTACAAAATGATCTACGTACCAGAAATTGGCCAATGTGGGGGCATGGCTAGCTTGCAACAAAGATGGACATCTAGGTCTTTAGCTCTCCTGCCCACCAAGCCTTTTAATTTTCTCAAGTGCACTTTGACTCTCAGCACCCCTCATTAAAAACCTAGACTATGCCAGGGAATGAAACAGAGTCTTGACTCAACCCCTGATTCATTCCTCAAAGCATATTTCCACCCTAAAATCACATAGATACTCAGGCCCTGGAGACTTGTCTCACTGTGAGACTTGTCTCACTGTTGCAGACATGGCATCCGGTTCCTCTAAAGCAGCAAAAGGCGCAAAAAGCAAGGATGACAGCCAGCCGGACGACAGCCTGAAATAACTTTTCCAACAACTACAATCAGAACTCCAAGAGGACTGGTCACTTGAATTGGAGCCACTAGTCAGGAAACTGACAGAGCTGACTGTGAATCCGACTAATATAGAATTAAGAATGTGTGAGGAATCCGATAAGGAGGTTAAAATCCAACAGATTTTTACGATTCGGCCGCCTGGATTCCAGTTTGCCAGCCCTACACTAGTGTCAACTCGCTATCATGCGAGTCGAGCCAGCTCATGGACTTCCATCTCTAAGATGGGCTGCGGTTTGCACATTAAAAAAAACAAATCCGCTAAGGAAATGTGCGCAAATGGTACTATTTGGGCCATTGGCATAACTTTACACAACTTGTATGACTTTACACAAATTGTGCAAATCACAGTATTTTGCATGTTTTGTGAAAATCAGCACCCAAAAAGCACATGGATCTAGCGCAATTTGCACAAATTGGCTGATTTTATGTAAATGGTGCTAGATCCACGTGCTTTTCGGGTGCTGATTGTGTAAAACATGCAAAATACCGCCATTTATGGAAAGTTATACAAATTGCAGACCGTTACACAAATTGCACCATTTGAGCAAATTTCCTTAGTTTTGTTTTTTTTTTAATGTGCAAACCATGGCCTGTCTTAGAGACGTCTGCAAAAAAACCTTGACTTGGCCTGCTTCCGATCATCGGATTGGAAGCCGGCAGGATGTCCATCGAGCTCAAATGAGCTGGACTTCCCAGCATCAGCACATCTCTACACAGTAAATGAAACCATGGAGCTAAGCCTAACTCAAAATGAGAAAGTTCTCAAACTTGCTACCCTCACTCAGGACCTCCAGACAAGGTGGAAGATCTGGAGAACTGCAGTCATCGGTTAAATCTGCATGTCCGTGGTGTGGAGGAACGCTAAGAGGGAGGGGATATGATCACATTTCTTTTGGCCTGGTTTGCTGAAATCTATCCGGACTTGCAGATCTGGACACTGAATGACATCTTCAACCGCTGGGACTTCACCCCAATTTTTTAAAACAGTTGATGCAGTGATGGGTAGAGATATGAATGGCATCCTTAATCACAACTTGGATAGAAGTACTAGTGCACCCCGACCACTTAAGGAACATATCACTCTAAAAAGCCTCCTTAATAAACATGGCTCAGCTGATGCACAGATGTTACATGGGAATCAGCACAACTACTCTTATACTCCACAAGACATGGGACATACTCACAAATAGATCTGTCAGTATCAGCTGCTCTCTTGCCAGCAGTAACTGATGCTAGCATAGGCCTGATTAATATCTCTGATCATGGTCTTAAGCACAGATATCACTCATAGCAAACATTTATGTGGAGACTGAATCCAAGCTTGCTCACAAGACAGCCCTTTAAAGAGAAAATTGTTGAGAGCATAGCAAATTTTTATGCAGACTATAGATCTGCCACAGATTCCACCAGCCTTCTGTTGGACACACTGAAGGCTGTCTTATGGGGGCTGTTCATTTAGGAGGGCTCCCTCTCTAAAAACAACAAGAAAAGCAAAATAATGAACTAACAAAAGAAGTGGGGCCTACTTTGATGAACATAAATGAACGGGAAGCAAATATATATATATATACACAGTAATACCTTGGATTACGAGTAACTCGGTATACAAGCTTCTCGTAAAATGAGCAAAATTTTAGCATTTGTTTCGATTTGGAGGACAAGCGTGTCTCGGAACACGAGCCACACGCTCTGCCCGTGACTAGCACCAAGTGCCAGCTCCCCGACTTTGCCTAGCCGGCAGGGAGCAACACACAGCCGCTCACTCTGCGGGCGCCTCGCGCTGCTGAGCCAGCTCCTTGCCTGGGAGCCCCATGGAGGTGAGGCATGGCCACTCGCGCTGCTGCGCCTCGCACCACTGCGCCGGCTCCCTGCCCGGGAGCCAGCAAAGCACAGCGCCAGCAAAGCCAAGCAAAAAAAGAGCAGCCTCCAAAAGTAGCCCCCAACCCAGCAGCTTCCTTCCCTACCGGCCCCGAAGACTTCTCAGCAGGGAACGAAGCAGCAGCACCAGCAGAGATCCCGAGCGCAGGGCGCAGCTCACTCGGTGGCCACGAGAAGCCTCGTTTGCCAGGGAGCGCAGGAATGTGGCCGCTTCCTCCGGAGGGCCAGGCTGGGCAGCTCGCGGGGGAAGGAGGAAGTGAGAGCAAGGATCGGGGCCGCAGCCAAATTGGGCTCCTCCTGCTGAACGGCAACTTTCTCTGCAACTTCCTGCCGCGGGGAGGGGGGTGAGGAGGCGGCCCGCGGCGGCAAAGCCCACTGGAATGTGCGTGCGGGGGGATGGTTGCTGGCTCGCGCTCCCTCCCCGCCTCCCCCCCATTTGGTTGTGCTTCCTCTCGTCCCTCTGGTTGCCCTGCCTGCGCCTCCCTCTCTCCCTCTCTCTCTCGGCCCCCCCCTTCCCTGCTTCGCTCCAGGGAGCCGGCAAAGCAGCAGCGCGAGTCGCAGGGAGATGAGCTGAATGGATAGGGAACTGAATGGAGCCTCCCTCTCTCTCTCTCTCTCGTCCCCTCCTTCCCTGCTTCGCTCCAGGGAGCCGGCAAAGCAGCAGCGCAAGGCGCAGGGAGACGCCTCCATTCGGCTCCCTGACAAGGAGCCAGCAAAGCTTTGCCGGCTCCCTGTCAGGGAGCTGAATGGAGATGCCTCACGCTGCCGCTTTGCCGGCTCCCTACCTGGGAGCCGGCAAAGCGGCAGCGCGAGTCGCGGGGAGACAAGCCGAATGGACAGGGAGCTGAATGAAGCCTCCCTCTCTCTCTCTCTCGTCCCCTCCTTCCCTGCTTCGCTCCAGGGAGCCGGCAAAGCGGCAGCGCAAGGCACAGGGAGACGAGCCAAATGGAGGAGCCAAATGGACAGGGAGCTGAATGGAGCCTCCCTCGCTCTCTCTCGCTCTCTTTCTCGGCCCCCCCTTCCCTGCTTCGCTCCAGGGAGCCGGCAAAGCGGCAGCGTGAGGCGCAGGCAAACCGAGCGGCCGTGCCACGCCTCCATTCGGCTCCCTGTCAGGGAGCTGAATGGAGGCGCCTCATGCTGCCGCTTTGCCGGCTCCCAGGCAGGGAAGCCCGTGGTGGCTTTGGCTCACGCTGCCTCAACCGGCGCCTTGCTCTTTTGCGCTGGCTCCCGGGTAGGGAGCCCCATGGAGGTGGGCACGCGCCAGCCTCGCGTTTTGCGCAGGCTCCAGGGCAGGGAGCCCCATTGTGGCTGCTCGATTGGCTGGTGCCTCCCACTGCTGCGCTGGCTCTCACTTCCTTCCTGCCCCCTCCCTCCGCGGGAAAGGAGACTTGGATTCTTGCATGCGTGTGGGTGCGAAGTGCGAAGCCTCTCCTGCCTTGCAAGGGGGCCGGTGAGTTTGGGAGCACATTGGGGCCCACGGATGGGAGTGGGAGGAAAATGCAGGGTGTGTGTGAAAAGTAGCAGAGCCCGGGAGAGGACGCCACAAAACGCAGGGAGGCAGCTGCTGCTCTTTGAGTTTCTGTCTCACTTCCTGCTAAGGTGCAAGGTCCCAACAGCAGCTTCCTGGGACAGCATCAAAGCCTACTGTATAAAGGCTGGAGGCAGGAGCAAGCTGGAGTGGCCCCTTGATCAATAAATAAATTAAAGCCAGTGTGGCATAGTGTGAGAGTGTTGGACTGGCATTTGGGAGATCCGGGTTCTAGTCCCCGCTTGAACATGAAGCTCACTGGGTGACTTTGGGCCAGTGACTGACTCACAGCCATACCTACCTCACAGGGTTGTTGTGAGGATAAAATGGAGAGGAGGACGATTATCTAAGCTGCCTTGGGTTCCTTGCAGGAAAAAAAAGTCTCCCAGTCTCAGTTGGAGTGCCTCACTCGTTCTCAACATCTGTACTGCAACAATGGCCTCAGAGAAGAAGAAACAAAAGGTTGAAAACGAAGGCAGTAAGAAGAAGGAGACGATTACGGTGGAAGTTAAAAAGGAAATCATTGAGAAGCATGCCCGAGGTAGCGAGTGGTCGACCTCGCAAGATTTTATAACAGGGCTACGTCAACAATTTGCACAATTTTAAAGAAGAAAGAAGAAATAAGGGGGCTAGATGCAGCAAAAGGAGTCACGAGAATATCAAAGCAGCGGCCACGTGCTCTGGAAGATGTAGAAAAGTTGCTTCCCATCTGGATAAACGAGAAGCAACTAGCAGGTGACACTGTGTCCGAGAACATAATATGCGAGAAGGCAAAGGCATTGTATGCCGACCTTGTAAGTATACTGCCAGGCTCGTCGACAGAAAATGACGAAGGCTTCAAGGCGAGCAGGGGATGGTTTGAGAACTTTAAGAGGAGAAGCGGCATCCATAGTGTTGTGAGGCACGGAGAGGCTGCGAGTTCGGACACTAAGGCAGCTGAGGTGTTTACTGCAGAGTTCCAGCAGCTCATGGTTTCCGAGGGTTACCTGCCACAGCAAGTTTTTAACTGCGATGAGACGGGTCTTTTTTGGAAAAAGATGACAAGGAGGACCTACATCACAGCAGAAGAGAAAGCGTTGCCTGGTCACAAGCCCATGAAAGACCGTCTCACCCTGTTGTTTTGTGCTAATGCAAGCGGGGATTTCAAAATCAAGCCCCTGCTCGTGTATCATTCTGAGAATCCACGAGCCTTCAAGAAATGCAAGGTTCGGGAGGGCCAGTTAAACATCATGTGGAGGTCCAACAGCAAGGCTTGGGTCACTCGCATCTTGTTTGTTGAGTGGATCAATGAGGTCTTCGCTCCT
Organism: Shinisaurus crocodilurus; assembly: GCA_021292165.1. Lineage (NCBI taxonomy): Eukaryota > Metazoa > Chordata > Lepidosauria > Squamata > Shinisauridae > Shinisaurus > Shinisaurus crocodilurus. The sequence goes on from CM037876.1 coordinate 241,849,278, forward strand.
TCAGTGAAGAAATACCTTTTAGAAAATGATCTGCCACTCAAAGTCTTGCTGATTATGGATAATGCTCCTGCTCATCCTCCAGGCCTTGAGGACGACTTACTGGAGGAATTTGAGTTCATTAAGGTCAAGTTCCTTCCTCCCAACACCACTCCATTAATCCAGCCCATGGATCAGCAGGTCATTGCCAACTTTAAAAGGCTTTACACCAAAGCACTGTTTCAGCTATGTTTCGAGGTGACAGAAGGAACAAACCTTACCCTCCGAGAGTTTTGGAAAGATCATTTCCACATTGTGAACTGCCTCAAGATCATCGATAAAGCCTGGGAAGGGGTCACCCAGAGAACCCTCAATTCTGCTTGGAGAAAACTGTGGCCCAATTGTGTTCTTGGACATGACTCTGAGGGGTTTGCTCAGGAACAGGAGCAGCCACTTGTTGATGAAATTGTGTCCTTGGGGAAGACCATGGGACTGGAGGTGAATGAGGATGACATTCAAGAGCTGGTGGAGGAACATGGCCAGGAGCTGACCACCAACGAACTGATGGATCTGCATCACGAGCAACAGCAAGAGGTTATGGAGGAGATCTCGTCTGAAGAGGAGGATAAAAAGGTGCAGGAATCCCTCACTTCAAATGAGATTAAGGAGATGTGTAAGATGTGGGAAACAGTGCAAAATTTTGTAGAAAAGCACCACCGAAATAAGGCTGTAGCAGTGCGGACGATAAATCTTTTAACGACAATGCAATGTCACATTTCCGCCAAATCCTCAAAAGGAAGCAAAAGCAAGTGTCATTGGATAGGTTCCTTGCTAAAGTTGCAAAAAAAAAAAAAAAAAGGAGATTCCAGTGAGCCAACAGATAGTGGCTGTTATAGTGGTGATCCCATTAGTGATCACCGTCCTACACAATAATCCTCCAATCCATCCTCCTCTCCTCTCTCTCGTTTCCCTAACACCAGCCACGATTCCTTTCAAAGCTAAAGTGCAGGTTAATTTGTTTTATTTCTAGTTTATATGTTCTGTATTTTGTATTACAATAATCATTCTTATATGATTAAATGGTTGTGGAATGAATCATCTGAGTTTCCATTAGTATTTCTAGTTTAAATGTTCTTTTTTTTTTTTTTTTACTATAATCATTTTTTTTTAAACTTTTAAATTTGTTTATTTGAATTTTAACATATACAAGACAACCGGACAACCAACAAAACATCTAATCCATTACAGAAATTGTATTAGATCAGCACAAAGTAAATCCACCCCCCCCCGAACCAACATTCAAAGGAACAAATCTGGCTGGGCACCTTTTCCGGAGTCTTTTTCGGCCATAAAGTAGTCAGTTTTGTGATAGGTGGATATTTGTAAGTTTATTGCATCCAAATGTACTGGAAGGCTTGAGGTATTTTTGTTGTAGATGTTCTGTATGAAAATTGGATAAAAGGCCACCATTCTGCTTCATAAGAGTTTGTTTTCTTTCCCCCCCCTGCAATTCTCAATTTTTGAGTTAGTTTTTCAATTAATGCAATTTCCCATACCACATTATACCAGTGATTGATGGTTAGCCCTTTGGCATCTTTCCATCCTCTTGCTATTAGTAATTTAGCAGCTTGTAATAGAAATCTTATTAGGTTCTTGTATAATAAATTTTTATTATCTCTTTGAAAAATGTTTAATATTGCTAATTCTGGAGTTTTAGTTATCTCTGTCCCTACAATTTTAGATATTTCTTTGAAAACTATTGTCCAGAAGCGGGATACTTGCTTGCAGGACCACCACATATGTTTCTGTGATCCGATTTCTCCACAGGCTCTCCAGCATAGGGGAGAGTAGTTTTTATTAATATGAGATATTTTGTGAGGAGTCCAGTGCCATTTCTGTATTATTTTCAGTGAGAGTTCTTTGAATTTTGTTGAAATCGCTTTAAACGGGAATTCATCCCATATATTTTCCCATTCTTCATCTTCTATTTGCATTCCCCATTCTCTTTCCCATTTTCTTTTAAGAGGAAGGCTATTTCCCATGTCTGTTTTTATCAGAAGTGCATATAAATCTGACATTAATCCTTTTTCCTGATCTGTAAAAGTTAATAATATCTTTTCAAATTGTGTCAGATCTCTGGTGCCTTGTTTTTTCACATTCTCTAGTCTAATGAATGAGCTTATTTGGTACCATTGTAACCAAGTAATTGCCGTATTTCGTAATGTGTTTCTCCATGTGTCTCTTGGTAGTGGTTGTGAGTTATTATATAAGTCTCGTAATATCAATAGGTTATTATTTTTCAGTGATTCTCTAGATATCTGTATGTCTTTAACTGGAAAATTTGGGTGTGCGTAGAGTGGTATTAATGGTGAAATTCCTGGCATCAGTGTCTCCTTTCTTCGTTTCCATATCTTTAATATTATTTCCATATTGGAGTGTTGATTTTGTATACCTTGTGTTATTCGTTTTTTGACAAAGGGTATTGTGTGTGGATTATCTTGTGCTAACAAAAAATTTCTATTTTGACCCAATGTTTATTTTTATTATCTGCCATGAATGATAATAGATGTCTCAGTTGGTAAGCTTCATAGTATAATTTTAGTGATGGAATTCCCCACCCTCCATCAATGGTGGGTCTGTATCTGAGATTTCTTGCCATACGTGGTTTCTTACCATTAAATATAAATTTTTCTAGGGTGTCTTGCCATGATTTAAGCCATCTCATAGGTACTTCTATGGGTAGAACATAAAATAAGTATGTGAATTTAGGTATGACTATCATTTTGATGGTGGCTAATTTGTTCATTGTGGTTAAGTTCAATCTTTTCCATCTTTTGAGGTCTTTCTTGATATTTTCCCATACTTTGGAATAGTTTAGTGTGAAGGTTTTGTTTGGGTTTTTTGCAACTTGAACTCCTAGATATCTAAAGGCTTTGTGAACTATAGGAATTTGTAGATTTTTAGAAATGTCAAGTTGATTGTTTGCCCCTATATTATAACTCATGAAGTCAGATTTGTCGTAATTTACTTTTAAGCTAGACGCTGCTTGAAAATCTTGCAGTTCTTGACGTAGTGGTTGCAATGCCTCTATTAGGTTTTGTATTGTTAATATCAAATCATCAGCATACATGCTGAGTAAGTATGGTTGGTCTTGAATTTGTATACCTTGTATAGCGTCATTATGTCTGAGTCTGTCTGCTAGAAATTCTATAACTAAATTGAATAACAGAGGGGAAAGGGGGCAACCCTGTTTGGTTCCTGCATTTAGTTGAAAAGGGCGTGAATCATAAGAATTGAATCGTATATTTGCTGTTGTTTTGTTATATATGGCATTAAGAATGTGAGAGAAATTTGGGCCAAAGTTGTACACAGATGTGCTCTCCAGTAAGAACTGTAAATTAACACTGTCAAATGCTTTGAACAAGTCTAGAGCAATTATGGCTAGCGGGGTGTTTGTTTTTTTACTGTATTTTATTATGCTATATAGCCTGCGTACAGGGTCTGCTATATATCTTTTTGGAATAAAACCATGTTGATCTTCATGTATTATTTCTCCTATCACAAATTTTAATCTATTAGCCCATATGGTGGTAAATATTTTATAATCTATATTTAATAAAGAGATGGGTCTGTATGATTCTGGGAGCTCAGGATTTTTCCCTGGTTTTAATATCAAGATGATTCTGGATTGTGTCCATGTGTTAGGAAGTGAGGCTCCATCTAGAATTTCATTATATAATGACAATAGTCTTGGGGCTAATAATTCTGTATATGCTTTATAAAATTCACTTGTAAAACCATCGGGTCCCGGTGACTTGTTGGGTTTTTGTGTTTTAATGGCTTCTGTTATTTCTTCTATCGTAATCCTTTGTTCTAGGATTTGTTTACTTGCTTCAGTTAATCCTGGGATGTTTGTTTTGCTCTGATACTTTCTAATTGTGTTCCTGTCTTTTTCTTCCCCTTTGTATAGTTTTTCAAAATAATCTACAAAAATGTCACCCATCTCTTCTATGTCATATGTTTTATTCCCCTGTTTGTTTTTAAGAGCATTTATTTTGTTTTTGTCCCTCCTTTTTTTTACCCTGTTTGCCAAGAGTTTGGATCCCTTTCCATCAAATTCATAATGTTTTTGTTTAATATATAGTAAATTTATCATGGTTTGATCTAATTCCAATAAATTTAATTCTGTCCTTTTCTTCTCCATTTGCTGTCTGATCTTTTGTTCCCCTGTTCGTTTATATTGTACAGTAAGTCTTTCTAGTTCTAATTCTGTTTCTGATTTTCGCGTCCGTCTCTTTTTATTCATGTGGCTCATCTCTTTGATACTCAGTCCTCTAAGAACCGCTTTCATTGCTTCCCATCTGGTCCTTTCTGTTGTGTCCCCTGCTTTATTTTCTGTGAAGTAGTTGTCTATTCCCTTTTGTAAATTTTCTCTGCTTTCTTTGTTTGTTAAAAGGATGGGATTGAATCGCCATATATAATTGCTCTTGGTATAGTTGTTTACTGTGAGTTGGACAGATACCGGTGCATGGTCTGTCACTTTTATGGGTCCTATATCTGCCACTGTGACGTTTTGCATCAGTGTACTAGTTAGCATAATTGTGTCTAGCCTTGAGAAAGTTCCATGTACCCTGGAACAAAATGTGTGTGTGTAGTCTTTGTTGTTAAGTTCTGCCCATACCTCCCTTAAATTAAATTTGTGAATTATGTTTAAAAGTTTTCCTGCTCGTGTGCTATGTGAGTCTGTTTTATTATATAATCTTATATCTTTTTGTACTTTTCTAGGTTCAGCTCCTTGCATGTTCCAATTAGTGTCTGCTCCAATTATTGCCTCTGCTTTTGAAAAGGTTCTCAACTTTTTCAAAACTTTATGTAGGAAGTCTAGCTGTCTTTCGTTTGGACTGTATAATGAGGCTAATACTATTTGTTTGTTTTGATTTAGTGTTCCCTCTACAAATACGTATCTGCCATTGGGGTCTTTCTGTACTTGCCGTATTGCAAAGTCCACTGTGTTATGTATTAATATTGCTACTCCCCTGGATTTGTTTGTTCCTTTTGCTATATGTACAGTTTTCCATTGACTACTGTTAAAAATTCCTTCCCTTTTTTGGGCTTTGTGTGTCTCTTGTAGAAATAGTATTTTTGGTTTTAGATCTCTTATTAGTTTATGAAGCCTCGCCCTTTTTAACTGATTCCCCATGCCTTTAATGTTTAGAGTTAGCACCTTAAGGTCTCCCATGGTATATGCCAATTTCTGTCTGCCTTGCCCATTATCGAACCCAGCTCAGTCGTGTCCTCCCTCCCTCCCCTGTCATTCCCCAACCTTCTCATTTTCCCTAACTTTAAAACTCCTTTGCAGCTCTCTCTTAGCATAACTAAAGCTGCGAATGCAGGTGAGATCCTCCCCTCCCCTTACAGAGAGAGTGATCCACGTGTTCTTCACCCTGCCTTGAGGCTATGGTTTGTTCTTTTCAGATTCCTTAAAACTATAACTGAGCAGGTCAATCTATTCCTTCATAGATTGACTACATAGAGGCAAGAATTCCCCCCCCCCCCTATTTTATCAATGGTTTAAAACAGCATGACTCTACAAACAAAGAATATTTTCTCTCCCCTTTGGGGCTAGTCTCCCTCCTCCCTTTTCCTCCCCCTTCCCTTTGCTATGCATTTGAATATTTACACTTCAATTGTCTTTCACTTTGTTTTTGTCACCTCCTGTGGTTCACTGTTACTCAGTTTCTCTCATCTCTTCCTTTGTGGCAGAGTTCTCAGGATTCTTGGGGTCTGTGGATTTTCATAGTCATTTCTTTCCCGCCTGTTTTTCTGGGTGTCTGTTTACAGTGTTCCAGCCATCTCCTTGTGGCTCTTGGCCTGTTTCTTCTTCTCCATTATCTGTTTCTTCCTGAGTAGCCTCTGCAGGGAGTTCGATGCTTAGTGTTCTGAATAGCTCAGTCATTTCCAGGGGGGAGGCTGCAATCAGCGTGTGTCCCTTGTTGGGGATTATTATCTTGAAGGGGAATCCCCAGTGATATTTAAGCCCCAGTTCTCGTAGTTTCAATGTGTAGGGCTTGAGGAGTCTTCTTTTCTGCAGCGTCTCTGGTGCCAGGTCTTGCATAATCATTACAGGTTTGTCATTATATTTTATTTCTTTTAAAAGTCTTAGCTTTTTAAAGAATTCGTCTTTCTTGTTGTATCTGCTGAAACATATTACCAAGTCTCTTGGAAAGCTGGACTTTTTCCTTCTGGGTCCTAGTACCCTGTGAGCTCTTTCTAAGTCATCAGGTTCTATCGGGCAGTCTGGAGTTAATGAGGTCAGCCATTTTGCTATAAAAACCTTAATGTTTTCACCTTCTGCTTCTTCTTCCAAGTTTTTTATTCTCAGATTACACCTTCGGTTGCGATTTTCTTGGTCTTCAATCTTTGATTTATTTTCCGCTACCGCTCTTTGTAGGGTTTTTATCTTTTCCTCCTGTTGCTGAGCTTTTTCTGCAGCTTTATTTGCTGTTGTTTTTACTGCCTCCACCGTTTCTGTTATTTCCTTCAATTTGGTGTCCAGCAGTTCTGCCCAATGGTTCATCAGTTCTTGTTTTAATGTTTTTAATTGTTGTAATATTGCCTCCTTCATTTCGTTATTCAATATCTGTGCGCTTGATCCTGGCTCTTCTGTGTGTTCTCTGTCTTCTCCAGTAGCCATTTTTATTCTCTGAGTATGCTGTACTGCCTTGTGCAGTGTTTTTCTTTCTTTGTAGGGAAAGTAGTGTGTAATCTCGCTGTTTTTCGTTTTGCTAGATTCCTCTGTCATTCCCCATCAGAACTTTAAGTTTTTGTTGCTTGTTGGGCTTTTTAAAATGTTGTAGAGTCCTCCTTTTTAGTTTTAGGGTGAGAGCTCTCCCTCTACGCCGCCATCTCTTAGGCGTGCTAGCTCCGCCTCTACTATAATCATTTTTATATGATTAAATGGTTGTGGAACGAATCGTCTGAGTTTCCATTATTTCTTATGGGGAATCTCGTTCTGATATAAGGGCGTTTTGGATTACAAGCATGGTTCCGGAACGAATTATGCTCTCAAACCAAGGTATTACTGTATGCTAAACTAGTGGTTGAACAGGCAGAACTGAAAACTCTTGAAATTGGCAAAATATGATCCTCCCCAATCTGTATACTACACAATTATTATGGATTTGGAAACAAGGGAACAAAGCTACTTGGTAGGTCCCCCAAACAAAGGAGTGCTAGGAGCAATAATCCCAGATATTCTAATGAAAAAGGGGTCAATAGCAACCAATCCTAAGCTTATTAGCAAAAACTTTCAGGAGTTTTATGCCACTCTATACATTTCAGAAAACCCTGATCCCTCAGCTACAGAGACCTATAGAGATTCCTTAGATACAAAAATAATTGAGGCCAAACACAGATCAATGCTTAACCAACCTATAACAGAATGAGAGGTTGCTAAGGCAAATCCCCTGACATTGATGGTTTTACAGGGGTATTTTTTAAAGTTTTTGCCACCTCAATCTTGCCACGTCTGACAACCATCCTTAATGAAATCTTAAGGGGTTCCAAGATTCCAGAATCTTGGAAAAGAGCAAGGGTGGTAGCAATTCCTAAGGATGGTAAAGACCTAAAAGTACCAGGATCATACCACCCAATTGCACTGTTTAACCAAGATGACAAGCTGTTTACATCAATCCTGGCCAAGCAACTGAATCAATTCATCACACAGTACATCCATCTGGATCAAACAGGATTCATGCCAGGCAGTCAGATGGCTGATGCTATCCGAGTCCATCATAGCAACTTTACTAAATCCCTGGTCTTTATTGTATCCTTAGATGCTTTAAAAGCCTTTGATTGGGTGGAATGGCCCTATCTGCTCAAAGTTTTACCAAAAAATGGGCATGGGTGAGCATTTGCAGATAGCAGTGGCCCAGCTCTATGCTGCCTCGGAGGCACTCAGCCATACAAATAAAATGGGACTCTCTACCTATACAACTGCATAGGGGGACAAAACAAGGGTGCCCACACTCCCCTCTTCTTTTTGCCATTACTATAGAACCCCTAGCACAAACAATTTGTCATCACCCTAAAAATAAAGGGGTCACAATCGGGCCCATTACCCCTTGATTAATCTTTATGTAGATGATGTCCTTCTATTACTTCCCAATCCCGAAACAGCTATACCAGTTCTCAAAGAAATGCTGGCCACTTTCCAACAACATGCTGGTCTTAAAATAAATTATGACAAATCTGACTTATTTTCCCTAGAAACACAGCTTCAAACCCAAAAGAAACTTTTAAAAAAAACAACAACAACCCAACTAACAGACACCCCTGTCTAAAATACCTGGGCATTCAAATACCAAAGGACTTGCAACAGCTAGCTCCACGAAACCACACACCTGTCATAAAATGGATGAAACATAAATTAAAAGTATGGGCTAATATGAAGAAGCTATGCATTATGTACAATTCATTGCCTCTATAAAAATCGTGATTCTGCCCAAGCTTCTTTTCCTTTTTCATATGCTTCCCATTCCCCCAGCAGATAACAAACTGAAAAAATGGCAACTACTAGAGATTTATCAACAAGGGGGGGAAGTCTAGATTAATTAAGACTGCATTAGTAACTCAGCCAAATGAGAGAAGGGTTTGCTATACCCAATTTACAATTATATTTTGCCTCTTTCCAGATCAAGCAATTAACAAGCATCATAAGAAATGATATGGACATATCCTAGGTTTCTATGGAAACATTAAATAGTGCCCTCCCACACCTAGCACTTTCCTTTAAGAAATTTACCAAGGCTGAAATAGAGAGGATTAAAAAAAAAAAAAAAACCTTCTAGAAAGCAGCACACAAAATTTGGAAACCATGGGTAACATTTCTTGCTCCCTCCCCTCCCCCCTGTGCCCAATTTTAAACCACCCTAAATTTGTAGGATCAGATGAACCAGCACAATTCCTGGATTGGAGGGAGAGGGGCTATTTCCATGTTAGAGCCTTGTTTATAAGGGGAGAGCCCATCTCCCTCCTTATGCTGGAGGCAAGTCTACAAGAGGTGAAGCATTCCTGCCTACCAAAACACCAAATAATCAATTTTGCTAAAACACTAGCTAGAGAAGAAGGGAGTGCTAATGATCTTTGAAAATGCATGCTTCATCATCAGGCGATCACTCGTGACCGAGTAAGATTGTCTTCCGGGATAAAATGAGGAAATTCTAAAGAAGATTGTGTAGACTCTAGCGATGGGTCCGTAAGTGACTGTGGAGGCCAATTCTAGATCCACACAGCTTCCCACAGTGAGGACACAGGTTACCAGATAGAAGATGGTCCTGTAAAGGATTCATTTGATGTGCTTTTCGCTTAGCACGTTTCTCCCTTTCACCTTGCACTCGGGCTTCTTCAAAGTCTATGGAACCTTTGTGAAAGGCCAACCTCCATTTAGATCGTTCATGGGCCAGAGCTTCCCAGTTTTCGATGTTTATATTGCATTTTTTTAGATTAGCCTTATGAACATCTTTAAACCTCTTATGTTGACCACCGATATTCCGCTTTCCATCCTTGAGTTGGGAGTAAAGTAACTGCTTTGGGAGACGGCAGTCAGGCATTCGAACAACATGACCGGTCCACTGAAGTTGGCGTTGAAGGATCATTTTTTCAATGCTAGTAGTCTTTGCTTCTTCCAGTACACTGACATTTGTTCGCCTATCTTCCCAAGTAATTTGCAGGATTTTCCGGAGGCAACGTTGATGAAACCTTTCAAGGAGGTGGAAGTGACGTTTATAGATAGTCCATGTTTCGCAGGCATACAATAAAGTTGGTAATACAATGGCTTCATAAACCAGTGTTTTGGTCTTCTTACAAATATCCCGATCCTCAAACACTCTATGTTTCATTCGAGAAAATGTGGCACTTGCGGAGCTCAGACGATGCTGGATTTCACTGTCGATGTTAGCTGTAACAGAAAGATAGCTGCCAAGATAGAGAAAATGATCGACATTTTCCAGTATTGTCCCGCCAAGCTGGATAGATGGCATCACCAAAGGATTGGCTTGCACTTGCTGATGAAGCACTTTGGTTTTTTTGATGTTAAGTGAGAGACCAAGTTTTTCGTATGCTTCTGCAAAAGCATTTAGGATAGTTTGGAGATCATCCTCTGAATGTGCGGAGACCACATTATCATCAGCATACTGAAGTTCCACAACGGAGGTTGTAATTACCTTACTTTTTGCTTTCAGCCTGTTGAGATTAAAAAGCTTTCCATCTGTTCGATATATAATTCCCACACCGGTGGGAAGTTTCCCCTTGACAAGATGTAAAACCATGGCGATGAAAATGGCAAATAATGTTGGGGCGATAACACATCCCTGTGTTATAACACTAGCTAGAGAAGAAGGGAGTGCTAATGATCTTTGAAAATGCATGCTTAACCCAGCGTAGTTCCATGAAAGGTCATGTCTCTGTACTATATAAATAGTTAAGTTATCTCATCTATGGAAACTCAACAGGGCTAAAATTAGTATGGGAAGCAGACCTGAACACAACTATAATGAAACACCAATGGTCCCAACTTTGGTCTACCCCGCCCCCTTTGCACAATTTCAGCACAAATAAGGGAAGCCACAACATACGCAATTTTAACAAATCTTTTCCACCACTATTCTTCAGAGGATGTGGTCATATTGGTTCCTTAATAGATATGTGGCAATTATGACCAATAGCTGTAGACTTTTGGAACCAACTTCTTTCTACGATATGTGAAATTACTGAACAGCGAATTAAAAACTGTGGAGTCCTACTCCTACTTTCAATTTTCAAAGATGAGAATGAACAGCTTTTACATAAAGACTTGATTGCTGATATGCTTGCAGCTGCCTGGCTTGAGACTGCATTAAATTGGACATCTTCTACTGGACTATCGATACAAAAATGGATGAACAGAACATGGAAAATAGCTCTTTCTGAAAAGCTGATGCATAGACCAAGACTTATAAAAGGACTGGAAAACCAAGACTTATTCATAGAAGTGTGGTATCCATTTATTGAATATGTTACTTTATATTAAAACTCAATTAGAAAGGAAAAAAGAAAGAAAGAAATTGGCCAATTGGCCAACAGTGGCTAAAGATCTACCTTCTGCCCACCTTTGCTTTAAATATTTCATTTTCCTCCAAGAAGTTAAGGAGAAGTCCTCCCAACAAATGAATACAAAGTAAAGCATTTTTTTTTAAATGCACATTAAAATTAACCTCTGTTCTTGAATTGACTGGACATATCTACCAGCAGTGCAATACTCTTTGAAAGCCTTGATTTCCTAAGCCATTCAATACTGCACTCTAATTCTAAACACACTTAAGTAACTTTTGGGCGATGAGGTACATGCTGAGGTCTTAATAGTACTATAATCCTATCCCTCCACAAAAAGCATACCTAAGCCTAGAGTGCTCTAAGACCATCTTCCACCATCATATAGGCAGGTGACTAATCTCTGAAGCATCATTTTAGCCAGAGTACTGCTAGAGAGACAATTCTTCTACTCCTAATTGCAGAAATTGACAGGTTATTAAAAAACATGGTTCATCCGAATGACAGCTCCCAGTGAGGGAAATGTTTGTACAATATAACCAAACATACAGAAAGAAACAAAAATCTTTCCAGAATAGCAGTATATCTATATATCAAATTGCATAAGCCAGCTGTAGATACCAACTGGAAACTAGAGCTAAGCCAAAGGGGGTGAGGCCCAAATTTTGCAAATACTTCTGTGCCCAGACCCATCAAGCTATTGTCCTTTCTGGTGAATTGGGGGGTGGCAGGAGGAGACAGCCCTGTTGCCAATAGAACCAGGTTAATGCTCCTTATCCCCAATTCAGCTCTAGTCACGTGAAGTTATATGTGACTAGTTGCATCAGTTGTGCATGCGCATCTGAATATGAAACCCAATGAAAGTAATGCAGGGGTGCCAAACCAGCATAGAGTGAGGGGCTAAATTCCCCCCCCCCCCGGCCCTCCATGAGCTGCATGACATCATGTCGACAATAGTGAGGACCCGTTGGTCTGTGGCAATAGTATGCCAGGCTTAGTAGAAACAGTGAAGTCTAATTCCAAAAGCAAGGGACTATGGTTTGTATACAGGGGATACAAATGGAATCTAAGATGACATTTAGAGGCCTCCAATACTTTGTGGTGGCTGGAAGACCTGAACTTCATAGCAGAGAAAGACTTTCTGGCTCCAAAGGCCAGTGCGAAGACTTTGCCCCTGGGAAACAGGAGATATGAGACTGGGGAGTCATCACAGACCAAATGAAAAACTGGATTCTTCACTGATTGCAGAGTTTGCTTAATCTCTAGTCCCAAAGATTGTGCCATCCACAGGAGTTTCTCAAGATAAACCTTGGTGTCTTCCATAAAGGAGGGAGGTTTTGATCGTCCACGCTGAAGTTTGTGGAAGAGCTTGATGCTACACCCAATGTAAATGACTCAGAATTGAAAACATAGTCCACATCCTAAGAAAGATGGTACAGGGGTCAAAGGAGGTACCAACTTAGTTAAAGTAGCCTCTGCTAAAGCTGAAATGGAAGTCAAAGGTGTTTCTGAAACAGGAATGGGTCAGTATCAGCAGGAAAGCAGCATCTTGCTGGATGGGGGATCCAGCTGAGGAAGAAAGTGTGGCAAGCGACAAAGCAAGTGTTGGGATCAACAAGGTGCTGTGGCAGATTCAGCTGGGGCCTCATTTAAGGTAGCAGTCGTTGTCACAACAGCTGGTACCAACACAGATTTGGAGAGGTGGAAATGACGGTGGGGTATATGGAGTCCCACAGAACTAAGGCATGAAGCATCAGCTGTAATAGCTGGTAGAGTATCCAGAGCAGGGGATACCCTCACTGTCAGCAAGTCATGATGCTCTTAACAAGAGGCGCCCAGTAATGGTAGTGTGGGGATGGCTCCCAACTTTGACAGAGTCACATTTCATAATGGGATGAATGTATGCAGCAGTCCTGAAGCAATGGTGAAGAAGATAGGTGAGTGGATAGAAGAAGAAAGGAATGAGACAGAGAGGAAAAGAAAAATACCTAGCTTTTCATGGAGGAAGGTAGAGAAAGTTTCAATGATGCAACCACTGTTACAGTCAAGAATGAAATGAGTGGCAAGGAAGGGGTCGCATACCTTTGAGGGTGCGTACTGTGGGATGGTGGCAGGTCTTCCACCAAAATGTTTCAATCCAAAGCTCTAAAAGGTTCTGAATGTTGCTCTGTGATGGCACAGAACCCAGATATGGAGCTGCACATAGACCATGAAAAACTACAACTAGCTGTTAAGTGCAGTGAAAAGGGGTACTGTGTAAGTTTTAGTGGAGCTGCTCATACTTTGTAGAAGTTCACCTCACCTCAACATTTTCAAAAGCAGAATTTTGCCATAGCTCTACCTGAAGGCCAATAAGTGAATGAATGAGCGCTGGGCCGAAAACAACAGAATGAAATTTAATAGGGATAAATGCCAAGTGCTGCACCTAGGGAGAGGAAACCAAATGCAGAGTTACAGAATGGGGGACACTTGGCTCAACAATACTACAAGTGAGAAGGATCTTGGAATTGTGGTAGATCACAAACTGAATATGAGCCAGCAATGCGATGTGGCTGCAAAGAAGGCAAATGCAATTTTGGGCTGTATTAATAGAAGTATAGCTTCCAAATCGCGGGAAGTGATAATTCCCCTTTACTCGGCACTGGTTAGGCCTCATCTTGAGTACTGCGTCCAGTTCTGGGCACCTCACTTTAAGAAGGACATTGACAAACTGGAGAGGGTTCAGAGGAGGGCAACAAGGATGATAAAGGGACTGGAAACAAGGCCCTATGAGGAGAGACTGAAAGAACTGGGCATGTTTAGCCTTCAGAAGAGGAGACTGAGGGGAGATATGATCGCACTCTTCCAGTATTTGAAGGGATGTCACACAGAGGAGGGCAAAGATCTCTTCTCGTTCATCCCAGTTTGCAGGACACGGAATAATGGGCTCAAGTTACAGGAACCTAGATTCCACCTAAACATCAGGAAAAATTTCCTGACTGTCAGAGCAATAAGACAATGGAATCAACTACCTAGGGAGGTTGTGGGCTCTCCCACTCTGGAGGCATTCAAGGTGCAGCTGGACAGACATCTGTCAGAGATGCTTTGACCTGGATTCCTGCATTGAGCAGGGGGTTGGACTCGATGGCCTTGTAGGCCCCTTCCAACTCTACTTTTCTATGATTCTATGATTCTATGATTATTTAATGATTGAGATTCAAAAGAAATATGCATGCTACATCTGCTTAAACAATGGTTGTATCTTATGCAGCACAGCATCTCCCTTCCTCCCACATCACAAGATGCCTTTGAAATTCAGAGGAGGTACCAGTACCCTTTCCACCTTACCATTGCTTATTTCAGGTAAGTCAAATTTGGTGAAATCCCACCACTGAAGCCGGTAGGTGGTATTGGCAATATTGCTGGCCACAGCAGACTGTCCATCTCCAATCACAGCCCCTAAGAGAAAAAAAAGATTACTAAATCAATCTCTCAACTTCAAAGAACAGATAATCAAAACACACCACTTAAGAGAAGAAGGCCAAAGGTTTATTGGTTCCTTAACAAAATGAAAAAGGCAAGTCAGAAAATATATGGAAGCCAGAGGAAAAATGGTAAATATAACTAAAAATGCTGTCAAGTGGTAACATCAGTGAGAGCTTTTGGATAAAGATGATAAACAACAATAAATCATCAGGATTACACCAGCATTAACCAAGGAACTGAGAGACACACACACATTGCATAACCAATAACTACAATACGTAATAGCCCTGTTCAGAAGTATCCCTCACATATTAGACAATTGAGGGGAAAGTGAGGCTGCACTGATTAGCCCCACCCAACATAGCATGCAGCAACTAGTCTCTCCCCCGCCATCCACGCATACAGCCTGAATATCAGCAGGAAAGGCAATCTCCCTGCAGATGTTCGCACTGTAGGCGTGGACACAAGAGGGAGGGGCTAGTCGCCACACATGATGTTGGGGTGGGGCTAGTCAGCATGGCTCTGCTCCCCCCTTAACATGTTTGTTCAACACATGAGAGATACTTCTCAATAGGCTTAATTTGCACTAAAATTAAGTAAACATGACAACTAATGCAGTGGTGTGTGTGTGTGGGTGTGTGTGTGTGTTTTAATAGTACAGCTGGTCCGTGCATGTGCCAATAAGCCAAATCCATTATAAATTTCAGCTGCTCCACAGATTTTGAGAGGAATCTGGAAGTGATTTAGTTGCTCTGGTTCTTGATGAAGTTTTCTGAATAATCTAGCAATGTTCACAGAAGAAGACAGAATATTAGGTTAGAAAAAATACTGCGATTGCTGTGGCGCAGCAACTCTGATGCTTATTTATTTATTATATTTATATCCCACCTTTTTTCCTCTTCCAAGGAACCCAAGGCGGTTTACATACTCCTTCTCCTTTCCATGCTTACAGGCATGGAAAAAGCAAATTAACGTAGTTCTTTTCTTCTGTACTTTACTTGTTTGGATAAAGCAAGCACAATATCCCAGTGAGATATGGGACACAACTCCAATTGCCCAGCCACTAGCAATTACATAATAACCCCTAGTAAACCAAACCTACATATGATAATTAGAACTGTCACTGAAATGCACACTTAACCAATTCAGAATACAAATTTCTCTGGTTCAAACACTCTGTTGCATTATGAACCAAGCACAATTCACTTCAAAAGTTCTTCTCTGGCTCATATTGTCATATGAGCCAGTGTAGCTCTCTCCTGGAACCTTGAAGTCTGCAACAACAGCGTCCCAGGTGCAACAGAAACATAGTTCTCCAAGGCATCAATCCATACTATATAAATAAGGCACCCTGGAGGCTGCATTTTCCATTATTCCATGTGGCGGGATGACTGCTGATGAACTGATCACTTGCAGTGGGCTTTTGAAATTAGGCCTAGGGCTACATGTGGTGCTAGGGCTGCAGATTGCCAACCCCTAGTTTAAGGGGCTGCAGACAGTTGGGAGGGGGTCAGAGGGGATGGTGAGAGGAGTTCAAATCACACTGTGCTCTTGATAACCTCAATGACTCTGTGATAGGGTATACATTCAGAACTGGTATGGGGGCGAACAAACTATTTTCTGATTATTGTCTTTTGGAAATACCTCTTAAGACACCACAGTGATAAACATGCACAAAGCCTATGTGCTGAGTCCTGAAGCCCATAGGCTGAAATCATTCCCTACAAGGGAGCTGGGGCTGGTGGAATGTTGGTGAAAGACAAAGAGTCAATTCATTTGCTTCCTAAGGACTGGTAAGCACTTGTATATGTTCTTCTGGTATAAGCAAAGTGGAAGTGTGTTTGCACGCAAGTTTATAAGTATGTACAAACTAGAGATTTTACCATCCTAAATAATTTGGCAAGATCCACCAACTTCATGGCCTCACCAATGACTCAAAAATGGCATTATTGGAATCTATTCCTTCTTAGCCTCACACTAAGCCACCCTGCATAAGCTACGCTGCATGGGTTGTTCACAGAACAACCCATGGTGCGCCCAGCAGACAATCAGGTTCGCCACGGCTTGTTCTGCCCCCTTCCCTTCAGTCCTCCAGCTGGCTCTGGTATGTATCCCAGGCACCTTTGTGACAGAATCCGCATCCGGCAATCCCTTGCTCTCCTGCTACATCAGCAACCTTCTTACTATTGGTCCGCTGCGTGTTCAGGGCGTGTTTTGCCTTTGCTGGCTCCTGACGGAAAGTTTTCCCATACCTCCACTGCCCCTACCTGCCGACACCTGCCTGTTTTTCTAATAAAAACTGTGCACCTTTTCATGCCCTTCTGTGGTTTTTATTTGTTTTTGCCTGCCCATGCTGCTTCTTTAGTATATCCAGTCTCCCTCTTCCTCCCCTTCCCTCTTTGAACCGGGTCTCGCTCTTGCTCTGTAACCCCCCCTCCACTCTCTGACTCCCTGGGTAGCGGTTTGCATTGCAGCCACCACCTCCGCACCCCACACACCCCGCCGTCGGCAAAGCTGTTTTCGCTCACCTTCCCTCTGCCTTTGTTGCTTCGGACAGGGAAATCTCATTGGCTCATGCCACTGAGCATGTCCTCCCTTGACTCCAAGATGCTGTGCAGGAAGGATGCAGCAAGCAACAATCACATCTGGTACGAGGTCTTCCTCCACATCCAGAAGTGTGTAGAAGGAGTGCCACTGTGCCTTGTAAATGCCATGCTTTACAGGAGTCTAGCGTGGCTATGGTGGTAGTTAAGGTTTTTCTGTTTGGCTATCCTCAGAGCCCGATACAGTGCCATAAGCCATGGTAAGTGCGAAGTCCTGGTCTCCGAGAATGAGGGGGCATGTGGGGAGGCTGTTTACTGTACATGGGGAGTTGGGGAAGAATCTGCCCATGGCCAGCTTTCTGTAAAGGTGAGTTCCAAAAGACAGCCATGTCATGGCTTCTCCCCGAAACCCCTGCGTAAATGTCCATAAATCTCCCTTAAGATTCCACAAGCGCCTGGAGGACAATGTTGTAACAGCATTTACGGTTGTAGAACTTCTCAACCTGCCCTGGAGGAGCTAAAATGTGTATGTGCTAAGAATCCAGGGTGCCCACCACCCAAGGGAACCCCAGTTCACAGAAACCCCTCATGTTCTTTCTCTCATCCCCCACCTTTATGACATCAGCGAGGTAGAGCTCTTTCAGAAAGCGCAAATTCTCTCTGAAGTTTTCACAGGCAGTAGATTTCCCTACACTGAAGGTGCTGCTGAGGGGGAGGTACCTAATGTTGAAAGCAAGTTTGTGCAACGTCAGCCAACCTTTTTTCTGATATGGATTTCTACATTACGGTGTCTGAGTGATGGATTATAGGCCCAATTTCTGATGCTATGATTTCAAAAGTGGACCGGTATATGTGGAAAGTGCTGTAAAATCTGGCATTGTCCTAAGCATCCATGCCCAGAAATGATGTCCACATGGCTTCAGTGCACGGGAGTGACCACCATGGGATGACACATATGTCTGTGGTGAGCTCCTCCACCACGGTAGCAGCAACACCGGCAACACAGTCTCCTTCCAGGAAGGCAGACATTTGCACCCCTTCAAGACCACTGCACCTTCCCACACCATCCAGAAAAAGGCTCCTTATGTAGCCCTGCTCCCTGCCCCCTCACCTCAACCTGCAGTGTACAGTTGACAGGTGTAACAGAGTCAGTGGGGAATCTGGTGCAGGTGCCGTTCGTTGGCGCTCAAGGACCTCACACTGGTCATCACAGTGATCAGAGAGGGCTTTTGGAGCAGGGTCAATCGCAGCACAAGTAAGTGCTTCTTCTGCCACATCTCCCTTCAAAGTACAGGGCAGCAGTGTAAGCAGCCACATGTCGCGATGATTCAGCTGCTGACAAGGGAGGAGCTGAACAAGAAGAGGGGGGCAGAGGCGTGGGAAATTGCACTTTGGAGTGAGTTGCTTATTTTGGTCCCTTAGCGGTGGGGTGGGGGAAGCTGGTACTGTTAGTATTGCAAGTTAGATGGTGGGAAAGGGGGGGGGTGTCCTACTACAGCCTGAAAACTATGCTCTCCAGCCTGAGCAGCCTACAGGCAGCAGCAAGCAAGTCCTGGTTCATAGAGCAACTATGGTGTTTGTTCTGCTGCAGGTACCTACAGAGAAGCAGGTACTGCTTCTCAAAAAGACAAACTACCATTGTGTTAAGAATGTGGATTACCCGGAGAGTGTGGGTCATTGAGCGAAGAGGGAGGTAGAGGCAGAGAGATTAAAGAAACAGAAATAAATGTATTCGAGCATGTGAGCGGTGATCGCGATTCAAGACCCACTCCACACACACACACAGAGCACAGCATCCCCAGGGATATCACAACAGGTGTAAATGCACCTTTGCACCTAAGGAACCGTATGCGTCGGTGCTAGTAGGTGATCCTAAATTTTAAGCGAGCGACTACACTGCTCCTGGTACTACAAGCACCCATGGTTCCAGATATGAATGTGAACCATCCCAAACACCCCCGTTTGGTGCCCTGCACACCAATGGAATGCCTAGGGCACAACAAGGTTGCATTTGGCTGTCCACAACCGTCCCTGAAAGCACACATAGCAAGGCAGCTGTGTTAATCTTTATTAAGATACAAACTAAAAGGGGAGAAAGCAAAGCGTTACATGCTAGAGGAAAGAAAATGGGGTGGGGGGGAGTTAGTGTGGTGGGAGTAAGGGAGTTATTGAGCACCAGCAGCTTTTCCATTCTTATCTTCCTCTTCCATCCGAGTCTCTGTCGAAGAACGTAGTTGGCGACTACTGCTTCGCAGACTGCCTCCTCCACCTCTTTCAGTGGTGCAGGTGGTTGCTTTACAGGCTCTATGGCCCAGTGCGGGCAACCAATGGATCTGCTATAGAGCCCGCCAGAAAGGCAGGTGGGCAAAGGGCTTATTCACGTGGAGGAGGAGGTAGACCAGAAGGGTTAGGGAGAGGAAGAAACTGCTGCACTGGCACGTAAGGATATGGCATGTACAGAGTTTGCCCTTGGTGGCCTTACAATGCTGCTTGCAAGGCTGTGGTCAAGCTTCAAGGCACATCTACTGGCCTGTCAATGGAGGCAGTTAGATCCCTGATCATAGATGAGGGCCGAGGCTGCCATAGCCTTCGTGCACCAACTCTGCTGTTAGCTATTCTCCAAGTTGACCAGATAGCCAGTAGATGCTCATTGGCCCTTCTTCTATGTTCCTGCTAATTCATTTACTTGAAAAGGCTGCATGTGTGCTTCCCTGCAGCTTCAGTGGTGCTGACCAAGTCCTTTGCAAGTTGCACCCAGTCAGTTTTATGCTTGTTACAGAGATGTGCCACTCGATGAGCATTGTTTAGTGGTGGCTCCTCCTCACTGGCCCTCTGGGCTCTTTGGCTACCAGTCTCGGCTGTTAAGCTGGCTCTTCAGGCTGCACTTCCTCAGGTGCAGCCATGCTTTCAGCCTCTTCCCCTGCAGCCTCCTTTTTGGGAAAGCCAGTGAAGGATGGGCCACTTGGCTCTGCAAAGAAGGACAGGTTGCTTACCTGTAACTGTGGTTCTTCGAGTGGTCATCTGTGCAGTCACACACATGGGCTCCGCGCGTGCGCGGAGGCCGCTTCGGGAAGATTCTAAAGCTGAGGCAAATTTTGGGCGGGAACCCCTCCCCCCTTGCGTCTCCTTTACGCGGGTTCCCGCCCTCTCCCTCAGTTCCCCTGAGACCGCCATCGCGATCCCAGTGCTAAGGAAGAACAGAGGAATAAATTTTCCTAACTTCTTGGTACCAATACCGAGTGCCGAATTCGATGGTGTTACACGGTATCGATTAACGTGCGCCCAAGGGTCCCGGTTCAGTACCATTGAACTCGATAGTGACACCGTAGCGGGGATGGATGGGTGGGTTGTGTGACTGCACAGATGACCACTCGAAGAACCACAGTTACAGGTAAGCAACCTGTCCTTCTTCTTCGTGGTCTCTGTGCATCACACACATGGGCAGAGTAGCAAGCTGACTTACCGGTGGAGGGTCGGTGTCGTCATCATTGTAGGACCAAGGAAAGGACAGCTCTGCCAAATGCATTGTCCCTTCGGGATCGAATATCGACTCGGTAGTGCGTTACGAACGTCGAAGGCGTGGACCACGTAGCCGCCTTGCAGACATCCGCCAGCGAGACTCCTCTCGCGAAAGCCGTCGAGGTTGATACGGCCCTGGTAGAATGAGCTCGTATCGAGCTTGGCAATATCTGTCGTTTGAGTTCGTATGCTAGCTCGATACAGTCTACAATCCACGAGGATAGACGTTGGGTCGAGACCGGCAGGCCTTTGGAGCGTCCACCGTAACAGACAAAGAGACGGGGAGACCTCCTGATGGACTCGGTGCGGGACTTGTAGAACAATAAAGCCCTTCGCACGTCCAACATGTGAAGTTGATGCTCCAATGGGGTCGATGGACTTTGGAAGAATGCTGGCAATACGATGTCCTGATTAAGATGGAAGGAAGAAACGACCTTAGGAAGGAAGGCCAAGTCTGGGCGTAACACCGCCTTATCTCTGTGGAAACTAAGGTATGGAGGGTCTACTCTTAGAGCTGTCAGTTCCGATGCCCTGCGGGCAGAGGTGATGGCGACAAGAAATACAGTCTTAAAAGTTAGTAAACGAAGGTCTGATGTCGCCATTGGTTCGAACGGTTTAGACATAAGTACCTGCAGAACCAACTGTAGGTCCCAAACCGGAGTGACTGATTTGAACGAGGGGTTCATATTTTTTAGCCCTCTCATGAAGCGCTTGACTAACGGGTTCGAGAATAACGTATATCCGTCTTGGCCATCATGGAAAGCCAATAATGCAGCTAAGTAGACTTTCAATGAGCTCGTCTTAAGCCCTTTGTGGTGCAGATGGAGTAAGAATTGCAGCACACGATGGATAGGCGCTTTAGGGTAGGGTACCTCGACGTCCCCAAGGTACTCGCAGAAGGCTTTCCATTTCCTTGCATAGGAGGTTCTAGTGGACGGTCTCCAGGCTTCCCGCAACACGAGCTTGACTTCTGATGGGAGGGAGCTTGGAATTAAATCAGCCAGGCTGTAAGCTTCAGAATGGATGGATTCGGATGGAGCAGCGAGCCTCGAGCTTGCGAGAGGATCGTTGTCGAGTTCGGTAGGCGGCAATACTGTCCCTTGGGCAACCTGAGGAGTGGTGCGAACCAGGCTTGTCTCGGCCACCACGGAGTCACGAGTATGCAGTTCGTCCCTTCGGACTGGATCTTTGAAATGACTTTGGTCAATAACGGGATCGGAGGGAAAATATAAAACAGGGTCCCCGACCAGGTTAACAGGAACGCATCTCCGATCGATGAGTTGTCGTGTCCCGCTCTGCTGCAGAAAACGTGGCACGCTGCATTGGCTGCAGTGGCGAAGAGATCCACCGTCGGAGTCCCCCACTGCCGAAAAAGGGACTGACGAATTCGATCCTCGAGTTGCCACTCGTGAGAGTCGAAGGACATCCTGCTGAGAGCATCTGCAAGAGAGTTGTCCTCGGAGGGTTAGGTTCGTTAGCCGTATCGAGCGGGTACCCCCCTCTTTGTTCAGATAGGCCACGACAGTAGTATTGTCCGTGACCACCTGTAGGTGTCTCGCGGTAAGTATAGATTCGAGGGACCTCATCGAATTCCACACAGCTTTGAGTTCGAGAACGTTGATGTGGTTCCCTCAATCCTGTGGGCCCCACTGACCTTGCGCTGTGTGGTCCCCACAATGAGCTCCCCAGCCCAGAAGAGAAGCATCCGTCGTTAGTGTGAGTGAAGGCGCGACGGGTTGGAATGGCAGCCCTTTCATCAAGTTGTGCCGTGACGTCCACCAAAGAAGCGATCGCTTTACGGTGGGTGCGATCGATAGACGGGCTCGATGTGCATTCGTCTCGGAATCGAACGACCTTATGAACCAGTTTTGGAGCTGGCGCATGTGAAGTCGAGCGAGAGGAACGACCGATATGGTCGAAGCCATGAGGCCGAGGAGCCGTTGAATCGAGTAGGCTGTGCACGAGGTCGCCTTGTGTAACCGAGGCGAGGGTAAGTATTTTTAGAGTTCTGTCTTTCGTTAGAAAGGCGCGACCGACAGTAGCGTCTAATAATGCTCCAATGAATTGGATCCTTTGAGTGGGAAAGAGTGTGGATTTCTTTTTGTTGAGGCAGAGTCCGAGAGTGTTCAAAGTGTCGGTAGTCAGGTGCAGCGCGCTCCGAAGGTCCTGAGCGGAGGGTGCTACGATGAGCCAATCGTCCAGGTAAGGGTAGAGTGTCACCCCTTGAGTTTGAAACGCAGCGCAAACCACTGTCATACACTTGGTAAACACCCTCGGTGGCGTCGAGAGTCCGAATGGGAGTACCTTGAACTGGTAAGTATCGGGTCCGACCTTGAACCTCAGGTACTTCTGGCTGTCCCGATGGATTCCTATATGGAAGTATGCATCCTGGAGATCGATGGATGCAAACCAGTCGGTCTTGCGGAGAAGGGCAGGATCGACTGGAGAGTGACCATCCTGAACTTGGGTGGGATGTAGAAGTTCACTGTGCGAAGGTCCAGAATCGGCCAGAGTCCCCCATCCTTCTTTGACACCGTGAAATATCTGGAGTAAAGGCCGTCCTGCGCAAGGTGAGAAGGAACCATCTCGATGGCCCCTTAGAGTAATAGGGAGCAGACCTCCTCCCGCAGTGCCAGAGATGGTTGAGTGGTGTGGATGCCAAGGAAGGGTGGGAGAGAGTCGAACTCGATCTTGTAGCCGTGCTGGATAATGTTCAGAACCCAACGATCGGTGGTAATTTTCTTCCATGATGGTAGGAAGAGGGATAGTCAAGTTCCAAACTGAGGTCGAGCCGGAAGGATCGGAGTCGGAAGGATCGGAGTCGAGGTGTCGGTCGCGCCTTGGGTCCCGTCAAATCCGTCGTCTTTGAGAGTCACCTCCTTTACGGGAGCCCCAGTACCGTTGCTGCTGATAGTGACGGCTCGGTGCCCGGGGCTGCTGTGGACGAGAACGGCTGTCCTGCCACTGCTGGTGCTGCTGCCCTTGCTGGGCTGGAGCTATCGGAGGGAGGTATGGGGCCCACCTACGGCGTCTGTATGGTTTAGCAGATGGTATCGGAAGGAGCCCCATCTTCCTCGCGTTCACCCGGGCTTTCTGAACCGCATCGAGGGAGTCGTCTGTTTTGTCATTAAAGAGACCAACTCCGTCGAAGGGTAGGTTCTCAATTTTGGCTTTAGCCTCAGTTGTCAAAGTTGAAGACCGTAGCCAAGCGTGTCAGCGAAGGGCGACTGCGCTCACCAGGGATCTCCCATGACAGTCCCCTTGATGCCTGGCAGTGTGGATCTGCTGCCTGGAAGTGTTCATCGCTTCGGCCTGGAAGACCCTGGCCAACTCTCTCTTCTCATCCGGTAGATAGTCTATCAGCCCGCTCATTTTCTCCCAAAGGAAAAGTTGGTACCTGGCCATTGTAGCTTGGTACCGGGCGCGCGAAGTGTAGACTCTTCGTCCGAAGTTGTCTAACTTTTTCCCTTCGGGGTCTGATGGAGTGGAGTGTTGCTTGCCCGACTTGGACTGTGCCGACTCTACTATCATCGAGTTCGGAGTTGGGTGGGAGAAGAGAAACTTGGCCGTGTCTGGCCTGATTTTGTAGAGCGCATCAAGGCGCTTTGCCGCGGGGGGAGCTGTGGATGGGGAGCTCCATGAGCCTTGTACCGTCTCCAACATCGTCGGAGTAATTGGCAGCAGTGTCGGACCCGAGGGAGATTTTGAGACAGCATCGAAGAGGGGGTCCACCGCTTTCTTCTCCTCAACCACTGTCTCTAGACCGAGGGCCTGGGCCATCCGAAAGATCTGTTCCTGGAAGGTGCCCATATCCTCAGAAGGGGATACTGCGGCCTGGGTGGAGACATGTTGGTCTGGCGACAGTGGAAGATGGAGAGAGAGAAATGATCGAGTCCGAGTTCGATATGGGGGAGCCCGGAGTCGATGATCTACGGGATCGGGAAACAGCTTCCAACGAAAACATCGTTAGCTGGTCCTCTCTTCCTTCACCTTGTGATGGGAAGGCCAAAAGCCGAGTTGGAGGGGATCTCCCGGGGCTCGCACGCGCTCTCTCCCGCCTTGGTGGGGAACGTCCCCTGGGTGGCGATCTTTCTCGGGATCGATAGGCTCTTGCTTGGTATCTATATTCAGACACAGGGGAGTGTCCACGACGGTAGTTGCCCCTGGATACCGAAGAGTATCTTGAGTCCCCCGAATCGCGAGATCTCTCTCTGTATCGTGGGGGGGTCTCGTGATCTGTGTGAGGCAGAAGATCTAGATGATGCCCGGTCCCGGGTGATTAAGACCTCCTCGATCTCGAGTGATCTGGATCGAGTCCGTGGGGTACGAGCCCGTACTTCACGAACCGGGGAGGCGAGAGACGGCAGGGCAGAGGTCTGTGCCAGAGGCCTCGAATTCGAAGGCGAGTCCACGATCTCACCCTCCGAACATGAGATGGCTTGGTCAGCTTCCTTCGAGCCCGAAGGAGCTTTCGGTGCGGAGCAAGGCGGCGGGTCCCTCGAGCCCGAGGGAGCCATAGCGGCAGGAGATTTATGCCCAGCCGGGCGTTCAGCGGTCACGACATCCGTCGGGTCCGGAGCTAGCGTCGATCTCGATCCCGAGAGCGACGAAGCCAATTTTTTTGCTAGTCTCCTCGCTTTTTCCTTTCGCTCCTTACTCTTTCTTTTTGCTTCCTCCTTCTCCCTGCGAGCCTTCTTGGCCTTACTTTTTGATATCATCGTGGCCATGTAGGCCTCCTGAGCGTCCGCTGAGGAGACTGTGTGTACTAGGCCTTGCCAAGGGGGAAGGCTTTTCCGCGGGCGGTTGGAGGGCTTTTTTATAGAGAATCGCCGTCAATTTGTCCGCCCTATGCTTTCTCGCTTGTTTTGTGAACGCTTGGCAATGATGGCAAGCGTCCACGTTATGGCCTTCCCCGAGGCAGGAGAGACAAAGCGAGTGCCCGTCCGCCGGAGGAAGCTTGGTCCCGCACCTTACGCATTTGCGGAAGGGGGCTTTCGGAGCCATAATCAGTATTGAAGAGTCCCACGATGAAAATGAGGGGAAAGATGTGAAGAATTCTCAGTTTAAGTTGGATTCTATGAAGAATCGAAGAACCTCTCGAAGACACAGCCACACGCGATGGCGGTCGAAGAGGAACTGAGGGAGAGGGCGGGAACCCGCGTAAAGGAGACGCAAGGGGGGAGGGGTTCCCGCCCAAAATTTGCCTCAGCTTTAGAATCTTCCCGAAGCGGCCTCCGCGCACGCGCAGAGCCCATGTGTGTGATGCACAGAGACCACGAAGAAGTCGAGGGCTAGGGGCAGTGACCGTGCTCCTGCCTTCACTTGAGATAATTCAGGAAGAAATGTCCCCTCAAGCTCACTTCCCAGATCTTCCAGTGGTTCTCTGTTACTAGCAAGTGACTGCATCATAAACATGTGTAGATCAACAATACTGCGTTGCACTCGCTGCTACTACTCCTCTGGAGACAGGTGCCTGGGCACTGCAGGTAGAAGACCCTGCAGATCTCCCTACCTTGAGGGCAGAGCTCCACACTGTCTACATGGAGATGGAGGAGGAGGCGAAGTGTCAAACGACTGTATAAGTTATGTTTTTCAATGAAATATAGGATTTCCCCCCAGGTGAATCCTTTGGAAAACATTGCTGTAGGGCAGTGATGGCGAACCTATGGCACGGGTGCCACAGCTGGCACGCAGGGACCTCTCTGTGGGTACTCGAGCCATTGGTCACCAGATCGCGAAAAGACTGTCCCCTTCTGCAAAACACTAATGATCTTGTTCTTTCTCACAGTGTGGAACAGAATGATTTTATTCTAGAATTCCTGTTGCAGAATTCTTTTCTACATTGTTATCACATTTAAAAGATTTTGAAGAATGATGCACAGAGCATGGCTTGGATGTAAAGCCCTAACAGTTGACCTGAGTGCTGCATGTGTTGTGCACAGGCTATGTGTACAATGTAGTACTATAATAATTTTTTGAGTTGATTTTTTTTTTCAACAAAAAACTGTTAGTATCATTGAAAGCTCTGTTATTGTGTTTTTCTTTTAAGACAAAATATGTTAATTAGTTCGAACAACAGTATGAGTTGTTTTTCTAAAACCTCGGTATTCAGGTTTAATTGCAGTTGGCACTTTGAAATAAATAAGTTGGTTTTGTGTTGCAGTTTGGGCACTTGGGCTCAAAAAGGTTCGCCATCACTGCTGTAGGAGCACGGAGGAAGGGAGACTTGAAGACACAGCTAAAGCTGGTAGGATAACAAGCTCCTTCAAGGTTGCTGTGCAGATTACACACAGCTGGCTCACATGGGCAAGAAAAAAACACACAAGTGAAGTGGCAAGACTGTGGGAGGTCAGGGAGGAGACTGCCGAGGGAGGGCACAGGGTGCTGCAGCACAGTATGTGGCTAGGCAGACTTCAGGAAACAAGATCGCTTGTGAAGAGAGAAGCCGCAGCAGTTTTAGCTGCTCTTGCTCAAAGACTCAGTGGCACTTTTCAACAAGCCACAACAAAATCGGTCTCCCAGGTTCAGACGACACGCCAGAACAAGCCATGGGTTGTCAGGATGGCTTGTTGCCAAAAGATAAGCCACCCTGAGAGAAGTGGCCTGGGTTCAGATGACATGCCTACCCACTGTAGCTAGTTACCCACGATGGGTTGTTATGTCGTGCAAACCCAGTCATAGACAAACATACAACACCATCTCTAGATGTACGCTACAGAAAGGACGGCTATCTTTTTTATTTAGGGAAAGGACAGACATCCTTTATATTTAGAGATAATTGTGACCCAGTGATCTTCACTTTTCTAACAGTGTGCCCACTGCATTGCTATTCCATTTGAGTACCGGGCATTCTAATTCATCTACACTGGCTTTCAGGCTTCTATATTTGCATATAAACATGGCTTTTGATACAGCGAACCACCCAATTTTGGTAACTAAACTCAAACAGCTAGTAAAGATATTGGGTCTAGATCTTGGGTAGTTCCATTTTTTTTGTTTTAATGGGAGAGCACTCAACATGTCACATAATTGGTGATGCTAGCTCAGCCTCCTGGGGGTTGGCATCTGGTATTCCACAAGGCCCAGTCTGATCACAAATGCAGCTTAACATCTATATGAAGACACTGGGATAATCTAAGAATTGGAGTTGGTATCATCAGTATGCTGATAACACCCTGCTCTACATTTCATTAGCAAAGCATCCAGGAGCAGCTGTCTCAGTTTGACATGTAAGCCGGTCTGCTTTTGAAAGGGGTGTAACTGGCTGGATGCTGGCTATGTCCTTTACGGTTGTATTTTTATATCTCATATTGTTGTGTTTTTAATTGATATGCTTTTATGTCATGTTTTAGCTAAGATCTTGTTTTAATCTGTATTTTGTTGTCAGCCGCCTTAAGTGCCATTCTTGGTGGAAAGGGGGGATTTAAATTTAATAAATGTATTTTTTATACCCCTCTTTTCAAGGAAAAATACCTTCACAAAGTGGCTAACAATATAACTAAGCTAGAATAAACACAACTTAAAAACAATATCAGTTCAATTAAAAAAAACAACAACAATTGCCCAAGTCTCTTCTAGCTCTATGACTAAGATTCCACCACATGAATAATAAATAAATTCTGAGGCTGTCGTCACATTGATTGAAACTGAATCTAGACAAACAGATATGCTGGTAGGAAACTGCAAAGCTCTGGAGGGCATTACAATCCTAACAAAACCATAATGGGTTTCAAATTTTGAACTCTGCCACATTGGACCCCAATGGCCAACTGCTCTCTACTATACATTGCTTGGTCTATGTAGTTTTTCAACTGCACTTGCACGTAGAGCAAACACATCACTGTACATCTGCCCAGAAACTTTCCTTCTTACTTCTCTAGCCTTAAAGAACACATGATCTGTTAGCAGAAATCAAAGGGATAAAGTATTAACTCCTGATACATTTTTTGATAATTTTTTATTTTTATTTGTGGTATTTGTGTACCACTGAAATATAATAAAATCCCTAAGCAGTTCACATACAAACATTAAAATCACATTTAAAATACAATTAAAAATACAATTTTAAAAACAATTTCAGTTACAAGAATACAGAGTAATACTTGAGCAGTAAACGATGCAGCAGCATAATTAATTTAATTATAAGCCAGGGAAAGCCTGGGTGAACAAATGTGTTTTCAGGTGTTTGAAACATGCCACGTTTTCTGCCTCCCAAACTGTATGGGGGAGGGTTTTCCAGAGGCCCGCCACCGAGGTATTATGTGGCGACATCCCATTAATTTTGGAATGACCAGCAAGGCCTCCTCTGACGATCTTAAATGTCAGCTGGGTATATACAAAGGAAGGTGGTCTGCTAGGTATCCTGGCCCCAAGTTGTTTAGGGCTTTGTATGACAATAGAGAGCCAGTGTGATGTAGCGGTTGGAGTGTTGGACTGGGACTCGGGAGATCCAGGTTCTAGTCCCCATTCAGCCATGAAGCTCACTGGGTGACTCTGGGCCAGTCACTAACTCTCAGTCTGACCTACCTCACAGGGTTGTTGTGGGGATAAAATGGAGAGGCGGAAGAGGATTATGTAAGCCACCTTGGGTTCCTTGCAGAAATAAAGGCAGGATATAAATATAATAAATAAATACCATAACCTTGAACATGGCTCGGTAGCCAATAGGCAGTCAGCACTTAAAGTGATCAGCGGTAGTATTTCAGCACTGAAGCATGTAACAGCTAGTTCATGGCAGAATAAGCTCTACCCCTAGTTACAGTTCTGCCACCCAAATTTAGCCCTCGAGGAAATAAAATCTTTGGGCCTCATGCTTATCTGGCTGATTTGACTTTTCCCAAGTATAGAAAAGCTTTTACTCTAGCCAGATTTGATGCTTTGCCTTCTATGGTTTTGGAGGGAAGATATCAGGGAATACCATTTAAGGATCGTCTTTGTCCATGTAATAATGGGGAAGTTGAATCTGTGGGGCATGTACTTTTATATTGCCCCTTCTACCGGGATCTTCGTGAAGAGTTCATTCTTCCTATCTTATATAATTGCCCGGGTAGAACTGAAAATTCTATATTTCCCTGCTACTCGCTGATACGGTTCCTCCTATCGCTAATAAAGTGGCTAAATTTTGTGCAACTGCCATAACATGCCGCACCTTTTCAACCTCTGACTCTGGCCTTGCTTGTGTGTTATAATTTTGATAAAAAAATTTGTTGTGAACCTGAGATGTATGCTGGTGTATAGTAGTAATGCATGTTTCATTGATTGATTGTTTCCTCATTTTAATGTTATTGTTGGTTCTGGTTAATGACTGTAATAAATATTCATTTGTTCTGCCACCCAGAACAAGAAAAACAGCAAAGGAGATGGAAGGCCCAGTACAGAAGAAAAACCAGCATGTACTTTGGCCATATTTGGTCCCAGTTGCCTATGTGGGAAGAATAATGAGAAATCATTCTACAAGATAAGAAAAAGTAAGGAGTAGAGTCTTCTCTACTGAAACATCGACCATGTGGAACTCCCTCCCAGGGGAAACTTGCATGACCAAATTCCAATGGCAAGTAAAGACTTTCATATATAGGAACACCTTTTCTGTGGGCAAGAGAGGATCTTCTGGAGAATCAGAATTGAAAATTGCTATTAAAAAAAGAGGGAAATTGAGATTTTAGGTTGATTTGATTGGGTCACCGGTATTAATATTGCACACCAATTTTGGTATTTTTAGCAGAATGGCAGTTAGGAAATAGAAAAATAAAAACAGGTTGCTATAGGAAAGACAAGAAAATCTGAAGTATTTAGTAAGACATGTTTCTTCTCTGGTTAATGTAAAAAAAAAAAAGTTTGTGGACACAGACAGCAGTATGCAATATTAAAACTGCAGCCATCCCAATGAGAAGGAAATATAACCATGCCAAAATTACTTGGAAGGTCACATTATTTTAAAACCAACAGCATGGCTTGAAGAGTATGCATCAGGGATCCTATCACCAGCTACCTGGTGAACTCACCAGTCAAACTTAACTCTGTCCACTCTTCTTCTCCTCCCTTCCCAGGGCACCAGCGTACATGACCTTTCCAAGAAACAGGCTTAAATCAAACTAGTTATCAGCCAATCCTCACAAAGCTATTTTGCCAAGAATATCATGCAAGCCACACCATTGCATTCTCCAAATATAAATAAAACAAAACTTGTAGATGAGCAAAACCAAGTAGGAGTGACAAACTGAAGAACAGGGAGCAGTTCTCTTATTGGTAAGAAATTATTAACATTCTACCTACGTGTAGCAGCTTTCTGATTCACATACAATGAAAGAGATACTCTTATGATTTAACGTTTCAAAATAAACGCTTATTCTGTCATGGAGATTCATCTCTGAGCTGGAAAAAGTAATTTGCAAAGCAGCCTCAAGTTGTGCACCAATATTGCATTCTAACATCTTTCAGGCATGACATTACTCATACCAGTGCCATAACCTTAAAGGTGATGGCAACAAACATTTTGGGGATCTGGGTTTATTAGGTTTGTAGGTGCATCAGTTATATTTTAAAAATATAATCCTCCAAAATGAT
Source organism: Shinisaurus crocodilurus (assembly GCA_021292165.1). Taxonomy (NCBI): domain Eukaryota; kingdom Metazoa; phylum Chordata; class Lepidosauria; order Squamata; family Shinisauridae; genus Shinisaurus; species Shinisaurus crocodilurus. The sequence continues at coordinate 241,880,432 of CM037876.1, forward strand.
TGTTGGTTTGCTATGAACATATCAACGCTATTTGTTGGAAACTGTTTGCCCTGCCCAAGCCACTTCTGCGCTCAGGGATTTTTTTCTTTCCTGCCAGTTCTTTCCTCTGTCAGCTATCAGTCCATTTCTTCCTACAAAGGGCAGGGGGGAGAGGAGGAGAATACAGCTATGTCTCATTCACCCACATCCTGCCCACTGCTTTGTTGAAGCCAACTATAGACACGTGTTCTCTCTGGTAGTATCAGGAGGGAGGGAGAGGGAAAATGAGTAAAGACAGTAGCAGAAGGATCGAGTCACCTCTAGACAGAGATTTCTGAACAAAATGGTTCGGGCCATAATGTATTGGTTGCAAATCAGCTCACCTCATGAGTGTTTATTCTGTAATTTATACACATTAATTATAAAATTGCCTGCACTTATACTGATTAGGTAATTGATAAGCATAATTATTAGATTACATCCAGTTACATTTAGCAAAATGTCATTCAATTTTATATAGTTCGCATCTAAGCCAGCATCACTCATATACTATCAAACCTAAAAACATATTGTGGGAAAGCACATTTGGTGACAGAAGGGAAAGGATAAGGTATCATATCCTACCATAAATAAATCCAGAGATGGAGCAGCAATGCAGAACCTTTTCATTAAGCAAAATAGTTATTCAAAATTTAATCTCTTAAACTATTAATTTAACTAATACTTTCCCCTATATTCTCAGCTTGCAAAAAAAGAATAGAAATAAAGTGAGCCACTATGATATGGGACAGCTTACAAATCTGTGACCATATCAGTTAAGGATTTGACATGCAAAGCCAGTCCTTTCAGGAACCAATCTCAGCAATCACTTGACAAACTGTTTTGGGGACCTCTAAAGCTTCCATTGTTTGGCCGACTCAAAGGTGATGAAAGCAGTTATTCAATGGTCTGGTGCTTGCCATTGCTGGGGGGGGGGGGGGGCGGGGGAAGGATCTCAACCTCCCTTCAAAGATTACTTTGATTTCAAAATGCTGAAGTACAATCTGAAGGGCAATTGAAATGCAGTGAACGTGGGTTTGATTGGCAACTTTCCTGCGTCTGTCTATCAATGGATAATAGAACACTGGGTGATGACAGAAATGAAGATAAATTCTTTCTGCAGTACCCCCCCCCTTCTCCAACCGCCCCCAGTCAACATATGACAGAGGAGTCGGGGAGAGGGGGAAAATCAGCCCTTCAACAAAATGGGGCTGTAGTCCCCCAACCCCCATTATAGGATTCCTTCATGTAACTTATCTATCCATCAGTATAAGTCCATTCAGAAGATCTGTGCTTTTGAAACATTAAGGAATCTATATGAGACATTTGAGAGCTAAACACATGTACATTGGCCTAAACTTGAATCAGCCCAGTGAGTCTCCGGAGCAGCCAAGTGTCTGTCAAGGCAGGAAATTTTAATTCTTTTACAAGAGGACCTTCCAAGAACATTTTGCATTTGGTTCAAGATCCTTATTCTGACCTGAAAAGTCTATCCATTTTTGTTCGCTGACATAAAAATAAGATGAAGCATCAGAAAAAGAACATGTCATGAAAAAAAGAAGTGCCTCCCTTTGTCAACTTGATCTCCAGTCTATGACAATTCTCCACTATTTGAAAAAGTTGATAGTTCTATTATGCAAGAAGTCATAGAACTGCAGGACTGGACTGAACTAAAAAATAATTCATCAAATAGGATCCGCCATATACAAGAATATGAGATACATAGTGTGCCCCCTCTCCCACCGTTGGCTGTATTCAGATGTAATGTTAAACTTGAATGAACCCTGGGCCTATGCCTTCCCTGCTCCTCCAGCATGGCTGGTAAGGAGATCGAAAATCACATTTACTTTCAATTAGCTGTAGTTTAGTATTATGCCCATACACTAAACTGTGGTTAGTTAAAAATGGAACCCAAAGCTTTCAATCTCATCCTTGCAGCCACATCAGAGGGAAAGGGAGCTAATGAACCTGTTTACTAAGCCACAGAGGCTAAGCCATAGACCTGGTTTGGATGACAAGACAGCCCACTGTGGGTTAATTAACCTTCAGGGCAATGCGGGACGTGCCATCCACAATTATGAATGTGCAAGCCCTGACTGGGGAGGTGGGGTGGGGTTATTTGAAGGTGAAGCAACCCTCACAGAACCCACAGTCTGTTTCAGGGTTATGAGACGGTTCTTTAAGCCTCAAATAACCCCTGCCAACAACAACCCATGAGTTAACCACTGAGTTGTTTAGCCCCTAAACAACTGGGCTCACACAACATGCTCACAAGTCACAACCTATGACCTGGCCAATTGTAGATTGTTGATTAAAAGTAGAGGTGAGGAGTGTGCGGGAAGAATCAAGCTCGCTGCCTCCTACTCATGCACAGCAAATCATGGGTTAATTAACCCACAATTTGCCATTATGTGTAAACTGGCCCATATACTGCTTACAAGAGGAAAATAAAACACGTAGTCACACAAACTATAGAGAATTTTAAGGCTCTTGTGCAGTGTTTTGTTGTCCTAGCAAATGTTGATGACAGAATTTTCCATTAGCTGTTGAAAGATACTGATGAATTAGTCAAATTTATATGAAAAAAAATTTTTTTTTGCTTGCCAATGCAAATAAATGCATTACTCAAACAATGGCCACTTTTTCACTGACTTTGGCCAAAACTTGACTGAACTTTGTTTCATCCCATGTACACTTGGATCTAACTGATGACTTTTAAATTGGATTTTGTATTCAAAACAGAATGTTCAGTACTTGTATAATTAGTATTTGAATTATTTTTGTTATGGCTAAAACAAATAAACTTGGATCACAGTCTGAAAGTGCTACAGCAACAAAACACAGAGCCCATCACTGCCAAGAGATCAGAGCTTTGGGTGGATTTTGGACGTTCAGAGGCAACAAGCGTGACTATCCCAATCGTCCTGTTCTCTACACTCCTATTTGAACAACATAAAACTTTGATATCTCCCATGCAGAGAGAATTCAAGCTGTTGCTTCTTGTGTACCTCTCCATAGAGGGAAATGCAAAAATTCTATTTCAGACGATATGGAGACCCATAGTAACACAAAACACATGTGCACTTATTTCCTGCTATTCTCCAAATGCCTAAAGCCACTCTGATTGTCTCCCACTGGAAAAAGGAAGAATGCACAGCAGTTGAAAGTGCATCCTCAATGCCGGAATTATGAAGCCAGCATGCCTAGCAGAGCTTGGAGTCTTCCCACAGTACGCTCAGAAGTAATCAATTATGAAGAACATTTTTCTCCTGATACCCTAGACCTGTTAACATTTTTTTCATCTGAACAGCTCTTTATCTTCATCATCAGCCCTGAAATACAGAGTCAAACTGCCATTTCAAAAGGTTGCTGGCCTTTACTCCTACGTTGAGATCAGCTTGATGGAGACTCAGAATAGAAATGGAAAACAAACGTCTGGGCACATGGCAAATGATGTCTGATTCCTCAGAAGGTGATACATTTTAGGAAACATTAGGTTGGGGAATGCTATTTGGTGGACACAAGATCCACACAATGAGCAATCAGAATTTCAAAGAATTCCATAGGCTCTGTTTGTTACATAGGATCTGTTCCTCAGTGAGACCTTGAGCTGTGAAACGGAAGAATTACTTCAACAATGTAGCTCACCCCTGCTTCTAGGTTTGCAGAACTTGCCAGGGAATGAAATAATAAATTTGAACTTTCCTAATGAGAATAGGCTTCAAAAGATATTTCTCTATTTCCATTTGGCAGTGATCTGTGATGGGATCTACTGAATGCAGCTGATTAATCTGATTTGTTATTTCATGAGCAAATTGTAGACTCTTCAACACTTACTGACACTTAGTGCATTTGTAAAGTGCTTAATTGCTTCTTTGTTTTATAAGTATTTTGTTCCATTAATTGTTAGCTCTTTGTACACAGACTCTGCCTTTTTCAGTACAGTCACTGTACTGTACTGAATTGAGTGGATTGAGAGCATAATTCGTTCCGGAAACGTGCTTGTAATCCAAAACACTCTTATATCAAAACGAAATCCCCCCCCAAAAAAAATTGTACAGAGATTTTTAATTTAAGCCGTACTACAGTATTTGTATTGCAAGACGTCGCTTGTATATCAAGTCCCAAAAAATTAAATAAATATTTAAAAATTTGCTTGTCTTGCAAAACGCTCTCAAACCAAGTTACTTGCAATCCAAGGTATTACTGTAATTGTATTTACTACTCCCTTCATTCGAATCTTCTTCTTCTTCTTCGATGGATCAGGAAAGGATGTGAACTGGCTGCTGTCTGATCATGAGACATGATACTCCTAACTTTCATAGCAAAAATAGGCTAAGGGTGCAATCCTATACATGATTAGACAGAAAAAAGTCCTACAATTCCCAGCGTAGCTGGCTGGAGGGATGCTGGGATTTGTAGGACTTTTTTCTGTCTAAACATACATAGGATTGCACACTAACACTGCTACTAACTATTAAATTATCTTCATAGTCAACATATTTCTGATATTGACACACAATACTATAAATGTCCACCATCAATTTTTTCCCTGGCTACTGAAAGTGTTATTTTGGTTGCAAGCAGCACTGTCCAGATTCATCAATACCATACACCTAGACTCTGTAATGGTGCCTTCAGACTATGCTTGTGCCTTCTATACCATGTCTTCATATGCATCCAGGCAGTCACTCTTCACATGCAGTTCAACTGGTATAGATTACTCTCTTCTGTAAGCTTGAAACATTATTATGGCTACAGGAGTGTCTAAAAGGGAGACATATGCTACTGCAGCATCTGCAATGGATTGCTCAGGGTGATTCCAAGAAGTACGTATTTTCTAAATGGCAAGTACTTACATGTAGAAAAAAGCATAAAAACATCACATAAATCTGTCATGTGTGACCATTGACCACAGCATGAAAACTGTATTGTGCTTGAAGACGTGGAACTTCTCAAGATTGTAGCGTATCTGGTTAACTAAATAATAAGTTATGTCAACCAAATACACAGTGCAAAACTGAATGGAAGGTCTTGCTTATACTATTTTGCATACACACACAATTTTTTCCCCAGTAAAGAGGCAAATATCAATATGTTAAAGGGTTTTTCCATTTAAAGCATGCACCTTCCACATTCTAGCCTTTGCAGAATAATCGTACAAGTCAGTATCTAAAACGAATTGTGTGAAATCTAGCCTATATGTAATGGATGAGGCGGGAGTAACCTTGCTTCAGGAGGGACCCCCTCACTCTTTTTAATTGTGCACTAGCAAACTGAAGACAACTAGTCTCAAGTACTCGTCACTTTCATTTTAGCTGCAAGCTGACTAGAATCTCAGGCAAAATTGGGAGTCTTGCTGTCAGGTGTAGAACTGCTGTTAAGGCCAGTTTCAGCTCTGGCGCAAGCATGTCATCTCCTTAGCAGATGGGAATGCTGGCGTTAAGGTGCAATATATCTTGCAAACACGAAGAAGGGAGCTGTGCTGCTCATCATCATGCCATGTTCAATAGCAATAGGTGCCTATAAAATTCATGTAACCATATTCTAGACAACAATCAAAAACTATAACCATAACCCCACTACCTTGGTGCATGTGTGTGGGGGGGAGAGGGATCAAAATTTCCCAGTAACAATATGTTGTTGTTTGAGTGCTACAACATTGCTGCACCCCTAAATCAGCTTGGAATCTATGAAACAAAAGCAACATTTATTAAAGTATAAAGCAGTGCTGTCATATCTGACCCCCCCCCAGTCCAAAGTCTAGGGAATTTTTATAAAATGAGGTAAGGGGTGAGAGATTTAGTTGTCCCATAGTTTAAGAGTTAATAAAAAACATGATCATAGTAACTGCAGATAAAATTAAAGACATTTATTTTTACTTAGCTCCTTTACTACTTAAAATGTGAGAACTAGTTCATAAGTCCACTTTATTGTTTATTCGCCTTTTCAGCTTACCGGTGACTTCTGAAAACAAAAGTCAAGCTCCCTGACCTCACTTCTTCGGGCTTCTGAAATCTCTGTGAACTTTAGCTATCACGGTCTCAGAAAACTGATCTGTACTCTGTTACAGAGCTTCTCATACAAAGGGCTAGCCTCTAGTTCTACCCCTTGATCCCACTGCCTGGTTACTTGCATCTTCATCAAATGCTGTGGACATCTGCTTTTTAGCCTCACATCACTGTTTAAACTTTGCACAAAAACAAAGTGAAATCTGTGCCTGGCAGGCATTTCTTTGTGTAAAGCTCTCTCTTCCCTCTTTCTGACTTTTCAGAGCATGAAATATGCCTGCTAATCCTAATTGCTTCAGATGGCAAGCCTGGTAGCACAGGACAATGAGTGCAACCTTCCTCCAGTAAGCATAACCTGCATACTTCCTTCTTGGAGGCAACTACTAGAGAGCAATCACAGCAGCTGTCCTTTCTTGCTTTATTGACCACTATAAGGGAAGTTTGCTCTGAATTACTATACAAAGCTTCATTGACAAGGGGAAGCCATCTTCCTAGAATTGCTTTACTTTCCCTCTCTAGCCTCCATGGTTCAAGGTATCAAAGTCCAAAATACTTCTGTTCTAGTGTTCTGATCTCACCATATTATTGTGAAGGAGTGCTGCCTCCCACCAAGTATCAGTTTCTGGCAAAGCAGAATATCAAGGGCTGTGTGAGAGAACTATTCCATAAAGCAAGGTACCTAGTTTTGTCCCAATTTCTAGCCTGCCTTGTCCTTAGTGCTCGGGGAGAGTTAGTAGTAGTAGTAGGCGATCACTCGTGACCGAGTAAGATTGTCTTCCAGGATAAAATTACAAAAAGAAAATTATAGAAGGAGGAAATTCTAAAAAATTGTGTAGACTCTAGCGATGGGTCCGTAAGTGACTGTGGAGTTAGTAGTTGTTGTTTTTAACAGCACATAGCGCAAGACAAAAATCAGATGGATAACAAATGGGGCTCTGCAACAAAATGTTACAGCATGGACTATATCTATTCAGTGTTCCAGCCACTCCATTCCACACACACCCAACAGTCAGTCAGTATTCTATGTCCACTAAGTATGCTCAGTCCTCACTGGGCTGTTTTGGGCAGACATAATGGCCATCCTCCAATCTCAGTTACATTAAAATCTTCTCCACTGATTTCTATGGGCATCTCTCACTTCTCTCCCTGGGAAGATTTAAAAGTATCTCCCAGTGTGAACCAGGAAATGACATACCAGACAATGAGGTAATTGACAATGAGGGGAGATATGATAGCACTCTTCAAGTACTTGAATGCTTGTCACACAGAGGAGGGCCAGGATCTCTTCTCGATCATTCCAGATTGCAGGACACAGAATAATGGGCTCAAGTTACAGGAAGCCAGATTCCGCCTGGACATCAGGAAAAATTTCCTGACTGTTAGAGCAATATGACAATGGAACCAACTACCTAAGGAGGTAGTGGGCTCTCCCACACTGGAGACATTCAAGGTGCAGCTGGACAACCATCTGTCAGGATACTTTGACTGGGATTCACGCACTGAGCAGGGGGTTGGACTCGATGGCCTTATAGGCCCCTTCCAACTCTACTATTCTATGATTCTCTCTACCCTTTTTACCTGCATGTGTCTCCTCCTGTCCTCCACTTCCAGCCATTTGCATTCCACCCCCCCCCCCCGTCAGCATTCTGTTGACACTGAGCACACTCAATCCTCATTTGGCTATTTTGAGGGTCCCCCCCCCCCAGGGCATCTTTCCCCAAAAGATTTTTCTTTCTGCAAACCTGATGGTTACCCAAGGTCTGCTGAGACCTCCCTCTTGTACATGTCTGCTACCTTTGGCTATATAAGCAATGGCATTCAAATAATTTAAATTGGAAAGAGAAATCTCAACATTTAACATCCTATATTTTAAGAGCTTAGCCTTGGCCATCAAAAGCTGACCCAAGACGAAAACCATTTTGTTGTTCCAAACTCCACTCTAGCTCAGATTTTGGCAGGTCTTTGGGGGACTTCCATAGCACTACTGAAAGCTATCTGGTTTGCATGTCACCAACAACCCAGAGTTAAAGTGATGTCTGAACACAAAACTCTGGTCTGTTGGGGGATGAACAACCCGGAGTTTGAACCCATGATTTAACCTGGCATTCCTGGGATGTATAGAGGAGTGGAAGTGGGTGGGTGCATGGTTGGTAACTAGCACATACACTCGCTCCTGCTGCATTTTCAAGAACCCACAATTTTGTAATCATTGGTTTTTGGCGACGTTTGAATTGGGTCAGTATCTCCACACACTTCTATTGTATCCACTTGCAATGGAGGAACCAAGAGATGAAAGAATGGATATAATTATTAAATTATTTTAAATTATTAAATAATGGAAATAATTATATCCTGAGATGAAATAATGGAAAGAGCCAGCGTGGCGTAGTGGTGAGAGTGTTGAACTGGGACTCGGGAGATCCGGGTTCTAGTCCCCGCTCGGCCATGAAACTCACTGGGTGACTTTGGGCCAGTCACTGACCCTCAGCCTAACCTACCTCACAGGGTTGTTGTGAGGATAAAATGGAGAGGAGGAGGAGGATTCTGTAAGCCGCCTTGGGTTCCTTGCAGGAAAAAAAGGCGGGGTATAAATATAATAAATGAATGAATGAATGAAGAAACAAGAGTACACACAAGGAGACCTGTGAATATTCACAGGCTGTACCTGCCCTGTGTTCTTTTCCCATTTTCACAGCCCCTCTTTATTTATTTATTTATTTATTATATTTGTTCACCGCCCATCAGCCAAAAGGCTCCCTGGGCGGTTTACAAAAAGAAACAGGATAAAAACAATCATCTTAAAAACAAAAGATACAGAGTCCAACAGCTGATTACTGCTGTGGTGGGATTGCCACTTCTTTCTCTTCACCCCTTCCCATCAACAGTCTTCTGATGGTTTTATGACTTCTGAGCAGTTGGAATGTTCATAAAATTCTATAACACTTCAAATAACCAAGTCAATGATGGGGAGGGGATGGTAAGCCATTATTTTTCTGCAAATCTGTGTTCTATGGTTTAATTTTATACCCTGCATGTCTCTCTCTCTCTCTGACCACAGTTAGTGCCTCAATAGATTATCTAAAAATGGCTTTGTCTTCACAAATAGGTGTATAAGATATACAGGACTGCAAGAAAAAAAAACAAGCACCTCAATGCTCAGAGAACGATAAGGAGACACAAAGACTTTGAAAAATTTATGTCATATATTCCTATGAACAGGAAGCAGGCTGTACTTCTTTAAAACTACTAGACCCATTTCACTGTTCTTTGCCTTAACTGTACTAAACTACAACATTGGAAAGTTGTGGAACTCCCTCCCTAGTGACATCCGCCATGCCCCCTCTCTGTTGAGCTTCCACCGCTCACTAAAAACATGGTTATTCAGGCGGGAATACGGGGTGGGTTAAGATTTTAAAAGTTATACTGTTTTATACTGTTTTAAATGTATTTTATATCATGTATTTTAAATGTATTTTATCATGTACATCGCCCAGAGTGGCCGGCTTGCCGGCCAGATGGGTGATTCAGAAATACAACAAATAAATAAATAAATAAATGGGAAAGTGCTGCTTAACCTTTCTCTCAGTATAGAAAAAATACCTTTCATCTTTCTTTACTTCAACACATACAGTAAAAACATGACACATCAATGAAAAATACTGTCAGCCCAGCAACATAATTCTGATCTTTTTATACAGTGACCCAGGAAACAAACACACACACACACACACACACACACACACTACAGTTCATTACCTTTCACAGTTGCAATATACTATGGCCAGAGTAGCTCTGCTCAAATGGTATTTACTTGAACTGAATTCATACTAATGTGTGGTGATGTTAAGGCTAATAAGCCAACCCATAGGGGAAATGGAACTTCATTAATAAAAATGAAGCTCTTGACAACTTAAATAAAACCCTTCTTGTAAAGACAGCCATGAAGGAAACAAGTGCTGACAGCTCGTGCCTATGGATTGCACACAGGAAGAGCACACTGTGCTTATTAAGGGCTACTACCCAGTCCAATGCCTCCCAGGCCAGCTGCTGTGCCTGAAGGAGATCAGCAGCATTCACTTTCCCTGAAAGACACAAGGCTGAAGGACAGTGCCTGAGGGAGCAATTTATTATTCTTCCCCAAATTTGATGGCAAGGGCACTTCAGCAGCGCTAGGGTGTGAGGAGAGTCAAATCAAATGAGCTCTCTCACAGGGAAGCAGGGACAAGTGAAAAGAGCAGAACAGCATATTCTAGGAATGGTGAAGTGGTAACTCAATGGGAAAGACAATAAACAGGGGTATCAAGAGATTTAATAAGAGGAGTAAGAAATAGAAACTACCGGTATCTTGGATGAATCAAAGCTGGAAGAGATCTATAGGATCAACGAGTCCCAAAGCTTTACACAAAAGGACAATTTACTACATATCCGGGTTGAAAATGTATGGGCACTCGACTGGTGATCACCTTGTTGTGATGCTGGGTCTCAGGAAGCTCAGAAAGCCCAGCAGGGTGGGAAGCAGGAGGTATGAGGGGAATCCAGCCACCAGGTGGGTTAAGCAGGAAATAGAGCAAACCCTCACAAGCAGAAGAGCCAAGCAGACATAGGCTATGTTCACACAAAACGCTATGTCAGAATTGTTGAGAAATCTGGCTTATCGGTAATGAGCAGCATACTTGTGCACGCAACCTGATCATTTCGGCTTGGCATCTTCTACAAGTGGAAGCAGCTAAAGTAACTAGAAACTTAAAAGGCAGAAAAGCTTAGTGCTGCATCCGAACCTGGACTGTGGCTTGTCGCTCTTCTAACAAGCCTGGCTCCATAAGCAAACTCCACAGCCTGGCTTCAAAATCTGGCTTGTTAGTGAAGAAGCCAGGAGTCCAGTTTTGGCTATTACCTTCCTTCTTCATTAATCTACGGAAGTAGGCTGTTGTTTGTAAAATCTCATGGCACAAGAAACCAGCTAGTTCCTAAGGTATGGCTGTACTTCCCTGTTTTTAACACAGCCACAATTCACTCCAATTTGTGGGATAAGGAAATAGGTGAGTTAGTTTTGAGGACCTCAAATAGAAAGGCATGGTACAACATTTAAAAGTATAATAATTTAAAAAATGGAAGAATGAATATTCGAGGGCCTTAGGTAAGGTCTTGAACAAATATTAATGCCATCTGTGATAAAGGATTTAGTCCAATACAAAGTGAGCTAGAAAAGCTACTTAGCAGGCAGAAAATTAAATGAGTTAAAGTGCTTGGCAGCAGAGTTCAGCTCAATGGGCAGAATTACATGCTGGTACCTAGTTAAATAGTTAATTTGGCCAATACCTGCTTATGCTGATGGCTCAGCAGATTGCCTCCTACTTCAGCTCAACAGGATTTAACATACTTCAAGAGTAGATACAAGAGCAAAGAAAGAAAGACATTATCTCTTTCTATCTGATAACCACAATCCCAAACAGATTGTGTTTGTGTGTCCAAAGCCCATTAATTTCAGTGGGCTTAGGTGTGCCTAATTCTACATTTGATTGTGATCTATGTGTGTGCGTGTTTTTTTAATAAGTCAAAGTTCCCAAATCTGTCTAAGGCAAGCTATAAATCAAGCCTGAGCTTAAGGCAAAATACAGAAGAGCTACTCAGCATTTGGCCCTTGGAAGAAAAAAAAAGATACATATTTCAAATAAGCTGAATTTCTTTTGAGGGCAGAGTTGACCTTAATCCAGTTTGAATTAGTTCTTCAAAACCCCACTAAGCAGAACTGACCACAAAGTGGATATCCAGCATAATAGCAATGTTTTTCTTTGAACAAACTGCTAACAGAAAATAGCAAGAAATTTTGAAAGGAAAAGAAATGAACTACTACAGTTATTAAGAAACATTTATTCAGAACAGCTGCATCCATCAATAGATAGCAGACTTACAGTGCAATCCTATGAATGTCTGCTCAGAGGTAAGCCCCACTGAGTTCAATTAGACTTACTCCCAGGTAAATGTGTACAGGCAGTCCCCAGGTTACGAACGAGATCCATTTGTAAGTCTGTCTTTAAGTCGAATGTGTACGTAAGTCGGAACAGAAGCTGCACAATGTTTTCAAAGTGTTGCAAAGTATAGTGCGTTCGTTCGTAAGTACGAACCATTGCATTTAACTCAGATTTTAACATATATGGTGGTCCATTCTTAAGTATGAGTTGTCCGTAAATCGGGATGTTCGTAATCTGGGGACTGCCTGTATAGGGTTGCAGCCTAAATTCCACAGTAGTTTATGGGCACATAAAAGAATTAATAAAGCAATGTAATTTATTTTTGTGGAGAAAGCCAACCTAAGCTCCCTTTTGACACACACACACTCACCAAGGTGGGGATAAGGAGACCCGGGGGGGGGGGGGGGAGACAGCCAGTCTCCACAGAGACCAAAGGGGACAATCAACATCTGCATAAAATCACCCCAGGAGAGAAGACAAGAAGCATCGCCAGGTTCGTCAATGCTCTCGTATATCAGCCCCATCTACATAAGACTTGAATACCTCGCCAAAGCAGACACTTCGGCACCCATAAGAAAGGACCATTCAACACCACAGGATGGGACCATTAAGCAAGTAGCTTCAAAGAGACCCCACCCCACAGCGGGAAGGCGTCACCCCACCTGACCCAAAAGGCCGCCCCTCAGGGAGGGTGGCAACCCACCTGATTGGCAACCCACCTGATTACGGAGGGAGGGGCTACCTGAAACACCAAGGTATAAAACACCCTGCGCAAGAGAACCGAGTTGTTAGACCTGATCAGCAATCTTGCCCCATGCTTGGGGTAAGGGAACGAAGGGATCGGCAACCCCGGGTAGCAGCACCCGGCGTGCTCCAGCTAGCTGAAATCACTGGCCGCTTGGGTTGACCAGACCCCCAGGAAACCAAGCTGAAATCACTCACAAGCCGCTTGAGTAGACCAGACCTCCGCCGAGAACCCAGCTAGCCGCTTGGGTAAACCAGACCTCCGCCGAAAACCCAGCTAGCAGCATGCGGTTGACCAGGCCTCTGCTGGAGCCCGAGCTGAACTAACTAGCTGAAAGCCCTGAAATCACAGTGTCCTTGAAACTTCTTGCTTGCTACTTTGTACCGTACTAATAAGCTGTATTGCTGGCGTGTATCTAAGTTTGTGAAGGTAATTTTGTAAATAAACTTGTTTTATAAAAGATACTTTTGTGGCTATAAGTTATCCCTTTGTTCTGGGCTAAGGGTGATAGTCGCTGGGGACCTCAGAGAAGGCCCGCCCTAAGACTCGCTACCCCCTTAGCATTGAACCCGCGCAGAAGACCAAGCTTGTCAGTCTTCCACTTGGTGGCAGTGGTGGGATAACTTATTAGCCCAGAATATCTCCCAGACCCAAAGTAGCAAGAGCCTAAAGATCACCATAAGCGACCCAGAACCTGACAGAGCGACTGGGGGAGCCGAGCCATGGCGGCCCCTGCCCGCAACCCCCATCACCCCGGGGTTGGCGGCGCAGATCCGGCAGACAGAGCTGCAGAGGGAGCTGCTGGTGAGTCTGGCCCAGGGTGCCCGACCCAGGGGCCGCTCTATCCCAGTTCCGACAGATGGGAGAGAGGATGTGGTGACCGAAGACCCCGCTGCTCTGGAGCCCCTAGAGCCCCTCGAGCTTCCCTCGGAATGGATGGCACACGAGCGGGAGAGGATGGCCCACGAGCGCGAAATGATCCAGATGCAGATAGAGTTGGCCAAGCTGCAGCTCGAGGCGGAGAAAACTCCCCTGACTGTCCCCTCCGCTCCTCCCCCTCCGTCGTGGGACCGCAAGGCGTTCCCCTACTACAAGCCAGGGCAGGATGTCCTGATGTTCTTCTACATTTTCGAAATGGCGTGCCAAGAGCAGCGGGTCCCCGACAACTTGCGGTTGTCCGCCCTGCGAACCCAGGTCAGTGGGGACCTGGCTGACCTCCTCAGAGCTCATCTGCAGAAGACCCCAGCAAGCTACGAGGCGTTCAAGGCAGCGGTCAGGCAACACTTCGCCCTCACCGCCGAACATTGCCAGCGGAGGTTTCGAGAGAGTAGACCTTCCCCCGGGACCACCCACGTGGCATGAGCAGCCCAGGTGATGCACGTCTGCGAATCCTGGGTGGAGGCTTCCCAGGCTTCCACCCTGAAGGAAGTTGTCGAGCTGATCGCCATAGAGCAGTTCTTCACCACCATCCCAAAAGAGCTGGCCGCTGTCGTGAAAGATCAGAAGCCCCGTACCTGTGAGGCGGCAAAGATCATGGCCGACGAGATGGGGCTATACCAGACGGCCCCATCCACCAAGAGAAGTTCCGCGGCCGTGGCTGAGAAGAACCCAGAGCCAGAAAAGGGCCTGCCCCGACGGCGCGGGGAGGCCCCTCAGACCAAGGAGAACCATAACCCTCGGTCTGGGGCATGCTTCCACTATAACGAGATAAGACACCTGCGGCGGGATTGCCCCAAGCTCCAACCCAAGAACCGGGATGCCCGTCCCTCGCCGGGGAAAGTAGGACGCGTCACAGGTGCCGCAGCCGCTCAAGACGACGACAGCGACGACGAGCGACGGTCAGTCCTCTCCCTCCATGCAAGCATCCCCGAGGATCGCGGTGCCGAGGAGGATCTCCAGGAGTGAGATTCCTACCGTCCTGAACCCCGTGCATCGCTGTATCGCATCGCCTCCCCGGACCAGCTGAGATAGAGCCGCAAGCAATTCTGTAAGTCCATCTATATCAATAATGTTCCCAGGGTAAGATATAGAGACACTGGGGCAGATGTAACGGCTCTGCCCCGAGACCACGTAGAGAAGTCCCAACTTTTGTCAAAGCGTACATGTACGATCAAACCCTATAACTCCCCCAACATCACCGTCCCCATCACCCAGGTCCGGATCAAGTACCAGGGGTGAGAAGGAGAAGTAGACGTAATCATCCATCGCCAAAAAGAGTGGAGCATCATCATCGAAAACGACCTCGCGTTCCGGGTGGCCAAAGCTAAGATAGAAGTCGTCACCCAGAGACAGGCAAGGCGAAGGGGGCCGCCCATAACCGCACCGGTCCCAAAGCCTAAGCCCGTGCCCCCTCCACCACCCGGGGTGATCCCATCCCCTGCGGGGCACCCCAGAGAAAACCAGGCCATTGGGGAGCCCCCGAAGAACGAAGGGTTTGCTCAGATGGCTAAAGACTTTGAGACACAAGCCCAATTCAAAGAAGCCCAGCAACTGGACCCGTCCTTGCGAGAGTGTCGCGCTCTGGCCAACCAAGACCCCGGGGTATCCCTTGCCACCGAAAGATTTGTGTGAGACAATAGAACTTTGTACCGAGAGTTCGAGCCAAAAAGAGAAGTGGCACCGGGGCGCAAGCAAAGGCAACTGGTGGTTCCCCAACAGTACCGCCGCGCCGTGTTGCACCTCGCCCACGACGTGGCATAGAGAAGACACCTGAGGCAAAAGCAAACCCAAGCTCGAATCACAGAAGATTCTAGTAGCCCATGATCGCCTCCTACATTAAGGCTTACTGTCGGTCCTGCGATGTGTGCCAGCGAGTGAGACACAATCGCGATCACCCAAGAGCTCCCCTTCAGCCTTTTCCGGTGGTGGGGATCCCTTTTGAACAGATTGCTATAGACATAGTGGGTCCCCTGAACCCGCCCACCAAGACAGAGAAAAAGTTTGTACTGACAGTAATAAACTTTGCCACCCACTACGCGGAGGCTTTTGCGCTAGCCTCCATCTCTGCAGCCAGCCTGGCTAAGACTCTGCTCTCTCTCTTTGCCCGCTTAAGAATGCCCCGCACGGTCGTATCAAACTGCGGCACCGAATTCATGTCTAAACTGTTCCAGAAGATGTAAGACCTGGGGGGGGGGGGGGTTTGACCATGTAACTTCAGTGCCTTACCACCACAAGACCAAAAGACTGGTTGAACGCTTCAACCAGACTTTAGAGAAAATGATCCGGGCGTACGCTAGCCGTCACCCAAGAACTTAAGACCAAGCCCTACCCTACCTCCTCTTTGCCTATCGAGATGCTCCGCAAGAAAGCCTCGGGTTTTCCCCGAATGAACTGATGTTTGGCAGAAAACTACGGGGGCCCTTAGCTTTGTTGCGGGAGGAGTGGGAGGGGGCTGCCGGCAGTTCGCCCGTGCCAGTTCACACTTTTCTGCGGCGGCTACGAGACACCCTCCACAGCGTTCGAAAAGCCGCCCAGCAGCATCTGAAAGCAGCCCAGCAGCGGCAAAAGGAGCTGTATGATAAAACCGCAGTAGCCCAGACTTTTAAAGTAGGTGATAAAGTGTTAGTTCTGCGTACCCTCAAAACAGACAAGCTGTGTCTTAAGTGAGAGAGTCCAGAGACTGTAGTTGAGAAACTTAGACCAGTCAACTACAAAATACTCTTTGCTGAGACTCCTAAAAAATGTAAAGTGTTTCATGTGAATATGTTGAAATTATATGTAGACCAGGGTGCGAGACTAAGCTGTGTGAAAGAACATAATAATAAAAATTTCGCTGATAGAAATCTGTTGAGAGAATAGAGAAATAGTAAAAAAAAAAATCTCACTGTCACCCGCCCTGTCCGAAGCTCAGCAAGAGCAAATAAAGCGGGTGCTGGATGAATTTAAAACCATGTTCTCGGCTTCCGGGTGAACATGGAGTCTTGAAGTCACACAGAATCTCTGTGGGACAACTGATACAGCGTTCCTGGCCAGAGAAATTCTGACTGGGGAATCTACTTCTGATAAGAAGCTAAGATTTGATGTTACCCCCAAAATACCTTGCAGGGTTATAAATCGCTTTATGTTTGTCCTTCGGCGGACAGATTGTGGCTGTAACCTGAGGTGGGGGAAAGCGGCGCCGTATTCAGGAGACCGGCTTGTACCGATCATTAGAGGCGTACGTGTTCACTTCCAAAATGATGGATAATATCTGGACTGGCCGATTTGGAATCTTTCTACAGCACAATAGGAATTATAATTAACTGTAAGTTGAACGTGGGTATATCTGGGAGGCAAAGAAGATAAGAAGTGCTAATTGGAAGGAGGGCTATAATTCTTTTATGTGCAGTGGAATTTTGGAAGTACAAGGGCAATATGACTTCAGCATTTATGTTGCTCTGGAAAAAGTTGGAAAATAATATTTTAAATAAACTGGAAAGAAGAATCCAAGGTTGGGATGTAAACTTTGAAGTAGACGTAACAAAAAAAAGATGGGAATCGGACACTACACAGGAGGAGAAAGAAGTACCGTATATACTCAAGTATAAGTCTAGTTTTTCAGCACATATTTGTGTGCTGAAAAATGCCCCCTAGACTTATACATGGGTCAGCGGCCCCCCAGGACCCCCGCCGCCACCGCAAGGGACCGCCAGGCACCCCCCTCCACCCCCAGGACCCGTGCCGCCACCCTCAGACACGCCCCAGTCACCCTACCTGCACCCGAAGCCCCAGGAAAGCCGCGCCGCGCCGCAGTTTGGCTGCCGCCGAGGCCCCTCCCCCCCGAAGTCCCGCCGCGCAGAAGCCCCCTCCAGCCACCCCCATGCCACCCCCAAATGCCACACCAGACACCCCCCAGTCACCCTACCTGCACCCGAAGCCCCGAAGCCCCAGGAAAGCCACGCCGCGCCGCAGCTTGCCTGCCGCCGAGGCCCCTCCCCCCCGAAGTCCCGCCGCGCAGAAGCCCCCTCCAGCCACCCCCATGCCACCCCCAAATGCCACACCAGACACCCCCCAGTCACCCTACCTGCACCCGAAGCCCCGAAGCCCCAGGAAAGCCGCGCCGCGCCGCAGCTTGCCTGCCGCCGAGGCCCCTCCCCCCCCGAAGTCCCGCCGCACAGAAGCCCCCTCCAGCCACCCCCATGCCACCCCCAAATGCCACACCAGACACCCCACAATCACCCTACCTGCACCCGCCGCCTCCGAAGCCCCAGGAAAGCCGCGCCGCGCCGCAGCTTGCCTGCCGCCGAGGCCCCTTCCCCCCCGAAGTCCCGCCGCGCAGAAGCCCCCTCCAGCCACCCCCATGCCACCCCCAAATGCCACCACAGACACCCCCCAGTCACCCTACCTGCACCCGAAGCCCCGAAGCCCCAGGAAAGCCGCGCCGCGCCGCAGCTTGCCTGCCGCCGAGGCCCCTCCCCCCCCGAAGTCCCGCCGCGCAGAAGCCCCCTCCAGCCACCCCCATGCCACCCCCAAATGCCACCACAGACACCCCCCAGTCACCCTACCTGCACCCGCCGCCTCCGAAGCCCGAGAAAAGCCGCGCCGCACCGCACCGAAGAAAAGCTCTGCCTCTGTAGCTCCTCCCCCGCCGAATTCCCGCCACGCCGAAGCCCCCCCCAGAAACCCCCATGCCACCCCCAGACACTCCAGACACTCCCCCCACCACCCCCAGACACTCCCCCCACCACCCCCAGACACTCCCCCACCTCCTACCTGGTCTTGCACGCTGCCTCCCTGTTCCTGCTGCCGGAGCCTGCTGAGCACCAGACGGGAAGTGAGGAGAGGGGTCAAAAAGGAGCCAGCTGGCATCAACATACCGGTAGGTATGGTACCGTATTTCTCCTATAGTAACCCCTCCCCCTAATTTAAAATACAGAAAAGTGAGTCAATGTGTATAGCAGTGTTCTCCAACCTTGGGTCCCCAGATGTTTTTTGCCTACAACTCCCAGCATGCCCCAGCCAGTGTAGCTGGCTGGGGCATGCTGGGAGTTGTAGGCAAAAAACATCTGGGGACTCAAGGATGGAGAACACTGGTGTAGAGTGTTTGCTTTAGAGTGTAGAGTGTAGCGTGTTTGCTGTTAATGTGAACTGTTTTCATGCAGACAAATATTTTCATCTTCCTTGCATGAAACCAGCATTTTCTCTATTTAGCTGAGCTATTACCGCAATTGATGCTAACTGGGGTTTTAAATTACGGTACCGTAATTATGGTACGTAGTGGTGAGGAAGAAAATATTGTTACCCTGCTGAGATTAATTTACCGTATATGACACATCACACACATGTTCATTGTGCTCATGATTAAAATAAACTACCGTATGCCGCTTTGGTTTTATTTTTTATCCTGTTAGAAATGGATCCCAATATCAGTGCCGTTACTTCTAATCCTGGACCAATACAAAAACCAAAACAAAAACGCAGTTCATACGAAGCTGGTTTCAAACTTATGGTTGTGTCAAGAGCAGAAGAAAGCAATAACAGTATTGCAGGTAGGGAATTTTGTGTTGACGAAAAGCAAGTAAGGGATTGGCGGAAAATGAAAGCTGACTTGGAAAAGATGCCAAAGTCAAAAAAAGCTCGACGTGGTTTAACGACTTCATATGGGGCTCTAGAGACTGAATTGCATAAGTGGGTTATGGAGTGTCGTCAAAATGGTTACTGTGTAACACGCATGGGAATTCGCTTACGTGCCCTTCAACTGGCTAAAGATGACAAATTTAAAGCACCAGGCATTGAAAATTTTGTTGCATCAGCAGGATGGTGTACCCGCTTCATGAATAGGTTTGCCCTATGCTTGCGGCAAAGAACAAAGATTTCTCAGAAGTTGCCAAAAGACCTTGATGAAAAAGTGATGTCATTCCATTCATTCATCTTAAAACAAAGAAGGATCCATAACTATGACCTGGGAGATATTGGAAATATGGATGAAACACCTATGACCTTTGATCTTCCAAGCAACAGAACTGTGGCAAGTTTGGGAGAAAAAAGTATTTTACTAAGAACCACAGGAAATGAAAAAAACCATTTCACAGTCGTTCTGTCATGTTTGGCTAATGGAACTAAGCTGCGGCCTGTCATTATTTTTAAAAGAAAGACCTTGCCTAAAAAGGTCAAATTCCCACCACGAATTACAGTGCGTGCACATATTAAAGGCTGGATGGATGAAGACGGAACAAAGAAATGGCTGGAAGAAATTTGGAACGGACGACCAGGAGCAGCCTTTAAAAAAAAACCATCATTGCTAGTTTGGGATATGTTCAGAGCCCACACATCTGATGGCATAAAAAAATTGGCAAAGTCTTCTCAAGCTACTTTGGCCGTTATTCCAGGTGGGCTTACATCTGTATTGCAGCCCCTAGATGTGTGTTTAAATAAACCTTTCAAAGACCGTGTGCGAAAGATGTGGCATGAATGGATGTGTTCTGGTCAAGCTCAACTGACAAAAGGTGGAAATCTGAAGAAGCCAGACATAGAATTGATAGCACAGTGGGTCCGTGATGCATGGGAACAGATTCCAGAGGACATGGTGCAACGTGCCTTCAAGAAATGTGGCATTAGTAATGCTATGGATGGCAGTGAAGACAGCACTTTGTATGAGAACGACAGCAGTGATGGTGATGACTGTGAACTCAGTGATGATGACAATGTCTATGCTGATCACCTCACACTGGCTGAAGTTGAAGCTCTGTTTGCAGATACAGATGATGAGAACTCCAGTTTTGAAGGATTTTAGCTATTGTGTTTTAGCTTGGTTGCTGATTGAGCTAAGGTTGTTGTACGTACCAAAGTTACGGTATTTTTGATACCATATTGTATTTGTTGACCCCCTTTTCCACTTACAGAGCTAGTTTACTGTTTTTCTTTGAAATAAATATTTAAAAACATTTAACCTACTGATGCCTCATTTTATTGGTACCGGTATCTACCGCATCTTTATTTTTTTAATTTATCAGTAGCTGCTGCATTTCCCACCCTAGACTTATACTGGGGGGCAATAAGTTTTCCCAGTTTTGGAGGGTGAAATTAGGGGCCACGACTTATGTTAGGGCCGACTTAAAGTCGAGTATATACGGGTAATTAAGGATGTTGGAGACTTTCCAGAGATTCACAGAGGCGTTGAAGTGTTAACTGGACTGCATTTGTTTAAGGAGAATACTCGGAGAAAAGTTATGACGCAGTTTTTAAAACCCAAGATGGCGAATGCTGAGATTCACAGAGGCTTTGAAATCTGGATTGGACTGAAGGTTCATAAAGCCAGTGAGCAAGATCCCCAGAGTAGGCTTGCTTTGTTTTTTGTTCAGAATCTGGAATGTAGTTATCATCCTTTTGACAGAGGGAAATATGAGCTTTGTTAAAAAATCTGATTTTGCTTTGACTGGGAAAGGATGAAGGGCTGTTGTTTATTGAATTATTCAGATAAATGGATTGCCTATACGATTTGTATGGACTTTAAATATTTAAGAAAAGGGATGGCATATATGATTGTCCTGGATTTCAAATATAAATGGTGATGTAAGAGAAAATATTATTATTATTAAGATATAAGCATATTAGGTCTATTTGGAAATATTTACTTAAAAATGTCTTTTTAATCTTGTGTGGAGTATTTGACATATTGAAGGGGAAGGTTGTGCTTTTTGTTTTTGTTTTTTGGAGGTTTTTGTTGTTATTGTTGTCTTTTACAAGTAGAATGATGACTTATGTGCTTCTGTTGTTTTGTTAGCTGTTACTTATTTTTTAACTTTTAAATTTTTCTTTATAAAAAAAAAAGATATCTTTAAAATTATAAGTGAAGTGGTTTATGGATAGATAGAAAGAAACAAGGAGTAAATGTACTATACTAGAGAGGGATTCTTAATATTCTTAATAATGGGATTTTAAATTGGATTAAAATGTTGTTTTGTTTTTGGTTTGCCGTAACTGAATGTGAGGTTTTGTTAACGGAGAATGTTGTAAGAATAACTGTGGTTGCTTAAGCTGTGGAGAAGATTGGAAGTCCTCTTTAATTGTGTATATTGTTTGTTATATATGTGTTTTTGTGTTTGTATGAAATGAAATAAAATTCATAAAGTGAGGGGGGGAAAAAAAAAAACCATGTTCTCAGACCGCCCCAGGCAGACCCCACTCATCCAGCACACCATTCAAACGGGTGACAGCCCCCCTCTGCAATCTCTGCCATACCGGGCGGTGGGACCCCACGCTCAAGTCATTGCTGAAGAAGTCAAAGCCATGTTAGACCTAAAGGTAATCGTTCCTAGTTCTAGCCCATAGTCCTCCCCAATTGTCCTAGTGGCCAAAAAAGATGGGGGGGGGGTGCAGTTCTGTGTAGACTATCAGAAAATCAACAAAGTGACCGTCCCTGACCCCTACCCCATCCCCAACATAGATGTCTTGCTAAAGAAGCTAGGGAGGGCCAAGTACATTACCACCCTAGACCTCACCAAAAGCTACTGGCAAGTTCCGCTAGCTAGACGCAGATGCTGCTCTCAAGTCTGCCTTTGTCACACACCTGAGTTTATTCCAGCTCACCACTCTTCCCTTCAGAGTCCAAAACAGTCCGGCAACCTTTCAGAGGCTGGTGAATAAAATGCTGAACAAATTGAGAGAATTTGCCTGTGCCTATCTAGACGACATAGCTACGGTATCTTTAGCTCCACTTAGGAGCAGCATCTGCAGCATGTCCGGCGGATCTTCCAGCAGATCCGAGACGCTGAGTTGACAGTGAAAGCAAAGAAGTGCCAGGTAGGGCTAGGGGAGGTTAAATACCTTAGACATCGAGTCGGAGGGGGGAGCATCAAACCCATAAAAGCTAAGATCGAGTCAGTTCAGAAATAGCCCCAACCCACAACCAAAAAACAAGTGCAGGCTTTTCTAAGACTTGCAAAGTACTATCAGAAGTTTGTGCCACACTTCAGTCAGCTAGCAGCCCCTCTGACTGATCTTTGTAAGAAGCGCCAACCAAACAGAGTCCAGTAGACCGCGGCTTGCCAGACCGCTTTCGATAGGTTAAAAGCCTGCCTCACGGCAGCTCCCATTCTGCAAGACCCAGACTTCGAATCCCCCTTCGTTCTACAGACAAATGCCTCTGAGGCCGGGATGGGGGCGGTGTTGTTACAAGAAAAAGTAAGAGAAGGGCTGCGCCCCGTTGCATACCTGAGCAAGAAGCTCCTGCCCAGAAAACGTAATCTTGCCACCATTGAGAAGGAGTGCCTGGCCATAGTGTGAGCCATCACCAAGTTGCGCCCCTACCTCTGGGGGAGACGGTTCCGCCTGCAGACTGACCATTCCCCCCTGTGCTAGTTAGATAGAGTCAAAGGCAACAACCAAAAACTCCTACGGTAGAGTCTGGCGTTGCAAAACTTTGACTTCGAAATTGAGCACATCAAGAATAAAGACAATGTCTTGGCTGATGCACTCTCCCAAGCTTTCTCAAGTGATAGGCAAGTCGATAAGAAATTAGGGTGTGAGACCCCAATGCCATCTTTTCCCCGGGGGGGAGATGTAGAGAAAGCCAACCTAAGCTCCCTTTCTGACACACACACACTCACCAAGGTGAGGAGAAAGAGACCGGGGGGGTGGGGGTGGAGACAGCCAGTCTCCACAGAGACCAAAGGGGACAATCAACATCTGCATAAAATCACCCCAGGAAAAAAGACAAGAAGCATCGCCAAGTTCGTCAATGCTCTCGTATATCAGCCCCATCTACATAAGACTTGAATACCTCGCCAGAGCAGACACTTCGGCACCCATAAGAAAAGACCATTCAACACCACAAGATGAGACCATTAAGCAAGTAGCTTCAAAGAGACCCCACCCCACAGGGGGAAGGCGTCATCCCACCTGACCCAAAAGGCCGCCCCTCAGGGAGGGTGGCAACCCACCTGATTGGCAACCCACCTGATTACGGAGGGAGGGGCTACCTAAAACACCAAAGTATAAAACACCCTGAGCAAGAAAACTGAGTTGTTAGACCTGATCAGCAATCTTGCCCCATACTTGAGGTAAGAGAACGAAGAGATCGGCAACCCCGAGTAGCAGCACCCAGCGTGCTCCAGCTAGCTGAAATCACTGGCCGCTTGGGTTGACCAGACCCCCGAGAAACCAAGCTGAAATCACTGGCTGCTTGGGTTGACCAGACCCCCAAGAAACCAAGCTGAAATCACTCACAAGCCGCTTGAGTAGACCAGACCTCCGCCGAGAACCCAGCTAGCCGCTTGGGTAAACCAGACCTCCGCCGAAAACCCAGCTAGCAGCATGCGGTTGACCAGGCCTCTGCTAGAGCCCGAGCTGAACTAACTAGCTAAAAGCCCTGAAATCACAGTGTCCTTGAAACTTCTTGCTTGCTACTTTGTACCGTACTAATAAGCTGTATTGCTGGCATGTATCTAAATTTGTAAAAGTAATTTTGTAAATAAACTTGTTTTATAAAAGATACTTTTGTGGCTATAAGTTATCCCTTTATTCTAAGCTAAGAGTGATAGTCGCTAGAGACCTCAGAGAAGGCCCGCCCTAAGACTCGCTACCCCCTTAGCATTGAACCCGCGCAAAAGACCAAGTTGTCAGTCTTCCACTATTTTTATTTCATTTTTTTAATTTAGCAGGGACCAAGCAACTGTAGATTTAAGGCTTGCTGTGGGAGAGCAAAGTTCCACTGCCATTTTATAGGTCCCCTTGTGGAGCACCTGGGCTCAACCATTTTTCTATTTGTCTGAATATGACTAGAAACACATCAAGTTAACCAGATAAAATCAAGCTGTACATTTCCCACCAAAATTCTCTATTGACATGGTGAAGGGAATAATTCCCACCTGCTATTCACCTGGCATTGGACCTCTTGAGACTTTAAGCGCCGAAGCTTCCTCCAGTTCTAATCTAATTGAGCCTCACTGTATTACTTATTTAACTGGCTATCTAGAGCCCTGAGACATAAAGAATGCTGTACAAGAAATATTGTCAATCCCACTTTAAAATCCATTTAAAAGCCTATCATCCCCTTTTGATAAACAAGCACAACCTTTTCATTTTTCTTTGGTGTGCTTGGACCACCGCATTATTCTCCCTTCCGGACCACCCCATTATTTGTGCAGTCTTCAACACCCAGATCTATAACTGCTCTGACATGTCAGAGTTCAAAAAGAAGTCTTCTCAGAGTCTCCCAAGTTCTAAGAACTGCTTCCACTCTTCCCCTTCTGACTTCCCAGAATCTCTCTGCTTCCCTCCTATAATGTCATGAGCTTTCAGCTAGGTGCCTGCCATTCACCCTTGAATCATTGCTCCCTTCTCCACTTTCCAGACAGAACATTCAGGAAGGATTTGTAATACCGTAATTCTCCCCATTCCCTTCAAGTCTCTTTTCATGCCTCTCCTAAGTCCTACTACAATTTATCCTTCTCTCTGCATCCCCTGAAGCTGAATGTCACACTGTGCATCATCATCATCATCATCATCAGGCGATCACTCGTGACCAAGTAAGATTGTCTTCCGGGATAAAAGAAGGAAATTCTAAAGAAGATTGTGTAGACTCTAGCGATGGGTCCGTAAGTGACTGTGGAGGCCAATTCTAGATCCACACAGCTTCCCACAGTGAGGACACAGGTTACCAGATAGAAGATGGTCCTGTAAAGGATTCATTTGACGTGCTTTTCGCTTAGCACGTTTCTCCCTTTCACCTTGCATTCGGGCTTCTTCAAAGTCCATGGAACCTTTGTGAAAGGCCAACCTCCATTTAGATCGTTCATGGGCCAGAGCTTCCCAGTTTTCGATGTTTATATTGCATTTTTTTAGATTAGCCTTATGAACATCTTTAAACCTCTTATACTGACCACCAATATTCCGCTTTCCATCCTTGAGTTGGGAGTAAAGTAACTGCTTTGGGAGACGGCAGTCAGGCATTCGAACAACATGACCGGTCCACTGAAGTTGGCGTTGAAGGATCATTTTTTCAATGCTAGTAGTCTTTGCTTCTTCCAGTACACTGACATTTGTTCGCCTATCTTCCCAAGTAATTTGCAGGATTTTCCGGAGGCAACGTTGATGAAACCTTTCAAGGAGGTGGAAGTGACGTTTATAGATAGTCCATGTTTCGCAGGCATACAATAAAGTTGGTAATACAATGGCTTCATAAACCAGTGTTTTGGTCTTCTTACAAATATCCCGATCCTCAAACACTCTATGTTTCATTCGAGAAAACGCGGCACTTGCGGAGCTCAGACGATGCTGGATTTCACTGTCGATGTTAGCTGTAACAGAAAGATAGCTGCCAAGATAGAGAAAATGATCGACATTTTCCAGTATTGTCCCGCCAAGCTGGATAGATGGCATCACCAAAGGATTGGCTTGCACTTGCTGATGAAGCACTTTGGTTTTTTTGATGTTAAGTGAGAGACCAAGTTTTTCGTATGCTTCTGCAAAAGCATTTAGGATAGTTTGGAGATCATCCTCTGAATGTGTGGAGACCACATTATCATCAGCATACTGTAGTTGCACAACGGAGGTTGTAATTACCTTACTTTTTGCTTTCAGCCTGCTGAGATTAAAAAGCTTTCCATCTGTTCGATATATAATTCCCACACTGGTGGGAAGTTTCCCCTTGACAAGATGTAAAACCATGGCGATGAAAATGGCAAATAATGTTGGGGCGATAACACATCCCTGTTTAACACCTGATCCCACTTTAAATGGAGCACCATGAGAGCCGTTGTTGTCCAAAACCGTTGCCGTCATGTTGTCA
Organism: Shinisaurus crocodilurus; assembly: GCA_021292165.1. Lineage (NCBI taxonomy): Eukaryota > Metazoa > Chordata > Lepidosauria > Squamata > Shinisauridae > Shinisaurus > Shinisaurus crocodilurus. Next base: position 241,906,886 of record CM037876.1, read on the forward strand.
TGGAGAAGTCGCAAGATATTCACAAATTTATTGGGGCATCCAATTTTCATAAGGATAGTCCAGAGAGCTGTACGGTCTACAGTATCAAAGGCCTTAGCCAAATCGATAAATGCCATATAAAGGGGTTGATTTTGCTCCCGGCATTTTTCTTGGAGCTGACGTGCAGTAAAAATCATGTCTACTGTCCCTCTAGAGGGGCGGAAACCATATTGAGTTTCAGGGAGGATCTCTTCTGAAATAGATAGAAGACGGTTTGCGAGAATCCTAGCAAATATTTTACCCTCGGTTGCTAAGAGAGAAATGCCCCGATAGTTTCCACAGTCTGTTCTATCACCCTTCTTAAAGAGGGTGATAATTATGGCATCCCTGAAGTCTTCTGGGATCTCTTCTCTTATCCAGATTTTTTCGATGAGTTTATGAAGATGTTGTACAAGTTCGGGGGCCCCTTCTTTAAAGATTTCAGCAGGAATCCCATCTGGTCCCATCTGGTCCCACCTGTGCAGCCAGGTACTAATTCCACAACACCTCCTTCCCTTCTCTCCCTCTCTTTCTGGGAAGCCTTTCACAGTGAACCACTTAATTGCTATGTGTTATATTTCTCCATTTTCAGAAAAAGCCCTGATCTCATCTCTGTTTCCCCCATTTGGATACTTCACATGGGCACTCTCAGAGTCAATGGCCAAAGCATTATCCATGCTTGCCTTCCTTGTGTTTTGGTTAAAATGTGCCAGTTTGTGCCAGCTCTACCAGACAGCCACCTGTCCTCCAGCAGAATAGAGCCAGCATCACCATGGGAAACTGTTCCCCAGCACAACATTTTGAGCTAAATTTCTTCATTCATTCATTTTCTGGAAGGGCTTATTCCCTGCAAAGAGAAGACTACAGACATATTTAGAGACAAGAGTCCCACGCAAGCATAGTAACAGGCTACACCGCATCTTGCTCACTCTGAAACCTGATTGACATGGATGCAACTTGCACATGGTGGCCTAGCATAGCCCCAAGTATATCTTATTTATTTATTTATTACATTTATACCCCGCCTTTTTTCCTACAAGGAACTCAAGGCAGCTTACATAATCCTCCTCTCCTCTTCTGCTATTATGGCAATTCCAAAAGAAACCAAGTCAAATAAAGCAGAAGCAACAGCAGATGAAAGAAAAGGCTGCTGAGTCTGTTGACTGGGAAGAACACATGGCGAAGAAAGAGAAGGGGGTGGGAAATCCAGTATTAGAGAATGCAGGTTGCAAAAAAGCTTGTGCTTAGAAGGAATTGAGGAAGAACAACATATGACAATAGAAGGGAAAAGGGAACACTTCATAGATTTCATAGATCATAGAGTTGGAAGGAGCCTACAAGGCTATCGAGTCCAACCTCCTGCACAATGCAGGAAACTAGAGGAGGGGTCTCCCATCCAAGTAATAACCAGGCTTGACCCTGCTCAGCTTTCCATGCTCAGACAAGCTAAGCCAGCGTAAGCCACAGGCTTACAAAAACAAAAGGAATGGAAACAAGATTGAGAGAAAGTCACAAGAAAGAAGAGCAAGACACACCAATGAATAGAAAAATCAACAGAAAGGTGTGCGGGGGGGGGGGGGGGTTCAAGGAGACTCAAAAAAATCCTAAATATTAGGATATAAGAAAATGTCAAGGTAGCAAGCAAACCAATTCAGTAGAAAGGTATGTAGAGGACCAAGAGGATAGATAACATTACTGAATTTGGTTTTTAACTCCCCCTTGGCATGCAGGAGGTGCCAGCTGTGGCATGTTTCAGGTCTTCCCTGACTGATTGTGCTGCCCAGTTTGATTGTTAGTTGTCTGATTGTAATGTTTGAACTGAGAATGTTTATCTTTTGATTTTAAATGTTTTTAACTGAGATATTTTGTATCTAAACGTTTTAACTATGGTTGTTTTGCATTTTAATTTTTTCTGTTATAAATCACCTCAAGATGTCTTTTAAGATATAATCAAGCAGTCAGTAAACTTTTAAAATAAATAAATACATATCTGGTAAACACTACTGTTTTTCTGATACTTTTTTCTGTTTCTATTTTTACTGCTGTTTTTCTGTTATTTTTTCTGCAGTTTTAATATTAGAATGCTTTATAGTTATATTGTAAGAGTTATTTTAAATTGTTGATTTATGATTTTGTCCTTGTCAACTTGAGCTCTCTGGAGGAAAGGCAAGGTATAAATGTTTTAAATCAATCAATAAACAAACGAACAAACAGAAGCACGACAAGAATAGGGCATTAAAGAAATCCTATGATATGAAGGGGGGGAAGGGGGAGAATGCAGAAAGAAGGAAACCAAACACCTAACACTGCTATTAACATCCCCTTATCCAAAGATTTGGAGTGAAGTGCTATCAGTATGCTAACAACACCCAGCTCTGCTTCTCTTTGTCATCCAAGTCAGGTGAAGCTGTGGAAGTGTTGAATTGATGCTTGGATTTGGTAATGGGCTGGATGAGGCCAATAAACTCAAGCTGAATCCCGACAGACAGCAGTCCTGTCGGCAGATGGTTCCCTAGTTGAGGGAGATGGCATTCAATCAGTTCTAGGTGGAGTTGCACTCCTCCTGAAATGAAGAACAGGTTCGCACTTTGGGAATGCTCCTGAATCCAGCTCTATCTTTAGATTCCCAGATAACCTCTGTTGCACAGAGCACCTGATGGGACAGCTGTCTTACCTATACCCAGTTTGCAAGGATCCACAAAACTACCAATTTTAAAAATATCTGACTTAAGGCTTTCATGTGTGAACACAGGAAAAGGAGACAACTAAAGGGAAATCACAAGTAATGGCAGAAATACTGGTCACCAGATGCCTATGAAGAGCACTTGGGCAAGTAAACAAACAAAAATTGCTTGTTTATGAGAGGAAATCAGTACAATTTCCTCTTTTTGCTTTATTCAGGGCCTGATCAATTTCATAAAATCTTCATTTCTGCCTAACAAAAAGCTTCCCCAAATCTGGTTAGGGTTTCTGAAAAACAAAGAAATCATGTTATAATACTGTGAAGCTTCAATGGGCTGAGAATCAACTAACAACATATCCTTTGCTCATCATCCTAGAGCTGTGTATTCATGGTCTGCTCAGGACAGCTTAGTATGTCTGGAATTTATGATTAATGGAACTAAATGACATTTGCCAAAAAATATTCATATGAAAACAAAACCGCCTTGGGTTCCTTGCAGGAAAAAAGGCGGGGTATGTATAAATAAATAAATAAATAAATACTGTTTTTTTACACTAGGGTTACAAAGTGTATAGGCTCTCTGTTCATACAATCAAGTATAAACTCCATCAAGAATCACCCTAAGAGTTTTCATATTTAAGGTCACAATATACATTTTAGGACAAATAAAATAACAGTGCCCTAGAATTTTGGTAAGTTGAATGAAATGTATCTTTAACTTAGACTGGAGTATATCACCAAGGCTGCAGCAAAAAAGAATCCTAAAAAATATGCTTTTCTTTTTGCCCATCTATGGTACATCTACTGCAAGCAATGTGAGCCACAAAAATTCACTAACTCCTGCACAGTTTCAAGGGTCTTTGTATTAGTCATTCTCTCCCTCTTTGTGCAAAAACGTGTACTGTGGTAAAAGACCCAACAGGATGTGAGAAAGTACTTTTATGGCTAAGTGAGCCTGAAGGCCTACAAAGAGACACAAAGCCTCAAGGGGCCCTTCGCCCACAAAGATTGGAGCACTGATGCAAACACAGCTCCCTCCCAGCATACTGATAGCTTCCTAGGAATATGCAATTTTGGCATGATATTGAAGAGGTAGAGTAATGCAACCCTTTGATCAAAAACACACATTTGTCTTTCTAGGGCACTTACTCTGCCCCTCTGAACATGAGTTAACACATTATGTTAAACCATGGATTAGTGTGATGAGCACAACCAGGAAGGAGTCACAGTGAGCCTCAAGCATGCGTGTTTTCCCCTCCCCTCTTCTCTTCCCACATAGGCGAAAGGAAGATTTGGGAAGCTTAAGCTTTTACTTTCACTTTTGGTTAACTATGATCTGTCAAGTAAACTGGTGCGACAAATGGTGGTTAATACTGTAGTTAGTTTCAAACAAGTCAACATCAAATCATGGTTTTTGAAGCTGGCTTGTTGACATTAATCATAGTTGGTGTTAACCACGATTCCCGGTTCACATGGCATGGGAAATCAGTTAACTAAAGTGGAAGCAAAAGCTTCTGAATTCCTCCTCTTGGCAGCTCAGGAGGAGGAGAGGAAGGAAGAGCTCATGACCCCAAGGTTTGCTGCAGCTCATTCCTGCTCATGCATGTTGCACTAAACCAAGGTGAGCAGCTTGTGGCCCTCCAGATGTTTTGGCCATAGCCAACTGCCTGGGATTTTCCCCACCCCAGCACAAAACCATTGTATGTTAACATGACATACAAATGCAGCCTAAGAAGCCTCAAGGTGGACCCCTACTATCAGGTTTTTAAAAGATCAAAAGGCTTTTGGTGGTTGGGGAAAGCATGTCCAATCTCTCCAACAGAGCAGGCCCTGAGGTCAGTCAGCCTGCAGATCCTTTCTCTTACCGGAGTTCTGCAATTGCACTTAAGCTCTCTCCTGAGGCATGCCCATCCTGACCTACAATCAATTAATTTCAAAGCCATCTACTATCTACCTCTCAGCTTTCTGTTCAATAGCATCCTCACTATTCAAACCTAGAGCCAAGCAATCATGTAGCATTTCAGTCATAAATGAAATAAAAATAAATACATAAATATATAAAATAACCTTACTGAAGTCTTTCACTCAGCAGGTCCAGGAACTGTTGGACCCTGCCTGCCACTCTTAGAAGCATTAGGCCCCAACTAAATGGGATGGTGGCAGTTCCAACAAGGAACTACCCCAAACACACAGAAAGAGGGGATGGGGTGGTCTAATTTTGAAGGGAAAAAAGGAGTGTACAGGCAGGGAGTAGAGAATGAGCCAAGGACAATTCCAGTAGTGGAGCTCAGCTGATGAGAGGGGCTGGGGACAGAGGCTTCTGCACTGCCCACTTGTACATCCCTTCTGCTTTTAAGAGGAGGTCCTTAGCCCTCTCCTTCCTATGATTGGGGCAGTTTCATGTTTAAACAGATAGAACTTCTACCATTACAAATTAGTCTGGCCCTTAGCCTACCTGAATTGATGGCATAGATGTAATACTGGCTCCCAATCAATCATGGTTAGCAAATCAGGAGCCAGCCTTGGGAACATATGCTCCTTCCCTGGAGCAAGGTTCCCCCCTCCCTGCTTAACCATGATTAAGCAGCTTGTTACTACCATTAGAGCTAACCAGGATTCCTCTTAAACCAGGATCTGAAACTACCATTAAGGAGGGAGGATGACAACACACATTTTGGAGATTCATTTCTGCTATGCTAACCATGATTAGCAGATAGCCAGAGTTACATCTGCCCCAGAACATACTAATTGAAAGACACTAATGAGCAAGGCCTAATTGTGGAAGAGCTTTTGTTTTTCAAATGGAATCTGTGGAGAAAAAGAGCCTTTGCGGGTTCATACACACACACACACACACACACACACACACCCTCATGTGTGAACCGGCTAAAGGCTGGAGGTGGGGTGTGCAGTTAGCGTGTGGAGAAAGGGGCGTTTGGGGGTTCCCGCATGCATGCACACACACACACACACACACACACCTCCTCATGTGTAAGCCGTGGGGCCAGTTGAGGGGGCTGGGAGGAAACGAAAGCCTCTGATAGGGCTTTCATATGTAAATAGTTCAAGTCATGAGTTCCCTTCCCCCTGCCTGGCCAGGTGAGGTGCATGGTGATTGGCTAAGAGGCAACAGAGGAGGGGAGGGGGGGAAGGTATATTTCCCAAAGTGTGGTTTTTGGTCTTTGTCTTTGTCCTGGATCGCGTGGCTACCGGCTACCCTGGCTATTGGGGATGGCGGCAAGCCAAAGAGAGGCCCCAAGCCTTTGGGGGGCCCCATCAGGATCCGACCCCAGTTAGCTCCTGGTGAAATGAGCAGGATGAGGGCTCTAGTGAAGGCAAGCCTTGTGGGAGTTTTACCCATCTCAGACCTGCGGGTAGATGGAGTAGTTCTCCTCGGGCAGCAAGGCTGTGCTGGATTTAACCCTTGAAGAGAATACCCTCAGGTAACATAGGTGTATGCCTGAGAGATATGAAGGAATCAGGTTTTATTGTTTTGCAGCTTTACTGTGTACTAAAGTGTCTCTCTCTTTATTTTGTGTGCTTCTCTCATTTCCCTAATCTTGTTGTAAAATGCTACCAGAATAAACCTTGTCGTGGTTTTACCCCACATGGGTTTTGTAGTACTCTGTGAGTTCAGTATCTAAATCCAGGTTACAGAAATTGAAGGCGAGTCCCTGAACAGAGATTCAAGTAGGGTTGCAGACAGCTGAGGCTGGCAATCTGGTACCTTGAGATCTCTGGGGGTCTTGGTTCCTTTGGATTAGGAAAGGCTGGGGGTGTGGTGGGCCAGCCAGCCCCCCCTTCCTCCACAGAATCAAAGAGAATTATTTAATAATACTTGGCTGGTGTAAGCCTCAAGTCACAACAATACCCAGCGGTGTAAGAATCAGAAAGGAGGATGCTAATATTAGAACAGGAAAGGCTATCCTCTTCCAAAGAGGACGCTGCATGCCCAACTCTACCTCCAACTCTTACCTCAGCCTCTTCAGGTATGAATTTCCAATGAGGCAGCCTCACCATTCAGTCTCCAGTTTCTACCAATTACTATACCTTTTTCTTGCTGTGGACTTTGAACTTCTAATTTAAATAAAGCTAATTGAAATCGCTTCAACAAGCAACTACCTGCATCCAAAGAAACCTCTCACTGAAGAAAGATGCCTGGAGCACCTCAGCCTTCTCTACTGACTTGGCCCTATTTAGAATAAGCATCTCTCTGTTCCTGTTCTCTGTTACTTATCCTCTTGAATAAGTGGAAGGCCATAGGTCTGCATTCATACAGGCTGAAAAAGCAGTGCAATTAAATCCTCATATCTGCATTTAGCAATGTAATCACGATGCCAGTACCCTTTCCTAACATGATGATGGTAATTACCAAACAGAAAACTAATCATTTCCTAACACACTCCTCTCTACACTGATAGAGACATGCTGTCAAAGGATACCTACTCCCACGTAACAGAAGAGGCACTGGGATGCTATGAACATTTCCATAACCCTAGAAATCTCTTGGTACGATCCTTTTGCACACTGTAACAGCACTGCTCAAAAACTATCCAGACTACTGCACTGATCTCCAGCATGCAAAGATTAAACTGGAGAGCAGGGAAGTGGAGTGACTTCAGCAGTTTTGAGACATGAGCTGAACTGGGACATCTTTTTTAAAAAAAACAAATTTACTGTTCACTTTTAGTTTAGCCACTTATTATCCTCTAGGAATTATTCTATTGAATGAAGCCTACCATACAGTAAAAGTTGGATATGCACTACTAAAGATCATGGGAACTGGTTGGCTTATGATGCATTAAACTTAACATTTGGTTTATGCATTCCCCCAATGAGCCTAAAATCTATGCATTAGTTAATATGCACAAGATTGAAAGTTTGGTTTCGACGTCCCTGTGTGACACTGCTCCAAGCACAACAGTATGCCACCACACTATACTAGCTGTGGTATTGTCTACAGTCACCTTATTTTAAAAAAGATATTTAAAGGGCTGCTACAGATCAGCTTGTGTTTAGTGCTGGGAAGGGAGAATTCAAGGTAGCAGAAGTATAAAACACTTTAGATCATGATTTCATTTGCAGAAAAGTTGTCTTCCAATAAGCTTCATAGCACTTGCCTCACTTCTACACAGGTATATAAACAGATCACCGTTCAGGCTTAGAATTTAAAAAGGGACAGCTGGTCCTGTTTCATAATGCACTTAGTAACAAAATGCAACATCTAACAAGTCAAGATTATTTCAGAGAAACAAAGGAAAGGAAATACAGGTGCAGGCACTTGAAATATTTATAACTGAAGTAGATGCCTTAGATTCAGAATCATAGAATGATCCATTTCGAAGAAACCTCAAAGGTCATCTAGTCCAACCCCCTGCCGGCAGAGGAAATCCATTACTACAGCCTTCCTGATAGGCGCCATCCAGATGGCCTTTACTTTAAAGCATCTAATGAAGAAGAATCTACCAATTTCCAAGCAGCAGTCTGTTCCGTTGTCAAAAAGTTCATACTAATAATAATTATAGGTGTTATTCCTAAGGTTTAGTTGAAATCCCGTTCCTTGTAATTTGAACCCATTCATTTGCTCTCAGGAGCAACAGAATACAAATTTGCTCCATCATCTATGTCAGGGGATAGGCAGAAGATAGATCAGGATCTAGTGGTAGATCTCTGGGTGATTTCCAGTAGATCAGCAAAGATTTCTCACTCACAACTGTTTAACAATAACAGCAACAAAATTATTTCCCCCCCTTCTCCCGAAAAAATTATACTTCTGAAATAAAGATAGGTTGATGTAACGAGCAGGCGATTTTTGTGTGGAAGAGAACTGTAAGCTGAGTTCAGTTTTGGAACTCAAAACAAATTCCTGGGCTAAGAAACATTTAATTCTAAGTGTATGTCTTTTGCACCAGGCTCCAGTTGATAGATCTCAGCGTTCTAGTAAAAAACAATATAGATCCTGTATGTCTGAAGTCTGCCCACCCCAATCCATGTGACAGCCCTGTAAGTATTTGAAATAGCTATTACATCACCTTTTAATAATCTCTTCTCCTAACACAACCAATTCCTTCAACTTTTCAAAATAGGATTTGTCTCCAGCCCTTCATCATCTTTCTCACCCTCCTCTGGACACAGTCTAGTTTGTTGATGTCTTTCTTAAACTGCAGTGCCCAGAACTGTTTAAGAAGGATATCAACAAACTGAAACATGTCCAGAGCAGGGCAGCAAAAATGGTGACAGGCCTGGAGATCAAGTCCTACAAATAAAAGTTGAAGGAGTCCTGTACATTTGTCATTCAATAATTAAGCACATCCTGTGCAGTGAGGTTAAAATGTTCAGCTAAAGACAGCATACTGGTAACTGATGTCTGATCAACAGAGCCAGATGAGCTTGCTTTGGGTTAAAGAGCACAGGGGATCATAAGGCAAATGATCTATGCCAGAGACCCTCAGAGCAAAACCTAATTTAGTTTGAAAGGGGTTTGAATCCAAGGGAAGTATCATCCCAGTATGATGAGGAAGTCTTGAGTAGCTGCTTGGAATATTGTTTCAATATAACCAGCTTGTTATCATCATTAAGGAAAAAGTGAAAAGTAATTAGGTTAATTCTTGAAGCAACAGCCAGCATACCACCAGTAATTGTCCATTTACGTAAGGAGTTTAAAACAGCAGTTCTAATTCCTACTAGGATGGAATGTATCTTAAGTAATTCATTTGAATGAGTAGCTTACATAAAAGGTGAATGAATAAAGAGTCCTGTATAGATGCAAAATTTCCTAACAGGAAATCATGTTGTCCAGGACATAGTGGCTAGATTCAGATGATCATCCAAATTCTGATTTGGAGACTGGAAATGAGCCACAAATTCAAGCACTCCATCTTCCCCATCTCCCTGGGCATGACTTAACATAATACTAATCAAATAGTCACTAATACTAATTAAATAACGTTAATAGTCTAATCAAACCATAGTTTGCTGTTACATCCAAACTGGTAAACTATGATTTGAGCAAGCCCTCCAAGCCAGGATTGCAAACTGTACACATACAGGTGTTTGGAGGATCATCTGAATACAGCCCCCAGCTAGATTTTGGACAGCTAGATTATATCATATTACTGACATGACAATTGTTTCCATCTTGGCCATGGTCCATGTGGCTTACGCTGGCTCAGCTTGTCTGAGCGTGGAAAGCTAAGCAGGGTCAAGCCTGGTTGTTACTTGGATGGGAGACCCCTCCTAGTGGTGTCCCCAAACCTTTGGGGGGACCTGTAGCAGACGAGACAACCCCCCTTACTCCAAAGCCCACACCCTCAATGTGTACTTCGCTCTCACCAAGTGCCCCCTTGTATGGGTCATTTCAGACTTGAAGCTGTCTTCTTAAAATGCGTTAACCGATTACATGTCTTAGGTCTTACATGTAGCTATTCACCCACGTTTGTTTCTCTTTATTAAGAGCAGTTTGTTTTATTTGATTACTTGAAGCAGGGTGCCCCTCCATTAATTCACTTCTTACTTTTTTGTCACCAGTCAGACTCTGGAGAATTAGAACTTTGAATAAAAAGATTGATTTATTGTTCTAACAAAGTCTCAAAACTGATATTCAACTCAGGCACAGATAACTTGGATTTTCAGCAGTTAATTCAAACTTGTTCTTTGCTTAGATTCAGGTTAAAGGCAGGCAGATGTTATACAGTGCTCTTTGTATCAATTTGGCTTGGTTACTTGAAAGTTACAGTATCAGACCAGGGAACTTAACTGTCCCTCACACTAGTCCAGAGTTTCACCTTCTTCCTCAGACAGAAGGTCCTTCACTCCCTAAGTGGAGACTCCTGTGAATTGTTCTATACCAACACCTTCACGTTTGCTTTCTCACAACTTAGTTACTAGATTTCCTGTCTGAACTCTTCTCTTCAGTACCACCTTTCCCTACCTACGCTATTAACCTTCCACTCCCTCTCTCACTCCAACCCACTCTCTTCCCCAATTGACAACCAACAACCCTTAACTGTCAATTCTCTGGGGTTCTATGCTCTCCTTCAACCAATCAGAGCCTCTGGAATATTCAGGTTGGCCCCCTCCCTGGGCTTCTGCCTGTCACTCCGCCACAGGGCCCGCCTCGGCTCTCCGTGGCGGCGGGGGCCCCCACCTCGATCTTCTGAGCGGCGCGGAGCAGTTCTCCGCGCCGCTCGAGCTGCCCTCTCAGGTCCCGTCGCGTCACTTCCGGCACCGGAAATGACGTGACGGGACCCTGCGCAGGCGCAGTACGTGGCACAGCAGTCCAGCGCGCCTGCGCAGGGTCCCATCATGTCATTTCCAGTGCCGGAAGTGACACGACGGGACTGGAGTGGGCGGCGTGGGTGGCTCGCCAGGGAGAGGCGAGCCGCCAACGGAATGAGGTAGGCTTGACTGAGCCTCGTGTGGGCGTGAGCGGACCGATTTCGGTCCACTACGCCACTCGAGGCTCGAAGGCACATCGGTAACCCCTCCTCTAGTTTCCTGCATTGAGCAGGGGGTTGGACTCGATAGCCTTGTAGGCTCCTTCCAACTCTATGATCTATGAAATCTATCAAATAAGATTATCTAATTCACCTTTGGACTGCAGTTCATTACATTTGGATGAACACACACAGATTTTTACCATGCTACTATGATAATCCTACATAGAATGACTCCCAGGGAGCCACAAAGTGGCTTCTCCAGTATCATAACTTGAACACAAAACACAGTAGGAATATGGCAACAAAAATAATTTTTAAATTGTGTACCACTTTTTCACCATAAGTTAAAGGCATCTCAACAACTCATTAAAAAGATAAAAACAATTTTATGAGATAGAACAGTAGATAAAAGAAACTCAAACCAAAATATTGCAGTTAAATAATTCCAGCAGAAAACCAAACCAAGCAGAACAGAAGTAAACATAAATCACCTGCCAAAAGCACAGATAACCAGACCAGACTTTACCTGGAATCTGAAGAATAATAAAATGCAAAGTAGATATCCCTTGCCAGGAAGGTCAATAACTGAGGCACAATCACAGAAAAGACCCTTTTTCTGGTAGGCCTAGCCTAAACTCTGCCACCACAGGGACCCAGAGCCTCCAACAACAATTCAGTTGCTGGGCAGGTACACATGGAAATAGACAGTAGTGGAAGACCGACAACCTGGTCTTCTGCGCGGGTTCAATGCTAAGGGGGTAGCGGGTGCTGGGGCGGGCCTTCTCTGAGGTCCCCAGCGCCACGCCTTAGCCCAGAACAAAGGGATAACTTATAGCCACAAAAGTATCTTTTAGAAAACAAGTTTATTTACAAAATTACCTTCACAAACCCAGACCCACGCCAGCAATACAGCTCATCAGTAGGGTACAAAGTAGCAAGCAAAAACCTCAAGGACAACGTGATTTCAGGGCTCTCAGCTAGTTAGTTTAGCTTGGGTCCCGGCAGAGGCCCGGTCAACCGCACGCTGCTAGCTGGGTTCCCGGCGGAGGCCCGGTCTACCCAAGCGGCTAGCTGGGTTCCCGGCGGAGGCCCGGTCTACCCAAGAGGCTAGCTGGGTTCCCGGCAGGGCCCGGTCTACCCAAGCGGCTAGCTGGGTTCCCGGCGGGGCCCGGTCTACCCAAGCGGCTAGCTGGGTTCCCGGCGGGGCCCGGTCTACCCAAGCGGCTAGCTGGGTTCCCAGCGGAGGCCCGGTCTACCCAAGCGGCTTGTGAGTGATTTCAGCTTGGTTTCCTGGGGGTCCGGTCAACCCAAGCGGCCAGTGATTTCAGCTTGGTTTCCCGGGGGTCCGGTCAACCCAAGCGGCCAGTGATTTCAGCTTGGTTTCCCGGGGTTGCTGATCCTTCGTTCCCTTACCCCAGGCATGGGCAAGATTGCTGATCAGGTCCAGAGAAAAGTTCCCTTGTGCAGGGTGTTTTATACCTTGGTGTTTCAGGTAGCCCCTCCCTCCGTGATCAGGTGGGTTGACACCCTCCCTGAGGGGCGGCCTTTTGGGTCAGGTGGGGTGACGCCTTCCCCCCCGTGGGATGGGGTCCCTTTGAAGCCACTTGCTTAATGGTCCCATCCTATGGTGTTGAGTGGCCATTTCTTAGGGGTGCCGAAGCGTCTGCCCTGGAGAGGTATTCAAGTCTTATGTAGATGGGGCTGATATGCAAGAGCATTGACAAACCTGGTGATGCTTCCTGCCTTCCCCCCTGGGGTGATTCTATGTAGATGTTGTTTGTCCCCTTTGGCATCTGTGGAGACTGGTTGTCTCCCCCCCCACCCGGGTCTCCTTCCCCCCTCCTTGGTGAGTGTGTGTGTGTCAGGCAGGGGGCTTAGGTTGGCTTTCTCCACAACAGTACTTCATGTACCCTGACCCTAGACTGTATAGGGCTTCCAAAAGGTCAAACACAGCACTTTGAATTATAGCCAGAAACAAAACTGGGAGCAAACAAAGTTCCTTAACTATAGGTCTTATATGTTCACACTGGTAGGCCTTTGTCAGCAGCTTGGTTACTGTGTACTGAACCAGTCTTTTCAAAGGCTGCCTCAGAGTAATGTACAGGCAGTCCCCGAGTTAAGAACGTCCGACTTACAAACAACCCATACTTAAGAACGGACTTCTGGGTTCCCCAGTGCTACATTGTTTACGTAGAGTACATAGCGTAGTATACTACGCAATTTGCGTAAATGTCGATTTTAATGTATAGAATGCTATGCTGTTCCGACTTACATACAAATTCGACTTAAAGACATTCTTAAGAACCAAACTCGTTCGTAACCTGGGGACTGCCTGTACTACAGTAATCCAGCCTGGAATGGATTTTACTAAAGCATGAATAACTACCGTAACTGTGTGGCAAGGTGATTCCTTTAAAGGAGGGGGTGCAGCTGGCATATCACCTGAAGTTGGAAAAGGTACTCCAAGCTCCAATGTGGGCATCCAAAAGCAATAGTGGGGCCAGGAGCACACCCATGCTACAAGCCTGCTCTTTAAAGGGGAATGCAACCTGATCCAGTACAGGTTGAATACCACATCCACCCATTAACAGTATCGCCCTTATCTGGATTCAACTTCAGTTTATAAGCACTCATCCATCCCATTACTGACTGCAGTAAAAAAATAAAACAAAAACTTAACAGGATATTAATATGAGCATGAACAGTGCTGTAGCTCAGGGCAAATCTCTACTGCAGAGATCACATGAGGATGCAACAGTTTCTTATCTGATAACGTGCTAGGGAAATTGGGGTGTTTATCATAGAATTTATCTATCATGGAATGTGAATGCATGGAGTCATTGTTTGGGAGCCTCTCCATCATTAACGAGAACATTTTGATTGGTAAAGCAAACTGCCCTTTCCCAGGTGCTAAGGGTTTACTTTCATCCAATCTCAAAAGTATAAATATACCCCATCAAAGGCACAGGAGAGAAAAGCGAGGAGACAACCACTAATAGCTAGAAAAAGTCGACACAAAACTGGATAGCAAGAAAGGTTACCACCACAAGTCGTTGAAGGATTCTGAACAGGGAGTAAAAGCAGATGTCTCCAGCAAAGCAGAGCTGGAAAAGAATTCTGCAGTGTTGCCTGGCAGCAAATTATCATCTCCCAGTGAGCTATTTCCATATGCCTACAACAAAATCCCACACAGAGAACCAGAATAGGGAAAGGATGCATCTCGGCTAAAAGCAACAGGCCTCCTCTCTGTTTGCCAAGCACTGGTAGCACAGAGATACTTAGCAGCCTTAAAGTGTCACACCAAAATGTAAGGAAAGGGGAGATTCTGTCCTACCTGGTAAAGTCTTTTTTCTAGGGAGGAGCAAAGGAACATTGGAACATAGGAAGCTGCCTTACACTGAGGGTTCATCTAGCCCAATATTGCCAACACTGACTGGCAGCGGCTGTCCAGAGTTTCAAGCAGGGGTTTCTTCAGCCCTACCTGGAGATGCCCAGGATCGAACCTGGGAGCTTCTGCATGCCAAACAGGTGCACTACTACTGAGCTACAAGCTACTCACATACCTCAGCAAACAGGAGGCAGGAAGTTAAAAATGGCTTTACCTAAGAGAGAGGGCATCCTACCCTCTATCAGGAACAGCAAAAGGCTTAGAACAGGTAATCTGCCAGAGGGTGCATGCCATTGTTGGCACTCACTCCCTAGTCAGGGCTCTCCAACCGTGGGTCCCCAGATGTTGCTGGCCTACAGCTCCCAGAATCCCTTGCCATTAGCCATGCTGGCTGGGTATGCTGGGAGCTGTAGGCCAGCAACATCTGGGGACCCAAGGTTGGAGAGCCCTGCCCTAGATAATTGCCACACACCTCTCTCTCTCTCTCTCTCTCTCTCACACACACACACACACACACCCTTTTTCTAAAGACAGAGGCTGCATTTGCTTAGCAATGTAAGCTGCAAATTCTGGCTTATTAAACCATGATGACCAGCATGCTTATGCATGCATCCCATTCACTCCTCTTTTCATGTGAGCAGGCAAACAAAGCAGAAAGCTGCAATTAAACATACCGGTAGTTCCCCTTTATGTCTGAAAACGGGTATGGTTAATTGCTCCTAAACAAGCCAGGAGTTGTAAGTCAACTTCATATCAAGCCACAGGGGGATGTGGGTGGAGCCAGGAAGGCTGGCAGCTTTGATGGCCACTGTTTTTACTTGTGGGACCAAGGAGAGGGTGCAGGGACTTGAAGGAGAGGCCCAGGGCTGGTGGGCAGGCTGGTGGTTTTTATTTATGTATTTTATTTATTTACTATATTTATACCCCACCTTTTTTCCTGCAAGGAACTCAAGGCGGCTTACATAATCATCCTCCTCTCCATTTTATCCTCACAACAACCCTGTGAGGTAGGTTAGGCTGAGAGTCAGTGATTGACCCAAAGTCACCCAGTGAGTTTCATGGCCGAGCGGGGACTTGAACCTGGATCTCCTGAGTCCCAGTCCAACACTCTTAACCACTACGCCACACTGGCTCTCTACTGGCTTTGAGCGAGAACTTTAATGTCTAAGGAACAATCCAGATCAAACAAGGAGCATATCAAGGAACCGTAAAGCGGATGGAATCTGAAAGACTAGGCAGGAATGTTCCTCCCCTCGTTCCAAGAAATTTGATTTCCCAGAAAATTCCAAATTTCCCAATCTCTGGTCATGAGCAGGACACATTAGGGAAGTAAGTCTGGAGTCTCAGGACCAAATAGACTGTGAAGCCATCTGTGGATCTATTAATCCAATACTCCACAACCAAAGCATTAGCTGATAAACAAGGGTGGTATTCAATTAACTTCTCCTGCCTACAGAACTACTTCCGCCCATGGAACACATAGGAGGAGGGGAGCATGATTCTCCCTCCCCCCTGCTGCTTCCTGTGTGCCCCCCCAACACTGCTCTGGAGTGTTGGGGGACCACCAAGAATAGGTTTTGGGAGAACATGGGGTGAGGAGAGAAAGGAGAGGTCCACTTGTGCACCACTGGATTTTAACCTATACATTAATTTTGTAGTATCTTGTAGTAATCCATGATCATTAGGACTGGAGACTTTATTATTATTTATTATCAATATTATCACTGTTCTAAATCTGTGCCCAGATATTACTTGGCATACATAGTCACATCATTAGCTATAATCTTCTGATACCAACATGCTACACAGAATGTTAAAAAGCCTTTCCAGTATACCTTCCCATGATCAGAGTGCAACACAGTAAGTGTTAGAGGCTTTTCAAAATAACCAATAAGGGAAAAAGTCCCTGGGAAAGAATATGCATAACCAGCTTACTGCACCACCCTTTAAAAGCCAAGGGCACACTATAGTCTGATGTGTACGAACATTATCAAATCATTCTTGCATCTGGTACTGAACAAAGACTAATTCAAATTCCACGAGCCAACTCTTAGAAATTCTGCCATCATAGAACATCATTTCCAGGCAGGCAAAGTCCCATTTTATCTGCCATCTTCCCACTCACACACAAAACTCTCCAGTTGCCTGTGCACCATAAGCAGATGCTGCCAAAGTTTTAATATGCACCTATTAGGATCCTAATTGAATCTGAACTGCTCTTGAGAAGCTTTACAAGCCAGAACATGAACAAGGCACCCTATAATTGAATTAGAGGGACCTGCAGCAAACTGATCATTAGCTTGTCAGAATGTTAATTTTTAAAGAGAAAGAAAGGAACAGAAACACTTATGATTAGGCGGAGTTTTAAAAAATTGTTCTGCCCTTCCTCCTTTTGGGATTCCATTCTAGGATTCCCCTGCATGCATCTTCTTTCAAAGTGTAGAATCTACATTATCAGTAACTATCCCAACAAAAGAGGAAAGATGATATCCTTACCTGCCAAGACCCTGTTAACAGAGGAGTGAGTGGCCAATCCAGGCTGTCCACGTTCATGGAAAATCCCAGCATAAGGCAAGTACTCTGGCAGCAAGAAACGCCTAGGAGGGGAAACAGAAGCTGTGAGAAATACTGCCAGCCCACTGAGGACCTAGTGGATAGCACATTTGTCAAGCCCTTGTTCGGTATGCAGGCCTTACCTAGGGACAAAGCGTCCAAGGGATGGTGCAGACATGCGGGCATTCCGAGGGGCTCGGTGTCTTGATCGGTCTCCATTGTCCCTTCAGGGAGGGAGGGGGGAAAGAGTATTTTAATTACTAATTCCACATTGCAAAGGAAGACTCAAAAACTCTTTTCCTGAATTAACCACTCCAATCAATATTGAACCAAAGCAACTTGCGCTCTCTCTCTCTCTCTCTCTTTATTTATTTATTTATAAAAACATTTAAAAATAGGGCCTCCAAGGTGGCTAACAATACAATCAAAACCAATAAAAATCACTAAAACAATATTAAACAGCTTTTAAATAATATTAAACAGCTTTTAAAAACGCTTTTCCCATTTCTATTGGACTACAGTAGAACTCATAAATTGAACGTGATAATTCTCTCATAACACACACACACACACACACACACGCAGAGACCTGGTTTGCACAACATGACAACCCATCATGGGTAACTAGCCACAGTGAGTTGTCGTGTTGTGTGAAGCTGGACTGCTTCCAACAGGGTGGCTTGTTTTTTCCCAACAAGCCATCCAGAGAACCCATAGGCTGTTGCAGGGGTTGTTCAACCCATTATAGGTTGTTGTGTCATCCAAACCACCCAGGCAACCTATCCCACCGTGGGTTGCAGGATGTGGCGAGCAAGGTGAGAGGCAAAGCCCCCTTGCCGCTCTTGCCAAGCTTGCCCGGGCCACCACAAGCGACAGCCACCCCACAAGTGCCCAAGCAGCTCTTTGCGGTGACCATCACTGGCCCGATGCCCCCTGCCACAATCACAAGCCCTTTTTTGCTGACCGTAGCTTTTTTTCCCTTTACCTTCCCCCCCCCCCCGGAGATCGTAAACAGTAACCTCTGAGTTGACAGTCAGTGACAGCCCCTCCAAAGTGTCCAAGCAGCACACTGGAGGGGTTGTCACTGGCTGGCCATCTAAAAAAAAACTGCACCCCAAATGTATGCAATTTTTTCGTAATTTTTAAATTATTATTATTTTAGTTGGACTTGCGAAGCCTCACCTAGGCAATGCCCCAGGGGCTACTTGCTGTCAAAGTGCAGCAGGTACCAACCCTGGACATTGACCCAGAGAGGCTCCAAATAGGATTTGTTTGTTTTTACTTTGCTTTGATATGACAGCTATCAAAGGGTGAGTTGTCAACGCAAGTGCCCCGCCCATAAGTCCCAGTGCCCCCAACTTTTCCACCCATTCATGAAACTCTAGGTGCTCAGGAAGGTGGAAAAGTGCACACACACCTTTTCCCTAACACTTCCTTTTGACAGCTGTCAAAGGTAGGGGTTTCTTTGAAAACAGGGATTTAGGCAGGGCTAGACAGGGTAGTTTGGAATGGGGTGGGCTACACAGGTGACTCTGACCTAGTAGTCACAGGAAGCTAACCTGCCCAATAGCAATTCTAATTCTACAGGATAGTCCTCACACTCTGGTAGTCTTTTAGAGACCAAATTTCATCATCATACACAGCACAATTCTAATTTGGCCCAGTCTTTGTTATGCAGGAAACAAACTTAATCATGGACAGCAACTAAGAACTGCCTCTTAGAAAGAAGCTTTATGTTTTCAGACACTAGCACATCCTTGTACATGGTACTAATCTACCATTGTATTTTAAAATGGGTGGGCAGAAGGTAGATTGTAATATCTCTGGGTGTTTTGCAGTAGATCAGCAACTGTTTCTAACTCCCAATTATTTAACAAGACTCCCTGCCCCCAGCCTAAATTAGGCTGCTAAAATAAATATAACAATAAAAAAAGAACTGGATTTTTGTGTGAGATAACTATGAACTCTGATCTGGTACTGAAAACAAAACTGGCACCCTGTTACTTAATTCTCTCCTCACCTCTATTTGGCTTGGATTCCGGTGGGTGGATCTTGAAGTTCAAGTAAAAACTAAAGTAGATCCTGCAAGCTTGAAGTCTGCCCACCTCTTCAAAGATATTATAATTATACATAGCCCTGTTTTTCCTAAATAGAAAAATGCTTGCACATTCTGAAAACAAACTCATTGAATCCAAGTTTGCCTTGTTCCTGGTACGGCTAATGATGGCTGATTCTATCAAATGCTAGTTTATCACCTACCCCTTACACAGGTAGGCAGCTAAGAATTACTCCATTTGCAGAGACACAGGTGCAGAGATTTCTCTCCCCAACCTTCAGACAAGGAAGACATGCATGGCATGTATCATGCAGTTTAACCCCAAATCTACACAATTTTCTTCTTTTGCCCCTTTTCTCTTTCTGGCCTCCCAGGAATTTGAGAATAGAACCAGACGCTACAAAACTCACAAGACCAAAATTGAGTAAGCCACAGTAGCAGTGTTTTGTTTTGTTTTTTAAGTTCATTATTAACAGGCTTCAAAATTATGATGAGCCTTCTCAAGAACACTCAAAGAACATGTGCCAGCAGCCAACAATTAGATCTTTAACCATTCTTACTCTATTTAAACTAAAGTTCAGCATTTCTTTTTGATCCTTCCATAGCTAAGACACATCCCAACTGGAGATTTCACATTTCTCTCTGAAACTATGACTAGCAGATTTTTAAAATAAAAGCTAAAATGCTAATTTAAACCAGTCTTTAAACTCTGGAGGCTAAGAAAAACCACAAGACTCATGATACAAAAGAAAAAGGCATGAAAACAGGAGAGCTGCTAGTACAGAGATCCACTGTACGTAGTTATACAGACTCCAGCACCAAGTCAAGTTAGATGCTATTCTGCAGGTGAACAAAGTCAGGGATGAAGCCAGATCTTGTCTATATGCATACTAAGAAAGTGAGGAAGTACAAAATAAGGCAAACAGAAATAAAAATAAAGCCCATAAAGGCAAGTATTCTACTTTCTACCACGTACAGACAGCTAGCTAAAATTGACTACTTCAGGAAAGGGGATGCTCCAGCAGTCTGGTAAGCTTCGAAGATATGGGGGGCTTGGGGAGAAGTTGCAGGGAGCAATGACCAAGGTGTTTTGCCAGAGTGTGTATGCATATGTGTCCATGTGTTGGGGTGAGAGGTGGCTTTGCCTGTATGTGGGTTGGGGATGCGGTTCTCTGAGCATCACGTTTTTCCTTCTGTGAAATAGGTACCCGTATATGCTCGAGTATAAGCCGACCCGAATATAAGCCGAGGCACCTAATTTTACCCCAAAAAACCTGGGAAAACTTATTGACTCGAGTATAAGCCTAGGATAAATTTAAAAAATAAAGATACTAGTAGATACCGACAAGGCTTTTTCGGCGGCGGCGGGGGCTTCGGCGGTGGATGCAGGTACGGTGGCGGGGGGGGTGGCGGGGGGTGTCTGGGGGGTGGCGGCAGGGGTCCTGGGGGGGCTTTGGCGGCGGCGGGGCTGCGGCGGAGGCAGGCCTTCGGCAGCGGTGGGCCTTTTTCCGCGGCAGCGGGGCATTTTCGGTGGAGACGGGTGCAGGTAGGGTGTCTGGGAGGGTGGCGGGGGGGTCTGGGGGTGTCGGCGGGGGTCCTGGGGAGGCTTTGGCGGTGGTGGGGCTTCGGCGGCGGTGGGGCTTCGGCGGCGGCGGGGCATTTTCGGCGGCGGGGGGTGCAGGTAGGGTGTCTGGGAGGGTGGCGGGGGGTGGCGGCGGGGGGGCTTCGGCGGAGGTGGGGCTTCGGCGGCGGTGGGGCATTTTCGGCGGAGGCGGGTGCAGGTAGGGTGGGGGGGTGTCTGGGGGTGTCTGGGGGTGGCGGCGTGGGTCCTGGGGGGGCTTTGGCGGCGGCGGGGCTTTGGTGGAGGTGGGCCTTCGGCGGCAGCAGGCCTTTTTCCGCAGCGGCGGGGCATTTTCCGCAGCGGCGGGTGCAGGTAGGGTGTCTGGGGAGGTGGCGGGGGGGTGTCTGGGGGTGGCGGCGGGGGTCTGGGGGTGGCGGCGGGGGTCCGGGGGGGGGGGGGCGCTGACCCGAGTATAAGCCGGGGGGGGGGCATTTTTCAGCACAAAAGATGTGCTGAAAAACTCGGCTTATACTCGAGTATATACGGTACTTTGTTGTGCTTTGTGGGGGCAAATATGTGGTTTGGCATTTGGAGCTCATACTCTATCTTATACTCAGTTTCTTGGGGGAAGTTACTTGTCCCTTGTGACTAGGCAGCCCCCAATGGCAGCCATTTTGAGGTGGTGCCTATGAGAGATTTGCAGATTTCCAAGTATGTCCACTGCCCCAAAAAGGTCAAGGAAACCTGCATTAGATCTATCAAATAAAAACATTTTGGTCAATGAAGAAGTTGCCTGATTAACTGGCCAGCACATTTTAAATTTTAGATTTCTAATACAAGGACTTAGAAAAACTACACATGGCAAACACCGTCTTAGAAGAAGGTTCCTGTATAAGAGAAGATCTCTTCTCAGATGACGTGTGTTGTGACTCATGTGAATATCTAAAAACAAAAAGTTTTATTTTCCCCAATTCATACCAAACCAGCTTTCAGCCTTGCCATGACATCCAGAGGGTCTTGGTAGTCCTGCTAGATGCACTGCCTCTAGAAACTGACAGGGTAGGGGACATCCCTGCTGATACTTCTGAACCTCCAGCAATTTTAGATGTACTGTATTATGATATCCTGTTGGGCCACCTAAAAGACTTGGCAGGAGCAAGAGGCACAGCTTCTAAAAAATTCCTCCAACTCTTAGGACTTGTCCTGTAGGGTAACCCACTGTTCTCCCGTTTATCCTTCCTTGCTCCACTGCAGATGTAATGGTGCTCAGCTGTAAAAACGACGGCCCTGAGCTCCCTTCCCAGTTTTGATGATAACTATGATTTGTGTTGCATCGGCTGTGGTTAGCATCAAATCATAGTTTCAATCCAAAAACATTGGCGCAGATGTAGTACTAGCCATAGTTATCACCAAAATCAAAAGGGAAGAGAGAATGGCCATATAAGAGGTGAAGAGGGAGGGAAAGGAGTGTGAAAGCCCAGAGGACATTCCCGACTGTCAAACTATGGTTTGGCATTCAGGCAGTGTTACCTCTTTACATAGCCTATATGAAGCCCTTGAGCATTGTTTCATCAACATGTCAATGGCATCCTAGTCTAATTTTCCTTTACTCCTCCAGGCACAGCAGTCTTCTCTCAAACAGTGTTAGGCAATAACTGCTGCATGGACAAGACTGAACAGGCCAAAGCGGAATCTAGACAAGATGAAAATGATTATAGTTAGCCATCACAACTTTCCAGAGGTGGGCAGTATGGTCCTATGCAAATTGAACTGCCTATTTATTAGCTTGCAGTCCCAATTCAAAGTGCTGATTTTAAACTGTTGAAGGCAATGGCCTGGCCTCAACTTACACTAGAGACTGCCTCTCTCTACATGTCCCAATTGAAATCTACAGGGGCAGTCCTGTTCTCTGTCTGCACATTATAGGAAGCATAACCTCTAAGATGAGGGAGCAAGGCTTTTTTGTTATGAAACCTATTTTCAGAAAAGCCTTTTATGTGCCTCCACCTGCATTTAGATTTATTTAGCTTTTAACTATATATAATTTATTCCTCTATACATTTCAAGTTATAAGAGAGAGAGCCAGCATGGCGTAGTGGTTAGAGTGTTGGACTGGGACTCGGGAGATCCGGGTTCTAGTCCCCACTCAACCATGAAGCTTTGGGTGACTTTCAGCCAGTCACGGTCTCTCAGCTTAACCTACCTCACAGGGTTGCTGTGAGGATGAAATGGAGAGAAGGAGGAGGAGGATTATGTAAGCCGCCTTGGGTCCCTTGCAGGAAAAAAGGCGGGGTATAAATATAATAAATAAATAAATAAAATAAAATAAAAATAAATAATGCAAACTTCTGTTTTAAGAAAAGCAATAGAAAAATATTTTGGTAAGCAAATACAGAGTTTCCAGAAGGGAAACACAAATTAAAGGACAAGCTAAACTCTGTGGGGAAAATAGTATTGTTATGACTCAATCCAGTTAAACTGGGTTGGTAAGTCAGACTGTCTTGACCCAAAGGCAGAACAACTTGTGCAGCTCTCAAAAACCATACTTGGAAGTATTTCCCTCCTTCCTCTACAACTATAGACTACAGACGTTCTCCCACGCCCCTTCTCAAAATGACACTGAAGATAGTCGCTCTCTATTGCCTACCCAAGAGCATCTGGGTAACTATTGGAGAGGAAATGCCGGTCTGATCCAGCAAAGTAGTTCTGATGTCCTTACGCCTATCTCAGTGGTTGATGGTATGAAAACCTCCAGCACCTATAATACAAAGGAATTGGAGCAGCTGATATTGTTATGTTGCCAGTTCAAGGTTATTTTTCTCCCTTCGGAAAGAAAATCTCAAAAACCTTCCAACTGCTCAAGATGGGTGGGCGGCCTTTTCTGTGTTCTTTCTTGGCAGAGTTTACATGCTACATAGAGGGCGAGGAAGGCAGATGTTATGACTGTAGTGAAAAGACAAAATAACACTGCTAGGTTTGAACAAAGTTCTCAGGAAAAAAACCTCATGTTTTAAAAGTGCTATATTAAGATTTGTAGCCTAATTTTTACTCTGACAGAGTTCAAAGGAGCTTACTTCCATGTAAATGTGCATAGGATTATAGCCTACTGATTTTTGTGCATACGCACGCACGCACGCACACGTTAAGGAATTATATATTTAGGATTATTTGCACAACCAATTTAGCAACAAAGGGGTTTTTAATAGAAGATAGTATATTTATTGCAGTACATCAGGGATTTCTCCCAGGACATGAAAAGATGCTACTGGATAGGAATCTTGGGAATTTTCCTGCCAAATATCTGCAGTATCCTGAGGCACAGCAACTTCTCAGATATGAGTGGCAGGGTTCAACTTAGTTAGACTAAATTAGAAATTTAAGGATTGCCATCAGATGGCTCCAAGTAACAGGGTAAAAATAAATCCCTGAGAAATCCCAGTATACACGGAAGAGGAGGAACAGCAGCTGATTGCAGCATGACAACTAAAAAAGGCAACTCAAGGTCAGTGTGATTAACCAAAAGCAGCTAAGAGAAACCAACCATCTACACAGAATACAGGCAACCAAGAAGCCAACTGGGATTCCTTAGAGTTCACAATAAAAAGGTCAGTGGCAAGACCAGTTTCAATGGAGTGGCAGAAGTCATAGCCAAGTTAGCAGTGGGTCAGTTATATCAAAAGCCATGTAGTTGAGGAATTTTCAAACTGGGAGGAATATGGACATGTGAAAGCTAATTCAACGTAAGGGATAGTTTCATCCTTAATGCATTATGTATTTATTATACTTATTTATATCTCGCCTTTCAGTACACAAATCCTTCCAAAGTGACTTGCAAGTAACATCAAAATACATTTCTAAAAAAACACAACAAACAATATCAACATATAAAAGTCATCAGGATCACAGAGCAGTTGGTGGTACATGGCCCTCTTGGGGCTGAGGGGAGGGACAGCCTGGCTGGAATGGGCTCCAAGGTCACCTTTGCCTTCCTCCCTTACTCTCCTGGGTAGTTGTGGTAAATGGTCCTGTGTGGGAGAGAGGAGACAGTCCAGTTCTACCAGTTGCCTCCCTCCTTCACTTTCCTGAGATTCCTCCTACAGGATTTCATAGATTTCATAGACCATAGAGTTGGAAGGAGCCTACAAGGCTATCAAGTCCAACCCCCTGCTCAATGCAGGAAACTAGAGGAGGGGTCTCCCATCCAAGTAATAACCAGGCCTGACCCTGCTTAGCTTTCCATGCATGCTCAGACAAGCTGAGCCAGCGTGAGCCACAGGCCTGTAGGATAGCTGGTGGAAGATAGCCTGGGTGGGGTGGGAGAGACAATCCAGATAGAGATGGCTCAGGTCTTCTTTACCTGCCTACTTCTCTTCCTTGGAATCCTTCTGATGGGGCAGCTGGTTGTAAAATGGGGCAAAGTTAAAATGTTATGATGAAACTGCCAAAGTAATCTCAAGCCTCCCACCATTGAAGGCAAGGATAAGAAATGTATTGGTTGCCTCAGGAGCTATGGTAAGCTTCCAATTGTTTTCAAGATCCTCTGCAGCTAAGTTCAGAAAAATCAAAGAATTTGCTTGCTTATTATGGAGTGCCTCTGCAAATATCTAAGAAAATGAGATATTCTCCAATCCATATATAGAACTTCTTAACCAGTTTTTCAGAGTGTCTATTTTTTTAAAATTAACCTGCTTAGAATTTAATCACATTTTCAGTTTCAGTTCTTTGCAAACTAGAATAAGGACAAGAGAAATAGCTGAAGGGGTGGGCAGCCTGTTGCAAAACTTTACACTGGGCCCAGTGTTACTATCACCAAGAGCGATACAAAAAATGGGTGTTGACAGAGTGTTAATAGAATGTAGTAAATACAACTTTACGGAATATCCTCACAGTTCCATAACTAGGATACAGTGACCCAGTTTGCACATCACGCAGCAATTCCTGGGAAGTGTAACCCAGGAATTGCCAGGGACAAGCTAAGTAACAAGCACACTGCCTCCTGAGTGCTCACCGTTTCCACTTTCAATTAACAATCCAGGAATGCCCTGTTCCTGGGTTGTTTCGTGATATGCAAACCCAGAAACTCTGGGTTGTTTATGAGTTAAACAACACAGAATTAACCCAACAACAAACCAAGAGCAATTGCTAGGTTAACTCTGGGTTGTTTAACACATAAACAACCCAGAGTTTCCAGGTTCACACATCATGAAGCAACCCAGGAACAGTGTTCCTAGGTTATTAACTGAAAGCAGAAACAACAAGCACACTCATCGCTTCACTCATTCCCAGCAATTTCTGTGTTAAACAAGCCAGGAATTCCAACATGACGGGCGAACCGGGTCAATGTCTTCTCAGTGGACACAAGCTATTCAGGGTTTTTTTAAAAGAGCAAGAGCAGGCTATAACTTTTATATACCTAAGATTTTTGCAATGACCTTGAGGGCAGATCGGTTTCATTCCCCATATAAAATGATACAAACTGGGATGATAGGTCAGGGGTGGGGAACCTCTTTCAGCCCAAGGGCCAAATTCAATTTCAGAGA
The DNA here is from genome assembly GCA_021292165.1 of Shinisaurus crocodilurus. Taxonomy (NCBI): domain Eukaryota; kingdom Metazoa; phylum Chordata; class Lepidosauria; order Squamata; family Shinisauridae; genus Shinisaurus; species Shinisaurus crocodilurus. The sequence continues at coordinate 241,933,123 of CM037876.1, forward strand.
ACCTCTCAGGGGCCGCAATCCAGTAGTGAGCAGGGGCAAAGGGGTAGGGGCCATAGGCCAAAGGGCTGGGGCAAAAATACCCCAAAAAAGTCCAGCACATTGTAACTTAAAGCTCTTACTGCCAGGAGCTAAGCCAGAGGAAGACAACCACTTTTGATCCCAGGGCTGGATTATCCCCCCCGCCCTCCCGGATGAAGTCAACAGGCCAGATGATGTTAAGGGAGCAGGGTCCCTCCCATCACATCATCTGCTCTGCTCACTCCTCCAATTATTTTTTTTTTTACATTCTCCATGCAAAGAGAACCACAGAGCTCCTTCTCTCTATTTGCACCGAGAAAGGGACTCAACTGGGGCTAGCAGGAGCCGATCTCTGATCAGAAATAACAAGGGGATACTCCTTTGCACTGGTTGCCCTCTGATTGGGAGGGTGAGCAGTGCAATGAGGAATCCCTTTATCTCTGTTTGTAGATAACATGGGGATTCCTCTCCCCCAGTGGGTGGGGCTTGGGGAGGGGAGGGGTGGGATTGGGCCCTTCCATAGGTGGGAGGTTGCCCTCCGTTGAACTAAGCCTTAGGAGACGCATTTCAACCTTTTAGAATGGGGGGAAATGCACAGGAGCCAGGAAACCACCAAATGATTGGTGGTTGGGGGAAAGGTTTGGGTCCAGGAGAAGGGGACATTTATTTATTTATTATATTTATACCCCACCTTTTTTCCTGCATGGAACCCAAGGCGGCTTACATAATCCTCCCCATCCTCCTCTCCATTTTATCCTCACAACAACCCTGTGAGGTAGGTTAGGCTGAGAGACCGTGACTGGCCCAAAGTCACCCAGGGAGCTTCGTGGCCAAGTGGGGACTAGAACCCGGATCTCCCGAGTCCCAGTCCAACACTCTAACCCTGGTGGGTCAGATTGGATCCCAGGAGGGCCAGATTTGGTCCCTGGGCAAGAGGTTCCCCAGCCCTGTGACAGGTCCACCAAACACTCTGTATAAGGGCCCCCTCTTTGAGCCAAAGGAGGATTAGGATAAACTACTAATTTATACCAATGTCCAGCTATTATAGCTGCTGTGCATATACAGCTAAATTATCAGAAAAGCAAATCTGTGATCATTCATGATAAGTGAGAGATGTTTGAAGAAACAACAGAAGAGCATCAGATTTCCCCACTCGAAAAAAAAATTGTCTAAAAATTGTGTTTATCAATTAAAAGGAAAATTTTAAGTTAAAAATAGAAACTTCAAATACTAAGATTTTGAAAGGTTTCATCTCCATGGAGAAAAATATTCTTACTGGAATGCTAAAAGAGAGAAATGTGCTGAATTAAAGAATATTCAAACTACACAAAAGCATCTTCCTGACAGGGATATGTATTAGATTGTGGACACCATCTCCCAAGAGATGGACTTGGAATGCAACAAAACTTAAGGAGATAAAAAAGCACTAGAAAAATGCAAGGGACAATCCTATCTTGGCTGAAAAAATGCTAGTAGATTGGATTCTCCCCCTGCAACCCGAATCTCATTTTTTTACTGACTCTCATTTATATAATAGTAGGCAGATAGAACCAGATTGCCATGCCCACCAAGTTTTTAGGCTGCCTTTCTCAGTTGTTAAAACATGGTTGCCTCTCCAGCTATTGCAGGGGAAAAACACACTAACCCTCTTGCCAATTTATCAGCTAAAGTTTTAAGCCAGCAGGATTTCAGGTAGTGGGTTATTAATGGCTCTCTCCAGTCAAAAAACACCACCTTGATTACTTCTCACAGGGCCATTTAAAGAAGAATAAAAAGATTTCTACATTATATAGAAAGCACTTCACAAGATCAAGTACCTCTGACAAGTACCAAATACAAGAGGATTCATCACCTGGTCAAGTGCTATGCACTGCAGCAGAGTCCTGCTAAATGCTGAAGATGAATTGCTACAGGAAAGCCAATTTGAAAGAATAAAGTCACACGTCTGTGTTCTGACCCAGAAACTAAATGAGTCGCCTCTGATCCTACCTGTCTTGCTGAGAAATAATTACCAGGCCAACAATAAGCTATTGCATTCAATGGCTGCAATGGGTCATCAGATACCATGGCAATCGGGTGTTTCAAAGGGGAAAGTGAGAACACTTGACAAATACCCACTGAAATAAGCTAAAGTGTTAATGGCCACCATATGAAGGCAGCATTGGTGTAGATTAAAAAGAGGAAGGTTGTTCATCTAAAGAGCATCTTTTAGACATGTGAGAACTTGTGATAGCAGACAGTATGCCTTACTCCTGTTTGTTTGGAGTTGCTCTGGAGTATTGTGCCCCACTGATGATACCAAGAAAAGAGAGTATCAATGGAGAAAGCTTATTCTAATATCACTTGCTAAGAGAAGTTCTGTATCCTGTAGGCTACATTTACATTCACAGGCTATTAGCCAGCAGAGGTTTTACAGGGGTAACTTCCCTCTGCATACTGCATATGCAGCTTTAGTTCCCAGTGTAGGAGTTTAAGACTAGAAGCAACAAGATCTGGATAAAGCTGGCAACAGCCAGAATACTTCACTGTGTTTGAGGCTGGAGAAAACCATCAGGGTCCTTCTAGCTACTGTTTGTTCTCTCTCTACTGTCAGGAAAGCAGGAGAGTTGAGGCTGGCAGCAGCTGGAGCATCCAGCTTCCCACATAAGCAGCTGTGAGCAGGAGAGGCAGGCAGGCAGGCAAGGCAGGGAAGCAGATAACCAGAGCAAAGACTGGGTGGCCACCCAATGGAGTATTTAACTGCAGGGATGTGTTATCATGCTTTTCCTTTCAAGGTGGTAAAGTGAATTTAACATAATTATTGCCATATGTTTAGTAGGGACAGCCTAATGTCAACTGTTCCAAAAGAGAAATAGTATAACATTTTAAAAATTGACCTTTATCACTCGTTTAAAAAGCTGCTTCTGTGAATATCTTTGCTTTATACCAGGGCTGGGCAAAAGGTAGATCTCCAGATGACTTGGACTTCAACCCCCAGAAGCCCCTGCCAGCATGGCCAATGGTCAAGAATGCTGCAAGCTGAAGTCCAAAACATTTACTTTCTGCTCACTCCTGCTTTATAACATGCAGGAGCTACACAGGATAGGGGACAGCAAAAAATAATAATAATAAATCTCATTAAATGCAAAGACATGAAAAGAAAAACAGATTTTTAAAAATTCATAGATGGTAAGAGGAGCTCTTGCTTTTATTAACTCCAAGTGGACTCTAGTTACGGAAGACCATCATTTCAACAGCCCTAGGTATCTCTATTGTATCTAAACCTCCTGGAGGGACAGCCAAAAGTTATCAAGTTACCTTGTACAGTAAAACCTTGGATTGCAAGCATAATTCGTTCCGGAAACGTGCTTGTAATCCAAAGCACTTGTATATCAAAGCGAAATTCCCCATAAGATGTACATTCCCAGTTAAAGTGGGTAATGCCAACAAGCGATAAGAAAAAGAGCACGCATTCAAACCAAATTATTTCAAATGAATGTCATATATATTTTGGGACTGCCTAGTTTTGTATGGAATCTGAAATCCTATCATAATCAGGCATTCTCCCTCACCCCACTGCAAAAATGTAGCTTCTGTCCATAGGGAAATATGGTGATGTTAGGCAGCAGAACCTAGCAGAGGGCAGAGAAGGGCTTTCAGTGGTCACAGGCCAGTACGTTGGTACGCTACATAAATCTTTCTATCCCTACAGAAATGTTGGAGAACAGGTAACCATCCAGATGGGGACTACAACTCCCATCAGCCCTAGCTAACAAATCCAATGGTGAGGGCTGATGGGAGTTGTAGTCCAACAACATCTGGAGGGCCCTACAGTAATAGCTTGAAGAATTGAGATCACTTCTTTGGACCTCAACAGAAACCCAACAGAGGGAAATTAAAACTTTGTAGAAGCAAAAGTGTGTTCTTCTCAAACTTCATTAGAAAACTATAGGTTTTAGTTACGGTACTTCCACCACTGGGGCCAGTAGTATTCTAGTTTGAAAAGCACATAGCACAAGTTCTACACCAAGATTGCTAAGGCACATAACACTGTTAGAGCTACCTAAACGTTCAAGAAATTGGTAGATCATCTCTCATCACTATTAACATAAGGATAATTAAATGATTATACACAGAAAAAGAAGTCAACACATCATATGATCAGCCCTGCTGAATCAGACCAAGAGCCCATCTAATTCAGCATCCTGTTTCCAAAGGTGGCCAGCCAGAAGTGTAGACTTTAAAATACACTTTCAGAAACAGACACAATTCTGTGATATTATCATCGAAATTCTTGAACAGAAAAAATCAAGCTCAGAATGGTCAGTCAGCCAGCTTTCTGGTTAGATGTCAAAGGTCATAAGAAGGATGGGATCCAAAAGGTGGCCTTCCACTCGTGTGGAAGCTTCTTTTGCACATGGAAGGGCTATTTCTGACTTAGCAGAAGAGCATTCCATGAGAAAAATGACCCCAAATCCAGAAAGGTCAAGGGAAAAGTTGCTCGGATTACATGCCTTTATATCAGCAAGTCTGCACTAAATCATTCTAGACACACACTACATTTTTTTCTCCCATGGTTTTATGCTATTTTTATCACCATTGTTATGACTGATGGTCTTGACAAATCAAATTTATTCTGGCATTGTCAAACTGATCTCCCTTCTGTACCTTCTACCTTCTGTCCCCTTACCGTATGTTTCTTGTCTTTTATATTGTAAGCCTGAGGGCAGGTCCCTGTGTCATACTTTGATTTATGTACAGCATCTCATGAATGTAGGCGTTCTAGAAATAATTATTAATAATTATTCAGACTCTAAGGGTCCCATATTCACTGGAAATGCCACTCAGGACTATTCATGTGCCTGATGCATGCTAGACAAAGCAGCCTCCCCTTCCCAATATTTCAGAAAAAAAGGAATGGCACAGAACAGTTCACACAAAATCTGGCTTGAAGAACATGGGAAGGAAAACATAAAGGTAACTCAGATACAGTATAACAACACTGATCCCTACTAATGAGATGTTATCCCACAACTGCCAGCATGAAGAGAAGGCATGCAGGAAGAAAAGAAGTACAAATTCTAAACAAGTTATTTTGTTCCAAGGGGTTTCTGATCTTTATTCTATTAAGTAGCTGATTTTTGAAGGCAGGCAGGCAGGCAGTAGCAGCTTATGAAACAGTGATGAAAGATTTCAGGGGGGGGGGTCAGAGAGCAAAGCAACACACTGTCTGGAATATCTGTATTTCTGTGTGTGTCAAACACAATACAATTTGCATATTCTCGATCACTTGCTGGAGACAGATGGCAGTATTCAGCACACTGCCATGTTTATATGCAGAAATATTTCAGCCTGGAAATTTAACCTTTTTGTGACGAAGGAAACTACTGGCTACAGGCCCAACTCCAGGGAGATGCTCAGGACCAAATATATTACAATACCTTTCATGTAAAGAAAGACGGGATTATGAGAACCAAGACTAAATCAACAGCTAATCTTAACACATGCTACTAATTTCAAAATGTGCTGGAGAATTCTGAAGCATCCTATAAATGTGAACTCTGCAAGCTGGCTGTGTAGGAAAGTGTAATAATAAGTGAGGGATTGTAATAATCTGAAGATTATACAGAAGTGATTTGCTTCCTTCCCAAAAGATCTATATCCAGTTAAATGATTATCTCATTTTTTCTTTAAATGAGAGTATGGTGTAGGACAGGGGTGGGCAACTTGTGACCCTTCAGATGTTCTAGCCTACAACTCACATCATCCCACACCATTGGCTATGCTGACTAGGCTTTATGGGAGTTGTAGGCCAAAACATCTGGAGGGCCACAAGTTGCCAACCCCTGGGGTATGAGCTAGGTGTAAGATGTGGGGAAACTCAAGTTCAAGTTCCACACTCAACAATGAACTGACTGGATAACCTTGAGCAAATCACTCTCACCCCTAACCAAGCCTACGGGATTGTTGTGTGGTTAAAAATGCTATTTTAAATACCTTGGCGAAAGGGCGGGATACCAATGGAATCATAAATATTTAGAAGTTTTAAAACAAGTTACAGAGCAGGGCAGTAATTTGCATTATCTTGTAATATATGAAGTTTCAGGAATTGAGGTGATTCTCCAAAACACCAGAAGCAACACAACCCACTATTTAAAGAAGGCTCTGTACAATATTCTTATTGTCACATAAAAGATGTAGATTTCATAGATCATAGAGTTGGAAGGAGCCTACAAGGCTATCGAATCCAACCCCCTGCTCAATGCAGGAAACTAGAGGAGGGGTCTCCCATCCAAGTAATAACCAGGCCTGACCCTGCTTAGCTTTCCACACTCAGACAAGCTGAGCCAGCGTAAGCCACAGTAGCATCAGTTAGTTCTAATGATCTTTCATCCTTAGGGAATACAACAATGTGTGGTGGAGAAAGGGAAAGATATTCTATCCTTTCTGCCCTGGTAAAGGTAAGAGAAGCCTGCATAACCTTTCCAACCTGAAATGGTTTTAATTTTTTAAATATATATATAATATAAACATATAAATGCAAAAGGATGAGGCCAGGAAATTCAGCAAAAAAAAAATTGTGAAATATCACTGGGGAAAGGTTCCATCTCAAAAGGCCCTTCTAACAACTTCTCTATCAGCCAATGAGGATAACTGAATAGAAAGGATAGAATACCTCAAATGCACAGAGGAGCAGAGATCACAATAGAATATTTGTTAGCAAAAAGGGCAGCTAGTGCATAGGACAGAAACACACTCCTTCCCGCACTCAGCATGAAATAAAAGGCGGTCTTGGTATGGCTGACTGAATCGCTTTCCTGAATGGACCCCTTCCCTGTGTGAATATTATCTGCAGGGGAACACATTTCTCCGCAGGTATCTGCCTAGCCCTGTGAATGAAGAATGTACCATTTCTTTTTAGCAGTCGAACTCCTTTCCCCTAGAGGATGAATAGGAGGCAGTAATGGAAATAACTAAGGGTTGCTCTTGCTGAGCTTTCCCCATCACAATGGGCCCCAGCAGGCTTCCTCACTCCTACTCCTGCAGCCTGCGGTGCTGCTTAGGGAAAGCTATTAGGCGGCTGACGCTTCTACATCTCTACTCATTTACATCTTACACAAACAAAACCACAATGAAAAGGGGAAGACACACTCATTCCCCCTGTGCTTCCGAGTAGTTAATTGCTGGAGCATGAAATGACAGCTCCAAAGAACAAGGGTTCTGCCTCCACCATAAATTCTCTTTCCAGAAGATTATTTCCTGCTGTTCTAGGAGGAGCCAGATTCAGACTACCTGGCTCAAGAGATGTTTAACTGGAACTCAAGGGCACGAGGGGTTAGTATTTCTACCCCAGTTGGTGGCACTCCAGAATGACCACAAATTGTGATGGAGTGCTCCCATCTCCCCAGTCCGAGCTGGAAAGTATTTTTGAAGACGTGAGAAAAATCTATCCCAGAGAAGCAGTTTACAGGTCATATGAAGGCCCAGAACCACAAAAAAGACTGTTTTGCAGCTTTTTTAGGAGCTACAGTGTGCTTTGAGATCAGCAGCAAGGAGAATAGTGCAAAAGATCACATGAAAGAGTCCTAATCTATTTAGAAAGTGAATAAACTAATGGGATGCTCAAAAACAGGCCAGAAAGGGCACACATCCACTAATCACATAATACTCTGGGAAACAGAGTACTAGGTTAAGGAGACAGCTGGTTGCAGATATTCATTGATAACTTGAAAATAGTAAGCATAATTTTTTGAGAGTCATAGTGTAAGAGGCTAAGCAAATCAGATAGGTTATCTAGCCAACCTGGGATGATTATTGTACTCTTCCTATCTGATTAGGGAGCTTATTCATATTATGCACCGCAGTATTAAGTTAGTTTTTATCCACTGGCCCAATACTGGTCCAAGGATACATGAGGCCAAAACCCTGCTCAACTATGAAGTTACTATTTTGAGTAAATCATTCTCCTTCCTTTCAGCTCCCTAATTATACAATGGCTACAACAGCTCACAGGGTTGCTGGGGCAATTAACAATACCAGTCCTCAAAAGTGCTCTGCACTTTTAATATGTGACAGAACTTAGGATTAACAAACTAACACAGACATCATATATTTGATGATGGGAGTAGACAATCTTTGGCTAATAAGGGATTCTTATGCATATCGGAAAAGACAACAGAAGAACACAATGATCCTCCTGACTGTGATACTAATTTTGATATGGACAGCGGAACAGGACCTGAGTTGAACCAGCTATTTTGTTTACTTAATCTGTCATCCAAATGACAAACAGCATGAAAAGTCACAAAGAGCAGCAGTTAGCGTAATTTGTCTTACACTCATTAAAAATAACAAACTAATTAATATTCTAAATTCCTGTTTGTTTGTTTTTTGAGAAGCACAAACTAAAACTGCTATCTTTACAGAAAGTTCAAGGCACTTGAGAAAAGAAGAGGAGGAAAAAGGTACAGGTCAGACTTGGTGGAATAAGGATGGGCACTTACTCAAAGTCTTCAAATTCCAGATCATTTCCTTCTACAGATGGACCTGTATTCTCAGAGGTGGAAGCAGAAGATGAGGAAGAACGGAGCCGATTTTGCTGATATCGCATGGAGCGCTGGCGAATACTATCTCTGCGCGAAAGATACTGGATCATTCTCTGGGCATAATAAGCAGCAGGAGACAACCTAAGAACATGAGAGACCACTGTTAGCTCAGAAGCAAATCTCACCAAATACAGTGGAACATGCTTCTTGGTTAAGTCTGTTCAGGACTGCAACTTGACTATCTAAATCTGTAGCTGGAAAAGAGAGCTGCCACACTTCCTGAACTTTGCTTTATCAATATTTGATTATGATTTATAGATGTATGCATGAACATCCCTTACCTATTGTTACTAAAAGAAATGTGTGTGCTGTTGCAGCCCCATCCCCAACATACAACTAGATTATGCAGTCTCATCCCCAACATACAACTAGATTAACCAGAGCTGAGGTGCTACTATTTCCCAGGCTTATATGGGGGGTACAGACCACAAACTATAAACACTAAGTAGGCCTGACTGATCTGCTGCCTCCTCCCTCCAGCAATCCCTCCTTCCTATCTTCTCAAAGCCAGAAGATAGTGGGGCCTGGACAAAGAGTATGGTTTGTTTAAGACTCTATAAGCATACCATCAACTTCTTTCTCTGCTATGGAATCCCTGTCTTTCCATCACCTCATCTCCTTCGATATTGCACAGGGTCCATGTTCCACATGCTCTTCTGTCATCCCATGGCTTGCAGTCTGATCCAGTGGATTCACTCAGAATCATTGTCCATTCTTCTCTCTTCTGACACTTCCCCTGCCCCTTAGCCGCTGCTATTTTTGCCTTCAATTCACCCCTATACTATTCTGCCCTGCTTGCCCAATAAACTATTCATTCCTCCTAGCTCACCCTTCTATTCAATATCTCCATTTGTGTTCTTGCGTGACTGAACATTACAAGGGGGGTGGGGGTAGATATAGAGAAAGAGATGACTAATTTTGTCCATTAAATTCATCCTCTCCCTTTTTTTCCTCTGCTCTTCCTCTCTCCACTAGGGTTCCTCAGGGATCAGATTTTGGGTCTCTCCACAAACTTTCCCCAGATTACCGGTACCTACTCCCATAGCTTTCATTACCACCTATATGCTGATGATACCAATACTGAGCTCCACTTTTCTTCCTCTATCCAATACCACATTTTCAGCTGCCTGTCTGATCTTTTGCATGGGTTAGGGATGGACAGAAAAGGATCCACTGGTAGATCTCTGTGATGTGCAGTAGATCTGACACCCAAATGACTTTTTTCATGTAAATAGGACTGCTATAATGCAGGAAGCCTGGGATAACCAGGAGTGTACTACTGTGTAAAAGGACTGTGAGGGCAGTTCTGTTCTGTCATTGAAAATAAATTCCTAGGCTCAGAGGTACCTGTCATTCAATTCTAGGTGTATGTCTTTTGCACCTAGTTCTGGTTGGTGGATCTTGGGAGTTCTAGTAAAAAACAAAGTAGTTTGACAAGTCTGAATCCTGCCTACCTCAGCTGGCTAGGAGATGCTGGCAGTTGTAGCCCAACACATCTGGAGGGCATCAGGTTGCAAAAGACTGACACTGACACACACACACACACGGCTCAGTTACAGTAGGTTATATAATAATACTAATACTACTAATAAATATTGTTATTAATTATTGAAGAGCTTAACAACAAGTTATTTGATAACAATGTCTGCCTCTTCCCTAAGTTCTACCTGAACCTACTTCTTCTAGGACATAATTAGAAAAAAAGGGGTATGAAGCTGTCAGTTTAGATTATGTGTTCTTTTCTGCAAGAGATTTTCAACCTCACCCCAGGAATTTTGTATGTGTTTCTTCCAATAGCAGTTCATCTTTAAACTTGTTGATTTGACCAGCTGCCAGTACTAGACTGGCACTGTGTGATCAAGGCAAGGAGCATCACTAGTTATGATTCTCTAAATTCAAGTTCTTCCTTGAAATGAGCCAGGGTAACCAGTTCCTCTAAGTCTAAGGCAATAGTGCAGAACTGTTAGGGATGGGGGGCAGATTGCCCCCACCAGGCCCACCACAGGCCAGAAGAGATCAGGAGGCAGGCCCTGCCTCCTGATATCACCACCCTTTTTCTTTTTTCTTCGTGCTAGGAGGAGGCATGGAATTGTTCCTTCTCCAAGCATGGAAAAAGGGACCCAGGCCACCTTGAATCGCCACTGCTACCTCCAACCTCAGATCAGAGATAGCAGAGGGGATGAGGAGCAGTGGGACTCACCTGTGCAAGGAAGCAGCTGCTCCTCCCTGGTGTGGGTAAGTCCCACTGCCCCTCATCCCTGCTGATATCTCTGATCTGAAATCAGAGATAACAGTGGGAGTTCTGCTGCTGGCATGCTCCAGCATAAGCAGGGGAATCCCCACTGTTATCTCTGATCTCAAGAGTTATATAACCTCGAGGGGTTTTCTCCAGGGGGCAGAGCTTGGAGCCTAAGCCCCAATCCCTGGTGGACATGGGCCAGGTTGGAGTGCCCTGCAGGCCAGATGCTCTGCACCTGTGCTCTAAGGAAAGGCTCAACCACAGCAACAGAAGTTCAGAGCATGGTTCCTCATTTTTCCTGAGTAAGATGAGATTCAAACAAAGGCTATCCTAAATAGTTTAAACAAACCAAAAACGGTATAGGAATCACTGCCAACTTTAATATCGAGAATTTCAAATTTCAACCCAACTTTTCTTCCAAGAATCCATTTCAGCAGACTAGCTGAGTTTGGTGGTACTATATAAATGACAGCTTCAAAAATCTGGCATAGCAGCCTGGAGTCAGCTCTCTTTTGGTAGCAAATTAAGTCGACAGATACCAATATATTATTTGTGAAGAATTACAGTAGGAAAGAAAAAAAAACCCTACTTACTCAAAAGATACCACATCTGTATATTTTATAAAGGTCAGGCTGCCAGGGCCAAATCAAACTTGATACAGTCATGCCTTGGATTGAGAGCATAATTCGTTCCAGAAACGTGCTTGTAATCCAAAACACTCTTATATCAAAACGAAATTCCCCCAAAAAAAATTTGTACAGAGATTTTTAATTTAAGTCATACTACAGTACTTGTATTGCAAGACGTTGCTTGTATATCAAGTAAAAAAAAAATTAATAAATATTTTAAAATTTGCTTGTCTTGCAAAACACTCTCAAACCAAGTTACTTGCAATCCAAGGTATTACTGTAGTAGCAAATCCTTATGTTTAAATAATGATCTCCCCAATCATGTACAAAACAAGGGGTGTCCATTTTTAATGGCAATGGAGGCATGCAGGGGAGGAGGGCTGAATCCCACCACCGCCATCTGCTTACTCCTCCACAGCCTCTCTCAGAGCACTTTCTCCTAGGCGTGCATGCTTTCAATATCTCAACTCAGCTTAAAAAGACCTTGGGGACAGACTGCAGGAAACTAAGCAGGAGTGAGGCAGAGAGCTCTCCATCCCTTATCCATGTCCCCCTTTTAGTGTAAAAAATGGATGCCTCAGCTGTGCTTTCTACACCATCAGGAAAGAACTGTGCTTAAACAAATGGATCTGCCTCCATCATATTGAGCTTGGCCTTAACTCTTTGCTCAAATAGGACAGTTCCCACCAACTGTATCTGAGGAATCAACAGCTACTAGTCATGAGGGCTATATACTTGCTTTAGGAACAGAAGCAGCATGTCTCTGAATACCAGTTGCTGGGGAACAATAGCAGGGGCCTTCATGACCTGTTTGTGGGCTTCCCACAAGTATTTAGTTTGTCACAGTGGAAAACAGGGTGCTGGACTAGATAGGTGTTTGGTCTCTCCAGCACGGTTCTTTCTGTTTTTGCCTAATAAACAATTCTTCACGTTAAGAAAAGAAATTGTTCAGATTCTATTTGACTATGATTGTCAGGCAGGCAGGCAAAGTCAAGATCTGAGTGACAGGGGTTTTCAGTAACAAGTTATACAGCAAGCACGTTTGAGGGTTGTAAAGAGACAGAGGATAGAACTACTCAAATATGGACAGGCATAAATCGAGTGCTTTATAGCCTAACATTCAAGAACATCAATATCTCTAAGACATAGTACAAACAAACACTGGCATCTCCTAGGTAATACACCAGCTTTCCAAAATAAGCTGATTGTCCTTGTATAGGTTACAACACACATTAATGACTTTTTGGACCCATAATCCTTCTTTACATAAATGCAATGGAAGACCAAAAGTGCTGTCAGGATAGAGCCCTTCCAAAGCGCCCTTTGTCCTGTAAACCTTTTGTTTAATTGTAAGCAGACTGCTAGGACAACTTTTAAGAACTGCCCCCTTTTTTGGCAGGTTAGAAAGAAAAGAACAGACTCCATTTTTATCTCAAACCTGAAAATGCTCATTATCTCCACACACAAAAAGGCCATCCTTGCCTTCATTTTCTTTGAAGACAGCTTGTATCAACCACACAGCAGTTTATATCAACCACTTTAGACACAATTGATTTAATCTTTCCCATGCATTGATCAGCCTATTTTTCCTGCAGCATCCCCTCCACCACCAGCAACAGCAACCAATTCATTTCTACAAAACTGTTTTCACTGCTCAAACCTCCCTTCAACAACATAAAATGTTTCTTCACTTAGCCATCCATCTTCCTTCCCCTGCCTTACTTGCCTATACCTGCATAGTGTGTGTGCGCGCACCTATCCTATCCAATATTCACCTTTCCCAAATTAGTGTTCTCTTTATTCTTTCTTGATTTGTGCTTTTCAAAAGGACCTGTCATCAGTGGCACTTTAATTATAGCATCTATAGATTCTCCTGTATTAACACTTCCTCTCATTACCTTATTATTTCTTAATTTTTCAGAAGATGCTTTCCACAAATCCCATTCACTCTGCACTCTGCACTCTGCATTCCCATGTCTTACTCAAATCCAAATAAGCAATAACCAACACCACCATTTTTCCTTATTACTTTCATCATTCAATCTCTTCCCGTTAATAATGCAGAAGATCCAAGATTAATTTTCTTCCAAATTATATTTTATGCTTCTGATCACAGAGTTATCTTTCACATTACCTAGGAAGCTCAGTCGGTCTATTTAGCTCTGTAGCTACTTGTCCTCTATCACTTGTACAATCCAGAGCGGACACTACACAGCCCAGGCCGCAAGATTCACAAATGCGCATAAACATTAAGGACTCTTCCTACATACAGCAGCTCCTTAAACTCAATTCCCAATTATTTTTTATGTTAACACCAACATAGGTGGTGCTTCACAGAACATCCCCAAGTAACAGTTCTCTTCCGAGATGAGTTTATAAACTTTTTTTTTTTTTTACACAGCACAGGAGATACAAAGGAAGGGAGAGGCAAGGGTAACAAGGAAGGAATGTGAGCAAATGCGATTACATGTACTTAGCTTTTATTTCAGATGGGGATGAAGACAAAGGGATTAGACCAAAGGTTTTATGAAAAAGGTGAGTTTTGAAAGGGAGAGCTGATATACCACATAGGTTTCTGGATGGGAACTCCTAGGAATTAAGGAATAAATGGGAAAATCAACAAGTGGAAATTATTCCTTTGTATTCTCTTTTTCTATCTACATGTACCTTTCTATTTAAATGAGCCCTAATGTAAAAGGAATAGTCAGAAGCTAAAGACAACCAGAAGGCATGCCACCTGTTCTATTTACATTGTGGTACATAGGAGAACCCAATCATGGGACTCAATTTTGTCCTTACCTAGCTGGATCAGGATAAATTGGATGCTCCCGGGATCCTGCCCCATCATAACGGGATAGTGAAATGAGCGAAGATTCCAACAGCCTCCTAGGGGGAAAAACAAACAAAATATAACTAGAAACATGAATCCACTAGTACCCCATATGTCCAGCATTTTTATTTCTTCCAAATCAAAATTTAGAACAGTCTGCGCTTATTGCTGTTTGTTTGTAGTCATCCTGAGCATGGCTAAATTCTATTGCATTTCAACTTCTGTTAAAACTCATGGCCCAATTTCTCTTTCATTGCATGTTATCAAGAGCATATGGCTGAAAAATGGACCCATTATGATCCAATTTTCACATGAAACCACACCACAAGACACACAGGTTGCAGCTTGGAGCTAAAGCGGATGATATTCAGTTCCCAGATTCTCCTCCCTCTCAGGGGTACTTTAGAGGATAGCATTTCCTGCACAAAATTTTTACAAAAATTTGAATACAGCCTTGACATATGTGAAGAGTGCGTGAACTTCAATGTCCAGAGGTCACCAGCATGGTTAATGAGCAGTCAAGGAAGCTATTCAAGAAAAGAAGGCTTTCTTCAGAAAATAGAAGTTATGCCCAAATTAGGAGAACACCAACCCCCCCCCCCAACCACCACCACATACTAGCACAAAAGAAATCGAAGCAGACAACAGGGGATGCAAAACAAAGATTTTGGGGTGCATATTGTTAATAACATTAAGACCAACAATATTTTTAAATACCGTACATCAGAAATAGGAAAACAGTTAGGAAGGTAGTTCAACCGTTGGATGACAAGGGAATTAAAGGAGTACTTATGTACTGACACTTGTTCATCAGTGAAGACACAGATTGGAGGAAGTTCATAAGAGGGTTTCAGGAACAGGGGGTTGCCAACTGCTTACAGAATTTTCCAATTTCCATGTTCCAACCTTGGTGACTTTGTCACCCTTCTGAATTCAGCATAACCTAATCACAGCATGCCTGCTTCAAACCAAAACTGTAGAAATGAACTGCAGAAGAGCCAGTCTGTGTCAGCCAGTGATCATTTAATACCATAAGCCTTATGACATTGTATGAGCTACAAGCACACAAATACTGAACTGCAAACTTCTCAGCACTAACAGCAGATTTTGTGTTTTCTCATTGCATGTCTGGGTTTGGCAGTGCTAAAACAGAACTAGGATATCTCAAACAACAGTGTCCTTAAATAAAACCTGTATTGCAGTTTGAAGAGTTGATCACTTATGCTTTGAACTAGCAGAGGAATATGAAACTCAAACTCAAGACTTCAAAATGCAGTTCTTTCTGAAGTGCACGTGGCTTGTATTTTACTCTCTCTCTCTCTCTCTCTCATATATATATATTACCTTGGAAACATACTTTTTGTCCAGTAATGCCTGTTACAAAGTTCCCATAAATTCTGTTGCTTTAGGAACACATAGCCTGTACCTGGATAGGGAGGCTTGATTCCAGTCTCAGAAAAGGCATAGGTGAAATCTCTGCCATTACTGGGACCCAGGCAGGGCACCTTCAGTGAAATGCTGTGCATGTGACTAATAGCAACACCCTTCTGGTACATTGTCTTCAAACCTAATCTCTGACTTCGCATACCCCTCCCTGGATATCACTTACAAAACTGTAAGACACGCCTCAGGCACCAGCCATGGAAGTGACCACAAGGCAATGCACTCAGCTGAATGTTTAGTTTTACCCTCTTCTTTAAACCAGGAGGAAGGATAACTGTCAGTCAGTTTACCTTCAGGCGAACACCTTCTAAAACTTTCGAGCATCCCAATCACAGTTGTGATGGACCATCAGGAAATAGAATTCTTGTCTTTGCCTTTATTTTTAATTATTAAACTGAAACTAGTTGCCTCAGAAAATTAGGACTAGTCCCCCACCCCTACAAGAGGAATTTGGTGGGGAGAACCCTACCCCGCCCCAGCTTCCAAACTCCTTTTTATTCCTTAAGAGGTTCCCCATAGCCCCCACCATGTCACCTGCCAGCTTTGCAGATTCAAAAGACAGGTATAACTTGCTGATTTCCTTTTCTCAGTCCCTCTTCAAAAGCTTGAGTCAGGATTTTCATTCTGTTTTTCACCAAGTTTTAATGGCTCTAGGGAGATACTTGGTGAGCCTATTGTCCTCCCCTTCCTTGCCTTTTTCGGGATTGTTTTCATTCTCAAGAGTTGAACAAGAAGGGAATGAACAGCCCTTTTCCTGGCTGTTTGCTGCATGGAGCAAAATCCAAGTCCAAAAGACACCACCCTCCCTTTTCCTTCATTCTTGAGAATGAATGTGCTTGCCCAAAGAGCATCTAACTGCTCTAAAATCTAAAAACTGCAGCCCAAGATCTCTTCTAGGCTTTTCTGTTTTAAAACCCTTCTCACCAAGAACACTGTCTCCTTTCCGCTCTCAGACCCTCTTTTCTCATTTTATAAACCTCTCTTTCCCATTGCAATCTTGCTCTCTAGGCACCTAAAACCCTGCTGAAATGCCACTTTCCTCACATTTGCTAAGAATATTCCCTTCTTTCCCCCTTATTGGACCCGGCTTCTGTATGTGTCTCCCTCCCTGGTTCTGTCCCTTTTAGCTGCCAGACACTCATGCACACGCTGCCTACTCTACTCATACTAGTCTATTTCACATATACATTACTGTAGCTTTATATGTATTTTTCTATACATACTGAACTATTGGTTTGTATGACTGATTTTAACCTCAACAATGCCTGTTGTCATTTAACATTGTCAGACAGCTGCTTCGCTTAATTTTTTTTTAATGTGTGATACTTTTAACAAACAAAATTGCTTTCAATCTGCAGCTATAATGTTACACTCCCTTACCTTTAAGGTGCCAATGTAGGCAGGTGTGGCAGTGGAAATTGGTTAGAGACATCAAGATTCTGCTGTGTTTGGGGACAAACCTCCAGGTTGTGTGCAACGGAAAGTAACCTAAATCATATCTGTCCCAGTGTCCTTTTATAGCCATTTTAGTAGAGTAGAAATCTATATACTATATATAAAAGAAAATGTACTGACTGACTGACTGACTGACTCATCAACACCCAGCTCAAAACGTTTAATCTAGGAACATGAAATTTTGAAGGAACATAGTTTTTATGATGTAGACACCCACCAAGGAAGGATTTTTGGAAATTCCGTCCCTAACAGGGTGAAAAAAGGGGGCAAAATCGCCCCACTCTCATATATCCTATGGGCAAAACAACAGGGCAGCAGTTATGCAAATCGGCCTCACCTCAGAATTCCTGCAGGAGTCAATAGGAGCAGTTATGCAAATAGCCCATAGGACACTTAGAATGTTCGCATGAATTCCTGCAGGGGCCAATAGGGGTGGATATGCAAATCTCCCCTCGGCCATTTAGAATGTTCTCTGAGGGGGTTAAAAGGGAGGGAAACTTTTTAAATGACTGAATGACTGTTGTGTGTGTGGGGCGTCGTTGCACAGGCTCCATCATGTTTTGGAGGAATTTGATTGTTGCGTAGTCCCGGGAGGGGGGGAACAGGGAATTCATTGTTGCGTAGTCCCGGGGGGCGGTGGCTGGGATTTCACTGTGTAGTCCCGGGGGGAGCAGAAATTTCATTGTGCAGTCCAAGGGGGCGGACAGAGATTTGATTGTGTAGTTCCGGGGGGGGGGAGTAAAGCAGGTATTTCATTGTTGCGCAGTCCTGGGGGGGGGGGAGCAGGGATTTCACTGTGTAGTCCTGGGGGAGCAGGGAATTCATTGTTGTGTAGTCCGGGGGGGGGGGAGCTGGGATTTCATTGTTGTGTGGACCCGAGGGAGCTGGGATTTCACTGTTGTGTAGTCCCAGGGGAAAGGGGAAGCAGGGATTTCATTGTTGTGTAGTCCGGGGGGGGGGGGAAGCAGGGATTTCACTGTTGTGTAGTCCCAGGGTGTGTGTGCAGTGTGTGTCCACCACCACCTGCAATTTGGACCTAATGCTGGTCTACCTTACAGAGCAATTGTAAATATTACAGCACTTACAGTACAGCACTTTGACCACTTGAAAATAACTATATAAAATAATTTCATTGTTGTGCAGTCCTGGGGGGGTGGAGCAGGGATTTCACTGTGTAGTCCTGGGGGAGCAGGGATTTCATTGTGTAGTCCCGGGGGGGGGGGAGAGCAGGTAGTCCGGGGGGGGAACAGGTAGTCCGGGGGGGGGGAGCTGGGATTTCACTGTGCAGTCCTGCAGGAGCTGGGATTTCATTGTGTAATCCCGGGGGAGCTGGAATTCCATCGTTTCTTTTAAAAACAATTGTACCAAATCCTAAAATCCACGCGAGCGAAGCCGCAGGCAACAGCTAGTCACTTATAAAGGGAACAAGAACTGGCATAGTGTATTGGTCAAAAGTGTAAGCTTAAAGTC
Source organism: Shinisaurus crocodilurus (assembly GCA_021292165.1). Taxonomy (NCBI): domain Eukaryota; kingdom Metazoa; phylum Chordata; class Lepidosauria; order Squamata; family Shinisauridae; genus Shinisaurus; species Shinisaurus crocodilurus. Next base: position 241,951,792 of record CM037876.1, read on the forward strand.
CCCATTTCAAGTTTTGCTAGCCTTAGGCAAGCCACTATTCTCACCTCTGCTGCCTACTTTCCCACCACCACCTGCAATTTGGACCTAATGCTGGTCTACCTTACAGAGCAATTGTAAATATTACAGCACTTACAGTACAGCACTTTGACCACTTGAAAATAACTATATAAAATGCTTATAATCAATATGGTGTACCATTCTTACAGAAACAGACAAATGTGGGGCACAGGAAACAAAGTGGTCAAGGTATCAAGTAAACCAAAGGATCAATAGACAAGGATCTAGTCATCCTCAAACATCTGTGTCCAGAATGGGCTAGCTACTAAGTATTATCTGATACATTCAAGCATGGAGGGACAAGTAGTAATACCAAAGCATGTCCAAGGAATTAAGCAAGTTAAGAGAACAGCAATTCAAGGAGGCTCACTGTTACTGTGAAGAAAAGAGCCTTTGGGGGGGTTCACACACACACACACACACATACACACACACACACCTCATGTGTGAACCGGCTGGGGTGGGGTGTGCATAGTTAGCGTGGAGAAAGGGGCCTTTGGGGGTTCTTGCATGCATGCACACACACAACACCCCCTCATGTGTGAACCGGCTGGGGTGGGGTGTGCATAGTTAGCGTGTGGAGAAAGGGGCCTTTGGGGGTTCTTGCATGCATGCACACACACAACACCCCCTCATGTGTGAAGGCTGGGTGTGTGTGTGTGTGCATAGTTCCTCTTGAATGAATGGCGCCTAGATGCCTGGAGAAGCTGGCCTAGGGCTTTCATATGTAAATAGTTCAAGCCATGAGTTCCCTTCCCCCTGCCTGGTCATGAGTTCCCTTCCCCCTGCCTGGCCAGGTGAGGTGCATGGTGATTGGCTAAGAGGCAGCAGAGGAGGGGAGGGGGGGAAAAGGTATATTTCCCAAAGCGTGGGTTTTGGTCTTTGTTCTACCCGGCTGTGGTAATGGCGGTAAGCCAAGGACCCCAGGTAGCTCCTGGTGAAATTAGCTGGATTGAGCTAATTAGTAAAGGCAAGCCTTGTGGGAATTTTACCCATCTCGGACCTTCGGGTAGGTGTGGTAATCTCCCTCGGGCAGCAAGGCTGTGCTGGATTTAACCCTTGAAGAGAACACCCTCAGGTAACAGGTGTGTGCCTGAGAGATATTAAGGAATCAGGTCTTATTGTTTTGCAGCTCTACTGTGTACTAAAGTGTCTCTCTCTTTATTTTGTGTGCTTCTCTCATTTCCCTAATCTTGTTGTAAAATGCTACCAGAATAAACCTTGTCATGGTTTTACCCCACATGGGTTTTGTAGTCACTCTGCTTGGTTCAGTATCTAAATCCAGGTTACAGAAATTGAAGGCGAGTCCCTGAACAGAGATTCAAGTAGGGTTGCAGACAGCTGAGGCTGGCAATCTGGTACCTTGAGATCTCTGGGGGTCTTGGTTCCTTTGGAGTAGGAAAGGCTGGGGGTGTGGTGGGCCAGCCAGCCCCCCCCCCTTCCTCCACAGTTACATTACTACTCAATCTTGAATAACTAACTGCAACATTCAAAGCACAGGTTGTTACCGACCAAACACGTTCAATCCTGTTTTCTAGTTTCTGGGATGCTTGTCCTCTGCATAGCTTCTTAGCCCACCACCCCAATATTATGCAGCTACATACTGAATGTTCCTGAAGGAGTTCCCACCAGATACATTCCACTGAAGATTCATTTTCTCAACAATCTTCAAGATACCACCTATTATTTATTTAGATTTATAACCCAACTTATCCCCAAGGGCTCAGAGCAGGCAACATTTATAAAACATTGTCATTAAAAATGAATGTAAACATACTACTAAAATAAACCTGCACTTATCCTTGGCCTCTGAGGGCCATTTATACAATCAGCAGAATCCAGTCATAAAGCTTTCCTGAACAGTAGCACTTCTAAGCATGGGCTAGGTGCATATTTAAATGCTGTCTTTCCCCCCACCCCCAAATCTCTCCAAATACAAAAATACCATGTCAGAGAAGGTTAAGCTGAACCCTTCTCCTTGATATACAAATTTTAATATGTGCAAAGATTTCTCCCCCCCCCCCCATGAGGAAGTAGCATGTCAATAGGAAATTCCTCTCCTCCACTTCCAGGTAGGCGGAAGTCCTCAATCCAGAAAAGGCTTTAATAATAATGGCAGCATTAATATAGCGCTTTATCATGTTCAAAGAGCTGCAGAATTGGGGAGTAAAACATGACTTAAGAGATTACTTGAGAGATGCCAGCCAAGCCCTGCACTCACAAAGGAAAACCTCAGTGCATTTCTGATGTTTTCTTTAATCAGCCTGAAGAGAGGCTGCCAAATAGATTTTAAGCTTCTGTGCCATTACTTCTGTTAAGAGCCCTGTCAAAATATCAAGAGACATAAAGATGTGTTCTGGACATTAGACACATTAACGCAAAAGAGAGCCAGGGGTCCAACAAGGAGAGAACAAAGTTGCAGGTTTCAGAGGGATAATAGCGCTATACAGTGCTCCAGGGAATTATCAGTGAATGCTTGTACCTGAAATGAACACCAACATTTTATGAGTTAAAATAAATTTGTTCAGGGCTAAAGCCATTACCGAGGGTCAAGCTGCACTGAAGAGCACGACCTAGAAGCCTGATGAATGGGTTCAATAATGCAGATGTTTCTACAATCAAAGGCTTGTGACCTGCAACACTAACAGAGTCATCAAAGGTCTTCAAGGCACCCACTCTTGCTTTAAGGCAGCTTACACTTTGTATTCTTTAGACTTAAACCACAAGTCTAAAATCAACAGAAATGCTGAAGTGACAAACAAGTCACTTTTGGGAGTAGGTTAAGCTCCAGGAGTCTGCAAGCAGAAAGCAACACCAATTTTAACATGCTCTAAAGCTTGAATTCACAGAATTAGAAGTGACCTCAGAGATCATCTAGTCCAACCCCCTGCTCAAGGCAGGCTCTGCACTGCAGGATGCAGCTACAGCATCCTTGACAGATGGCTATTCCCTACCCAACCCTACCCATTCCACCAGGGCTGTCAAACAAAACACACCACATCAAGCCTTTTGGGGGCTCCAATGCAGCCAACATCCATATTTAACTCCAGACAAATTAATAAACCACCTTCAGGGCTAGAAAACAATGTCCTTTGTAGGGCAGAGGGCCTGAGCTAACAATGAATGCCACTGCATGGCTGAACATCAGCTCCTCCCCTATTCTGTTTAAATTAGTAGTGTGGGTGTCAAGGAATGTGGAATTTGCAACCTGGCAGTCAAGAGAGAATGGTCTGCAAAGGGTGGTAGTGGCAATCTTTGGTCAAGCAGATCGATGACAGGGACATTTAGGCTTGCAGGTCATGGAGGGGCTATGATCAGAGAAGATTTTGGAGGGCAGGCAGTGGCACATGGGAGTTGAGGGGATGCTCAGGTCTGGAAGAGGGGAACTGGCAACTGGGGGCAGTGCAGCTGCAAGGATTTTGGAATGGGCGGTGTGGGTTATTTTTATTAGCTAACCACTAGGCCTACCTACTGGCTCCCTCCCCCCCATCAAAATCAGTATTGGGGGGGTTATGGGTGTGGTTTCTGGGCATCTGCCAAGTGGGGAGTTTGGCCCTTCAGTCCATTCAGGTTTGATGCCTCTACATTAAACACACTTGAACAAAAGATGGCCAGTGCTAAATTTTGCTTTAGAAACACAAGAAGGAGCAGAGATCATGGGTAGTCAGAGATGTATTCCATGACTGTGCAGGAGTACAAAAGATAACGCAGGTTACAGCAACATGTGCAGAATTGAAATGGAAATCAAAAAGAACAAACACAAAACACAATTTTCTAGCTCTTATGATCATTAAGATATGTGTGAAAGTATATGGGCAATGTCTGCTGAACCCTCAGAAACCAGAGGAGCAGTTGAACAAGTTTTCTAGTGTTTGGGGGCAGAGTTCAGTGCATACCTCCTTTACCTCTCAGGGACAACAAATTAAAAACAGAACAAAATTAACCAATATGTAAGCAGGCAATGCGATGCACATGACATGTCACTCCAAACCACAACAACTGACCAGCAATCACATATCCAGTTTATCAATTTAAAAAAAAATCTTTTATAATCAAACGATTTTAAAATGTGAAATGTTTCAGCAAAAAAAACCAGTTTCACTAACTGAAACTGGCATTTTATTATGCCAGAATGTTTCAGATTTTTAAATATGTTCATAAACATTTTCTTTTTAAAGTTTATAAACTGAATGTGTGATTGCAGGTTTGGAGAACAAAATTATGAAAAATTGATAGAAATTGAATAAGTTACACAAAATAAGACAGATTGTGCGATTTTGCTCAGTTTGTGTAATTTATACAAGTTGCAGTAGTCAGCATCTCTTGGCACACAATTTTAATTGCCTTTAGCATTTTCAACACATACAGCCCTGGGTATAGCATAGGAGAGAACAGTGCCTTGTCATTCATGCCTCTGAACATTTAATGATGACACCTAGAAACGTGAATATTTTTCAGCCCTGAAAAAGATGTGTCAGGAATAGGCACACATAGCAAGTCCTGGGTGTTGCATTTGTCAAGAGGGAAAAGAGAGAAGAATCAAAGCAAAATGCTCCGTTTGTGCATCCTACTCCTGAAACCCTTTATCTAGCTATGTTCAAGTTTGATGTCATACCTGGGATGCTCTCCTGGAATCTTAAGCTCTCCTCAGCCAATACTGCCCAGAACTACATCAGGTCAAGGCTATGCTGCTCATGAAGCAATTGTTTTGCAAGCTGTCTAGACAACATGAGAATTGTCACAAATGACATTTAAAGCACAATTAGTCGAGAAACTGTGATTTCCATTCTGTTTCTCTGCTCACCAGGAGAATCACACATTAACATCCTCCAGATTGTCAATCAATGCCTCCGTGAGTAACATTAACTGTGCACACACAGAGCTGCTGTAGACCTAGCTTACTAAATTAGCCTGGGTCCTTTTTTTATTCTTCTTTTACTATCAGAGGTATAAACTACCGTCTGTTCAACAGTGCTCTCTGTTGTGATCTCAACAGATTGTCTGCCTTCCAGCTATTGCTACCTGTGGAAAGGGCTTTGCAACTGCCACTGTTCTGCTCAGTGTCATTCAAGGACTGTAAACATACGCTGCTGCTGAAAACAGGAGAAATGGACCTGGAAGCCCCAATTACACTGCTATTAAATTTTTAAAAGCAAGTTTTTCTCTAATCTTCTCTTTGCCCAAGAATACTATGAGCAGAATTGTAATGTAATGGATTAGAATTAAAAACACCAAACAGAGTGAAATATTGAGACACAATGAAGAAGAAGATCTGTCAAGCTGCCTATGCCTCCAAGAACAACTACTTGCCCTCAGACATTAGGTTCTTGGCAAAATTAGACAGCACACACCAGAAAAAAAAAGAGGAAGCCGTCATGGATGCTGTTCTTTGTGCATTTTTTCTTCCTCACAAAACAAGCATTTTAAAAGCAACCCGCATCATCTATAATAATTAAAGAGGATGTGTGTTTGTCTGCCAGCGCCGTAGCTCCAAGACCAAGAAACCTAGCCCATGAAACCTAGACAACCTCAAACTTGGCATGCATACTAAGGGAACCCTATGGGTGTGCACCTTGGGGTTGTTTGGTTGTTAAAATGCATTAATGATTTTAAATTAATTTAAATGTGTCTATGTGGTTGAAGTCTGCAGTACCATCTTCATTCATTAGGTGGCTACTTCCCTAACCAGCACATACCATGTTTCCCTGAAAATAAGACACTGTCTTATATATATTTTTGGCTCAAAAAAACCCCCACTAGGTCTTATTTTCGGGGTAGGTCTTATTTTGTTAATGTACAACAATCCAGAGTTATTCATGTACAACAGTCTACATTTATTCAGGTACAAAAACATACCGTACATTTATTCAAATACAGTCATGTCATCTTCTTCTGGAACATCGTCATAAGACACTAGGTCTTATTTTCAGGGTAGGTCTTATACTTTAGCAATTTCTAAAAATGGTACTAGGTCTTATTTTCGGGGTAGGTCTTATTTTCGGGGAAACACGGTAGCTTTGCAATAGTGATAGCTTGAACCCAGGGGGGAGTAGTCCAAGGGACAGCATTACATGGCTGCCACCTCCTCCCTCCTGTGCAGTAGCTCCCCTTCAGGAAAATGGAGTGAACAAACCTCTCACACAAGGGGTCACAGGAGTGAACCATGGCAGGGGCCATGCTTAGGGAAGCCGGCGGGCATGGCTTCACTCAAACGGGGTGGGCACAATGAAATTCAAGCCACAACTTCAGCTTGTCATGTTGTCCAAATCCAGCAGGGGTGGGTTGTGCAAGGATTAAACAACCCTGGCATGATCCTAAAACAGGCCATGGATTCTGCAAGGGTTCAGATAACACAAGCTGCAGTTGCGGCTTAAATATTCAAAATGACCACCAGTACTGACAGCTGTGTAGCTTTGCTTGAAGGCTTTGCTGTATCAAACTAAGGGCTATTTCAACCTGTGCAAACCTGGGTATATTCGCTAGTAAAGCTATAAGCAGAAATCTCTCCATATCTGCCTAAGATGTTTCACACTATGGAGCAAGAAAGTTAAAGATTACTTTACAGAATTAACTGAGCCTTCCTAAGGGAATCTGCATAAATTTGCATACAACTACACAACAGTTTTGAAGAAAAGGGTATACTTTGCTTTTAGATATGTCTGCCACAATCTGGATGGCACTCATCTTAAAAGAGGTATTCTGTCCTATACAAATGGAACAAATGCCACTTCTGAGATGAAATCTGCCATTTGCAGTGTTTTAGAAGTATTCGTTTAAAATAATCCCCCCCAAAAAAATCTGCTCCCCAATTAAAAGGTTCTGATTCATTAATCTAATTGATTAGATGACTAAATATTGCACCCATTCCTTGACATTAGTTGAACACACAAGGTGTGGTAAGTAGTGCTACTACAGCTGCAAGGTTTATCACAGTGAGTGGTTCTCAACTTTTGCCCCATGCACCCTTTTCACCATATGTCAGAATGTCATTCCCCCCTTTCCAAGATTGTTTGACTTAATCTGTGCCAAACAATAAGGTGTGGTGTCCTGTAGATTATGTACAATCTGTAGAATTGTAGTTTGTAGAAAGATCAGTATTCCAACAGTTTGAGTCTGTGGTCCCAATTCCCCCCCTGAAACCCTAAAATTTCCCCCCTGGTTGAGAACCCCTGGTTTATCAGGTGCACAGATACTGAACTATAGAAGAGCTGATGTTGCATAGTAAGACTAAGGTGCAAATCAGAAAGCACCTGGTTTGAATCTTGGCTCTGCCAGAAGGCCACTCACTAGGCAAGCCACTCTCTTTCAGCCTCAGTGCCTCATCTGCATTATGAGGATAATAATAGTGACTTACCTTGCAGGATTGTTGTACAGATTACAACTAGATAATGCATATGGAACACTTTGGACACTTTACATTGAAAAAATATTGTGATTACTATTAAATGTGTCATTGAAAGAGCAGACAATAATCAATCCATCTCTCACAGCAGACTACCAGGGCCAATTCATTCATAGATTTCATAGATCATAGAGTTGGAAGGAGCCTACAAGGCTATCATTCATTACATTTCTATACCACCCGATAGCCAAAGCTCTCTGGGCAGTTCACAGCATGATAAAATTCAAATACAACACTAGTTCAGTAATTTAGAGAGCAATCCTACGGCTCTTAGACAGTGCCTAAGGAGCCACAGGATGCAATGGATCTCTCCCTCTGAGGCTGGAAGGAGGAGATCAAACTCTTGGAAGCCAAGATATATTCTAGGAAAGCCAAGTAACAGGGAGGGGAAAACTCATCAACCCGTGTATCCAATTCCTGCTCCCTTAATCCTAAATAGCCAAGCTAGTGTTAACATCTGCCCCATCCATCAGAACTCTTGATATTTATTCCAATGCTTGCTTAAAAGGGCACATAAAGAGTAGATCACAACAAACATGCAGCAAGAACCAAAAAAGCTAATACATAAGAAAATGAAGATCTGATCACAAGCTAACTGCTATTCTCTCCTGCTCTTCTTCAAATTTCATGAAGTATTCAAAAGTGGAATTTCACAACAATTACCGGTATTTTGTATGCAGAGAGCAGAGGTCCAAGGCTGTGTCCAACTGAAATTCCATCCCACAATTCTGATCACTTCAAAAAAACAGAAGTGTTGATTTAACAAGAATACCTCACACTTGATTTCCATATAGGGAAAAAGGCTTATTCCCCCTTCAAGAAGCTTTACTACGGGGACCTCATTTAAGCCACAACACTATGAAGTAGACCAGAGTGTGAGCCTCTCTAATGTGTGCCTAAAAAGCACAATAGGGAAAAAGAAAGAACTGCTATCATTTACAATGTCTATAAGTTATTTACATTTTAAAGTTTGGCAGAGTACCATATCAAGAAGCAGGAACACTAGCTTATGATTTATACAATTGATGGGAGTTTCATTGGGTAGACTAACATCTTGATTGTTAGACTATCATATTGATTGTCCCGTTCTATTCTTGTTGCAACTGGCTCTCCACTTTTTACTTTAATCTCTGTTTTAGCAGCAGAGGCCACAGACAAGCAGCACAATTTTGTCTTAACCATAGCTAGTGTAAGAATACTATTGAGGATGATGAATTCCCCTAAGCAGTCCCAAAGCTACTATCATAATTTGTTATTTCACATAATAAGAGAGACCATTAATCAGAGATGACAGTATTATATAGAAAACATACACAGGTACTGACAACATCCAGAGAACGATTAATGGATGCCCACTAAAGAGAATTCATAATATGCACTTGAGGCCAACAAAAACTCAACAGCCTACTACATACAGAGTTATACAAGCAAGAGACTTATCTCAAAGCTCTTGGATTTGGAGAAGTACAGTAATACCTTGGATTACAAGTAACTTGGTTTGAGAGCGTTTTGCAAGACAAGCAAATTTATATATATATATATATATATATATATATATTTACTTGATATACAAGCGTCGTCTTGCAATACAAGTACTGTAGTACGGCTTAAATTAGGTAAACATCTCTGTACAATTTGGGGGGGGGGATTTCGTTTTGATATAAGAGTGTTTTGGATTACAAGCACGTTTCCGGAACGAATTATGCTCTCAATCCAAGGCATGACTGTAAACTGACAAAGGGTACAGTCTACCTGCTGTTAAAGCTGACATAAAATTCCCATTGATTAATTAAACTAGATTGCTTGCACCGTGTGTTAGATCATGGGAGGGAATCCATTGGCTGAAATAGCCTTCCATAAGGGCTACCCTCAAATTTCAGAGTGGGAGTTTCTTATCCTGCTTTAATTCCTTCAACCTGTCACAGAGAGCAAAAGCAAACATATAATGACATTTGGAGATCCAACCACTAGAGACATTGTAAGAGCAACTTCTGAGATATTTATCTGAGCTTTCAGTGCTATACTTGCACTTCAACTGTTGACTAACCAAGGCTGCATTAAAGCACTGGGTTAAATCCAACAGTGGCCATCTGTCAGCGGAACAGAATCTGCTGGCAGAACAGATTTCCCCTACCCACTGCAGCCTCTATGTGCTCCCCAAAACCTGCTCGGGGGGGACGGGACACATGGGAGAGGAGAGGAAGAATTCCGTTGCAGAACTGGCCCAGTAACATGGGTAGGGGGCACAGAAGAAGGGAGGCAGTTAGCACTGCCTGAAAAAGAATGTTGACCAAATCATGAGATCTTCCAGATGAAAACACTGGCTCCAAAGGAAGAAAAATGATCCAGGCTCTACACGTAAGATTCATACCACTGAGTCTGTTTTTTTCATATAGGGCTGGCTCTATTGTTTTTCTTCATCCATGGCATCTGCTTAAAACCACCTGTAAGCAGAACAATGGTTTGATAGCCAAATGCTCCTGCGGAGGTGGCTATACTTAGCTTGAAGAGAATTACATGGCAAGGAGAACACAGGATGGCCAATATGGGTACTGAATGAAGACCAAGTTATGCTGAGTCTCACACAAGTGGAATAGTATGGAAGAGGCACTTTAAATATATTTTGGTGGTTAAAATGTTTATGTGCATCTCCACTGTTATAAAAAATGTATCCTGAAGCTTATGCAGGATCAGGAAATGTGCATGAAAGGAATAATTGAGTAAAGTGAGATGTACTTAAGATGTAAATTATCAACAGCATAAGTATACAGTGGGGTATGAACTGAAAGGAAGTGTGAGGGCAGAAACCACACACATACAGCAATCAAATGGGGATAAGCTTCTAAAAGTTGTGTTTCTTTTTGCTTTACACAATACAGCATGTTATGTGTTAGGAGCCTTTAGAAAAACACCTATAGCCAAATTTCCATGAAGTGTGACTATAGTTTTATTTTTCAAGCTCAGACTTTAATTTGTGTCAATCCAAGTATCAAGAAAACCACATTTGTCAAAACTGCACACATTTCTAACATTCATGGGTTTACAGATACTCAAAACAAAACCTAAGCCAGGCAGATCAAAAGCCAATGGAATCATTTCAAGTCTCAACATCTTAGCGTGTTTCTTAAATACAAGACTGGCATTCTTTTACCAAATATGAACAGCCTGAAAGCAATAGCTGAGAACTGTGGACTACATTATATAGGAACATTAGTTTTTTTTACTCGCCGTTGCACAAGTCATCATTTTCCTATAGGCACTATTTGTTCGAAATTCCTTAAGGTAGCTGTCCGCTGCTTTGAATCCCTCCATAGGAAAGGTTTCCCAGGACTCCATAATGGACTCCCAGCTCCCCCGGGACTCCCAGCTCCCCCCGGGACTACACAATGAAATCTCAGTTCCCCCAGGACTACCTGCTCCCCTGGGACTACACAATGAAATCCCTGCTCGCTCCCCGCCCCAGGGACTACACAATGAAATCCCTGCTTCCCTCCCTGGACTACACAATGAAATACCTGCACCCCCCCGGACTACACAATGAAATCCCAGCTCCCGCAGGACTACACAGTGAAATCCCTGTCGTCGTCCCCCGCCTCGCAACTGCACAATGAAATCCCTGCTCCCCCCCCCGGACTACACAATGAAATCCCTGCTCCCCTGGGACTGCACAATGAAATCCCTGCTCCCCCCCCTCCCCAGGACTATACAACAATGAGATCTCAGCTCTCCCCTACACAGTCAAATCTGTCTCTCGCCCCCAGGACTACACAATGAAATCCCTGCTCCCCCCGGGACTACACAATGAAATCCCTGCTCCCCCCCTGGGACTACACAATGAAATCCCAGCTTCCTTTCCCTCCCCGGGACTACACAACACTGAAATCCCTGCTCCCCCCCGGGACTACACAACACTGAAATCCCTGCTTCCACCCCCCCGGGACTACACAACAATGAAATCCCAGCACTCCCCCCCCCCCCGGGACTACACAACACTGAAATCCCTGCTCCCCCCCGGGACTACACAACACTGAAATCCCTGCTTCCACCCCCCCGGGACTACACAACAATGAAATCCCAGCACTCCCCCCCCCGGGACTACACAACAATGAAATCCCTGCTCCCCCGGGACCACACAACATTGAATTCCCTGCTTCCCCACCCCCGGAACCACACAATGAAATCCCCCCCCCCGGGACTGCACAACAATGAAATCCCTGCTTGCCCCCTCCCCCTTGGGACTACCCAACAATGAAATCCCAGCTCCGCTCTGCCCCGCCCCATGTAGGCCCTGGCTGCGGTTCATATGAACATTCTGTTTTGACGTTGGAGAGATTTGCATATCCACTCCCGAATGGCCCCTGCGAACATTCCAGGTGACGCCATTGGCTCTCATCTATTTTGGGCCATACAGGCACAGTGAGGGTTTTTCAGAGATTTGAACCCACCAGTCTTTGTCCTTGGGTGATGGAGAGTATGTGTGCCAAGTTTGGGACGGATCCATCCAACCATGTAGGAGCCTATGCGATGCACGCAAACGCCCGTACACACCCACCCACAGACACACGGACAAACTTTCACATTTATATAGTAGATAAAAAGCTGCCTTATACTGACCTGGTCACATTAAGCAATGATGGGTTGTCACCATGGGTGGTTGCAGGGTGGCTTAGTGTGACATCCAAACCTGGTGCAGATTTTGCAAACAAGCCACCCTGAGAACCCATGGCTTGTAGGGATGTCCAAACCCAGCAGAGTCGCGTCAGTGTGTGTTGTTTAAAATGGTGAGAACAGCGAAAAACCCTGCCAGCTGCTCCTCACAATCTCACTAATATCTCCTCTCTATTACACCTTGAAAGGAAACTGGTCAATTTACTCCTCCACCTCATTGCTTCCCTAGACAATGACACCTTTCCCTCCCACCTTCAGGACAACTTGCACAAATTTAACATTATTTTTCCCTCACCTTCAGGGAGATTTGCACAAATCTGCTAAAGCATAGTAACTACTCTGCTTTATTTGTTTATTTTTATTTGTTACATTTATGGATCGCCCATCTGGCCGGCAAACCGGACACTCTGGGCGATGTACAACACGATAAAATACAGAATAAAATACATTTAAAACAGTCTAAAATTTTAAAATCTTAGCCCAACCCATATTCCTGCCTGAACAGCCATGTTTTTAGTGAGCGGCGGAAGCTCAGCAGAGAGGGGTTAGCACAGTAACTACTCTCAGCAGAGAGTAGTTAGCACAGTAACTACTGGGATCTTCTGCATGCAAAGAGCTGAGCTATGGCCCTACCCTTGGAAGACTTATGAGAGTTTCAAAGCTTGCTGCCCTTAGGGAGAAGAGAAGGAGTACAAAACCCATGTGTCACAGCACGCTGTATACATCAAGAAGAGACTGCAATTATCTTTACCCATTCAATCAAATGCACACTAGCTTTCTGCCCCATCTCTGCATGGGATGCAGTTTCAGTATTCAAACACCCCTTAATAGAGATGCAGTGGAATTCCCAGCCCCCAGAGGAGGCGGCCTACTGCATCTTTGCATGAGTCATTACTCTGGGCTCGCCTTCTTCCAATCCGGAGGCAACAGCAATTCATGCAGTTCACATGGGCAGGCTCCTTGGAGGGTGGGTAATTCTTACCTTTGAACAGCGAGGAGTGCCTCCAGTTTTAATTCAGAAAAGGTAAAGAAGTATGCCTTAGGTGTGAGAAGAGTGGGAAATAAGAGAAGACCTACCAGAAAGGAACATTAGTCTCTTGCTTCAGAAGCTGTTTTTCAGAAGCAGAAGGAAAAGGGCACACAACTGACACACACTTACTGGGTCAGGCTAATGGTTCTAGTTCAGTATACTATTTCCAAAAACAACCAGATCCTGGATAAATTATCTGTTATGGGGGGAGGGAAACTAGAACATGTTCTGAAAGATAATCTTTCCTGTTATTCCTTCTTTGGTTCAATGTAGAGAGAATGGGGTCAGTTATATCACTGCAAACTCACAGCTATCTGGAGCAATCAGTTAAGTGAGCATGCAGAAAAATAATTAGGATGCATATTAGTTACTCAACAGACCAGAATGGCTAAATTGGAGAAAGCCAAAGTCATCACTTTTCCAGTTAAACTCATCATCAAGCCATAGATGTCTCCCTCTCTCTGTTTTCGGTAGAACTCTCCTGGGCTCAAGGTCCCCAGCTAACTGGATCCCAGAGCTGTAGCTTTTCCCACCCCTTAGCAAACAACTAAGTCAACATGGGGCAATAAATGCAGGCTAAAGCTGCTCCATGCAGGTTTTAAGAAAAGAAAGAGAGAAACAAAGTGGGCACACAATGAAACTAAGTTCTGCCCATTTCAAACTAACCCTCTTGTCAGCTTTACGTTTCTTTAGAATATCAAATTAGCACCATAGTGAAATAGTGGGCGAATGTAAGTGCCCTTTCACTAAACCCAGTGCGCACTGAAAAATGTGCCTTATTTCTCTTCTAGCTCATCTACTGAAATAAGAAGCTGGGCATTCAGAGTCACATCACAATATCTCAGCGGTGGCACCACAGCTGTGGAATAGCCTCCCTAAAGAGGTTAACCTGCCTGGTGCCTTCTTTATCATCTTTCTGGCACCAAGTGAAGATCTTTTCATTCACCCAGGCCTTTCAAACAACTTGCGCTGTAAACAAAAGAAATTGGGGCTCTCTGTGTAAGCTGTGTTCGGTTTTATTTTTCTCTGCCAGAGATGAAAGTTTTATGCTGCATTTTAGTGTTTACTGTTTTTATTTGCTTATTGCTTTGTAAGCCACCCAAGGAACATGTATTGATGAGTGGCCATATAAATCCAGTAATATAAACAAATATTGAACAAATATTACATTTTCAGCTTGACCTAAGGCTTCTTCCCCATCCCTCAAAATGATTTTCAAGTGACAAGGTGGCTGTAGTTAGAGGAGGTATAACTTTAAGCCTGACCTCTGTCTCTTACTTAAAGGAATGAAGCACAGTTTTTGTATCCAATAATTATGTCCACAGATGCTCAACATCTGATCAGAAAAGTCAATCTTTACTTTATGCTACCCTTCTCCTGAGGATACTCGGTTCAGACGCTACGCTATCAGCCTCAACGGTGTTATCGTGCTTTTATTGTGGCATATCTTCTACATTATGATACGCTTCAAGATCCCATTGGCTGAGAACACAAGATACCCATTTCATTTCATTTCATTTATTTCATTTATTGAAGGGGGGGGGGACTCTCTCCTGTCCTGCAATCCCAGCTAGTACTTCACCTCTTAATTAGTAACTTCCAGTCCTCTCTAAAGAATGCCATCTATTACACAGCATAATGCCCTGGGTTCTATGCTCTTTAGGGAGTTAGTGAAACTTTTCATTCACTCTGATCATCCAAGACCTCCCAGTCAGTTGGACTGCAGCTAATTTCTTGCCTATCCCTTTGGATGCTCAGCTGGATTGAAGAGATTGTGTTTGGTCTCACTGCAGAAACTTCTTCCCTACTACATTCCCAAACAAAAGCCTCACCACATCTCATTCACATCATATAAACATTGTTGCTGTTCCCTGCAACATGCTTTTGCAGGGTACAAGTAATGGAACACACAGGTATCCACACAACATATTGCGATATCTGCTGCTGGCACGTATGATTCATAGATTATAGAGTTGGAAGGGGCCTACAAGGCCATTGAGTCCAACGCCCTGCTCAATGCAGGAAACTAGAGGAGGGGTCTCCCATCCAGGCCTGACCCTGCTTAGCTTAGACAAGCTGAGCCAGCATGAGCCACAGGCCTGATGTTTTAACAAGAACCCAGGAAAGTTTAACATATGAGCTAAGAACATAAGAAGAGCCATGTTGGATCAGACCAAGGGTCCATCTCACCCAGCTAAATTCTGTTCACACAGTGGCCAAACAGCTGCCTGTGGGAAGCCCACAAGCAAGACACGAGAGCAACAGCACCCTCCCACTTATGTTCTTAGCAACTGGCATGCAGAGGCACAGGGCCGGTGCTACCATTAGGCCAACTAGGCAGCTGCCTAGGGCGCAGGGTTAAAGGGGGTGCCAGAAACGGCTTGGAAAAAAAATACAGCGCTCTCAAGTGGGAAGGGGGGCGCTAAATATCTGATCTTGCCTAGGGCACCAAACTGCCTCGCACCGGTCCTGCAGAGGCATATTGCCCCTATAGCATTTAGCCATCAGGACTAGTAGCCATTGATAGCCGTATCCTCCATGAATCTGTCTAATCCTCTTTTAAAGCCATCCAAACTACTGGCCATCACTATATCTTGTGTAGTGAATTCCATAGTTTAACTATGCACTGTGTGAAGAAGTACTGGCACTTATTTGTTTCTTATCTCTGCTTCATAAAACTGATAAAAATGCCTCTTATGAGTGGAAGAAGGGAGAAACTGATCTTCACAAATCTAAAAATAAATATATTAATGGGGTGTTTTGGCAACATGGAACTTGCACATACATTGTTTTGAAAGACACTTGCATTTTAATCCAGCTGGCAAGCTATTACTGGAGTGACAGGAACAAGATTTCTACTTCTACCTTAGACATACTGATAAAGTAACCAAGTCTAGGCAAGGAGTGGCATAGGTATTACGCGCACGCGTGTGCGCGCGCACACACACAGTCAGTTTATAACAGAACTCAGAAAGAAGTAGCGACATAACATTCTCTATTAGTCATTATGAAAGTGAGGGTGGAGCAAGCATACATTTCTCCCACCAAACCTCTGCAACAAAAGGAATCAAAGTAAAAGGGCAGAAGTAGTGAAACAGCAGTAACATTAGTGTTCCTAAAATAGGAAGCTACAGTGGGTGCAGAAAAGCTTGCTCAAAGAGAACTTTCAAACAGAAGGATGAGTCAAGGAGGAAACAATTGGGAAGAATACAAGTCTGTCTTTCTTCCATCAACAGTGCTGTTGTAACACAATTGGGGGTGAACAAAGGACCATTTCCCACATTTCACTGTGCTCAGGATTGATGCTCACTCACTTACCGTATTTCCTTTGATCATGTGGAATGCCCTGGATTCAAGGTGTGAATCCTTCCTTACTTGTCTATTTTCAGTCATGTTTTTGGTATTTGCCATCTCTAATCAGACCCGATTTGTTGTTCATACCACTACTGTACTCAAGAGGGAAACAGGTAGGAAATGTGTGAATGCAAGTACCGTAATGCATAAACAGCAAGTTAGTCTACACAGGAAATGCAATATATTAGGATTAGTATCACTGGTTCAAGGCTACCATCTGATAGCTCCACTGGCCTGTTTACAATAATTCTTTCCTGCTGATGATCAAACTAGGATTGAGGATGGCCACCACAACATGGAGGAGCCAGAGACTCTTTTATCCAGAATTCTCCACCATTACAAAGAACTGAAGCAGTTCACCCAGATCTAAGGATAGATTATGCATGTCGTGCAGAAATAAAGGGCAGTACAGTTAGAGAAATTACAGACAAGAGACAAATGTTTGTTTGTGGGTTCATGGAATAATAAGTGAATTTGGGACAACGGGAAGAAAAGAGATTTTTCATTCTGATTATCGAGTAAGAAAAATTATTGTTACCTACGGTATATTTGCTGTAGAAGAAAATCGGAAGAATATTTAGTTTTGTTAATTGTTATATGTTTGATATTATGTGTTTGTTTGACATAGAAATAAAAAAAATTAAAAGGGGGAAAAAAAGAAATGACAGACAAGAGATAAACAGTAGATCCAAGCTCTTTCCAGTTAACAGAATAATAATTTGAACAGGAACAACAGGGCTTCCTGTCAGACCCTCAGACACAAGGTAATTGGTGTACTCCTGCTCTAAACATACCATTGAAAGCTTTAAGAAGATCCTGTCAATTTTAAATACAGCAGTGAGTAACCGATTCTACTAGATCTGATGCAGGTCCTGAGTATAACTTGAAATCTAAGAGAGCCTCACTCCAAATTTAAGAAAACTCTAGAACTTCATCTCATCATCTCGATTACAGCTTGCCTTTCAGATGCCTTCCATGAAAAAAGTGGTTCAAGCATGGTTATCTATCCAATATATTGCATGGTAAAGACAGATATGAATAATCAATTCAACTTTTCTGTAACCAACCTTTCCTCCTTTAGCAATCCTTTCACACCTCTGTTGTTTAATGGTCCCACTGTCTCTCTGGCTGGTTGCTTGCTTCTGATGTATTTAAATGATTTTTAATCATTTGTCTTTTGTACTATGCTTTTCATTGCTTGTTCACTTGTCTTGTCAAGTTAAATCTGTTTTGCCTTAGTTTACACTCCTTTTTCCTCTCATTTGGTCAAGGCCTCTACGATTACATGAAGCCTTTGGCTTCTTCCCTTTTATGATCTTTACTTTATAATCCAGGACTTGTTTGTACTTTTCTGAATCTGTGAAAAACATTCTAGCTAGGCTTCTATTTGTGAGAGCTGGACTGACCCGGGTTCAAAAGCTTCCCTAGCCAGTGACCCTCAGTCCCAGTCACGCAGGCGGAAGGAGGAGATAACAGCAGTTAATAAAGATTAAAGAGTTTATTTGTAAGACCCAATTACATGGGATTAAGGCAAGCAATGCATCTCCTACTCACTACATCATTGCAGACTCAAATCCAATACCCCAGTGGTAAGGCTAGATGAAGTGAAGTCCAGAACAATACACATGTCGTGTCGAGACGAGAAGAGAAGGAGTGAAGCCATCAGCAAGTGTGTTAGCTTTATACCACAGACCCTGCCTGCACCTATAAATAGGATATTACTCACCCCAGTTGTATAACCTATTCATCAACATGTTGATTCCAAACCTGTCCAAGGTTGCTGAGTCATATCATCTTGAGACTATGTCTCGTGACCAGAGACCTTGTGTACTTGAACTCAAGAGACACCCACCAGGTCAGGTGATAATCCTGATGTCAGGTGGTAATCTCGTTCTGCCTATGCAAAACCCAATATCCCCCTGCTTTTGCATTTGTCGCAGAACGTGGTTATTTACCTCATACAACAGCATCAGCTTTGTTGACATCTGATGCTGTTCCTTCATCTATGGACTTTGATAAAAAAAACTTTTGCAGGAATGACTTTACCTGCCAGAAATTTGAACCACCATCAAATCACTTCTGATGTATCCCTCCTTATGACACAGTTTTATTTGCAGACCCAAAATGTTGTGTATTGCTATCTGCCTGCAGCATAGCAATCCTGCCTTGGTTTCCTGAAAAAACTGTAATAGGTTTTTCACATCAATCCCAGCATCATTTAAACATTTTTAACAATTTAAACTATTTAAACACATGCAATAACTATTCAAGCTTTACAATAGCATAATAGCACAATACATAATACAATGCATTCAGTTCAGCTTCAGTTGAACTCCAACTTCTAAATGATTGTTTCTACAAAATCAATCAAACAAAGTATGGTTATAAAAATAACAAACTTCAGGTGTGTTCTTGTTCTTACTATCACAACCACAACTGGCATTTCTGTGAATCTGTAAGCTACCTGTGCTCTTACTTGTAAATCTTAGTCTGAAGTATGATGTTCCCTCCAGATAACACTCAACTCCTTTTCAGAGCTCTCCAAGCATGTCCTGTTGGTCTAACAGTCTGCCTATCACACTGACAGCAATATCTGGCCTTGTTGCTTGTACAGTAAAGCTCAACAGCCCAATGCTCCTGTGTAGCATTCAAACTGCTTTTCCATCAGCATGTGCTTGAAAATCCTCAATTATTTGGAGTCTCGCACTGAGTTAACTATCTCCAAAATTCTCAATCACATCCATGATATTTCTCTGGTTTGTTGCAGTAAGATACTGCCCTCTTGGTTCTCCCTCAACTTCTATTTACAAATAAACAGTTGATCCACCACCAAGCAGTTTCAATTCAATGAAATTCCAAACCCTGGATCAATTACGGTACATCATATTGCTTTTATCTGTCCAGAAAAAACAATAGATCATCCAACTAAACAAAGTACATACAGTCTATGTCCTTGTTCCTCCTGTTTAACAAACAAACATTGATCTGCCTCTCTGTGCAAATCTCAATTCAGCAATGTTTGAGTTCAAAACAGAATTCCAGCCTCCAGCTGATTCTAGCTTTTCCTAAAGAAAATCTCAGACAGTTTTCCAAAGACTTCCTCTCATTTAAAATGCTTATGTTCCAATATTTCCCTGTGAAATATTCATACATCTTCCACATTCTTAAACATCAGTCTAACTGTTTCCAAAGCAAATTGTTGTTGCACTCATCTCATGATTATCCCGCTCCTTTTTACTGAGCAAAAATCACAAGCAACCAATCTTGCTATTTGTCATATAACCTTTTTCCAATCTGGTTAGTTTTCATCTAAAAATCTATCTGGTAACAATGAGTTCCATGGACTGCTGTTTGTTTCACCAGTTTCCATGTTTTGTTCTTTATCCAAAGAATTCAACTCAGCTTGCATAGCCTGAAGCTATGGTTCAGCTTCCTTAACAGATAATTTTTCACCTCTTTGAAATTTTGAAGTTTCAAATGGCTTTTCCCTGCAAATTGTTCCTGATATCTCACAGGTTGTTTGACTCACCTGTTTCTTACCTCATCAGTTATCAGGTTCTTGTTCCAATAAACTTGCACCAATGATGAACAATCATTTGTTTAGTCTCCATATCCTAAACCAAATGTGTATCAAAGTTTGTCAAATTTACCTGACTGTTTTTCAGCAAATGCTTTTCTATTCTGACTCTGAGCATGATGCATCCCCTGCATTAACAGAATTAATTTGAAAAATGATCTCACCTTTTCATTCAGCATTATACTAAACACTTCTAGATAATGTCACTATCCAAGTGTTATTCATGTGAAACACAATATTCTCATTTCTAGAAAAATCTCATGTAAGCTCCCTTACAGATTTCTTCTAACTTTGAGGTGTATGTACCTACATATCAGATCCAAGATCCTGAAATGTTTCTCCAGAAGATTCTTCCTTCTACACTACTTTCTATAAGGTGTACAGTTCATCACAGAACTAAAACTTCTATCATGTACATAATCAAAACATTTAAGAGCTTCTACCCAAACCTCATTAACCAAATTAGTATTACCTCTTCTGAGTGTTTGTTTACTCTTCCACACAATCCATGTGTTCAATATCACATCCTGTTAGAAATGCATCAAAACATGCACTGAATTGAACTTCCCCAAATCTCAAAAGAAATAGGTAACATGGGTAATATGCTTGTTTCCCACCCAAGCACAAAACACCTTGACTTTGTTCAATACTCCAGCTTGCTATCTAACATGTACACAACCTGTACCTCGTGTATTGATCAATTAACATCATGAAATAACGTGCCTTTCCTCTAAAGACCATCAGAGTACCACAAGATTACCATGAACAAATTTAAATGAAATGAACTGGTTTTACAGCTTGCCTTCCAGTTTACTTGTTGAAGCTAGCATCCCTTGTTTATGTGCACAAAATTCCTTTCATGTGAAAATTTACAATTTCCCAATGCTTTCCCCACAACACAGTTTGCATTTTCTTTCACAGGCCTGTGAATCTAAATGATCAAACATCATGTGATATGCATGCATGTACATGTCATACATATAAGCATTTAACCTTTTTATAGTTGCATCAGTACAACTTTCCATTTCTTTATTACATCATTACAGTATGAAAGAAATAATCCATCTCTTAGCTTTGCCATATAAACATACCTAATTATTCAGTATTTTACATTTTGCTACAGAAAAATCCAATATATTCAAGTCATATATACTTTCAGTACACTTCCTGACATTTCAGAGCATATTCACTTTCTTGATTCCAAGTTATCCAACTTTCAAGAAATACAGTTTCAAAAACATGACTGTTAAACTCCTGACCATTTGCATAGTCCTCTTTCTGCTTATTTATGTCCAACACAGAAAGCTTCGTTTAAACAATCCACTGCTTCTGTTCACAACAAAATAATGTGCATTTTGTTATGTCCTGGGTTAAAACACAAAGTTTTCCCTTCAGCAGCACCCCTGCTGATTTCAAGCTCCTTTCTTCTGTGATCCCACATGAAGAAAATGAAGAACAGCTTCTCATTTTAAGCACAGCTTTCTCTGTTCAAAACTGCGGCACTGTTTTTCTCCTGCTGTTTTAAAACCACGCCTCCGCTGGTTTGATACAGCCTCCCGTGTAGTATCAGGTTTCCCAAGATACGTTCCTGTCACACGTGACTTTGCTGCGACATGACGCTCCAGACGCTTTACCCACGTCAGACGTAATCCACGCATTTGTAATCCAAGCCACTTGTTGATACAATGCAAAAGATAGCTGATCCGCTGCTCAGTGAAGAAGCAAACTGTAAATGAAATATGATCCTCCTGCTGTAGCCTTGACTCAAATGAGTAGACACAGAGCCTCCTGGAGATATTTCCTTGCCCGATACAGCTCCTTGACAATCACTCCAGCAAGCTGTGGAAAACGAAATCCTTGTGTCCAGCGTTGTTCACTTTTCAGCCTAGTAGCTGCCCGAACCGGCACCTCCGTTCCAGCTTCTTTTCACAGTCTGTAGCCTTGGATTTGCCAAGCCTGGCACCTCCGTTCCAGCTGCTTCCAAAACGAAAAATCCTTCGTCTCTCTGTCTCTGCATTCTTCAGTTGTGCTGCATTCCAAGCCGCTGTTATCAGCATCTAGCAACATTGCCTTCCCCGGTTTATTTACAAACCGTTCTTACAAATAGTAAACATTTCTCTTAACCCTATAACTGCTGAATTTCTCCGAACTGCGTCTCTGTGCCTTATCTGCCCATCTGAGATAACCATCAGGCTTATCTCTAGTGATCTGGGCCCATAACCAGATGTGAGAGCTGGACTGACCCGGGTTCAAAAGCTTCCCTAGCCAGTGACCCTCAGTCCCAGTCACGCAGGCGGAAGGAGGAGATAACAGCAGTTAATAAAGATTAAAGAGTTTATTTGTAAGACCCAATTACATGGGATTAAGGCAAGCAATGCATCTCCTACTCACTACATCATTGCAGACTCAAATCCAATACCCCAGTGGTAAGGCTAGATGAAGTGAAGTCCAGAACAATACACATGTCGTGTCGAGACGAGAAGAGAAGGAGTGAAGCCATCAGCAAGTGTGTTAGCTGTATACCACAGACCCTGCCTGCACCTATAAATAGGATATTACTCACCCCAGTTGTATAACCTATTCATCAACATGTTGATTCCAAACCTGTCCAAGGTTGCTGAGTCATATCATCTTGAGACTATGTCTCGTGACCAGAGACCTTGTGTACTTGAACTCAAGAGACACCCACCAGGTCAGGTGATAATCCTGATGTCAGGTGGTAATCTCGTTCTGCCTATGCAAAACCCAACACTATTACCCTGGTTTTAAAATAACCTCTGACTAAGGAATAAACAGGCTCTTTAAGTAAGTTGTAGGATACCCTAAGAATCTGGATCAAACAACTACTATTGAACATTCATAACCGATCTAGAGTCAAGGATGAGCAATGAGGCAGCCAAGTTTTCCAATGGCACCAAATTATTCAGGAAGGTGAAAACGCTTATGAGCTGTGAAGAGTTCTGACCTGTGAAGAGTTCCAGAGGATCTTTCAAAACGGAGTGAATGGGAAACCAAGTGGCAAGTGAGATGCAAGGTAAATAAGCACAGTAAGTGATGCACACTGGGCCAAAAAAAAACTAACTTCACATACACACTGATAGGGTCTGAACTGGCAGTGACTACCCAGGAAAAATCTTGGGGCTCTGGTACACAGCTCAATGAAGGAGCTAACTACGGTAAGTGTATGGTAGTGGTTAGAAGGGGAAATTTTCATCCTATGGATTATTGCAAAAGAGGCTGGAAAGTAGGACAGCCAGTATCACAATACTTTAATATTAATCTCTGGGGCAACTACATTTGGAATACTGCGTAGAGTACTGGTTACTCCTATCTCAAAAATGATATCATAGAGGCGGGAAAGGTGCAAAAAAACAAAAAAAAACAAAAAGCAAGCAAATCATCAAGGAAGTGCAGCATATTTCTGAGAAAGAAATGCTAAAGTGTCTAGGGTTCAGCTTTTGAGAAAGGGCAAGTCAGATGGTTGTGGAGGAACATTGTAGAGGTTTTTAACATTATACAAGGTGTAGAGCAATTAGAACACGGCTGGGCAACACATGGCCTGTGAGCCACATGCAGCTCCACCACCCCTGAATTCAATTAAAAAATGGAGGGAGGGAATGGCATCTAAAATGGTTACGGAGCATGAACAGGGTGCAAAATAAACTAATGTTGATCCTTTGGGCACTCTATAGCCACTTTTAAAAAAATTAAGCCATTTTGTGGCTCCCCCATTTCCTTAATCACTTTTTGATATCAAAATTGATTTGTTTTTAATCTTTTCGGCACCCACACAGACACCTTCCCAGTTGTCCACTTCTGGCCCGCAGAGCCCCCAGAGTTGCCCACCCCTGAATTAGACAGATATATTTCTTTAAGGGAGCCACCCTATGCATGTTTAGACAGAAGAAAACTCCTACAACTCCCAGTATGTAGGACTTTTTATGTCTAAACATGCCAGGATTGCACTCTATTTCTCCTAAAAGTAGGACTCGGGGTCATCTAGTGAAACTGATTGTCAGTACATTCAGGATAGAGTATATATTAAAGCTCTTCTTCACACATTACATTACATCAGAGGTAATCTGTTGCATAGGGAATATATATGGGGTATACTATTTGAGGTCCAGCATGCACACACTGGTAATGCAGCTGCTGCTCCTGCTACACAAAAGAGATTTTTGTGGAGGGAAAGTGGGTTGTGGGAAGCTTCCTTAAATTATCGGTGATGAAAAAAGCAGCATGTTTTTGTTCTGTAATTCTGTTTTACAATAGTACTCTGGTCCTATCATTACAAGAGACACTGTCAAATTACTGTTTAAAGTTTGAGAGATGCACCCTCTAGTGGCATGGAGAAAAAAGCACTTGTATAAAGTAAATCCATGCTTATTTTAACAAATATACCAGGAGGTTCCTGCATATAGATAAGCCTTCCCCAATCTGGTGCATTACTACTCCCATCATCCAATGCATCTGGAAGGCACCAGTTTGGAGGAGGTTGGTCAAGGCCATTATTGAAAGGCAGGTTTAGCATCAAAAGTATTTATTACACTAATTAAAGCAGGCCAAGTATTTAAAAAATGCATTCTCATAGAAATTATCTGTAAGCCACTCTGAGCACTCTAGTTGGGCAAAAATGGCAGGATATAAATTATTATATAAAAGGAATTAAATATTTAACAAAGATGTCCACAAAAAATTCTCAAATAAATGTTGAGGGGCTTTTAAAGCAATTTAGGAAATCCTTGGAAGTCTGGAGAGAACAGACATGTCATGGCCTCAGGAACTAGGCAAGGCACAACTGATCATGAGCATTTTCAGAGATATTTCAAGATTAGCCAACACTAACCCACTGAAATACAGGTGCCATGTTTGAACAGTGTGATCCTAAGAGCACCTGCACTTTTGGCAAGCATGGAGAAGCAAGATCAATAAGCACTAAGCAGGAATCCCTGAAATATATGGAGTCAAGGACAAGTGGATCCAAACAAACAATATGGCTGAAACTTGGAATTACTTGGTTCAGAATATTAATTTATTCAGCTCATAGTGTTCAGCTATATTCCCAAGCACCATTTCAGTGAGATGTCCTTAACAAAAAATGATACATAAAATAAGACTAGGAACACAGGAAGCTGCCTTATACCAAGTCACACAACTGGTCCATCCACTCCAGTACTGTAGACACTGATTGGCAACAGCTCTCCAGGGTTTCAGGAAGGAATTTTCCCAGCCCTCCCTGGAGATGGCAGGATTGGAACCTTCTGCATGCAAAGCATGTGTTGTACCACTGAGCCAGGGCCCTTTCCCAAGGCTGAGCAAGAGTGGTAGCATTCAGAAAATCATGTGCCTAAAGCCAGCTGTCTTGTAGGCCCATGTGCAAAAGTGCTTGAATGCTAACCCCTTATTCTTGATGAAACTCTCATTGGCTGAACTACATGACCAGACTTCCTGATCCAACAAACCTTTTGTTTGGTGAATAACTGAATCAACTCTCTTGATTATTTCTTGTAAATGTGGTTGCTGTCTCACCCACCCCAGATCCAGATCTAAACCCTTCTTAGTTCTTTGATGTATTTTGGGGGAGGTTGAAATTACAAGCTGTTCTGTACCATGATTTGTGCGTGGAACTGCAATTCCACCTTACTACAATATTCATGCAGCCTGGAAGGGAAGTTTACATGTGCACAAAAAATAAAGTTACAAGCCAGTTTAGAACTCAAAAATCTATTTTTCTGAAAGTTCTCTGACGATGCTTGTAATTACTGAACCATTTCCAAACTGAGCAAGGGACATTTACCCATCACTAATTCAAACATCATGAAATCAGCTCCATGCTTTCAGAGAGAGTGGATGGGTTCGCACAACACGACAAACCACAGTAAAGGCTGAGTATGGGTTGAGGGTGCATTGTCGTTGTGTTGTATGAACCCAGCCATGCTAACAAACTATGGTTTGTTAACCACAAACAACCCACAAAGAGAACCCATAGTTTGTTGTTGGGTTGTGAACTGTGGGTTGTTCATGGTTAACAAACGATGGTTTATTAGCGCAGCTGGGTTCACACAATATGACAACCCACACTCAACCCATATTTAACCTTGAGCATGGGTTGTCATGTTGTGTGAATCTGTCAGTAGCTAGCCTAGGCTGACTTGGGGATGAGGTAGTGGTGAGAGAACAATATGCGAAAGTGCCTTAGGCAATAGACCTTGTCCCCCGGTCAGTTTTCCTGGGGCTTCCTGGGAGGAAGTTGAGGGGGGTTTCATCCCAGCCTCCCCCCAGCATGTGCTTTCCATTGTGCTGCTTGGTGGCAGTGGCTCTTCCACTCCTCTCTTCTTTCTTCTCTTTCATTTCCCCACACACACACACTTTTTTTTTTTGCTGTTGTTGTTGATGTCCTGGGAAAGGTCTACCTCCCACTGTGAGGGAGGAAGAACAACTGGAGCTTCTGGGGGAGGCCCCACCTTCTCCGGGAAGATCAGATCAAGGTCTGCCTTCCCAGCCCTGGAAGTGGGGCTTCCCCAGAGCTAGCTGGCCTCCTGCACTTGAAAGAGCTACTTACTATTCCAATCTTCTCATAGTGGAAAGTATATTTAGAAATTCAGGAGGAAATTCTCAACAACCATATAAGAAACCCCTATGCAGTGGAAACAAGGCTCGCAAGAACACAGCACTGGCACTTTTTGATTAGCAGGTACTGACATCATCTGCCACCCCATTCAGAATTCCCGGTTTCCTCTGAGCTTAGCTGAAATCCTGAGTAGGGGTGTGTGTGAATTTTCTCAGCAACAATATATAGTTGTGAGCTAGCCCTGTTGTAATGCAAAATGTTTTGGGATGGCCTAGTTTTGAATGGGCAATTAAGACCCAATCGCTTTATAAAAGACCTGCTCCTGATAGAGAGGAAAACTACTAGAATTGGTTTGTTGACAACAGATCAACACAGCTGCCTGAATTTTTGGTCTCTCCTTGGGGGCATGGCTACAGAGACTGTCATGATGACCTACTGCACTTCAAAATTTACTACTACACCAATACCCCTGTAGTAGAAGGCAATACTATTAACTTTCAGGCAACAATCTGAAAAGTGCTGCAAGATAGTCAGAAAATCATAGAATCATAGAAAAGTAGAGTTGGAAGGGGCCTACAAGGCCATCGAGTCCAACCCCCTGCTCAATGCAGGAATCCAGGTCAAAGCATCTCTGACAGATGTCTGTCCAGCCGCACCTTGAATGCCTCCAGACTGGGAGAGCCCACCACCTCCCTAGGTAGTTGATTCCATTGTCTTATTGCTCTGACAGTCAGGAAATTTTTTCTGATGTTTAGGTGGAATCTAGGTTCCTGTAACTTGAGCCCATTATTCCGTGTCCTGCAAACTGGGATGAACGAGAAGAGATCTTTGCCCTCCTCTGTGTGACATCCCTTCAAATACTGGAAGAGTGCGATCATATCTCCCCTCAGTCTCCTCTTCTGAAGGCTAAACATGCCCAGTTCTTTCAGTCTCTCCTCATAGGGCCTTGTTTCCAGTCCCTTTATCATCCTTGTTGCCCTCCTCTGAACCCTCTCCAGTCTGTCTATGTCCTTCTTAAAGTGAGGTGCCCAGAACTGGACGCAGTACTCAAGATGAGGCCTAACCAGTGCCGAGTAAAGGGGAATTATCACTTCCCGCGATTTGGAAGCTATACTTCTATTAATACAGCCCAAAATTGCATTTGCCTTCTTTGCAGCCACGTCGCATTGCTGGCTCATATTCAGTTTGTGATCTACCACAATTCCAAGATCCTTCTCACTTGTAGTATTGTTGAGCCAAGTGTCCCCCATTCTGTAACTCTGCATTTGGTTTCCTCTCCCTAGGTGCAGCACTTGGCATTTATCCCTGTTAAATTTCATTCTGTTGTTTTCGGCCCAGCGCTCCAGCCTATCGAGGTCACTTTGAATTTTGTTTCTGTCTTCCAGAGTATTAGCTGTTCCACCCAACTTTGTGTCATCTGCAAATTTGATAAGCATTCCCTGTACCTCCTCATCCAAGTCATTAATAAAAATGTTGAAGAGCACCGGGCCCAGGACCGAGCCCTGTGGTACCCCGCTCGTTACCTCTCCCCAGTTTGAGAAGGAACCATTGATAAGCACTCTTTGAGTCCGATTCTTTAGCCAATTGTGGATCCACCTGATAGTTGTTCCATCTAGCCCACTCTTAGCTAGCTTACTAATCAGGATATCATGAGGCACTTTGTCGAAAGCTTTGCTGAAGTCCAGGTATATAATGTCCACAGCATTCCCACAGTCCACAAGGGAGGTTACCCGATCAAAAAATGAGATCAGATTAGTCTGACAGGATTTGTTCTTGACAAATCCATGCTGGCTTCTAGTAATCACTGCATTGTTTTCAAGGTGCTTGCAGACTGACTTCTTTATAATCTGCTCAAAAATCTTCCCGGGGATTGATGTCAGACTGACTGGCCTATAGTTCCCAGGTTCCTCCTTCTTGCCCTTTTTGAAGATGGGAACAACATTTGCCCTCCTCCAGTCATCTGGCACTTCACCTGTCCTCCATGATTTCTCAAAGATAATAGACAGTGGTTCTGAGAGTTCTTCTGCCAGTTCCTTTATTACTCTAGGATGCAGCTCATCAGGCCCTGGAGATTTAAACTCGTTCAGAGTAATCAGGTACTCCTTGACCATTTGCCTATCAATCTCAAGCTGCAATTCTGCCCCTTCAGTCTGCACTTCAGGTTTGCCAGGGGGGTCATAGACCCTCTTTTGGGAGAAGACCGAGCCGAAGTAGGAATTGAACACTTCTGCCTTTTCTTTGTCTTCTGTTATCAATTTGCCATCCTCATTGCGTAGTTGAACCACCAGTTCTTTCTTCTGTCTTTTACTGTGCATGTATCTGAAGAAAGCTTTTTTGTTGCTTTTAGCATTCCTCGCTAACCTTAGCTCATTCTCAGCTTTAGCCTTCCTGACACTATTCCTGCAGTTCTGTGCTAACTGCCTGTACTCTTCCCCTGTAGCCTGTCCTTCCTTCCACTTCCTATACGTGTCCTTTTTTGTTTTCAGCTCATCTTTGAGTTTATTGTGAAGCCACATTGGCTTCTTCTGTTGCCCTCTGCCTTTTTTCCTTGTGGGAATTGTTTGCAATTGTGCCTTTAAAATTTCCTTTTTTAAAAACTCCCACCCCTCCTGGGCTCCCTTTCTCGTGAGAGTCACTTGCCATGGGATCTTACTAATCATTGTTCTGAGTTTGTTAAAATTGGCTTTCCTAAAATCCAGGGTACGTGTTTGGCTACACTCAGCTTTTGCTTCTGTTAGAATCAAGAACTCAAGTATAACATGGTCACTTTCCCCCAGAGTTCCCGAAACTGCCACTTTATCCACAATTTCCAAATAGAGAAATTGACATAGGCAGGCTAATACAATCAAGCCCATCCCTTCTAGTAATGTTCTAGAACAGTGGTTCTCAACCTTTTTTGCCCCATGCACCCTTTTCACCATATGTCAGAATGCCATTCCCCCCTTTCCAAGATTGTCTGACTCAAAAGTTAAATTCCAAATAATATGCATATGGTATATTGTGCTGTGTTGTGGTTTGGAAACCGCCCAGGGAGCCTTTTGGCTGATGGGTGGTGAATAAATATATTAAATAAATAAATAAATAAAATGGAATATTCCACAGATAAGTGAAATATTTATCTTTATTTTTAATTTAATCTGTGCCATACAATAAGGTGTGATGTCCTGTAGCTTATGTACAATCTGTAGAATTGCAATTGTAGAAAGATCAGTATTCCAACAGTTTGAGTCTGTGGTCCCAATCCCCCCTGCCGAAACCCTAAAATTTCCCCCTGGAGGAAATTCCCCCCTGGTTGAGAACCCCTGTTCTAGAACTTTCTCCTGCTCACCCAGAAGTAGGAGAGTTCAACCCCATCAACAAAAACACCATTAACATTATTCTTCACAAAACTAGAGGCTTTATCAGCAAACAACTGCTGCAGGAAGAGATAAATGTATTGAACTCTTTTATGAGCTATATTTCCCTATCTTAGATGATACAGAACTGGTTCCAGGAGCTTGCCTCGAGAACTGTGTCTGGCTCATGATCTCATCTGATGCCAGACCAAGTTACAAGCTGGTTACTTTTGTTCCATTAAAAAATATATAGATGTCAAATTGAGGACAAGAATCTTGCCCCCTGATTCACTGGCTGAAATTCATTAAAGTAGAGGCTGACAGAAGATTTGCCAGTGCTCCGTAGTCAATATCCAGTGGACTACCTAGCACCTGCTAATTACAGGATTATTTATTATTTTATTAAATTATTTATGAGTCACCTTTCTGCCTGCAAGGGCCCCCGTGGTGAGATTCAATTTTAAAATCAAACTACCTATCAAAAACCAAACTAATTAAAAGAAACTATTTAGGAGTGTACAGGTAAGGACAAACACCCTGAATTGGCTCCAGAAACAGATTAGAAGCCAGTGTAGCTGGTATAAGAGTGGTGTTATGTGGTCTACAAAGCATATACCAGACAGTCTGGCTGCTGCATTTTGTACCAGCTGCAGTTTCTAAAGAACAAAAGCAGCCCCATGTAGAGCACATTGCAGTAATCTAAACAAGAGGTGATTAAGGCATGAATCACTGTGGCCAGATCTGCCTATTGCAAGGGGCGCAGCTGACATCAGTCAAAACTGGGTAAAGTCACTCCTGGCCACAGCAGCCACCTGATCCTCTAGGAGCAATGTGGGACCCAGAAGCATGCCGAAGTTGTGAACCTGATTCTTCAGGTGCAACCCCATCCAGAGTAGGCTGTCCCCCAAATCTCAGATTGGGTTGTCTACTGACCAAGAGAACCTCGTTCTTGTCTGGATTGAGTTTCAGCTTGTTAGCCCACATCACATTCATCACTGCACTCAGACAACCATTCAGGACTTCTACAGATTCCTTGGCATCAGTTGAAAAAGAGAGAAAGCCAGATATCATCAACATAGTAATGAGAACCAAATTCAGATGACCTCCCCCAGTAGCTTCAAGCTACAGATGTTAAAAAGCATAGGAGTCAAAACAGAGCCTTGGAGAAACCCATTGACCAATAGCCATGGCATCTTCTGGGAACTTTCAGCCAGATAGAACTGGAACCACCATAAAACAGTGCTTCCCCAAGTCCCATAGTTGCCCAGCATCACAGAAGGATACTATGGTTGATGGCACTGAATGCCACTGGGAAGCCAAGCGGAACCAACAGGGATGCACTCCCCCTGTCTAGTTCTCAGTGTAGGTCACCCGCCAAAGCAACAAGGCTGTTTCTGTACCAACACCAGGCCTGAACACAGACTGGAAAGGATCCAAATAACCGGCTTCATCCAAGAAAGTCTTGTGTTGTGTTTTCATCATTCCTTCTAGGACCATACTTAAAAAAGAAGATTGGAGACAGGCCAATGGTTGTCTAGGGAAGTAGAATTCAATTATGGTTTCTTCAACAATGGTCTTACAGCAGCTTAAGAGGAGTTGGAACACAACTCTCTTCACAGAAGCATCTACAATCTCCATATATATGTACCATATTGGACCCTTGGTTCTACTGGATCCAGTCTTCTAGATCAGCATGTATACAGGCCTGTGGCTTATGCTGGCTCAGCTTGTCTGAGCATGGAAAGCTAAGCAGGGACAAGCCTGGTTATTACTTGGATGGGAGACCCCTCCTCTAGTTTCCTACATTGAGCAGGGGGTTGGACTCGATAGCCTTGTACGCTCCTTCCAACTCTATGATCTATGAAATCTATGTTATCATATATGCTAACTGCAATTCAATTCTCCCCTTATGTCATCAAAACAGCACCATCCAAGCACAAGAGGAGTATCACCAAGTTAGGGGAAAATCCAAGGTTTGCAGAACTTTAAAAAAAAAACTTTTAAGAGAAAAGGCTCTAAGGGGGGAATCCCCAATACAGCCCAATGAAGACCAAGTATGCTCAGTGGGCACAGGATGCTCACTGACGGGTGTGTGTGTGTGTGTGTGTGTGTGTGAAGCGGGGAATGGAGTCTCCTGGAAGAGAGCACGGCTGCCTGGCACAATGAATAGAAGCATTCTATGATCCAACATTTTGTTACAGCTTCTACTTTTTACTCTATTTCCTGTGGGCATTCCTTTTCTCTTGAGGCTCCCCATCATTAGCATGTCCTTCCACTTGACATCCAACTCCTTGTCTCTATTTTTACATTCATACCTGTTCACTCTTAACTTATCCCTCCTCTTTTACTATTCTTTCCCTTCCTCCATAAGTTGTCTCATTGCTGTCAAACTGTAAGGCTGCAAGCAGGGTCTGTGTTACTGAGAGGAGCCAGTTAGCTGGGGTGGGAAGGAGTTTTTTCTCCAATTTGGAGAATGCAAGCCAGATTAAAAGTCTGAGTCATAATGCTTGCCTTGGATTGGAATAGAGTATTACGAATTGCCAAGGTTCTTTTTCCAAGCCAAGGAATTAAGAACTTTGGCAATACTGATTAATGAATGAAATAATCTGCAAAACATTTTCACCAGTACCTACAGTACTACCTGCTATAATCTGTGTGAACCGAACATTACTATTCCAAGTTATAATAACCTAGATTTTTTTTAAAAAGAAATTTTAAAAGAAAATTTTAACCGACAAGCATGTGGGTAGTCTGCTAGCATCTGTAGCTCAACTTTAGAACCTCTACACAACAAGAAATGCTATGTTACAAACTTGCACTACAGGCAGCAGAAATGCTCAAGGCACAGGAGCTCGACAAAAATGGTACACAACAAAGAAGAAATTCCAGCAATATGTAATTATTACTTCATAAATTGCACTGGAACTGATGCATTGTATATATATAGCCAAACACAAATATAAGAAATAGTAAATCCAAACACAAATACAATATACATCAATATAAACAGAATATAACCAAATATTACAAGTAACCATTAGTTCATAAATATTAACCATAACAAACAAGTGTACCAGTTACAAAATCTTGTTTCATAAGCTTCCTCAGTATTGAATTAAAGGTGTTTGTATCTTTTTCTTCATTACAGAATTCATTCTTTACTTAATCTTGTAAATATTAATAATGGTTACTTGTAATATTTGGTTATATTCTTATATTGATGTATATTGTAATTGTGTTTGGATTTACTATTTCTTATATTTGTGTTTGGCTATATATATATACACACACACACACATACACAATACATCAGTTCCAGTGCAATTTATGAAGTAATAATTACATATTGCTGGAATTTCTTCTTTGTTGTGCACCATTTTTTGTCGAACTCCTGTGCCTTCAGCATTTCTGCTGCCTGTTCGTTCTGGAGCTTTCTCCTTTTTTCTTTACAAACTTGCACTACACCATAACATGGAGGCTTAGTTATAGACTTTATTCTTTAAAAATACTTCACATACCTACTTGGGAGTAAATCCCAGTTGAACTCTGCTGAACTTACTTCTCAGTAAACATGTCTAGAATAGCATTAACATAGATAACTACCACTGCAAAAGGTTACCAGAAAACAACCAGGCCACCAACTTTGTGCGTTGTTCAGTTATTTTCCTCTCATGCGCCAGTATCACAGGATAAAGTAGTTTACACACTGATACAGCAATATTTCCAAAGCTCAGTCACCCTGAGGCCCAGCAGATATAGACAGACAGATGGTGAAAGCATCTGTAAACAAATGGTCCTGTCCTTCAAACAGCACCAATCTGAAGATCACTGGAGAAAATTAAGTCTTCACACCCTTTATTGCTTTGAAGCAGACATATGGCCTTATTTTACCATACCATGCACACATCTACAAAATCTTGCATTATGCATATACCCAGAGACCAAAGTCCCATGGCTAGACCAGAGAGTCTAACTACATCAAGTTGTGCTATCCTGATGCTTTCAGATCAAACCGTGTGGAAGGGGGCATATGCTCTTTTTAATGGGGTTCTTGGTTATGTCCTTCCAGTGAGACCAAGGATGCCAATCAAGAAAGCCAATTAGATGCTTATTAATGCCTAAGTGATTAGCCTAAGATAATTATCCAAGTCCATTCAAACATCAGAACTCTCTTTTCACACATGGCCAATCTGTGAAACATGATCCAGAGGGGGTCAACCTTCATTTAGTCATCATTAACTCCATTCTTCTGCTGCAAGCACAGACTTCCCAAACAAGCAACTTCTCAAACTGATAAATCAGGTCAAGGGAGCACACTGCACACAGATAGCAACACAATTGTCCTTCATCTTTTACTTTCATCCAAGGCTTGCAGCCACCAATCCAATAACTGCTTTGCGAAGTGTGACATCTGCTGGAACAACTAGCTAATACATGGATTTCTTCTGGTTCCCAAGCTCCAGTACACCAGTGCAGTCTTGGGAGTTTTTTGGGAGTTCTGCAGATTTTTCTTTGTCCTTTCCCCTGCTCAAAGTGTACAACGAGACTTCTGTGTGAAACAATGAAGCAATCTGGAGTAAGGTAACAGCAGGACACTGATGATAGTTAGCTCTCCCCTTCACATCCGACCCTAGTTCAGCAATTTAGATATGTAAAAGTGCATTGCTGTCGCTCAGGGCTCATCCGTCATTAACAGACTCCAGACTCCCTTGGTCATTTAAACTCACGTCTGGGGACACTCCCATATCTTGGATGTCTAGATGGTAGCAAAAGAAGGTCACAGTATGACAAAAACACTTTTCTCTCTTCCATCAACTGAGAAAGGGCTGCAAGTCTTGGTGCCATATCTTGGCATTACATCAATCATTTGTACCAATTTAACCTCAGGATTTCAAGTACTGGCCTACAATGTGCTCTGCATGGGAGTTGCCCTTGAAAAGTGCTCAGAAACTAGAGCTGGTGCATAATGCACTAGCCCACCTCTTGATAGGAAGGGATGGATGACTTGGAGGCACATTAATTAACACCCAAGTTCTAGTCTCCACTGGCTTCCTATTGCCTTCTTAGCAACATTTAAGGTGCTGATTTTGATCTATAGAACCCTGTTATTTGACATTAGAAACCTTAGAGAACACCTTCATCCCACCATGTCCCACCACAATTGTAGTGCTTGGTCAAGAACAGCCTTTGGCCATACTCACATTTACCTCCAGCTGCTTTCCGATAGTTTGTTACACTACTGCTGGTAACGTTTGAATCACAGAACCAAATGGGAGGGCTTATTGCATAGGATCTGCCCACCTGCCCCTCCCTGGATGAAATACAACCAATGTGAGAAGCAGTCATGAAAAACATGGTTCACACTGCTATAGCAAAAGCGTGACTGGGGCATCTGCTCCTGCTCCATGCTGAAGAATAGAAAACACCTCACAGCGCAGCCAGATGTGAAGAGCACAGAAGCGTTATGCACAGAAGAGCGGGGGGGGGGGGGCTTGTGCTCTTAGAATTCCCATGGATTGAATACCAAAACAAGCCCAAGCACTAAGTTGCCTGCTCCAGATTCATTTACCATAGCAAGAAGCATCTGTTTAGAGAGGTAAATGACTGACAGACTGGTTGAGCACAGCTGCCACTGCCTCAGAGGAGATGGCAGAACATAACCATCTATGACAGTTAAGACAGCCCAAAGACTGAATCAGCTGGATCATGAAGGAAGGAAGGAAGGAAGGAAGGAAGGAAGGAAGGAAGAAAGAAAGAAAGAAAGAAAGAAAGAGAATAGGTCACATCTAGACCATCCCCTGAGAAACAGTCAACTTTCCTTCTACATGATAACGAAACTAAAAAACAAGGGACCCACAAGATGACATTTTCCCACACATTCCTTTCAACATTCCACAAGGTACAATCCTGCTCACTATCAATGGGTTCTGACCAGATATTTCTTTTCAGCTGCTACAAACGTTCCATTCACCCGGCTCAATGAATAAATGCAAAGCACAGTATAAACCAGGGCTGGGAAACATGTGGCTCTCCAGATGTGGTTGGACTGCAACTCCCATCATCCCTCACCTTTGGCTGGCTAGGGCTGACATGAGTTGCAGTCCAACAACATCTGGAGCCACACATTACCTACTCTGGTAAAAACACTGAGGCAATAGAAATTGCAGTGAAGACATAGATGAAACATGTCTAAAACTCAACTGACCGTACATGAAACTACTATGGACATTTACTAGGGACTTTCAGTCTTCCAAGCATTTCTAAACATCTTTCCCCTCCACTCTACATCCATTTTCCTTTCACCCCAGTTCAGTTCTATGGCCCACAGGTGCTCTCCACAGTCTCCCCACATTTATTTTGAATGCATGGACCTGCACACTTTCACTCAGCCTTCCATCCCAGATGCATTTGCTGCCTCTTCTGGCAGTGGAGGCAGTATAACAAATGGAAGCGTCTCTGAGCCTTTGCCGGGGGGGGGGGGTATATCAATTAATCAAAGTATTGACCCAATTCAACCAGTTCTTTCTATTTTAATCCTCTGGAGAGGAAGGCCTGCAAATTTATACAGAAACCAGGCCTGTGATGACTTTCCAGCCCTGTTATACAAGGGCAAAGATTGAACTTTCAGGCTTGTTGCATGTGGCAATCATTGTTCCTTGCCCAGTGTCTTTCAAAGCACACCAATAGTTCAGCCTGAGGTGAAAGCCCCTTGGTTGCTAGGAAATGGAGTGGATTGGTGCAATACCTGCATGCCAGTTGGTGGGGGAGGGCCTGTATACAGGGGGAATTGGTCTGTACAGACTGCGGAATATCAAAGGCATTCAAGGTAAGACTAGTCATCCATGAAAAACAGGCACCTGACAAGTTTGGGGTTAGGTAAATTTAGGACAAGAGAAGAAGTTCTCATTTTACAATCAGCTAGAACATTGCCAAAGCAGAGGGGGGGGGGGGATTGAGGCAGGGATTTTAAAATAGAAGAGTTATTTTGCCATCACCAAGATTCAACATGCAGCGAAAATAAGGTACAGACTGTGCCCAATTCAACTCTGAAGCAAATTTCCTGAAGCAATAAAGAAAAGGGATATCCTCCTTCCCACACAAAATACCAAAAACAATTTGGTTCCATTATGAGGGAGGTAGCCTTTGGTTTCCCTCTAAGATGATCAGGCATGAGATAGTTCAAGGAATAAACACCTTAAAATATTCTCTCAACTGCCTTTTACAAGTCATTGTCAGACATACAATTCAAGAGCAAGATGACCTAAGAATTGGCATATTTCTCATAATGGGAGAAGTAGTTATAAGCAATTCAACCATCTTAGATCCAGGATTATTCCTGAAAGGTAATCAGCAGCTCACTGTCTCTTCAAGAAAAAGGAAATGAAGCTTTCATATGGAAAGACTAGCAGTGACAACTGCTTGTGCACTGCATATGTTTAATAGCCACTGCAATAAGTGTCATGGTTAGCTACGCCAAGCAATGCCTTGATAACATGAGAATAAGACAGAATGGTAACTTTCAACTAGAAAGTTGTGTTCTCCCACCCCTGACTGTGTACAGTTTTCCTCCATCATATTTTAAATTCCCTCTGTGTTAGATATGGAACCTAGTGCAGATACCATGTCATCCCTATACCCAGTTTTGCTAACAGGCACATTTGTGACCATATCAGAAAGGACTACCTCCAGATCTTTTTGGTCATTCACATTTGACGGCATAGTGTCAGACACAGACTGAGGAGGAAGGTAACTGGAAGAGTCTAGCCATCTTACCTCCTGAGTGAATCCTCCTCTGAACTTTCCTCAGGCATTTCCTGGTTTAAGGCGTCCTGTGATACATTCCCAGGTCTATTTGAAGCAGATTGGCTGTAAACTCTTTCCCAGTGCCCCGTCTCCTGGTTAAAGACCACTCTCACAGTCCTTTCCTCTGGTGGGTTAGAAGATCTTCCCAGTGGCAGCCTGCTAGAGGGAGAAGTTCGGCTTTCCATTCTCTCGGAAGGTGGGAGCTGGCTACTGCTGGATGGCACACCCTCAAATGTGCTTTGGACCTGCCCTGATGCATAGCTGGGTGTGCTTCTTTCCCAGCGGAGCGTGTCATTGTTAAAAGTCAGCAGGTTGTGACAGGCGCGACAGCGGTTCAGGTGCCCCCGTGACAAATTGGAATTGTTTTCACTGCTATGTGGGGTCTGTTGATGAGAAGGACCAGGCCTATCAGGCTCTATGTTGTTATTAAGCATCTCCTGGGCTTGATGTGACTGACTGGGTTCACCACCTATCCCCTGATCTAGCTCCTGAAGCCTATCATATTCCAAGAAGAACCGCCTCAAGTCGCACTGAAGCTCATTGCGAAGGCTGGCTGGATTGCTTGGGCCAGCACTACTGGTGCTTTCTGCTTCAGCTCCAGGAGCTGGAAAACCCCTCCCTTCTGTAGCTGAAGTATATACAGAAGACTGGGAGCTTCCTTCCTGCTGTCTCAGTACCGACAACAAGCTCACTGATGAGGCACTGGTTCTAGGAGGAGGCATACCTTCCAACTCAGAGCGAGGGCCCATATTCAAAACTGTTCGAGTCCATTCAGAACCCTCTAACCCAGAGGTCATCTCTCTTGGGTGGATCCTGGACGGGTGGCCTGACAAAGGCCCACTAAGGGATCTACGAGTGGGGCCCAGGCTAAGGTTGCGCAGGGTGTTGCCAGCAGTACTGCTTTGCACAGTGCTGAAAGCAGACGGTCGGTTAAGGAGGCCCTGCTCCTGCTGGGCTGTAGATGCCTGCTCCTGGGGCTGGTAAGGCTCCATTTGCACAGAAGAAAAGGACGTGCCAGTGGACCCAGAGGAGGTGGAAGGGGCGTTGTCCTGGGATGGGAAGAGAGAAGAAGGAAGTCTTGCACTAGAACATCGCCTGCAAAGGCACAACACCCCCAGATGCTGGCAACATTTTACCGAGGGGTAATTGACAGGCTCACTGAGGCCATTATAGGCAGATGCTCTAGAGGCTTCACTAGCTGGAGGTGGTGGTGGCGGTGGTGGAGGTGGTGGAGGAGGTGGAGGGGGAGGAGGAGGAGGGGAGGGAGTAGCCGAGTCTTGCATGGCATTTTGCTCTCCCACCTGGATGCCAGAAGAGCGCGAGGACAGCATATGCAGGAAATTATGAAGGAGTGGTGTGCGTCTCACAGGCTGAGATTGGAGGATGGAACGCTGACGATAATGTGGCATTTCTGTACTATCCACAGGAATTTCCACCTCTTCGTCATTCTGCAGAGTAAAGTGCAAGTGATCAGTCACCTTGTATCGATGTTAGATGATAGAAAATGACAACAGGGTAAGTATTGCAACAAGCAAAGGACCTGCCCTTGAACAGGATAAAAGTTACTTGTGAGCCTCTCTTTATAGAAAGAGTATACTCAGATCCAGAAAAACCTACGTACCTTATATCACGGTCGTCCACTCCAAAAATTGGGCAGTTCTGCCACAGATGGACCACAGCTATATTCTACACAGTAAACAACAGTAAAGTGCTATTGCAGCTCTTAAGAATGATCAGATCAAAGAGACTTTGGGACCATCAGCATGGATGAGTGCACTGGCAAGTCAATGATCAACTCAACAAAGCCAAATATTCTTGAGCTTTCCAGACACTGCGTACGGATAAGCATTTGTTTTTCTTATATCCTAGTCTTCTTTCAGAAAGCTTACAGCAGCCTATCCAGTGGTCTCCTATCCAGATGCTATCAAATTCAGACCTATTTAGCTTTAACAATTCTACAACATCAGGTGCTTCCTGGCCATTCATATTCGGTCAGTTTAAAAAACAGCAGATACCAAAGTTGATTTAATAACTAACACACAGAATCTACACCAAAATTCTACAGAAAGACATCTTGAGGCTATATCCAAAACTTCAAACTTCCTAGGGCTAGGGTAGCTAGTTGTCTTATAACAGAGTGAAAGAACATTACCTGTTGGTTGGAAGGGTTAACAATCGCTGTGAGTAAATAATGCCCAAGGGGATCAAATCGTACTAGTCTGAAACAAAGAAGAAAGATTCAATTCTTTCAGAACAAGCTGTTCCAGCCAACAGTACT
The DNA here is from genome assembly GCA_021292165.1 of Shinisaurus crocodilurus. Classification (NCBI taxonomy): domain Eukaryota; kingdom Metazoa; phylum Chordata; class Lepidosauria; order Squamata; family Shinisauridae; genus Shinisaurus; species Shinisaurus crocodilurus. The sequence continues at coordinate 241,991,867 of CM037876.1, forward strand.
TTGAAGTCCTATCAAAGAGGACTTCTTGCATTTCCGTAGTGCTCCAAGTGTAAAGAAACACAAGGTTTATCAGATTAACAAAGGGGGCGGGGGAAGGGGGAGGTTCCTCCATCCCTGAGTGCACCCAATTTCCCCAAATGGAAAATCACTGCCAGGCGAATGAATGAGGCAACACAACACATAATTTAACAACAACAACAAAATATTTAACCAGCAGATACTGCTAGGGAGACAGATTGCACAATAGACCAAAAACATTGCATGGGCACAGCAGCATGTGAATTTTCCACTACAGAATATGTTGGTATTTTCAGACTCCAAAGCAGCTCAATTTTTGAAGGGAAATAAAACATAACTGGTTTTAGGTCTCCCTATTAAAAAGAGAAATCTGAATCCACATGGGTAAATAAAGGCTAAGAAAATATGTATCTGAGATTGCATCCAGTTGCCCAAACAACAAACTCTGCACAATTATTCTTCCTATGAAAGAAAAATTAGCAATATGGTAAGAATCAGCTTGACATATGCATAAACTTCCATTAGCTTGCCAAAGCTTAACTAACTTTACTGACGTAGGCCAAGTAACACATGACTACCTTTTACTCCTAATTGCTGTTTCTCACTGCTGAGACTCCAAAACAGGTATGCCAATTAGCTTCTCTTCCTCTTATGAGTCATCTAAAGGATATATTTATACCTGCTGGAAGAAGCCAAAGCATCTCTGCCTTCTATATGGGGTTATGGTAACTGCAGGGTTAACTATCAGCAAGCTATTAGCTTCTGACTTCTGTCCTTTATTCAGACAACCCACAGTAGCAGCTTCTGAAATAGCAACAGTATAGTTCACCTCTTTCTTTGCACTCAAAAGCTAGCTCCCAGAAAAGCACTGTCTCTCTAATAGTGCAGGACTGCTTCAAGCTGTCTCCAGTCATTTTCTGTTGGTTTTACAGGCTGCATGACCAAGTCTCATGATGCAATCTGACACTGTCAGTCTGCCAGGAGGCAAAGTTGGGTTTTTTCAGTCTCTGGCTACTAAGAGATCCTGAACCAGTAGTAACCACTAAAGAAAGTGTCTTCTCCTATTTTGATATTTTCTTTCAACAAGTATTCATGTTCTGTTGCACTATTCTAAGTGCCCCAATGACTGCTCTGCCATGCTTCTAAGTAAAAAGCTCTGTGTGTTTCATGTTATTGCCCAATTGCCTAGTAATGCTCCTAGTGAAATGCTGCAGTTGTTGTCTAAAAAGTGTGGCTATGGACTGAAAAACTTGGAGAGCTGGGACTCAGTAAAAATGATACACTTTTCTGATCTAGTTTAATGTTGATGACTAGTCTCACGAGTCCTGCCGGTTTGAGATAAATGCATCAGTAGGGAGTGACAGCCACTAACTTGGTATTTTATAGCAGGCTTAGGTCTAGAACTAGAGTAACTAGCTCCCAATTTTATTTCTCATTTTTATCCCACTCTTTCTTTGGAAAATTCAGAGCAGCTTACACATATGGTTCCCTGAAAATCTCCCATCCAGGCAATCTATAGGGCCAGGCCTGCTTAGCTTGAGCAGCTTTACCTCATCATGTGCCTTCAAAACCATTCTTTCACAATCTAATTTAGAAGTAAACCCCAAAGTACAATGAATAGGGGACTGCAAAGAACCCCTAGTTTGTCAATTACCTTTAATTTTCTGGCTGTAACTATGCCCCAAGCAATTACCTGAGGATTTCTTCTACAGATGGCCCCCACTCATGTTCCTTTCTGACTTGATACACTCATGCAGGATTACTCACCGGACCCGTTCCATTTCACTGGCTGTTTTCACAACTGCAAAAGGCTCTCGGCGGCTCCAGTCCCAGAAGTGGATCTCATTGGCTGTTGCAATCAGCAGGAGCTGGGCAGTTGGATGGAAAGCCAAGGATGCAATGGCATTGTTGCTATCTGTAAACCAGCTTTCACTTCCACCCTGAGAGCAAACCAGACTACAGTCACCAATGGTTTTGAAACAAAGAAAATCCCCATAACACGTTTCTCTTATTACCTAAGCCAGATCTCACACATACCACAAGTGAACTAGACTCTTATCACAAAAAGCATGATCACATATGCTCATATTTTATATCATCCCCTGACTGCACATCCAGTCACTAGCTTTCTTTATCTGACTAAAAGGCACATTGATATAGATATATTACATGTACGGACTATCCAAGAGCCATGACAAATTCCAGAATAATTAAAACAGCTCATTTGAGTTGGCACAAACATTTCAACTATTCCACACTGAGGAAGGATAAACATCATGAAACACACACCTCCTGGAACACAGAGAGAGTCCTCCCTAGAGAAGGCCTTTTTTAATTCTGGAAACCTATAGTCACCTTTCACAGAAATGTCCGTAGAACTCAGAAATAACCAGGGATTGTCAAAAGACCTTATGATTATCTAGCGAAAATGACTGCTACAGCCTGGTAGCAAGACCCTAAACTAGGCATCATTGGCGTTTCAGGCTCAGAGTGAATAAAACTAACCCAGAACAATGAAGATTGCAGGTGACATTTGATGGGAAGGAACTATGTCATTGGCTGCACCTACATGGTTCTTTGACTATCCATGTTACCAGAGTGGTATAGGATGAAGCCACACAGAAGCAGCTCCCACATCACTGTGGTAATGCATGAACCAGCCCTGCATAAAATGAAAGTAAACATGCATTAAAAGGAACTTACATGCAAATCCCAGATCCTAACCTCTCCATCAAGACACCCTGAAGCAATAAGTCCTGGGATGGTAGGGTGAAAGGTTACACACCATGGTGTGCGTCGATGCCCAACTAGTGAGTGAACACACTTGCCCGTTTTCACCTCTGTGATGTAAATATTGTGATTCACATGAGTAGAAGCCATGAGGGTCCTGAGGAAAAGAAAAGGCACAATGAATGTTTGACTGGGGGTAGGTATGTCATTTAGCAAGCTATATTGGAAGTTAAAATAAGCTTATGGATGGTAGAAGGATATGAACCTGTGCAGAGAATTCTCCTTACATGTCAAGCCCAACACCCAAACCACGCAGACATCACACCTCTAACACCAACTATAGCCAACTTTTAAAAAACCAATGATTGTTTAATCTAACACCTTATTCACAGAACACATGCTAGGGTTATAGACACCTCACTTAACGCTGCCAAAAATTAATTATAATTATAATTTTTTAAAGTTACATTTCATGGTTTCACAACAACACTTAATTTGTTTTTGTAATTAGCATAAGTACCGGTATAAAACCTATTAAATATTAAAGCATTTGTTGTTGTGCTAATAAAGTAAGTACTTTTAAAAACAGCCGACATTTATTTATTTAACAGATTTATATACCGCTTAGCATATTTAACATATCTCTATTATTAAACAATAGCTGACCAGGCAATTGACCGATCTTTTTTTGACTGATCAAATGCCTAACCCTAACATTTGATTAATAATCTTACCATCTTTTTATATGAAAATAGAATTTGGAGAGCTTTCTTTCCTTAATACCTACTTTATCCCATCCCTACAGGGAGACCCACCCACTCCTGATTTTCAAATATAACTTTTTCCCTGGCACATTGCAACAATCCCATCAGCACATGATCTGGTCTTGTATCTACATACACCAATTTCATACATAAAAGCCAATTCCTGCATTTCATCCATCACACTATAGTGTGAGCAACTGAAACTCAGGTGGCTATGCAAACAGGGATGTGGGCTAAGTTGTCAATGGCTCTGCTTTCCATCACGTTCTATGGAACAAACACAAGCAGTCTACAATCTGTGACATTTCAGAGAGTAGGGAAGCAAAACCTGTCTTCACTCAATGAAAAATGGTACCACTGCAGCGAGCACAAAGCATGCACAAAACACACAAAGCCTTATACCACCTGTCAGTTCCCTGTGAAATAAGGTTCTGCCTACAAACCATGGAATTTTACATATGAACACCTCCCATCACCAAATTCTTCACAGATTTACCTTCTAACTACCATTAACATTGATTATAAAGATCATGTACACAAGTGGCCCCTAACATCCCCCAAAAGGTCAGTAGCATTTGGTATTGTGAAGCTAGAAGATACTTTAGCAGCTCTCACCACCAGTTCCAAGTTTCTTGGGGCACATTTCTCTTCAGAACCTTTTCTGAAAGATATAATATTAAGCAGGGGACAGAAAAGAAATAAATGTATACCTGTCTGGGCTGAATGCTAGCAGGAAGGTGGAGCGTGGACTGTCTGGTAGCTCAACCTTCTGAAAGTCAGAGAGTACAAAACATTTGCTGAGCTCAAAGTATCTGTTATGTAGACCATCACCCCTCCCTCTCATGAAGTCAACACAGAAGAAATAAGACATGTTCATAATACTTCCATGAGCATCAATGGGTGACCGGCCAGATGGGCGATTAATAAATATAATAAATAAATAAATAAATATAATTTCAGAAAGGCTTTATCTGTCATTAGCCTGAATTTGTATCTAATATTTTATTAGATACAAATTTTAAATCCAAATCCAGCAACCTAGCAAATATATTAGACAGGCAGAACAGTCATACAGAGGCAGTAGCTCAGTAGAAAAACACATGCTTTGAATGCAAAAGATTCCAGGTTCAATCCCTGTCCAAAACCCTAGAGAACTGCTGCCAGTCAGTGAAGACAATACTGAGCTATATGGACTAACAGTCTAAGGCACCTCCTTTATGTTCTTAAGCTCAGCGGCCAAGTTGCAAATGTACTATCCAGAACCTTACCTTGCCTTCCCATTTCATCCAACGTGTTTTATCTTCTACTAACTCCTGCAGAAGACGTTGTGCTCCCAAAGCTTGTGTGCCCCGTTCGCGGCCCCACAGGATTCGCACAGCATTCTTCTCTGGTACAACCTTCATGGCTTTTACTATCTCAGTGCAGGGGCACGAGTCACCGTCAGACACCAGATCACAAGTGCCAAGAACCTACAGAAGGGCCATCCACAACTTGCAAGGCTGTCCTCATGGAAATCTAGATAAGAAAGATGTAAGAGAAAGCTGAAGCCAGGAGTTTCCAAGAGTTAATGCAAATAGTGCTCTCTATGTATAATTGTTAACATTCCCCACAGTGTTCCTTTATCATTATCAGGTTCCGGAGGGAAAAAAGACAACATTACAGCTGTAGTGAATGCAAGACAAATCTATTTCGGGTTGCAGAACAATGAGCCCAGGTCCAATGTTACCATTCCAAACCCACCACAAAGTTGGTGGCCTGCAAATAATCATCCACAAAAAAATCCTGAAAAAATTTCTTACAAGAAAGGTTCCTTCTATTTGCAAAAGACCTGAATTTGTGTGACCAGCAATGCACACTAGGGCTGGAGATTTAACAAGCAGCAAGTCTCCCTTCTTATTAGCTACACTTCACTGAACATCTGTTTCACATTCAATTTGTTACATGGATACTCTTGTCAAGCCATTTTAAATAACTCACGCTAAAGATTGGTTTGCACTATTTTCATTTTCAAATATATTTTGTATACACCAACGACCTCTTTAGAATGAAAATATTTTCCAGTCAAGGCAGTGCTCCCTCAAAAAATGTTTACGCAATGAGAAAGCAAAACACACAAAAATTAAGTTTATTGTTGCTGTATCACTTCCTGACTTTATAGATACCCCTATGAGTTCTGTCACTGGCAGAAATTAGTGACCTAACCAAGGCCATATAGCAAGTTAATGTCAGCTTTGATTTAAAAGTATGTTCGGCTCAAGCACACTATTAACTGGATTTTCAGAAGCTTACAAGAAAGATAATCATATCAAATACTACAAATAATCAAGGCATAACTGCTGACCCAAGACAACAGTTGTTTACAGAGAGGGATATTTTAATCAGCCTCTAAAAGAGTAACTTTCCTTGCTAAGGCAAGTTAACAAGAGATCTAAAGGGAATCTTCTGGAGGAATTGCTTTGCTCTCAGATGAACAAATCAAGTTTACATGAAGTTAGTTAATTTGCATACATTTGATTAACTTTCATAATCTACTTTGAGTAGATTCTGAGTTGTTGGGGGAGGGGGCTTTGAAGTCGAATACGACTGGCCCCGGAGGCGATGGCATTAAAATGACGGGGTGGGAAATCAAGGCTTAATTTCTTTCAAACACTCACTAAAAAAAGAAGTGTTATACTTCTGTATGATCACATACGTAAAGTAGGCTTAAGGCTTAATCTAACTATGTGACTCCCAAAACTTTTACTAAGAGAATACCAGTAGGATTCTGCAGAAGACGAATGTGTCTATTCCAGCTCTCATCCACTTACAGCGGCTTAATGTACTCCATAGGTTGCACTTCTTGTCCTGTTTCCATCCCTTATGTAAAGAGAAGATAGAAAAATCCCCCTATCATAATGGGGGGGAGGGGGAAGAAGCAGATCCCTCACGTTCTCTCTTGCCACCAACAGAAAATGCAAAGCAGCCCTTAGTTATCCATGCATCTACGCCAGTGATGGCGATCCTTTTTGAGCCCGAGTGCCCAAACTGCAACACAAAACCAACTTATTTATTTCAAAGTGCCAACACTGCAATTAAATCTGAATACCGAGGTTTTAGTTTTAGAAAAACAACTCATACAGTTGTCCGAACTAATGAACATCTTTTGTCTTTAAAGAAAAACACAATAACAGAGCTTTCAATGATACAAACAGTTTTTTGTTGGAAAAAAAATCAACTCAAAAAATTATTACAGTACTACATTATACACATAGCCTGAAGGGAATTTATACAAACTTTTTAAATAATTAGGCACATGTATTTTTGGATAAGGGATTCTCAACTTGTAATATGATTATATGCCAGACTGAAATTGTATGGGGCAAGCTTTACCCCGGGTCCTTTCCCTGCTTCTACAGGGGTCGGATTAGTAAAAGTAAAAGTCAACCTGTACTAGGATGAGCAAGAATAAACAAGAAAACTAAACGTGCTTAACACATTTTAAACACTTTATGTCTTGGACTGCAAACACTGCACTAGGTAAAAGTTTGCACTGGGCATGCTTTTGCACAATTAATGTGATTTTTGCTATTGCATGCGTGCTGATAATTTGTCAAAGCTTGGCTCATACTCCGTTAGTTTGAGAGCAACACATGCAGCACTCAGGTCAACTGTTAGGGCTTTACATCCAAGCCATGCTCTGTGCATCATTCTTCAAAATCTTTTAAATGTGATAACAATGTAGAAAAGAATTCTGTAACAGTAATTCTAGAATAAAATCATTCTGTTCTACACTCTGAGAAAGAACAAAATCATTAGTGTTTTGCAGAAGGGGACAGTCTTTTCGCGATCTGGTGACCAATGGCTCGAGTGCCCACAGAGAGGTCCCTGCGTGCCAGCTGTGGCACCCGTGCCACAGGTTCGCCATCACTGATCTACGCCCTCATCACCCACCCTCTGGGAATCGCTGATCTGGCACTTGAAAGCTCCTTTGAAATCCCAAGGAACACCCCAACACTGTCATGCACAGGGCTCACTTTTCAACATTCCAGACATCTACCTGGTAAAGAGATCTAGCAGATTTTGGAGAAAAGAGTTTCTACTGCTTTGAATTCTGACCCAGTATGGGGGGGGGGGGGCATGGCCTGCAGGCAAATAAAATGAATGTATAGTGAGACTGCTCTGATCTGGCAGGTAAATTAACAGCAGATTTAGAGCTAAAATATGAATGATTTAAAAAAAAACAACCTAACATAGCACTGGAAAAGGGATGAAACAGACTACAGCATTGAGCCAAGAATAAAGCTTGCAATCCTATTTTCAACAACATCACCTGATGAGCACTCCAGAGTGCTTTGAGACTGAAGACTGTGCCAACATGGCAGCGACTCAAAGACTCCTAAAGGGACCAAAAAGGTAGGGTCCTCTAACTTAGAAAAAGAAATGATTTCACGATTCAAACAATTCAAAGTGGATCTGTCAAAAGAATGGCAAACAGCTTTACAGACTGCACTATTCCCAATAAACTCTAAGCTCTCAGAATTGACAGGGAAACTGTCAGACATAGAAAACACTGCTAATACTGCAATGTAGCTTAGTTTAAAACAGGGAAAACTAGAGCAAATGTCTAAAACTACCAGGGAGCTGCAGATTAAAATGACAGACATCGAGGACAGAGACCACTGCCTGAACATTAGAATTAAGAGGTATGGAGGAATAGATGGAAGGCTCTCAGACATGGTTGGCCATGTAGTAATGTGGATTAAAGAAAAATGTCCAAATGCGGATCTGACCATGAGAGACATAGAAAGGGCACATAAAGTGATCATGTCCATGAGATCAGCCAAAACACCTGCCAGAAATGTAATAGTGCATTTTGTACGGTACACAAAGAGAGGGGAAATATTCAGCGCACTAAACAATTTATGCAATATAGGGCACCGAGGAGAAAGGATTCAGATTTTTCAGGACTTAAGTCAGGACACTTTGCAAAGGAGGCGAGCATTCCGGATCTTTTACTGAAGTGCTAAGAAATGCTGGAATAGCCTATATATGGAGCAGGACCGGTGCAGGGCAGTTTGGCGCCCTAGGCGAAATTATATTTAGCGCCCCCCCTCTCGTGCCGTGGGGGGGCTCCGGAGCAAAGCAACCCTGCTCTGCAAACCACCACCACCACCACCTACCTTCCCCCCGCCACCTACCTTCCCCCCACCCTGGCCGCCGCCGCCTCCGAGGAGGAAGTGACGTGACGGGACCACCGCGCTCTGTTTTTGGCTGGGGAAACCAGGGCAACAGGGCTGTTTAAGCCCTGTTGCCCTGGTTCCTCCCGCCAAAACAACGCGGGCAGGGCTCCAGAAGCAGCGCGGAGAAGGTAGGTGGCGGGGGGGTGGTCCGGCGGCGGCGGCAGCGAAGAGGAGTGCAGCGTTTCTGCGCCCTCTTCAGCCACGTGCCCTAGGCAACCGCCTAGTTTGCCTAGCGGTAGCGCTGGCCCTGACATGGAGATATTTAAAGCTGCAAGTGAGAAAAGGCAGGAAAGTGCTTGCGGCAGCAGCCAGAGAACAAGCAATTAAGCTTTTGCAAGAGCTCGGATTAGAACCCCTGCAACTTCCAAAAGAGCATGGAGAGGAGGATGGAACTTTATCTGATCCCAATGATCCTGAAAAAGAATGGAGAGGAACCAATGGAGGAAGGAGGAACTACAAGCCAGGACAACTGAATTGTACATAAAAACTGCTTAAGACAATGTAATCTATGGCTCCAAAATGCAGGAATCAAATTACAAGAAAAGGGATTTTGCCAACTGACACTGGACATATAAGCAAGAGATCACATTAAATTGATTTATATAGTCATATATGAGTACACATGAGAAATTGCACAGTAATGTATTAAGATGGGGAGGGAAAATGAGGAGGAAGAAGAAGGGAAGAGGGTTTGGTTTTATTTTGTTTGTTTTTAAGGGGAGGGGAAATGAGGGGAAACTATGTTTTTTTTGGCTTTTCTCTCTCTCAAGAGACAGTAAAAAATAACAATTCAGTAATATGCTTCCCCTTATTTTTCTCTCTCATTCCCACTGTCTTAAGATTTCTAACTGATGCAAAGATAAAATATAAATTGACATAAATGGGGGGGGGGGACACAACCAGTAACTACTTTGCAAAGTTTTAACAACCAGAACCAATTAAATGTAGATGTCAATATATCATGAGATGGGGGCAGGATAGATGGGAGGAACAGGGATAATTAATTAATGCTATTAAAGAGAGGGGGCTTTTACAATATTTTTTTCATTTTTATTTTTTAAATTTAATTTCTAATGGGGAAGGAAAAGATGGGGAATAGATGAGTAGGGAGGATTGACACATGATCCTTAGAACATTCCAAACAGAGAAATTGAGGGGAGAATAGTGTGCATGTGAAGTATGTGCATATATGTGAAGAAAGGGGGACTCTGCCAACCAGTCCTTTACCCAAGACCAGAGATCAAGGTGCAAAACTGCCAGCCTTAGCTCTGCAGTCTTGACCTGATTCTCTCAGGGACTTGCCCTTGTCTGTACTCTGGATTTAGCACTGAACCACAGAGGGACCACACACGCCGTGTGGGGTAAAACCAGGAAAGTTTATTTCAGGTAAACAGATTACAACAAAAGGTGGGAAATGAGGGAAGGAGAAAGATGGGAAGACACTTTGGTACATACACAGTAGAGCTACAAAATAACAAAGCTAGTTCCTTTACTACATAACTACCCAGGCACTCTTTATCTGGGGGTTTTGTCCTCTTCAGGGCTTACCTCAACACAGCCCTCCTCCCGTCAAAGCGTGCAGACAACAACAACCAAAACCACATGCCACAGCAGGCAGTATAGATTCTTCCCCCCCCCCTTTCAGCAGCCCAGGGGTCTTCAGCCAATCAGGACAAACTTCACCTGGCCAGGCAGGGGGCGGGTGGCTCATGACTACAGGGCTTGGACCACCTTTGCATGTCAAAGGGCTTGGGCTGCTAGACATTGAGGCATCAGGGGCCATCAAGAGGAACTATGTACATTTCACCCCTCCCAGCCCCTAGCTGGGATTATACTTGTTTACACATGAGGAGGGGTGTGTGTGTGTGTGTGTGTGTGTGTGTGTGTGCTCAAGGGAACTCTGGCGCTTTTTCCTCCACAATATATATACACACACATATAAAAGAAAACAATAAAAAAAGGCTGGACAAAAATAGAGAGTGAATTGAAAAGGGAGATTTGAAACTACTGAGGAAATAAAAATATAAAGATGAGGGAAAGATAGTAATTATGCAGCCTGTCAGTCAGATTGGGAGCAAATTATTTATTTTATATATACCAATTCTGGGCTCCCATGTTACCCCCTCGGGTCGAGAAGGCAGATAGGACTCTGCCTGAGTGTGAGGAGGCCACTGGATGGGTTCAGACAACACGATAACCCGCACGCAAGGGCTGAGTATGGGTTGAGTGTGGGTTGTCATTGAACCATGGGTTGTTGTTGAAACGTGGGTTATCGTGTTGTCTGAACCCAGCTGCGGCTTGTTAACCACGAACAACCCATGAAGAGAACTCATGGGTTGTTGTTAGGTTATCAACTGTGGGCTGTTCACCATGGTTTGTTATCTCGGCTGGGTTCGGACAACACGATAACCCACATTTCAATAAACACCCACAGTTCAACAACAACCCACACTAAACCCTTGTCTGAAGGGTTCGTGTTGTCTGAACCCAGTCATTATCTGGCTTCCTCTCTCAAGGCTGGACTTGTTATGGTTTGTTTGGTTAATGTTATTGTTCTTACAAGCAGTATAATGTAAAATGAAATATGGCTTACAATGGAATATGAAAAAGACCCCCTGGATAGGAGAGACATACGTACTTGCAACCAAGTAGAATACTTATGTCTGGTCACCAGATAAAGGTACTATCTTTTAATATTAATGGACTGCACATGGTGATCAAACAAAAAAGAATAGAAGCTGAAATACGCAGGTTAAATTGCAAGAAATACATCAAAGGGTATCCAATCATAACCTGCCTAGGCACTCAATCCTAGGTGATCAAGATCATGCAGCAGAGACATCAAAAACTAAAGGGTTCTCTATTATATTAGGAAAACAGTGTCATTTTGATGTAACAGACACCCTTCAGGACCACAATGGCCAATATATTTTTATCAAATGAAGTTGGAGGGGAGTCAAACTCACTCTAGCATCCATATACTTCCCAAATAGTAAACAATTGTCTTTCATGAAAGACATCAATAAAAAAAACAACCCTTAATGCTTTCAAACAGGGAATGGTAATAATGGGATGAGATTTCAATGAGGTATTTAATGAACAATTAGACAGGAACACTTAACTGTTTAAATACACCAGGACTTCCAATCACCTATTAAACCTAATCAATTCAAATGACTTGATAGATTTTTGTAGGAGCTGGAAAGAGAGAGAAAAAGATTTCAATTTTTATTTGGCTCAGCACAAAACCTATTCTAGAATTGATTGCATTTTGATTTCAAAGACATGTTTGCCAATGGTCACTGGAGCAGATATTGGTAACATAACAGTTTCAGATCATGCTCCAGTCAGTCTTAAGATAAACCTCATGGAATCACAAAGTAACCCCCCTACATAGAGGCTTAATGCTAATCTGCTCACCAAGAGACAACAGATAAAATAAGGTAAGAAATAATACATTATTTTTCCATAAACAAAGACCCCAGTATGAAGAAAGCAATAATAGGATTTGCTATGAAAGCAGTGATTTGGGGTATACAGTAATACCTTGGATTGCAAGCATAATTCGTTCCGGAACCGTGCTTGTAATCCAAAACACTCTTATATCAAAGCGAGTCTCTGGCGGGCATGAGCGGGGACGATTTCGGCCCGCTACGCCCACTCAAGGCGAGCGGTTACATCCCTACACTTGTATTGCAAGACGTCGCTTCTTTATCAAGTCAAAATTTATTTTTAAAAATTGCTTGTCTTGCAAAATGCTCTCAGACCAAGTTACTTGCAATCCAAGGTATTACTGTATGTATAAATGAGGCAAATACCGTAACTTAAAAGAAACAGTCAGCCAAAGCCTCTATCACTTTACTGGATGGTATAGCAAAATTAGAGAGCAAACATAAACAAACAGGAAGCATTAAAGTATATAGATTATTAACTAGTAAAAGGGCAGCATTGCAAGCAGCCCAAATAGGAAAAATTCAGATAGCCATGACATATACAAACAGGGATTATTAAGAACTTGGAAACAAAAACTCAAAACTATTGGCAAGAGCCCTACCAAAAAAACCCAAACATAACCCAAAGGAAATAAATGAGATTTTTCTAAATAAATAAATAAATATGAAAACATATATTCTACAACTCATCCTAATTTTAAAGAAATAGAATTTTTTTAAGATAAATTAAGCATGAAGCCAATTTCTGAGTCATAGGATTTTTTTTTAAACCAACCCATTACAGAGAGATACAGACAGTGATAAAAAATCTGAAAAGTGGGAAGGCCCCAGGGTTGGACAGATGTACAAATGAGTTCCACAAGTAATTTGAAGAAACACTGACACCAGTTGCAGCACCTGTTTAATGTTATTCTGAAGGAAGAATCTATACCCAATTCCTAGTGACAATCCCTAACCTGGGGAGCTCTGTAAGCTCATACCATCCCACTGCACTTCTTAATCAAGACGCCAAGATATTGACAGCAATTATGGCCAAAAGACTAAATAATTTCATAATAACTGACATCAAAACAAAACAAACAGGACTTATGCCTGCTAGATATCTGAGAGCCAGTGTGGCATAGTGGTGAGAGTGCTGGACTGGGACTCGGGAGATCCGGGTTCTAGTCCCCACTCAGCCATGAAACTCACTGGGTGACTTTGGGCCAGTCACTGACTCTCAGCCTAACCTACCTCACAAGGTTGTTGTGAGGATAAAATGGAGAGGAGGATCATGTATGCCGCCTTGGGCTCCTTGCAGGAAAAAAGGTGGGGTATAAATATAATAAAAAAAAAAAATATTTAGCCGATTCTATTCACAGAGTACTGGACACAGTACACCACAGTGACACTAATTGGATTCCAGTTGCTTTGCTTAGATGCCTTTAAGGCTTTTGATAGACTTAAATGGTCTTTATTAATCAAGACACTACAAAAATTAGAATTTGTCCCCAAATTCATTAATCTTATTAGGCAACTCTATTCACAATCCACAGCTCTGGTCAAAGCAAATGCCGTAGACTCCACCCCCTTCCCAATTTCTTTCAAGTTATACAGAGGCAAAAGACAAGGATGCCCATTATCTCCTCTTTTATTCGCTACAGCGATAGAAATATTGGCAGAGTCAATCTGTAATGATAAGAACATTCAGGGAGTCCAAATTAATAAAGAAGTTCACACTATAAACCTATATGCAGAAGACATAATGCCTCCACGGAGGCCCCCGCCTCCTGGCCACTTGGCCGGCAGGCACAGCAGTGCGAGGCGGTGGCCGCGCCCAGCCACACCTCACGGGAAGCCCCCGCCTCCTGGCCACTCGGCCGGCCGGAGCAGCAGCACGAGGCGGCCGCGGCGGCCAGCCGCACCTCGCGAGAAGCCCCCACCTCCTGGTTACTCGGCCGGCCGGAGCAGCAGCGCAAGGCGGCGGCCGAGCCCGGACGCGCCTCGCCTCCAGGGATGCCCCCGCCTCCTGGCCAGTTGGCCGGCCAGAGCAGCAGCGTGAGGTGGCGGCCGAGCCCGGCCGCACCTCGCCTCCAAGGATGCCCCCGCCTCCTGGCCACTCGCTTGGCTGGCTGGTGCAGCAGCGCGAGGAGACAGCCGCTCGCTCAGCCGGCGCCTCGCGTTGCTAGCATAAATTTAAATTTGAAAGACATCTCGCAACAGGAGCCACATACGACAGCAGCAGCGGCTCGTGTTGCGAGACTTGCTCGTCTTTCAAATGTAAATTTATGCCAAATTTTTCCTCGTCTTACGAGAAACTCGCAAACCGGGTTACTCGTAATCCGAGGTATTACTGTATACTGTGTAGACAATCAAACAGTGGAGTCTTTGGTTTTAATTTAAAATTTTATTATGATTCCTTTCAACTTAATCAGGTTACACCACAAATACAAACAGACTATACTATGCCATGGGTAGCCATAGAACTTCCCCTTAACCTTAGTATCAGATCTCTCCTTTTTTCATCTCTAAAGGCGGCAGCATTGGAAATGATTTTTTTAAAATCCCTTCTTAAAAAATAAAATGAAAATGTGGTCCTCCTGGAACAAAATTCTTGGTCCTCTTGTATCCCCACTTACCGGTATCTCCTTTCTGGACCACCCAGAGTTCAGTGACCTGGATAAATACAAGCAATACAAAAACTGGGAGGAAAAAGGAGTACGCAGACTTGAAGACATGATAAAGGGAGGAAAGGCTATTTCAACAGAAAAACTGCAAGAGAAATTACAAGATACAGAAAGGAACTGGTTTCAAATCACTCAAAACAAAGCTTTGCTTCAAAACTACGTAATACAAACGAATGAGGCAACCCGATCCCTCACCATCTTCGAAAATGAATGTGCTAGATTGCAAGGCAGATCTAAAGGTTTAGTCTCTCATATCTATAGCTGGTTAATAACACATCATAATGGAACAACAGGAGGATTAAAAATAGTTCGGAAGTATGATATTGGGAACAGATTACAGATACAAAATCTGGGGAAAGAACCCACTATTAAGTCTATTTCAGCAGCAATTAGAGAAACACATTTAAAATTAATACATAGGTGGCATCCGGCACCAGTGAAACTAAATCATATTAACACAAATCTTTCCTCAAATTGCTGGAGAGGATGTCAGGTCAAAGGTACTTTATTCCATATGTGGTGGATTTGTAAACACATGCAAGTGTTTTGGACAGCCATTTTCAATTATATTTCTCTAATAACAAGACAAACAGTTCATGGCATCCCATTATTAATTCTTTTCTCTATTTTTAATGACACACAAAAGCAGCTGTTACATGAAGACCTGGTTTTATTATTACTATCAGCAACAAGAATGGTTATAGCATGATAGAGAAAAACGAAAATAAGATACATTGTGAATGGATGGTTTCTGAACATCTGGGAGGTGGCTCTTGCTGAAAAACGAACACAACATAAACCAATTGATCAGAGGGATAATCAAGCAGGACTTAGAAACATGGTTCCCCTTCATTGCATACATAAATGCAGGGTCTACAGACCAGCATCCACCGAGTGTGCAGTCCTATTTTTGGAAAGGTGTAATGACTAGCAAGGCTAATAACTGAAAAGTGAACATTTTGTGGCTGTAAGAGAGCTTCAAATGTATACAACAAGGGGATGTTCAGGGACAACCATCCTAAAATATATATAGAACCTGTGATGAATAATATAAATCAGGCCACGTGTGTAGATGTTTTTGTTGTTATATAATTGTTACCTTGTATTTCTTAAATGAAATACTTGTTTCAAAAAAAAGAACTCCAACCTGAGTACATACAAGATGATGATGATGCCAACAACAACAAATGTTTATTTCTAACACCCCTTACACCAAAGGGTGGGACATGTAAAACATGTAAAAGATAGTTGAAGCAACTGTGTGAGGCCTGTTTAGTCAGGAGGTAGGTTCAATAAATGCAGACACCAGTTTAGTTTCCAAGTCAGTGTGTAACTTCAACAACTTTGAGACAAGATAGACAGCTAAAGACCTGTACCAAAGAAATGATGGGGAAGACATTGGGTTGGATCCAAATTTGTTGGGCACACAGGGAATGCAGGGGGGAGGAGAGAATGGGGAAGTCCCATTCTGCAAACTATCTTTCTGCTGGCGGAATGAGGGTACTGGAACCAACCCATAATCTAAAATGTTTTCCATCCATTTTCATAGCAGCTGGTTTCATACACAACACTACATTGGTTTGTAAAGGTTATCTTTATTCACTGTGTCTTATATATAAATAGCAGAGCTCTTTGCAACAACGTTACCTGGGAGCCATTTCTCCTCATCAATGCTGACTAGGCATTGTTAGTTACAAGCCAGGATTAGTAAACAGTAGTTCAGGAAAGAGACTCATTTCACCTGGGAGCAGAAGCGCATAAGTAACAATCACAGATGTCTCAATGCTCCTGATGCTTACCCAATAGACACACATTTGTTTAATGAACAAATATTTAGACTCCATGTAGGAAAAAGGAAATCAGTCACTCTAAATTGAGAATATCAGAGCGCATGCAAGGAATAATAATCATACATAGCAATAAATTATAGGAGCCAGAATGCACACAAGATCCTCTACAGGAAACATACTCGACAAGAAATGATCTTAGCATCTTCTGGAGTAGTATTTGTACAATCCAAAGCCTCTTACATTGATAAGACTTTAACCTTATGCCTTTCTACTTAATTTGATGCACGCTATCCAGGGACAATTCAAAGCAGAAAAAGCAAGTCAACATGAAATCTGAACAACGGAAACAAGACATCAAGTTTTGTAACTAAACATAACATTGTCTTGGGCTGCAATCTTAAGCACGCTTACCAGGAGGTAAGACTTACTGAGCTTTAGGAACTTACTTCTGCATAAACATGCTTAAGAGTGCACTGCATCTGTCTCATTATACATCCACATCTCTGATTACATTACACAATCACTATCAGATTCAACCTAAAATAGCAGTTTACAAAAGGATAAATTCAAGACACTGGTCATAATATATTTGTCCGCTATAAAAGGGGTCTAAAGAAAATTTTAAAAACGGAACAAGATTTACTTAGCAAGGCAATATTACACCCAGAATACTAAGTTCTGCGCTCGCCAACAGGTAGCATTTACAGTAGCCAATAAAGCCACACGACAAAAATCAAAACCTGATTCTAATGTTGCTAAATTGCTACTTGAAGTCTGCTTTATTTATTTATTTATTTTAATGTACGCCACATCCAGAACACAGGTAAGAGCAATCTGTGAAATGGACCCAACTTTCCCATATCTAAACAACATAGAATAAGTTGTCACATTGCAATAAGTAAAAATTCCTTTTTATATTTGGAAGACTGGAAACTATAAAATTGACTATAAAATTTAACTATGAAATTCCAACAATATTTCTTTGCTTGCCATGCATAATGGAATTCACTTATCAGAATAAACCTTTTGACCTTAACTGTATCATCAAAAAAAAGTTCACCTGGAAATCTGAAGTAATAACTCAAAATTTTAAGATCCAGTATTAGGATGAGCCATCAACAGCCAAAACAAGTGCCAAAAGTTTCACACCAATTGCTACAGCATTTGCTTTGTTGCTCTCCTCAAAGACTTCTTACAATGTTCTGTAACCAACTGGATTAGCCAATGTAAGGAATGTACACGAGAAAAATAGCACAAATTTTAAGAGTCCTATGTTTGGGTTTTATTCCTAAGAGCACAGAACAAGAATATGAACACCAAATGTTTGAAGAGATAGTTTATATCAAGAGACAGAGATAGTAAGCAGAAGGCAGCTAAGAGCAGTCAATTCTCAAAGAAAAATCAAGTGAGGTATGCCTCTCAAAAATCTGCACTGGATCTTTGTCTTATCCATAATCAATAGTGCCTGCAAACATGTTGGAACAGTGAGATGTACATTGATTCCACTATGTAAACAAAAAATACCTAGGAAAATCTGCAGATGATGCAAATCTAAAAGCATACTGTGAAGCATTACAGAACCCAAGTACTATTGCTCAGCAGCGGCACACCTGCTGCACCTGGTTCCTTCCTCTCTGCCCTTCCACAGCAACAAGACTTATGGACTGGGGGGTGGGGGGGCGGAAGAAGGAGTAAGGAGTGCACAACCAGACAGAGGACCAGCCAATCATAGGGGTGAAATAGGATGAAATGTGATAATGACTTAATTAGAACTGGGGTTTTGGAGGGATATCTAGTATTGCTTGGGGAATAGCACATGTTTGAGGGGATCAAAGCAGCCCTCATGTAATTATATTCCATTATTGTATATAAACCCTGTCAGAGATTCTTCTGGATCAATAGGTAGAGGAGACAAATCACATTTTAAAAAAAAATCATAGCACTAAGAATGGGCAGCAAAATGGCAGATAATGAGAGTGCTGATGAGGGGAAGCAATACAAATCATGTGTGATATATAATGTGAATTACTTTCCCCAAATGCACTATATTTGTAATTTCTGAGGTAGCTATGACCACTTCTCTTGGACAGGGATATGGCCTCAGTCATCCATGCTTTAGTAACCTCCCATTTGTATTGCTGCCATGCACTCTATGCAGGGCTGCCTCTCATTACTCTTTGGAAGCTGCAGATGGTGCCAGATTCAACAGCTCACCTTATGACGGGCACACAGCATAAAATGCATATTATGTTTGTTGTGCATCAGCTGTACTAACTGCCTATTTGCTTCCAGGCCCAATTTAAAGTGCTGGTACTGGCCTTAAAAGCAGAAGGTCTGAATCCTGCATACCTGCCTTCTTCTATATATACCTCTCCACCCGTACTTTCCCAACCTGCTGTCAACGCCCTGCCCCATATCCCCTCTTTCACACAACTGAGATACAAGGGCAGGGAGCCAATACACTTCCAACAGAAGTCTCCCTAGCCCCCACTCTTATGATTACTCACAGGCAGGTGAAGTATTGCTATTTCAGGAGGTGTACTTGACAGACTAATAGAAACTGCAAATCTATTCTTGGGCTACTTGACTGTTGGCAGCTGTTTTTACATGTCTTTGTTATACTGTTACATTGATTGGGTTTTAACTACGGTATGTTTTAGTATTGTAGATTTTGAATTGGACACAGTGCTTCAATATTTGAAGCAGATGCTATAAAAGAGTAAAATGCTCAAAAACAGATTCCTTGAAGCTAGCGCTCTCGAAAAGTCCACATACGACACCCCTCAAAACCTCTGGCCTAGTGTAGTGATGTTAGTACTGGAAGCACTCCCCAGAATCATTCCCTGCCAGTGCCTCAGCTTGACCACAAGGGGCAAAAAAGTCATATTGCTACATGAACAGAAATGTGCTTTTCACCAAGCCTTCTACAGCACAAGCTGGAGGACTGAAACTAATTTGCCTACTGCATTTCGTAAAACTCATGCCATCTGCATTGATGTGGACAAGCTTTATTCCTGTGGAGCCACATGCAACTTCCCTGCTGTGTTTGGCATTTCCCTTTGAGGAATAAATTCTTAGCCAGTTAGGAAGCACAATCAGCCCTCTCCTTTTTCATCAGCTAAGCACAGGCCTAGTCAGTCTTCACTTTAACTGAAAGAAAGCCAATGCTGTAGAAGCTGGTCTCAAGTTGTGCCCAGATGTTCCAGCTGTGGAAGTGCACTCTCCACATTTTGATCCAACATAGTCTTCATCTCCTAGATCGAACTCAGGGGAACCCTATCCTTCCCATGAGTTCTGCAGAAGCTGGCTGTGCACAGTGCTGAATCACTGGGAAATGGTGAGGTCTTCCCCCTCCTTTCCAAAGCAGTTTCCAACATTTAAAAAAAAAAAAATCTACATTAAAATGGGGGGACAACTCCCAAATATACATTTAATTGAATAAGTGTACATACAGCATTTAAAACTCTCACTTTTTTTTCTAAGATGGAGAGTGCCTAAAGCATGGTGGGAGAGATCAACTACTCAATCAGCATTTAATTCTCTCACCAGTACATCTGTTAAATGGGTTGCAGAAGACAAAAAACAAACAGTAAATTGTTGTGTCTACATTCTTTCCCAACCTGGTGCCCTTCAGATGTGTTGGACTACAACTCCCATCATCCCATAGCCAGCTATGCTATGGAATAATGGGAGTTGTAGTTCAACACGTCTGAAGGGTGCCAGGTTGGGGAAGGGTGGTCTACATGTATGCATGTTCAAACTCCTACACAGCCTCCTCACAATTCCCTTTCCCATGCAAAGAACATTAAACTTAAGACAGACCATATCATATTCATCTTCCTGTTCCTACAATCTCATTTGTGGACAGAAAAGGGGAATCTGCTTGCAGAATCAGAGAGAGGTCTCAGATACAGGTATACATGGTAGAACTCAGCTCAAACATAACATTCTGACCAGACAAGTCCTATTTTAGTTTAGTTAGAGTGACCTATGTTTTGCATACTTCTAAGCCATGAGTTTGAAAATGCAAGGTAGTTTTAAAATCTATTTGATATTAAGAGAATCCAAAAAATCAATTTGCTTTCTCATCGGAGTCTTCCAGACACAATGCCATATCTAGATTGTAAAATTTCTTGAACATTAAACAAACAGATGAAAAAGACAACAACGATCCTAAGGAATTCTAGATAACATCAAAAAATCTACAACCAATAATGTAATGATACATCAGTTCCTATTCTCAAAGGAGAAACTTACCATCTCAATCCAGAAACTCCTACTAACTGAATGTTCCTTGATGAGACCTGCCTTGTTTACAACTTAATTCAACACATGGAAAAAACACCCAAGAATAGTTCTAAGATTTTCTTACCTAAACAAAGGAAAAGCTGATTCACAGATGATACAACTTGGCCAGGTTTAGAACTAGTGCATTTCTGAATGACAATCTAAAAAGAGACATGAAGGGGGGAAAATGATGTTTGGAAAGAAAAGATACGGTACCTCACAAAGACAAATCTGACAGGAAAGGGGGTCATAAAAAGATCATTTTTATAAGCAAGTTTTTCATGAATAGCCCTTTGTTGGAACAAACTAAGGCAATACAGCAGACTAGAACTTGTCAAATCAGAAACAACACTCCAAGACAGACCCGGTGAAAGCTATATATTACACATGTTTCCTAGCAATGTAACATGTTCTAAGGGACTAGAACACTGAAAGACTTGAAACATGGCACTCCACAAGTGCCATGTAAAAGGGTCCTCTCATCAGCAGCCTGTCAAGACCACTTTAGGGTACAAACTTATGCATATTTAGGCAGAACCCAGTATTTAGCATCCAATATTCAGCTCACAAAAACCAGTGATGCGGGGTAGAAAAATTTCTGGGGGAAAATACTAGTCCTCTATTTTTCCACATTTTTCATTAGTAACAATGAATGAATGCCAATTGCAAATACAATATTAGGCAAGCTTGGCAGTTTCGAAGTTGTAGATGAATAGTTGTCAGCATTCTTTGGGTTGCTACAATTTATTAGTGCGTCAGTTTTCAGTAACTTTGTTTTTTCCCCTTAAATTTAAACAATGTAAGGGAAGTACATGCTAATGAACTCCTATTGTGCAGTGCACTAGCAGAACTGACCACTAACTCAATGGGGAGTTAGTGGTTCTAAAAGCAACCCAAAATGAGCTGAAACATTCATTTCCAGAACGGGGCAGGTCAGCAGAGCTCGCAGAAGGGAGCTCAGCTGATCTGCCCCAATCCAGAAAGGGGCATTTCCAGGGTTACTTTTGGAACAGCTAAGTCCCCATTGCACAAGCTGTCGGTCCCACTGCTGTAACACAATCAGCGGGAGTGCAGCAGCCCCACTGGATATTGCCCACTGTCCTTAAATTTTTACAACTATTCCAATTAAAAAATCTACATAATATAACATTTAAATCACATTGTGTGCTTTAATTTCCCCCCTCAAATACTTCAGGCCAAAATTGGGACAAAATATTAACATGGGGTACTTTTTTTTAGCTTTGTTATTAAATAGAAGTAAAATACAGAGACTAAATTAGATCACTCTGACAGGCCTCAGAATATTTTCAATGCAAGCTGAAAATGTTCTGATGCTAATTAATTTATGCAAACCAATTTGCATAGGGACATTTTCCAGAAAACCCAAATCACTAACAAAAACAGAGGACAAAATCCCAATCCTATGTTTACTCAAAGCCCAGCTGAATTCAGAGGTACTTCCTCCAAGAGGACTGCAGCCTTAAAGAAAATTCAACATACCGTACATTTCTCACCCAGATTCCCTTAAAAGGTCAGCTCACCCGCCACATGTAAGCTTTATGTCTAATTTTCATATGCTAACATGTACAGATATGGTTTGTTTGTTTTTACTGGATTAGAATGCATTTCTATTTCCATCTCCTTTTACAAAAAAAAAAAAACCAAAAACACCTGCCAATGTTTATTGCCACAAGTTTCACAGTTTAAAAAAAATTAAGTAGCTTCCCCAATATTCAGCCTCTCAGTTCTACCATTCATCCATTGCTTCCATTAGTTTTTAGGCCTAAAATATTTAGGGTGAATATAATTGTGTCAGTCCACTGACAGAAAGGTATTTACATGCCCCACACCCAAAACTATATCCCAACTCTGGTGTGAAAGATTAGATTAGGTAGAGTTCTAAGAAATAGGAGGAAACACGTTTGAATTCTCAGGACAACTATATACCATCTTCCACATGCAGAAAATAGAATGCATGGCTCACAAACCTCATCACAGTTACGGTAATTGATTCAGACCCATTCTTGCCATGTCACCTAAAGAAAGATGCCAGGAATGGGATTTCAATTACATTCTTAGGAGTATTTTTAATGGCTTACCAAAAAGAAAATATCACAAACTATATTTCCTTTTAATAATTACATACAACTCCCAAAAGTGTGTTTTATCACATGGTGCCCAAGAACAAACAGGAGGCTTATTCATACAATCTTGCAAAGTGTCCCTCAACGTTGTTTGCCTCTGCATGATCCTAGCAGGTGTCTCGTAATGATATTTATTTATTTATTTATTTATTTATTATATTTATACCCCACCTTTTTTCCTGCAAGGAACCCAAGGTGGCTTACATTATCCTCATCCTCCTCTCCATTTTATCCTCACAACAACCCTGTGAGGTAGGTTAGGCTGAGAGTCAGTGACTGGCCCAAAGTCACCCAGTGAGTTTCATGGCCGAGCGGGGACTAGAACCCAGATCTCCCGAGTCCTAGTCCAGCACCCTAACCACTACGCCACATACATCAAACCCGCACAGGCTGGCATATACTACAAATAGGAGAAAGCCTATTGCTTTAAGATGGGGAGGGAATGTCTTGCGTGGCCTAAATGGTATTTTGTTAATTTCATGTGTGATATTCAAAACAGTGAAGTGAAATTTACAATGCGTTTTAATTATTTACACAATCAGTGCATTACCTGCTGGAGAGGGAGAATTCAGCATCTTCAAAACTAAAGTAGAAGACCAAAAATGAAAATGACTATAAAGTGCCTACAGAGGCAAAAGCTAAGTCTTGCTTGCTATCACCACTTTTGTTTTTTGAATGTCTTTCAGTGGTTCCCAACCTTGGGTCCCCAGATGCTGCTGGACTACAGCTCCCAGCATCCCTTGTCATTAGCCATGCTGGCAGGGTATGCTGGGAGCTGTAGTCCAACAACATCTGGGGACCCGAGGTTGGGAACCACTGGAGGGCAAAGGGTTACTCTTATGATACTGAACAATAGGTACAGGTAGGAGTGGATCCAGGATCTGCCTTCTGGGAGAAGAAGGGGCCTTCCACAAGAGGAAGGGTTCTGTTCATGGAAGGTACCACTGCCATTCTCCCCACCCACACCCATTCAGCTCACCCTCTGTGTAGCCTTTTCAGAGGGCTGGAGGGGCTGCCATGGGAAGGAGGGGGCAGAGAAGTCCCCTTCTGACATTGCAGTTGACCCAGCCTAAATCTGAATCCAACCCATAACATTCACATAGCCTTCTACCACACAACACTGATTGTATGATTAGATTTAGTAACTGGTGGGGGGAAACCGCATCTTTATAAAAACAAAAATACTACAGCTCTTTCCTGGTAAAATACTCTTTCTGCCACAGATGCACCAGCTGATATACAGTAGTTGGATCCCTTCAACCACTGATACCTTCACATGTACTGCAAAATAAAATGATGCCTGCAAAAACAAAGAATTGAAAATTTTAAGAGGATCAATCCTAAGATTGCACAGCAAAACTTATCTTTCTTTTCTACTTATATGTCATAACATGTCAGCTTAGATAGCATTTTGTAATATTAAAAGCAATCCAGATTTTAAAGCTGGACTAAAAGGAAAACATGGAGGCTTTAACATTTTTTGTTTGCTTGTTTCTGTTGTGTCCATGTGCACACATGCAATGATTACTCACCATATTAGAGTTTGTCCTTGCATTCATTCTCTTATGCCGACCTATATATATATACACACACCCCCAAGAACAAATACCTGATTTACAGGGCAATTTTCAGTACATTTTACTCAAAAGCAACTCTCACTGCTCTCAGCAGGGCTTAATCCAAAGAAAACCTGAACAGGATTGCAGCCTCACTCTCACATGAAATATTCGTGGTAACCGAAATAACCGATACTCCCCCAGTAACTATGCCTCTAAAAGTGCAATCCTATGCATGTTCACTCAGAAGTAAGTCCCACTGTGTTCAATGGAATTTTTTATCCCACGTAAGCGTGCTAGGATTGCGACGTAACTACATTTTGGACCAGAGCGCTGGCATTTCAGCCCCATCTCCCTGCCTCTGGAGAAAGGGAAACACGAGAGAGAAGGGGGGAGTGGGAGAAGAAACTGTGCAACTGTTTACGTGTGCCAAGAGCGACAGAAAACCCTTTTAAAAAATCAAATTAAGCTGGCAGAGGAGCAGAAGCAAGCCATCCCTGCCTCTCTAAACAGAGGCCTCCTATTCAGATGGCCCCGGAAACAACACTGGGTGGGCCTGGGATTCCCGCGGCACGGGTCCCAGGAAGGAAGGCCGACGATGCCGAGATTGTGGCAAGCCGGCTCTTTGAGGAAGAGACGGCGATGCGGCAACAACTGGGGAGCCTCCTGAGGAAAAGGCCGGGGCGCTCGAAGTTCCCGGTCGGTCGGGAGGGGTGGAGGAACTCGGCAGCCAGACCCTACTTACTCCTAGCCCACACGACTCGCCCTTCGGCATGGACTCCCCTGCTGGCCGCCCCCACCCGTTTAGGGTCGTCGCTGCTGCTGCTGCCTCTTCCCGCCGGTTGAGAGGACCCGGCTACCCCCAGAGAGGAACCAGGCCCAGCGCCTCTAGGCCCGGAGCCTACCTTGGGCAGGGAGTGACCAAGGCCTGGCGCACTCGGGTCCCGGAAAGGACCGGAGCGGTGTGGGGCAGCAGGCACCGAATTGGTCGAGGCCTGGTCCGGAGCGAGGAAGGGAAGGAGAAAAACAACCCGAATCCGACGGCGATCTTCCCCCGCCTTCGTCTCCCACTGCAGCTTCTAACGCCGATGCCGCTCGGTGTTACTACCAAGACCAGGGTTGCCTGTCGAGCGCCTAGCACTTCGATTCCTGGAGCCGCCACGGACGAGCGCCGAGCCGATCGAACGACAGAGGCAAAAAAAAGTGGAATTGTAGAGTTGACGAATGGAACGCAGATCGCGAGATCGGTTAGTCCTCGTGTTCAGGAGGTTGGGGAAAGAGAAGGCGGGACATGTGGCGAACCCTGCCTGCAACCTGAGGATCCCCGAGGACAGTGCTTCTCTTTGCCTCTTCCGCATCCTCTTCCCTCCCCCCTTGCCTATGTAACAGGCAGTCCCCATGTTACTGTTCTTAAGAATGTCTTTAAGTCGAATTTGTATGTAAGTCAGAACAGCACAGAGTTCTATACGTTAAAATTGGCATTTACACAAATTGTGTAAATTACACAAACGGTGTAGTATACAGTGGAAGACCGCCAACCTGGTCTTCTGCGCGGGTTCAATACTAAGGGGGTAGCGAGTCCTGGGGGCGGGCCTTCTCCGAGGTCCCCCAGCGACTATCACCCTTAGCCTAGAACAAAGGGATAACTTATAGCCACAAAAGTATCTTTTACAAAACAAGTTTATTTACAAAATGACCTTCACAAACCCAGACACACGCCAGCAATACAGCTTATCAGTACAGCACAAAGTAGCAAGCAAGAAGTCTCAAGGACACCGTGATTTCAGCTTGGTTGCCCGGGGGTCCGGTCAACCCAAGCGGCCAGTGATTTCAGCTTGGTTTCCCGGGGGTCCGGTCAACCCAAGCGGCCAGTGATTTCAGCTAGCTGGAGCACGCCGGGTGCTGCTACCCGGGGTTGCCGATCCCTTCGTTCCCTTACCCCAAGCATGGGGCAAGATTGCTGATCAGGTCCAACAACTCAGTTCCCTTGCGCAGGGTGTTTTATACCTTGGGTTTCAGGTAGCCCCTCCCTCTGCAATCAGGTGGGTGGCCAATCAGGTGGGTTGCCACCCTCCTCAGGTGGGCGGCCAATCAGGTGGGTTGCCACCCTCCTCAGGTGGGTGGCCAATCAGGTGGGTTGCCACCCTCCTCAGGTGGGCGGCCAATCAGGTGGGTTGCCACCCTCCTCAGGTGGGTGGGGTCCCTTTGAAGCCACCTGCTTAATGGTCCCATCCTGTGGTGTTGAATGGCCCTTTCTTATGGGTGCCGCAATGTCTGCTCTGGCAAGGTATTCAAGTCTTATGTAGATGGGGCTGATATACGAGAGCATTGACGAACCTGGGGATGCTTCCTGCCTTCCCCCCTGGGGTGATTCTATGCAGATGTTGTTTGTCCCCGTTGGTCTCTGTGGAGACTGGCTGTCTCTCCCCCCTGGGTCTCCTTCCCCCCTCCTTGGTGAGTGTGTGTGTGTCAGAAAGGGGTTTTAGGTTGGCTTTCTCCACATATACTATGCTATGTACTCTACGTCAACGACATAGCACTGGGGAACCCAGAAGTCCGTTCTTAAGTATGGATTGTCTGTAAGTTGGACGTTCTTAACTCGGGGACTGCCTGTAACTGTCTCGGTGACAGGGCCGGTGCAAGGCAGTTTGGGGCAGTTTGGTGCCCTAGGCAAGATCAGATATTTAGCACACACCCCTTCCCACTTGAGCCCTCCCTCCCTATTTCTGGCGCCTTTAGCCCTGTGCCCTAGGCAGCTGCCTAGTTGGCCTAATGGTAGCACCGGCCCTGCTCGGTGATCATCTTCCAGGGAAAGGCTTCAATAAAGTACGGCACTGTCAGGAGACTGGGAGGGGGGGGGGAATAATGTTTTCTCCTGGTGGTGTGGAGAGCACATAATGCAGGCCGCATGCTGAAGCTAAGTAGGTATGAGCCAGGTCAGTGCTTGGATGGGTGACTGCCTGGGCTGCCCACATCTGTTCTGCATTGAGCAGGGGGTTGGACTCAATGGCCTTATAGGCCCCTTCCAACTCTACTATTCTATTATTCTTTACATGGGTTCCCCAAGAAAAGATTTTCTGATAGGAGGTATATCCTGACTGGTGGCAGCCTGACACCCTAGTCTGCCCAGCTGCTTGGAGAGTTTCTGAGCCCTATTGCCAAGGGCCCCTTCCTTCAGCCCAGGAAAAAACAAATGGTGTGTGCACAGTGAAACAGATGTGTGTAATCTTAACAAATGATAATGTACATAGGTGTACACCTTTTCTCAAACATCCAAGCAGTTACAAAGACACATGTGAAGAATGGTATTAAATACAAACAACATGAAATAATCTGTTCTGAGATTTTGGGTATGGAGTATCTTGCCTCAATTCACAATTTAAGACTAGGTTCCCTTTGGTTTTTCCATTTATAATTTTCCATTCTTAGCACTAGCAGCTCTGCCATGATCTCACTAGGAGCTGATGCATCATAATTACAACGCAAATATAATTAAGGATGGGTGTTTAATTAAGAACCTACATCACCTGCTTAAGCAACAATCTGTTATATATGCAGATGACTGAGTTTCATAAGTCCCTCTCATTCCTAATCAGTTTTGCCTTAGTCTGGTTTCTGACTTTAGCATATATTAGCACAGTTGCTTAAACAGTAGCTTGATAAACTGACAGGTGGTATATTCATTCAGTGTTTCAGCAGCACATCCTCCTTGCGTTACTGCATGCTTTAAAATATAATTATGGCAAACAATTACAATTACATAATTTCTTTACATACCTTGTAAAATAAATTTGGGAATATGGAGTCAATTTACCTACAAATGACTTCGGTGTTTCTCTTCTCTTCTATATAATACTGTAGTTGGTTCCCAGCTCTCTGTAATTTTGTCACCCGGTAGGGTCTAGCATGACTAAGAAATGGAAACCAGGGCATGTCAATGCAGATAAGAATGTATGCCCATTGAGTACTATAGGACAAAATAAATAGGCTGCAATCAGGCAAACCTCACCCTCCAAAGAAAATGGAGCCACCAGGTATATGGGACAGGTTCAACCTCCCACTCAATGATCTTCCAGAATATACCTCTTTACTTTCTGTCATACACATCAGTGGCTGCTACTCACTCCTGAGTGTACTGGCAGGAAACTGTTGTGATGGGGTGGGGACAGAACATGTCCCCACCATCTTTGACATGGGGGAAAGTCTCCATAGGATGCTGCCATGAATGTTAAGAAGAGCCCTGCTGGATCATACCAAAGGCCCATTTAGTCCAGCATCCTGGGTTATATCCAATGTTAGTCCTACTTAGAGTAGACCTATTGAAATGACTGGGATGAAAGTTAGGCTAACATTGGATACAACCCCATTTTCTACGGTGGCCAAGCCAACCAAATGCCTCTGGGAAGATCACAAGTAAGGCCAGAAGAAATAGCCCTCTCCCACTGTTCCTTCACAGCAATTGGCATTCAGTGGTGTACTTCCATTGAACTTGAAGATTCCATATAACTATCATGGTTAATAGCCTGACAGACTTTTCTTCCACAAATTTGTCTAATCCCCTTTAAAGCCGTCTAAGCTATTGGCCATTACTGCACCTAGTGGCAGTGAATTCCACAAATTATGTGTTAAGTGAAGTACTGCCTTTAGTCTGTCCTGAATCTCCTGCCAATCAGTTTGATTGGATGGCCATGGATTCTAGTGTTGAGAGAGAGAGAGAGAGAGAGAGAGAGAGAGAAACTTCTATCCATTTTCTCCACACCATAATTTTTATAGATGTCCATTCATTCCTCCCCCACCCCCCAAACTATAAAGTCCCAAACGTTGTAGCCTTTCCTCACAGGGAAGATGCTCCTGCCCCCTCATCTCTTTGGTTGCCCTTTTCTGCAACTCTTCCAGCTTTACAACATCCTGCACCTTGCTCCAAGGTGTTTTTACAATATACAGGCTCATCTTCCACCCTGCCCATTATAATAACAACAGGCATTTTTGCTAGTCTGTCACATTCTATTTATTTATTATTTACTTATACCGCAGCCTTCAAATGCACTGTCAGGATGGTTCACAATAAGACACCATAAAATGACAAAATAAGCAAAAAAAACAGCAACTCTAGGCAGCATGCAAATAAAACAGATCACTCTAGCTATCATGATCAAGAAAGGAAACCCAGGGCAGAGCTGTGCAGAGGAGAGGGGCAGACTTCGTAAATAGTAACTGGTTCAGTCCTTAATAGCTCCCATTGAATTATATGGCACGAAATAAACAAGCTGTATTTTGGGATACATTTGACACAATCCTGCCTGCTTTCTCCCACCACATCCGACACTCAGTGATCCAACATCAACCAACATGTACCTCATCGGCTGAAGTATGTCTGTTTGTAAAGAATGCAGGGGCCCATAAAACATGCCTTTTTCCACACACAGTAACAGTCTGAATCCCTGGATTACCCATGAGTAAGGCTAAAGAACCTTGAGTCATATTGTGGCTTACGCTGGCTCAGCTTGTCTGAGTGTGGAAAGCTAAGCAGGGTCAGGCCTGGTTATTACTTGGATGGGAGACCCCTCCTCTAGTTTCCTGCATTGAGCAGGGGGTTGGACTCGATAGCCTTGTAGGCTCCTTCCAACTCTATGATCTATGAAAATCTATGACACATCCAGACTTTGGGAGGAAGTGTGGAGTTTTTAACTTAGGGAATTTTATATTTATGGGTTTGTTGATGCTATTTTTATTAGTTAATTTTAATAAATACTGCTGTTTGGCTACATTTCAGGTTCTCTGTGAGGGAGGGGGGAGACTGGACAGCTCCCAAGGCATCCAAATTGGGGGCCCAGGTTTCACTGGGTGGAGGCTCAAGCTAGACCACAATAAAATAAGGAAAGTAACCCCTGAAAACATTCATTTAAAGATGGATATTTTACCATCTTAATTAGACCACAAAGCAAACCACCAGCCTCTTCCCTTCCCTGTTCCAATCCATCTATCAACAACAAAGGGCCAAAGTATACTATTTTATTTAGCATCTAATATAAAATCTTCTCCAGTCTTTAAAGTTGAAATTATATCCTCTATTCTTTCTATGTTTATTTCATTAGAAATGTGTAATTATATTTGGTTTGCTTTGCCTTGCAACCTGGAAGCACAAATTACTGTCTTATGATAGAAAATATGATATACTTGCATCCTGCTTTGGTATTTATCTCCTCAAATCTCAGCACACTGAGCAAGTATAGTGTTGTAACAATGTGAATAATATGTTGTAAATAATAAGCCATTATTTTAAGTTGTAAACCACCTTGAGTGCTTTGGCAGGAAAGTGGTATAGAAATGTAATTTTAAAAGGGAATACTTTTACCAGGGCCCAGAGGTTCAGGAGGCCCTGGCCTGGGTTAAGCCATTTACAATGAGGAAAATATTGATGCTAAATTGTAGATTATGCTTGAAGATTATTACTCAAAGTTATTTCCCTTGTTTTTGTATCAAATCACTCTTTAAAACCCACCTTTTCCATAAACCCTTTGGAACAACACACAGCCCAATACCTTCCCATGACTAAGCCTAAGTACGGTATGTGTGACTGAAATAATTGCATATTCTTCCCTCCCCCCTCACATTCTTGTTATTAGCCCTGTGTCTCTTTTCAAAGTTGTAGATGTCTGTGTCAATAGTAAAAGTTCTCTCCTATTCTGTGGGAGATTGATGAGTTTAAATCCATCCTGTTCTCATAACTTTCCAAACTGATGCAGTTTTGAACTCATTTGCCTATATTTGCCATCTCAAATTAACATTCCTTATTCAGAGACATTTGAGCCTCCCCTTCCACTTTCGCATTTGTAAATACTTTTACATACCTTTTGAGAAATCTAATATACTTTGGCAGAAACATGGTAATTTTGTACATGAAACAAAGGACTCTGCACTATTCCCTTTCAT
Organism: Shinisaurus crocodilurus; assembly: GCA_021292165.1. Classification (NCBI taxonomy): domain Eukaryota; kingdom Metazoa; phylum Chordata; class Lepidosauria; order Squamata; family Shinisauridae; genus Shinisaurus; species Shinisaurus crocodilurus. Next base: position 242,023,426 of record CM037876.1, read on the forward strand.
AAATGCAGTTGCTGCTGGATTAATAAAGGTGAGCAAGAGTGGTACATTATGTAGCAGGAAAAAAAGAATGCTTACCGGTATCTAATTTATCAGTGTACAAGTCTAGTCTGCAATACATTTCAGTTAGCAATCTGAACTCAATTGTTTAGAATCTGATTACCCTGTACACAAGATGCTTTTTATCACATTTTGCAATGCTTAAACTTATTTTACCAGGACAATCATCCTCTCTGCTCTCATATTTGTGTCCTTGATGAGCTATCCTCCAATAAGGCAGAACATTAAAAATAAAAATGTACTGAAATATTGTACATTCATGGACTCAGACGCAACATACACAATGAAACCAAGATACTATATTAGTTGCAAAATATTCTCCAAAGACAAAATGTTTCAACACTGTTTTATCTCATAGTATCTATAAATAATCTAAATTCCATTGCTTTCTCTTGTTGAAATGTTAAGGAAAACCAGGATCTACTGTGTTTGTTTCCACGTTTTTTCTTAAATCCAACTTGGTATGTCTCATTATATTAGCTAAAATGAGTGAGCAATAATTCCCGACGAACACGATTGGCTTCAGAGTCAAGTGCTTCCATATGCTCATATTCTTCCTCTGGCTGTTCCATCTGTCCCATTATTGGGGAAGACCATACATCCAGTCCATGCTCCAGAGAGATGTTATGAAGCACACAGCAAGCCAGGATGATGTGGCTGGCTTTCTCTGGAGAATATTGCAATGTGCCCTTCGACCCATCCAGACAACGGAACCGGGATCGAATTGTCCTGAATGATTGCTCAATGACATTGTGAGTGGCTGAATGTGCCATGTTATATCTGTACTCTGCAGGTGTCTCAGGGATATGCAGAGGAGTCATTAGCCAAGTGTGAAGAAAGAAAGAACTATCACCTGTCAAACACAAAAATGAGAGTTCACAAATCAAATAGGAACAGAAGATTCTAGTTTAATCTCCAGAAGCTGATAGTAAAATTAGACATCCAGATGAAGTCAGTCCCCCAACAAAGGGAACAGAGATAAAGGTTTATTGGTTCAACTGTTTGTTTAATCTTACAAGTTACTCCTCAAGTTACAGGAACCTAGATTCCACCTAAACATCAGGAAAAATTTCCTGACTGACAGAGCAATAAGACAGTGGAATCAACTACCTAGGGAGGTGGTGGGCTCTCCCAGTCTGGAGGCATTCAAGGTGCGGCTGGACAGACATCTGTCAGAGATGCTTTGACCTGGATTCCTGCATTGAGCAGGGGGTTGGACTCGATGGCCTTGTAGGCCCCTTCCAACTCTACTTTTCTATGATTCTATGATTCTATGATTCTTTGTAAAGGGAAAACTAAAGTCTAGGGAGTTTTATGACATAAGTATGTTATCTTACATGTCTGTGAACCAAACAGAAATTCCACCACAGCACACTTTCAGATAGGTGAGCCATCAAAATGAACTTACCAAGTAGCCAGCCATCTTTGTGCATCCCAGCTTCAAACTGGTTCCTGAGGGCTGACTTCTGCAGCACAGTGCAGTCTTGCAGGCTGCCTGGCCAATGTGTTTCTGCACTTAGTAGCATTCCTCTGGCATCACACACCATCAGACAGTTTAAAGAATGAAGGCCCTTTTGATTCACATATGACAAGTCCTCAGCATTGGGTGCCTTTATTGCTACATGGTTGCAATCAACCAGTCCTAGTACCCCTGGCATACCTGCTAGCCCATAAAAGTCTTCTTTCAGATGTTGCACTGAAACTTCATCCTCTGGAAAATGGATGAACTGAGAGGCCCTCTCCACCAGGGCCTCAGTAACGTTGGCAACGCAACGGCTCATAGAGGCCTGGCTGATGCCAATGGCATCTCCCATGCGAGTCTGGAAAGAGCCAGAAGTGTAAAAACCTAACGCAGCAAGAATTTGTGTCTCTGGACTGATGGCCCTGGATCGTTGGGTAGGACGAGAAAGGTTGGCACCCAGAAGATCCACCAGATAGTAAATGAATTGACGTGGGAAGCCATACATAGACAGCAGGTACTCATCAGTGACATCCTCCAGCTTAAAGCGGTCAAGTGTCCTATGTCCACGACCATAGAGCAAGAGATCACAATCAAGAACTGCTATAGGAACAGCCATGATGGGTTGATCTTCTCTGTACTCACCTGCATTGGAGCCAAAATAAGGAAATTCAGTACATAGGTGAAAATACTTTACCTTTCCCTACTGCTATCTTCATCCTAGTTCAGTTAGGGCACAATCTTATGTCCCTCTGACCTTGTCTGGGGGGATATAGGATTGGGGCTGGAAGAGCCCCTGTGACCTCGGAAATCTCTTCAGAGGTTGCAGCACCGCAGATTGCCCCCCCCCCATAGCCAGCATGGTTCTTTCCATGCCGGCAGGGAACCAAAGATGGTCTTCTGTCTTCAGTTCCCCTGTGGAGGGGGCGTTCCTGGGGACAGAGAGGGGAGGAGCAAAGCTCTGCCGGATTCCGAGGAATCCAGGCGACACCTCAGCCTCTCTTCCTTGTGAGGAGAGGAAAAACATCTAAATCGCCGAAATCAACCGTCTAGATGTTTCTGAGGGCGAGGGGAGCGTGGCAGATATCCGATCCGCTGTGCTCCTCCCATCCTGCATAGGATGCCCACAGTCTTCTGGGTTCGGAGGGTTGTGGGCACCCTCATAGGATTGTGCTGCCCAGCACAAATATACCTATTGGCTTAAGTGGCACTATTTGTGAATGGAATTTCAAAATGAATTTATAAATCCATGTTCTGGTTTTACTATCTATTAACTCTAGTTGCTATGAGACTGAACATGAAATTCACAAAATAAAAGCAACACAAATATAAAAAACTTTCCCACAGTTCTATTACCATTCCTCAATCCTACCAGATAAGGCTTTACTGGAAAGATGGGAATTAGATCTCCATGGGATTCTGCTGTTAATTTCAGCCAAAGGTCCAATGAATCATGGTCATGGTTCTAACAAAGTTCTAGTGGAAATTTTTTTGAAGCTATGTATACTTTTGCACAGGGCCATGGGACATACTTCAGAATCCAAGAATGCACAATTAGTATTGACCTGGGGTCATATGCAACCATGCAATTGTAGAGTACATGTTCTACAAGCAATTAGTGCCATGTTTATGTTCTTTCTCTGAACCAGTTAAGCAAGTCTAGGAAAATTTGTTTCTCTTTTCTGTGCTGGTGTATAAAATTAATTGACATGTGCCAGGCATGAGGGTGTGAATCAATGATACTTAAGTTGGTGTTATTCTTAGAAACATGCAGCACTGAAAAAAGGAGAGTTACTTTGCTGTAACACTTGTCCATAAACTGTAAACTCTCTCAAGATTCCCAGGATAGCTTTTCTTTCTTCCAGTGCATACAAAATCTAAAACTCTACAAAGTCTAGAGCTGATCAATGAATATGTACATGTAATGGAACTATGCACCTACAAGAGCATGCTACATAAACAAAGTGGCACCACCTAGCCGCTCTTCTCCATTATTAAGCAAGTCCATCATATACTGTGAGAGGAATTGTTCTGGGAACCAAAGGGAGTTCCAATCTTGCAAAATCAAAGTTTCAACAAAGTACTATTTCTTTCTTCTTCTTTTTAATTGTTTTTTTAATTGAGTTTTTAACATATAAAGTACATACTATTTCTTTCTATCCTGATTTTCCCCCATGTCTGCCAATGACTCCTCATAATTGGAATAGAAAGCAGGAAAGGAGGAATCTAATCAAATGGCAATAGAAGAGCTACCTTGCCATCAGATATAACCTATAAATCTAGTCATATCTCTGCTAAAGAATCTATCTGTTCTTTTGGGTTCAATTGCTGGAAAGAGCCCAAAAGTTAAAACCTAATTTGCATTACCTGCTCTTTCCTTTATCTAATATGCATTTTTTCCTTCTCATATACCCATATGTTGTCTTCAGTATGTGAAGGTTTTATTACTAACAAGGTTTGATTATTAACCCCTTCATAATAGTATCATACAGTGACCTGGTTCACATGACACAACATGGCTTGTTGTGGGTTCTTTAACCCATGACAAGCTGCAGTGCCCACAGGTGCCACTATGCTCAGGGGTTGTCGTGTTGTGCAAACCTGCCAAGTGGGTTACATTAGGGTTAAACAACGCTCACACAACTCATGGTCTGTTCTAGGGTTGGATATGCAAAATGGCAGCCACACCCACCCCACAGGTTAAATAACCCACAGTGGACTGTCATGTCATGCAAACCAGCCCAATATGTCTTATTAGCTTTTTTGCTGCATACACAAAAAGTGTCAATTGATCCTCTAAAAAAACACAGTGATGGAGCCAATTAATTATGCTAGGCAGCCAAGTGTCTAGAAAGGCTTAACCTTTCTGCAGGTTTTTCATAAAGAAAGAGTATGGAGAGCCTACAATTCTCTAAACGTTGTAGTTTGAGCTAATTATTGGGAATAAATACTTTGCCCTAGATGCAACTGAAATGCTGATTAGACCTGTGGAAGTATGTGTAGGTAGACTCAACAAAGCTCTTAAAAAATTGTTTTCCATTATGACCTTAAGCTCATTAATGTTATATAGCTTCCAGAGTTCTACCCCATAAAGCATTTGTGCATGCACTCGGCTTTGAAAATATTACATGCTGGTAATAAGACTACTTGCAATGTACTAACAGCTTCCAGCTTTAATGTAAACAAACAGTTTTCTAAGTGCTCTGGGAAGAAAGGTGATACCCAAACTCTTAATTTGCTCTATCACATGATTACCTAGTTACTATCTGTGCAGCAAAGGCCATGCATTGCCATATAATTGTTGAAATCCAATTATGTTTATCTGTCAACAGATTGACATCCATCAGCAAAGCTGATTCCCCCTCCCCCTTGCAGCCCCCCAAAAAGAAATTTGTGTCAGGGGGTTTGGGGGACCCTTAGGATAACATTTTGGAAGTACTTGAGAGCTGCAGGAGGGAATGGGACAGGAAAATTCCATTGTTCAAGTGGAAGTCTCCTCATGCAAACCTAGATGAAGCCCAATATCTTAATCTTTAATCAAGCAAAAAATAAGCAAGAGAAAAATGTGAAGGCACAGAAACATCAAAAGACAACTGTTGTGGCTATTGATTCTTAGTGTGTCCCTTAAGTCACCAGTGGTAGCCCCCCAATTATGGAATAATCTCCCCACTGAGGCCCGGCTGGCGCCAACTGAACTCTTTTCGGCGCTAGGTTAAGACTTCCCTTTATGCCAAGGCATTCAATATTTAATCTGTTCAAAATAGCACATGGGGGGGGGGTGATTGTCACCTGCAGACTGATTTTTTAAATTAACTTTTAGTTTTGTTATTTTAAATTGCATTTTTAAATTTAGTTTTAAATGTTTTAATTACATTGTTGTTTTTATTGTTGGTTTTTATGTAGATTTTATTGTATGGATTGTTGTGAACCGCCCAGAGAGCCTTGGCTGTGGGGCAGTATAGAAATGAAAATCATGATCATCATCTTGTGGATGCATGACAGACTGTGTCCTCACTGTGGGAAGCTGCGTGGATCTAGAATTGGCCTCCACAGTCACTTATGGACCCATCGCTAGAGTCTACACAATTTTCTTTAGAATTTTCCTCCTTTTAAAATCTCCTTTTTGTACATTTTCTTTTTTTTTTTATCCTGGAAGACAATCTTACTCAGTCACCAGCACAAACACAGATTCCTGCTACCAAGTGACTACCACTAAAGGCAAATGCTAACACAAAAGTAAGGGAAATTGAGTTAAGTGTAGCAGATTACTCTCTGTCAGTAATGGACAAACCTCTACAGCTACTTAGAAAGTTCCTTCTGATCTTAAGTAGCTAATTGTTAAACCCACAATTAATTATTGCAGCTGATGTGTTTTTATTATCCATAACATTTTGAGGGGAAGAGATGGAATGTGTGAGGAAATGTGCATACCTCCTCAGCCATATCAATGTCTGAGTAGGTTATGTTTTGTCTTGTAATACACACAGGGTCCATCTAATTGAATGATATATTTTGGGGAGGGGGAGAATGCAATAGTGTTACTCTGTCCAAGTACATTGCAGAGTCCCTGGATTCCCAGCTTTTGCACTATGGGAAAGGTACTTACTTTATTTCAGAGATGGCTAATTGGCAGCACATGAAGACTTTAAACCATTTTTCTAGCCCCTGATGGTCCTACCAAATTTTAATCAATGTAGGTTTTAAAAGCTTGTCAACAATTTCACTTGCAAGTTGATTAAAGCTATTTTAAGCTTGATACAAAGCAGAGATATTCCCAACTTCAATATTAAATCTCTTTGGGATGTTGTATGTAATATGTAATCTATGTATTTGAAGAGAACTATGCCAGAGCACAGATGATCCATTACTGTGACACCCCTACTGCTAAATGGCAGCAAGTTGGGGGGGGGGGGAGCTGAGGAGCAAAACACACTCCCAGACCAAAACCAGTGCGAAGAATAGAGTGGCCACCAAGAATACAGAAGTTGGCCATTTCATTTTATTTGAAAGAGTGTGTTGCTTTCAAGTTCCCTGATAGGCTTCTTGGTTGGGCCACCAAGAAGCACTTTTCTAAAGAAAGAAAAGTGTTGAGGATGGAAGGTAAAGGAGAGCTAGCGAGAGAAGAATGGGAATGAGACATGGAGATGTGACATTTCTAATGCAGGAAGCGATGATAAGAGAAGCTCCTGGCGAAGGGAAAACTGGGAGAGTTATAAGATATACAGATCAACATTTCAAAATGACAGAGCCTTGTAGCACCATAAAGACTAACACATTTATTATGGCAGAAGCTGTCGTGTCCGTGAAAGTTCATGCCACAATGAATGTGTTGAGTCTTTAAAGTGCCACGAAACTCTGTTGCGTTTGCTGCAAAACACTAACACGGCTACCCCTCTGGAAATTATCTTAAAAAATGAGCGACCGTCGTACAGGGATGAGCTAACTGGCACCCCCAGCGCAGGAAGTTCCTTTAAACGAAGCATCTCGTAACCCCAGTAGAGGAACTTGCTGGCGGGGTGGGGGGAAGCAGACAGAGGGGCGAGGGGTCTGCTTAGGAGTCACCTGGGAAGGGCGGGAGAGGGCGGGGGTGCGTTTGGCAGGAGCTACGAAACTTAGGGAGAGGCGACTGAAAGCGAGAGCAGTGAGGCGGGGGCGGGACATCGACCCTGTTTCGCAGCGTGAGAAAGAAAATGCTACGCGTTCACCTCCCTCCCCGAGCCCCAGATTTACCCCTGTGGCGCAAGGGGAGCCGGTCCCGGTATCCCTCGACAGTGAGGCGGAGCTCCGGTCTCCCCTGACAGCACCTAGCCTGCTCTTTCCCAAACGCAGATTCCTCCCGAGACGGGGCTTTCCCTCGGAGCTGGGAGCCCCCTCAGACCAGCCTGCTGCCAATATTAAAGGCCGAGGCCTAGCCTACTTCGGGCGGGTGGGGAAGCTAGTCGCCGCGGGGAGAGAAAAGAGAGGCTGGTAGGTTCTCCTCCGTGTGGAAAGTGCTGCCTAGGAACCACAGCCGGCTGTCTCGCTTGTCCGCAGCGGATGAAAACAAACAGCAGGAATGGCGGCGGTGACGGCAGCAGCCGCGAGAGACTGGGGGAGGCTGCGGTCTTGAGGCACCTCCGGCCCACTGCGGCTTCCGACGGAGAGGCCTGGTCTCAGGGCAGACAGAGTGGGCTCCCTTTCTTCAGGGGCAGGCCTCGCTCGCGTAGGGCCTTCCTCGACAGAGCGCCACAGTCAGAGTCCCCGTTCGTGGGCCAACCTCGGGCATTTCCACTCATCTCCCCCCCCCCCCCCGGCAGGACCAAGCGCTCGGGAGAGACGCCGCCGGGAGCAGGAGGACGAAGAGGCACTTTCCTGCCCTCTGAATCAAGATTTCTCAAAGCCTCACCTGGGGTTGGCCATGCAGAGGGGCTAGGATAGCCTCTGGGCTCTTACCCGGAATGAGACCCCGAACCATCACCTCAACCTTCAGCCTACAGGTAATAAATTGCCTCTTGCACCTCAGATACACACACATTCGCGGGCTTCCTATGGGCTGGCATAGAGTATGGACTGGGGGATGTAGGTAAGGGGAATAGACCATGAATCTCAGGCTGATGTATGGAGTGCTGGTAGTAAGGAAAAATCTGATCATGAAGGCTGATACTTTCCAGGCATAAGCTTTTCAGTACCCACTTTTTTGCTCTGAAAAGAAAACCTCAATTATATAGGTAGTCTGGGAGGACATGGATCATTCCAATCCAGCTTTCAACCTGGATAGGGTCCAGAAGGTGGTGCTGGGATCTTCTGTTCCTCCCATTGACCTTGGGGAGCCTCAGTATTCCATCTTGTCTTCCATGCTTTTTAACATTGAAATGAAACTCTTGGATGAAATCATCTGGAGGTTTGGGCTGAAGTGTCATCAGTATGCAGATGATGCACAGCTGTACCTCTTTTTTCCACCTTTTAATCCTAGTGGAAAGCTTGAACGGGTGTCTGGGAGCAGTTTTGGGATGGATGAGGGCAAACAAACTGAAACTTAATGCAGACAAGACAGAAGTGTTGTGGGTTGGGAAATCTGCTCATCTTGATGGTGGTGTACAACTGATGCTGTGTGGGGTTGCCCTCCCCCTAAAGCACTAAATACATAATTTAGGAGTACTCCTGAACTCAGCATTTTCTATGGAAGTGCAGGTGTCATCAGTGGCCAGGAGTGCTTTTTACCAGCTTCGGCTGGTTCACCAACTGTAGCCTTATTTAGAGAAGACAGATCTTGCCTTGGTGACGGACATATTGGTTACATCCAGGCTGGATTACGGTAATGCACGCTACATAAAGATTGTTTGAAAGCTTTGATTGGTGTAGAATGCAGCAATGAGAATGCTTGTAGGAGCTAGGCATTTTGATTATATTACACCTATTCTCTGTCAGTTACGCTGGCTGCCTACTAATTTCTGAGCCCAAATTTAGGGCCTTTGTATTAAGATCAGCACTTGAGGCCCTGCTCTCTGGTCCATTAGCAAAAGATGTTAAGCTGACAAGTACCAGGGTCAGGGCCTTTACTGTGGTGGCTCCACACCTCCTGAGGGAAATATGTTTGCCCCCCTCTTTTTTGGCCTTTAGGTGGGCTCCAGAGTCCTCCTCATTCCAGTCATCTTTTGGATGATTTGTGGTGCTGTAACTGTTTCATCAGTTGCCACCATTTTAATAGCTAAAAGTGGGCTAGATGGAACAACTATCAGATGGATCCACAGTTGGCTACGGAATCGGACTCGAAGAGTGCTTATCAATGGTACCTTCTCAAACTGGGGAGAGGTATTTATTTTATTTATTATATTTATACCCCGCCTTTTTTCCTGCAAGGAACCCAAGGCGGCTTACATAATCCTCCTCCTCTCCATTTTATCCTCACAACAACAACCCTGTGAGGTAGGTTAGGCTGAGAGTCAGTGACTGGCCCAAAGTCACCCAGTGAGTTTCATGGCCGAGCGGGGAATAGAACCCGGATCTCCTGAGTCCCAGTCCAACACTCAAACCACTACGCCACACTGGCTCTCCAGTGTACCGCAGGTCTCGGTCCTGGGCCCAGTGCTCTTCAATTCAAAGTAATCTCAATAGGCTGGAGTGCTGGGCTGAAAACAACAGAATGAAATTTAAGGATAAATGCCAAGTTCTGCACCTAGGAAAAAGAAACCAAATGCACAGTTACAGGATGGGGGATACTTGACTCAACAATACTACAAGTGAGAAGAATCTTGGAATGGTTGTAGATTACAAGCTGAATATGAGCCAGCAATGTGATGTGGCTGCAAAAAAGGCAAATGCTATTTTGGGCTGCATTAGTAGAAGTATAGCTTCCAAATCACATGAAGTACTAGTTCCCCTCTACTCAGCACTGGTTAGGCCTCATCTTGAATATTGTGTCCAGTTCTGGGCACCATACTTTAAGAAGGATGTAGACAAACTGGAAAGGGTTCAGAGGAGGGCAACAAAGATGATAAGGGGATTAGAAACAAAGCCCTATGAGCAGAGACTGAAAGAACTGGGCATGTTTAGCCTTCAGAAGAGAAGCCTGAGGGGAGATATGGTAGCACTCTTCAAGTACCTGAAAGGTTGTCACACAGAGGAGGGCCAGGATCTCTTGTTGATCATCCCAGATTGCAGGACACGGAATAATGGGCTCAAGTTACAGGAAGCCAGATTCCGCCTAGACATCAGGAAAAATTTCCTGACTGTTAGAATAATAAGACAATGGAACCAACTACTGAGGGAGGTAGTGGGCTCTCCCACACTGGAGGCATTCAAAGTGCAGCTGGACAGCCATCTGTCAGGGATGCTTTGACTTGGGTTCCTGCATTGAGCAGGGGGTTGGACTCGATGGCCTTATAGGCCCCTTCCAACTCTACTATTCTGTGATTCTTTGTTTTTATTTGCTGCTGTTGTTCTTATCATATTTAATTCACTGATTTATATTCTGTTTTCTCTGTGTGATCTTACTATGTTTTAATATTTTAATGTTGATTTTTAGTTATGTTATGTTGTTTTACAGACTATTGTAAGCCACCTTGAGAGGATAATTTATCCTGAAAGGTGGCTTAAAATCCACTAAATAAATTTAAAAAATGATGTCATCAAAATATGACATTGCAAGTGCATAACCTTAGGGTTAATTTCAGCTGCAATGCTAGATTTGAACATATGTGGCGTGGAACTTGAGTATATGTATAACATATTTACTTTTATTGAATGAACTTTTGCAAACTAATAAGCTTGACTCTTGTTGCAATGCTGATAAGCTTGACTCCTGTTGTGTTTGAAATTGGCTGTTTAAAGCAACAGTGTCCAAAGAGTTCCAAAAACACAGGCCCCATTTTCACTAACGATTCTTATTTCATGTGGGGATTTCAGGGTCATGCTGCCAGTCCTTACTTTGTCCTCATCATGTGATATGACCACATGGATTTTTGATCTTGAGACATTTCTTAATCTTTTAGTCAACAATGAGGCTGAAGTATTGTGTGACTTTTCTAAGTGATGGGGCCACAATCTAACACAAATGTAATCATGCTGACGTCCACTGAAATCTTAAGCTTAACAGTGCAGTCCCCCCCCCACCCCCCAAACCAGCCAAATGAGAAATGGGTGTGCTCAGTGCCTACAGAAGACTGACTTACTGGGGTGGGGTGGGGGCAGAAAAACAGGTGGGAGGGGAAATGAAATGAAATAATTGTGGAGGATGCTATGGCTTGCTGACTGTAACCCTGTACAGGAATACTCCACACTGCAATGTTTTGTTACAGGTATCACTTGTATTGTATAGTAATTTTTTCTCTCATGTTGGTGAATAAAATTGTTTTGTTTATTACGTTTATCCTGTTTTTCCTTCAGGAATCTCAGAACAGATTACTTTGGGATCCCAGGTAGTCTCTCATCCAGGCACTAACCAGGTTGAGGCCTCGTATCTTTATATTCAATGGGGCCATGGTAACCTCAGTCAATTCTCTGGGCCTAAGAAAGTGCTAATGGTGAGGTGGTGTACAGTAGATGTGGCAGGACTTGAATTCAAAGATAATTATTTTTCCTGAAAGTGTCAACACCTAACTTGGAGCTCTGTCTAATGTTCCGTGTTCCTCTTGGGAAATGGTGATGCAATTGTTGCCAAGGCTCCTCTCAAAACATGGGTAGATAGGCAAATGGGGAGCAGATTCTTAAACAGTTTGTGAGTCACGTACATGTGCTTGACTTTTATTTTCAATGTTAATCAGGATCTTAAAGTTTTGTGGCTTTCAAGGAGTTTGTGCTGGAGAAAGAAATGCTGACATTAATTGGAAAGCATTATGAAATATTGGCTACCCTGAATGGCAAGAGCTTTCTAGGTTGTTAGGCAGAGGTTTTTCACAGGTCTGGTACTTGAGTTCCTCTTAACTGGATATTAAACCTGGGACTTCCTGTATATAAAGCCCATGGTTTACCGCTGAGCTACTTCTGTCCCAAAGCAAAGAACCTATTCAGTGTGAATAATCTGGGTATCACAAAGTATTGCTGGTGGTCTAGAACCTTGTGAAGGTTCTGTGTTGCTATCACTGCACTGAGCCATGACCAACATATTAATTCGCCTTTCCAACAAAGTTCTATATGGGACAGTACTATACCTATTCCTTAACCACCATTATTTCAGTTTATTTTTCAACAAGGAGGAAAAGAGTAAAGATGCCAGAATGGAGTACAATCCTATACATGTCTACTCAGAAGTAAATTCCACTGCATTTAGTGGTGCATACTCCTAGTAAATAGGTATAGGAGTGCAGCCAAAGAAAGTAACACAACATACATTATTACTGAGAATGTTTAAGATATCTTATTAGAACAACATTGTGTCTTCCATAGTATCAGTATAAGTAGTTATTTTAATGGGTATTTGCTTCATCCTGTAACCTTCAAAGCATAGGTCTTGCAGTAGTGAGAATGCTGTTGCATCAAAGTAGCCTTCCCAAAAATGGTGCCCTTCAGATGTGTTTGATTATATCTCCCATCATCACTAGCCAGCATGGCCATCTGGAGGACACCAACGTGGGGAAGGCAGTATCATAATATCTTCCAGGCTTTAAAAATTGATTTAAAAGAGATTAAGATAGCAGACCCTAATGCAATAGAAGCCAGATTATTTGTGCGAGTTTTTGTTAAAGGTTCCCATTTCACATTTATTCATTTAATGCATGCAATCTCGAATAGCAAATGACCACCACCTATTGTAATGTAAATCTCCATATTTCAGGGTAGACACATGGACATATACATGCACGCACATATACACGCACACAACAGCTGCTTTGTATTCCTTACCATTTGAAGTTGTAACGATATAACCCAACTACCTGGCAAAAGCAGAAAGAAAAAAAGCATGGAGCCATGACCTATTCAGTTGAGGAACTAAAGAGGGCTCAAGCTTCACCTCTCTTCCCTTCCTTTCCCCCCTTCCCATTCTCTGAAAATAGAGAGCCTGCAGTTGGCAGAAAGGAGGTGATGGGTACCATAAACATGGGTGCTTGTGTTTTCTGCAGGGGTGGCTCTTGATCCCTCATCCACATAGTACACATGCACACTAGTGACTCACTTGTAGTGCTTCCTTTGCTGACAAAGGTGATAATTCCCCTTTTCTCTGTACATGGTCTATGGCTACCATTCATTGGTGGTTACCATCCCTTGAAGTTCCCCTGACTTGCTTATTTATACAAAAGAGTGAAACCAGGAAGTGATTTGTATACGGTACCTGGAATAAAAAAATCCCATTAAAGTTTTCCTTTACTTTGTGATAGGCAGTTAGACTTATTACCATTCCCCCGCCCCCCCAGAAAAGAGGCACTAAAAGCAGCAGAAGTTAAGGGCCTAGAGTAGAATTGGCCCTGAAGAAATTATAACCATGCAGAAAAGCTCGGATATGTCTAAATAGGCCATCACAGATAGCAGATCTAAACTTGTGCTAGAATGCCATTCTGTACTTCATAAGTTCTGAGAAGTGCTGCAGTTTATGTATGTTGGTTTTCATCAGGAGAAAATATAATAAAAAAGAATGCAAGCAAGTTGACTCTCTGAATAACTGACACTTCCAGGGATAGAACGACCAGCTCATAGCTACAAACATCTCTCATTTTTGATGATGTTGGGTGGTCCTCTATGCTGAAGAAGAAATAATATGAAATTTAGGCACAAGCTCTGTTCTGTATCATTTGGTTGATCACTGAGGAAAACTGTGTAATAGATTTGTAATACATTTATTATTTATTTGTTACATTTATACCCTACTTTCCCATTAAAAATGCTGAAGTGACTACTCTATTACTAGTTGTGCTCTTCCAGTGTTCTTTTACAATAATATAAAAGTGTTTACATGATCAGGATCTTGGTCAAATTCTGATTTGTGAAACTTCATTGTGGGCAAGCAGACATGTACTATTTCCTACCACAGCTTAGGTAAAATACATTGATGCCTTTTTTGTTCTATATTGTGTTTAAGCAGTCATGGTTTAATGATAACTAGATAGGTTTTATTCAGATATCAAGAGATAAAATAGTTCACTGAAAATCACAAGCTTTTCAGTGGCAGATATAGCGTTCATTATTCAGATGTACTTTGCCCTTTTCCTCAGTGCAGAACGCATTGCATTGTTAACAACATTACAGTGCTGCAATCAGTGTCATTGTGAAAGATTCTGAAGTATATATGACGGAGGAATCTTGTGGCACCTTAAAGAAATTTATTGTGGCATATGCTTTCATAGACTAGCACCACTTAGATACTTGACTGTTATCCTCACTAGAATATAGCTACAGTAGGTATGTGACATGCCAGATATCAGCTGTGCCTGCATATCAACTTAGGCAACACAGTTACATGACATAATATTAGCCATACCATCATAGGCTCATTGACCTGGGACAAGATCAAGACTTATGTGACTTTCTCCCCACTGAATTACCAATGAGGGAGGATTTCCCTATAAACCCTATCTTTGAAGAGGCTGTACTATCTACAGCATTTTTGGTTCCTGTGCTGACTGCCCACCACATTGGGAAGCCAGTTTACTGGCACAATGTGCCCCCAGGGAATCTAGTTAGCCAAATGTTATTCTAATCTCCAGGTCCTTAGGGCAGCAGAAAATTTACTTTGCACATCCTAGGCTGGGCATGAGGTATCCAGGATACTTCTTTGCAGACTGCTGTTGGGCTGTGACAATGTGGTAGTTTTCTTAAATTGTACATAATGACTAAACCCATCTTACATAGCTGAAGCAAGTTCAGCATTTTAAATGAAATGTGATCTTTTTTTGCTCCAGTTCTTGTCATGACTGAGCTGATTCTGAAAAGGCACACATAGCTTGCCACTGTTGAAAATGTAACTTTTACTGGTATACTCTTCATAGGTTGCTTTCTGTTAGTCTAGTGGTGTATTAATGTAAATGTGCAGAACCTCTGGTCTGGGGGCCAAATCCTGCCCACCTGGGGTCCTGAACTGGCCTTCTGGGGTTCCCCAGATGGTACCACCTCCTTTCCCCTGACTATCAGTTGTTTGGTGGTTTCCTGGCTTTTGTGCAGTTTGTCCCCTTTCTAAAATGTTGAAATGGATCTGCTATGGCTTAGTTACTGGCAGCAAGAGCGTTACGCTACAATATATTTGGTTTGTTGTATTTGTTGTTTTGGCCCTCTGCCCTTTTACCCTCAGCCCTACCAACCATGGAATGTAGCCCCTGAGAGCTCCTCCTAAATGGAATTTTGCCCTTGGTCTGAAAGAGGTTCAACACCCCTGATGTAAATCATACATTTATTCCCCTAGCAATTACTGACACTTTGACAATAAGTTTGCTGGCTCTGTAAGACAAGTTTACTGAAGTTCACTGGCTTTGATTGGTTTTAATTATACAAAAGGATCTCTAAATCCCAAAACTCAAAAGTATACCTGTTCTATTCCAGATTCCCATATGCAATGGACACTGATCTCAATTCCCAGGATAGAAAGGACCTGGACAAGTTCATCAAATTTTTTGCATTGAAGGTAATTATTTGTTACAAGTGTAATTTTTCTTCATTTATGTTGCAGTTTGAGAAACTGAAACTCCCTGTAGTTATCTCAGTGTCACTAGTACATACAAAAGTGATTAAAGATCTGCAACATTTAAGCTTTTTAAATCTGAAAACTTGAAGTTATAGTATGCAAAAATTAAAACCAAAACACAGTCTGCTGCATCCAGTTTTGTATACACCAGCCTTCTGTTTGGTTGTCTTGTGTGGATGCAGATTACCTATCTCTAGCCCTTGGGACTGAACCCCACATGCTTTGAATCAGGAAATAATACTCTGGCCTATAGGAACAAGGAAGGGGTTAACCTGGAATCAGGATTCCAGGTACAGTCATGCCTTGGATTGAGAGCATAATTCGTTCCGGAAACGTGCTTGTAATCCAAAACACTCTTATATCAAAACAAAATCCCCCCCAAAAAAATGTGTACAGAGATTTTTAATTTAAGCCATACTACAGTACTTGTGTTGCAAGACGTCGCTTGTATATCAAGTCAAAAAAAATTAAATACATATTTAAAAATTTGCTTGTCTTGCAAAACGCTCTCAAACCAAGTTACTTGCAATCCAAGGTATTACTGTAGATGAAGCAGGAGGCCACACAGTGATTGCAGCTCAGGATCAGTTTAATATCTGCATTGTGGACAAGATTGGTGTTCTAAATAGGGGAACAGCAGAATGTTCAGCTCTTCCAAGGAGCTCCACATTTCCATGAGCTAAGGCACAACATAACCTACCTCATAGGGTTGTTTTGAGGATAAAATGGAGAGGAGGATGATGATTATGTAAGCTGCCTTGGGTTCCTTGCAGGAAAAAAGGCGGGGATAAATATAATAAATAAATAAAGTTTTGCACAAGAATCTTGGTATTGTTACTTTCAGTTGCATTGATTACAGATATATCCTGATCCGATGATTATCCCGTGTTGATTGATTCAGATGAATTAGATGTTGTAGAGTAGTTTGAAAAAGGTTTGTATCTTGAAGTGGTTAATGACCATTGACTAGGTTCGCACAACACGCTAAGCCACGGTGGCTTATAAGCCACGGTGGCTTATAAGCCACGGTGGCTTATAAGCCACGGTGGCTTAGTGTGTCGTCTGAAGCCACAGAGGTTTTGTCAGGGTGGTTTATAAGCCAAACTTAAAAGCCATGGCTTGTTGTAGGGTTTGTTTAAGCCACAGTGGCTTGTCATGTTATACAAACTTGGACAATGCAACCCACCATGGCTTAAGCCAAACTGCTACAGGGCTGCTTGGCAAGAGTGGCAAAAAACCCTTGACGCTCTTGCCAAGTGGTTCCTGGGAGACTGCCATTGCCAGCCACCCCTAAAAGTGGCCAAGCAGCACTGGCAGGCAGCAGATGGGCTTCCCCTCCCACAACCGTGAGCTATTTTTGGCTTGTCGTTGTTTTTTTTTTTCCCCTTTTCATTTTTTTGGGGGGGGGTCACAAAAGGTGGCTGTCAAGCTGCCTTTCATGATCTCTGTTTTGGCAGAGATAGGCAAACAAATGTCAGTGTACTGGAAGAAGCAAAGACTACTAGCCTTGAAAAAATGATCCTTCAACGCCAACTTCAGTGGACCGGTCATGTTGTTTGAATGTCTGACTGCCGTCTCCCTAAGCAGTTACTTTATTCCCAACTCAAGGATGGAAAGCGGAATATTGGTGGTCAGTATCAGAGGTTTAAAGATGTTCTTAAGGCTAATCTAAAAAAATGCAATATAAATATCGAGAACTGGGAAGCTCTGGCCCATGAACGATCTAACTGGAGGTTGGCCTTTCACAAAGGTTCTATGGACTTTGAAGAAGCCCAAGTGCTAGGTGAAAGGGAGAAACGTGCTAAGAGAAAAGCACATCAAACGAATCCTTTACAGCACCATCTTCCATCTGGTAACCTGTGTCCTCAGTGTGGGAAGCTGTGTGGATCTAGAATTGGCCTCCACAGTCACTTATGACTTATGGACCCATCGCTAGAATCTACACAATTTTTTACAATTTCCTCTTTTTATAATTTTCTTTTGTAATTTTATCCTGGAAGACAATCTTACTCAGTCACGAGTGATCGCCTACTCTTTGGCAGCTATGAGCATTCCCTCCAAGGTGCCCCAGCAGTACCTTTGAAGGGCTGCCCATGGTTGGCCATCCTTTTTTTAAAAAAAATTTTGCCCTCCACCATGTGTGCAAATAGAGTCTATATACCTGTATACTTTCCTGCCAAAAAAGAAATTGTTAACCCCTTCTAAATCCCACTTTAAAAACGGAGCTCTGACTTTGACAGCTGTCAAAGTACTTACTTGTGGATATGGGATCTCCTCCTAGTTTTGCATGTCCCTGAGCAACTTGGGGAGACTTGAAAAACTCAGGGGACCCTTGGGACACCTGAGCTCCTCCCCTAAAAACCTGAGCATCTTGCTGCAAAAGGGGTGCTTGAACCCCCTCCCCTTTTGCAAGCAAGGAACACTCGCAGCTTTGGAAGCATTTGACAGCTCACCTTTGACAGCTGTCAAATGCTTCCAAAGGAGGAATTAACTTACCTGTAGGCTTGGGTGGGCACTCCACAGGATTTGGCCAGAAGGCACCCCCCTGCATAGTGCCCACCCCAGACTCCCAATGTGTGCAAACGGTGCCACTCCAGAGTTTCCAGATTTGCACAAATGAGCAAGAAGAAATTTAAAAAATAATAATGGGTGCAGATATTTGCGCACATTATGGGAGCAGGTTTTTTTTAAAAAAAGAGTGGGCAACCACAGGCAGCCCTTCCAAGGTACCGCTGGGGCACCTTGGAGGGACTGCTCATAGCTGCCAAAACAGGAATCACAAAAGGTGGCTTGGCAGCTGCCTTTCACAGTCTCTGCAGGGAGGGAATTTAGAAGGGGAAAAAAGCCACAGCGAGCTCAAAACGGCTTGCAATCACAGTGGGGAGCAGGGGGAACAACTCGGTGCTCCCACGGTATTCCCTGGGATACCCGTGGGAGTATCGAGGGGAGAGGGAAGGGGGGCCCTACTCACGATGTGCCCAATATCGTCTGTTGGGTGCATCTTGGGTAGGGTGCTTATAAGCCACACTACGTAGCTTGTTACACAGTGTGGCTTATCGTGTCATGCAAACCCGCCCATTATCAGGGTGGTGCCTACACAGCTTCATGAAGTGAGTGGGCTTCGATAGTTTCTTCCTGGGAGGGACCATGCTCAGGGCAGAGAATGTTTCTGAGCTTCAACTGTTAAGAAATGTGGTGAATAGTTTCCCGAAGGCATTCTGTCCAGCCTCTGAGCAGCCAGTAGCTTATATCTATGTTTTGAGTTTTCATTATGGAACATCCTAGGTGTATTCAAATCCAGAGAACAGCATTTTAAAAAAACCTAAACTGACACATGTCCCAAATTTGATTGCATATCTTATTCTTTAAGTTTCACTGTGCAATCATACAGTCTTTCATTAGGGAATGATTTTAGCCATTCCTTATTAGGATATCAGCATAAAATTTTTGCCTGTTACACACCAAACCTAGTTAGTTATCAATGGAACAGAACCATATTTTAACAACAACAGTGATAGTACATGGTGCTTTGAAGAGTCTAAGGAGCTGTACTAAGCAGCTTACAATCTAAAATTAAACACGGGACAACAGGAAGGGGTGGGATAGAGTTACTGGCAAATGGGGGAAGAAATACATTTTTGTTAATTATACATACTTAGGCTTAGTTAGAGTAGGATATGAAGACTAAAGGGTTGTGTTAAAAACTTCAGAGGAAGAGTGTGTTTTGGGGAGGGATTTGAAGCAAGTAAGAGAGGTGACTTCACACAGGTGTTCGGCAAGGCAAGTTCCAGGCATATGGAGCAGCAAAGGAGGAAGAGCAGAGTTGTTTGGGTGTCTGAGCAGGATGGAGCTGGATAAGCAAAGGTCACAGACAGAGATGAATCAAAGTATGAGAACAGAGGGAAGGAGGGTTTTGAAGGGAAGGATGAAGAGTTTATGATAGATCCACAGCAGACAGGAAGCCAGTGTAGGGATTTAAGTAGGATCAGAGTATATGATCATATAGTCAGAGCAACAAGAGATGTGAATGATTTTGGTGGCAGAATTCTGGATAAAAGGATGCAGCCAGGGTGCTGCATTGGAAGACTAGAAAAAAGATTGCAGTAGTCAAAGTGACTACTTTTGCATCTGTATTTTCTTTAAACTCTTTCTAGTATAGTATCATATAGGGGGCTGAGGCTATACAGCAGAGATGCAGAACCTCTTTCAGCCTGAGGGCCAAATTCTATTCCAGATTAGCTCTCAGGGGCCACATTCCAGTGGGGGGTGGAATGCAAAAGGGGCAGGGGCAGGGGCAGGCCCCAAACCCACAACCTATCAGCATATTTCATCTTAAAGCTCTTGCTACCAGTAACTAAGCCTTAGGAGAGACATCTCGACCTTTTAGAAGGGAAAAACTGCACAAAAGCTGGGAAACCAACAAACAATCTGTGGTTGGGGAAAAGGGGGGATGTCTTCTAGGGACCCCGAGAGGGCTGGATTTGTCCCCTGGGCCTGAGGTTCTGCACCCCTGTTTTACAGTAACAGTACTTCTCACAAATTCAGTAAGTATCTTTTCCCTTTCAGACTGTACAAGTGATTGTCCAGGCCCGACTTGGAGAAAAGATCTGCACTCGATCATCATCGTCGCCAACAGGCTCTGATTGGGTAAACCATATTCCTTATTTGAGCAATCCCATGACCCCCTAACTTGTTTTAACATGTTAAGATGCAATAAATGCTTAAGCAGAAATATAAAAATAGCTCCATGCAAAAAACTGTTAACACATGCGCCCATTTAAAAAAAACTACGTATATAGTATAACTTTGTCCTTTTCGGGGGCTGGGTATACAAATATAGGATATGTCTGAGCAGTTCCTACTTCTGTGGTAGATTCTAGTTGGAAATTCATTGCCTTTCATGGAGATATTTGTGGTCTGATAAAAAAAAAAAAATCTTTAGAGAGGAGTGGTAAATTGATGGAACAAGAAAAAGCATAAGGATGTTTGTGTTGGGTGTATTACCTGCTTTACAGTAATATGATAAAGGAAAGCAAGACAGTTATTAGTAATCAGTAGTGTGTAAAAGCAGAGGATATTTTGTCCTGTAATCATGGGTTATGCACAATGGTTCTACAGACTTTGAAGAAGCCCGAGTGCAAGGTGAAAGGGAGAAACGTGCTAAGCGAAAAGCACGTCAAACAAATCCTTTACAGGACCATCTTCCATCTGGTAACCTGTGTCCTCACTGTGGGAAGCTGTGTGGATCTAGAATTGGCCACCACAGTCACTTACAGACCCATCACTAGAGTCTACACAATTTTTTTAGAATTTCCTATTTTTATAATTTTCTTTTTGTAATTTTATCCTGGAAGACAATCTTACTCGGTCACGAGTGATCGCCTATGTATGTATATGTATGTATGTATGGGTTATGCTAATCTGCTGGAAGCTGGGCTCTTGTACATACATTCTTGTAGTGTGCCGCAGGGAAGGTTTCTCAAACAAGTCCCCAGAAATTAAAGTCTACTTTCTTAATTTTGCAGTTCAACTTGGCAATCAAAGATATACCAGAAGTTACCCATGAAGCAAAAAAAGCCTTGGCAGGACAGCTGCCTGCAGTTGGGCGGTCAATGTGCGTGGAAATCTCTCTCAAAACCTCTGAGGTAAAGCCTAAACAAAAATATGGTCCTCTTTTGCCATCTTCCCCTTTTAGAGACTCATGTCAAGCTTCATTACATGTCTTCATGCTATGCATGTGATACAACAATTTATTATGCTTGTAGTACAACAGTTTGTTAGTACATCACTGTTGACGCTATTAAGGAGAGTCTAGATCAGTGGTGGTGAACCTATGGCACGCGTGCCACAGCTGGCACGCAGGGAGGGACCTCTCTGTGGGCACTCGAGCCATTGGTCGCCAGATCGCGAAAAGACCGTCCGTCCCCTTCTGCATTCAGCGTCGGGTTTCCATAGTAACTCCTCTCCACTCATTCCTCGCTGGCCTCCACAGGCAGGCACACTCCAACGTCTCCACCCCCAGAAGCGGACTGCACAGGCACCCAGCCCTCCTTCTAACTGAACAGACAGCTCAGAAGCACAGCGCGTGCGCGCCCGAATCTTTGCGTGCCCGGTGAAGAGCCATGCCCTGAGACAGAGCAGGGCGCGATTAGCTAGTGCCCCCTCCTCCTTCCTGCCAAATTTAAGGCACTTTGAAATAAATAAGTTGGTTTTGTGTTGCAGTTTGGGCACTCGGGCTCAAAAAGGTTCGCCATCACTGGTCTAGATATACATAAAAGCAGGAGCTGCAGTGTTCTGGAAAGTGCAGTCACCATGTTGTTGTCACATTTAGAATCTTCTCAGGATCAAGCTCAGGAGGACACATTCTTCCCCGCTGAAGTAGAAGGGGTTGAAGAGAGGTGCCTGTGACAAAGCTGTCTGTGCTCAAATAGGTTTTTTTAGCTTAATGATCAGTTTTTTTAAAGAAAATAGTAATAAAATTGGGCTGTATGATTGTTACAAAATGGAAGATTTTGTGTGCTCCAAGCAAATAAACAGCCCACGAGAAGCATGTGGGGAGAGGCCAAACTTATGAGGAAAACCACAGTCACAGCAGAGGCAGGTAGATGTGTCATCTGAAGGCAAAGAGTTGCTCTTTGCAAAGAGTTGCTGTTCAGTAAAAAAAAAAATCTCTTTACAAATCAGCTGCAGTAGCATTTTCCTCATGAAGCTTTTGTTTAAGCATTCCTTTTTCTACTGCAGGGGGATTCCATGGAGCTGGAAATTTGGTGTTTAGAAATGAATGAAAAGTAAGTGTGTGTTGCTGATTCATGTCCAAAAAGCAAGTATTTCCTGATGATGGGTGCAGGAGGTTTCATCTATAAGTGAAAGTACCAAGGGCCATTTCACATTTCTCTGCTTGCATTCTTAAAACATTTATAGGGAAGCAACAGCAAAATGACTGCATCTACACATCGTTGCTAAACTAATGTCTCAAACTTTGAACATATGCACATTATGGATATATGCACAATATGAAGTTCCTAGAAGCTTATCTGGTACAGTAATACCTTGGATTACGAGCATAATTCGTTCCAGAACCATGCTTGTAATCCAAAACACTCGCATATCAAAGCGAGTTTTCCCATTAGAAATAATGGGAACTCACATGATTCGTTCCACAACCATTTACACACTGCTTTGCTGGTTCCCTGGCAGGGAGCCCCATGGAGGGAGCCTGCAAAGCAGTGATTAAATGGTGCGTGGAGGGCAGGCACGGCGCAGCCACTCGCTCTGCAGGTGCCTCGCGAGCTGCCATGCCGGCTCCCGGGCAGGGAAGCGGCACGGCAGCGCGCAAGGTGCCCGCAGTGCGAATGGCCGCGCCTCTGTGCCAGGGAGCCGGCAAAGCACTTTGCCAGCTCCCTGCCAGGGAGCTGCATGGAGGCATTCCCGCTGCTCCCTACCTATTCCAGGGGCGGTTCGCCTCCTCGGCGAGCCGCCCGCGCTGCCATCGCTGGTCCCGTCGCGTCCCTTGCTGCCCCGGAAGTGACGCGACGGGACCCTCGCGCTGCCACTTTGCTCGCCAGGGAGCTGCGTGGAGCTTTGCCAGGGAACTGCATGGAGGCGTTCCCGCTGCTCCCTGCCTCTTCAAGGGGCGGTTCGCCTCCTCGGCGAGCCGCCTGCGCTGCTATCGCCGGTCCCGTCGCGTCCCTTGCTGCCCCAGAAGTGACGCGACGGGACCCTGCAGTTCCCGTCGCTTCACTTCCGGAGCAGCAAGGGACGCGACGGGATCGGCGATAGCAGCGCGGGCAGCTCGCAGAGAGGCGAGCCCCCGCTGGAAGAGGCAGGGAGCAGTGGGAACGCCTCCACGCAGCTCCCTGGCAAAGTTCCACACAGCTCCCTGGCAAGTAAAGCGGCAGCGCGAGGCGCAGGCAGAGCGAGTGGCCGCTCACTCGCCTCCATTGGGCTTCCTGACAGGGAGCCCAATGGAGGCGTGGCGCGGCCTCTCGCTCTCTGTGTGCCTCGCGCTGCCGCTTTGCCGGCTCCCAGGCAGGAAGCAGGCAAAGCAGCAGCACGAGGCGCACACAGAGCGAGCGACGCGGCTCCCTCGCCTCATCTCCATGGGGTGCTTTGCTGGCTCCCGGGCAGGGAGCCAGCGCAGCGGTGCAAGGCGCCGCCGCAGGAGCGCAAGGCGCCCGCACAGGGAGCGGCCTCACTTCCATGGGGCTCCCAGGCAGGGAGCCGGCGCAGCAGCGCGAGGCGCCCGCAGAGTGAGCGGCTGCGCCTCGCCTCCATGGGGCTCCCTCCCAGCTAGGCAAAGCCGGGGAGCTGGCACTTTAAGTGCTAGTCGGGGGCACAGCGTGTGGCTCGTGTTCCGAGACACGCTCGTCCTCCAAATCGAAACAAATGATAAAATTTTGCTCGTTTTACGAGAAGCTCGTATACCGAGTTACTCGTAATCCGAGGTATTACTGTATTTACATATCTCTTGACATTATTCATTATGAAGATTCTTGACTGGTTA
This sequence comes from Shinisaurus crocodilurus, assembly GCA_021292165.1. NCBI lineage: Eukaryota > Metazoa > Chordata > Lepidosauria > Squamata > Shinisauridae > Shinisaurus > Shinisaurus crocodilurus. Next base: position 242,047,531 of record CM037876.1, read on the forward strand.
TTTTCTGGCTACTCCCTTCACATGTTTTCAGAACACAAGTAGAGAAAAAGTAACAGTAAAGTTACCCTAAACGGAAAGCATATCGGCATTCCAAAGCAGATGGACACTGGGATCCTCAGGCTAGCCATCAAACAGGTAGAGACAATTGCACTGTGCAGGGCTTTGCTGCTGTCCTTTCCCTGTGGTGATCTTACAATAAAGGATTATATGAAGAATGTGGGAAAATAACATAAAAGGATAGAAGCAAAATGGATTAAAACTAATGATTCATAAATAAATTGATGTTTTAAACATGTAAATCGGGTTTTAAAAAATAAAGGATTTAAAAAAAATACCCAGTTATATTTTCTTCCACTTTTAAAAAATAATGCCAATTTAAATGTAATTTGCATTGACTATAAACATGGCAAATTCTACATTTATCTCAGAAAACTGTATTCATGACCCTCTATTAAACATACTCAATTTGTTCCCATATAATGCCAAATCAGGATGTGGCATTACATGAATAAGCCTTGTGCTCATACTCTCCACTCGTGTACTCTCTTTTAAACATATCCTCAGTTTAAAAGAGGACCCACTTCCTCAGAAACTACAGTTAGCAGCTTCATCTGAACTGGCAAGCTGGTCTGTTTAACCATGATTTGCAATCTAAATTTGAAGGGATTATGCAAACGACCATTTGCCTGTATGGATTGTATGGCAAACTGGTTTCTATGAAAGCAGAAGTAACTCATTAAAACAGAGCACATGAGGGGAGGGAGCAGCACATGAGCACAAGACTTACTCATGTGTGAACTTACTGAATTAAAGCCTGCTTTTCTATGCAAAATGAAACAAAACATGGGGGGATTGACTCCTTAGGTTATGCATTTTAAATATAATACAATAGATTATGTGTGTTGTTATTCCTGCAAATTCTAAATGTTTATGACTCCATCATCCAAGCAGCATGGACATTTATTATCTGTCTCACAAAGAAACCTTGACTGCATCCAAGTGTAATTCTAAAACATGGTTTGGTAATATAAAAATGAGTTCGTGGGCTCATGTGCTCCCTCCTCCCCTCCCTATTCTCCATCCTTCCATGTGCAGTAGGAAGACATTAGTAGCTTCCAGTCCTAGTTTGCGGCAAATATATATTTTGCTGTTTTTTCTGAACTTGGCAAACTATGGTTTGATCTTGGTTGAAGGATAAAACTGGTTTGCATAAACCATAATTTGCTGGGTTTGCATGAAATGACAAACAATGGTTTGCAACACCCCAGGATCAGAACCTTCTAATCTCCTCCTTCTGTACATGGAGGGAGGTGGAAGCAGAGGAGGGAGTACCGTATATAACCCTGAGGACTGTACTTTTTTATTCTCATAATGCCAAGCCATGGTTTCATGTTACATCTCAATAATCCCACTGTTTTGCTGAGTAATTAGCCACCTTTCTCCTGGAAAGATCTGGGCACTTAGCTCACAATCTAACACACCTACTAACTCTGTATTGTAGTGGTCCTTGTCTTCAAGTATACTTACTTTGTTTAGTGACCTTGAATGTGTACAGATAGGCAAATGGAAATCCATTAATTGTCTCAAAGCAGATATAGTTGTGTAATGCAAAAAACATGTGTGGTTTGGATTATCCTTTTTAATTGTACAGTAATACCTTGGATTGCAAGTAACTTGGTTTGAGAGTGTTTTGCAAGACAAGCAAATTTTAAAATATTTATTTATTTATTTATTTTACTTGATATACAAGCGACGTCTTCCAATACAAGTACTGTAGTACAGCTTAAATTAAAAATCTCTGCACAAATTTTTTTTGGGGGATTTCGTTTTGATATAAGAGTGTTTTGGATTACAAGCACGTTTCCGGAATGAATTATGCTCTCAATCCAAGGCATGACTGTATATGGACTTCATTTAGTTGCAGGTCAATGTGTTTTTATAGTTATAGCAGCCAGTTACTATGCATTCATGCAGAAAATGCATGAGTTACAAATAGGAAACTTGATTTAAACCAGGTTTATTTGTTTTTTGTTTTGGTGATTTTTAAGTCACTGATTTAAATCAATCCACCCTGGACCTAAGAGACCAGATATTATTAGATGACAGAAAGCTCCATAATGATTTCTGAACATTTGGGAGGTGACTTTTGCTGAAAAATTAACACAACATAACCAGTTGATCAGAAGGATAATCAAGCAGGACTTGTTCTTAGAAACATGGTTCTCCTTCATTACATACATTAATGCAGGGTCTACAGACCAGCATCCACAAAGTGTGCAGTCCTATTTTTGGAAGGGTGTAATAACTAGCAAGGCAAATAATTGAAAAGTGATCATTTTGTGGCTGTAACAAAGCTTAAAATGTATACGACAAGGGTATGTTCAGGGACACCAATCCTAAATTATGTACAGAGCCTGTGACGAATAATGTAGATCAGGCTGTGTGTCTATATCATTGCCCCCTTGTATTTTGTTATATCATTGCTACCTTGTATTTCTTAAATAATGTACTTGTTAAAAAAGAAAGCTGCATAATAAATCCTCCTGATGACCCATGGTTATGTGTCCTTAAGTGGCCTATTTTGATTGACAAATGTGGAAGAAAGTGGAGCTAAATTAACTGAAGTTAATTTAGTTAAGGTCAGAAGTTTAGTTCTGAATTTTTAAAATTTTGCATCAGGCAAATGTAATTGCATCTGTTTCTTCAAACCTTTTAATTTCTCCTTCAGATGGAAACATTACATAGGAACCTCTGATTTAATTTAGAAATAAGCAGACTTCAGGCTTGTGTGATCTACCTTAGTTTTTTTACTAGATCCCCGAGGTCCATCAACTGGAGTCAAATGTTTGTCTGCCCCACTGAGCCGCTATACATACATTTAGAATTAAAGAAAGGTAATGGGTACCTCTGAGCACATGCTCAGCCCAGCAGTTTGTTTTCATTATCAGAACTAAGCCCTCAGCCTTTTCACATAAAACTCACTCCTTTTTTCTCTCTGACCACAACATTTTTCTTTCTTTTCAGCAGCAAGGGAGGGTGGGGGAGTCTTGTTGCTATTGTTAAACAGTTGGAAGTCGGAAACCCTTGTCAATATTTTGCAAGCTGCCCAGAGATCTATCAGGAGATTGTGATGTACCTCTTACCTACTCCTGATTGAGCTCAAGTTACAGGAACCTAGATTCCACCTAAACATCAGGAAAAATTTCCTGACTGTCAGAGCAATAAGACAATGGAATCAACTACCTAGGGAGGTGGTGGGCTCTCCCACTCTGGAGGCGTTCAAGGTGCAGCTGGACAGACATCTGTCGGAGATGCTTTGACCTGGATTCCTGCATTGAGCAGGGGGTTGGACTCGATGGCCTTGTGGGCCCCTTCCAACTCTACTTTTCTATGATTCTATGATTCTATGATATGTAGTTTATCAATCTATGAACTATATAAGAAAATATGCTTGAAAATGTTCACAAATCTACAGTAATTGTCTGATTCCAGTGCATGGGTCTTTTTATGATCTGAAAATACCTTTGTATTGGAATTAGATAATTATTCTATCGGAACAAATTACCGTACACAGATTCTGTGAATACATTTGTGTGTCCTGAGCTATGTCATATTCTTTTAGTCTAATGGTTGGATCCAGACTTAGACCCAGTTCGCATGTCATGCCAATGGCTGGGTTGTTTAATCCTCCTGCATACTCTTTCCTTCCATTTTCAATCAGCAACCCAGGAACACCCTGTTCCTGGGTTGTTATCATGACATTCAAACCTGGGAGTCTGGGTTGTTTACAAGTTAAACAATCCAGAGTTAGCCCCCAACAACAAACCATGGGCAATTGTTGGTTAACTCTGGGTTGTTTAAGCCCTAAACAACCCAAAGTTCTGGGTTTGGATGTCATGATAACAACCTAGGAATGGGGTTCCTGGAATGGTGATTGAAAGCAGAATGACAAGCGCACAGGAGGCAACAGACTCACTCGCTGCTGCTCAGCCTTGACAATTCCTGGGCTAAATAACACAAGAATTGTTGTGACATGTGAACTGGGTCAAAGTCATACTTCGAGCAAAGCCATTGAAACTGATGGGACTTAAGTTAGCTATGATTAATTTAAGTCCCATTGATTTCAATGGGTCTACTCTATGTCTGACTAAGTTTGGATCCAATCTATGGTCTCTAGCTCCTGTTGCTGTACTTTTTGTCACTTCACTGGGAATGTTGAACTAACTCTTTCTCTGTGCTTTTAGGTGTGATAAAGAAATCAAAGTTTCCTACACTGTGTATAACAGACTGTCTCTATTGCTGAAGTCTTTGCTTGCTATAACAAGGGTGACTCCTGCCTACAGGCTCTCAAGGAAACAAGGTCATGAATATGTAATATTGTACAGGTAATACTTACTCTGATAATCCTTTGAAGCAGTAGAACTATAAGCACCTATTCACTCCTTCCACTCTCTTCTTCATATTTTTCTTGCTCAAGTCTCCACTCTTTTTCTCTAAGTAGTGATGTAAGTTTGACCATCTCTGCCAGATCCAGCAACTTGACCAACCATTCTTCTGTTGTAGGCAATGCTGGATCTTTCCACTTTTGTGCATAAAGTAGTCTCGCAGCCGTTCTCATATATAAAAATAAAGTTCCATGACTTCTTTCCAACTGGTAATCCATTATTCCCAAAAGAAAAGCCTCTGGCTTCAATTGGATATTAATCTTTAAAATCTTTTGAATTAGTGAATGAATTTGTATCCAATTTTTTTTTGCTTTCTTACATGTCCCCCACATATGATAAAAAGTTCCTTCTTGTTGTTCGCATTTCCAACAAACACCTGAAGTATCTTTATACATTTTGGCCAATTTATCCGGAGACATATACCAACGGTACATCATCTTATAAAAATTCTCTTTGAGGCTAGAACATAATGTAAATTTCAAACCTTTTAATCACATATTTTCCCACTGTTTCATATATATATTAATACTAGCTTTTGCCCGCGGCTTCGCTCGCATGATGAAGAGTGACCATGCCAAGTTTGCGCAGGTCGTCATTTTCCTATAGGCACTATTTGTTCGAAATTCCTTAAGGTCGCTGACTGCTGTTTTGAATTGCTCTATAGGAAAGGTCCCCCAGGACTACATAATGGAATCCTAGCTCCCCCGGGACTACCAGCACCCCCGGGACTGCACAATGAAATCCCAGCTCCCCCAGGACTACCTGCTCCCCCAGGACTACACAATGAAATCCCTCCCCCCCCCCCGGGACTACACAATGAAATCCCAGCTCCCCCAGGTCTACACAGTGAAATCCCTGTTCCTCCCCCGGAACTGCACAATGAAATCTCTGCTTCCCCCCCTGGACTACACAATGAAATCCCTGTTCCCTTTCCCCCGGGACTGCACATGAAATCTCTGCTCCCCCAGGACTACACAGTGAAATCCCTGTTCTCCCCCCCCCCGGACTGTACAATGATATCCCTGCTCCCCCCCGCTCCGGGACTGCACAATGAAATCCCACTCCCCTCCACCCGGGACCCGGGACTACACAACAATGAAATCCCAGCTTTCCCCCCCCCCCGGGACTACACAACAATGAAATCCCTGCTCCCCCCCCGGGACTGCACAATGAAATCCCTGCTCCCCCCCCCCCCAGGACTACGCAATGAAATCCCAGCTTCCCCCCCGGGACTACGCAATCAAATCTCTGTGTGTGTCCCGGACTACACAACAATGAAATCCCTGCTCCCCCGCCCCCAGGACTACACAATGAAATCCCTGCTCTCCCCCCCCCAGGACTACACAATAATGTAATCCCAGCTTGCCCCTTCCCAGGACTACACAACAATGAAATCCCTGCTTGCCCTCCCCCCCTCGGGACTACCCAACAATGTAATCCCAGCTTGCCCCCCCCCCCGGGACTATCCAACAATGAAATCCCAGCTCCGCCTCGCTGTGGTTCATATGAACATTCTGTTTTGACGCAGGAGAGATTTGCGTATCCGCTCCTGATTGGCCCCTGTGGCAGTTCATACGAACATTCTATATGTCGTTGGAGCGATTTGCATAACCACTCCTGAATGGTCCCTGCGAACATTCCAAGTGATGCCATTGGCTCTCATCTATTTTGGGCCGTACAGGCGCAGTGAGGGTTTTTCGGAGATTTGAACCCACCAGTCTTTGTCCTTCGGTGATGGATCCGCCAAGTTTGGGGCGGATCCGTCAAAACGTGATGGAGCCTATGTGACGACGCCCCGCACACAGCAGTCATTCAGTCATTTAAAAAGTTTCCCTCCCCTTTCACCCCCTCAGAGAACATTCTAAATGGCCTAGGGGAGATTTGCATACCCAGCCCTATTGGCCCCTGCAGGAATTCATACGAACATTCTAAATGTCGTATGGGCTATTTGCATAACTGCTCCTATTGGCTCCTGCAGCAATTCTGAGGTGTGGCCGATTTGCATAACTACTGCCCTGTTGTTTTGCCCATAGGAGATATGATTGTGGGGCGATTTTGCCCCCTTTTTTCACCCCCTTAGGGACAGAATTTCCAAAAATCCTTCCTTAGTGGGGCTCTACGTCATAAAAGCAATGTTCCTTAAAAAATTCACGTTCCTAGATTAAACGGTTTGAGCTGGGCGTTTATGAGTCCGTCAGGACACTTTATATATATAGATTAATATCCAAAATTTTGAGCCCATTTTATCATACATTCTTTCACTTGTTTTTCTTCTGTCTCAAACTTCAACAGTAATTTTTACATTATAGCAATAACATGTTCATCATTTAGACATAGTTCTCTTTCAAATTCAGACTTATTTTGTTCAAAGTCATACAACCTTTTATCTAACAAACCTTTCTAAAATTTGTAAATAGGAGAACCATTGACATGTGAAACTTTCTTTTATCAACTCTTCTCTTGATTTTATTTTACATTCACCTTGTGATAATGCTAACAGATCATGATATGTCTACAGAATACAATGGTTAACTTGCACAGAAACAAACTTCTCAGAGATGTATATTCAGCCACAACATAGACATGCTGATAACCTACTTTTCAAGTCTAGCAGAATTTGTGTATCTTATGTATTGTAGAATACAGTTATAAAATCTGATTCTTAGAAGAGCCATCTGTTAAGTCCTCAGTAACACTTCCGAAACAATTGAGATTTTTTTAATATATCTATCCCATGTAATAGCACAACCCTGTTTTTGTAAGATCTCATTAGGTAACTTTAAACCGGAACCGCTTCATACTCCCTTTACTCAACAATTATGGCAGCCTTCCCCAAACTGGTGCCCTCCAGAAGTGCTGAACTATAACTCATACCATCCCCAGCCAGCTGGCTGGGGATGATGGGAGTTTTAGTCCAACACATCTGGAGGGCACTAGGTTGGGGTAAGTGGAGTTCTTCTTCGTGGTCTCTGTGCATCACACATATGGGTATGGGCTCTGCGCCTGCGCTGAGCTTCCTTCGGAAATTCTTTAGCTGAGGCGAACTGGGCGGGAGCCCCTCCCCCATCGTGCCTGCTCCTCAGCACGGCTCCCGCCCATTCCCTCAGTTCCTCTTCGACCGCCTATTGCTATAGTCTTTCTTCGAGGTTCTCCATTCTTCTTCGGCTGAGTATAGAAAAAATAGTATTTTTTCCTCTACTTTTTCCTCACAACTTTACTCCTTTCTCCTCCACTCTTTGTCCTATAAAAAAAAAAAAAAAATTATCCTCGTTGTTCTATTGTCCTATACCTTTTCTTCGGCCTAATCTCCTTTCAAAGCTTTTCCTCTTCTTTAGAATGGCTCTTAAAGCCCCCTTTAGGAAGTGCTCTGGCTGTAAGGCTAAATTGCCTCCGGCTGATGGGCATTCTCTATGCCTTATTTGCTTGGGCCAAGAGCATATTGTAGAAAAATGCAAGCATTGCCAGGCCTTTACGAAGCCTACGAGGAAACAGAGGGCCTTAAAGCTAAAGACCTCTCTCTGGCAGCAGACACTATCTGCAGCAGGCCCCTCTATGCCTCGGGCAACCACATCTAAGGTGGCTACGCCTCAGTCTGAAGCCCAAGGAGAAACCACCTCCCAGCAAAAGAGCAAGAAAGCTAAAAAACGCTCTAGGGAGGAAGGGAAGGAAAGAGATGTCGCCAAGGCAAAAAGCCCAAAACATGGCCGACCTCTCTCAAAGCCTGCAACTCCCGCCCATTCGACAGGGAGCCGCGCGGTGTCGGCATCACCGGAGAGGATCGAGAGACCAGCTTCGAGCTCGTCTCACCGATCAAAATTGCCATCGACAGGCAAGGGACAGACCTCTGCACCTCCGTCTCCCCAGAAATCCAAGGGATCTTCGGTGCATGTCGTGTCTATTTCGGACGGGGAGATATTAGAATCCCCAACGCCGGTCCCAACAGTCTATCCGAGAACAGAGAGCGCACGCCCGCCACGGCGTTCCGTCTCGTCGACACCTCCTCGACACCGAAGCGGGAGGTCCCTCTCGAGATCGATGTCTTCGTCTTCGCGCTCCTCTTCGCATCGATATGCGCGTACTTATCGAAGGGACGATGTACGCCGCCAGCAGCGCCACACTCCTCCTCGGGACCGAAGGGAGAGAGAAAGCGCCGACATCGATGCAGGAAGGGACCGACGCGATCGATCTCGATCTCGACAACACCGTAGCTCTCCCGATGTCGTCCGCCGTCGTCGAGATCGAAGCAGCTCTTTCGATGACGACCACAGCTCTCGATCTCGATACCGTCGATCCCATGATCGGTCCCGACGTCGCCGCAGCCCTCTCGAGATCGAACGCCGCCATCGCCGCAGGGAGAGTTCCGTCGACATCGATCGTCGGTCTCGGTCTCGTCGCCGATCTACCGACACCGAGCGCTCGCCTCGACACCGAAGCCCGCTCGATGTCGAACGTCGCGATCGACGCCGTACAAGTCCAGCCCCAGCAAAAAACCCAGGAAAATCAGTGGCAAAGACAAAGCACTTAAGTGCCACTGCTAAAACAAAAGCACCACCAGCGGAATCCTCTTCAGACATGCCTTATTCAGAAAGTGATTCTGAGTTGTCAGGCCTGCCCGATACCTCTCCTGATCTGCAAGTAGAAGCCCAAACGTCCACTTCCCCAACAGAGGACTTGGGTACTTTCTCTGATCACATTATGAGGATGACCGCGGCTCTGGGGATCGAGACACAAACTGAAGAGCCAGAGATGGAAGACCCAGTATACAGTTTCATCCTGGCCACACAGACATCTCCCACGCTGGTCCCATATTTGCCCTACTTATTAAAAACTGTGAAGAACACGTGGAAGACCCCAACGGCAATTCCACCAGTGGGCAAGAGACTGGAGTCGCTCTACAAGGTGCAACCGGAAGGGGTAAAATTCCTATTTTCGCACCCAGCACCAAATTCCATCATTGTGGAATCAGCCCAGTCTTCGTCCTCTAAGCAACACTCTACCCCTACAGACCAGGAGGGGAAGAAGTTGGATACCTGTGGCAGGCGTATTTACGCGTCCGGTTCCCTGGGGTTAAAGGTTAGTAACTACCAGGCGATCATGGCGCGCTACCAGCACTTCTTAATAGAGAAGTTGGGAAACATTTGTGACGACCTGCCAACAGAGAGGAGGGACCTAGCACGGACGCTACAAGCGGAGGCTATGAGCATCTCGACGTTGCAAATGAACAACGCGAGGCATCAGACAGACTGCCATGCAAGGTCCCTCATTGGTGCCGTCGCCTTGAGACGCCATGCATGGCTCCGGTCAACAGCGCTAAATAATGATGTCAAGGCCAGAATAGAGAACCTCTCATTTGATGGTGAGGGTCTCTTTAATGAGAAAACGGACGACTCATTAGATACCGCTCAAAAGGCCAAAGTATCTGCACAAAAGATGGGTCTTGGGAACCTACCGCGGCAAAAACAATTCAAACCGCGGCAGTGGACCAGGTTCTCTGCTCCTTCAACTCCTTTTCGACCAAGGTACCACCAAAGAGGACAAGACACACGTTCTCAGGACAGACAGACTGCTGGAGCAAGGAGACCTTTCCAACACACGAGGTACCAGGGTACTAGGAGGACTGGGGCAGCAGGCAAACGTCGCCTTTGACTCCTCCGCCATACCCAAAAAGGAATATCAACTGGACTTGACAAACAAACTGGCTATGACAAATATACTGGACGTGACAAAACCACCAAATTTGGCAAACCCAAAGGACATGACATTAGAGCCAAAGCAAATAGTGTCCTACACAGACAGACTTGCCGCATACCTCCCGTCGTGGCACACCATCACGACGGACCGCTGGGTCCTCAAAATCATCCAGCACGGGTACCAGATCGAGTTCGACGTCCTCCCCCCTTTCCTCGGCATCAGTACCACACAGCCCATTCCACCATTGTTGGAGGAGGTGGACGCTCTGTTGCAGAAGGGCGCCATCCAGCCTGTCCACCCACGTCGCCTCCAGGAGGGGCTCTATTCTCGGTACTTCACAGTGTCGAAGAAGGGAGGAGGACTTCGACCGATCCTAGACCTCCGACTTGTCAACTTCTTCATAACAACAAAGAAGTTCAGAATGGTCACCATCCAGTCGATACTGCCTCTACTTCGCAAGATGGATTGGTTCGCGTCGATAGATTTGCAAGATGCATACTTTCACATCGCCATTCATCAAGACAGTCGGAGGTACCTGCGGTTCAAAATAGGAGACGAGGCGTACCAATTTGTGGTTCTTCCCTTCGGCCTCTCCACCGCTCCAAGGGTGTTCACAAAGTGCATGGCGGCAGTCTGTGCGAATCTACGTGCCAGGGGGATTCGGATCTTCCCGTATCTCGACGATTGGCTGGTCGTGGACTCGTCAAGACTTCGCCTCAAGTCAGCTCTTCGCACAACACTGAACCTGCTCGAAGAACTAGGCTTGTGTCTCAACGCCAAAAAATCAATACTAACTCCTACCAAAAAAATTCAGTTTATAGGAGCGCTACTGGACTCTGTTCACGAGCGAGCGTACTTACCCCTAGACAGAGTGGAGAAGGTACTCTCCATTGCCAAATCAGTATATCGCGCCACAACCAGCTCAGCAAGGACGATCCAACGCCTTCTTGGGCACATGGCATCAACAGTGCAGGTTGTGTGTTATGCGCGTCTACACATGAGGACTGTCCAAAACTGGTTTATCCGTACATACAATCCTCAAAGACAGTGTCCTTCGGTTCGCCTCTCCATTCCAAGGAGCATCAAGGCGACACTCCTATGGTGGTCAGACAGAAGAAATCTTGTACAAGGTGTACCATTTCATCCGTTGAAACCAACAAAGATTCTGACAACAGATGCCTCCCTCCTGGGCTGGGGAGCGCACTGTACAGGACACACAGCTCAAGGCACTTGGGACCATATACAATGCAAGATGCACATCAACATGCTGGAGCTGTTAGCAGTGTGGAAGGCCATGAAAGCTCTAGAGTCACACCTGGGCAATCAACATATCCAAGTGGTGACAGACAACACGACCGTCGTTGCCTACCTCAACAAACAAGGTGGGACGCGGTCGTTGAGATTGTCAAGGCTGACCCTCAGAATTTTCAATTGGGCAATTCGAAGGTCCATTTCCCTCGTGGCGATTCACATTGCAGGCAAGGACAACACCTTAGCAGACACTCTCAGCAGAGTCGCATTGCAATCCCACGAGTGGCAGCTGGATCCAGAGGTACGTCATTGGATCTTTTCAATCTGGGGCCACCCACAAATAGACCTTTTCGCCACCTCGGAGAACACTGCATGCCGCCTTTTCTGCAGCAGAGCAGCATCGGATCCAGACTCCATTACAGACGCCTTTATGATGCAGTGGTCGGGGCGTCTATTCTACATCTTCCCACCTCTCCCTCTGTTGACACGGGTCGTCTCGAGAGTCTGGACCGACAGGACGGACTGCATCTTGATAGCGCCGTGGTGGCCCAGGCAGCCGTGGTTCCCTCAACTTCTGCACCTCTCCAGAGGGGAATACCGGTCGCTTCCAATCATCCCAACGCTGCTAACGCAAGCACAAGGCAAGATTCAGCACCCGGACCTAAAGAGCCTCTCCCTCATGGCATGGAGGATTCGACACTGATGGTGCAAAACATGCCGATAGCCATCCGTAGTATCTTGCAAGCTGCCCGCAAGCCATCTACAAGGGCGTCTTATGCTAGAAAGTGGATAGGTTTTACGAACTTTGTGACCCAGTTGGGGCAGGACCCAAAAACTTGCCCAATTCAAACAATTTTAGAGTACTTGCACACACTGATGCTGAGAGGCTTAAAATTATCGTCAATAAGAGTGTATCTGGCAGCAATTTCAACCAATAGACCTTATACCACCACAGGAACAGTCTTCACTCACCCGTTAATAAAACAGTTCCTGAAAGGCCTGCGAAACATCATCCCTCCAGTCAAAAACTTGATACCGGGCTGGGACTTACCACTAGTGTTGCGTGCTCTCCAGCAAAAGCCATTTGAACCGCTTGCCACCATAGACCACCGCTTGCTGACATGGAAAACAGCTTTCCTGGTCGCCATCACGTCAGCAAGAAGGTCAAGTGAACTCTGTGCACTAAGAGAAGACTCTCCCTATATGGTCTTCCATAAAGACAAAGTAATTGTCAGGCCTGATTCTTCTTTTGTTCCAAAAGTGGTGTCTGAATTCCATACCAACCAAGACATAGTCCTTCCAGCATACTTCCCAAACCCAACTACCGACTTGGAGAGGAAGATGCATGCACTAGATGTGCGACGTGCCCTGGCTTTTTACAAAGATCGAACTGCCACGTTCAGGCAAACATCGCAGCTATTCGTCTGTTATGGCGGCAAATCAAAAGGTCAGCCTGTGTCCAGACAAAGATTTTCAAAATGGATTGTAGAAACAATTACTCTCGCATACCAGATAGCGCACAAAGAGTTGCCTGGTTCAGTGAGAGCACACTCAACCCGAGCGCAGTCTACGTCCGTGGCGTTTGGAAAAGGCATCCCTCTACCAGAGCTATGTAGAGCAGCCACCTGGTCCACGCCATCGACATTCATAAGACATTATAGACTTGACCTTCGAGCTCGGGAAGCAAACGCCTTTGGCCGGGCAGTCCTCTCATCGGTGTTGCAGTGATGTGGGCCGCCGTCCCGCCACCGGTAAGTCAGCTTGTTACTCTGCCCATATGTGTGATGCACAGAGACCACGAAGAAGAAGGACAGGTTGCTTACCTGTAACTGTAGTTCTTCGAGTGGTCATCTGTGCAGTCACACAACCCACCCATCCATCCCCGCTCGGCGTCATTATCGATTTCGATGGACCTGCCAGTGGAGACTGGGTGCGTCGCTCCAGTTCATTATGTTATGAATATGTTATTTAGTGTAATCCCACGACAAACAGGGGTTACACCAACGTGTATCTCTCGGTTCATGGGGCCGCAATAGGCGGTCTCAGGGAACTGAGGGAATGGGCGGGAGCCGTGCTGAGGAGCAGGCACGATGGGGGAGGGGCTCCCGCCCAGTTCGCCTCAGCTAAAGAATTTCCGAAGGAAGCTCAGCGCAGGCGCAGAGCCCATACCCATATGTGTGACTGCACAGATGACCACTCGAAGAACTACAGTTACAGGTAAGCAACCTGTCCTTATGAAGTCAGTTGTCCTGTAGTGTTTCAGCTCTCCCCACTCCCCGCTTTTCAATAATAATTTAAAAAAACCCATTTAACTTACAAAGCTATTAGGAATCCAAGTTACCAAATGAATGGGAAAGTGAAACCAGCAGTGCCTTAGCTAATTGGGGCTCATTCTGTCCCCAGCAACTTCTCAAAATAGGTTAATGAAAATAATTTAGCATTTTGACTTTATCATACATTTAATTGTGTGTGTGTGTGTGTGTGTGTGTGTGTGTGTGTGGTTATACTACTTCAAGAGCACTAGAATAGATCATTTCTGTTTCTGTTAAAAAAAAAAACAACCTACTTTTTTTTCTGTACCAAAAAAAATCATTACAAAGTAATGGGGTAAATTTACTTTTGTGGGCTAATTATGCTCCAAGTTGACTTTAGTTAACACTCTCATAGTGCAAACTTGCAACATTGATTTCTTATTTGTAACTTTCTTTGCGAGGGAAAACCCTATTAAGTGGGGTTCACTGAACTCTTTCCATTATTTGCTGTGAGCCCAGTATTAATTTTGTTTTATTTTTCTTTCTCTTCTGTTTTCTCCTTCAGGGCTTCCTGGTAGCCCAATGAGGAATAAATTAACCTTGTGGGGTCCAATATACCCCAGTAGTGTTTGTGTTATAACTTGTGTTATTCCAAGTTTTTGGAATGTGATATCAATAAAATCTATTTTATGGAAAGATGAAGTAAGTTGTTTTGAAATCAGTCATTAACTTTATGTCAAGCTAGAACTTTAAAGGGGTCTGTTCGGACCCCAGTAGCAGATTGTTTCTCTCTCACATATATGCATGTGCGTGCGTGCGTGCGTGTGTGCGTGTGTGTGTGTGTGTGTGTGTGTGTGAGAGAGAGAGAGAGAGAGAGAGAGATGTGTGAGGGTTAAAACAAAAGTATGATAGTCTGTTCTGAATGCCTATGATTACATGACTTGGAATAGGCAACTTGCTGAGAATCCAGATAAATTCAGATGTTGCTCACTTCCAAAAAACTTGTGGTTAACAAACCATGAATTGTTTAATCATGTGAACTGGGTCTGTACTACTTGATAGACTATATCACTGTTTGCCAGTCAGTTTCTGGCCTGAATCAAAGTGTTGATGCTGACCTTTTAAAAGCCCTAAATGGCTTAGGATCCGTCTACCTAAAGAAGCACCATCTCTTATTTGCTCCTGCCCGACTGTTAAAATCATCTTCGGAGGCTCTTCTCTGGGTGCCCCCTCCTGTCATGGTGTGGCGGATGACTATCAAGGAAGGAAGGAAGGATTCTTCTCTGTAGTGTCCCCCCTGTCCTCAGAATGCCTGATAGATAAATGCAAATAATAAATAAATAAATAATATGTGGATATGCCTGGCATCTTCACTGTATACATTTAGATGCCAGGCTAAGAGCTTCTTCTTCCAGCAGGCATTTATGGCACAATCCTATTGGAATGCCCATAAGCCCTGAACTCAGAGGCTTACGGTTATCCAGAATGGGAGGAGAGGTGGAGGCAATCTTCACCTCCCCATCATCCCACTCGGCATTTTTGCTAGATGGCCTTTTTCGTCTATCTAGCTTTAGCATCTCAGAGGGGGAGGGAAAGAGGCTGGAGTGACTGCACGATATCTTGTATCCTGACCTCCCCAGTATCCCCATTTCCCCACCCCCTTCTTTCATTTATTGTTTTTAAACAATAAATATTGTTTAATATTTAATATTCTTAATGTTCTGAATATCTTATTATTTTTATATTCTCTGGGTGGTGTGAGGGAGGCATCTCGGGTATGGGTTACACCTTCTCATCACCCAGGTAAAGTGGGGATCACATGACAAGTGAACTTAGTTAAGAGGTCTAGGTCTCTTCTGTCCCTCATTTTTTTATATTTTCATCAGCTGTATGATTGTTTTCGTTGTTATTATATCTTTGGGTTTTTATGATTGTAAACTGCCATGATAGCATTGGGCAGTATACAAGTCTAATAAATAAACCAATAAATATATCTAACATGTGCTTTCTCTCTCTCTCCACCTACTGTAGGATATATTTTGGAGAAGTGCAACTAAGTGGCTTGGGAGAAGGTATGACTGGGCAATGCACAAACTAGCTGAAAGTGTTTGTTTTTGACAAACTATATACCAGTAACATAAAAAATAAATAAGGGTAAATGAAGAATTACAGAATAGCAAATTAAGGGTGCAATCCTATGTCCCTCTGACCTTGTCTGCAGGGATATAGGAATGGACCTAAAAGGTGCTGCTACCTCGGAAATCCCTTCCAAGGTCACAGTGCTGCAGCAAGTCCGCCCCCACTTTGTAGCTGGCACAGTTCTTCCCACATCAGCAGGGAACCAAAGATAGTCTTCCATCTTCGGTTCCACTGTGTGTGTGTGGGCATTCCTGGGGGCGGGGAGGAGAGGAGTGAGGCTCTGATGGATTCCAAGGAATCCAGGTGGCACCTCAGCCTCTCCTCTGCAAGGAGAGGAAAAACATCTAGATGACCGAAATCAGCCGTCCAGATGTTTTTGAGGACGAGGGAAATGTGGTGGATATCCTATCTGCCGCCTTCCTCCCATCCCGCATTGGATGGCCGCAATCCTCTAGGTTCAGAGGGTTGTGGACACCCTCCTAAGATTGCACTCTATGTAAAATAACAAAACAAGATGCTGGGTATATAAGAGAGATTTATTAGGAAGAGGTGTGCCTAAGATCAGGTATACTGCAGGGCAGCATATTGCCATCATCCCACCATTGTTAGTTGGAGAACTAATGAAAGAGCTTTTACAGGAACAGTCATCCAAGGACAAGACAATAGCAAATCAGCCTTGATCTTTGTTGCTGACAGTTAATTTTTTTAAATAAAATAATTGTGCCATTCACAGTTTCTCTTCTGCCCTTATAGGATTTCAGACAGTCCGTGTTGGGACAGTGGGTACTCCATTAGGCACCATCACTTTGTCCTGTGCCTACCGAATCAACCTAGCTTTCATGTCTACCAGGTAAGGATATCATAGTCAACCACCATTTTCAAGAAATGTTCCACTTCTTAAGCCCACAATCCTGGGGGTTTTGGATTTTGCAGAGTGGTATTATTTGTTAGCCCTGAGTCATACTCCTGAACACCAAATTCTTTGTTCGTATGTGGAGTTGCAGGGTTGAATTGTGGTGATGCTCTGCTCTCCATTAGCTGATGCAAAGAGCATTGTGGCTGCCAAAACTGGCTGCAGCAGAGAAGGGAAAACAGTCTTATGAATAACACCATTTGCTCGTTGCATTGCAGGCAGTTTGAGAGGACCCCACCTATCATGGGGATTATCATTGATCACTTTGTGGACCGTCCCTATCCCAGCTCCTCACCCATGCACCCCTGCAATTACAGGTGAGGAAACAGGAATCACCAATAATATGTAAAGGCAGTTATTCCCAAGTATAGAGCCTTTATAGCTTGCACTGCTGGGTGGAAAAAAGGATGCGAGTCCTACTCATTTTCTTATTTGAAGTGGAGTGCATTAAAAAAAAAAAAGCCTGCATTTCCTATTCTATTAGAAGTGGGTGGACAGAATAAGGCCCAGTGGATTCTCAAAATTTCAGATTCACTCCAGTTCACACAATGGTTAGTGAGAAGTCTCCTTTGCATTGTTGATGTTTTTCCTGATTATACATTATGCAGAATGAAAATGCTTCATTGCTACACCAAATGACTTGCAGGAGAAAGGAAGCACAAATGCCTTGCAAGCATTCATTTTAGTTTTTCATGCTCATGTGTCAATGTGAAAAAGCATGCATGATTCCAAATTTTTAATATATTTTTCTATATGTTAATGTATGATACTTCTGGTATACAAATTGTCTCTTTTAAAGTCAGTTTTCCTTCCTTAGCATTTTCTTAATAGTTGTACCCCAAGCAATGGCAAAGTGCTTTTGTGACCATCGCTAAAACTACATCTCTGCAGCTAGTAGCATAGATTTTTCAAAAGTGTCTTCCTACCCCCCCCCCCAAATTAGGTATGAGACTGAGACTTCTCCAGGACAAATCAAATCCAAAAAGTCTTAATCTACCCTAGTAGTGCTTCCTTCAGTCCTTGTAAGGAAAGAGTTAGAGCTCCTTCATAATTCTCCTTTCAACTCCACTCAAAGGACCTGGTTCCTGCCTGCAGTGTCTGTCAGTTTTCATATCTATGTTTTATTGAAATTTATCCCCATTTTGAAATTTATCTCATCGTTTTGTTACAGAACAGCTGGTGAGGAAAATGCAGTAGCATACCCATCAGTAGAAGACTCCCAAGAAGCATGCACCACCTCTTTCTCTACTTCTCCACCTTCCCAGGTAAGTGACTTTTCAGAGACAATTCTAGAAGTTTCCCAGCATGCCTCTTTGAGAGAGAGGCAGTATACAGTTATGCTTGCCAACAAGTTGATGGTCACTTTTTTATTGAACATTTTTGTAATCTAAAACAAACAAATGAATGTTGCTGAAAACTTAATGGTGGTAGGCTTCCTATGTGTGTACCTATTGGGTTAAGGGGCACAATTCAAAACTCTTAAGTTTCCTTAATAGTTGTTCCTTGTGCCTTAAGTTTCCTTGTCCATATATTTTACCACTGCAAACAATTGTGCCTGTTTTATACATAAAACAACAATTTGGTATTGGTCTCACAGAATACCGTTTAGGATCTAAATCTATCTTTCTTACAATCTACTGATTATACAGTATTCACTTTTTCTCATTCAGCTGTAATTTTTAAAAATCCTCTATACCTATCAATTACTTAAGGATGGATCAGTTTCTTTTCTCTCTACCTTCTAAAACTCTTTGCATACTCAGGCTGATGGCCATGCAAAATTTTGAACAAATTTAAAAGACAGTCAAAGAGAGTCTATATCTGTGTAGCAAGATTTAGTTTTAAGCTCCAATTCAACAAGGGTAATCCTGATGTGGAAACAACTTTCTGAATGCAGATCTTCCCTGTTGAAATTGCAAATGGATGCTGTTGGGGTAGAAGAAGTCATGTAATACTTAGGATGCACACAATCCTGTGAAAATGCTAATGACCGTATCTTAACCTTAGACCGGAGGGAAGGGGTATACAGCCTTCTGCCTCATCCTGGATCAGAGTATTAGTGTCCAGATCCAGTTTGTGTGTGTGTTAGAACATTCTTGACATTCTGCCTTCTAGACTTTGCTGATAGTTAATTTAAATATCACAAAAGAAACCAGATCTTCTCAAGAATTTTGAATTCGGTACTGCTGTTATCTCCATCAAGCAATTTAAGTTTGAAGAAATGTGGTTTCTGGATTTCTGGTAGCCAGCACAGTTAATAGGTTTGTGGCCAAAACCATTTCTCTGTCCTTACTAGGGTTTATGTTCAGAATTTCTCTATGGCTTATTTCTCATCAGTTCTGTAACCATAGGATAACATAAATTTCAGAATGGAAATATTCAGTAAAACCAGTTGAGAAATAAAAGGCTAGTGCAGCCAGACTCTCTAAAACTTGCACATTACCTTCAAGCCTAGTGCAAATGGATATGGTTTTTTTTTTTATCAGTGGGATATACGAGGGCTTTGAGTGAGCTCCACTTTTTATGACTTCCTCACCCCACCCCCCTCAGTTGTCACCAGTAGTCATTCAACCTAGTCATTAATAAGGCCAATAACTCCAAATACATCTTAATTTGGAACAGAGTCTCAGTTTGTTGGTTATGTCTGATCTGCAGTGATCTCTTTGATGCAAACTATAACTAGGAACTGTTCAATGTGAAACAGATAACGGTTTCCCTGACATTTAAAACCCTTTATAAATCATGCAATGCCCCTGCAATTCTGTGACACTTGACATGCAGGAACATTTCTAGTAGTTCTGGCCACAGGGTCTTCTTGTCAGGATTCAGTTCATCCAACTCTTCAGTTTTTATTTCTGAAGACCTTTTCTTTCTCTTCCTTTCATGTTTTCTTTTGTGTGTCTTTGTCTTTGTATAGTATGTGTTTACTGTCACTAAAGCACATTTTCAGACCCCTCCTCCTGTGGTGATGGATACCTTCAAGGGCCCTATGATGGGGCTGGCTTTTTCACATCAAGTGAGTTCATTGTAGAAAAGTGTGTATAGCCTAACAGATTTAAAACCCAGAAAGTACATAACAAAAATGTTTTTGCAGTAAGCCATAAATAATGTTGCTTTGACTCTATTCCTATGAGGCTGGTTAGCCTAAAATGAAGCAGGCCTTTAGGTTTGTTCTACTTAGAGGTTTGCAGCATCTTTTTGGTTCTTGATGACGTTCTGAAAGAAAGAAAGAAAGAAAGAAAGAAAGAAAAAGAAAATGAAGCAAACATTGTTTCTAAAGTTGCATTTGTTGTTTCATCACTGGACAAGGAATTTTCAAACGAGTAATGCTCACATGCTGTTAAGAAGGACCAGGGAAAACTTTTAGGGAAGTCCTTGATTGCCTTGTGGAAAAATAACTTTTTCTGGAAATTGCTGTAATGTTTTATTGAGCTGGCCAGAGTGCAGGGATAAAGCAGTATTTTTCACTTTTGAAGGGATGAAAGGTCCATTAGGAAGCTGCCTTATACCGAGTCAGACCATTGGTCCATCTAGCCCAGTATTGTCAACACTGACTGGCTCTCCAAGGTTTCAGGCAGGATTCTTTCCAAGCCCTTCCTGGAGGCTGGGGATTGAACCTGGGAACTTCTGCATGCAAAGCCTGTGCTCTATCACACTGAGCTATGGTCCCTCCCTACAGCACCTGGTATTCCAAAGTGGTCACCCATCCAAGTACTAACCAGGCCCAACCCTGCTTTGCTTCTGAGATCAGATGGGATCGGGCTGTTCAGGACTGTTCAGATATTACACCCACATGTAACTGTAATCCCCCTCCCCCCAAAAAGAGATATTAAGCTTAGGATAGAGTGTGCAAATAAATTATGGATTGAATCTAATGTCCTTCCACAAATAGAATGGACACCACCACTAGCAGATCAACCCCCCCCCCTCCAGCCCATCACAATCTTTCTCCAAAGGGAAACTCCCATTACATGAGCAGACGTCCACTCGTGTAATATTAGAGTTTTAATATGAGATTTTGTTGATGGGTGTGGAAAAGAAAAGAGGGGCGATGAAGGGAAGGGGGAGTTGTATAGTGCATAGATGGCCCAATGCTCCAATCCATTTATGGTCATCCCTGCCACTATAAAGGCAAGAAATTACCCCTCTTAATGAAATTATCAGAATTCCAGTTTGTGCAGTTTTGCCGAGTGCACATTCCTGCTCATCACATTGCTTGACAGAGTGCATTTTACCTAGCAAAGCTTATCAGATTTCATATTCTCCAAAACAGGATAAAAGGAAATGGATGTACTTGTTTTTCTAGCAAGCCAACTATCTGGTAGCAAGAATTTGAGGCATAGTAACTTTTATGTCTACATTCCCATGCAAAGAAGCATCTTTTCACATTTAAATGTCCTAGATTTGTTCTTTTTTATTGTCATACAGCTTCTAATTTCCAAGCACTATCATTTTTCATTTCAAAATCTAGTAATCTGTATGGCCCCAGGTTTTGGCACAATACCCTTGTATGGAAGATTCCCACGGGGTTCAATAGAAACCTTATATCCCCTTCTCCTGCCTACATTGTGCACTTGAATGTGTGTGCACTCAGGCAGCGCACAGAGCCATTGCTGGAAAGGGAGGTCTGTGCCTGCCTCCCATATTCCCAATCCAGCCCTCCCTCCATGTGCCATACATGTTTTCTCATGCTCATAGGGATGGGAAAGAAATTCATTCCGGTTGTATTTTTATGCGAACTTATCAAATTCACAGCACCTGAATCTGTATATAAACTGGTGTAGTTAAATGTCTCTATCCACACAAACCTTTCCCACTTCTTATAGCCCTTGCTATAAAGAGAGTTTTGAGAGAACCTTAAAAATCCATTTTTGTTTTAACAACCTTAAATTATTTGGTGTTGTCAGCAAATTTGGCTACTTCAGTGCTCACCCCAATTCTAGATCATTTATGAACAAGTTTAAAAGCACCAGTTTGTGAACAAAGTTCACACATCAAAAAGATGACTACAAAAAAGTGTGTAGTACAGAAAAATGTGTGCACTTCTCTGTAATTTATATATTTTGTGTGCAAGAATGCTTTATCTTAGGGATAATCACCTGCCAAAATGTTTATATTGAAAAATGCATTTTGAGAAATGTGCATGAAAATATGTAAGGATTTTTGTGCAAACAAAAAAAATCTGCAAGCTGATGCTGAAACAGGATGGAATGAACTTAACTTTGGGAAAATGAACAAAATTGAACTTGACAGATTCGTCCATCCCTTGGTCTGGTCTGGAGTGTATAAACAGAGATGGGGTAAGCAGGGCTTTATTGAGACCTGTGTGACTCCACATATTGGCACTGCACCTGCACTTTGACTTGATCAGGACCCAGCAGATTTGCTAAGTACAATTCCTACCTTAAAAGACAGTATTTGGCACAAATTTAGTATACAGAGTAGAAAAATGTGGACATACCTATTCAATAATAGTACTTATACAATTGGAGAGTATGAAATTTGCTTCTTGTAGGAACAGCCTCTTATTGTTTGTGTGCTCTTCTAGCCATCATTCTCAGACACCTCTTATGCATGGCTATGTACTGGAGGTACTAATTGTCCTTTTGTGAGTAGCCTATAACCCCACAATGTTCAACACATTGACACACGTTTTCTTTAACATTTTAAAAATAGATATAATTGTACATTGATCGGGAATCTGTAAAATTATCTCCCAATATTTTTTGTTGTTCATGTGTTTTTACTATAATGAGCTAAACTTGAAACAAAATCCTACATAAATTATACACTAAAAACCGTTATAGAGATTGTTTTAAAGCTACTGAAACAGCTAAGAAAAGAGAGTGTACTGGATTAGGTTATTACATTTACATGGCCACACAAAATAGGACAAACCCCCTATAATGAAACTATAAATCCTTATGTTTTCCTGCTTTTTAGTGCTGCTGCTGCAGGTTCAACTGATGAACCAGCAAGACAGTAGCCTAGTCACTCCTGCTGCCCAGTAGTCCTTCACTTGCAATTGAAGGAGTCCAAACATTGGTTATTGGGCAGATTAAAAATATAATTATTAAATAATTAAAAAAAAAAAATTCCAAAGGCAGAGTTCAATATGGCATAGTGACTGGCCCTTGCCCTCATGCCACCCCAAAGGTCATCTCCCCTTTGGCATCCACCCTGCAAAGGGCAGACCTCTTAAGCTAGGTTCTACCACAGTTGGCAGAGGAAAGCAACAAATTGACTTGGTTTGGATGACACGACGATGGTAGAATGTCAGGAACAAATTCAAAAGTGAGAGGACCTTTGTGAGACATGAGCTCCCCCCAAAACCCCAAGGATCTTGCCACAAAGAGGGTATTTGAGATGCCACTCCACTTTCGCAAGCTAGGATCACTCAGGGGTTTGGAACCATTTGACAGCTCGCCTTCTGACAGCTATTAAATGGTTCCAAAGGGGAATTACAGTCATGCCTTGGATTGAGAGCATAATTCGTTCTGGAAACGTGCTTGTAATCCAAAACACTCTTATATCAAAACGAATTCCCCCCAAAAAAATTTGTACAGAGATTTTTAATTTAAGCCATACTACAGTACTTGTATTGCAAGACGTCGCTTGTATATCAAGTAAAAAAAAAAAAAACATATTTAAAAATTTGCTTGTCTTGCAAAACGCTCTCAAACCAAGTTACTTGCAATCCAAGGTATTACTGTAACTTCCTTGCAGCCTTTGGTGGGCACTGCACAGGGTGGCTACCTGCTGGACATAGCCAGCAGGCAATCCCTCCCTGCACAGTAACCACCCCAGGGTCCGCATGGCCGCACCAGCGCATCCCTGGACTTCCAGATTTGTGCAAATGCAGCCAAAAATATTTTTAAAATAATAATGTGCGCAAATATTTGTGCACATAATGTGGGGCAAAAAATTTTTTTTTTAAGGGTGGGCAACCACAGGCAGCCCTCCAAGTTGCCGCTGGGACACATTGGAGGGACTGCTTATAGCTGCGAAAATGGGGATCGCTAAAGGTGGCTTGACAGCTGCCTTTCATGTTCTCTGAAAATATGTGGTGTGCCCTGGGATACCTGGGGGTGGGAGGGGGCCAACAACCACGGTGAGCCCAATGGTCTGTTTGACTCACCATGGGTTGTTCACGCGACAACTAACCCACCCTAGCTTATTGCCAGTGTGGGTTAGCGTGACATGCAAACATGGCCATTGTGGATGTCATATCATCCAAACTGAGACCACTTCCCACAGTGTGGTTTGTTTGTTTTTTCAAACAAGTGACCCTGAGAACTCGGACTGCTCTAGGGTTTGTTTTATCCATACTGGGTAGTCGTGCCGCCCAAACCCAGGCGACCAATCCCACTGTGGGTAAAGGGAAGTAGTGAGTGAGGCAAGAGCAGCAAAAGAAACCTTGCTGCTCTTGCCAGTGATGGCCCCTCTGAAGTGCCCAAGCGACATATTGGAGGGGCTGTCACTGGTTGGACACCTTTTTAAAAAAATTGTGCTCCAAAAGTGTGCAAATTTTTTCATGTTTTTTTCCTAGTTGGACTTGCGCAGGTGTAGAGGTGCTTACTTCCATGGGTCCGAAATAGGAAGCCTCACTTGGGCAATGTCCTGGGGGGTGAGTATCTGCTGTGAAAGTGCAGCCCTAGACACTGACCCAGAGAAGCTCCAAATAGGTTTATTTTCTACTTTGCTTTCCATTCACAGCTGTCAGAAGGCAAGCTGTCAAGGGAAAGCAAAACTGCGAGTGATCTTTGCTCACGAAAAGGGGTAGGTGACTTTTTTCCCCCTTCACAGCAAGATACTCAGGGTTTTTAGTGTCTCCCCCATAGGTCCCAGTGCCCCCAACCTTTCCACCCATTCCCAAGACTGTTAGGTGCTCAGGAAGGTGGGAAAGTGACACTTGCCTTTGATAGCTGTCAGAAGTAGGGCTTTTTAAAAAAAAAACCTGACACTTGCCTTTGACAGCTGTCAGAAGTAGGGCTTTTTTTTAAAAAAAACGGATTTAGGCAGGGCAAAAAAGGGTAGTTTGGACAGGGAAATATACAGATTTCATGCGAACCCACACATTGACTACAACAGTCTTTATGGCCTTTTATCACTGTTGTAGCTCTTCAGACAAAAGGTCTTAAAGTAAGTTCCACCAAAGATGTGAGAGGAGGACAACAAAACATATTTGGTAGCACCAACCAACCGTCTGAAGGTCTCCTTATCTCTGTTCATTTATACAGTTGGTATCAACAAAGTAAACATAAAATTCCCAAAACAGCTAAAGTGGAAAACAGTTAAAATAGATATGGCAATTATTAATATAGTCAAAAATCATGAGTGCATTCAAGTGAAAATTATCTGTGCCTAAGATCTATTGAAATCAGTAGGACTTGCATATTTGTGCTTTAGCATTTAACTGTGAAATTGCATCTAACATTGCTGGATTTGGGAAAACATAACCCAGTTTAATAAATGCCTAGAATTTAATCTCCAACTACCCGGAATAATTTTTACCACCAGTTTCTCAAATATTCTTTGTATACAACAGGCCTACTCATAGTAAAAAAAAATCTCCATTAGCATTTAAAATAAAAACCAAAACCATCTAGATCAGATTTCTCTTTTGAAGCTGTTCACATACTGTTTTGCCAGATAAAATGCAGAAAGCTAGAACAAAAGATATTTCTTCATTTTTTGTTAGTGTGTATTGGGGTTCACCCCTGTAAAGTTTCTTTCATTGATCTTTTAAGTCAGCAGTGAGTTAAACTTTATATTTAAAAACATAACATTGTCATAAACCATGGTAATTTGATTCAGTGGGAATTGTAGAGCCTGGGGAGAAGAAAGTTTGGGGAGACATTTAACTCTTCTGTTAGATCACAGCAGACCATGGCTAGATCTAACTAGCCCCATACACACAAACAAAAGGCTTCCACGTGTGTTCCTGGCCTTCCCCAGCTTTCTGGTCTCATCCCAGATCCTTGCACTCTGTCAGAGGTGAATCCCAAATATCTCCCAAGTTTTAGGAGTGACTTGTTGGACTGTGCAAGGGCAACAATTAGGAGAGGGAGCCTCAAAGCCCTGCTGCGCATGGTGATCCTGTTTGGAGTCTTGTCTATCTTTCAGTCTGATGATGTCTGTACGAGAGGGTCTGGAATACAACAAGGTACCTATAAATAACAGTGAGTGTAGTGAAAGGAAAGGGATGATGTCTTTTCAACTAGGGAAAATGCTCCATGGGAGATGTTCACTGACTAACATTTATAAAGAATTGGTGAGTTCTTGGAAAGAGTGAGAACAGCATGACATTCAGCTTTTGAAAAACAAAGTCCTTGACATTTAGGAAGGCCCAGGAAATCTGCGAAACATGCAGTAGAGAGACTGTCCTTCAAGGGGTAATGCCTTCTGCTGTTTACCTTAGTCTCCTGTAGTTTTCAAGTGTCCACTGTCTGGCAAGTTATAGGCAAGCTGTAGCTGCCTTCATACTATCCTTCAAACCATATTAAGACAATTTCCATCATTTATAGGTTGTTGTGTGTCTTTTTTAAAGCAAAATCCAGCTTTGGGAATTGGTCCTTAGTAATCCTAAACACTACTTGGAAGTAAATTCTTCCATTTTATTCAGTGGGACCTTTTCTTCTAAGAAAATATGTGAGGATGGATAGATGAATTGTGTATGTGTGTGCATGCATATTAGAATCAGACAACCACAGTTCCAGTCTACTATTTTATACTGCAAATCTGATTTCTTTTCCTGGCCTTGTCCAGTAATTCTGAAAATTATTCAGACTGTGAGGTTTTCCATTTCTCTCCCTTTTCCTTCCCCCCTCTCATTTTCTTAGCTCTCCAGCTCTCGTCTTTCTTATCAGCCTGCAGCCCTGGGAGTTGGATCAGCTGACCTGGGCTATCCAGTAGTCTTTGCTGGCGGCTTGAGTGCTGCACATCCTCATCAGGTATTCTTAGAGGTTTGAGGCCATTAAATGCGTCTCATACATAGCTAACACTATTCCTTAAACTTGACGTGCTTCTATATCCATTCATATTATACTGTCAAAGGAGCTAGGCTTATAATTAGAAAATATCATGATGTTAGTAGGGATGTGCATCTGTTTTGGATGAAGCCCAAGCAGAATCTGGCCCATTCAGAGGCAAAGCAGACTTCCTGAGCCAAAGAGGGCTTTGGCTCTGAAGCCACCAGAACCAGTAAAGACAGAACGGGGCTTTGTTACCAATTTGTGCTTGGAGATGTAGACATTATGTCTCCTCTCCAAATAGTGTCTTTTGTGTTTCATTTTTCTAAAACACCGATTAGCAGAGAGCGGAAGGGAGGGCGGTTGAGTGACTGAGAGGTCCCCCTTCTAATCCTAGTGTACATTTTACCAGGGGCTCCAATCATTGTGCTTTGGGGGAGGGCAAGGATGGGACCATGAGATGGCCATTCTTCCAGCGCCACTGTGGCCTTTTCAGTATGAAAAAAGCCTTTAAATGCTGATGGTGATATTTGGGTCTGGGCAGGTATATATGGAAATGGATGCTCATTCAAATAACCCTGTCCCAAGCCATGTAGGGGTTTGTAGGTTAATACCAGCATTTTGATTTGGGCCCAGAAATGAACTGTCATCCAATGCAGATTATAAAGCACTGGTGTAATATAATCATTGGCCAGCCCCAATGATAGTCAGTGGGAGGCATGAAGCCTCTGATTCTGAATCTCAGCTCGGGTTTGGCCTCTGAAGTGGTCCAAGCAGAACTGGGCCATTTTTACGCCGCTAATGCTAGCAAAGAAAGCTAATCTCATACGGTGTTGGATTCACATTAAGTGAGATTGTAATGATTTTAATTCTTTTTATGGGTGAAGATACTATGCAGAAAATAAATGGAGTCCAGATTTATTCACACACATAATTGCACAAACACATAGGTAGAGCAAGTGTTTCTCTGTCTTCTCTGATGTCATAGTAAGGATATTTCTTTTTCAATTACTTCCGTGAGTCTACTCTTTATTCTGGGGATTTGGAGATTTATTTTCAGTAGGCATCTCAGCATTATAGAATTTGATTTCTTCTTTTTGGACACTCACAACATCTTATGGAACTGTGGTGAAATTGTTTTGCTTGATTGTGGTTAGAGTGCTGGACTGGTACTTGAGGGACTTGGGTTCTATTCCCCACTCTGCCATGAAGCTCACATAATGACTTCGGGCCAGTCACTGAGCCTGTTTGCATGATCAGGGAGTGGGAAATAAGCCACGGTGGCTTATTTCTTCCACTGTGCATGCCAGGGGGATTTGCATAATTACCCTTGCCATGTTGTGCAAACCCAATGAGTGTGGCCTGTTGTGGTTAATAAGCCACCCCAGAACCCTACAATGGCCCATGGGTTCTCGGTGGCTGATTAGCCACAACAACAAGCCACTCTCGCTGGGTTCGCACAACACGGCAGACTGCACCGGCGAGGGTAATTATGCAAATCCCCCCAGAACACAACTAGCACATACGGGGGAAATACACCACCACGGCTTATTCCCTCTCCATGATTGTGCGAGCCCAGTCACTGACTCTCAGTCTAACCTACCTCGTAGAATTGTTGTGAGAATAAAATGGAGAGGAGGAGGATCATGCCACATTGAGCTCCTTGGAGGAAAGGTGGGATATAAATGTAACAAACAAACAAATAAATAAATGTACGTATTTTAGATGATGCCTGGGAAAGGAGGAGTTTTATGGATTTTTAATCATATTTTGACTACAGTGTGGGTGAGCCTGGATATTGTTCTACATTGTTTATATGCCCTTGATGATAGAGCAGGATACAAATACAAATAAATTAAAAGACAAAATATTTAAGAAAATCTCTCAGTAGGCCTTCTTCCCCCTTGCCACAATCCAAAAATTGCTCTTTTACTTGTAGGATACAGTGGGCGCTGAGCTACGTCACTCTAACCATGTGAGCAGCAGTGCAGCTCTGTCTGTTAAGTCTGAAGGCTCTCTGCCAACATGCAAAGAAAGCTGGAGGGGTTCAGTCAAACACAGGGGAATGTGGACCCACTGTCCAGCTTTCTCTGTCAGTTGTTCATTTCCAGTGATCTCTCTCCTTGGCTTCTAATTTCCTCTATTTCTCCCCCTCTCAATAGTCCTAAACCTCCAAGTCTGTGATCCTCTCCAGCTTTCTTTGTCTGGTGATAGGAAGCCTTCAGAGTTCTTAACAGAAAGAGCCAGGCTGCTTCTCATATCATTAATATGACATGTAGCCCAGCTGTCAAATTACCTATCATTTAGAGCAGTGGTTCTCAATCTTTTTTGCCCCATGCACCCTTTTCACCATATGTCAGAATGTCATTCCCCTCTTTCCAAGATTGTCTGACTTAATCTGTGCCATACAATAAGGTGTGATGTCCTGTAGATTATGTACAATCTGTAGAATTGTAATTTGTAGAAAGATCAGTATTCCAACAGTTTGAGTCTGTGGTCCCAATTCCCACCCTGAAACCCTAAAATTCTGCACCTGGGGGGAATTCCCCCCTCGTTGAGAACCCCTGCTTTAGAGTGAAACCATGGAACACTTGAAAACAGCAGAACCAAGAGTTTCCTCTGGTGTAGTCTTTTCTTGAACAAATACTAAAATGTCCTATTTCATCATCCCTTTCCACTTCAGTTGGTTGTTCCAGGGAAGGAGGGAGGAGTGCCTTTGATTCCAAACCAACCAATGCACGGCACTCAGGCTGATCATGAGAGAATGATAACATGCACCCCTTTGGATGGGGGCCACTGCCCTGCAGTTACTCCATCTAGTAGGTAGGTATTCCATTCCTCCATTGTAGCTCATGTCCTTGCTACAGGTTTTTAAAATGAAAATTAATTTACTTGGATATAAGCTTCTTTGTTACATTGATCAGTAATTTGGGGAAGCGGGAATTAGGAAGATCATTAGAGGAGCTTAACATCTCTAGGAATGATACAATTTTTTGATAATAAAATACCTCTACACAGATAGTCAACTGCTGAGATGATACGTTATTCAGTTACTTAACAACATTGATCAATGCTTAATCATAGTCACTTTTACTATTATTGATGTAGCAGTATCTAAAGGTTACTATTGTTTTGGTCTTTGGAGAATGGTTACCAGTTTCTACACCAATTAGAAGTGCTCAAATTGTAATTTGTAAGATTGTATAACTGCCAGATTTGGTCGGCTTCTTTTTCTATGCTTTGGATTTTTCTTACCCCTTTGATATCTTAAGGTCTGTTCCTTAAGTAAATCTGCCCTAATTACACTCTCATATTCACATAGCACACTGATTGCTAGGTTCCTATGTACATGATATAAAAAGAACCTTTCTTATACTGTCTGGTTCTTGAAATTTGTCATAGCAAGCCTTCACAAATCAAGACAAAATGGTGTACGCCTCCAAAATGTCTGTACAGTAATACCTTGGATTGCAAGTAACTTGGTTTGAGAGCGTTTTGCAAGACAAGCAATTTTTAAAATATTTATTTAATTTCTTTTTACTTGATATACAAGCAAAGTCTTGCAATACAAGTACTGTAGTACGGCTTAAATTTAAAATCTCTGTACAAATTTTTTTGGGGGGATTTCATTTTGATATTTATTTATTTATTTTTATTTATTTATTATATTTATACCCCGTCTTTTTTCCTGCAAGGAACCCAAGGCGGCTTACATAATCCTCCTCCTCCTCTCAATTTTATCCTCACAACAAGCCTGTGAGGTAGGTTAGGCTGAGAGTCAGTGACTGGCCCAAAGTCACCCAGTGAGTTTCATGGCTGAGCGGGGACTAGAACCCGGATCTCCCGAGTCCCAGTCCAACACTCTCACCACTACACCACACAGTCTGGCTACAGTATATATAAGATATAAGAGTGTTTTGGATTACAAGCACGTTTCTGGAATGAATTATGCTCTCAATCCAAGGCATGACTATATAAGCCATATGGTTTGGCAGTTTTTGCCTAGTTTGACAACCTTCTGACTGTGTCAAGACCTCTACAAAAAAACAAGGTGAGAGGATAGGGAGAGAAAGGAAGCCTTGGGAGGTTTTGGAACTTGCCATACAACTGCCTGCACCACCTTAGGAGGTTCATTTCATACTCTGAGAAAACGTGATTTAGTGTTGTCATCTCCACCTTATGACACTTCATTGGCAACACATATAGGGCTTATTGTTGGTAATAATGAAAAGTCAAACAAAAGATAGTAATATCAGTAGAGAAGTCCAGTTTCTGTAAAATGACCGGACACAGGTGCTAAAACATTGTTGCAGCTTCTAACAAGAATGTGCTTCCTCACTCAAATTGCATTTTGTTTCCCCTTGGCACAGCTTCTCTTAGGGGTAAGCCCAATACTTGTCCCTTGAACTTGGGTCCTATCCCAAGATTGTGTTTTGCAGATTCATTCCCCGGGAAAGTGATAGCATTCTAAGTGTGACTGTGGTTGCATTTGGATGGCACAACAACCCACCCTGTGAATAAGCTACGCAGTGTGGGTTGTTTGTGGAACAACCCACAGTGCACCTGACAGACAATCGGGTTCATACTGGGTTGTCCCCGTTCCCCCTTGGTCCTCCCGTGGGTATCTCAGGGGACTCTGCGGCAGGACCCGTCTTGTCTCCTTTCACCATGCCAACCATCCCCCCTTTTGTGGTTGCTGTGGCTTCTTTTCCCTTTTACTCTTTTTTCTTTTCTTTCAGAGATCACTTTTCACGATCTCCAAAGTGACAGCAAGTGACAGCCCCTTCACAGTGTCCAAGCAGCACATTGGAGCAGCTGTCACTGGTTCGCCACCCCACCCCCCTTTTTGTGCATGAGATTTACACTTTTTTTTTCATTTTTTCATTTTTTTTAAAATTTGGGTTGGATTTTCGGAGTTGCACAGATGCACAACTCTGACTATCCCAAATGCGCAGCCTTGCAATGCCCTGGATTGTGTCCAACTAAAAAAATAAAAAATAAAATATTTGTGCAAATCCCGGGCGCAATTAAAAAAAAATGGGTGGCAAACCAGTGACAGCAGCTTCAGTGTGCCGCTGGAGCGCTTTGAAGGGGTTGTCACTGGCTATCACTTTGGAGATTACAAAAAGCAATCTCTGAAAAAAGGGGTAAAAGGGAAAAACGCCATGGTGACCGCAAAAGGGGTCACAGTTGTTATGGGGGAGAGCAAGCCAGTGACAGTTGCTCCAAAGTGCCGCTTGGGCACTTGGTGAAGTGGCTGTCGCTGGGGGTAGCTCAGGTGAGCTCGGCAAGGGGTTTTTGGTTCTCTTGCTGAGCGGCTCACTTGCCACTTCTCTGTACCCATGATGGGGTCAGTTGCCCGGTTTCGGACAACAGGACAACCCATAGTGGGTACAACAACCCCTAGAACAAGTCATGTATTGGTAGGGTGGCTTGTTGCCCACAAACTAGCCACCCTGCTGGAAGCGGTCCAGGTTCGCATGACACTATGGCTAGTTACCCATGATGGGTTGCTGAGTCATGCGATCCCAGTCATTGCTACTTTCCCTGGGGATGTATACCTCCAGGGCCAGATTTAGGACAGGCAACCAGCCTTAGGCTATCTACTCAGCTGCTGAAACAAATAGTGCAAACAGTTCATCTTTATTTGTAAAGCTGTAAAACTATTTAACAGTGATCCACCTAATCTTGGTGCCAAGTTCAGTTTCATGATGTTAGTATATTGCAGTTATTTTTAAAATTAAAAAACTTCTATAAGCTTAGAGGAAATAACCTTGGTTTTTATTTGCTTATGTATGGCATGAATAAATATGATGTACAGATGCAGCAGGTATATGAATTTATCATATTTGACAGGAAAAAATAATGAATTAGTGTTTATTTATTTATTACATTTATATCCCATTTTTCAGGATACAAATCCTTCCAAGGCAGCTTCAAGTAACCCCAGATACATTTTTGAAAGCCAGTGTTATGATTATTTACTATTTAAAATTTTTTTTACCCTGTTCTTCAACCAAAAAAGGCTCCCAAAGTGATTTACAAAGATCAGTAATAAGACAATGGCCTAGTTCACACATAACGACAACCCATGGGTTGTTTATTAACCCATGGGTTATCAGGGCCACAAGTGACCATGCTACTTCCTGCCTGCTCACTGCTTCTGCTTTGCTGTTGGGTTAAAACTCTGGGTGGTTTCTCCCTCAGCAACCAAGAGTGCCAGGTTCAGGGGTCGCAGCAAACAACCTAGGAATGGGGTGTTCCTAGGTTGTTTGCTAAATCAGATGCAAAGTGGAAGCGGTGAGTGGGTGGGAGGCAGCACTCTCACTCACGCACAGCCCCAATCAACCATGGGTTAATTAACCTATGATTGGTTGTTATGTGCAAACCGGGTCTATCCCTGCTGTCAGGTTTACAGTCTAAATTAATTTAATTATGGTGTAAGCTACCTTGTATACCTCCCATAAAAAGGCAGAATAAAAATAGGTGGTGGTAGTAGTAGTAGTAGCAGTAGTAAAAAATACTCTGATGCAGCAGTGGTTCACCCCAGTGCCAGCATAGAGCGCTAGAAGAGTAAATTAAACCACCTCTCTCTTATCTATCAGTGATGACACAGAAACAGTATCTAACAGCAGTGAAGGAAAAAGTGGGTCCCCACATGATCTCTTGGAGACCATCTTTGTCCGGAAGGTGGGGGCCTTTGTCAACAAACCCATCAACCAGGTAATTTAAGTTCATTGTTCTGCCATGGCTTCATGGTGTGTAGTTTCTTCAGGAAAGAAAGAGCACAAGAAATTTCCTGTCACTTGACACAGGAAACAATCGGCCACGCAGGCTGCATTCTGCATAACATTATGCAGCATTTAGCTTTCTCTCATTTCTGAACTTGGTTTCAGAGTTCCTAGCCTAGGTTTGCAGTGGCGTGTTGCATGCTAGTCAGAAAGAGAACATTTGACTAAGACAGTTGAGATTTTGTCTTTTGAACCCCTTTAGGTGACAATGGCCAGTTTGGACATTCCTTTTGCTATGTTTGCTCCCAAGCACTTTGAGCTGGAAGATAATGACCCCA
Organism: Shinisaurus crocodilurus; assembly: GCA_021292165.1. NCBI lineage: Eukaryota > Metazoa > Chordata > Lepidosauria > Squamata > Shinisauridae > Shinisaurus > Shinisaurus crocodilurus. Next base: position 242,081,262 of record CM037876.1, read on the forward strand.
TGGTAAGAACTGCCAACACTGCTCAGTCCTGCCTTCCCAGCACTGAATTTCCTAATCCAGGCATTAGCCTGGATTAGCCTGTTTTCTGACTGAAAAGCTAGCTTCCCACATCTGCTTAACTTAATCATGCCAGTGTTTGGGTATGTTGGTCTGACATTTGGATTTCTTCAATAGGTGAATCCTCCTGACTCTCCAGAAGTTGAGTCGCCCCTCCAGGGCAGCTTACACTCAGTGGGTTCCAGTGGAAGCAGCAGTGGGAACATCCATGATGATTTTGTTATGGTAGATTTTGTAAGTCTACAGAAGCACATACAAGTCTTTCTGGTAAACCATCAGTGTCTGAAGCAGAATCTAAATGCTAAATTGACAATGAATATTGATGAAATTCCTTGAACAAAGGTGTCTTAACAGAACCAATATGGGACCAATGCCTCTGAATATTCCTTTAACAAAAAACTGAAATACACTAACATGGCCCAAAGAATGTTGAGAGACTGAGCTTCTTTCTTTACACTAGAAAGAAGCAAGAAGTCCCGAGCAATGGGGCTTTTGAGGGATCTGAAACTGTTGTAGACTTATAGGACTACAACTCAAAGGCTGTCTAGCACAGGCTTCTTCCCAAAAGTAGGATCTTTCACAGAGTGCCACCAAATTAATTTCAACAGATTATCCCCCATAACCCAGATTACAGTGTGGCACAAACAAAGAGCATAGTCTAAGAAGGTATTCTACAATGGAGATGTTTACACAGTTCAGAGAACATGCAAATGACCTGTTCCTAGAAGAGAAAAATGAAACTGATGTTCGGCTATATGCTGTGCATTGTAATACCACTGGATGAAACAATGACATGTATTGCTAGTGGATAATCTCTTGACTGATTGATTGGATTTTTACTTGAAAGATTTCTGTAACTTCCTTCGTCAAATCAGATTTCAGGACTGTTGTATTACCTGTGTAGAGCTGATTGACTCCTGTCCCTTTAATTCTAGAAACCGGCATTTTCTAAAGATGACATCCTCCCAATGGATCTGGGGACATTCTACCGTGAATTTCAGAATCCTCCTCAGCTCAGCAGCCTCTCCATTGACATTGGGGCTCAATCCATGGCAGAAGATCTGGTATGTGAAAATGGGATTTCAATTTGTGAGGGACATAGTACTCCCTTCCATACCCAACTTACCGGAGCAAGCCTCATTTGAGAGGACCTCTCTGATATGTTAACAGAGCTATGATAGTGTAGAGAAGAGACTGCACTGTGAACCAGGAAGTTCCCAGTTCAGATCTTATCTCTTACAGGTGCCATGAAAGTACATGTCCTTAGGCAAACTACTATCTTTCATCTTCATCCCACTCACCTTAACACACACAGAGTATGGGAACAATAATTCTTCTTCGTGGTCTCTGTGCATCACACATATGGGCTCTGCGCCTGCGCTGAGACCGTTCCGGAAAATTCTAAAGCTGAGGTAGACTGGGCGGGAGCCCCTCCCCCTCGCGCGTGCTCCTTAGCGCGGTTCCCGCCCATTCCCTCAGTTCCTCTTCGACCGCCATTGCGGCTAGTCGTCTCCGGAGGTTCTTCTAAAAAACTACAACTCAGCTGAGTACTTTAAAATTGTCTTTTCAAAAATTTTTTCCTCATAAACCTTTTTTCTCTTCCTCCTTTCATCGGAAATCCCCCCCCCCAAATGAAATTAAAATAAATAATTTTTTTTAAAAAAATGAAATTCTTCTCCTCTTCTGAGGAAAGGCTGTTTTAGGCGCCTTTTCAAAAGTGCCTCTATTGTGGGATTAAATTACCTCCGGCTGCTGGCCACTCTTTGTGCCTGTTATGTTTGAGAGTGGGTAGAAATATAGTAGAAATATGCCACCACTGTAAGGCATTCATGTAGTAGAAATATGCCACCACTGTAAGGCATTCATTAGGCCGATGTGAAAACACCGAGCTTTAAAGCTCAAAATGGCTCCCTGGCAGCAAACTTTATCCGTGGTGTGTCCCTCTATATGGCATTCAAGCCAAGATCAGCGACGTCTCATACTACAGTGGCGGCAACTCGGAATGTGGAATCCCCACTTAAGAGAAAGGACAAAAAAGCCCACAAATGCTCTAAGGAAGAGCAAAAGAAAGAGACTGTGTCCAAGAAAAAATCTAAGGACTGAAAGTCTCTCTCTATAAGCCTGTCACTCCAGTCCTATCGACTGTGAGTTTCACGGCTTTGACGTCGACCACCAAGGTAAAACGCCTGGTTTCGATCCCGACACAGATCGAGTCTTCGACACCGAGAAGAGACGAGCTGTCTACATCCACGCCTGCAAAGCGTGCCTCGGTGTCAGGAGTGCAAGTAGCCTCACTCTCCGATGGAGAAATTATGGATTCACCTGTACTCGTGGCTACGGAGCTTACTGCAGCTCCAACATTAGAGGAGACGTATACTCCATCCATGGAGAAAACGTTCTTCCTCCAGCCGCTCGGCATCGAACACCGATCTTGACATCGAGTGGTCTCTGTCGACATCGAACACCGCTCTCGACATCGAGAGGGCTCTGTCGACATCGAGCGGCGCACTCTCGACATCGAGGAGAACCTGTCGACATCGCTCTCGACATCGAGGGGCTCTGTCGACATCGAACAAGGCTCTCGACATCGAGGCGAATCTGTCGACATCGCTCTTGACATCAAGAGGGCTCTGTTGACATCGAACATTGCTCTCGACATCGAGGAGAGCCTGTCGACATCAAACATCGCTCTCGACATCGAGCAGGCTCTGTCGACATCAAACATCTCGCTCTCGACATGGAGCAGGCTCTCTCGACATCGAACACCACTCTCAACATTGAGAGGGCTCTGTCAACATCGAGCGGCGCTCTCGACATCGAGGAGAACCTGTCGACATAGCTCTCGACATCGAGAGGGCTCTGTCGACATCGAACAAGGCTCTCAACATCGAGGAGAATCTGTCGACATCGCTCTTGACATCGAGCAGACTCTGTCGACATCGAACATTGCTCTCGACATCGAGGAGAGCCAGTCGACATCGAACATTGCTCTTGACATCGAGAGGCTCTGTCGACATCGAACATTGCTCTTGACATCGAGCACAGCCTGTCGACATTGCTCTTGACATCGAGAGGCTCTGTCGACATCGAACATTGCTCTTGACATCGAGCACAGCCTGTCGACATCGAACATCGCTTTGACATCGAGAGGCTCTGTCGACATCGAACATTGCTCTTGACATCGAGCACAGCCTGTCGACATTGCTCTTGACATCGAGAGGCTCTGTCGACATCGAACATTGTTCTTGACATCGAGGAGAGCCTGTCAACAGTGCTCTTGATATCGAGCACAGCCTGTCGACATCGAACATTGCTCTTGACATCGAGCACAGCCTGTCGACATTGCTCTTGACATCGAGAGGCTCTGTCGACATCGAACATTGTTCTTGACATCGAGGAGAGCCTGTCAACAGTGCTCTTGACATCGAGAGGCTCTGTCGACATCGAACATTGCTCTTGACATCGAGCACAGCCTGTCGACATCGAACATCGCTTTGACATCGAGAGGCTCTGTCGACATCGAACATTGCTCTTGACATCGAGCACAGCCTGTCGACATTGCTCTTGACATCGAGAGGCTCTGTCGACATCGAACATTGTTCTTGACATCGAGGAGAGCCTGTCAACAGTGCTCTTGATATCGAGCACAGCCTGTCGACATCGAACATTGCTCTTGACATCGAGCACAGCCTGTCGACATTGCTCTTGACATCGAGAGGCTCTGTCGACATCGAACATTGTTCTTGACATCGAGGAGAGCCTGTCAACAGTGCTCTTGACATCGAGAGGCTCTGTCGACATCGAACATTGCTCTTGACATCGAGCACAGCCTGTCGACATCGAACATCGCTCTCAACATCGAGCGGGCTCTGTCGACATCGAATGTGGCTCTTGACATCGAGGAGAACCTGTCGACATCGCTCTGACATCGAGCGGGCTCTGTCGACATTGAACATCGCTCTTGACATCGAGCGGGCTCTGTCGACATCGAACATCGACATCGAGTGGACTCTGTCGACATCGAACATTGCTCTCGACATCGAGGAGAGCCTGTCGACATCGAACATCGCTCTCGACATCGAGAGGGCTCTGTTGACATCGAACGTTGCTCCTGACATCGAGGAAAGCCTGTTGACTTTGCTCTTGACATCGAGAGGCTCTGTCGACATCGAATATTGCTCTTGACATCGAGCACAGCCTGTCGACATCGAACATCGCTTTGACATCGAGAGGGCTCTGTCGACATCGAACATCGCTCTTGACATCGAGCGGGACTCTGTCGACATCGAACATCGCTCTTGACATCGGGCTCCATCGACATCGAGCATCAATCTCGACATCGAGCATCACTCTCGACATCAAAGAGAACCCATCAACATCAAACATCGCTCTTGACATCAAGCGGCCTCTGTCGACATTGAGCATCGCTCTCGACATCGAGGAGACCAGATTGTCAACGACTTCGCTCTTGACATCCAGCGGTCTCTGTCTACATCGAACATCGCTCTCGACATTGATGAGAACCTGCCTTATTCTGACTCAGTTTCTGCAGTGTACAAATTACTAGGCTCTTCTCCTGATTTGCAGGTGGAATATAAACTGTCCACTTTACCAACTGAAGACCTAGATACATTTGCAGACCATGTGATGAAGATGATGGCAGCCTTAGGCATAGAAACTAATGTCGAGACACCTGACACCTGAGATAGAAGACCCAGTGTACAGCAACATCTATTCTACTAACGGTAGCAACTACCAGGCAATTATGGTGAGGTATCAGTTATCCCTAACTGGAAAGTTAGGGAACATCTGTGATTACCTCCCAGAGGAAAAGAGAGACTTGGCAAGGGTACTACAAGCGGAGGTCATCAGTATGGCAACCCTGCAGATGAATAACGCCAGACACCAAACTGATTGCCATGTCAGGTCTCTGATTAGTACCATCTCACTTGGACGTCATGTATGGCTAACATCAAATGTTAAAGCTCACATAGAAGACCTGTTTGATGAGGAAGGTCTATTCCATGAGAATATGGATGATTCTTTGGACGCAGTCCAAAAGGCTAGGGTCAATGCCCAGAAGATGAGTTTCAGTACACTGCCAAGGCATAGGCAGTACAAGCCGTGACAGTGGAATAGGTTCACATCTTCCACAGCTCCTTTTCAACCTCTTTTTAAATGGGAGGACAAGATGCATGTTCACATGATAGTCAGTCTGCAGGACTAAGGAATGCTTCCCGCAGTTTCATTACCAAGGCCCTAAGAAAGCCAAGTCTTCCATGAAACAGAGTTTCTTGACTCCTCTCGAATTTTAGAGGACTTGGCGACTACATTGGCCTTGACAAATACACAGGACACGACGACTGGCTGGTCGTCTATTCATCCAGACTACGTCTTCAGTCTGCACTTCAGACAACCTTGTCCATGCTCGATGATCTCGGCTTATGTCTAAACATCAAAAAGTCAGTCCTCGATCCTGCAAAGGAACTGAATTTCATAGGAACAGTTCTCAATCCAAAGGATGGCTGGGCATTTCTACCTCAAGACAGAGTAGACAAAATACTTACCATCTCGGAATGCCTGTACCGAGCTCCTTTGTCCTCAGTAAGGTTGATCCAACGTCTTCTCGGCCATATGGCATCAACTGTGCAAGTAATGCATTATGCCCACCTTCACATGAGAACTCTTCAAAACTGGCTTATCCGCTCCTTTGACCTGCAAAGACAGGCACCTTCCACTCACCTCACCATTCCATGGAACACCGAAACATCTTTGTTGTGGCGGATGAGCAAGAGCGTTCTCATCAAAGGAGTGCCTTTTCATCCACTAACTCCGAGGGTTCTGACAACAGACGCCTCCCTCCTGAAATGCGGAGCGCATTGTGCAGGCCACGTAGCTTAAGACACGTGGAACTCTGTTGAGTGCAAGATGCACATCAGTATGTTGGAGTTGATGGCAGAGTGGAATGCCATGAAGGCACTAGAGTCTCTTCTTCACAGCCAACACACCCAGGTTGTCTCAGAAAACATGACCATTGTAGCCTACCTCAACAAAGAGGGTGGAACGAGGTCGATGCAACTCACAAGGCTGACCCTCAGAATTTTCAACTGGACAATTCCAAGACCCATGTCTCTCATGGTGCTTCGCATCGCAGGAAAAAACAACACACTAGCAGATACTCTAAGCAGAGTCTCCATGCAGTCACACGAGTGGCAACTGGATGCAGAGATTCGCAGTTGAATTTTCTCAATCTGGGGTCAACCGAAAGTAGATCTTTTTGTCACTTCCAAAAACATGGCCTACCATCTTTTTTGCAGCAGGGCAACATCGGATCCCAATCTCATCACAGATGCCTTCATGATGAAATGGGCGGGTCATCTGTATTACATGTTTCCACCTCTTCCTCTGTTGATGTGAGTCATCTCAAAAATCTGGAGGGACAGAGCAGACTGCATTCTTGTAACACTGTGGTGGCCACGGCAACCATGGTTCCCCCAGCTCCTGCACCTTTCCGAAGGAGAATACCAGTTGCTCCCGATAGTGCCAACACTGCTAACTCAAGCTCAAAGCAACATCCAGCACCCAGATTTGGATAGCCTAGCATTAATGGCATGGCAGATTCGATTATTCTAGCCCAAGACTTACCGTCACCGTTACAAACTGTCCTGCAAGCTGCCTACAAGCCGTACACGAGAGCATCTTATGCTAGGAAATGTAAACAAAATCTTAAATCCTGCACAGTACAAACTGTACTAGAATATTTGCATGCTCTGATGGTGTGAGGTTTAAAATCATCCTCCATAAGGGTATACTTGGCAGCAATTTCAGCCATTAAGCCTTATGTTACCTCGGGGTCAATCTTCACACATCCGTTGGCGAAACCTTAATTTTGAAAGGCTTGAAGAACATCATTCCTCCAATCAGGAATTTGGTGCCAGGCTGGAATCTGCCTCTGATGCGGCGTGCACTGACTCAGAAGACTTTTGAACCATTAGCAACTATTGATCACAGGTTTCTCACATGAAAGACGAGAAGATCTGGCGAGCTCTGTGCACTCACAGTAGACTCACCTTATATGGTGTTTCATAAGGACATAATAGTCATCCGTCCAGATCTCAATTTACTACCAAAAGTGGTTTCAGACTTTTCATACAGGGCAGGACATAGTGTTGCCAGCGTTTTTTCCAAAACCCATCTTCTGACATAGAGCAGAAAATGCATACACTGAATGTCCGGCATGCCCTAGCATTTTATAAAGAGCGAACAGCTTCTTTTCGACAAACAAATCAACCATTTGTATGTTATGGTGGCAAATCCCCAGGTCTTTCTGTTTCAAGGCGGAAATTTGCCAAATAGATAGAAGTTATTACATTGGTATACCAGCTTTCATGCAAGCAGTTGCCAGGCCCAGTAAGGGCACATTCTACCCGAACACAGTCAACATCCGTGGTGTTTGGGAAAGGCCAAAGCTCTATAGAGCAGCAACCAGGGCCGCTCCATCGACATTCATCAAGCATTGCAGACTTGATATTTGAGCTCGGGCTGTGAACACCTTTGGAAGGGTGGTTCTATAATCGGTATTGCAGTGACCAATGCCGCCATCCCACCACCGGGTGGATCAGCTTGTTACTCTGCCCATATGTGTGATGCACAGAGACCACGAAGAAGAAGGACAGGTTGCTTACCTGTAACTGTAGTTCTTCGAGTGGTCATCTGTGCAGTCACACAACCCACCCATCCATCCCCGCTTGGCGTCATTATCGATTTCAATGGACCTGCCAGTGGACACTGGGTGTGTATTGCTCCAATTCATGTCATTTCTAAATGATAATGGTTGTGGTTTTTTTGGTATTACTATAAAAGGGAATGTCAATACCAACAGTGAGTATCTCTCGGTTCATGGGGCCGCAATAGGCGGTCTCAGAGGAACTGAGGGAATGGGCGGGAGCCGCGCTAAGGAGCACGCGCGAGGGGGAGGGGCTCCCGCCCAGTCTACCTCAGCTTTAGAATTTTCCGGAACGGTCTCAGCGCAGGCGCAGAGCCCATATGTGTGACTGCACAGATGACCACTCGAAGAACTACAGTTACAGGTAAGCAACCTGTCCTTTTGACCTACCTTACAGGGTTGTTGTAGGGATTCCTGAGATAACATATGTGAAATATTTTAAACACTGAAGCACTACATAGAAATACTGTGACATGTTGTAAGTGTTTCTATGCCTTTGGCCCAAAACCTTTCAAGTAAGGCAGAAACAGACCTAATACAGGATAATATTCTTGTGAAATATGCCTACAACAGCTGCTGAGGACATTTCAGGTTTGCTGTTAGCTTATGAAGTGTATCCTTGTTCTGTATTAGAAACTTGATGCACCCCAGGGACCTTATAGGTGCAAGACTTTCCTTATCCTAAATGGGTTTGGCCTTGACTGAGATTTTAAGTCAGATTTCTAACTTACTGTACAGGAAGAGGCTGTTGGTTTGCATTCCATCTTGGTACCTGCCAAGTTCATAGCCCTGGTTATCTCAAACAGCAAGGGCCTTTCCAGATTATCAGTTCTTAGAACAAATGCTCAGTTGTTGTTGTTACTACTACTACTACCACCACCACCACCACCACCACCATCATCATCATCATCATCATCATCATCATCATCATCATCATCATCATATTTATTAATCGCCCATCTGGCCAGACAACCGGCCACTCTGAGCAATGTACAATTGCTTACTTGTGCAGGATCCAGTTACCTGTTCACAAGGAATTGCTTCTGTTTGGGGACTATATTTTCCCAGCACTCAAACCACAATATTTAATCTTGTTAAAATGCTGTTCTTTCCCCAGCTAGCAGGGACATAGCATAGGAGTGCTGTCTAGGAAGTGGTTGCATGAGCATCACAGGCACCTATTAGATGAGAAGCAACACAATTTGAACCTCACCCTCACTCCTGCATGTCAGTGCCATGTTGTGTCCCTTTCAACAGTACTCAGCCTGAAAAGAGAGAACTAGCCAAAGAGGGGGCTTAGACGGAATTTCTAAAACTGATTAGTTTCAAGATGATACTGATGGAGAATCTTCATGTCAGGTTCACTGACTTCGAACTTTAGCTGGACTCACTTCAGAGGAGAAACTGACAGCTGCTTCTCCCATTTTAGTGTTGAGACTACTCAGCTGCAATTTAGTTTTTATCTTTGATTTTTCTCTCTCCTTTGCCAACTCTCTGAGTTGCCAGCTTGTGATGTCTCTCCCTTCATATTGTGATGTCTCTCCCTTCATATTATTGCAAAAGGCTCCCTATTCCTCTTCGTTCCCTCAGCTAAAACGATGGTTCCTGCTTTGGTCATCTCCCACCCTGGCTACTGCATCCTCTGGCCCAACCCTGGCCAAAACTCTGCTGCCAAAATCATTCACCTTTCCTGTCACTCAGATCGAGCAATACCCTTCCTCAGATCCCTTCACTGATGTTTCATCCTCTTCCATATCCAGTACAAACTCTTTTTCATCACCCTGTCTTTTGACATTGCTTCTCATTACATCCTTGTTTGTGACCTCCAAATGTACCATCCTAAGACCACACCACCACAGAAGTATCTTGCAACCTATCACAACTCCACCCATTCTCCTTTGCTTCCCCGACATAAGAACATGTACATGGAGCCTCTAGATTATTTTCTGTGCCCACATTCTTCTCTCCCTCCTTTATATTAGGTTTTAAGTTCTTTGGGGTAAGCACCTTCTTATTCTTGTCTTTGATAAGTGTATCATATGACAGATGGCACTGTATAAATATAGTAAGTTTTTCTTAAATTTCCCCTGCAATCTTTCCCCCTTTAATTTTTTTTTGGCACTTCTTTTCTCCTGCAGTGGAGGACACATTGGGGGGGTGGGGTGGGGTGCCCCCACTCCATTATATGTGATCTGAATATCTTGCTTTTGGCTTTAAATCAGGAAGTTAAAACACCCTAGTGGGATGATTTGAATGGATTTTCTCTATACAATCTAATACCTGAGGATCAATATGGGTAGAATAGTCACAGTTTGAAGACAAATAGCTAACCCAATGAGTAAAATGCTGAGCAAAATGTCTGCCTTCCTCCTATTTTAAAATGTTGCTGTAAAATAAGAAAAAAGACACTTGAGTACGGTAATTGATCGCATTACACAAAGTCATGTTTCTTTTACTTCCTTCCTATACTCATCTTGGGCTCCTCCTTCAGTTTGTTCCTGCCTTTCACCCAGGACAGAGCTCTCCTTTTCACTCTATTTCTTTCTGGAGCCATGTCTGAGTTTACCCTTCCTTAGAGCCAGTGTGACATAGTGGTGAGGGACTGAGATTCGGGTTCTAGTCCCCCCTCAGCCATGAAACTCACTGGGTGACTTTTGGCCAGTCACTGACTCTCAGCCTAACCTACCTCACAGGGTTGTTGTGAGGATAAAATGGAGAGGAGGAGGATTATGTAAGCTGCCTTGGGTTCCTTGCAGGAAAAAAGGTGGGGTATAAATGTAATAAATAAATAAATAAATAAAATTATCTTACTGTTTTTTCCTACCTGTCTCTCAGCAGCAGGCTGATAGTCATTGTGCTGTAGCTGTTCCAAGAAATGTCAGAGACTAAGATCTCATGCACCTGTTACTCCTTTTCTCTCTCACACACTTCCAGAAACAGCCTTGGCTAAATGGTAATACCTTGTTCACACCATTTTGCTCCTTTCTGAGAGAGCTCTGCACACAGGCTGGGAGATCTGGATACTGAGCTTGAGAGCATTACATGGATTAATAGAAATGGTGTTCTGAACCCATCTATTGATTCAAAGCTGCCTTTAGATCAGGCTGATACAGCTGCTCAGAGTTTTTCTTTGTCTTCACAGGACTCGCTGCCGGAGAAACTGGCTGTCCATGAGAAAAACGTCAAAGAATTTGATGCCTTTGTAGAGACTTTACAGTAAAACTGAGCCCCTTCAACAACAGCACTGAAGTTCCTCTTGGACACCTGGGAAAAGAAAGCCCATACTTTCTGCCTTTCTTCCCTTAGTGTCATATTCTGTCCCACACCACTACCCCCATTTAGTAGGCACTGATTGCTTTGCTCTGTCAGATAAAGAAACAATGGTGTATATTTCTTTGAACTTGGCCTTGGGATGGATGTGACTCACTTTCCTCCCACTTTGGGTTTCATATCTAATACAGGGCATTAGGAAACAAGAAGATCACGCTCTTTCCCCTTCCATTCTCTCATCTGAGTTGAGAGGCTTCAGTACTGCTTCCTCTATCAACAAGATGATAGGATCTGGTTTCCAGAGGTCATTTTTTTCACTTGGATCTTCAATATCGCCAAGCAGAAAGAACTCTGAATATAATCGTCTTGGAAGCATTGGATAGAGTCTGCTAGTGTGAGTTCAAAATACCAGCTTTGCAAAATTGGCCTCTCCTCAGTGAACGCAACTAAGATATTAGGCAAGGGGCAAATCATCACCTTTCACGCCCTAAACAAGACAAACACATCTATGTGTGGGAAATAGGAAGTGAGGGGTCCAGTCTCCCTTCCTGATGCAGTTGGGAATTAATTTGCAGAAGCTGAAAGAAGTGCTTTTCATGTATTACCCGCCAAGAGAGAGAGTGTCAAAACATTAGCTCCACAAGGCCACAGGTCTGTGGCATTTGGAGAAGATTCAGAGTTCATAGGCTCTGCTTACCATCAGTAGCTGTAAATATGAATTAGGAATCCTAATTCTCTAGGGTTATTTAATTAGGGGTCTTTAGTCCAAAGTTATCTCCCCCAGATGTTGCTGCTCTATAAGATAAACAAGAAATATTTATTACTCTAAAGGAAACCTATATTTAAAGAAAAATTCTATGTGATGTTTTCACTTTGTTACACAGCCATATAGGCTGCTCTGTCATTTGTCACTGCAAGAGTTCTGTACCAAACAACCCTGTTCTCTTTTCTTCCTCCCCTACCCCCAACCTCATTCTGCAGGGTAAACCATAATATGTATTTTGAAAAACAGATACGGTTATTCTGGGAAAGCAATTTCTTCTGGGGACTGAGTTGATTTCCATTCTGCCCTGTTGGGGTCCATGGATGTCATAAATAAAATGCACATGTTGGTACAGTGAACTTGCAGGGAGTTTCTAAAAAGCTGGGTTCTGACAGGCTTGTAAAATAAGCTCGCTGTGATCTGGAGTCAGCTAGAAAGTAGCTTATTCATAGAAGCACAAGAGATTTGTGGTACTTGTTTTAATCAGCTGGGTTTTGATTGGCTAAAAGTTTATTTTTGTAATGAAGCTAGCCATTAAGCAATGTGATTGGCTGGCATTGCTGTGTGTTTGATCTGCCTGATCTGTATCCTTCACCAAATATGGGGAAGGGAAGAGACAAGATACTAAGCATGAGCTCAGGGATTAGCTGGACTCTGGGCACAACTCCTTCCTTCTTGCTATCAAAAACCAGGCTGCAATCCTGTGCAAACTTTCTTGGGAGTAAGTCTCATTAGACTCTGTGGAACTTATGTCTGAGTAAACACATTTAGGATTGCACTGTAAGATGCTGAAAAAAGACCATTTTTATCTCCTCCCTGCTCCTGCCTGTTATCTTTGACACTATTTCTTATGACTGTGGGGACTTTTTAGACTTGAAAGACCTTTAGTTTCCTGATTAAGATCGTGAGATGTTAATTTCCTGCATTACACACCTCCCTTCTTTAAGATGAAAGAGCTGGGGTGTGTGTGTTGTTCTTTTAAAAAGCGACAGCAATTGTCTAACCATGTAGCCTCTGGAGCTTTCTAACCCCTGCTGCTGCATAGAAATGAGCTGAAGATTAAATTTCTTGCCTGCTAGCATGTTGATGTTTTGCGTTACTAACTGAAATTGTGAGATATTATGTAGACTCAAAAGTGGCATTTTAAATTTGTATTCAAAGCAGTTAGTGGAGATACTATTACATGCCATTGGTCCATGAAAAACACAGTCAAACCCAGCTTGTGACCAAAATTACTATACTAGGTATTTTTCTGCCAGGAGTGATATTAACATAAAAACTACCACAAAAGCCTCCCAGTGAATCTGCCAGAGAGTAATGCCACAAACCTTAGTTATGATGTCTGCATGATCTCGAGCCTTAGTCCCAAACCCTTTAGCCTTCTAACCAGTCTGGAATGTGAATACAAGGAAATTGGTATTCCTTGTGTTACCTGCAAGGTGTCAAATGATTTGTCCAAAACCAGTTAGTGATAGTACTGATGTAGAGCCAGCCCTTCTTGTCTAAGCAGGTTAGCATTACAGCATTAACGATGCTGTACAAGAGAATGTGTTCAGATAAATGACTGCATGGAACATCTGGCCACCTTCTGATCAGTAAATTACTTGCAGAAGTCCTGATTCTGCTGTGATGATTAAGTGAAGTTTCCTTCACTTTTCTACCTGCCACCTATGTAGAGCTTACTAGATTGCTGGGTTGTTTTTTGTGCACCTTCCCATTGATTACTCATTCTGTGTCACAGTACTGCTGCTCTCTAGTTCTTATCTTCACACTGAAATGCTATGATGCTTAAGGGAAGTTAGCTACAATTACTTTTTGTTCAGATTGTCTACTGTCTGTACAATTTTAGACCAAGGTCACAACTTCTGCATTGAGGAATAGAACTACCATGTAGGTACTGCTGTTGGTATTCATTTACAATGGATACTGAATATACAGAGCTGCTTGGTTTTTCTTATACCAAAGTACAAACTTTCTATGTGATTTTCTGAGTCTTAGTACTTTGCTCATTCTAAGAGTAAATTACTCCTTAAGTTCTACTTGTTAATTTACTAGCCTAGATCAGTCCCACTATGGGATAGATTCAGCTTTTGCAGACTCTCAAAGAAAGATATCTTACTGACCACCTACTTGGCAATGTACTGCTATAAATGAGAATTTATACATAACTGGCAACTTACAAATGCTTTGGTTGAAGGGAGAAGGGTCCTGAACTACATTTATTTGGTAATGATTTTCAGAATACTTCAACATGTATTCATATAATTTCAAATAAAACTTTTATGTATGTTACTCTTAATTCAGCTGTCAGTCAGAATCCCTCAGTTCACACTGTACATGCGTAATCACCATCTTTCCTACTGAAAAGACAAATTTTAACAGGACAAGTGGTACAGCTGCTAAAAAGTGAAAAATCAACTCTTCAGCTGCTATTTCTAAGTACTTGCTTTACATGTTACCTTTTCACAGCACACTGTGTTTACTCAGAAGTATGCCCCTGTGAGTTGAGTGGAACACTAAAGTAAACATGTTTAGGACTACAGCTTTATTGTCTTATGTGCTAAAACTACCATCGGAGGGCAACACATGTATGTTTTGAAATGTATTTACACCACTGTAAAAGGTGTTAACATGAGGTAGAGATGCAATTGGTGTACGTTCTCTGTTACATCCATCCACTGTAGCTCTACTGTTCTTTCCACTAGAGAATAGAAACCCGAGGGGATGCATAGGCCACCTCCCCATGTTGACAGGGAAGAAATGAAGAAAAACTTACTGCATGCAGCTGAATGTGATTAGTTTCTCTACAGACCTTCCCTGTAGGGGGGGAGGGGTTGGTGGTGGAGCCAGCTCTATATCCCCTTCCATGGTTACTACTCTCTAATGCCTGTAGGGGGGGGTTGTCTCCCATGAGCTACATTGATGGCTATGGAGAAGCACTGCTCTAGCCTGAAAATGTTGGTAAACCAACATTTGGATGACCTAATGTTGGATGACCTAATCCAAGATCACCTTTTGAACTGAATATAAGTACCACATCCACAGAATAAAAGAGAATTTGCTACTATTCATCCTCTTTTAAATAACAATGTGGGTAGATGGGTGATCCAGAACAGGAGAAAAATAAGCAACCATCTAATAGGGAGAGAGGAGTAGCTTTGCTGGTTTTTACACTTGAGAACTAAAGAATTTTAAAAGCCCCTAAACTTTAAAAATTCAGAAACTGGTGTGGATAGGGGAGTTCATTAAAACTGCTTGAGTGCCATTTATTTATTTTTGCAGAAAGGCAGGACAGCAATAAAATAGTTGGATTGCTTATTTAATCAAATATCCATTAGGGCATGGCAACACTCTCACAGCTACATTAGTAATGGATGCACTGTCAGAAGCTTGGGGAAGTCAACAAATGAGACATGCAAATTGATTGTGCAATAAACTGATCATGTAGAAAGGCTCAGAAAATTGGCTTCGTGCAAAATTAGTTTGTGCACATTGTTTACAGAGTGTCCTGTTTCTGCAGTCAGCATCTTAAATAAGGCTTACTTGGTATCAGTTGGGTTACATTAATGGGTGAAACACAAAGTCATAATTATGGCCTATTGAAATAAATAGGACACATTAGTCACAACTACCGGTAAATTGTCCCAGTAATTTCAATGGGACTTAAGCATGAATAACTTACTTTGGAACACAGCCACTTTGTCATTTATGCAGCTAGTATACGAACTACTGGCAGCACAGATCTCAGGTAGAAAGTCAAAATTGGGAGCAATGTCAAATTAAACAGCCTCATCTCCTTTCCTGTTACTTTTATAGGTGGGCTATGTATCATTCCTTGTTAAGAGCTGTACTCCATTGGACTTCCACCTAGTGGGGTTATGACCCACCAGGGGCTCAACCCAACCCCAGCTGGGTTGTATCAACAATATCACCAACATTTTCATCTCTGGAACCTACCGTATTTTTCGCTCCATAAGATGCACCCCCCCCCTATAGGGGGAAATGTCTGTGCGTCTTATGGAGCGAATATTGTTAAAAAAAAATTTTTTTTTTTTAACTTACCTCTGTGTGCCTCCAACTGGTCCAGAGAAGAGCGGAGGGCTCCTGGGTGGGGCGGGGCAAGCCCCCGCCTCTCAGCTGATTCCCCACGGAACAGCTGATTTTTTTAAAAAAAAATTATTATTATTATTTACTTTGCTGGTCTGGGGAAGAGCGGAGGGCTCCTGGGTGGGGCAGGGCAAGCCTCCGCCTCTCAGCTGATTCCCCACAGAATAGCTGATTCAAATATTTATTTATTTTTTAACGTGCCGTATGGTAAGTGCGTCTTATGGTCCGGTGCGTCTTATGGAGCGATGCGTCTTATGGAGCCACAAAGGCTACTCAATACATCTATAGGTTTGCTGGAAAACAGGCTCATTCAATAATCGTATTCTGTTCAAAAATGAGATTTGCAGAGTACACTTACGACACAAACTTATAAATTGTTCATATCAAACATAACCACCTGAGCCTAGTTCATGCAAGCATCCTGGCATGGTATGCTATAGTGATTCAAATATATTCAAAATGGCACTAGATCCCCACTGAGGGGCCCACCCAAGATCTATGGCTTATATTCAAGCATGTATCATTTTAAACTAGCTAATGTATTTCTTGGAAGGAGGTCATATTTCCAAACCAGTATAATTAATATCTTTATTCTTACTAGAGTGATGTGATCCCATATTGCAAAGTACCTTCATGCCCAGTGTACTTAAGTCTGAGCCTGGTTTGGTTAGAAAAAGAGCAGATTTATTTATAACTCTCATTAATGAGCTTGGTAGAGACAGGGAACTGGCAGCTTGTGAGCCATATCTAGAACCCAGTTCAATTTGTGTGTCCCCCACCCCACCCTATACCAGGTGGGACATGAAACTGACAAGCACTCTTCCTCTACCCAAGTAGGGTCATCCTTCACATTACATGGGGAGAGGCCTGTGCCACAGTCTTTATCTTGGGAAACTGGACCCTCCCCAGTTTCCTCTTTGGAGGCATAATGGTATCACTGGCTAGGAAAGGATCAACTGCCAAGAGCACAGGCTGGAGAGGTTAGTGAACTGAGCTCTTCAGTTATTAAACCTAGCCTCATCCATCAGCCAAAGAACCAAAGGCCACTGGGAGGCTACACCCCTGCCTCCTAGGAATATCATCAACCTGTTCCTATATATTGGACAGAGAACAGCTGCAGGGAGCTTGCTTTGCCCTTCCCGGCCAAAAAGAACGCCTATAAGGAAGTTGTAACAAAGAACTAGTGCTTGAGTTTGGTCTTTTCTTCCTCCCTCCCTATCCCTTTTCATCTTGTGTCATGTCTTCTAAATTGTAAGCCTGATGTTTTAATAAACAAACTATATGAACTATAGCAGAGGCAACTATGAAGCAACAGTCCTGCTAGACAAGCAGCAGCAGCAGCACTGGATAAAAGATGGGGACAGTCCTGTGGGTGGTGGCTGACTTACACCTACTAGATCAGGGAAGCTGAGCCTCCTTGGGTTCCTCCAAGGGGCGGGACCCAGCCTCCAAGCTCCACCCCTGGGGAATTGTTATCTCCAATCTCAGACTGGAGATAACTGCGGGTGGCAGGGAACTCAGCCAGCACTGAAAAGAGTGGCCACTCTTCCCAGCGCCAGCAGAGTCCTTTTGTGTAGCACACACCACCCCTATGGGGACAGAGTGTGCTGCATGAAGCACAGAGGAAGACAAACTGGACAGAGGGGCAGAGCAATGACGCAAGGGGGGGGCAATTCACCCCCCCCCCAAGATATGGTTCTGCACCTCTGTACTAGATAGTACTAAACTGGACAAAGGCAGTAATGAGCTCA
Source organism: Shinisaurus crocodilurus (assembly GCA_021292165.1). Taxonomy (NCBI): domain Eukaryota; kingdom Metazoa; phylum Chordata; class Lepidosauria; order Squamata; family Shinisauridae; genus Shinisaurus; species Shinisaurus crocodilurus. The sequence goes on from CM037876.1 coordinate 242,098,936, forward strand.
GGGATGAACAAACCATCTTTTCTTGAAGAGGATTATTTCAACATGTACTATATCCTTGAGCAAGCACCAGGTGCATAATACTAATCAGATTCTCTTGCTAACTATTTCCAAAACAAGTTGGAGAAATACACAAAGATCTGATATTGGCTTTGGGTTTTTATTGAAGTACAAAAAGTGCAAACTGTGAAATACAAGATTGGTACCATCAGAAGGAAATAAACATGGGTATGTGAATTAATGTCACAGTAAAAACCCCAGCCCTGCTCCCAATAAACATCAGCCATGAGAATGAAAAATACAGGGAATAACAGCAACAAAAAGCAAAGCTGTAATCTGTGCAGAAGGACCCCGGAAACAGAGCAAGCAACCAGGGGCCATTTGGCCATGAAAGATCTCTGCCTAGTCAGCAAAGAGTGTTACTGTAAGGCATCCTCAGCAACAGCTGCATCACCCCAAAGCTATTTTCAGTACAGACACAGGACTGACTGCTAGAGCTGAGGGCACAGAATGTGTTCAGGGGGTTCCAAGACACCAACAGGCATTATCAGGCAAGCAAGGGATAAAGTGGAGATGGAGCACTCCACCCACAGAAGCACTGTGGTCAATATCTAACATGGAAGCCAAGCAGCAAGGGGGCCTCAGACAGGTGTCCACTGGAGGGGCACAGACAGAATGTAGCCATGACCATCCAACCAGCTATCAGTCTCTTTTACAAGAGGAGGGAAGGATGTAACTGGTCCCATGACATGCTGGTCCTCTAGTGATTCCAGCTGCCTGCTTAGATGCCTACCACTCTAATTCAGACAGCACACATCAGCAATCAAAACTTGGAGGGGAATGTAGTGCAAAGCAAACTGGCAAAGGCCCAGACTCAGACTTAAGGTGCAGTCAGGTCCAGCATACAGCTCCACAGACCAGCCACAGTGGTAACAGATTTAGAAAAGGCAAAATGAGAAGAAAAATAATAATGAGGCAAAGCAATCATATGTTCCAGACTTCCAGGCAGCTCCAGCAAAGTGAGGAAAGTAACGGAGCTATTTACATGGGCTCACTTCCAGAGTTTTGCGAGTGCACATTCACTGTGTGCAGTTCCTAGCAATACAGAGTTGCTCAATGTGACAGTGGGGGGGGAAAAACCACATACTCAGGAGTTTGAAATGTGTGGAATTAACAGCTATGGCAATACTTACCCAAAACATTATGCTTACTCCCTGCCTGACCTGAGACTTGTTTCCAGGGCTACACCAGCCTTGGCTACACTGGACTGAAAGAAGTCCAGGCGTTAGTGTTTGGGTGTAGTGGCTGAACCTGTAGCCCTGGGGCGTCAAGTACTTGGGCCTTTACTTTTCTAGTCTGTTTCCGTGAAAAACACTTGTTTTTCCTTCCTGCCTGGGAACTTTGAAAAAGGACAAGGAAACTTACAACCCTTCAGCTTGGAATCGGAACCTAGCCTCTACTCACCATGGCACATCACAAAAGACAGATTAGGCAGTGGCTGTCAGCAAGGCACCCCATCGGGCTCATGGGCTTCTAAAATGTGAAGCAATGAGGCCAATGACGGTGCAGCTTCATCAACAGGCCACTCCTCATTTAACCATGCTAAATTGTGTTCTATGCCAGAGACACTAGAAGGCAAGGGCTCTTGAAGACCCCATAACTTTTCACTTCCTCAATTAGCATTCCTGATTAAAGGTCCTTGTGATTCAGCTGAACAGGAAAACAGAACTCCAGCACCTCCACCTCCCAAGAGCAGTATGTGTTGCTCCAGGCTTGAAACTAAGATTCTATTCTGTCAGGCTTACCACTGTCTACAACACAGACTATGCAGGATGATGATCTTTCTCCAACTTGCTCACCATCCCCTCATTTCAAACACCTTGGTTTGCCATCCTCAGTCACCTGTTTTTGGAATCCTTCAGCCAATTCACTGGACATGGCTGAGCTGTGGGCATGGATCATCTCAGTGCATTTGTTGGTACTCACTGACTGTTTGTCACTTCAAACCACAGCACTGTCCTTTATTTAGTTTTTAAAATAGCAGCCAATTATGCATTTACAAAACACATTCTTGCTGTCTTCCCTGTAACCTAATTGGGAGAGGAGGATACAGGTTCTGGGCAGGTATAAAAAGCACTGCTGAGTTCTCTATATATAACTTTGTGAACTCTAAACCTGCTTTTCTACAGGATCAATTTATGAGCTGGGTGTGGACAAAATAGCCACAAGACAGCTGGCAGTAAGACATCATGAAAATGTACCCTTACAATTTTATTTAAAAGCAAAGGCTGCTACAGGTCAAATAAGAAACTGCTATTTTATAAAAACAAGATTGGCTTAGAGCATCTGTGCTTCAACAATGGCTGCGGCCTGGTTTAGAGCCCAGACTGGATCAACTTCCTGGTCTGAAAGGAGAACAGTTCAGATGGGCAAGAGACTAGCTAGCTATACTGAAGGGTTACATCAATGTTTAGGTTAGAGCAAGGGACAGCAATGCTTCATACCTCCATGTTCCAAGGAAACCAAGGGTGCATCAAAGCCGTTCTGGCAATGTTAGAGAAATACATTTGAGCCCAACAAGGTAGAGTCTTTGAATGAGAAAGCTCACCCTTCCCCAACTATGGCACAAGAGAGCCCAGCATATAGGGCAGGGTGGTTCCTGTGTAAGGATTGGCCTCACCCATCAGCCTTTTGCTTGAGGACTCTAATCCCAATGGACAGATAACTGCAGCAAGGGACACAGATGCCTGTCAGTACATATGGTGGCTGTGCTTTAGTCACAGGAATGGGCAGTGGTTAATCTGGGCTTTGACAGTTTGGGGAACTAATACCGCCAGGGCAGACATCCCCTGCATGATCCCTACTAACTTCTGGGTCAGGAGGAAGCCCCCCTTTCCCCGCCAAACCAAAGAAATACAGGGCTGTTCCCACTTAAAAGAGAAAGGCTCATTGGCAAGGTCAGTTTGGGAGCGAAACCCTGCTGGCAGAGACAGTCTCCTACAGGGGGCACTGCAGAGAAGTGGGTTCCATAATATTAGAGGGAGATAACCTTATAGTAGCAGGGGAATTCGAACAGCGCCTAAAACAAGTGGCAGAGCTCCTTGAAATGTACAAATAGCTTTCTAGGCACTAAGAGAAGTGAGCACTCTCAGGACAGTGCAATCTTCTCTTATGGCCCAGCTTTGCCCTAGAACTGCAAATCCATTCTTCCATCAAGGGCAGAAGGCTGGTTCTGCTGCCTTCAAAAAGAGGAATGCTCAGGACTGCCTGACTTGTGTACATGTGGAGACCCAACATGGGCCAAAGAAGAGAAACTAAGTTTCCTTCCTGCCAAAGGGCCACTGCAGCAACATGTATTAGTCCAGATCACATAGGCATCAATAGGTTGGAATTCTACTCAGGTCCAAGGAGAACCATTTGATGGGAACAACTTGGGAAAGGAAGGGAACTTAAGCAATTAAGAGCAGTCTGGTCACTAACATTCTAGACAGGACAGCCAAGGCATTTTTAGAGATGGGGAGGCCTGCTTCCCACCCCACGTGATCCTCTCTCTCTCTCTCTCTCTCTCTCTCTCTCTCTCTCTCTCTCTCACACACACACACACACACACACACACGACTGCAATATCCCCAAGCCCTCTTTCACTCTGCTCATCACCTGGAGCTTCCCCAGACTTGGCCATGGCTCCATAACAAGATAAAAGGGAAGGAGAGGGAAGGTGGTAGTCACAGTGGACACAGGGTGTGCTAGCACAGGGAGGCTCTAGATCAAGCCTCCAGGTTCTGGAAAAGCTCCCTCTGGTTGTCAAGTAGGAATCTGGTGAAGGTGTTGATAGGATTGATGGCTTTGAGGGTCATAGCTGCATCCTTGGCCCACAGCAGGTTTGGGCCAAAAACTACTGCCAGGTTAGCATTGGTCATTTTGTTGATGTCACTGTTAGCAGAAACCTAGATGCAATGGAAGGAGAGAGAAAGAAAAGACTCCAGTCACTTTAAAAACAAACAGGTCTTTGATTCTGCCCTTCCCAATTACTCACCGCCTAGTGAACTCTTATGTTCTACCTATGGAAAACTCTAGGATTATATCCCCATAGCAAAAAAGGAGATCCCAAGCAAGCCACACATGAAGAGTAGCCTTGCAGAGAATATGGACACAAGAATTCTTGTTATTTTACAGGATGGGACACATACCCCTCAACTCTTTACTTCCATTGCTTAATGACATAAACCTACCTTTCACCTATTCCTTGTCTTATCATTTATGTTCCAAGACTTTGGGGAGCAAAATTATTAATTTGAGACAGCAAGTGGTGGTCGATGTCACAAGTCAGACTCCTGGCTGTCATGTTTATCTCTCTCAGTAGGGGAGGGCATTCAGGAACATAAGAAAAAGGCCTCCTAAAAGGAGACAATGGGCTGGATCGCACGACACAACAGCCCATCATGGGTTATTGAACCCATGAGACTGCAGCATTTGTGGCTGCCATTTTACATACCCAACATCCGCTTGAGGGTTGTCATGTCATGTGAACCTAGCAAGCGTGGATTACAAAAGGGTTATGCATAACTCTAGCACAGACCATGGGTTATGCGAGGGCTATTTAACCCATGCTCCCTGGATTCACACAACAACCCCCGAGTGGGGTTTGGATATGCAAAGTGGCGCTCATGGGCACTGCAGTTCATCATGGGTTAAATAACCCACGACGAGCTGTGTCATGTTTTGTGAACAAGGTCAGTTTTCCTTTCTTTTTTTTCTTTTTCTGCTCCCAGATATTTTTCTGCTCCATCCATTCACGGTGCTAAAGTTCCTTTTTACTGCCTTTATTCACTTTTATATTATGTACTCCACAAAATTCACAACTTCCATTTAATTACTATAGTTAATAGCCATTGACAGACATGCGCTATTAATTTTTGTAGACTCCCTTTAAAGCAATCTAGGCCAATTGCCATCTCCACATCTTGTGGGAGTAAATTTGAAAAATTAAGGCATGAATTGTGTGAAGAAGTGGTTCGAGGGATCTCACCCGCACAAGGAAGGACACCAGCGAACAAAGCACTTGATAATTTTCCTCTGGAAGAGTCTGGAGTGTTTTACGAACAATATCTACACGCTTTTCTTCCTCCACACCTGAAAGGAAAACCAGTAAGGCATGTGCACCAGCAAACAAGATTCTAGCTTGCATGGGGAGAAATGGCTTGCAGAGGGGGGTGCAATTTGCCAGGCAGCAGGAGCTCCATTATACTGCCGTGGGTAACAGCCTTTTGTGAGAAAGCAGCATAACTCTGGGTGGGGCAGATCTGGAGGAGTTTCCTGCTATGGGATCAGGACTGTCTTGGTAGCCACTCACTGTAGAAGTTGACAACGTCATTGTAGAGACCAAAAGTGAGGAGAGGCTCAGGCAGGTCCCGCAAGAAGGTCTTGAGAATCACAGCCGGGAGGTGCACATCCTCATACTGAAGGAAGTCCACAGGCAGTCCTGGGTAAGACAGGGTAGACTGGTTCAGCGCCTCCACCACCAGAGTACAAAATGGCTGTGGAAGGGCTGAACTACCTTCACCAGACAGTGTAAGGCACTAATCCAAAGACATGAGCTGGAAACATGGCAGGGACAGATAACACACACACAAGCAGACAAGGGAATCAGTGACACTCAATCCTCCTTCAAACCAGGAATGACTTTGGAGAACCAACCAGGCAATAGTAGAAAATGGTAAGAAGGTGGAGGGACACACCTCAGAGGCTGCAATACATTATACCCTGGTCAAATACAGCTGCCATGGCAGGCTAAGCCAGTACCTTTACCCAGTGGTACCTTTACCTAGACTGGAACAGGTTTATGTCAAAGGGAATCAGCTGGTTAGTTTCCAGCCAAGTTCCAAACAAAGATCTATTCAAAGATAAAACATTTTGTGGTATGACAGAAGTTTTATGTTCCAAGGGCCAATTTAACACCTAGACAGAAAGGAAAGGAATCGTGGGAAGAGGGAGGGGGTTAGCTTAAGCAGAAATCTGGAAGGCAAAGCAGGCACATACCCATATTGTATTTCTGCTGAACTTCTCTAACCGTCTGTGTGTTTGCTGAGCGCCGGAAAATCCCCTGTGTGGTAAGAGCTGGGAGCAGAGAGAAAGAAAAAAGAGCTCAGAGCAAATCTGTCACTGGAGACACGAGCAACCAAAGCATTCAGTAACCCTAAGAACAGTGAGTGTTTCCAGACAACCAAAGCACAGTGAAGTGAGAGAATGGCAATTTCTCCCACTGTTCCAGGAAGTGTTGTGCACAGGAACATTTAAATGGGAAGAGCTATGCTGAAGGCCTTTGGGGCACCTGGGTAGCAGGATACCTACAGTAGCTCAGCTCCCCATTGCTCAAATTTGCTCTCACTTCCTGAAGACCCAATCCCAATTTAAAGAAAAATACTAAGATGTAGAATGGGGAATGAGCTTAAGCAGGATGGTGCTAAGACATCTGAAGAAGTCTGAACTCAAGCAACAAAGAAGAGTGCTAGGGTGGGGGGGGGGGGTTGGAGGTGGCACAAAACAAGTCAAAACAGCAATTTTCTGAGCTCACTCACCATGCTCCTGTAGATAGGCAATGGTCTCCCTGACCACCAGTGGTACGGGATTCTGGTCTGAACTCTTCTCCCTTAAGCTATTAGGAAAGGAGAAGCTTAGATCCCTCCTGTTCTCTGCAGCTTATTTAGCCTAAGTCAAGGGTGTAGAACCTCAGGCCTGGAAGCCAAATCTAGTCCACCGGGGGTCCCAATCCAGCCCTCTGCGGTTCCACAGAAGGCTACACCCCTTCCCCTGGCCCCACTCCCTTTCCCCCAACCACCAATCATTTGGTGGTTTCCCAGAGTTTGTACAGTCTTCCCCCAGTTCTAAAAGGTTGAAATGCCTCCCCTAAGGTTTAGTTACTGGCGGCAAGGGCATTAAGCTACAATATGTTGGTATTTTGGGCCCACCCCTTTTACCTTTGGTCCCACCCACCACTAGAATGCGGGTCCCAAGAGCATCACTGAAATGAAAATTGGCCCTCAGGCTGAAAGGGATTCTGTAACCCTGGCCTAAATGTTGCGCAGAGCAAGACAATGGGCAGCAAGGCTCTGAAAGTCACATGAGAACTCTAGCATTTGGGAAAAGAAAAGGCATCTAAGGGCATCTTTGAACCTGACCTAAACTCTAACATCTCTCTGGGCAGCTCAAACTGGCAGAAGAAAAATAAGCACAGCTACAGATTCTATTGGAAACCATTTCCAAAACTATCCACAGATAAGAATATAGGCCTCACTGGACCATCAACCAAGATAAAGAGAGGGGAATACTCACTGCTGGAGAGAAACACCGAACTGTTGGTTTGGCAGGGGTGGGCGGGGTGGTGTTACTTTCTGAGGCACTTGGGAGGGCTTTTGCAGTGATCTCAGATATTCATCATACCTACAGTGGGAGAAAGAGAGATGTATGCATGGAGACAAGCCCCAGAGGCCCTGGCAAGTCCCTACACCAATGCCCCAAACAATTACAACCTAGCATCTGCTACACATTACTGAGGAAGCTAATAGACACCTGTGGAGCGACAGACCATCAAGGCAAGAGGCTCAGCCTTTGAAAAGAGGAAACACACAGTACATAGAGCGGGCAGAAACTGGGCCAAGGGCATGAGCATGTACTTTGAGTAGGCAGAGCTGGCCAGTTGAGCACTAGATGGCACCATAAATAGTGAGGGCTATGTTGGCAGGAGCAACAGAGAACCCTGATTTAGGATTAACAGAGTTGGCTCCCAAGCAGCAGCTAAAAGAGTAACAAGGTGCAAAAAAAGATCGATTTCTAGGAGACAGTATCCAGCAGAAAGACAGTAGGAATCAGGAGCAAAACATGAACAGGAAAGAACTTCACTTTTGGTAGGAGTCATCCCAGCAGCTCATAGCATTATACCAAATCTCCTTCCGCCCCACCCACCCCTGCCCACTTCTGTCCTCTCACCCAGCTTCCTTTGGGGCAGCCTCCTCCAAGAAAGTTAAGAGTAAGCAAACATCATGCTCTCACTTTAGCACCTGGCTTGGGATCCCCAGCTGTTCCAGCTTCACATGCTCCTCCAAGTCACTCAGGTAGTTTGCATAGAAAATCTTCCGCCCAAACTTAAAGCTGCAAGACAGATGGTGAACCAGTACAAAAGAAATTAGGCTGGAGTAGGGGCAGCACTAAGAGATCTGAGGATGGCTAGTACACATGGGATGAAGAGGCCAAAATGGTGCTGAGAACTCTAAAGAAGCACTTGGGCAGCAGCTGAAAGGTGAAACCTCCAGTTCCCACTGCAGAAGTAGCAATATATATATTACTGGAATATCCTATCCTCAGGCTAGGCAATGGGCTGCAAGCTGCTCCTTTTCATAAAGATGGTGCTGCAGCTTGAGGATTTTGTTAACACCACACAGCACTTTATGTCCTTCATTCTTTCCCTCTCACTTCCTGACAGAGGCCAGGAAATCTCTGTAGCAAGCCTGGGCTACCAGCCAACTAAGGGAGACTTGAACAAACAATGCAAGCACAGGCTCAGCAAAAGCTGGGAACTTGTGATCCCTACAAGGCAGGGACAGTTGTTCAGTATACATCAAAACACAACATTCATCAAGCCAAATTCCTCAAGTTGACCATGAAAAGAACACCCGAGGTACTGGTCTGTAGGACAAGTGTTGCACTTTCTGGTAGAGAGGTCAAGAAAATGGCACCCTCTCCCCTCCCACTTTTAAAGACTACACAATGCAAGCCAAATTACTAAAGCCTACTTTAAAAAAAAAATTCTCAGGATTCTGGTGGATGCATCAGATTTCACACAGTTCAATCTGCTTGGCTCCCGAGGAAGCCCGTCCTCCTCACATCACAGTGTATCTCACTAGAGAGCAAAGCACCATCACAGCTTCCTACCTGATCAAGGGCTTGAAGAGAATCAGAAGTGTCTTGATGAACATGGTTGGGTGCACAATGTACAATGCTTTGATGTTCTTTTTGTATCTAAAGAAAAAATACAAGAGGGAACTTGGCTTGCTGTGACAAAGATGAGAAGCCAACCCAAACCTCTCACCCCAAAATGGTAACATATCAAGGTATGTTATCCTTTGCACATCGTACATTACACCTCGTTACACTTTTGAGTCCTTACCCAAAGCATGTCAACTCCTCCATAGTTGACAGGCACAGCCACTTACTTGCGGTCAAATTCCCGGTAGGCATCCCGCAGCCAGCTCAGGGATGGTTTGTTCTCACTGGTCAGGCCATGGTGCAGATAGACTAGGGTGTAGTCACTCTCCACATATTGGTCCAATGTATACTTCAAATAGCTGAGAAGAGATGGACACAGCTAAGCAGCTGGCTTGCAATATTTGTATGCAGTCAGCATAAGAAAAATCTAGCTACTGCAGGCATACAGATATTGGATATGGAGGTGGGATAGATGAGAGGCAACCCTGATCTGCAGGCTTAAGGAATTATACAGCCAGTGAAAAATCATTGCCAGTGAAAAATCAGATTTGGATTTTTAGGAGGAAATCATAAGCTTCACTAAATCAGGTGGCTCCCTATAGCAGCACTCACCTCAGCAGTTTTACATGATCAAGCTGATAGCTGGGAGGCATCCGGCAGGCACTGAACAGAATTACTTTCCGACCAAACTTGTCATCACCTGAAGACAAAAATGCCACGTCACAGCAGGTTGAAATACAAAGAAAGGCGCCTCCACAATAGGTGAGCAATGGAGCAAGCTTCATGGAACATTTAATGACTGATTCCAAGGTCACACTAATGGAAAGTTCAAAGGGCCTGAAAGTCAACATGGAGCCCCCATGGCTCCATTTTAGAGATGGCTGTGATTTGAGAGTACCCACGGGTTCTGAGGGGAAGAGGTGGAGGAGACTGAGGAATTATTTTTTAAAAAATATGATGCGAGCCCATGGTACCCCTGGATCATGAGAAGACCATTTGATTTGGCTCTCTTAAGTCAAATACAGCCTAAAATACACCAAGAGAAGGAGAGTACCCACAGAGTTATTGTGCTGAGCACTGCTGAGGTTTGGGATTCCAAGGCAGAGAAAAAACATTTCCCCCACAGATGGTAAAAGAAGATGTCACTGATTCATTTACGGAACACTGTTCTTGTCCATAGATTTTCCCTAGTGTATCCAATTGCACCTGCTGTCCCAGTATACCACAATTGGGGGCGGTGGGAGGCAGGAATAGAAAATCCACTGGAAAGCAAAATAAACAAAATCAAGACCTACACAATGATGAACTCACCTCATGAATTATGGACTAAAAAGCAAACCAACTATGAGGAGTAGCTATAGCAAGCCACTGCAACATATACTTGGTAAAATAATCTTTAAATTCTTCCCCAGCCCAAAATCAGGCAGATTAGCTAACAAATCTGCTGCAACACTGTCCAAACTAGGCCTGGGACAATATAACTCCTATCATGAGAGCCCAATAGATGCCTGACCATGGGCGTCTCCTAGTTATTTTATGACCATGGGATTCATCATCATCATCAGGCGATCACTCGTGACCGAGTAAGATTGTCTTCCGGGATAAAAGGAGGAAATTCTAAAGAAGATTGTATAGACTCTAGCGATGGGTCCGTAAGTGACTGTGGAGGCCAATTCTAGATCCACACAGCTTCCCACAGTGAGGACACAGGTTACCAGATAGAAGATGGTCCTGTAAAGGATTCATTTGACGTGCTTTTCGCTTAGCACATTTCTCCCTTTCACCTTGCACTCGGGCTTCTTCAAAGTCCATGGAACCTTTGTGAAAGGCCAACCTCCATTTAGATCGTTCATGGGCCAGAGCTTCCCAGTTTTCGATGTTTATATTGCATTTTTTTAGATTAGCCTTATGAACATCTTTAAACCTCTTATATTGACCACCGATATTCCGCTTTCCATCCTTGAGTTGTGAGTAAAGTAACTGCTTTGGGAGACAGCAGTCAGGCATTCGAACAACATGACCGGTCCACTGAAGTTGGCGTTGAAGGATCATTTTTTCAATGCTAGTAGTCTTTGCTTCTTCCAGTACACTGACATTTTTTTTTTTTAAATATTTTATTAAATTTTAAAACAATACAAAGAAAATAACATACACACATAACTAATATTGTGCTCCCATCACCATGGGACCAAACAATCCAATAACTCTATAATTGTTCATTATTCCAAAAATACAATAAATCTTGACAGGGTAAACTCCCTTTCCCCCTTTTAAACACATATTCCAAAAATAAACCCCAAATATCCTTAAAATTATTTTTCTTTAATTGACCCCTTTTGCATTTAATATTACAAGTCAACATATCATTCAAAGCCATATCCCATACTTCCTTATACCATTCATTAATAGTGAAAACTTGCTGGATTTTCCATTTCCTTGCTATCATTAGTCTACCTGCCGTTAACAAATTTATGATTAATTCTTTAACATTTTGAGAACCGATCACCTTTTCCGTTATTGTTAGCAAAGCTAGTTTAGGGCATACCTCTAAATCAACTCCAACAATTTCTGATATTTCCTCAAAAATCATTTTCCAAAAATCCATTACATTTTTACAACTCCACCACATATGAGCATATGTACCCAATTCCTGACATCCTCGCCAACACATTGGAGAACATTTATTATCTATTCTATTTAATCTCACTGGGGTCAAATACCATCTCCAAATTAGCTTATAAAAATTCTCTTTAATTCTTATAGACATATTTTTCAATATTCGCCTATCCCAAATCTTATTCCACTCATCCTTTGATATTTCCTCTTCAAACTCTGTATCCCAAACTATTTTAAGATTTTCTGCTTGCTCTTCTGATTTCTGCAACATTTTATATAACATCTTTGTAAGACCCCTAGCTGATGCATTTCCTTCTACAAGTTCTCTAGACATAACCACCTGCTCAAATGCAGTGAAATCCCTTTCATGCTCATGTCTCCTCTTCCATTTCTTACCCCATTGTACTAATTGAATTAAATTTAACCAAGAAATTCTTCCTGCCCCAACCCTATCAATTATTTGCTGTCTTGTCTCCATTTTTTCCAGCCAATCCATTAAAGTTATCACCTTTTTCTCTCTAAAAATTCGTTCTAAATGTCTAACATTCTCGGGAAAATCTTCCATAACCACCACTGGAGTAAGCGGGGATATACCTGGTAAAAATATTTCCTTATTTCTACCCCAAATTTCTAACATATTTTTTAAAAAGGGATTTTCTAATCTTTTTGTCATAATATGTCCTTGTTTTGTAAATAAGAATTTATCCACCCTATTACCCAATTCAAATGCTTCTATTTCCCACCACATAAAATCTTTTCTAACAATAATATCCATGATATATCTAAGTTGATTAGCTATATAATACCATTTTAAATTAGGGAGACCAAGTCCCCCTATTTTTTGAGCTTTATACCATCTATTCTTAGTAATCCTTGATTTTTCCCCCCATTACAATAGCTATTTAACATTACTTGCCATTCTTTAATTTCTTTCTCTGATATCTTATATGGTATCATTCTAAATAAAAAATTAAACTTCGGTAAAATCTTCATTTTAATCAAAGCTATCCTACCAAACCACGATAATCCCAATTTTTTATAATCCTCTATTTGATTTTTAACTTCATCTTTTAGTTTTTTAAAATTACATTCCCCTATTTTATCCAAATCTTTTAATATATCAATACCTAAATATTTAATTATATTTTTTATCTTTATATCCACTCCCCTTTGTTTAAATCCCCTTTCCTCCAGTTTACTATAATTAAATGTCATTATCTCCGATTTATCCCAATTAACTTTTAACCCTGTTACTTCTCTAAATTCATCTAAATGTTTCTCTATCCAATCCCAATTTTCTATAGGCCTTTCTAATGTTAACAAGATATCATCTGCAAAAAGGTTTATCTTACATTTGGTCTCTATTCCTATCCCCAGTAATTTCTTCTCCTGTCTTATCGAATTCGCTAACAATTCCATAACTAACACAAATAATACTGGGGAAAGGGGACAACCCTGTCTAGTTCCGCGGCCTAGGCTAATAGTTTCTGTTATTCCATCATTTACAATTACCGACGTGACATTATGAGTATATAATTGGTTAGTAATACCTATAAATTTTTCTCCAAACCCCATAGTTTTTATTAACATCTTTAATGCTGGCCATTCCACACAATCAAAGGCTTTAAAAATATCCAATGCAAGAACCCCCGCTTTCAAATTATTTTTCTTTATTAAATAAATTATATTCAGAACCCTTCTTGTTAAATCTGCCATTTGTCTTCCTTGAATAAACCCACATTGATCTATCCCTATATACTTATTTAGAAAACTATTCATTCTTCTAGCTAAAATTGCTGTCAATAGTTTAGCATCTTGATTAATTAATGATATTGGTCTATAAGAACCTGGTTCTGCTAAATCCTTCCTTGGTTTCGGGATTAAAATGGTCAAGGACTGTTTCCATGACGGGGGGATCTCTCCCCCCTGTAAAATATCATTAAACAACCGTTTTAACTTCGGAATTAACATTTTTTTAAAGACTTTATAATATTCCGCCCCCAGACCATCCAGTCCTGGCGTTTTCCCCTGTTTTAATTTATTTATAGCACTTTCTATTTCAATTTCTGTGAATGGTTGCTCCATTTTCTCTCTATCTTCATCCTGGATTTTTATTTTTAAATTTTTCTCGATATATCTTCTACTCTCAGCTTCCGACCATTTTCCTGCCTTATATAACTCCGTATAATATTCATGAAAAATTTTCAATTTATCCTTTACTAGATTATATTCTTTACCCCTCTTATCTTTAATCATCCCCACTAAGCTTTTTTCTTTTTTTTTTTGTGCTAATCTAGCCAACATTTTAGAGTTTTTATTACTATTCTCAAAATACTCCCTTTTTGTGTAAATCAAATTCCTTTGTACCCTGTCCAGTTCTTTATTCTCCAATTCTTTCCTTTTACCCTGTAATTCTGCAAAAATCTTTTTATCCCTCTTCTCTAAATACTTCTTTTCCAAATCCCTAATCTCCCCCTCTAGCTTTTGATAAAAAACTTCTTGTTGTTTCCTCAAATTTATTGCCTCTCTCAATTCTATTCCTCTCATTACACTCTTCATTGTATCCCATATTATCGCTTCAGTACATTCTTCTGTTTGATTAAATTCCCAAATTTCCCTCAATTCCTTCTCTATTTTCTCTGTTAAATGTTTATAACGAAAAATATTACAATTCAATCTCCATCTTTTCGCTTCTCTATAATCCTTATGTATCTTCAAATCCATGTTAACCAAAGCATGATCTGTAACTTTTATCACTCCTATCTCTGTGCCCAGGACCCTTGAAAACAGTGTCCTGGACACAAAAATAAAATCTATCCTAGAATAATTCTTATTTGCTGATGAGTAAAATGTATATCTTTCCTCATTCCCCTTGACCCCTCTCCAAACATCTAGCAACCCTTCCTTACTAATTAACTTATTCAAGATCGTTAGATTATTTCTCTGATCTTCTCTCGTCGGATTGGATTTGTCTTTTCTTCTATCCAATACCATGTTAAAGTCCCCAGCCATAATAACCCTTTGATTTTGAAAATTACCCATTTCTTTAAACACATGTTGATAAAATTCTCCTTGATTTTGATTGGGAGCATAAACATTAACAATAACATATTCTTCCCCTCCCAAGGTCCCATACATTATAATATATCTACCTGTATCATCCTTTTTCACCTTTAAAACATTAAAACCACAATTCTTTGAAATTATAATTGCTACTCCTCGCGATTTAGATGATCCACATGCTATCTCATATATTCTAGACCACCTCAATTTCAATTCATTGACTCCTTTCCTTGCCTGGTGCGTTTCTTGCAAGAATATAATATCTGCCTTATCCTTCTTTAGAAGTGCTTCTATTCGCCTTCTCTTAGTAACTGAACCTAGCCCCTTAACATTTAAAGTTGAAATTCTTAACTTATAATCCATCTATTAACATCATTTTTTCTTTTTTGGTCCCCAAAAGTGAAAATAATACACAATAACATACCCCTTAACCCACCCCCACATTCATCTAAACTATCCCCCCTGCTTAGCCAGGGCAACTTGCCCCACCCTAAACCTACCCACCTATCCCAGGGGGGGGGGGGAAAGGACCCATCACCAGCCCGAACAGCAGCCCCTCATTCCCTCCCGGATAACTTCTTTATAAAACATTTTCTATTTCTTTTTTCTTCTCGTGTTGAAACGACCTCTTATACAATTCCTCCACTGGCTCCTTCTTCTTCCAGTTGACCCATCGATTCTGGACCCTCCGCATCATCATGAAGCCCCAACTCTCCCAGCAGGCCCATGCCTTGATCACATGATGAGATCTTGTATCTCTTACTGTTCCACACAAAAGTAAGAAAAACTGGGTAACCCCAATTGTATTGTAATCCCTTTCTGATCAAGACTGCTGTACACGGTTTAACACTTCGCCTCCACTTTATTGTTTGCTGACAAAGATCATTGTAGATTTGCAAAGTAGCCCCCTTAAAAGCTACTTGACCTTTCTTTCTAATCTCTTTCATGAAGACATCCTTCTTGTATAAATTTGCAAATTTCAGTACAACATCTCTGGATGTCATACCACGCCTTAATGCTCCCACTCTATGCACAATCTCAATGTCCATATCATCCCAAAAAATTGTTTCTCCAGAGACAGCTTCATTCATCCATTCCAAAATACTGCCTCTTAACTTATATCCAGTCTCCCCCATCTCCATGGGGAAGCCTCTGATCCGAATGTTGGAACGACGTTGCCTGTCTTGCATGTTAATCATCTGTATTTCCATCTCATTAAATTTCATTTCATACTTTTCAAAACTTTTTTCATCCTTCACCTGGAGTTTTTCCACCTTATCCACTCTAACTTGCAGCTCTTTAACTTGAACCCCTAATTGATCTATGGTCTTTCGCATGTGCTTCATATCCTCTTGATGCAGATTTTGAAATTTCTCAATTGCTTCTATTTGTTTCTGCTGGCCTGCTTCCATAGAGCTTTGAAACTGTAATAGAATTTTCTCCCAATCTGGTGCTGCCCCTTTAAGCTTGGCTGGAGATGTTGCCTTTGGCTTGGCACCAGCAGGGAATTTGCCAGCTGAATCCGCCATTTTTCCGCCCTTCCCCCTCGCTATCTCGGAACTTTCACTACCTCGTATCTTATCAGGACCCAGTTGCTCAGTTTGATAAGAACATTCAATATCTTTAGTGTCAAGGATCCTAATTAGCCTTTTCAAACTGTTATCCGAGGGATGCGCCCGATCGCGTTTCCAAAGAGGGGGTAGGGACTTTTTCACCCGTCTGGAGCTCATAAACAATCCAGAGCGAAGCACATCAAAAGAAAGCTATTCTTGTTATTTCTTTATTAGCTCTATATCTGCATACCTTCCAGAAAGTAAACAGCAAAGGAGTTTAAACTCACAATTTGTCTTTCCTGTGTATTTGCAGATGTTTTCAAATCATTCCGGGAGCTCGGCAGAAAAGCTACTGCTCCATAGCCAGCGAAGGCTCCTCCCCCGTACACTGACATTTGTTCGCCTATCTTCCCAAGTAATTTGCAGGATTTTCCGGAGGCAACGTTGATGAAACCTTTCAAGGAGGTGGAAGTGACGTTTATAGATAGTCCATGTTTCGCAGGCATACAATAAAGTTGGTAATACAATGGCTTCATAAACCAGTGTTTATGAATTACCACTAATATGGGATTACCACTAATATGAAAAGTATGACATCAGTATAAGTCTTTGCTGTGGCATATGGCTAACAGCAGTAACACTGACTTGCGAGTAAGAGATCCAAAAACAGGCCTTGCCACCTGGTCAACTTATGAGAAGATGAGTTCTACATCTGATAAGTAAAATACAAGTATAAAAGGAAAACAGGTCATAACTACACTCTAATTGATCTTGGTCTTCTCACTGGAATTAATTACCAAGCAGCTCATTTGACAAAGTGAGCTCTTCTTCCATAATACATTTTGAGCCAAAAGTAATTCCTCTTAGAATCCGTCTCCTGACACATGCAAACCTATGCATATGAGAGGGGAATCCTGTACCCTCTCCTATGCATACAAAGATGTGCATTGCTGCACAGGAAGGAGGGATTTGACTGTGTGTTCTGCTAGTCTTTAAGGTGCCATAAGACTCTTTGGTGTTTTGATCATCAGCATAAGGTTATACACAGAGGTTTAAGGAAGATATTTTTCCTGCCACAAAGACAGAGCTCATTAATGATGGAGGCTACCTACTTCAGCATAGTTTACTTTCGGTCCCCCACTTTACAGCTATCCTATGCTCGGAAGGACACAGAATTTTGTTTCTCTTTTAAATAAGCAAGACGATTTGAGGATTCTGTCGTCCTCCACACTCAAAAGAGCAAGTAGCACATGAAGCTTGTCCAGTAAACAGCATTTTACTGGATGGCAAATGAAACTTATCCACAGCTGATGAAGGCAAATCTAATGCAGAATGTAACTGACAGCCAGTGTGGCATCGTTTTTAAAGTGTCAGACTAGAACCAGGGAGACCCAGGTTCAAATCCCCACACAGCCACGAAGCTCCCTGAGTGACCATAGGCCAGTCACACACTCTCAATCTAGCCTACCTCACAGGGTTGTTGTGAGGATATAAGGGTGGGGGAGATAGAGCTTGAGGAAATAAGGGTGGGGGAGATAGAGCTTGAGGAAGGGTGAGATATAAATCTAATAAAATGAAACAATGAAATGAGAACTATAAAACATGATCCAATCACACAGAGATGCTTTCACAAATGGTGAAATAATTACAAGTAGCAGATAGATCTTTAGATGTTTTACTTCAAACTGCCTCAGGGAATCCAAACTCCCTCACAAGGATTCTTGCCCTCACACTAAGATCACAGGCCTCCAGCAATTTACTGATTATCAGGGCCAATGACCAAGCAGGAAACTGTTTACTGTAAAAGTCATTGGAAAATTGCACCAAAGTTGGGAGAAGGAAGAAAGCTAAAGAGGGAGTGAATGGAAATAAAATGATTATGCAAATGGCTGATGCAAATAGCAGCTACAAGTGGGATCTGCAACAAAATGTTGTGTAGTGTGGAATTCTCCTTGTTCATGTTTCTAGCCATTCCATTCCCTCTCCCCGCATTTCATGTTTTATTCCAGCCAGCATTCTGCACCCATTGAGCATGCTCAGTCCTTTGCTATTTTGAGGAAAACCCTTAAAGTTTTTTTTTCTACCTCTGTAAACCTTGCAGTTCTCCCAAGCCTGCTGATACCTCTTGAGCATGGATGGTGCCATTTTGGCTACATAAAGACCAGTATTTGGAAAATTGAGTTCAGTATCTGTACATATGAAGATGGGATTTACACGCAGAGAGAAAGAGCTATAATCTACACAGCACAGAAACAGAGTGGGAATTGGCTCCCTAATATACAACTCCTAACTGTGACAACAGGTTTTCTTTTCCCTTGTCTATTTTCCCCTCACCCAACTTTCTTCCACCACACACACATTATATAGCTATAAAAATGACTCAGTCCATAAGTACCAATATGCAAACAACTGCATGACAGAAGTCAAGGACATGCTTAAAGGTAGGAAGGTCAGCACCAGGTAAATGCCATGGAGGGGGCAAGGGAGATATACCATCACATGAACGTATCTGAAGCATGCGAAGGTAGAAGACACTGCGGGACAACAGGGCACCCACCAGAGACATAAAACCAGAAGAGCAATGCAGAGGTCACCTGGAACCACTATACACAACTACAGCCAGGTCACAAGATCAACATCCAACAGTTTATCCCATGGTTGCCCAAAAATAAAGTACCTAAGAGAGAGACTTCCTGATGGCTTCCCACAAATGAAATGGCCATTAACAGTGTGTATGCACATCCAGCGTATGCACTGGAGTAGATTGCAGATGCTCTTAGTGGTTCATTGGGGGGGGGGGGGGTCTCAATCGTGTAGCTAATGCAATACCATGGAATTCCTATGCGATCTTTTGCAGCCTTGCATCTCTTTCCTTGCAGACAGAAATACTTCTCAACTTTACGAATGGCACAATATACCTATGGCCAGAAACTGCAAAAATGTATGCGAGAAAGCTCCTGTCAGAAGAGTTGTCAGGAAAGACTACAGATCACACCACCATTTGGCCAAGATCTGAATGGCAGTACCTGTTGACTCTGCAGACCACAACTTTTAATTAAGAAATAGAGCATAAGCATTGTCTGCCTTTGGCAAAGTGGCTGTTTTGGGCAATGTGAATTTCTGAGATGGGAACTGGAAACAGAACTGGATATGGCCTCTGGTGTGGAATTACAGTATTCATCTGCTCTAATGCAACATTCTATAATAGTTCAGCCCTCTACAGATATTTTTTAAGAAACTGACTTTCAAAACTTGGTAACACATAAAGCCTGGAACAGTGGGAACATCTCTAAATGCAAGATCAAACTATGTGTACATCTACTGCTTTAGAACATCATTTCCCAAATGGTGGGTCAGGAAACAGCAGTAAGCTGATGAAGTTTCTGGATGGATCTTCAAGATGCCAGCTATTAGCGTCAACAGAATGCTGCATATACAGCCATAGTTTCACTTCAAGGTTTTGAGTTGGAACTGACAAGTAGGAACCAACAAAGAATACACTGAATTGGCAGATTCTTTTAGTAACTAAGCTATTTCAGTGCCAATTGACAAAACTATCCCATTTCCACCTATCATCTTCGATCATCAGAGTTCTCAACTACAGGGCAAATCCAGCTGCCCAGCATTTAGAAGGCTCTGCACAATTAAAATCTCTTTATGATTACATTTACCTCCACAACCTCCTGGTTACCTGTACAGTATCCCACACACCCTTTCAAATCAAGTGAGGAAGGCCCCTTTGTACCTTTTGATTACTTCCCATTCATCTGCTAATTGTGCCATTTGCTTTCCTAATGTGAATAAGGTGTATTTCTATAGTGTCCTAATTTGAGGACTTTTAATTATTTGAGTATAGTCCATTATACTCAAATATGAGCCCTAATACTAATGGATATTCTTGTATGATACAGCTAGATCAATTCCCACCCATCAGTGTATGGCATATCCAGCAGGCAACCAACAGTAAGCAATTACTCAATTCCCTTTGTCCCAAAGCATATGTGCTCTAATAAACATGAAGCATCTGCTTAAGCCCCAAATGAAGCTACCTCTGGCTGCTGAACTGTAAAAATACAATATACACATGAAACTCTACTGTGCATTTATGAAGTGTGGCCCTGCTGCACCAGGCAGACCTGCAAAGCTAAAAAATGTAATGTCTAAGACTGTCTTCAAATAAACTGAAACTCTTTTCAGTATGTTATCTGGAAACTGCCCAGCTTACTTGGAATTTGAGCAACATGTCCAATGTGCGATAAAGTGTTTGATAATATCTGGCAAACTTCGAATCACACAGCCAGGTGTCTAGTTTCTATGAAAATCTAAAGAAAAAATACCTTTTTATTGCAAACCAAGATTGTTCAATTAGAAATGTTCCACTATTATAGAGCAAAAGTTATCATACACCCTAGCTTACAACACTAAGGATGATTTTAAAAAACTCTTTCCATCTAGGAAAATATGAACACAATGCATTGTTTGATGTGCAGCACAAGTTTTTTCTTTTATTTTGAGAATATTTTGGTTAACAAGCTGTGAAGAAATGCCAAGTATATAACTGTTATTGTTATGTAGCATTTACTTTGTGTGACCTCTGAGAGGCAGTAATGTATCTTAGTAGGCCTCTGTGAGTGAGCCAGTGTGGCATAGTGGTTAGAGTGTTGGACTGGGACTCAGGAGATCTGGGTTTTAGTCCCCACTCGGCCATGGAGCTCACTGGGTGACTTTGGGCCAGTCACTGACTCTCAGCCTAACCTACCTCACAGTGTTGTTGTTGTGAGGTTAAAACGGAGAGGAGGAGGAGGATTATGTAAGCCGCCTTGGGTTCCTTGCAGGAAAAAAGGTAGGATATACCGTAAATATAATAAATAAATAAGCCTGAGGCCTTGTTTTGTTACTGTCAAAAGCAGTTGTTTAGTGAGGTTCTGAAGGGGGAAAGAGACACAATCACTTTGAATATTATTATATGGGGCCTGGATCAGGTAAATTCAATTCGGATTGGCTGGGTATTCTAGCTAGGTGGAAAAGAGCGGTTGGGAATTGGCAGTTAAGGTATTAAGAGTTGGCAACTGGGAGGGCGTCAGTCTGTGGAGTGAGGGAGGAGGTCTGCTGGTTGATGTGTGGTGCTTTAGAAGAACTAAGAGAAAGCTGAGGAGAAAGTGAATAGCTAAAGCCCTAGATGTTAAGCTATTCGTTCTCTGTGGGATAACCTTATGTGGCTGGTAAAGATAAGGATCAGAGAGCAGGTGGTTCTGTTATGCCAGGCAGCTGTCCTGAGATCTTGCCAGAAGAAGGTTATACAAACAGGTAGTAAAAATCCAGACAAACTGTCCAAGCAGCCAGAAATACAACAGGAGGAGCTTTGGTGTCAGAGGAAGACTGTACCCAGAAGCTGGACCTGGTTGTGAGGGTATCTGGCTGGGGTGGAGGTTTAGGGAACTTGGCCTGAGGTAAAATAAGTCATTAGACTTGTAACAACAGTGTCTCTTGAGTCCTTAAGAATTGTCACTAAGCAGTCTTTTGAAAACCCCAAAGTAAATATTAGTAATCCCTTATGTATAAAATATCCCTTTAATAATTAGTTCATCTTGTTTCAAGTGTTGGTGCCCATCTCATTCCTAAGCCTCTTATACTAGCTACTAGATTTTGAAGTATTCTAAATGAATTGAATTGATGGCAGTGGAAAAGGGCCAACTTGGGGAACTCTGAGTTATAGCAGCAGAGAGTTCCTTAGGCCTGAAATATAAGTATTTGATGGAAATTTAAAAACCCTATAAGCAGGACTGCCCAGTGAAGGAGCAGTTTCCCCATAGGTGGTGGCAGTGCTGGGGAGAAGAAATCCCCCATGTGAAAATCTATAGCGAAAACACCCTTTTACTGCAAACCAAGACTATTCAATTAGAAATGTTCCACTATTACAGAGAAAAACGTTATCATACACCCTAGCTTACAACACTAAGAGTGATTTTTTAAAACTCCTTCCATCTAGGAAAATATGTACATATCACATTGTTTGAAGTGCGGCACAAGTTTTCTATTTTCTTTAGAGAATATTTTGGATAACAAGCCAACCGCACTTCCTGTAGCAAAGATTCTTTCCATGTAGAAAAAAACATTTGAAGTAGACCTAAGTGAGTAAGGAAGCAATAAATTGTTTTAAAAGCATCTTCTCAGGGGATCTCAGAATGCAGGACTGCCTGATCAACATGGAGAACTGCATGTTGGGAATAACACAATGAGTCACCTCTCTGGATTGAACAGAGATAGCTGTCCCTTCTCCTTGATGGCACAGTTTTAAAATGACCTGAGGTGTAACACCTAAACAGATGCGAAACTGCAAGCAATGACCATTAGCAAGCTCAGTCACTTCATGGTAGTTCAATAAACCATCCTTGAGAAGCCAGCATCTCTCTGCCTGGGTATTTATATTTCTGGAGGTGTAAGGGTATAATTAAGCTGTGGGCACAATCCTGCTATTACAAACAAGGCTGGGGGAAAAAAATCAAGGTACTTGGCAGCTCAGTGTGCTCCCTCTCCGCTCCTACCCTGGCCACTGGGATCTCCACTGGGCTTCTGGGAGCATATACTGACATTCCTGAGGAACCTAAGAGATAATGGCTACATTTAAAGATTAAAAGATGCAGGACAAGTATAAACCTAGAATCACAGACATGATCTGCAAGTATAATAGGTCAGTGACAAGTTGCAAGAAGAAATGAAGAACGGAAGACCCATGGAATGAATGGATTTGAAGCAGACTTGGAAGACAAAGGCAATAATCAGCACTTGCATAGGCCGTTCCACAAACAAAGGGCTCAACCTACTGTCAGGTCATAGAGGATGAAGAATTGCAAGTTCCCCAAAATTATGTGTCTGCTTTACTAAACCTAATAATGCCATAGTGAAAATAAAGAAACCACAGCCCCATCCTGCATAGGTTCAAATTAATATAAATAGTATGTCACTGTCATGGGATATTCTATGAACTCTTAGCTGTAGAAGAAAAATCACCCACAAGAGTTCAAAGAGAGAAAGTTAACACAGTAATGACTGCCTGGCAAACCTATTTCCTGATGGATAGTATACCCACTGCCATCCAAGAAAAAAAAGGAGAAAGACTGTTGAGAACTGGGGCACCCAAAGTGAAGCCCACAAGCTGAAGTCCATGCAGGGAAAATTTCCAAGCCCCATAATCAGCTTGGAGAAGCTATGGAGACCCAGATGGCTGTACCATCTGTTTAAAAGAGGAGAAGCATAACTGCAATCTACTTGGCATAATACACAACAAGTGCAACTTTGAGATTTTGAGATGCAGCCCTCAGCTTAGCAGAATTTGGGCTCCCCGAGATAACCCAGCCATAGTCCACACTCATGCTAAAGAATGCCATGATCTGAAGTGCCAACGACAAGAGTACTAAGTACTCCACCTACCTGGCTGAACCCCATGAAGTGCACCCTGCCCTGCAGGAACAGAAACAAAATTACATTACACCATGTCAAGTCCTTAACCAGAACAATCCTAAGGACTGAGCTGAAGAAGCTGGAGAAAGAGTCTACAAACACACACACAGACACATGCCACACAGAGAATTAGAACTGACCTGCCTTTGTTTCGTGTTAGCTGGAGAAATCTAGAAGTAAAGATGTGTATCCTTTTCCAGACTCTGCTGCAACCTACACTCTGCTCAGTGGTGGCTTCCCTGAAGGAACTGCTTTATTCTACAGCAGTTTTCTCATACTAGAGGGAAAATCATCTTTCTGCCTGAAAGGGTAGGGTGTAGCTTTTCCTGACTATGAGGCATTTAAAAATAAGGGTATTAGAACAAGCCACTAGAATGGCCTTACTAAGTCAGGCTGCTTTTAGTGAGCTGGATTTCAGTTACAAAGCAAAAGATGGAAATAAATGTTTAGACTTATGTTCACATGTCCATTTCAAGGCCCTTAATATTGCTCCCCAAAAATAGAAAACAGGATGCTCTAGACAGAGCATATAACTCAAACAATCCATCACCATTTCCACTCCTCTCACACACAAATTTTGAGACTCAGAGTAGCCCATCACAGGGGTGTTTAAGCAGCAACTTAAGTTCCTTGGCCTTCATGTGCAAACACACATCTCAAATTTCTGTGGGCAGGCTCTTCCTCTTCTTCAGCAGAACCACAAATCTCTCATTACTGGGTCAATATCCCTGAAAGCCAGCAAACACAGCAGGGTATCCCGGCAGAGGCAAGAAGAAGACAAGGTCCTGTATCGATTACAGAAAAGTAAACATGCTATGCTTGAGGAAAAGGGAGTGACATCACCAAAGGAAAGCCCTAGAAGGTTCCTAAGTCCTAATATAACACATATCCTGAAAAGAGTCCATGCCTTCTGCTCAGTGGTGGCTTCCCTGGAGGAGCTGCTGCAGGAACACAAAGTAAGGCTAAGAAACTGGTTCATCTTTTCCTAGTTCTGTCATTGGAGTGCAGCATGGTAATTTATTTATTCATTCATTCATTCATTCATTTTTATTTATTTAAAAAAATTTATACCGCCCAATTGCGGAAGCTCTCTGGGCGGTTTACAACAGTTAAAACCATAAAATACAATATAAAATAAATATAAAATTTAAAACCACAGATTAAAAACAAACATCAGAGCTAGCAGCAACAGTTACAGAGTTAAAAACAACTATAAGATTAAAATGATTAAATAACTGAACTATAAATTCACACTAATGTCTTAGATTTCTACATTAAACCAACCCAAAGCCTGAATAGGATATGTTTGAGTGCTTTGAGCCTTGGCTTGTTCTACTAGAATTTTTTGAAGTACATGGAACCCAATTTAAGATTACATTGAAAAATAAACCTTGTTAGCCATATTCTTTCCTCACACACACACACACTTTCAAAAAGTGGGTTCTGATGGAGATAACATTCTACTAAATAGTGGAAGACGTATGAACTGGGCAAAAGGCACATCCAGTCCAGTGGCAAACAAGATGCCTATGGGAAGCCTACAAGCAGAACATGAGCATAAGAGCTCCCTCCTGCTCATGTTCCCCAGCAACTGGTATTGAGACGCATACTGCCTTTGATACAGGAGGGAATATACAACCATCATGACTACTAGCCATTGATAGCCTTACTCTTCCTGAATTTGTATAATCCCCTTCTAAAACTGTCCAAGTTAGTGGTCATCACTACATCTTGAGACACCTTGAATTCCATACTTTTAACTATGCACTGAGTGAAGAAGCACACCTTTTATCTATCCTGAATCTCCCACCATTCAGCTTCATGGCATGACCCTGGGTTATAGTATGTTGAGAAAGGAAGAAAACATTCTTCCTATCCACTTTCTCCACACCATACATACTTTTATACACCTTTGTCACTTCCTCCCCACCCCTTACTCACTTTTTTTTCTAAACTAAAAAGCACCAAACACTGTAACCTTTCCTCATAAGGAATAAATGAATTTCCTGGTGAGCAACTGGAGGAGAAAGTAAGAATGCCAAGAGAAAACATTGGAGGCACGTGAAAGTAAAATTGTCTCACTGACAGCACATTACAATGCAGCACAATACTGCTCATTCACCAGCACATGTCAGCTGGAAATAGTTGACTGTAATGTGTTCACATGACATTTATAATTCATACTTCAAAAAGCAGAGAAATTCATAGTAAAAAGCTCACATTGTTACCCTAACCTTATGGCATAAACCTGCACATAAAAGCCAAAAGCCAGAGAGAATTGCCTGGCACCTACATTGTGGTCTTTTCAGCAACAGGTGAAGACCTTTTTATTTTCACCTCATTTTTCAGTTTTAAAAACATGTTTTAGTGCTTTTTAGACCTTAGGCACTACTGTTCTTGATTTTATTTTGATGCTGTTTTCAATTTTTGTTTGTTTTACATTTTATGGTTTGGGGGGGGGGGTTCTGTATGTTACCTAGAGAACTTATTGTTAATGGACATTATAAAAACACTATTAATAAAGAAAAAAATAAAAAGCAAGGAAATGCAGAATTAAGTGGCATGCTTGGGAGCTTAAATTCTGTTTTGTGATAAAAAAAATAGTAAAAAGTAAGACTTTTACAATACAGTAATACCTTGGATTGCAAGTAACTTGGTCTGAGAGCGTTTTGCAAGACAAGCAGTTTTTTAAAATACATTTTGACTTGATAAACAAGCAACGTCTTGCAATACAAGTGTAACTGCTCGCCTCGAGCGGGCTGAAATCAGCCCTGCTCACGCCCGCCAGAGACTCGCTTTGATATAAGAGTGTTTTTGGATTACAAACACGGTTCCGGAACGAATTATGCTCTCAATCCAAGGTATTATAACACTTAAATGTGAAAATGAAGAAGATACACTAACAGCACATCCTATGCATAACTACTCAGAAGTAAGTTCAACTGAGTTAAATGGGACGTACTCCCAGGTAAACGTGCATAAAACTGGCTGCACTCCCAGACTCTTTTACCCAGGAGTAAGCCCCACTGAATTCAATAGGACTTACTTCTGAGTAGACATTCATAGGATTGTGCTGTAACTGACCTATATGAAGAATTTTGGGGGGAAATTTGACACATTATCTATACTGATAAAACATAGCTGCATTTAATGATTTGTGAACTTCAAATTTGGGTTCTCTAAATAACAAATGTGTTATGGGACTACAGAAATCTTTATTTCTGAGGTTACAGGTCACCATTCAAGCTACCATGTTGGTCATCAAAGACAGAAATTATGTTTACATTTCCTTGCAATTTGTTCTTTAATCTGTCCTAGACTTACCGGTATGTTTTACTCTACAATTAAGGAGTCTGAGGAGTTTTAGCCACTGCACATAAAGCAATTTTCAATGGAGACATATACACTTTGTCAAATGCCAGCTATCACAATAAGGTAGCATAGACAGAACTTGAGACACAAACCTGAAACCTGTATGTGGATTGCTTTTAACAAAGCATTTAGAATATGGATGAGCCTAGCCTTCTCTGTATGCTGAAGGCAGCAGCTACATCCAACCCAAGTGACAGAAAACTTTGAGAAGGGGAGAAGGAGGCAAACAGCCTTTGTTCTGATTTCTACACATAGAAATTGTGGGTTCAATTGCACTAAAGTAGGAATCCAACCTATATATCAATGCTCCCCAACACATAATACTCCAGCAACCTTCATACTTCCTGAATCCCAAGCTGCTTGAAATGGTCAAAGAATATTGAGGGTCCAAAACCTATGGAGATAAAATTGGTCCCTAAGGTTAAAGTCAGGATGGCCTACAGCAGTGGGCAACTTCTGGCCCTCCAGATGTCTTGGCCTATAGCTCCCATCATCCCTCATAATTGGCTATGCTGCCTAGGGCTGATGTGGGCTGTAGGCCAAAATACCTGGCGGATCTCAAGTTGCCCAACCCTGGCCTACAACATGCAATATGGATTACCGGTATAACTTGGGACAAGCAGGATATGGCATTGGCATTTTGATCTTCTTTGAAACCAAAGTTACGAAACTGCTTGGTATCCGACAACACCATGCTTTCCCAAAGATTAGGTTGCTGCTCTACCTTGGACAACAGCTCCTGGTTCAACAAGGAAGCAACATATCCAGCTAGACTAAAGGATTTTAAAAAGCTTCCTGCTTCCATTATGTAAACTACCAATCAGTAGCAGATCCCCAGGTTGCCATCCAAAGAGAGTAGAGACAGAGTCAGCCTTGAAATGCATTGTGGATATGGATGACTGCATACAGCCAGAGACTACATCTAATCAAATCGTTTCTGAACAGTCAAATCATTTAGTTGTATTACAAATAAATTGTGGCAGAAACTGACTCAAAGGCTAGATATGCAGAGTTATCACTGCACTCAAGAATTTTACACTAGTCATCAATGTATGTCATTAAAGGAAAGAAGATTCACTTTAACTCTCAGGACTAGGAATAGATTTATTTATTTTTAGGAATAGATTTTTATTATAAATAAATCATACTACTAAAAACAATTATTATTTACAACCCGCCACAAAAACACATTACTGTTTCCCAGGCAGGCATAAGCCCACCTGCCACACAGGGGGCAGGGATAAGCCCACCTGACAGGCAGGGGGCGGGAGAGCGGGAAAAGGCGGGGTAGAACCCCTCCCCCCCGTGCACATCTTCTGGGAGTTATTGGGAACATGGGTCGCTTCGGCAAGTTCATCCCCAGTGGTGGCTGGAATAAGCTGTTCTCTTCCCCGGATCAGATGGATCTCCCGGAGCCAGGCATGAAACTGACCAGCGCAGAGTCTCTGGTCTAAGGTAACTCACTTTCCTCAATACGCTAGCCTGGGAACCCATTCACTGATAAAACTCGGAGATCACGTCAGGTCATGTTGACGTTGTAGCATACCTAGAAAGCTATTAGTTCCGCTCCATTTAACTTGTAATAAATAAAAGCCTTATATGGTCATACAAAGGGCTCTGGAGTTTCCTTTTGCTGCGCAAACCTCCTAGTCAATTTCAATCGCTTGTACGGGCTGTAGCTCAGTGCCGGTTAACCTGTTAAGCGCCGAACTCACGCAGAGGACCCGGGTGCTGGTCCTCCACAGTTACAAATTCGCCACCAAAATTTCAATATTTTCTAACTAATACAGTTATAGATCTATACCAGGGCTCTCCAACCTTGGATCCCCAGATGTTGCTGGCCTACAGCTCCCAGCATACCCAGCCAGCATGGCTAATGGCAAGGGATTCTGGGAGCTGTAGTCCAACAACATCTGGGGACCCAAGGTTGGAGAGCCCTGATCTACACTAACAACTAGGTCTCCCTTCCCTGAATGCACGTATACACAAATCCATAATATTATACTGGAAAAAATTAACATCATTGCCAGAAAACCATTTAGCAAAACTATGCTTTTTGGAGTTGCAGAATAGAGAAGGCTGGGCAAACTCTTGCAGATGCTTGATGCTGAGTTACTCGATTCCCTTAGCAACAACAATGCAGGATGTGTCCGATTATAAGATCCGAGATATTGTGTTAGGCGAATATGCCAAAAGAGATCTTGAATATACAAAAAACTGCAAATCTGCCACTTGGTACGCCAAGATTAAAACAGATCACAAAAGGGCAAGCTATCTGCAAGAGCTAACCTTCTTCCCTGTTAGGCATGCTTTTACCCAGCTCAGATTTGAAACAATGCCCACTGAGTATTTGACTGGAAGGTTTTCTAACAGACCTGCACAAGAGCGTTTTTGCATATGTGAAACAGGGCACATTGAAGATCTGGTACATTATATTCTATATTGTCCACTATATAATTCACCCAGGGCCAGATTTATTCTTCCTTTTCAGACTACTTTAGAAGGTCAATCAGACGATTTTAAAATTAGATGGTTGTTGGCTGATGTGGACAAATTTATTAGCTACAGGATAGCTTTATTTGCATTAGCTGCAAGGAAAATAAGGGCAGCCTTTATAAACCAAACTACTGCCAAACCATAAGGGGGCCATACAGAAAGAATGTTTCTAAACCTTGATTATTTTATAGCATTTTGTTTCATTATATTTAATGTTCAACCTGTTTTTATTTTATTTTATACTTCATGTATATATGTACTGTGATGTATTGTGATGTCCATTGGCTATAAACAATAAAATTCTGAGACTGAGACACTAACGACTAGGGTTACTGTACAGCAGGATTTTTCAAAAATGAAAAAAGGCTCCCTAAAAACATCACTATGGCTCTAATACAGTCTGCCCTACTCTGCCCTCCAATAAAATCACTAAGGTAATTATTGTGTTCCAATTCAGAATTTTATAAATTCATACATATCCCACTGTAGCCTTGGAAGCATAATCCTGTGATTGTGAAGTGGACGAGTATTTTGGTTTTACATACTTTACTAGCAACTGATTCAGTAACTGAATGTACAGAGTTTATTATAGACTGAATAGATTCTCTGGTCTACCTGTCAGGAGAAAAGTGCACCAGAGATCCTTCAGTCCATATCACACTAATTGTACCTACCAACACTGCCTTGCCCTAGTCCTGACTGACCAGGACAAACACACTTATGTAGACAGGCAATTGCTAAAAGTGGAGGTAATTGAGATGTACAGTAATACCTTGGATTGCAAGTAACTTGGTTTGAGAGCGTTTTGCAAGACAAGCACATTTTTAAATATTTATTTAATTTTTTTTTACTTGATATACAAGCGACGTCTTGCAATACAAGTACTGTAGTACGGCTTAAATTAAAAATCTCTGTACAAATTTTTTTGGGGGGATTTCGTTTTGATATGAGAGTGTTTTGGATTACAAGCACGTTTCCGGAACGAATTATGCTCTCAATCCAAGGCATAACTGTATATGCAATCCCACATATCCCTTGCCAATGTGCCTCTATTGTGGCATAGAAAGAAAGAGCCTCCACATTTAGAGTTCCATCTCCATGCTGCATTCAAAGGATTGTATCCAATGTTGCATTTACGGAAGACATCTCACACAACTGATCTTTCTCTTCCCCTCCACCCCACTACATGACCCAAAAATCTTGTGGGGGGGGCAGGAACTCCAATAGCATAATACCCCTCTACCTGATTTCAGGCAATTCCCCCACCCCCTGCTCACACTGCAGTCCTGTATGACACAGCCCTCAGTATTCAGGGAGGGGCCCCTCACCCTCTGGAGAGGATTTTTAGGACATGCAGGGGGTGGGGAGAGGAAGAGAAAGATTGGCTACACAAACACTGAATACAATCCTAAGCTTTCCCCCTCCCTTTTCTGATAAGACTATTGAGTTGATTCACTAGATACCATGTATACTAGTGGTATTGTGCACTAGAAGTTTGCAGAGCCATGTTGACAGCTGGGGGAACATACGGAGAAGAGCTTTTAAGCTCCTCAGGGTTTGTCCATCACTTTACATGTCAGAAGTCAACTACATTAACACCCTATGCAGTAGATATTAGAGACCTCTAAGGCATGTAGTTACCAGGTGGGAAAATGACAAAAGAGAGTTTTGGAGAAAGTCAATTATATGGTCCAGAGTGAAGCAAGTCATGCTTTTGAAAGAAAGGTCACATAAAAGGCATTGAATCTTTTTACTATTTTACTATTCTAGACTTCTGTTCCTGACTCCCAGCTGAGCAGGAGCACAACAGGAGAGAGGCTCCAGCTGTTTTTGGAGCTGTGATAAGGCAAGCAGGCTCCCAGAGAGCGAGCGAACAGAGCGAGCGAACAGGGAGAGAAAACAGGAGTTTGGCAGCGGAGTAGAACGACAAGTGCTGCAACAGCAAGTGCTGCTGTACAAACAACAACTACTAGTGCCGCAAGGGAAGGGTGTGGCCTGAGAGCTGAAAGGGAAGGGTGTGGTCTGAGAGTTTAAAAGGAAGGGTGTGGCCTGACAGCTCATTCTGTTCCTGACTCCCAGCTGAGCAGGAGCACAACAGGAGAGAGGCTCCAGCTGTTTTTGGGGCTGTGATAAGGCAAGCAGGCTCCCAGAGAGCGAGCGAACAGAGCGAGCACACAGGGAGAGAAAACAGGAGTTTGGCAGCGGAGTTCGGCAGGGGAGGTCCAGGGGGAGGTCCCTAAAAAAAAAAAAAAAAAATATATATATATATAGGAAGACAGAAACCGAGCACTATGGAAGGAAAGGACTCAGCAGTGGTGGTGACCTGCAAGGGGTGTGCTATGTTTGTTTTCCTGCCGGAGATCGACATGGCCTACACGTGCAACAAGTGCAAGCTGGTCACGCTGTTGGAAGAAAAGGTCAGAGGACTGGAGCAGCAAGTGTCAACCCTCAGGAGCATAAGAGAAAGCGAGGAGTTCTTAGACAGAACGGTGGATCTACAGCACCAAAGCACAGTACAGGAGCCAGAAGGGCAACGGCAGGATGAGGCGGAGTCGGAGACTGCTGAGGCAAGGGAAAATAACGCAGGGGGAACTCCCTGGAAAAGGGTGACTGTTAGGAGCACAAGAACTACAAGACACTCTGCGCCTGTGGAAGCAGTGGAGCTATGGAACCGCTTCCATGTACTTGAGGACGAGAGCAGAGGACAGCCTGCAGAGGACGGATTACCGGGCACCCAACGTGATAGCGAGCAAGAGGCTGAGGGTCAGTCGAGTGGAGGCAATCAAGCCAAGGCCTACAGCAAGAGGAAGAGAAGAGTACTCATAGTGGGAGACTCCCTCCTGCGGGGGATCGAAGCCAAAGTATGTCGCGAAGACCCATGGACTCGCCAGGTGTGCTGTCTCCCCGGAGCACGGATTAAGGATGTGTCAGAGCAGCTGCCGAGGCTCATGCAGCCCACCGACACATACCCCTTTCTTCTCTTCCACGTGGGTACAAATGATACTGCCAAGCGGAGTTACAAAGAAATCACGGCAGACTTTGAAGAGCTGGGAAGGGAACTCAAGAACTTCGGGGCCCAGATAGTTTTCTCATCCATCCTTCCAGTACTTGGAAGAGGCATAGAAAGGGAAAGAAAAATACTCCGAGTGAATGACTGGCTACGAAGGTGGAGCCGACGTGAGGGATTTGGATTCTGGGACCACGGGCTACACTTCCTGGAAGATGGACTGCTGGCAAAGGATGGGTTGCACCTCACAAGGACTGGGAAGAATGTGTTTGGCCACAGCATGAGGAACTTAATCAGGAGGGCTTTAAACTGAATCCAACAGGGGAGGGAGACATAAACTCGGGGGTACCAATGGAAGAAGGCCTCTATGCCACAATGGAGAGAACAGCTCCAGCGGTGCCCATTGATAGTCTACCACAAAATGTAGGGGGAAAGTCGGACTATAAAGCACATAGTCTTCGATGTCTTTATACTAATGCCCAGAGTATGGGCAACAAACAAGACGAACTTGAACTCTTGATACATGAGGGCAAGTACGACTTGATAGGGATAACTGAAACCTGGTGGGATGACTCCCATGACTGGAATACAGCAATTGAAGGGTATAACTTGTTCAAAAGGAACAGAAGCAACAGAAAGGGAGGTGGAGTTGCACTGTATGTTAAAAATACGTATCTCTGCACAGAGATACAGGAAGAGGAGCTTGGCAGCCCCATTGAGAGCATCTGGGTTAAAATAAAGGGGGCAAAGAATAAAACGAACATGGCGGTTGGAGTCTACTACCGACCACCCAATCAAGGAGAAGACGAGGATGGAACTTTTGAAAAACAAATTGCCAGTGTTTCAAGGAGGCACAATGTGGTAGTAATGGGAGACTTCAATTTCCCTGATATCTGTTGGGAGACTTTTTCAGCCAAACATGGCCCCTCCAAGAAATTCCTGAGCTGTGCTGCTGATAACTTTCTCCTACAGAAAGTGGAGGAAGGAACTAGAGGATCGGCTATCCTTGACCTGATTCTAACCAACAGAGACGAGTTAGTGGATAAAGTGGCAGTTTCGGGAACTCTGGGGGAAAGTGACCATGTTATACTTGAGTTCTTGATTCTAACGGAAGCAAAAGCTGAGTGTAGCCAAACACGTACCCTGGATTTTAGGAAAGCCAATTTTAACAAACTCAGAACAATGATTAGTAAGATCCCATGGCAAGTGACTCTCACGAGAAAGGGAGCCCAGGAGGGGTGGGAGTTTTTAAAAAAGGAAATTTTAAAGGCACAATTGCAAACAATTCCCAAAAGGAAAAAAGGCAGAGGGCAACAGAAGAAGCCAATGTGGCTTCACAATAAACTCAAAGACGACCTGAAAACAAAAAAGGACACGTATAGGAAGTGGAAGGAAGGACAGGCTACAAGTGAAGAGTACAGGCAGGTAGCACAGAACTGCAGGAATAGTGTCAGGAAGGCTAAAGCTGAGAATGAGCTAAGGTTAGCGAGGAATGCTAAAAGCAACAAAAAAGCTTTCTTCAGATACATACACAGTAAAAGACAGAAGAAAGAACTGGTGGTTCAACTACGTAATGAGGATGGCAAATTGATAACAGAAGACAAAGAAAAGGCAGAAGTGTTCAATTCCTACTTCGGCTCGGTCTTCTCCCAAAAGAGGGTCTATGACCCCCCTGGCAAACCTGAAGTGCAGACTGAAGGGGCAGGATTGCAGCTTGAGATTAATAGGCAAATGGTCAAGGAGCACCTGATTACTCTGAACGAGTTTAAATCTCCAGGGCCTGATGAGCTGCATCCTAGAGTAATAAAGGAACTGGCAGAAGAACTCTCAGAACCACTGTCTATTATCTTTGAGAAATCATGGAGGACAGGTGAAGTGCCAGACGACTGGAGGAGGGCAAATGTTGTTCCCATCTTCAAAAAGGGCAAGAAGGAGGAACCTGGGAACTATAGGCCAGTCAGTCTGACATCAATCCCCGGGAAGATTTTTGAGCAGATTATAAAGAAGTCAGTCTGCAAGCACCTTGAAAACAATGCAGTGATTACTAGAAGCCAGCATGGATTTGTCAAGAACAAATCCTGTCAGACTAATCTGATCTCATTTTTTGATCGGGTAACCTCCCTTGTGGACTGTGGGAATGCTGTGGACATTATATATCTAGACTTCAGCAAAGCTTTCGACAAAGTGCCTCATGATATCCTGATTAGTAAGCTAGCTAAGAGTGGGCTAGATGGAACAACTATCAGGTGGATCCACAATTGGCTAAAGAATCGGACTCAAAGAGTGCTTATCAATGGTTCCTTCTCAAACTGGGGAGAGGTAACGAGCGGGGTACCACAGGGCTCGGTCCTGGGCCCGGTGCTCTTCAACATTTTTATTAATGACTTGGATCAGGAGGTACGGGGAATGCTTATCAAATTTGCAGATGACACAAAGTTGGGTGGAACAGCTAATACTCTGGAAGACAGAAACAAAATTCAAAGTGACCTCGATAGGCTGGAGCGCTGGGCCGAAAACAACAGAATGAAATTTAATAGGGATAAATGCCAAGTGCTGCACCTAGGGAGAGGAAACCAAATGCAGAGTTACAGAATGGGGGACACTTGGCTCAACAATACTACAAGTGAGAAGGATCTTGGAATTGTGGTAGATCACAAACTGAATATGAGCCAGCAATGCGATGTGGCTGCAAAGAAGGCAAATGCAATTTTGGGCTGTATTAATAGAAGTATAGCTTCCAAATCGCGGGAAGTGATAATTCCCCTTTACTCGGCACTGGTTAGGCCTCATCTTGAGTACTGCGTCCAGTTCTGGGCACCACACTTTCAGAAGGATGTAGACAAACTGGAGAGGGTTCAGAGGAGGGCAACAAAGATGATAAAGGGACTGGAAACAAGGCCCTATGAGGAGAGACTGAAAGAACTGGGCATGTTTAGCCTTCAGAAGAGGAGACTGAGGGGAGATATGATCGCACTCTTCCAGTATTTGAAGGGATGTCACACAGAGGAGGGCAAAGATCTCTTCTCGATCATCCCAGTTTGCAGGACACGGAATAATGGGCTCAAGTTACAGGAACCTAGATTCCACCTAAACATCAGGAAAAATTTCCTGACTGTCAGAGCAATAAGACAATGGAATCAACTACCTAGGGAGGTTGTGGGCTCTCCCACTCTGGAGGCATTCAAGGTGCAGCTGGACAGCCATCTGTCAGGGATGCTTTGACCTAGATTCCTGCATTGAGCAGGGGGTTGGACTCGATGGCCTTGTAGGCCCCTTCCAACTCTACTTTTCTATGATTCTATGATTCTATGACTTCCCCCACAGAGCCAGTGTGGAGTAGTGGTTAGGGTGTTGGACTAGGACTCGGGAGATCCAGGTTCTAGTCCCCACTCAGCCATGAAACTCACTGGGTGACTTTGGGCCAGTCACTGACTCTCAGCCTAACCTACCTCACAAGGTTGTTGTGAGGATAAAATGGAGAGGAGGATCATGTATGCCGCCTTGGGCTCCTTGCAGGAAAAAAGGTGGGGTATAAATATAATAAATAAATAAACTCAGTCAAATGAATCCTCTATGCAATATAGTTCATGAAAGAAAGCACTTCAAAATAAATAAATATAAACAAAAAATAACTTAATGATAGCAATAGCATAGGATATTTATTTTGATACGGTAGAGCATTCTTTAATTCCCACAGTATATCGACATGCAATACTGCTAGAACTGGCCATTTTTCAATGAAGCTCATTCATGTGTTCTGTCAAATGGCTGTAATCCTAGGATGTCAGCAATAGAGCTATTATTATACATTAAATACATGTGTACCAGAGAGTATCTTTTGTTTGAATCCAACTAATCCATGAACACTGGAGATCTTTGTTTGATAGAATTGTTTAATGTTCATTCATCATCCTAGAGAATGGAAAGATATCCCCACCATATCTGCGTGGAGAGAGGAGATACCTCCTATGTTGGAGACTTCTCAGGTCATACACACTGCAAATCAAAACTACCGTATTTTTCGCTCCATAAGACGCATCGCTCCATAAGACGCACCGGACCATAAGACGCACTTACCATACGGCACGTTAAAAAAAAAAAAAAAAATTATTTGAATCAGCTATTCCGCGGGGAATCAGCTGAGAGGCGGAGGCTTGCCCTGCCCCACCCAGGAGCCCTCCGCTCTTCCCCAGACCAGCAAAGGAAAGTAAATAATAATAATAATAATTTTTTTTTTAAAAAAATCAGCTGTTCCATGGGGAATCAGCTGAGAGGCGGGGGCTTGCCCCGCCCCACCCAGGAGCCCTCCGCTCTTCTCTGGACCAGTTGGAGGCACACAGAGGTAAGTTAAAAAAATTTTTTTTAACAATATTCGCTCCATAAGACGCACAGACATTTCCCCCTAGGGGGGGGGGGGGAGTGCGTCTTATGGAGCGAAAAATACGGTCCATACAAAAGCTGTTTAGAGGTACCTACTGCAAGAGCAACTCCAGATACTTCAGTGGTTTTAGAACACAAAACAAATATTACTACCAAAGAGGAGAGAGAGGTGTCTAAAAGCTACCAAATCCCAGATACCAAATACCAGAGCAAATACCACTTCACCCAGACATTTTAATTTCCACTCTCCAATCTATCATGTACTTTCTAGACATAACCCAGCCTTCATTTCTGTTCCTCAGTGACTAGGAGTACCTGCCAGCATGCATAAGGGACAAGGGTTTATATAGCCAAGGTATTGCTGCAGTGCCTGGCATAATGGTCAATGGTATTGCTGAACACAGGTGCTAAACAAATCCAGAGTTATCATTCATGCCTCCAGTTTCAGGACAGTACTGCCAGCAATCATTAACACACCACATTCCTGTTTGTGATCAGCCAAGTTTGTCTGCAGTTCACAAATACCTACTAAATGAAGGAATGTGTATAAAGCAGCCACATGGGACAAACCAGGAATGTCAGCTCTGCAGTCTAGTTATCAGTGAAACACCAAAAGTCTTAACTCTTTCCTTGCAAGTCTACATAGCTAGCATTTCCAGATGTGGCTTGATTCCTTACTCTAAGATGTTCCACAGGAGGATTGCCTTTACAGCCTGGATAGGCAGACACCAAAGCTATACTGATTTGTTCAGAGTTAAGGCACTTGTTATGGCTCAGAACAATCAAGAGATTCTGACCTGGTCAGCTACAGCAAGAGTTGCCAAATAAACTTTAGGTAGTTTCATTGAACAAAGAATAACTCTAACTGATGTTGTTTATTCTAAAAAAAAAAATCAACTCAAAGCACATTTCATTTTATTGTTCTCTTCCAATGGCCTTTTCCTTTTCCAGTACTTTGAAGGAATAGGTTTCTGTCCCTCTGTCAAAGTGAAAGAAAGGAAACTTACTCTCTCCTCAAAAAGTTGGAAAGAGAGGAACAACTCTTGTAGAAGACCTGTAAACCTCAAAAGGCATCAGGCAATTTTTGAGAATAAATATTATCTTCTACAGCATCTTTTGATGTTTCCCTCTTTTCATTATATGGTTTAGTCCAATTCTCATTTTCTCAGTATCTCAAGAATATCACAATTTTCTTGGCAAATCATATTCTGTAAGTGGGGTTATACAAGCCAAGCACATTCACAGTGCAACTCTATCACGTCTACCCAGAAGTAAGTGCCACTGAGTTCAATGGGACTTATTTCCAGAGAAGTGTGTATAGGATTGCAACCTCAGTGTTTGGATAGTAGAGGGTGGACTCATTTATTCTAACTGCAGTGACCTTACAGCAGTTAAGAATTCCAGTTACAAATTTTGGGGATTGTTTTCTTAATATACTTAAGTAGATGTCAAGATTTCTGTGGCTGCAGAAACTCATCAAGTTATTGTTTGGCCACTGCCAGTTGGTCCAAAATAGAATCCAAGTCATTAAGCCATATCAAAATGCTTTTGCATTGGAAGACAAAGAGGTGAAAAGAAACCATTACCTGCTACTTCCACAATCTGGTGCCTAGCGATGTCATAGTATGGGTCATCCCATCTCAAGTGAGTGACAGACTCAGGGGAGCCCTTGGTGTCATCTACACAAAAAGAGAAGGAAAAACGCAACTAACAGAAAAATCACAGAACAGCTAAAGAAAGGCATAGAAGCACAAAGAAAGGAGCATGTAGATCATGGATGCAGAAGGAAAACTGATACATAATAGATGTTTATTTGATATTTCAGAACAGACAAGGGCACATATCGAAAGCAACTGTGCAAGTACATTTGCCAATTTATTTGCCTTAATTGTATAAGAATACTGCTAGTTGAAAGTAATCAAGGATCGAACATTCTCCACTACAAAATTCCAAATTCACCAACTAGAATAAACCACACCCTGACATCTACACTACACTTTTTGACAGCTATTTCTTTGGCACATACAGCCTGCAGTGTTCCAGCTCTCATCAAGCCATTTAGTTAAGAGGTATCGCAACTCCACACCCCAAGATTCAGGGGACCAAGCAAGCTCTCCTGCAACA
The DNA here is from genome assembly GCA_021292165.1 of Shinisaurus crocodilurus. Taxonomy (NCBI): domain Eukaryota; kingdom Metazoa; phylum Chordata; class Lepidosauria; order Squamata; family Shinisauridae; genus Shinisaurus; species Shinisaurus crocodilurus. The sequence goes on from CM037876.1 coordinate 242,137,987, forward strand.
TCTTAAAAGGAATCAAAGATTAGTGCTGCAGGATATGGATCCCTTTGAAAGATAGGGGTCTTTCTCTCCCCCCACCCAGCATTCATTACTAGCAAAAATACTCACCTGACTTTGGAAAAACTGGCACTTCATCTGGTGGCCAGTTCTTATCGTCTAGAGAAGCCAATTTGAGTTGATTAAGAGACTCATTAGTATCCTCAAGACTCAGGTCTTCTTGAAGATCTGGGTATTGCTCCATGATTCTCAAGCTTTAGCTGCTCAACTACAAACCCTAAAAGAAAGACTGCAGAGATTCACAGATCAGCAAGCACATAACTAGCAATTTTCAATGGTATCCCCCAAAGCCACTTCCTTTATATACTGCCACAGATGTCCTGCCCAGGAAACCCTTCCCTTATAACTAAGATGAGAGGGTGCTGGAGACAATGAGGCTTTAACTGGGAGTGCACTGCACCCATTTCCCCCTCATGTGCAAATGTGGCCTGGTTGTCTTCCACTTTGTAGCTTCCCTTGCAAGCGAACATTTTTTTTTTTTTAAAGGCTGCCTCACATTACACTGAAGTAATAACACCCGCCCCTAATGCTCCTCCTTTCCTGCAGTCGCCAACTGCTTTTGGCTCCCCACGGCCTCATGCTTGTCACTTTCCTCCACTGGTCTCTGTTGCTAGCTGTCATATATACATATGGGTTACAGAGCAATGAGCAGGATCGCTAAACATACACAAATATCATGGCAGAGCAGTAAAACTAAGGGGGAAATTGCACAAATCCCATGGCAGAGCAGTAAAACAAAGGGGAAATTTATGCAAATTTCCTAGCAGCAGACATCCACTCCTGCACACTTGCACAGGACAGGGGGAAAAACTGAACACATTCAGGACACTCTCCAATGTCCTTTCTTCTCTATTTTTAGGAGCACGGAGCGAAGGGTACTGAGAAGGAATGAGGAAGCATGGCAGTGGGACTAGCGGGATCACGAGGAGCGGCCGGGGTTTGCACCACTCTTGCTGGGCGACTCTAGCCATTCCCGACAACCCATGATGAAGTTGCCCTACCAGGTTCGGACAACACAAGAAGCCACCATGGGTATGAACAACCCTACAACAAGCCATGGGTTCTCAGAGTGGCTTGTTCATGAAAAATAAGCCACTCTGCAGAAACCATGCCAGGTTCGCACAATACAACAACCCACTATGGGTGATCAGCCATAGTGAATTGTCATGTCGTGCAAATCAGGTCATGGATTGTAACAGCTCCCATTTCCTGTGATCCCTTGGCAGAATTGGCAAAAGGCCATGAGTCTTTACACTGGAAGAATTCCTAGATGTCACTTCCCCCACCTGCCTATCAGGCTAAGAGAAACACATATAAGGGTTCTTCACTAGAGGCAATAACTCTGAAGGAGCAGATTCTCCAATCCCAGGATGCTTTATTACAGGAATGCCAAACAAGGCCAAAGAGTTCTGGAGCTTGAGAAAAAAATAATTATGGGCCAGTACTTTTGGAGTTTCAAGAATTCTCAGCATTCCCTTGAGACTGACAATAGTTTCTGCATTTTGGATATTCACTGTAATATTCAGTATATGCACAACTAGAGTTAGCACCACAAAAGGTACACCACTGTTGTCAATAAATAACCATGTATTTGAGACCACTGGAGAAGTTAATTATCCTTCTCAGGAGGCAGGACATGGATGCAATTCTATCATAAAACTAGAAGAGACAGAGAATCTTTCAGAAAACAGCCAATGCAAAACATCAGCCCTGAAGTAACATATGGCAGAAAGAGAATGTGGGTGGAGCCAAGGCTACAGCTAATACCAGAGATTGATATTAGCAGTTCCATAAAGACATGGGCAGGGAAGGTGCCAATGATTGCTATTCATGCTTCATTAAAAGAATCTCTGGGCATTTCACCAGAATTTCATTGAATCCTTGGGTGCTTGTCCAAACTCTGACTGTTGAAGGGAGCTGTGATATGCACAAGACTTCTTCACATCTTTTGAAAGCTTACACACAGTCTTTCATTGTCCTTACTCTCCAGATGGCTGTAAGCTTCTTGAGCAACAAGTCAAGTTGCATTCCTTTAACCAAACCGAACACGACATATATGGGCAGACAATCTTCAAGACAGATCAGAAAGTATTCAGGGCCTGGAAAATCTATGAAGTCAACTTCAGCTACTCTTTGCTCCTCTCTCAAAGACTGGAAGAAATGCCTGACCTCAGCAGGGGCAAAGAGCAGGGCACTTTGCTTCTCAGAGTTATTAGCTAATGCTGTAACCATGCATAAAGGCCCCCAACCATCTGCCTTTAGCAATATACTGTTTCTATGGAAACCTTAACCAGCATTTGCAGTGACCCACTCATTCCCTTTGAAACAACACTAGATCCTGCAGCGTATTCTCACAATTATCTAAAATTATCCAGTAACACACACACCCAATATTCCTGGCAGCAAGATGCAGACAGCCCCCAACTTACTGATACCAAGTACTTCCGAATACTGTCAACTCACTGAATGCAATTAGATCACTGCAGTGCTTGGGAACTACCATTTCCACAGATTTGCACTGGCAGAGCACTTAATGATCAAGATAAGGATCTCAGCAATATAAAGCAGAGATGCTACTGATACTCTATATCAAAAGGATTAAAATCTTCAGCATCCCATGTAGAGAAGGAAGAATCTTCTTGATCAAAATTGGTTGTTGAACACAGAGACTGGGTTTGCATGACACAACAACCCATCATGGGTAAAGATTCATATCACCTCAGTGGAGGCAGCTATGATAATTATGAAATGTCCAATCTTACCATGGCTTTTAACTATAGCTGTTCTCCATTTGGGGACAAACAGAATGAAAAAACATTTGTAAGTCTTCCTCTTTCTTGTATTACAAAATAAAATCAACTAAAACTACTCTTCAAAAAAGATATCTGATTTTGGACTGAATATTTTGCACAAAAGTCAGCAGAATAATTTAGAGTTGCACAAAGCTCCTCTAACTCATAATATTCAGCACTCACAGTCAAACATAATCTAAGCTCTTTGTATATCCCATGTCCAGTTTGTTGAGTTTCTGTGTTGTTTCTCCCCAAATGACAAACCTCATTGGGATTGTCTGCTATTTACTGGTAAGTAGCTGTTCTCTGATGTAATACCAAATCATGGTTTGGCATTACAAGAAAGATCCCTGAGGTGCCCTAGACCAGTGATGGCGAACCTATGGCACGTGTGCCACAGCTGGCACGCAGGGACCTTTCTGTGGGCACTCGAGCCATTGGTCGCCAGATCGCGAAAAGACCGTCTCCTTCTGCATTCAGCGTCAGGTTTCCATAGTAACTCCTCTCCACTCATTCCTCGCTGGCCTCCACAGGCAGGCACACTCCAACATCTCCACCTCCAGAAGCGGACTGCACAGGCACCCAGCCCTCCTTCTAACTGAACAGATAGCTCAGAAGCACAGCGCGCGCGCGTGCACGCCCGAATCTTTGCGCACCCGGTGAAGAGCCATGCCCTGAGACAGAGCGGGGCGTGATTAGCTAGTGCCCCCTCCTCCTTCCTGCCAAATTTAAGGCACTTTGAAATAAATAAGTTGGTTTTGGGTTGCAGTTTGGGCACTCGGGCTCAAAAAGGTTCGCCATCACTGCCCTAGACTCTGATGTTCTCCTCCCCTTGGGCACATTGAGTGGTAACTTCCAATCCTACGGTTTCAAGTAAACTAGTTTGTCATTTGGTCCAAACAGGCCTGCAAATAAGGCCTCGTTCTCATAGCACAGCCTACCCCAACCTGGAGCTCTCCAGTTCTGTTGGACTACAACTCCTATCATCCCCAGCAATCGTTGAGGAAGGCTGCCATAGCACCAAACCACGATTTGGCATTATATCTGAACAGTCCCTAATCTTGATCTGTAACAACCATTAATTTGTTGCATTCTTTATAAAAGGTCCTTTTCTAACCTATGCTTTGCTGAAAAAATATACAACTATTTTGGTTTAAATACATATAAAAATCAACAGGACTATATATCTGCACCACTGTCCCCCAAACAATATTGCTCCAAATATCACACCTCAATTTAAGACTAATCCTGCTTAATAGAGAACTATAAGAAGCCCTGAAGTTAGAATTAGCTCAAAGGAAAAGATGAATTACGGTATCTTAAATAATTCATTTAAGAATTATTCCCAACCTGCTTCCATTTATCTCCAGTATTTATGATTTACTTTTCTGCAAAAAACTAAATAAATCCTGAAATAGTGTGCAATATGTTTCAATATTTCTAAGGCTGCAATCCTATCCAGTAGTCCTCAGTGCAGAGCCCACAGGTGCACCAACCTCCTTTGGCACCTACAAAGCTTTCCACTCCCTGCTGCACCTTCAAAAATTTATTTTAAATAAACAAACTGGAAAAATGTTAGGGCGCCAGGTTCTCCTTCCTGTTCCTGAACGTGCTGCTGATCAGCTGTTTGGCAAGCAGGAAGAGAAGGAAAGAGTTACTTCCTGGCCCACCCAATTATCTTTTGCCCACACAGGCCTTTCTCCTTTGCTCTCTCTCTCCCTCCCTTGCTCTCCTAGCCTCACTATTTCTCTCCCCCCAATCCCTTTCCTCACTCTCTCTCTCCCCTGTACTAGTCCCTAGCCTTGCACTCTCCTGCCCACCTCTTTACCTTGCTGTTTCTCCCCCATCCTAGCCTCTAAGCTTTGCTCTTTCTCTTACCCCTTTATCTCACTATTTCTTCCTCCTCCCAGCCCCCCTAGCCTTGCTCTTTTTCTCTCCCTTCCCAGCTCCTTCTCTTATTCTACACACACACACCAGGAATACTGGGAGCTGAAATCCAAAACATCTAGAGATCTACTTTCTGCCCACCCCTGCATTAAGAGGTAACATAATAAAATAGCACAACAATAAAATATATTTGTATGTGTTTATAAAAAATATTTATATACCACTTCACATTTGAAACCAATTTATATTTCTATACAAAGGTAACAAAGTAAAAAAAATCATAGAGAGTGTAAGACCAATTATAAAACTTCAAAAGAAGCAGTTTGCAAATGTCTGCTAAAACATATTGAACTATTACTAATTTCTTTCCTTTTCAGTTTTAATAACTCTAGCAAGTCTCCTTAGGGAGATTATTGCATAGATAGTGCTTAAAATGCCTCACACCAAACTGCCATATTGAAGGATGATACCTCGATAAGAGATCCTATGAAGGTTAACTACAGGGAGTTTGCGGGAAAGTTTCAATAAACTGTAGTTTTTACAGCTGGTGGGGGTGAGAGGAGTGCCATTAGCTTATGAGAAAAGCACACCTCTACTTCTTTCATAGTATCAACACTACTGACTCAACATAGCACTATCAGCTACAGTTGTCTGAGCCTCCAACTTTGCAGTAATTGCCAAATGCACCGAATTCTCTCTTCATGCAGTATTAGATGTTGTACAGAAAGGTAGCCATTATGCTTACCCAGTCAGTATGATACACCTTAGGGATAAAGCAGAAGAGTTAAGCTAAGGTGGTCCCTCCCTCAGCTCTCCTCCCCCAAACTGCCAGCTTAAGTAAAACAGGATCCACTCACTGCAAAATGCAATCTGCTGAGTCAGGTGACAGGCCTGAAAACACACACCACACCTTTCCTTCCAGAATGTAACCCCTACTCCTCTGAGCCTTTCTACTGTCTCAGCCTATGCAGCAAGTCTAGAGGTGTCACAGGAAATCCAACCATTGATTATTATTTATTTTTTTAAAGTATGCCACATTTGTAACGCACTTGTCTACCACTATTCTCAGGATATTTTTGGCCTTCTGCTTCATTTTGGCTTTTTCCACAAAACCAAGACATGAAAGAGTTCTAGCAGGCTTCATATGCCTCTGACTTCTCTTGCTCATTATCCCAAGGCAGACATTGCACAAAAATGGACATTCCTGTCATATTTCCTGCTTCAGAATCTTCTTCAGAAATCAATACTACTCCCGTAAAAGGCTCCATCTTAATTTCATTTGATGCTGTGTTTATGGACATGAATGCACAGTCTAACAATTTTTTCCTCAAACAAGCAGCGCCATACTCCCTATATAGCTAGTTAGTGTGTACATGTTTTACTGAGCACCAGCCACCTACTTCCTCCAGAAATCTGTAAACACCACATAACTCCCACTTTTTACCTTAGTTATGGAGACCACAGAGCCTTTTCGTGACTGGGCCACAAAGCTTCATATATAGCCTCAAATATGTGTGGGGCTATATTTACCACAGAAGCATGGTACAATTGCCTTGATCAAAATCAGATAAAACAGTACACCAAGTTGACTGATGTGAACTAGCATAAAGTTAGGGTTACCAGATTCAGACTTCAAGAGGTAGCTTTAAAAGTTGCATAAATGGGGGAAATTCTTGAAGCTGCTCCTTCTTGCACTGCAACGCTGTAGTAGGAGAAACCTTATCATGCAAAAGTTCCCTTCTAAGCAACCCATGCAGCCTGATTCTATGCATGCTTGCTCAGAAATAAGACCCATTTATTTCTCCAATGGCAGTTACTTCAAGTGAGTATGCATAGGATTGCTACTTTAGAGACAAGGGTTTAGACCCTAAAGTAAGTTATTATGCAGCACAATTCTAGGCATGTCTAATCAGAAGTAAACTCCAGGTAAGGGTGTATAAAATTGCAGCCTAAATGAATATGGTGTAAAACCTTTATTAGGCCAACTCAAAAGTTCACCCCAAATATGTGCACGCTTCACTTTTTTTTTTTTTTTAATACTGTGCCTGATGAAGAAATCTGGAGATCTCGAAGGCTTGCACATTTTTTGCGATGCCTTTGTTTTTTGTAAGCCTAAACAAAGTTAATGAAAGCTTCCCAACCCCTTTCTCCCCTACAGCCACTTGCGCGCACTCCCCCACCCGCGAAAAGCCTCTCGGGAAAGCGGGCTGCCGTCCTGAAAAATGAGGCAAACGGGGGCTGGCTTAAGGAGGGGGGGATCGCCAGAAACCGAGGGGAGGTCTGCACCTGGCAACCCAGAGTACAGTGACACGCACGGATATGGTGGCAGGATAGAGGCAGCCGCCCAGCCCAACAGTCCTGCGCCTTCGGCCCCTTCCAGACAGCAGTTCCGGCTTAGCGCGAGACCCTCCAACCAAGCCCGACCCAATAGAAAGCCACGCGGAGCCTACCCGACGCATGCGCCCTCGCGAACTCTGACACTTGGCCCCCTTCCGTGAAGAAACAGGAATACCCACCGCCCCAGAAAAAGCTCCGCCCCTCGAAATGGCACTCGCCGACGGGGAGAGCCACTACCTCAAAGGCGGACTCGGGTGCCTTACCTCGTTATTTAGCTCATGAGGGAAACGCTTCCGACACTGTTAACACGCACCCAATACGGAGTTACTGTGCCGTCCACTCCCTTGCTCGCCAGCAGCCACTCCCGCCTGTCAAACCTTTCGCAAACATCCGTCTCTGAACCGGAAAATGGATTGGTCTCCATGGAAACACTTTCCCGCCTCCTTTCGACGTCTGGTACGGAAATGGAATATCCGTCCGGGCGCAATCGAGGCTCGCTGAGCGGAACGTTCCGCTTCTTGAGAATAGTCCAGGAGCGGGAGTCGTTATGGAGCCGAACCCCAGCCAAAGTGAGGGAGCTCATAGAGGTCCGGGGGTGGGCTGGCGGCGGCGGCGGCGGCGGCGGCTCTTCTCCTCGGCTGCTCTGATTAGCCTTTGGTTTTTCTCCCCTTGCAGGTCGGCCTCCGGACGTGCACGGTGGTTGGTTCCGCTGCCCTGTGTGGCGCCTCCCGCGGGGCCTGGCCCTGGGCCCTTCCCAGTCCGCCGAGAGGGAACTGGGAGTGTGGTGCGTGGGGGGCGCCTTGCAGCCAGGGATGCTGCTGCTCCTGCTTGGGCCGCGGGAAGAGGAGCAGGAGGAAGAGGAGGCCGCTTCCTTGGCGGTGAGCCACAGCCGAGCCGAGCCGGGTCCTGCCTCCAGAGTCCTGAAGCTGGTTTGGGCGCGTGTCCCCCTTCCGGAGCTGGTGCCCCCCTTCCAGAACTGTTTTTAGCAGAATACTGTGTTGTACTCCGATTGTACTAAATAGGAGGACCAAATCCAGCAGTCCTGGAATCCCAATCTGGCCCTCTGGGGTTCCCAACCTGGCGTTGCCCCCTTTCCCCCAACCATCAATTGTTTGGTGGTTTCCCAGCCTTTGTGCAGTTTCCCCCTTATTCTGAAAGGTTGAAATGCTTCTCCGAAGGTTTAGTTACTGGCAGGAAGAGCTTTAAGCTACAATACGCTACTATTTTTTTGTAATTTGGCCTCACCCCTTTTGTCTTTGGCACCACCCACCACTGGAATGCAGCCCACAGCAGCTGCTCTGAAATCAAATTCGGCCAGTTGGGCAAAGAGGTTCCCGCTCCTGGCCTACAGCATATGTACTTTGGCTCTGAGTCTACATGGGTCCGCAACCCTCACTTTTAATATGCCAGCTTGATTGTGTAAGTGGATCCTCAGATGAAAGAGACAGCTAGCCAGCCCAATAGTTCTTGGCATAAGATCTGCCTATGGCAACTGCACAACCTCTCTAATTGGGACTCTCCTTGCTCTCTATTTCAGAAATTTCCATCAGCCTGCTGGAAAGAGGATTGTGCTTGTGACAAAATATCCAGCTGGAGGAGGTGAGAACAGGAGAAACACATGGGTAACTTGCAGTCTTCTTTACAACCTTCTCAGTCAACTTCATACATGTGATGAAGTGGATTGTTGGCTACAATCACCCAAACCATAATGACCCACTTAGAGTAGCTTCATGCAACCTGTTTTTGAACTTGTTTTTAAACTCTGTTGATGTTTTCCTACCAAACTTGCTTGAAGTTAAGCTCAAAATTACATAACTCATGCGTATCAAACCTTAGCATTTATCCTACCACAACACTTTTATGTTTTTGCTTCAACAATATTTCTGTTGAAAATGAGATTGGGCCACACGGCAATCTTAGTGGTTATTACCGCAAGTTCTATAGTACAGTGATCATCTGATTGTTCCTTCATGTGGCCAGATCAGTTTTCATCATATGATGATATGAGTGACTTTCAAGTGAGTCTAATTCTGCTGCTACTCCGGCATTTATTTCTTACTACTCTTGAGAAGGTGGGAGAACATCCCTAGCCATTTCGGTATTTATGTGCATTTAATAAAGTCCAAACAGCAACTGTCAGCAGTATGGGAGGATTTGTAGGTTTTAGTATGGTAGCCATCAACAAATGGGTGCTATTTGCTCAGTAAACAATTTCACTGCAGATGTAGAAATTCAACTGCTTTAATGGCAGCTAGCTTTCTGCACTTTCTCGCAGTCTCCACCAGGAGCTGATCAGCCCCTCTGTTGTGTTTTTCTTCTCACCTTGCAACTTTTTCTGATGCTGAAGAAAAGCAGTATAGGGTAAGCACACAGGACAACAAGTAGGATGCAGTTTTGGGGAGAGAATGTTGTAGAGCAGTGGTAGGCAACCTTTTTGGGCTTGTGGTTGCATCTGGCAGTTTGAGAAATTGTCCTGGGCACCACCACAAAATGGATGTGCTGCACAGCAGCCAACTTCATGTCCTAAGAATATCTCTGAGCCACACACGTGGCCCAGAGGCATTCGTGGGAAAAGAAGATGGATGCAGCTAGAGGCCCTCACTTTACTTTGATGCCATCTCAGCTGCCAGTAAGAAAGTTTGTTTGTTTTTAAAGTAGGAGGGGTAGGGCATCTCAGTGGGCACCAGGAAAGGCATCTGAGAGTGCACTGGTGCAGGCAGGTGCCACATTGCTTACCCCTGCTTTAGAGTGACTTCCCTATGTACCTTGGTTATCTTACGTTGCAGAAGCTGTGATGTGGCTCTGACTCTCTAAGTGGACTTCTTCCTCTGGTGCTGGAGACTTTAAATCCACAGCCCACAGGATAAGGTTCTGTGAAAATAATAATTACATGAAAATAGTTGCAATTTTTTACTTACTGATACTGTAGTAGAAATTAGGGCTCCAGTGTTTAGTTGGTCAATGTGATTAATTAGTTTAAAATATTTTGGTAGATTAAAAAGGTGCCCCGGATTAATCAGGAAACAGATGTATTAAAAATAAATAACTTTTTGGGGGGTGAAGTAAATCATGTGTGGCATACCTCCAGAGGAAGAAGCATACCTCCTCCTCATATGGAACAGAATGCCTCTTCTAAGATACATGCTTCATCCAAAAGTGAAGAAAAATGCCTTATTTTCATAATTGTTTTATTCATATACAAATGTATGTAGATTTAATAAAAACTCATCTGATTCATCAACTAAGTGTTCTTTAAATGGTTCAGTTTCCAGAGGAGTAGCCATGTTAGTCTGTTGCAACAAAAATAATGACAAGTCTTGTGACACCTTAAAGACTCACCATTTCTTTCTAGCATAAGCTTTCATGGACATTGTCCGTTTCATCAACTGCATTAATTGGTTGACAGTCCTGACAGACATTTGAATTGACCGAACTGTTAAGAGGTTACCAGCGCTAGTAATTCCACATATTAAAATGACTTAGAGCACAATCCTAAGGGGTTGCTGCTCTATAGACAGCCCCCTCTGTCTATCCTATGCCCTGCCATTTAGGGCAGGAGAAATGACGGAGGAGAAAATGCCTTCTGTTCCTCCTATCAGCTATACTTAGCTGGACGAGCCTCTGAGCCTGTCCAGCTTGCTGGCTTACCTGGAGGTATGGCCTTGGAACGGAGAGGCTTGTGGATCCCGTGGACCCACATCGTCCCTGTTTCCTCCCAGCCCATCAGCACACCTCCTCCCTATCAACCTCTTCCAAGATTGCAACAGCAATCTCAGAAGAGAAGCTGTGACAGAGCTTACCACAGCACCTGCAAGGGCAGGAAGGGGGAAATCTGCATTGAGATCCCCCTCCCGGGGTCAAAGCAGTATCTATAGCCTCAGGAGGGGAAGTCTGCTATATCTTATGGTCCCTGGGATGCTCTAGATTAATGCTAGATTAATGTAGCAAATTAATGCTATAATGAAGAGAAAATAATGGGGCTCATGGAATATTCACAGGTACAAGTAGTTGAGATGGGGATCTACAGAGAAGGACAGGGAGCTGGGAAGAATGGAACATGTCCCTCGACCATTTCTCATTTCAAACCCTTTAGTAGATGTTGCATTTACCAACTTCAGTATTTCTCAGTTAAAGGAAGGCCAGAAATTCTCATCTTTAAACAACTTTGGTGCGGTGGATGCTATACAGAAAACCAAATCTCCTGCATTGTTGTGCAACTGTGGTCACTGTCAAGAATCCCTGAGAGGGCAGTTCCTCAATCCCATTCATCCACTTACTTCCACTCACACTTGGTGTTATGGTATGTTAGGGAAGAACACTTGCTGCTAGAAAGAAGTAGCCAGTTTCTCAGCTCTTTATATCTTCCAAAACAAGTGGCTTAGGTAGTCCCGTCACACACATTTCCTTCAGCATGCTTTCCCTGGCTCCACATCTGAAGCCATATAATAAATAGGTGCTGCATTTTCTGACTTTGGGACAAGAAGGCTAACTATAAAGCATGGCTGTTGTGTGCAAGCAGGGAATCAAGTACTTGCTGTAGAATTGGCATCCTGAGAATTTCAGCTTTAATTTTTTCTAACCTTCCTGATTATTAGGAGAAATGATGAGGGGTGTGTGTGTTGTGGTCAGGAAACTAAGTTTCAATTCCCTTTCTAGCTTCCTGTTTCTTTACTTCCCTGGTGCTCCCTGACCACACCCATGCTCTCGATGTTCTGTCCATCCTGCTTTGCTTCCCTACATTATTACCAAAGTAGAATACAGCAATGCAAAATAAGCAAGTGCAAATTTTGGCGTTTCTTGGAACAGAACGTAAATTTGAAGCATTAACCCCCTTCCTAAAGATGACCAAGTTCTCATCGCATTAAGGGGATTGCTGAAACATAAGTTTTATTGATGCCTCAGGTTGTACTGTTGAAATGGGTATCTGTAATAAGGCATCAGATGAGCCAAAGCTGTCGTTAATTATTTATTAGAAAATTTATATTCCATGTTTCCATCTGGAAAGGAAGCTCAAAGCAAATCACACTTTTTTAAAAAACAAAACCAAAAAAACTTATATACATAGAAGGATAACAAAATTGCGTACGTTCATAAAAAAAAACAATAACACCGCAATCCTATGGCCTCTAGACAGCGTCTAAATGGCCATAGGATTTTTCGAGACCCAGCTACGTGGTCAGAAAATCGCTCCAACCTCATAGCTGGGTCTCCGCGCTTGGAGCGCCCTCCCCCCCGCGCAGCCTATGCAGAAAGAACCACGCCAGCTGTGTCCCTGAGGTCTCAAGAGCGATCTTGGAGATGGGGTTTAGGGGGCAGGGAGGGGAGGAGACAGGCACTGCCAAGATATGAGCCTCCCCCCCCCCCGAAGCGCCTCAGCTAGACAGCTGAATGTCTTCACCCTCTTCCTAAAAGTGGGATGGTAAATCTAAATATAATCATTTTGCCATTGGACAGGGAGATTTAGCCAAAAAGTTTACGGCTCACCTCACCACCCCTGTGCGGTGCCTCATCCCCCTTGGAGAATGCTGTACTTTTGACTGAACTCAAATTAGCTACTGACACTTGGCATGATGTGTTTTACAGCCTGGTGAAGCAAAGCGGGGATAAAGCTGAAGCAAATGTGGCATTTGTATGGATCAATGGGGAGCTCCACATCCAAGTATGCTGTCCCATTGCTGCTGGCACTGAATTGCTCTACTGGTTAGCAGAGCCCCACACCAGTCCTGCCTGCCTGGAAAAGAAAGCAGCAACAAGAATATCAGATGGGGTACTTGTTACAGAGAGGGGAAAGCTAAAGGATCCACTAGCAGTGGCCATGACTGAGACCACAGGTGTAGAAGTAGAGGCGTTGGTGCAGCAAGGAGATGCTTCCCTAGGTGGAAATGAAGTTGATTCCTTTGCAGGTACTGTACCTGGAGTCCTAGAAACAAAGTAATCATTTTGGCAGAATCAGATGTAGGACATTTTGTGCTTTTTAAAAAATGACTATACCAACTTCTAGTAATGGAAATACATGAGTTCCTTAAGCAAGGAATTTGTTTCTTTGTTACATTTATATGCCACCTTTTCCTCCAAGGAACCCAATGCAGTATACATCATCATCCCCATTTTATCCTCACAACAACCCTGTGAGGTAGGTTAGGCTGAGAGTCAGTGACTGGCCCAAATTCACCCCAGTGAGCTTCATGGCTGAATGGGGACTTGAACTTGAGTCTCCCCAATCCCAGTTCAGCATTCTAACTGCTACACCACACTGATGCTGCCAAACTGCTTACAGTTAGAAAGCTTTGATGTTCAGTCTAGATTTACAGTACTGTAGCAGAAAATTGTGTTTTGTCCTATCTTTCACAAAGAGAATTTAGAGTAGGTAGCTTCTTTTCATAGAACATAGGAGTTGTCTCCTATTTATGAACAAGCTGAGACTGATGGAAATATTTAAACAAAAATCTGCTTGGCTTCTATAAAACTTTGAAGGTAGGGGCTCTTGCATTTTTCTTCAAATGGTACTATGGTGGAGAGCACTGAGACTCCTCTAACTCATGCTCAGAGTCCAGTTCTATATTTATTAGCCTGTATTTGGCTCAACAGCACTGACCAACGCCACTGTTGTGGGCAGTCCTTTGCTATCCTCTTGCAACACTGGAGGAAGCGATTTCTTTTGAGAAGTATACGTGATGAATTGGAGTGTTTCTCGGTCATCCCATAATGTGTGTGATAAAACATCTGAAGGCATGTCAACACCACAAATGTATATTGCTTTTATGTCATTTTAACTATCATGGCTTCCCGCAATTGTGATTTGGTGAAGGTGCTGAGAAATCCCCACCACCCTACAGCTTTGTATTTCTTTGCTTTCTCACACGCATGAGAAAGCAAACAAGGCTGACAAGGTGCACACAGAAATACATCTCCTTTGACATTGTTCTATATCAGGTGGGCAACATGTTGCCCTCAGGCTGTATGCGGCCCTTTCCATGCCCCCCACACCCAAAACAGTTAAGAATATTTTTTAAAGGGAAAAAATGGCATCTGTAGCACTACAGAGCACCAAAAATGTCGAGCTAAATTTGATCTTTTTGGTGCTACATAGTGCTATGGGCACCATTTTTTTTCCTTTAAAAAAGTTTTTTTAATTCATTCTCAGGTCACCTGGCAGACACTTCCAAAGTTGCCCATCCCTCTTTTATACCCATGTCCCTTTAAGCATGTTTTTAGATGGAAGAAGGGATCAAGAGCTTCTGTTGTGATTTAAGGTGTGATTGGGGGATTACTACAACTTTGTGATTAAGTTGGTGTGGTGCAGCTCTTTTTGCTTTAAAAAAAAAGTCAAACACCAACCACCACCCCCAACCCACAAAGCTTATTAAAGATGCAGTGTATTTCAGCACTCTTTCTATGCATTCCTGTACACTCACTCACTCTAAATTCTGTAGCAAAGCTCTCTGGAGAAATCCAACCTGCATCGAAGAGTTGTTAGAATGCAACTGTCACTGATCCCAAGACTGCATATATATGTAGGAATGGGCAAAATGGTGCTTCCAGTAAGGACCTTGTAGCAGATGCTGAAATATTCCTCCTACAGTCCTAAAACGTCAGAGTAATTCAAGCAGAATGCCCTAAGTCCATCTCTGTTGCAGTTCTCTAGAACATTGCTTTGGTGATGTGGTTCTTGAGCCTCTGCACTGAGCCAAATATCTCTGTTCATGATGGAGGGGAGAATTGCATGGAAACAGAGGATTTACTTTGAAGTGTCAGTAATTAATTACCCTGTTGCCTTGTTAAGGGAGCTAATAGTTACTGGTTCATATCTGCAGGTGCTCCTGATATTCCCAAGGTTGGGAAGCAGAAAGCCAGAGCCCATTGTGTTCCCATGCTGGATAAGAAGCTGCCAACCAAACAGTCCCTTGGATCGGATGACAACCACAAGGAAAAGAATGAAAATTGGTCCCTGAGGGAGGCCAGAGCACAAACTGGAGATGGCCAGCCCCCTGTGAGCTGCCCCATAGTTGAGGATGATGGAGGCAAAGAAGATGCTCAGGCAGAGCAAGTGAATGAAACACTGATGGAGGCAAAATTGGCAGAAACTTGTTCACAGCCACTGCAGGCCAGTGCAATTCACCTTGGTGCTCACTTGGCTGACAAGGTGCTGGTGCTGAAGGTTCAATCTTGTGCTGAAGAAGCCCCCAGTGGACGTGTCAAGTCCACAGCCAGGGACCGGGTGGAGAAGCAGTGGGAGAAACCCAAGCCGGAGGAACAGCCTCGTAGCCACATGGGTGGCGCTTCACAGCAAAGGGAGGTGGGCAGTGAGCGACGATACCGGTGTGAGGAGTGTGGCAAAGCCTTCCTGCAGCTTTGCCACCTGAAGAAGCATCGCTTTGTCCACACTGATCACAAACCCTTCCTGTGCACAGAATGTGGCAAAAGCTATAGCTCAGAAGAAAGCTTCAAAGCACACATATTGGGCCACAGAGGGGTGCGGCCTTTCCCCTGCCCCCAGTGCCACAAGACTTATGGCACCAAACGTGACCTTCAAGAACACCAGGTGCTGCACACAGGCCAGCGCCCTTTTGCCTGCCCAGACTGTGGGAAATCCTTTGCCCGCCGTCCTTCCCTTCGTATCCATCGCAAAACACACCAGGCCAAGGAGCCCAGTCCTTCTGCCACAGCCGCCTGCCAGTGTGTGATCTGCGGACGGCACCTGGCCAACCCTGGGTCACTGCGCAACCATATGCGGCTCCACACTGGGGAGCGTCCCTACACTTGCCCCTACTGTCCCAAGACTTTCCGCCAGCAAGGCAATCTGCGTGGGCATCTTCGGCTGCATACAGGGGAACGCCCTTACCGCTGCCACTTCTGTGGGGATGCCTTCCCCCAGCGCCCTGAGCTGCGTCGCCACCTGATCTCCCACACAGGTGAGGCTCATCTGTGCACAGTCTGTGGGAAAGCCCTGCGTGACCCCCACACATTGCGGGCTCATGAGCGCCTGCACACAGGGGAGCGGCCTTTCCACTGCCATTTGTGTCCTAAATCTTATCCTCTAGCCACTAAGCTGCGGCGCCACCAGAAAGCCCACCATGGTGACAAGCCCCACCGGTGCACCATTTGTGGCATGGGCTATGCCCTTCCCCAGAGCCTACGACGCCACCAGCTTGAGCACAAAGGAAAGCTAGACAGGAATCCATCCAAACATGGAGCGAAAGGCCCCCAGGAGCTGCCAGCTTCAGAGCAGCCTACAGTGCTGGTGATGCACTCTGTAGACGTGGCAGTGCCTGGCAACAAAGCAGAACTCCTCATCACCAGCAATGGGCACTATGTTGCTTCACAGCAGAGCTCTGTACAACACAAGGATGTCATTGAGATTGCTCTCTCGGATGCTGAGGAAGAATGTATTATTGTGCAGGAGCAGGGCTCCTCCAGTGACATGTTCATTATTCAGGAAGGTGTTGGTTTTAGCACAGTAGCTGAGGTAGTTGAGGTAGAGGTGGGAACGTGACTGCCAGTCTTTTAAGAGATAGTATTTTTTTTAAAAAAGGGATGTCTGAATGTGCTCTCTTTGTGCTTGTGAGAAGGCAACGGGAGTCAAGAAACACATACTAGGTTGTTTAGAAGTATAGAAAGCCAGGAAGGGAACAGGTGACATTTATTTAGCCAAGACTCTGGCTGGATTCCCAACACCAACACAGTTTGCAAAGGCTGGGTGATAGGCTCTGCATAATAGCCAGAAGCTGTTCTTGGAAGAAATCCTTCACTAAGCATCATTTTAGCACTATCAATATTTCTTTCAAGCTGATCCAGTGCCGGGGTTGTTCTGGGTCTGCTTGCGCATCACACAAGATATGGCAGCTCTCCAAAAATGACATTGCAGTGGTAACACACACAAGCATCAATCATGTGTTTCAGCCAGATCATGGGGCAGTTCTTATGCCAGTTATATTATTATTTATTATTTACATTTATTTATCGCCCATCTGGCCGGCAACCCTGGGCGATGTACATAGGATAAAACAAGATAAAATACATTTAAAACAATATAAATTTTTTAAAATCTTAACCCACCCCATATTCCCGCCTGAACAGCCAGGTTTTTAATGAGTGGCGGAAGCTCAGCAGAGAGGGGGCATGGCGGAGGTCCCTTGGGAGAGAGTTCCACAGTACGGGGGCTGCCACAGAAAAGGCCCTCTTCCTCGTCCCCACAGAAAAGGCCCTCTTCCTCGTCCCCACAGAAAAGGCCCTCTTCCTCGTCCCCACAGAAAAGGCCCTCTTCCTCGTCCCCACAGAAAAGGCCCTCTTCCTCGTCCCCACCAGTCTAGCTGCTCTGGCTGAAGGGACAAGGAGAAGGCCGTCTGTGGCAGATCTTGTTGAGCGGCCTACTTGGTGTTGCTGGAGACGCTCCTTGAGATAGACTGGACCGGAGCCGTATAGGGTTTTAAAGGTCAAAACCAACACCTTAAATTCGGCTCGGCAAGCAACATAGCCAGTGCAGCTCCTTGAGCACTGGCGTGATGTGATCCCGCCGGCGGCTGCCTTTAACCAGGCGAGCCACCACGTTCTGTACCAGCTGTAGCTTCCGAACTGTCTTCAAGGGTAACCCCACGTAGAGCGCATTACAGTAGTCTAGGCGAGAGGAGACCAAGGCATGAACCACTGATGGGAGCAGGTGATTAGGAAGGTAGGGGCGCAGCTGCCGTATCAGATGGAGTTGATACAGCGCTGCCCGGCTCACAGCTGCCACCTGAGCCTCCATGGACAGCTGGGAATGACCCCCAAGCTGCGGACCTGGTCCTTCAGGGGTAGATGTACACCATTCAGCACCAGGTCAACATCCCCTAACCTCCCCTTGTCCCTCACCAGAAGTACCTCGGTCTTGTCGGGGTTCAGCTTCAGCATGTTCAGCATATCCCTCCATGTCGATCTGCAGGTGCTTCTATGAGAACAACCAGTGCAATCGAGACAAATCGTGGTTTTGTAGCTACCAAGACAGCATGTGGATTCTGCCTTAGTCAACCCACATTGCAGTCTGGGTGAGAACTGTAGACCAGAGTTACTGTGAATGTACCGGTAGTTCAAAGTTTGCTTTTAAAATCAACTAATCATTGGATCTGGTATAAGATCATATCTGGCTCTCCACTGTCTTATGCTTGAGTAAAATGGTGGAAGTGCTGCTACCCCAATAACCGCTAAAGCTCCTTGGCCTTCTCTCAACCAAGAACTCAGCTTTTTCCTTTATCAAACAAGTCCAGATAGACAGGAGGGGATGGTATTTGAAGGGGTTTCAAACTATATCAAGTTAAAAAAACTGCTGGTTGAGTTCAAACATGCAAATAGGACAAAGATATGTGTCTTCCCTCTAGTCCCATTTAGGTTTTATAGAACCTTCATCAGGCAGGGATCGGTTAAGGCAAAACAAAAGCTCATATTGACTAATATGAAGGCTATTCAGTCAGCAGCAGCAACCATCAGTTGCTGGATTGGACCACTTCAGATTGCTGGTGAGAGAATCAAATGTTGAAAGGTTTCATTCACCGCTGAACTTGAATACAGAGGGAGGGTTGTTGTATTGATTTTTTTTCTTTTACACAAGGTAGCATTTGATTCCCTCACCTGTAGCTTGACGGGGTGCAATCTAATAATACATATGACATGTGGGGCTGCTAACTGCTTGTCAAAAAACCAGTTTGGAAAGGTATGTGTGTGCAAAATATATAGCTTGAAAATGATGGTGGCAAGTGTTCACACACCTGCACATGAAGGTTGCAGACATAAAACCTCAGATCCACAATTCTGCACTTAATAAAGTATACACAAGCAAGTTCAATGTTGTCTGCTTTATTGAGAAAAGGAAATCCTAATATTCAGTCTGCTTGCTCTAGTGCCTTGGCACAGAACAATGTCTTTTCCTTGACACTCTTGTGTTTTAAGTCGAACCTTCATTCTGTGCAACATTTCCCTGGTGAAAAGCCAGTTACTGCCTTAAATACATTGGGTTCTGTTTACTGAGGGATACATCTGGTACCGTGTGGATTGTTCTATTCCGCTCATTTTGTGAGTTGCCCTCTCGCCATGCTGTGCTGCCACAGTGTTGCAACTTGCATGTTATACTTATGTTGGTTCAAATTAATTTGAATTAATGTTGGATGGGGAAATTAATTACTTACAAATGAGAATTACTATAAAGCAGTGTGGATACACGACTACATTCTAGAGAAATTGTAACTTACAATTTCTCTAGAATGTTGCCGTGTATCCACACTGCTTTATAGTAATTTTCATTCATCTTCCCTGCAACCCTGTGGAGAACTGAGCCCAAAAGAATCAGACTTGCCCAAGACCACTCCAAAAATGTATGGTTGGGAAAGGATTAGAACCCAGGTTTCTGTGGTCCGATATGCTTTTCAACAGAATTTATCTCCAGAGCTTTGCAATTGCCAAAATATATACTGAGCTGTGCAATTCAGTGAGTAGATTTCGTGTACTGGATAGCTGTTGGCTTGGCGGCTACCAATGTCCATTTGCCATGTGGTTGCTTCTTGTGCATTTATGATGAGCCAGTTGTAAACTCTTTGTTAGTAATATCTGGCCACATAATGCGGTGTTGGGTGTTGTTTTTTTTACTATGTCTCTGCAACTCCCATGTTTCCAGAAAAAGCAAATTTTTCAGATTACTGACTTCTCATTGTTGTACTCTCTGGTACATTTACAAGCAGTTACCATATTGTCAGCAGTTGTTTAGAGCCCCTCTTTAAGGCAGTGGGGTTTAGAATAGCAATTTCAAATGGCTGCTGTGTATGTTTTCCTATTCCAGTTATGGCGAACCTATGGCACGTGTGCCACAGCTGGCACGCAGGGACCTCTCTGTGGGCACTCGAGCCATTGGTCGCCAGATCGCGAAAAGACCGTCCCCTTCTGCATTCAGCGTCAGGTTTCCATAGTAACTCCTCTCCACTCATTCCTCGCTGGCCTCCACAGGCAGGCACACTCCAACATCTCCACCCCCAGAAGTGGACTGCACAGGCACCCAGCCTTCCTTCCAACTGAACAGACAGCTCAGAAGCACAGCGCGTGCGTGCCTGAATCTTTGCACGCCCGGTGAAGAGCCATGCCTTGAGACAGAGTGGGGCACGATTAGCTAGTGCCCCCTCCTCCTTCCTGCCAAATTTAAGGCACTTTGAAATAAATAAGTTGGTTTTGTGTTGCAGTTTGGGCACTCGGGCTCAAAAAGGTTCGCCATCACTGTCCTATTCCAAGAGATTGGTCCAACTTTTGCATGTATCAAATATTGACACAGTTGCAAAATGACCTCACTGATGCCAAAACCCAGGAAACCCAGGCATGAATCAAAATATCTATCTACTGCCCAAACTTGCTGTGATGTCGAACACGTCTCTTGGTCGCACTTAGGTAACATATTGGAGCAGTGGCGGGTGGTCTCTCGCATGTACTGATCTGAAGTGTCGGGGAGTGCTGGTTCACATTTTAGAAATGGTTTGAAAGCAAGGTTTGGGGGCCTTGTGATACTATATTTAATGGATGGATTTTGAGTAGGGATGACACCAGTATTAGCCAGTGTGTGACCCTCAAACAGCAGTCACCTGCTGTGGTGCTAGGATGGAAATTACCACACACTATCCCTGATTTATACAGGGAATGCTGATGAGCAATACAAGTTCTGCTGGTTTGAAAAAGTGTTTTGCTTCCACAACTGTACATGCACTGGCATTCATATACTGACGATACCACTGGATGCAATCCACTCCTTAAATTCCAGTCCACAGTCTGCCTACTGTATATCCAAGAAAACAGGGAATTTATAATGAGTCATACTAAAGGTGGAGTTTCTTGTCCCTAGGAGTATCCACATCACTGCAGCCCCAGAGCTGAAGGCTAAAAGCTTTTGCATTTATATCCTGCCTTTCTTCCAAGGAGAAATGCTTCACTGAGATCTGCTTAGTCCAGGAGGAGGGCTGCTAGGCTGATCCTTCCACCAAATCTCAGCCCCCACAAAGGCACAGTTTCAAGAAGTTGCTGTGGGGAGCAATGTTGTAATCTGACAGCCTGTGGCCATTCTCCAAAGGTTTCTTCATGCGTCAGCCAGAACTGTTATGTCTGGATATTCTGTTGCAGAACCTGAGCTCTTAACTGGGCCAAAGGCAGGATGTAGTAGATGTTGGTTCTGCCCCTGCCATTTTTCAGGAAGATGGTAATGAATTGGTCATTCTTTACCATTACCTAGATGGTATCCCCTGATTTCAACCCACGTTTGGAGAGCTGTGCACCATTCCACAGGTTGATATGGTTGTTGCTCTGGCAGGCCAGCTTTTGTTGATGTGGGGACACCCTTTTGCCCAGTTTGGAGTCTGAAATCCCAGAGAGTTCTGTTGGCAGGGAACTCCATGCATTTTCAGTGGCATCCTCATGGCAGCTGCAACATATGCTCTGAGCACTTTTCACACTTTTGTCATGCTGCTCTTCTCGGGCACAATGAAGGTGGCACGACTGTGCTCACACCCATCATATAAATAGACTCACATACGACCAGTAAGCTGGGCTTAGAACTAGGAATTTCATAACGCTTTCTCAGTGCTACATATTATGTTTGTATGACTCCCTGTTCTTCAAACCTTGTTTTCAGCTGGAGGAGGGGACTGTGTAATTGCTCTTTGTACAAGTGGCCAAAGAGTTGTTTCCCAGCTGCCCTAATGCTAATATTTACTTGAGAGAACAAATACTGACTAGCGAACCATTTGAGAAGAAGAGAGAGAGGAGCAAGAGAAAGAGTTAAGGGACTGGTAGTTCTCCTTCTGGCACTTATCTCAGATGAGGACAAAATCATCATCACCTGTAGGCTAATTTAGACTCTCCAAAGATCTATATTCCAAATGATGAACTGGGTTGCTAATTTTTTTAGTTGGAAATACTTGGATGGCTAGTTCAGAGTATGACTTTAAGTTACTCTTTGGAATTCCAAGAACCAAGAGACACCTGGTCAAGGCAAAAACTACAAGTGTATATTGGTCCTTATTTAATTATATCAATGAGCCATGTGTCAGTAAAAATGAAAATAACCTAAGAATTGCCTTGCTGGGTTTATCAAGTCCAGCATTCTCTTTCCAGCAGCTGCATTCCAGAGGTGGGAAGGACTGAAGGCAAAAGGGGCAGGGCCAAAAATACCCGTGTATTTCAGTTTAAAGCTGTCACTGCCAGTAAGTAAGCCTTAGGAGAGGCATTTCACCCTTTTCTTAGAATGCAGAAGAAAACCACAAAAGCCACGACTGGTGGTTGGGGGGAAGGGTGCATGGCCACCTAGGGAACCCTGGAGGGCTGGATTCAGCCTCCAGGCCTGTGGTCCTGCACCCCTGTCTTAGTGGATCACAAGTTGAATATGAGCTAGTAGTGCGATGTGGCAGCTAAGAAAGGTAATGCAAACTTGGGCTGCATTGGCACCCCATTTTAAGAAGGATATTGACAAGTTGGAGCATGTCCAGAGAAGAGCAACCCGGATGAAGAGCTGTTGAAAGAGCTGGGTATGTTTAGCCTGGAGAAGAGAAGATTTAAGGGGAGACATGATAGCTGTCTTCAAGTATCTGAAAGGCTAAAAGGTTTGGCCTCTAATCTTTATAAACTATTAAATTCACTGTAGGTCAAATTGAAGGAGCTAAAATGGCATGGGAAAGGGACTTAAATACTATTAGTATAGAGCAATGCTTTATTATTCATGTAATAAAGCACCTATGAAGTCAATTTCTTATAGGGTGAGGGAAACTGTTGTAAAGATAAGACATAGACGGTATGTCGAGCTATATCAACCCTACCTTGAGCCCTCATTGCTGGCGGTGTGATGGATCTAAAAGGAACTTCTAAACATGTGGTGGGATTGCCCCCCCCCCCCATATAGAGATTTGGGGGATAAATATTCAAGTATGCTAGTGATGTGACTCAGCAAAACATAGAGCTCTCTGCAGCTACCGGGCTAGTATCATTATACCTTGGGACAAATGCAAAATTAAAACAAAGAACTGTTAGCCTTCATTTGGACTGTGGCCAAGCAAGAAATAGCAGCAAAGTAGAGGGCCAATGTAGAACCGTCTATTACCGGATGGAAGCAAAAGATACGGGTCCTCACTCTTATGGGGGGGAAATCACAAAACAACTCAAGGTCCAAATTGGTCAAGGAACATCAGACAATTTGTATGAGACCTGGCAGTCATTTATTGAATCAGCAAATATGAATATAGCTTCACTACACCCACCAGCTTCCCATGGTCAAGTTGGGAGAGACCTTTTAGGCTGAAATAGCTTGGAACACATTGCACAACATGAACTGGACAACATGTTCCTCACTGAAATATGTTAAAATTAGTGGTGTCTGATGTATTTACCTGTTTATTGTTTGTTTATTCAAAATTTATAAAAATATCTGAAAGGCCATCATGCGGAAGATGGAACAGACTTGTTCTCTTTTGCTCTAGCAGGCAGGACTAGAAGCAGCGGGTGGAATTCACAGGGGAGATTTCAGCTAAACATTAGGAGAAATTTCTTAACAGTGAGGGCTGTTTGGGAATCAAATAGACTGCCTCAAGAACTTGTGAGTTCCCCTTCACTGGAGGTATTTAAGCAGAGTCTGGACCGGCATCTGTCAGGTATCCTGTAGCTGCATCCTGTATTGAGCATGGGTTACACTAGAAGATGATATCCAAGGTTCCTTCCAACTCTATGATTCTACACATGTCTAATCAGAAGTAAGATGTACTGAGTTCAAAGGAACTTACTCCCGGGTAAATGTACAGACCTGCAGCCCTTCTATAATGCTTGATATGCTTTGATGAACCTAGCCTCCATTAATTGGTCTAAACCTTTGTAAAAGACATTGAAGCTATTGTCTATCACCTCATCATGTGGTCCATCAGTGAATTACGTACTGTGTGATCCAACTTCTTCATTGCACCCTCAGAACAAATACTGCTAGCAGAATGGGACTTCCCACATCCTCTCCTCCTCCCTGCAGCCCCCTGCATGACCTCCAAATCTGCTCTGGGGTGTGTAGGGGAAGTTGGATCCATCAACACATTCTAAGCCTTTCTTCGTAGGAGGGTGCTCTGAACTCACCAGCTTAGCCTTTCTGTACCTTCTCTGACCAATGGCCCGTGCTAGCTGGGAATGATAGGAGTTGCAGTCCAGCACATCTGGAGGGCACCAGGTTGGGGAAGGCTGCTTTAGAGTAAGGGAGATGTGAGCATTTATTGGATACTGTATTTTACTGAGAGATGATGGAGAACCAGGATTGAAGCACTATAAACTGTGGAAAGGAAAAGAAACACATTAACCATTTCATGTGTCATACGTAGGGATGGAGTGTAAGGAGGGGAAAGGAGAATAGTTCTTTGGTTCTTCTCCAGATCTTTGCGCCAAGACATAAGGAGGGTAAGTACATTAGAAGCAGAAGGGAATTCAGGAAATCGTATTAGTTGGATTGGACTAATGGGGTAATGGGAATGTTGAGGCCAGTGTCTAGTAGTTCAAAGCATGAGACATAGCCAGGATGAGTATTGGAGGCAGCAGAAAGGAGAAACAAAAGCATAGTCTTCAGTGACAGACGCAGACTGCCGTCATGAAAAGAATGAGTAACTCTGATGATCTTGTAGAACAGAGGTCTATGTTTCAGTTCACACATGTATGTTCATCAGTGTACAACATCAAGTTGTAATGATATGTGTTTGTATTTGGTTTGTGTTGTATGGGGGGACTCCTTTGAGTGTTGCACTGATTAGTATGAAAGGACTCACCTGATACTTTAGGCAGGCATGAATGTTAGTTTGTATTGTGACTCACTCAGTAAAAGCTATCTTTTGGTATCCTGTGCCTGGAGTGTTCTGTCTATGCCTAAGAACACCAAACATTACATGATGTCAGAAGTGCAAGGAAATGGATCAGCTGACGTCTCCAGAAAAACTATCATTTGAAGGTAATGTGGCTGAAAATGGGAGAAAATGGAGGCAAGGATTTGAATTATATTGTATTTCAAGTGGAGCTGATAAGAAAAGTGAGAAGCTCCAAGCTGCCTTATTTGCATGTGGCAGGAGAAGAGGCAAGAAATTTTGATGATGAAGCAGATAGGCACAAGATACATATTTTGCTGAATAAGTTTGAGTTATATTATGTTCCTAAAAGAAATGTTACATGTGAGAGACACATTTTTTTCAAGAGTACAGAATGAGTAACTTATTGTGGAAGATCCAATCACTTTGCAAAAATGTATAAAATAAAAAAAGTTAAGTTTGTTCACAAGAATATGTGTATGCTGGAGGAAGAAGATGTGCAAGATATGTTTATTGGGACATTAACATCTAATAAATTGGAAGAAGAGTGGACTGTAGATCTTAACAAAAAGAATAAAGATGGAAAATTCAAGATTGATACTGGAGCACAAGTTAATGCTATTTCCTTAAGAACTTATAAGAATCTTCAGAGTGAATATTTACAGAATCAAATATAAGATTAGTTACCTATTCAGGTAAAAGGTTGGAAGTGTGTTATGAATTGTTTATATAATGGGAAAGAACTTGAGTTAGAATTTCAAGTAGTAGATTTTGAAGCAGAAGCAATTTTGGGTTTAAAAGCAGTTATTGATTTAGAGCTAGTGAAAAGGGTAATTGTACTAGAATGTAAGGAAGGAAAGGACAATATAAGTATTACAAAGATGTGTTTCAGGGATTGGGATGTCTGCCAGGTCAGTGTGCAATTAAAATGGATCCACAGGTAACACCAGTAGTGCATGCTTCTCATAAAATTCCAGTTATGTTAAGGAAGAAGGTAGAAAGAGAACTTCGAAGAATGGAATGAATGGGTGTGATTGTTAAAGTGGAAGAACCTATTGAATGGGTAAATTCAATACTGATTGTGAACAAACATGGTAAGGAGCAAAATAGATTTACTAGAATGCCTTTGGTATTTCATCTGCTCCTGAAGTTTATCAAAGATAAAGATAAATCAAAGAGAGCCAGTGTGGCGTAGCGGTTAGGGTGTTGGGACTGAGACTCGGGAGATCCGGGTTCTAGTCCCCGCTCAGCCATGAAACTCACTGGGTGACTTTGGGCCAGTCACTGACTCTCAGCCTAACCTACCTCACAGGGTTGTTGTGAGGATAAAATGGAGAGGAGGAGGAGGATAATGTAAGCCACCTTGGGTTCCTTGCAGGAAAAAAGGCGGGGTATAAATATAATAAATAAATAAATATAATAAATAAAGAGCAATACAATAAGTGTTTGAAGGATTAGAAGGAGTTATGTGCTTTATTGACGATATACTGATATGGGGAAGGACACAACAAGAGCATGATGAAAGACTTATGCATAGAAAGGCATAGTGCAAGGAATTTGAATTGAATAGAGAAATGCAAATTTTCAATGACTGAAATAAATTATTTGGGACATATCTTAACTGCAGAAGGAATAAGACCTGATAAAACTAAAATTGAAGTAATTGTTGAAATGCCAAGTCCTCAAAATAAGGGAGAGCTGCAGAGATTCATGGGCATGGTTAATTATTTCGCTAAATTTATTCCAAATCTTGCTACATTGACAACTAATATGAGACAACTTTTAGTCCAGGAGGTGGAGTTTGAATGGACAAAGGTCCATGGGGATGCATATAATGTATTAAAACAGATATTAACAAAAGCTCCTGTGTTGAGATATTATAGTGTTGAAGAACCTGTAGTTGAATCAGTTGATGCTAGTGGTACAGAAA
Organism: Shinisaurus crocodilurus; assembly: GCA_021292165.1. Taxonomy (NCBI): domain Eukaryota; kingdom Metazoa; phylum Chordata; class Lepidosauria; order Squamata; family Shinisauridae; genus Shinisaurus; species Shinisaurus crocodilurus. The sequence continues at coordinate 242,164,800 of CM037876.1, forward strand.
TATCATCTGAATGTAATATATACGTAAACCTGGTAAAGAGTTGAAAATAGCTGATGCATTATCACGGGTTATATGAAGACAGGAGAAGTTTTTATTCCTGAAGAAGCTGATGTTGCTGTGAATTTGGTAGTGTCTTGTCTACCCATCTCTGACTTGAAATATAAAAAAATTAAATTAAAAACATTGGAAGATAGCATTTTGCAAGAATTAAAGGCAGTTATTTTGTCAGGGTGGCCAGAAAAGAAAACACAAATTCCTGAAGGACTTAAATCATATTGGAATTGTAGAGATAGGAACTGAGTGTGTATGATGGTTTAATATTTAAGAATGAGAGACTAATTGTACCCCAAAAGTTGAGGAAAGAAATGTTGGAATTACTTCATGAGAGTCATTTGGGAATTGAATTGTGTAAAAGAAGAGTTTGAGATGTGATGTTTTGACCGGGTATGTGTATGCAAATAGAAGTGTTAATACAATCTTGTAAGGTATGTCAAACTTTCAAAAATAATAATCAAAAGGAATAATCAATGTTACCTCATGAAGTACCAGAAAGACCATGGCAGAAATTGGCAATGGATCTATTTGAGTTTCATGGGTAGGAATATCTTTTGATAGACTATTATTCAAAGTTTTTGGAAGTTTGTTGGAAACTTTAACTAGTAAATGTGTGATTATGCATTGCAAATCTATATTTGCTAGACATGGTATACCCGAAACTGTAATAACTAATAATGGTCCTCAATTTAATTCTAAGGAGTTTAGAAAGTTTGTGAGAGAATGGGATTTTGTGCATGTTACTTCCAGTCCATATTATGCAAGATCAAATGGATTGGCTGAAAGAACTATCCAAACAATTAAGAAGATCTTAAAGAAGAGCAGTTTGGATAGTACAGATCCATATCTTTGTTTGTTAGATTTTAGAAATACACCTTTTTTAGATAAACAGTCTCCAGCACAATTACTAATGGGAAAATGTTTGAGAGCAAGGTTACCTATAGTGAAATCATTGTTGCAACCGGGAAGTGTCTCAAGTAGTGTGCAAGAACAGTTAAGAGACAGAAAAGGCAGAAATGTTATTATGATCAAGGGGGGTAAGCTTTTGCCACCATTGAAAGTGGGAGAAAGAGTTACTATTCAAAAAGAGGGAGTGTGGCAAGCTGCAAAAGTAATTGAATATCATCAAACTCCTAGATCATATGTGGTGGAAACTCAGGATGCAAGGTTGTATAGGAGAAATAGAAAGGATTTGCATAGGTCTGAAAGGATGCCTGAGGAAAGTCATGATAGGGAGATTGGGAAGGAAGATAGTGGAAGTGGAATATAGAGCAGAATAATTTTAGAAAAATGGAGCCAGAGGAGAAACCAGTAATTACATCTAGAGGAAGAATAGTGAGAAAACCTCTAAAATATGGATATGGAGAATGAAAAAAAGGGGGGGGGGAGATGTAATGATATGTGCTTGTATTTGGTTTGTGCTGTATGGGGGGGACTCCTTTGAGTGTTACACTGATTAGTTTAAAAGGACTCACCTGATATTGTAGGCAGGCATGAATGTTAGTTTGCATTGTGAGACCCTCAGTGAAAGCTGTCTTTTGGTATCCTGTGTCTGGAGTGTTCTGTCTATGCCTAAGAACACCAAACATTCAATCAATCAATTTATTTATTACGGTCATAGACCACCAGGCACCAAACATTACAAAGTGTAAGTTGTTTACGTGATTGAGCCATCACAGATGTTCAAAGCTTTTGAAAGGGGGTAACACAGGCTTTGCCTGTGCATCTCCAGTGAAAAAGTTCTTGGTAGCAAGGCTGGGAAAGACCCTAATCTGATACTTTAGAGAGCTGCTGTGAGTCAGGGTAGACAGTACTAGGTAAAATAGACCAATGGTCTGACTCAAGATAAGGTGTTTTCTTATGCTTCCCTCGCATCATTTAAAACTGAATATAGTTTTCCACGGAGAAACTCACACACTAAAATGCAGGGTGCTAAGTAAGGAGCGATCAAGAGTCAGTCCTTTGTATTCAGCTGAACTGCACAACAACCTGAGTCACTGGAACCAACTTTGCTGCAGCTCATTGGCTGAGCCCAGGGCCATGTAATGCTTTAATGCTGCTAGGAAGTTTATCAGGGTTAATGACCCATGCAGTGTCTGATCCTTAGAGCAGACGTATTGCAGAATAGGATCCCAGAATCAAAGATTTTGAATTAAAACTTGTGGTGGCAATTGTGTGAAATTTCTGCAACAGCTGGATCCCCTAAAGCTGCCTTTCACAACCTGATGTTCTCCAGATGTTTTGGACTTCAACTCCCATCAGCCCCAGCCAGCATGGCCAATGGTCAGAAATCCTGGGAGTTGTAGTCTCAAACATCTGGAGGACACCCGGTTAGGGAGTGAAACCCTAAAGCAGGGGTAGGCAACCTGCCGCCCTCCAGATATTTTAGACAACAACTCCCATAATACCTGAGCGACGGCCATGCTGGCTGGGGATGATGGGAGCTGTCATCCAAAACTTCTAGGGGGATCAGGTGGTCTACCCTGCCCTAAAGCATATGGCAATTTCCTGTTTTAAGCCAGGACAGCCAGATGTCTTGTGCTTCAAGTCATGGTCTTTCTATTATTTCATGAAACAGGATATCTGGCCGAGTTGGAATTGATTTGGCATTTAGATCATTTTGTCTCAAAATGCATGTATGCATGGGGTCCATCTTATTCACTGGTTGTCAGGCCTGTGGCTCATGCTGGCTCAGCTTGTCTGAGCGTGGAAAGCTAAGCAGTGTCAGGCATGGTTATTACTTGGATGGGAGACCCCTCCTCTAATTTCCTGCATTGAGCAGGGGGTTGGACTCGATGGCCTTGTAGGCCCCTTCCAACTCTGTGATCTATGAGATATGAAATCTAGGAGATAGGCCAACCAGGTAGCAGGAAGACAAATGCACTGAGAGGAGGGAGAGAAGCCAGGCTAGGTGGGATAGTGAGATCTTCCGCAGTACTGTCCCTGACACACTGTGACCTGGCCCCTGTTTCTTCATGCTAGTTCAACATTAACCCAGGCTGGGCAGCAGCGCTTCTTCATCTGTCCCCTCTGCAATTTGCCTGCCAGTCAGGAGCACACACAATGGGGCAGAACAGAACCAGAATGCTGAGAGCTCTTCTGCTTGCCAGCCTGCTGCACTTCACGCTGAGCCATGACAAGGGTAAGGGATTGTGTGAGTCTGGAGCAAAGCGGGAGATGTTGAAAGAAATGGGTCAGATCACACAACCTTTCACTCTGGCAGCAACCTCTCATGACCTAGGGAAGGAGTATATTGAATGCTGTGGGATTTCTGAGTAAACGGCCCTAAGAGATGGGCGGAGTGGAACACAACGTTCATTCTGCGGGCCTCCTCTATTCAAAGTATAATGTGGATTTCTATTAAATAGATCATAGATCTGATAGAGTTGGAAGGAGCCTACAAGGCTATCGAGTCCAACCCCCTGCTCAGTGCAGGAAACTAGAGGAGGGGTCTCCCATCCAAGTAATAACCAGGCCTGACCCTGCTTAGCTTTCCACACTCAGACAAGCTGAGCCAGCGTATCTTTGCTGTGGAGGAGGAAGCAGTAGCCGTCTGAATGAGACGTCCGGGCCGGGGCATAGTGGCGATGGACTGGGCATGGCAACTGGATAGAGCCATTCAGGACACTGCAGTCCAGTGTGGCGTAGTGGTTGGAGTGTTGGACTGGGACTTTGGAGATCCGGGTTATAATCCCCACTCGGCCATGAAGCTCACTGGGTGACTTTGGGCCAGTCACTGACTCTCAGCCTGACCTACCTCAAAGGCTTGTTGTGATGATAAAATCGAGAGGAGGACTATGTAAGCCCCCTTGGGTTCCTTGCAAGAGGAGAAAAGGGGAATGTCAATGTAATAATAACTGATAAAATAAATATTTCAAAGGATCTTGGCTGATGATTGGGAAAAAGTTAAGAAAGGGAGGCAGGGAAAATGTGTTGGGGAGGGGGGGGCATAGATTAGCTGTACAGTGCCCTTTGAGTGTTAGTGCTAGGAGTCCTCTGTCTGGAAATACCCTTATACTTGAGTATGCATACCTGAGTACCCAATATTCAAGAGTCGCACCCATTTGCAGGGTGTATGTATTTTCCCCCATGCTTTTTGTTGGGAGATTGATGCCAGTGGTGGGGGAGGGATGGCTCTCCTTGATCAGTCCCTCTGGGCAGGAATTCTTTATCTTAATGGAATGATGTCCGCCAAAAGAGTAAATGTACTCCTCCAGGCTTTGAATACTGTTTTGAGGAGTTTGTATGTGTACTGGGGGCCGCATTTGATCAACCTCTAAGCCCTTTTACCACTCCTTTTCTGATAAACAGGGTATGTTCTCCGCCTCCAATACCGACTTCAAGAGCTGTGTCTGTGTCTGTCTTGTGTGGTACCCTGCAGACTCACAAATTTAATAAGGCAGAAGCTTTCATGGACTAGAGCCCACGGCATCAGATACTGATGAAATTACCCCTCCCCCCGCCCCGGCCTGTGGCACTGCATCCCTGTTCTAGACTTCATCAGATACTGATGGACTCTAGTCCAGGGGTGGAGTAGTACCTCAGGCTCGGTGGCCAAATTTGGCTCTCCTGGGGTCCCAATCCAGCGGGGGGGGCCCCTCTCCAGATAGCCACGCCCTGTTTCCCCACCCCCACCCCCTCTTCCCCTACCAATAACCATTCAGCTTTTCTGCAGTTTTTCTCCCTCAGTCTAACAGGCTGAAATGCCTCTCGTGAGGCTTAGTTACTGGCAGCGAGAGCTGTAAGCTACAATGTTTTGGCCCAGCCTCTTTTGCCTTCACAGCCCCACCCACCACAGGAACAGGAACACACACACACAGGGCCGGTGCTACCATTAGGCCAACTAGGCAGCTGCCTAGGGCGCAGGGCTAAAGGGGGCGCCAGAAATGCCTTGAAAAAAAATACAGCGCTCTCAAGTGGGAAGGGGGGGGCGAAATATCTGATCTTGCCTAGGGCGCCAAACTGCCTTGCACCGGTCCTGCACACACACACACACACACACACACACACGGATTCTCTGAAATGAAATTTGGCTCCCGGGCTGAAGAGGTTCAGTACCTCTGCTCTACTCCATGAAAGCTTACGCCATAATACATTTATTAGTGTTTAAGGTGCCACACGAGACTCTTGGTTGTTTCTGTCTCCAGTATTTCAGCCCAGCCTCCAGCTTGCCCCTCGAGCTGTTGTAGAGTAGCCAGTGATGGTTTTTTGGTCTTGCCCTCCCTCCTCCAAGACCTGTTGCTGGAACTAGGCTGGAAGCTCGAATATCTGAATGTGAAAAAGAAAATGAATGTGCATGTTGCATTTGGAGAGGACGGCAAAGGTTCAAACGCTGGGGTTAGACAAATAGAGACCAGCATGTGCCACCAGAGAGGCAGTCCACAGCATGAGGGCTAAGTAAACAAACCTTTCTGCGCAAACAAGAAGGAATAGGGGGAAGTGTCCACAGAGCAGACAGATACCCCATCATTTGGAAGCATTCAGTTGCAGGCACAGCCCTGATATTAAGCTCAATGGAGAGGCCCAGTTGTGCCACCATAAGACCAGAATAGGCTTCTAATACCATTTTCTATTTGTTAACATATTGACTGATTATTGACAGAAGAATAATAGTGCAATCATTAGGGTTTTAAGAGAGCAGATGTGATACCTCCCGAGTGAGTATAATCCTCCTCCTGGCAAACAGCTCTTATCCAGTAACCCCCTCCCTACCAGTTAATATGGCTGGTTTTCAAATGGTGAAGAAAGTTTCCAATGGGAAAATAAAACAATGAACAAACAATGAAGGTGTGGTGCAGCCAAGGTAAAAAAGAAAAGAAAAGGGAAAAGTAACTTTTTGCAGATGGGTGAGAACTAGATGAGAAATTAAAGTTGAAATAGAAAACAGTTCTAGAAATGGGGACTGATAATTTGACAAAACTTTCTATCTTGTCCACAAGGCAGTCAATGGGATTGATGCTCAGGTGATGCATTTGATTTGTAATCAGATATCTAGCGCCTACAAAGGAAACAGAATCACAGGATTGTCAGTTGAAAGTTTCCTTGGTATCCTGAAGCATGAAACAGTATACCTTGCCTTCTGCCACCATGTGTGATCCAGCTCACCTGGTTGAATCATCTGGAGTTTTTATTTGCAGCACCTTTCTGCAGGTTGCCCATTTTGGTTTCTGGCCCACTGTAGTGCCGATTGTGTAGAGCAGCCTTCCCCAACCTGGTGGTGCCCTCCAGATGTTTTGAACTTCAACTTCTATCAGTCCCAGCCGGCTCAGCCAATGGTCAGGAATGCTGAGCATAGTAGTCCAAAACATCTGGAGGGCACCAGCCTGGGGAAGGCTGGTGTAGACTGGTGTGTGTTTTTTGGAGAAGTGAGTTAATGAGTGGCCCTACATTGCAGAAGAGGGCTGGCCATGGGCTCCTTCCCACCCTATGGCTCTGTCTAGTCTCTTAAAAAACCCCACCCCTCCAGAGATAAGAGTTGAAAAGAATGAAGTCCCTCTGGTCCACCAGTCACTGATTGATAGGTATTTTGCTCTTGCTAGTCTTTCTTGAGCAGAAGCAAGCACTGTCCTTGCTGAAACGCCCACGACGAGCCAACAAGGGACTCCTGGAAGAGGTGCGCCGAGGCAACATAGAACGGGAGTGTCTGGAGGAAATCTGCAGCTATGAGGAGGCCCGCGAAGCCCTTGAGTCTGATGACCAAACAGTAGGTATCATTGGATGCTCCTAGTTCTCCCAAAGCAGGACTAGTTGGTCATATATTCAAGGGTTCAAGTACCAATGAGAGGTTTGTTCCCAGTTCATGGTGAAAGATGGCTCTGTTTAGTTCATGCAGCAGTGACCCTGGAGGTATTGGTCTCTCACCATAACAATGGATTGAATTTGTGACAGCACCAAAGTCAAGGCTGAGTCTCCTCTCCTTTCTTATTGATGCTCATACAGGGCCATCTCAGGGTATTTTGGCACCCTGGGCAAGGTGCAATTTTGGCACTCTCCGCAATCTATCTATTGAACATCTGCATCAAAACCTACATACAGAAATACATGCATAACAATTTATTTATTTAATTTATACCCCGCCTTTTTTCCTGCAAGGAACCCAAGGCGGCTTACATAATAATCCTCCTCCTCTCCATTTCATCCTCACAACAACCCTGTGAGGTAGGTTAGGCTGAGAGTCAGTGACTGGCCCAAAGTCACCCAGTGGGTTTCATGGCCGAGCGGGGACTAGAACCCGAATCTCCCGAGTCCCCGTCCAACACTCTAACCACTACGCCACATTGGCTCAGGAATAAATGAACAAAAATAAATGAGGAATGCTGCCTGCCCCTGTGTGTATGCATACTGTTGCTTAGAGTTACATTTTATGACATTTGGAAGCCTACACAAACTGGGAGAAAAAGCTACAGACGTGGGAATTTGACAGCACTAACACAGAAGAGAAGAAAGTTCTTTTAAGTGTTTTGCTCACTGCTGATCTGTCTTGTCTTTCCTGCTTCTGGTAGGCCCAACTGATGACTTCAGTGTGTACAAGGCCTTACCAGTAAATGGGACAGTGAATATCTAGGATACCCCACTCCACCTCTGGAGTGGGGTGGGGGAAGGCTGTGCCTAGGGTGATCAGAGGCAGAAGTAGACAGGGCTCCTGCACCTTTAATAGCTGTGTAGAATAGGGAATTTCAGGCAGGTGTAACTTGTCATGCAAGGTACTCCTGCTGAAATTCCCTTTTCTACACAACTATTAAAGGTGCAAGAGCTGTCCTCTTTTGCATCTGGCCACCTTAGCTGTGCCTAGATGCTTCACCGGGTGTCTCGGGGGGGGGGGGGAAGGGAACTAAGGACTTTGTAGCACCTTAAGAAGTTGCTATGAAACTCAAAATAAATAAATAAGATGTGCAGTGAGGAATTTCCCAGTATCGCTGAGCTGAGGCTAGAGCCAATGTACCTTTACTGGAGAGTAAGCCCCATTGAACTCATTAAACTTATGTTTGAGAAAAGATGCCTAAGACTGGGTTTCATTTAGCCTTAGGAAAGCTCAGATTCCCACCTGCAATATGGGGTAATGAGAATACCGACCTACCTTGCAGGGTTGTTATGAGGATTACCTAGATAATGTATCTGGAGCACTTTAAATACACAAAGCTAATCAGTATTCTTTTTCAAAACACTAAATGAAAAGGGAATTGCTAATCACCCTACTGCTGTTAATCCCAAATTGCTGCTGTGCAGTGCAGTCCTCTAACACAAACCTAAGTCCCACTAACCTCAGTGGGGCTTACTTCTGAGTAGACATGCCTAGGACTGCACTAATAATTTAACAGCAAACCCTGCAAAGAAATGGGAGTATGAGAAAAGCAGCAAGCAAGAAAGGAGGGGGGGAAAAAGAAAATTCTACCTTTGGCCATAAATTTATTTCCCTCTTTCAAATTTCTGCTGTGGAGGAATGAGGAGGATGAGGATTTTTGCAAACAAAATAAAACCCAGCCAGGGGAAAAAAGAGAGATTTCATCTGCAAAACAGAAACTCAAGCTGAAGGTGGGACACGGCTACTTTTCTGAGTTAGACCTCCCTGTCCCCCTGCTTTTTGCTTTTTTGGTAGGGGAAACAAACTCCTTCAGACTTTATTTTCCTGGCTGCCAGAAGACCCCCTGCTTCCTGCTTCAGCTCAATGGAAAGAAGAGGGGAGATGTTGCATTAGGGGAGTTTTAATGTAGTTTTTGCATGGAGGGGGGCTCCTTTCAATCATGCAGAAACAAGATCAGGAGGAATAGCCTGTTCCCTCACTCACCCTCTAGGACAATGTTCTCCAACCTTGGGTCCCCAGATGTTTTTGGCCTACAACTCCCAGCATGCCCCAGCCAGCTATGCTATGCTGGCTGGGGCATGCTGGGAGTTGTAGGCCAAAAACATCTGGGGACCCAAGGTTGGAGAACACTGCTCTAGGAGGAGGTGAGGAAGTGAGAGCTGCTGCTGAGCATTCAGGCTGGGACTGGGAAGGGTGGGACCTTACTTTTACTTCTGCAGCCGCAGCCTGTGCATTTGCCTCTTTCTTGGTAACGTCCCACATACCCCACCCCAAAGCACATTCTTCTCCTCTCACAGCTTGTTGGCCAAACAGAAAGAGCCACCCACCCCCCTCACCACCCCCTTGCCATGCCCGATGAGAGGAGAGACCCATCTCCTGGCTTTCTTGGCGATGATGTGGACTGGCGGCTCAGCCAGTCTTGGGGTGTCCTGCCCAGGAGGCATCCAGTACATAGGAGCATAGGAAGCTGCCTCATACCTAGTCAGACCATGGGTCCATCTAGCCCAGTATTGTTGACACTGACTGGCAGCGGCTGTCCCGGGTTTCAGGCAGGATTTGTTCTAGCCCTACCTGGAGAAGACAGGGATCGAACCAGGGACCATCTGCATACAAAGCATGTGCTCTGCCACTGAGCCACGGACCCTCCTTCTCAAAGCAGCGGTACAACAAGCAGCAGCAGCAGCAGCAGAGCCATGAGGCTGGACACCGCCTGCCCCTTGCCCTGAGAGCTGCTGGTGCCGTGCTTGCTGCGTCTGGTTTCTGTTGTGCTGCCGCCGGACGCCAGACAGGGATGCGAGTCCAGGAGATGAGCAAGTGGCGGAGGGAGGGGCTGAGCCCAAGATGGAAGAAGGGGGAGTGTTGCGTTGTTGCCCTGCAAGACGGCAACAGCATCTTCCCCTGTAGGTGGCACCCATGGCGGCTGCCTTGTTTAGCCAGAGAGCTGGCCCTGTGCTCCTGCCCTGCCCCACTCTTCCTGCAAAGAGCTCTGAGTGGTCTCTCATCCAGGCAGGTTACAGGGCTAGAGGCAGAACTCCATCATTTGAGCTCAGCCTCAGACCATTCTCTCTAGCCATTCTTCTAAGTGGGCACCCTTTTGTTTTGCAGGCTCTATTCTGGACACACTACACAGGTATGTTTTATTTATTATTATTTTTTATTTTATTTCTCTACCACCCAATAGCCGAAGCTCTCTGGGCACTTTACAAAAATTATAACATACAGTAAAATACAATATAATATACAAATAATAAAAACATAAACATTTTACTACTACACATTTAAAAACAATTTTTAAAATGACTTAAATAGCTAAGAACAAGGTAATAAAACTAGACCGGTCGAAAAGGTGACATAACCACCCCCATGTACTATTTGGAGCTGTTAAATGCCTTAGCACAGAGGGCAGTCTTAACCTGGCGCCAAAAGGATAGTAGGGTTGGCATCAGGCGGGCCTCAGGGGGGAGTTTGTTCCACAGCTGGGGGGGGGACTACCACAGAAAAGGCCCTCCCCTTGTTGCCGCCCTCCGAACCTCCCTCACAGGTGGCAGTCGGAGGAAGGCCCCAGATGTTGAGCGTAGTGTCTGGGTAGATTGTGGTTGGGAGAGGCGTTCCATCAAGTATTGTGGTCCTAAGCTGTGTAGGGCTTTATAGGTTATGACCAGCACCTTGAATTGGGCTCGGAAGCATACAGGCAGCCAGTGCAAGCGGGCCAGAACTGGTGTTATACGTTCAGACCTTCTGGTCCCAGTTATTAATCTGGCTACCGCATTTTGCATAAGCTGGAGCAGTCTGAACAGTCTTCAAGGGCAGCCCCACATAGAGTGCATTGCAGTAGTCAAGCTTAGAGCTTACCAGAGCATAGATGACTGAAACCAGGCTATCCCTGTCCAGATAGGGGCATAGCTGAGCCACCAGCCGGAACTAGTAGAAGGCACTCAGTGCCACTGAGGCCACTTGAGCCTCAAGGGACAATGATGGCTCAAGGAGGACCCCAGCTACGAGCCTGCCCCTTCAAGAGGAGTGCAACCCCATCCAGAACAGGTTGAACGCCCTCCATCCAGTCAGAGGAACCACCCACTAACAGCATCTCAGTGTTGTCTTGATTGAGCTCCAGTTTGTTAGCCCTCATCCAGTCCATTGTCACAGTCAGGCACCGATTTAGCACATCCACAGCATCACTTGCTGAAGATTAAAAGGAGAGATAGAGCTGCGTGTCATCAGCATACTGATGGCAACGCACTCCAAAACTCCGGATGACCCCACTCAGCGGTTTCATGTATATGTTGAATCGCATGGAGGATAAGACCAACCCCTGTGGAACTCCATACTGGAGAGTCCATGGGCATGAACAGTATTTCCCAAGCACCACCTTCTGAAGCCATCCATCCAAGTAGGAGCAGAACCACTGCAATGCAGTACACCCACTCCCAATTCAGACAGCAACCCCAGAAGGATAGCATGGTTAATGGTATCGAAAGCCGCTGAGAGATCTAGGAGTATCAACAGGGTCATACTCCCCCTTCTCTCTCCCAACATAGGTCATCATACAGGGCGACCAAAGCTGTTTGCATGCCAAAACCAGGCCTAAACCCAACTGAAATGGATCCAGATAATCAGTCTCATCCAAGAGGGACTGGAGCTGGTTGGCCACCACCCGCTGAAAGATCTTGCCCAGGAAAGGAACTTTCACTACCAGCCTAAAGTTATTTAGATCTTCTGGGTCCAGAGAGGGTTTCTTCAGGAGTGGCCTCACCACCACTTCTTTCAAGCGGCATGGGACCACTCCCTCTCGCAAGGAGGCATTGATCACCTCCCTGGCCCAACCGGCTGTTCCCTCCCTGCTGGATTTTATAAGCCAAGAGGGGCAAGGATCCAGTATGGATATGGTTGCACGAACCTGTCCAAGCACCTTGTCAACATCCTAGAGCTGTACCAGCTGAAACTCATCCAAGAAAACATGACCTGGCTGTGCTCTGGTTACCTCGCCTGATTCAACTGCTATAACATTGGAGTCCAAGTCCCAGCGGATGCAAGATATTTTTTCCTGGAAGTGCCTAGCAAACTTATTGCAGCAGGCCTCAGATGGATCCAGGATGTCCTTGGGGCCTGCATATAATAGGCCCCAGACAACCCTAAAAAGCTCCGCTGGGTGGCAAATAGAAGATTGAATAGAGGCAGTGAGATGTTGTTTCTTTGCTGCCCTCACTGCCCCTAAATATACCTGATTGTAGGCACATACCAGGGCTTGATTGCATCTGCTAGGAGTTTTTCTCCATGTGCACTCAAGCAAGCCCTCTCCTGTGTTGTTTCATTGCTCTCAGCTCCAGGTTGTACCACGGAGCCGTACGAGCTCTACTACAGAGAGATGACCGCACGGGTCATCTCTCTATTCCAGAGATCGACCAGGGATTCGACTGGACTGCCAGCCATATCAGCCAGAACTCCCTCCCCCTGAGGGTGCTCTGGAAACCATCCGGATCCATCAGCCTCCGGGGGCGGACCATCTTAATAGGTCCCCCACCCTTGCAGAGGGGGAAAGTTGCCGTTAGTCTAAACCTCAGCAGGCAGTGATCTGACCATGACAAAGGGACTGATTCAAAGTTCCCCACCTTCAGATCACTACACCCATGCCCAGCTGAAAAAAACAGATCTAGAGTGTGCCCGGCTACGTGTGTTGGGCCGATGACATGTTGGGACAGTCCCATGGTCATAATGGACTCCATGAAATCCTGAGCTGCCCCAGATAGGGTTCCCTCAGCATGGAAGTTAACATCCCCCAGTACCAACAGTCTGGGGGACCTCAGCATCGCAACCGAGACCACCTCTGTCAGCTCAGATAGGGAGTCTGTTGAGCAGCAGGGTGGGCAGTACACCAACAGAATCCCCAATCTGTCTCACTGGTCCAACACAAGGTGCAAACACTCCAGACTGGTAGTCAGACAGACAGGGGGCATGGAGAGAGCGAGAGAGCGAGAGAGAGCGCATTCCTATAGACCAGGGCAATCCCCCTCCCCGGCCCTCAGGTCTACCCTGATGGACATAACTGGGAGAGACTAACTCCTTCTTGTTCTCCCACCCAGGTCTTGGTAATGCATGCCAGATCGGCCGCCTCATCCACTATTAGATCATGGATGAAGGAGGTCTTATTCTGCACTGATTTAGAAGCAGCATCTGGAGCCACAAGGGCAGGCTATTAGGGCAACCACCACACCTGCGGGTGTGAGGGGGGCCGGAACACGGTACAGCCATTAACTGTCTGGGCCGTGTTCCCCTTACATGGCTAGCCCTCCTCCCAACGCCGTATCTCCCTCTACCCATCACTACACTGATGGGGGCCCCCACAAACCTCTCCACTTGGCCCCATATCTGCCCTCCAAGGCACGTCCTCAGGCCCTAATAAGAAGGGGGGGAAAGCAATCTCCCCCACCAAGGGCTCTGAGAAACCCAAATAGACAAGAAAATATTAGTGGGGTGGCCCTTGCCCTTGCATCCCCCCCAAAGGGGCAACCCTCTTTGGTGTCGGGGCCCTGCTGCTCCTGCTGGCAGATAAGGCCTTGGCAGAGAGAACACAGCCAGCTCTCGTTGTAATCAGGCCTGGAGGAGGTTCCCTGTCTTGCCGGCAACACAGCAGCAGAAGCAAACAGTCCAGTCCAGCCGACAGCCAGCAACAACGCAGGGGTGAGGGGCTGGTAAATGGTAAGATCCCAGCTCACGCTCACCTTCCCTGGAGCATGTCCCGGTTGCTAGACTGTGGCTTCTTAGCTGCAGATCTTGAGTCCTGAGTTTGACTGAGTTTGTCTGAGTCCAATCAAATGCCCTGATATCTGTACATGCTTTACTGCTGAACATCCATTCCATGCTCTGGCATGTAGTTCTTTTCACAGGGTTGAGAATGCTCTGCTGGATAGAGTCTACCCCTAAGTCAATGGCCAGGATAAGCCTTAGGCACTCTAGAATGGCAACCTACACACACTTACTTGGGGTTAAATCCTTTGAAATCAGTGAGACATTTGTGAGTGGACATGCGTAGGAGCAAGTTGCAAGTGTAATAATTCATCTCTTAATTTCCTCTTCTGACATTACTATATTGGACTTTGGAGCTTTTGGACTGGAAGTCCAATTCCACCCACGCATCCTGCCTCACCCTTTAAGATGACCATACTATTGGCGCCTTCTTTGCCCATGACATAAATACACGCACGCATACTCTCTTCCCACAATCATGCCAGCTCATTGCCCCCAGTTGTGCTTTCTCTTTCCCCTGGCCCAAGCTTCCAGGTTCTTAGATGTTGCTGCTGCTCAGCCCTTCATGTCTAACCCTTGGCCAAGTAGCAGGGCTGGCCCTGTTATTATGCAGAGTGAGGCAGGCAGCTACGTCAGGCAGCAGATTTTGGGGGTCATAGAAGGGCAGCAAATTGCTAGTTACCGTATGTAGTTTGTTGTTACTGTATTTTTACTACCAGGGCTGGGGAGAAGTGCTTGTGCGATTTTCTGCCTCAGGTGCCAAAATAACTTGGCTTTGGGTACTGTGCACATCAACTTGGGAGTGATGGGGAGCATTTGCTGCCTTGCCAACTGGACCTTTTTTGCCATTCCCCTTTTGCCAATGTTGATCTCCCCTGCCAACCGCCTGGATGTTTCTCTCTGCGCAGGATTAAACCCTCCACCACTCCTCCATCCCTTCTTCTTAGCCTATCCCCCAGCAACAAAAGCATATTCAAATCGTTAATGCATCTATTCATACCGAAAAAGGGAGTTCACTTCTTTCGTATGCTGTTGCAGCAGCAGAATTATTATTACTTCCATTATTACATCCTCCTCTGGATAGCTGCCTGCAGCATCTTACTGCTAAGGCTGCACCAATCGTCTGTTTCAAAGTGGGAAGCAGGGAAGGGAGATGCTTTTTCCTAATTCAGCCTTGTCCAATGTTTGTGCCTGTGGGAGCCAGAAAAGGGAGAGTTGCCCTACTGCAGCCTTCCCCAGCTTGGTGCCCTCCAGGTGTGATGTATTGGACTACAGCTCCCATAATTTCCAGCCAGCACGGCTATTGCTCTACCACCTCCAAGTCAGTTAAAATTGGCAAGAGTGTTATCATCTGGCTTGACTGGTGGGGAGGTAGTCTAGGGGGATGATGGGGAAAAGGCACTTGTGCTGTTAGGTAGGCTCCATCCATTTCTTCCACAATCATTTGGGAAAGCCATGATGAGAATTCTCTAGGTGGTATGAAGGAGCTGGAGGTCCCTTTGAGCTGAATTTTCTTCTTCCTTTCCTTTGCTAGCTTGCAGCTCTCTGAGGAAGTCCAGAGCAACTCTAGATGATTGCCTGAAAGGTACGGTAAGCAGTTTACAGAGGATCCATGATGCCTTGGTGATGGGGAGTGCAAAAAAAGCTGGGAAAGAGCAGCGGGAAGACACAGGAGGGTTAAACTGGAAGACGACATTGTTGTCTGGACCCCCTGTAACATTTTGTGAACGAGGCAGGGTGATGGCACAGTAAAAGCCCTGTCTGGAAACACCCCCTGCTTTCTCTGAGGAGGTTTAAAATTTGCTCTGGGGGCAAATTTTAAATAGAAGGTGAGACACTGGTTGGGCAAGTTCAGTGAGAAGTAGAACTTGCAGGATTCTTCCCTAAACCCCCGGGGACACTTCAATCCCCTATGTAATGTGTGAGAGACACAAAACCCAGGTTTTGAAAGACACAAATGTTGACATAAAAACTGTGTACCGGTACATGTGGCAGGGAGCAAGAAACTGGATTCTAGCTGCACGTAAACATCTTCTAAAAACAGGTGTTTGTCTCCTGCGATGTGTGACATGGCCTATAGCCTGTGACATGAGAGCCAATTTAGTGTAGTGGTGAGAGTGCTGGACTGGGACTTGGGAGATCCAGGTTCTAGTCCCCACTCAGCCACAAAGCTCACTGGATGACTTTGGGCCAAACACTGACTCTCAGACAAACCTATCCCACAGGGCTGCTGTGAGGATAAAATGGAGCAGAGGATTATGTAAGGAGCCTTGGGGTTCCTTGCAGGAAAAAGGTGGGATATAAATATAATAAAACAAACAAACAAACAAACAAACTCCTTCTAAGACAGTGGGGCATCTTAACTACTCCCAATGCTAGCATGGACAAAGCTCTCCTCCCTGTCCCAGCTGACCCCAAGGCCTTCAAATAGCAAAAAGGTCACAGTATCATCTGGTGTTGCCTTTTCTTTCCAGCACCAAGTGATTTTGGGTGGTGGTGGTGGTGTAGTTTTGTACGTATTTTATGCTGGGTTTAAAAAATCAACCTTAGATCTGGTTGTAAATGTATTTATTTATTTATAATTTGCTTGGCTTTATTGTTTACTAGCTGTTGCCTGCGGCTTCGTTCGCGTGATGAAGAGTGACCGTGCCAAGTTTGCACGGGTCGTCATTTTCCTATAGGCACTATTTGTTCGGAATTCCTTAAGGTAGCTGACCGCTGTTTTGAATCGCTCCATAGGAAAGGTCCCCGGGGACTACGTAATGGAATCCTAGCTCCCAGAGGACTACCAGCTCCCCCGGGACTGCACAATTAAATCCCTGCTTCCGTCCCTGGACTACACAATTAAATCCCTGGGCCCCCGGGACTGCACAATGAAATCTCTGCTTCCCCTGGGACTGCACAATGAAATCCCTGCTCCCCCCCCCCCCCCGGGACTGCACAATGAAATCCCTGCTCCGTCCCAGGACTACGCAATGAAATCCCAGCTCCCCCCCCCAGGACTACACAATCAAATCTCTGCCCCCCCGGGACTACACAATGAAAGCCCTGCCACCCCTGCTCCCCCCCTGGGACTACACAACAATGAAAGCCCCCCCCTGGGACCACACAATGAAATCCCTGCTCCCCCCTGGGACTACACAACAATGAAAGCCCCCCCCTGGGACCACACAATGAAATCCCTGCTCCCCCCTGGGACTACACAACAATGAAAGCCCCCCCCCTGGGACCACACAATGAAATCCCTGCTCCCCCCCCTCGGACTACACAATGAAATCCCTGCTCTCCCCCCCCCCCCACTGTAGGCCCCGGCTGTGGTTCATATGAACATTCTGTTTTGACGCAGGATTTGCATATCCGCTCCTGATTGGGCCCCCGTGGCAGTTCATATGAACATTCTATATGTCATTGGAGCAATTTGCATAACTGCTCCTGAATGGCCCCTGCAAACGTTCCAAGTGATGCCATTGGCTCTCATCTATTTTGGGCCATGCAGTGAGGGTTTTTCAGAGATTTGAACCCACCAGTCTTTGTCCTTGGGTGATGGAGAGTATGCGTGCCAAGTTTGGGGCAGATCCGTCAAAACGTGATGGAGCCTATGTGACGACGCCCCCCCCACAGCAGTCATTCAGTCAGGCAGTTATTTAAAAAGTTTCCCTCCCTTTTCATCCCCTCAGAGAACATTCTAAATGGCCTAGGGGAGATTTGCATACCCACCTGGCCCCTGCAGGAATTCATACGAACATTCTAACTGTCGTATGGGCTATTTGCATAACTGCTCCTATTGGCTCCTGCAAAAATTCTGAGGTGAGGCCGATTTGCATAACTGCTGCCCTGTTGTTTTGCCCATAGGAGATATGAGAGTGGGGCGATTCCCCCCCTTTCACCCCCTTAGGGATGGAATTTCAAAAAATCCTTCCTTAGTGGGTGTCTACGTCATAAAAGCAATGTCCCTTCAAAATTTCACGTTCCTAGATTAAACGGTTTGAGCTGGGCGTTGATGAGTCAGTCAATCAGTAAGTCAGTCAGTCAGGACTTCTTCTTTTATATATATATATATATATATATATATAGACTAGCTGTTGCCCGCAACTTCGCTTGCGTGGATTTTAGGATTTGGCACCTAAATTCTAGTCTGAAATGTGTTGCCCTTGACTCTCTGCATATACTGCTAGCTCTGTTTTACCTTGTTTTGTGTTTTGAACTCTTTGATAGGTGACTGTGTCCCAGATTTAGGGCAGGATTACAGGGGAACAATTTCGATCACCAAATCGGGAATTGAATGCCAGTACTGGTCCAGCAAATTTCCTCACCGGCCTGAGTAAGTTTGTTTGTTTATTTATAAAAAAGATTTCTAGACCACCTTTCAACCCTAAGAAGGGTCCCCAAAGCAGTTTAACAAAAACAACATTTCGGTACAGTTAAAAAGAGCACTCAAAGCCAAAATAAAATGAACAGGATTATAGCTAGCAAGATTAAAATACAGGAAAAGCCTGGCAGAATAAAAGCAACAAAGAAGGGGTCCATCTAACCTCTCTTGGGAGGGAGCTCCATAAATGCGATGCTGTCACCAAAAAAGCCCTGTCCCACCTCCCCAACCGTCGCACTTCTCCAGGCAGCAGAGTGCAAAGCAGGTCTTCCAAAGAGGACTGTAATTGATGGACAGGTTTATGTGGAAAGAGGTGGACCTTCAAATATCTTGGTTCTAAGCCATTTAGGGCTTTATAGGTGATAACCAGCACCTTGAATTGGGCCCAGTAATGATTCAGAAAAGAATGCAATTTGAACAGGACTGGTATAGTTAGGTCAGAAAAGCAAACCCTGGAAGTTATTCTAGCAACAGCATTTTGCATCAGCGGTAGTTTCTGAGCACTGACTTTACAGCATACTACACTTTGCAGCTAGGGGGAAATATCCAGTGGTGCCGTTGCACTAGCGGGAATTACACTTGCCACAGCAACCGGAAACTAGCGCTAACGAGCATTTCCGAAACAGAACAAGTCAGTAGAAGGGAGTTCCATTAAGTCCCATTCCGGAAACACTAGTTTGAGCTACTTTCTGGGGGTTCCTGTAGCAAGTGCTGGCTTTCCGTTGAACTAGTGGTCGTTGCCACTAGTGCAACTTGATGAGCACTGGTGAGCTGCCAGCATTGGATTCTGCCCCATGATAAGTGTGTGCTGCTTTGAGCACCTCTGGTTTACGTCACGGGTGGGCAACACATGGCCTATATGCCCCCCCCCCCGGCCTGTAGTGTGGCTCCTGCCACCAGCAGCAAAAATATCAACAATTTGCTGCCAAATTTCAGTGGCAAATCGCAACCGAGGCTTCGAAGGGCCAAATTAGCTTGAAAACTAGCTAATTTTGTCCCTTTTAAGCCTTTGTCATGGTTTGCCGCTGAAACCCTGCCAGTGTTTTTGTCACCACCGCACTGCTGAATTTTGGTGGCACAGTAGCAGCAGGAGTGTGGCCCCCAGGGGGGAGGTCCAGGGTGTGAAAATTGGCCCCCAGACCCTCCAAATTTGCCCACCCCTGTTGCACATCAATAAAAATAAAATAATAAGGAATGGGTTTCATCTATAGCAGTGGTGCTGATCTTCTCATTGAGGAGCACATGTTTCCTGGAAGCTTGTGAGGGATTCCTCACTGAGAAGATCGGTAAAGGTAAAGCTTCAATGAAAGCTTGTCTCTCGTGACCAATTTCCCCTCCGAAATGCACAGATGCCGGGGGATTTTGGTTGTATCTTCTAAGAAGCATTCACAGTTCATGCAGAGCAAATATGAGATGCAACATTCATGGCTAGCACATCATATGACAAGAAGCATGAATCCTCAAACAACCCTTCCCCTACCTGGGAATCCTCTGAAATGTGCAGGGTTTCTATGGCAGATATTGGGATTCCTTAGAACAGTGTTCTCCAACCTTGGGTCCCCAGTTGTTTTTGGCCTACAACTCCCAGCATGCCCCAGCCAGCTATGCTGGCTGGAGCATGCTGGGAGTTGTAGGCCAAAAACACCTGGGGACCCAAGGTTAGAGAACACTGCCTTAGAAGACTGGTTGATGTAAAAAGCGTTCCCCGAAGGCAGAAAGTCTGCAGATCACTGAGCTATGGGGCAGCAGAGGGTCTGTTCACCAGATCAGCCAGTTCATATTGGGAAAAGTCTGAACTCTGCCATTTTGCCTGTATCTACCACATCAGCTGCTCTGTGGGAAGGAAGGAGGAGTGAGCGAGACAGGAGCAGGCAATGGGAACTTCAGGGACTGATCCAGTTGGGCTGCCCCTCCTCAAAGTTAATTGACATCAACTGCCTTGTGGGAATGAACATCAGATTCCGACTCCCGATCCAGTGGAGCTGGTTGTGTTGTTCAGCTTTGTTTTGCTGTATCTGTTATATTTTTTTAAATATTGTAAGCCACTTTGAAGACTCTAGTAGAAAAGG
Source organism: Shinisaurus crocodilurus (assembly GCA_021292165.1). NCBI lineage: Eukaryota > Metazoa > Chordata > Lepidosauria > Squamata > Shinisauridae > Shinisaurus > Shinisaurus crocodilurus. The sequence continues at coordinate 242,184,838 of CM037876.1, forward strand.
GGATATAATAAACCTTCTAAATAAACACACATATAAATAAATAATAAGCATGTGATCTACACATGCTGGGAAGCCATAGCCAGTCACAGCTTTTCAACATGTATATGTGACCTTCTATATATGGGTTTCACCCTTTTTCTTACACAGAAATTGCTTTCCATGTAGACAAAGCATCAACTGCAGTGTGGCCCTTGGAGCTGCAAGATCCTCGGCTCTTGAACAATAAAACCAATGGTAACAGGGGAAATCTTTTTTCCTATATATCTGGCTCTACTGAAGAATGGTTTCTTTCAGGTTCAGCCCGGCAACCCACCCAAATGCCAGCCTCACTGAAAACTACTGTAGGAACCCAAATGACAACACACTAGGGCCCTGGTGTTATACCCGTGACTCAACAGTGCGAGCGGAAGAATGTGCGATTCCTTTGTGTGGTGAGTGGCAGTGTTTGTGCTTCAGGTAAAGATTGATTGGGGCTGGATCCACACCTAAGGTTTATTACAGGACTGTATTGCTGTTGTGACTTGTGGGGCAGACGACACACGCACTTTTCAGTGCCAGTTGCGCTAGTCCTGCGTCATCGTTCTTCGTATCTTCCGGGATTTCCCAGACTAGGTTCATCATGGTTTTTTCAGTTATTGTGGTTCACTGTTGCAGTATGCAGCCAGTGTGTGCTAAACTTGTGCTGCATTTGCCCATCCAAAGTGTGGCCACAAAAGTGTTGTCACTGGAGTTAGCCAATAGTTTTCGAGGGGCAGGGGAAATGAGGCATGACATGTCTCTCCCAAACCAGTGGGGAAGAGAAGTGTCCGCCATTTGTTGTCTTGCGAGACGGTTCGCCCTCTTCCGCAGAAGCTTCTTAAAAAATATTTTTGGTAAACATTCATGCGCACTTCCGTGGCTCTGCACCTCTGAGCAGGCTGCTTCAGGGAATTGTGTGTTGGTGTTGTTTTTTTAAAACAAATTTGCACGTGCGCACCTTCGCATAAGCAGCAGACCAGATGACCTGATAACAAATAATCCCTGCTTCTGAAATGGCCATTTCCCCTGTGTGTGAACGGCAGTACGCCCAGGATAACCGCCATTAAGTTTGAGAGTAGACAGGAGCGGGAGGCTTTCCCCCTTTTTTTAAACAGCCGCGTTCACCCACCCCCCACCCCACCCCCCCCACCCCCGTTGCCTGAAGACGAGCAGGGAGCTGTAAATTAGCCAGAAGGCATGTCTGCTCAGAAGTAAATCACATTCTCTCCAAAGCCCTTACTCTCAAGTGTATCACATTGATTTAACAGGAGCCTTGTGCTTGGGAAACAGAATGGAACAATTCTTTTTCCTTTTTTAAAAAAGATTGCTCCTGCACTCGTTTGCACCTGTGCAAAGATGATGAAGCAAAAAACAAAACAAAACCTGTTCAAGGGAATGCCCAGTTCTACCGCTATGGAGTTAGGTGTGGGGTGGCAAACTGGGATGACTGCACTACATTTAACGAGTGTGTGCCCTGTGAGGAGTGACTGCGGAACGTGAATATAGCAGTACAGTTCTGCTAACTTGATATACAGTGTAATGTGGATTCCGTCTCAATCTTAATTTATAGGTGTATATAGACACTGTTTCCTCCTCTAAAGCCAACTTAGATGTGGTGAGGGAAAGGCACTCTGCATATGAACAGATACCGTATATACTCAAATACAAGTCTAGTTTTTCAGCACATTTTTTGTGCTGAAAAATGCCCCCCTCGACTTATAAGTGGGTCAGCGCTCCCCCAGACCCCCGGCTGCCACCGCCAAGGCACCGACAGCACCCCCCCTCCCCCCCCGGACACCTGCCGCCACCCCCAGACCCCCCAACGCCACGATGTTCTCTCCCCCCCCCACTCGCTCTTTAAAATGTATTTTCTCCCACCCCCATACTGTGTCAGCGCGGACTAGGCAGGAAGCGGCAAGCACGCGAGGCGCCCGTAATGAGCGAGTGGTGGGCTGCGTCTCCATGGAAGGGAGGCACATTGTGGAGACACTCCGCTATTCCCGCTCGCTCTTAAACATTATTTTCCTCCCCCCCCTACTTGTCAGTGGCGCTCGCTCTGCTGGCGCCTCGCGCGGCTGCCATGCTGTTCGTTCCCGGGAGCCAGCATGGCCAGGGACCCACGTGGAGCTGCTCCTCCATTCCCCTTACCTTTTTGTTTGTAAGCGGAGGCTCGCGGCGCTGCCGGCGCCGCCCTCGTCGCTTCTGGGCCGCGACGGGCATCACTTCCGGGGCGCGACGGGCATCACTTCCTAGGAGCCGGCATGGCAGCGCGCAAGGCGCCAGCAGAGCGAGCCGCCGCTGACAAAGGTATGGGGGGGGGAGGAAATAATGTTTAAAGAGCGAGCGGAGGAATAGCGGAGTGGCTCCACATGTCTCCCTGCCAGGGAGACGCAGCCCAGCCACTCGCTCTACGGGCGCCTCGCGCTGCTGCGCCGCTTCCCTGCCTAGCCGCCGCTGACAAAGGTATGGGGGGGGAGGAAAATAATTTTAAAGAGCGAGCGGAGAGGAACAGCGTGGCGTGGGGGTGTCTGGGGGTGGCGGCAGGGGTCCTGGGGGTGGAGGGGGGTGCCTGGCAGTGCCTGGCGGTGGCGGTGGGGGTCCTGGGGGGCTTTGGCAGTGGCGGGGCTTCGGCGGCAGCGGGTGCAGGTACGGTGGCGGGGGGTGTCTGGGGGTGGCGGCGGGAGTCTCCCCTCATACATTTCCCACCCTAGACTTATACTGGGGGGCAATAAGTTTTCCCAGTTTTGGGGGGTGAAATTAGGGGCCACGACTTAAATTAGGGTTAACTTGTACTTGAGTATATACGGGTATACATTCTCACCCATTATTAGGTCATATGGTATGGGACTAAACTTTGGCATTCAAAATTAGTGCCAGACCTTAGCTCAAGCTAAGACCAGCACTTGATCCAAAGTGGCCATGGGAACGGGAAGCCCAGGCTGCATGGAAGATGGCTATAGAGTACATAACGTTCAAGACTCTAGAAATGAAATTATAGTGAATCAAATGTATTCTCAGGGTAGGAGACTGGCATCTCTAGCAGTGGTAGGCCTGTGGTTTTAGCATCAGTTCTAAACATAGGTTTGATTGCGTTTGCAGCACAGAAATCAGTCCGAGTGAATTAATGCTACATTATGCTGCTTTTTCTTGCACTATGAGAATCCTTTTTCCTAATGGTCATGGTTATCTTTCTCCACGCTTTCAGGTGACAACCAGACCATGGTCCCATTATCTCCACAATCCCATCCACCAGACGTAACTCAGCAGCAGCCATGCATCCCTGATAAGGGACTAATGTATACTGGGACACTCTCTGTCACCATCTCTGGGGCCCAGTGCTTGCCTTGGGCCTCAGAAGAGCTAAGCAAGCTGGTCTATCGCAAAGACTTCATTTCAGATGTACAACTGGTGGAGAATTATTGCCGCAACCCTGACAATGACGACGAAGGTGTTTGGTGCTATATCGACCATCCGAACATGACCACTGATTATTGTGACTTGAATTACTGTGGTGAGGAGTGGCCTGTAAGAGACAGGCCTCTATTTTATTTTTTTTAATGATAAACTAAGGAGCGTTTAAAGATGAAATGGTGGGATGCTATTTCTGGCTAAGTCAGATGTAGGCTTGAAGTCATGTATGTATGTTGGCATTTGCTAGAGTTTGCATGCTTGAGGCTTTACAGATATATGATTGATTTCCACCCATAATGCTATGGGCAGAGCAATTCTAAGTATCAGGGGGGGATAGGGGGAGAAATCAGTGGCAGAACACCACAGCACTCTGAGCACTGCTGGCTCACAGTGAGTAGGGCAGGAGGGGTGTTGCCCCCCCCCCACTAGTTTCATTAGTTTCTTTGCCACTGTTTGTTTGTTTGTTTATTTATTCATTTATTCATTCATTCATTCTCTATACCGCCCAATAGCCAAAGCTCTTCCCTCCTGTTGAAACCAAAGAGAAGAAATTAACACCACCAACTCCAGGGCTGGTGTATCTGGGGGCTTTCGGCAGGGTGGGTTTGTTGGGAAAATGGCTTAGGATTCTGCAGATCCATAGACTCCCGTAACATGCCTCTGGCATGCCCTTCACTGCCCGCAGAAAAACCATGGGTGAGTCAGCAACAAGATTGGAGCTTTCCGTCTCTGCTCCATGGACCTCCCTCTCCTCCCATAGTGAAGGAGATTCGAAGCATCCTCCAGCCCCTTGCTGTCCTCCCAGGAAGTTATAGGATTGCTCTATAATTGGTTTTCCTATTGGCCTGTTCCTTGGGAGTAGATCTAGCTGCAGAATAGGATTACGTGACTAACAGTGCAATCCTGCACATGCCTACTCACAAATAAGCCCCACTGGGTTCAGTGCAATTTACTCCCAGATAAGTGAATATAGGACTACAGCCTGAATCTTTGCAAAATAAATTCCTCCTCTGTGTCCTCCCCACTGCCCCATCTTCTTTTCCCTGCTCCCACTTTATGTTTCAGAAAATGATCTGAGTTATGCAGATGATTTGGACGAAGGGCAAATAGCAGGCCGGACTACTGCTGTACAACACATTACCTATTTTGATCCGAAAACATTCGGTCAAGGTGAAGCAGGTGAGAAAGCAGGTCAAACCGAGAAATAGCAAAACAGGATAATACTGTTCGCTGAAGAGAGCCTCCTCTGCTTTTAACTGGGTATCAAGACACCACCTCAGACATCGCTTCCCTTTCTGCACATATTTATTTATTTATTATATTCATACCCCGCCTTTTTTCCTGCAAGGAACCCAAGGCAGCTTACATAATCCTCCTCCTCCATTTTATCCTCACAACAACCCTGTGAGGTAGGTTAGGCTGAGAGTCAGTGACTGGCCCAAAGTCACCCAGTGAGTTTCATGGCTGAGCAGGGACTAGAACCTGGATCTCCTGAGTCCCAGTCCAACACTCTTCACCACTATGCCACACTGTAAGGGGGCTCGTAATCCAGAGTTCTCAAAATGTCCTGAAAATCAGCCAACATAAACTTCTTCAGATAATAATATTGAAGCTGTAGTCTCTTCCTACAATGTATTGCTGTATAACAGAGCTAACAGGGCTTCACTTGCTGCTGGTGTTAGAATTGTCAGCGTTTCCACAGCTCCTGCATTTCTTCTAGCGTATGATCATTTTCCTGGCAGGGAGAGAAACGCGAAATCTTTACCTGCTCAATTTTTGCTGTTAAAGGCACAGGCGCAGGAGTAGTGAAAAGAGCTGGCAACCCTAGCTGAAAAATCGGTTTCATTTTGCTTTTAGATTGTAAGCCCGTCAGGGCAGGGACCTGGGCTGTGCTATTGGTGATGAAGTAGCATCTGATTTGCCCTTTGTATAGCCTCTCTGAATTGCCCTAACATCAGTTTAGGAGTTAATTGCTGATTCCCTCTATTTTCTTGTTGTTGTTGTTTTTACAAATAGTGCTATTTTGCTATTTTAAAAAGAAAAAAAATGAGGGGAAATCAGTAAAGTCTTCTTTCTTTCCTCCTCCTCCTCTCCTTTGAGAAGAGAAACTGACAGTGGGGCAATTTAGAGAGGCTATTCAAGGGGCAAATCAGAGGCTGTTCATCATAGATTTCATAGATCATAGAGTTGGAAGGGGCCTACAAGGCCATCGAGTCCAACCCCCTGCTCAATGCAGGAAACTAGAGGAGGGGTCCCCCATCCAAGTAATAACCAGGCCCGACCCTGCTTAGCTTTCCACACTCAGACAAGCTGAGCCAGTGTGAGCCACAGGCCTGTATCACAAATTACTCAATTCAGATCAACAGGAAGCAATAAAATGGTACTTGCAAAGAGGAGGTATTACATTTAGAGGCATAGGTGCCCTTAAAAGCCTTAACAGCTCTTTGGAGGTTGTATCCAATTAGCCCTTCCCACTGATGGAACTGCTTCCATCAGCAGAATGGGGAGGAGGAGGATCCCCCTGCAGACCCAACACACTCTCAAAATCTGCTCTGGAGAGTTGAGGAAACCTCTGGCTGGAACAGATTTTTTTTGGTGTTTGTGCAAAGAACAGCAGATGGGAGGAGAGGACAAAGCCCGTTGCATGGGTGGAACTCTGCTTGCACAACATTGGATTTCATCTTGTTTATACGTACTGCTCAGGCTGGTGCTGCAATTCCATTTTATTACAAAAGAAATGCGACGTGCTAACCATAACATCATGCGGATGCTCTGTGAAAAGTGAGTTAACAAATGATAGCAAACAGAGAGAAAAGGGCTAGTAGAGAAGCAACCTTGTTTTTCAGCAGTACATTTACCCAGGTCTTTAATTATGAGCATGACCCTATCCAGCCAGAGTTTCTCCATGTGCCCTAACTTAAGATGAGAAAATAGCCCCGAAGTTGAAATTTGATCATCTAGCTGGCACTTGCTCTTTACACTCATGTAAACCCAACAACGCCAAAAAGCTTAGTCCAAAACCTGTGCCTCAAATTAATTCATATTATTGGAAATGTGGAGAGATCAATACTACTAGACTGTACAGCTCCTAGTAAGAGTAGTCATTTTGGACAAGCTCTCCCCCCCATCTATTTCTAGCAGAAAATATGGACCTGCCTTTTATAAGCCCACATTTGTGATCTGGGCACTCAGAGATGGGGGTGTATTTGCAGATTGTGGTCTCCGTCCCCTATTTGAGGAGAAGAAGATTACTGATAACTCGGAGCACGAGCTAGAGGAATCCTATCTGGCAGGCCGAATTGTGAAGGGTGAAAATGCTCAAGCAGGCAGTGCTCCGTGGTAAGTGTTGCCATTGAGGCTTTGCTAACATTCCTTCCCATTCATGTGTGCTGTGGACTGGTGACATTTTGGGGCTATACAAGTAGCATGGGCCAATCCTTGTTTTTTGGCTGCCATATAACGGGTGGACAACTTGTGGCCCTCCAGATGTTTTGGCCTGCAACTCCCATCATCCTGTGCCATTGGCTGTGCTGTCCACCCCTGCCATATAAGGACTGAGCTGGGCTGTTCTCTGCAGCCTATGCTCTCTGTCCTTGGCATGTTTCTGTTAAGCTACTGACACTGGGGCCACTTCTTTTCCTCCCCCCCTCCCTGATTTTCTTCTAGGCAAGTGATGCTGTTCAAGAACAACCCTCAGGAGCTGGTATGTGGTGCCAGCCTCATCAGTGATCGCTGGGTCTTAACTGCTGCCCATTGTATCCTCTATCCACCCTGGGATAAGAACTTCACTGCAGAGGACCTTCTTGTACGGATTGGCAAACACAACAGGAAGATGTAAGAGCTCAGAAGAGAAATCATTAATCCATCAAATTATGTATCGAACAGCCTTAGAGAGCAAATTCCTATGGTCCCTGGAAGAGCATCCCAGGGACCACAGGATTGCTTGGAAAAGCCCTTCCAAGCTGAGACAGTGCTCTGACCTCAAAAGGGGGGAGTCTGAGATCTGACCCCCCCGACCTCTCACAGCCAGAGTGGAAAGAACTGCACCAGCTGTCTTCTGAGGTCGGAAAAGTGACCTTGGAGGAGGAGGAAAGGGGGGCTTTCTGGTGGGCAGGGAAGGGAGGAGACAGGGGAGGCCAGGATATGAGTTATCCTGAGCCTCCTCCAGCCTCCTTCCCTCCCACTGTGAAGCACCCTCGCTCCGATGGGCTGAAAAGCCCATCTAGTGAAAATCGCTAAAGACGGAGGATGGAGAGGCAAAGATACTCTATGCCACTTTGCTGTCTTCAGCGCAGCAGGGCATGGGGATCTTGGAAGCCTCTGAGGGCCTTCTCAGTTGTGGCACCCCATCTCTGGAATCAACTCCCCAAGGAGGTGTGTCTGGCGCCTACTCTTTATTCCTTCAGGCGCCAGGTGAAGACCTTTTTATTTACCCAACATTTTAATGGTTAGATTTTTATTCCATTTTTATTATCACTGCTGTACCTCCGGTCTGATTCATCTGGCTGCTTTGTTTTATTGTACTGTATTATACTGTATTTGTATCTCTATTTTAATGATTTTTGGTTTTAAGATTAGTTTTTATCCTATTGTTCTTGTAAACCGCCCAGGGAGCCTTTTGGCTGATGGGCGGTAAATAAATATATTAAATAACTAAATTAGTGAGGGTGCAATCAATAGGATTGTGCCCTTATATAATTTCCATCTTCTGTCTGGGAAGAGAGAGACCAGTTGAAGACACTGGGTTGGATTAAGATTTACGCTGGATCAATTGCACTGATGGAAGTGACCTTCCTCCCGCCCACTGTAAATGCTTTGCAGTCAGGAGACCCTGCTGAATAGGGTGAGCTGTGGAAGGGGAGGGGGGAATCCCCCAAAATCAGACAGATGGATCTTCTGTGAGATCTTCCTTTTCTCTCATGGAAGGTGGATCCAAGCCACTGACAGAAATGGAGTTTAGGGGCACAGAGCATCTCCTTTCCTGGATGCATAATACACTTCTCCCACCAAAGGAACTCAGAGAAGGGCATAATCTGATTATCTTCATTAACTTTCTTCTGTCCAAACTCCCAATTTTACAACAGTATGCTCCTCAAGGTGTGTGTGTGGGGGGCTCTGTTAAGCCATCCATTCAACTTGTCTGCAATACACTGTGTGGGCGAGTTGGAGGTATCCTGATGCAAGTACTGAACTACTGAGCTGCTTCCCTCATTCTCTGGAAACCTTTCAGATATGAGAGGCCCACTGAGAAAATTGTGTTGTTGGATAAAATCATCCTCCACCCCAAGTACACCTGGAAGGGCCATCTCGACCGAGACATTGCACTGTTGCGCCTGAAGAGGCCCGTTCCTTTCAGTGACTATATACAGCCCATCTGTTTGCCCACGAAGGAGATTGTTCAAAGGTGAGGAGATAGTTATCTAGACAGGTTGCTGAAGTTCTAAGTGGCTTGTAAACCAATTGGACAGTGCTGCAAGAATAAATGATGCTGCAGGTGTCCTCAAACAGCCATCTTCCCAGTCCTGCTAATGATGAAATCTGGTGCGGAGAAACATTTGGTATTTACTAACAAATCACTTGTTGCCTTCCAGTGAACGTGGATGGTCTTCACTAGCAGGCTGCGAGTTTCCACCCGCTAAATGAGTTAGACAAATAAAGTTGGAACTCTCATATGTAGAAGGGATGCAACCCTCCAAGTTCTCCAGTTGTAGCAAAATCTTCAGTCTATTCCAAGATAGAAAACAGAAGTCGAACAACAGCAATAGGAAATGCAATGCAGATGTTTAAAAAGGCAATGCTATGCCCAAGTGACACAAAGAACCTGATTATAAACACATTTCTTGGAAATAAGTCCCACTGATCCCAGCTGGGCTTACTTCCAAATTTAGTGTACATATGATTGCAGCCTTATTAGAGAAGAGAAGGCCAAATTCATACAGACTGTCTGCTTGTAGAATAAGGAGAAAAGGCATTTACCAGCAAATCCTCCCTAAAAGCATCCTGAAAGAGAGAAGACAAAAGAGCCTAGGTCTAAATTAACAAGAATAACAGCTCCAAAGCAGACAAACTGCAACAGAAAACCTGTTTTGTTTCTGTCAAAGTCTGCCAAATAAACTGGAGAGTTCAGAGGACTGCTCCTCCAACATCCAAGGGCTCCAATTGGATTTGTTTCCCTCCTTCTGTGGACACGAACCCAGCAAAAACTGAGGGTGGGCGGGTGGGCTGGTGTCATGGGGGTTCCTGAATGTTCCGGAAGATGAAAGCAGGCTCTAGGAGACCAGAGAGAACAGGTAAGTGTGGCTCGGCGTGCCCTGGGACCTACTAACACATGTGGGTTCTGCAACTTAGCATCTGTCCTTACAGAATCTGTTTGGCTTTTCAGAAATCTGGGGTGGGTGGGTTATATTTTGTCATGTTGTGCACTTTTAAAAATAAAGTGCTTTAAAAATGTGGTGAAAAGTATCAGTTACTCTACAACTGGAGAAGCTTAAAAATGACAAGGGGAGGTCATAACAGGGACCTGTTTTTGTCTTTGAAAAAAGGAAATATTTCCGATCCCATAGATTCAGAGAAAAGATTAAAACATGGCCAGTCCAGAACTCAAAACTTTCATGACACTTGCAATGAATGAAATGGAAGTGTGCTATTTCTCATCGTTTGCTCTCTTTATGAAACCTAGCCTTCCTTCCTTCCTTACCAACTCTACAGATGATTTCCCACCCAATTCCCAATGGGCTCACTCGCTCCTTCTTTTCACCTGCACCCTATTCACTGCCAAAAAATTAAAATACAGGAGACACCATTTCAGGGTGTGTGTGTGTGTCATCAGGATGTATTATGAAGATTGAATAAATGTAAATAAAAGGCTAATTTTAATGGCTTATCCTAATGAGAGGGTTAGATATTCTGCCTGCAGATGTTAACTCCTGCTTTGCAGGGTCTCCAAGTGATTCTAATCTACGTTTTTGTCCTGCAGCCTGTTGCTAACAGGATACAAAGGACGTGTAACTGGCTGGGGAAACCTACAAGAGACCTGGACTAGTGGTGGGTCAGTTCTGCCCACCTTCCTGCAACAGGTGAACCTCCCCATTGTGAGTCCGGATGTCTGCAAGGCATCCACCAGGATTAAAGTCACGGACAACATGTTCTGTGCAGGTACATTCTCCTATTTATTTGATGATTTCTTCCAGTTAAAGAAGGAACTGGTGAAGTTGTGTGTGTGCGTGTGTGTGTGTGTGTGTGTGTGTGTGCACGCACACACGCGCAGTTGGCGGTACTGAAGGATCAGAGCTAATTATTTCAAGGAAGTGACCTAAGCTGCATACAAGGGAAGAGGAGAATTAGCCAGTCTGACTTAGATCAAGGCTGGCCAACTTCTTCAGCCTTTGGGGGAGAGTTGGAACTGCCCTGGCCAAGGTACTCAGGTAGTTGGAACCATCCCTAGCATGTTATTACTCCTGCTCCCAAGCAACTTGGCTGGTAAAAGTCTGGACCCCTATACTGAGGAACCTGAAAGGTGCCCTCCCAGCATAACTGAGAGAAGCACCCCTTCTCCTTCTGGCCCTTGAGAGCCATCTGAAAGAGGGAGGCTTCTCTTTGGCTTGGCAGAACTGCTCCAAGTGAAGCTCAGAAGGCTCCTCTCATTTAGCTCCAGGAATGGCACCAGCCAGGGTAGACGCTTGGCCAAGCCAGCGCCCTGAACAACATTGCACCAGGCCAGCAACTTCTAACCCTTAAAAAAAAATAATATTGGAAATGTTACCCTGACTTTTATTAAAAAGCTCTAAGGAAGGATCTGTGCTAAAAAGTAAATCCTAGACTTATCATTTGTCTGCAATAATTGTTAAGTGGATTTTCAGCTCCATCACATGTTGAGCCAATCTATGGGCCCTACATTTCCAAGATTTTGTGACAAACATCCCATTAAGTCATGCAGGTGTCAAGCACCATAAAAAAGCAATTGTGTTTTCTGAACTGAGACACATAGCAAAGGTAACTTGACTGAAGTAAAAATGTTTAAGCAACTGGCTGCATGACAAACTACATTTTATGTGGAAACCACAGCAACTGTGTGAAGCTGTCCTGAGAGACTACCGAGAAAGAAAAGTGTTGCTGCTTGCTTGATGAGAGAGCAAGCACAGGGCTTTCTAAGTTAACATTATTAACAGCAGATGTAAGAGCAGCAAAGGGTAGCTACAGTCAGCCATAGCTGCCAACTCTTCCTTCCCTCTTTAGGGTACAGTCCTGAGGACTCCAAGAGAGGAGATGCATGTGAGGGTGACAGCGGGGGCCCTTTTGTCATGAAGGTATGTGCATTGGTCAGAATGATGTATATACACATGAATCTTTTAAAGAGTAGCAGCAAAGGGGAGGCATTAAAGGGGTCATTATTGCCTTTGAGGCCCTTGAGCTCAATACTCAAGGGCCACAATTGATGAGATGGCCTAAATATCAGAGCTCGGTCTATGCTAGGCCTAGGTGCACGGAACCTACCAAACTTGCAGAGCAGCCAGTTTTACGCTGATAACTCAAGCACACCTCTCCTTTAGATTTACTATAGGGTACTAAGTGCATCCACCAGCTCTGACACGGCTTGTGTATAATTTATTATGCTGATGGTATGTTCATACAAAGGACAAGAAACTGCAGAGCAATGAAGAACCACCACTTGAGCATTGAAAAATCTTATTCAACAATTCCACTGGTTTCTGAGATTTAAACAGGCATTTCCCATACACAGTGAAGCATACCTTTGTGATTACAGTTACTTTAAAAAAGTATATAATCTCAGAAAGTTCTATACTGTATGACCTTTTTGCAGTATGTTGACTCTTCTCTTAATATCCTTGTACTCTCCCCTTCAGCACCCAACACTTAAGCGGTGGTATCAAGTGGGTATCGTCTCATGGGGAGAAGGCTGTGATCGTAATGGCAAATATGGATTCTACACCCATGTGTTCCGTCAGAAGAAATGGTTGCAAAAGACTACTGAGAAACATGGGTGTTAAAAGGAATTTAACCTCAGCACCTGCACCTTCATTTATAGATATGTATACAAATCAAATATTACAGTAAATAAAAAGCTAAGGAAAGAAACATATCTGGGCACAAACCCAAATAAAGGTTCTGGACCAAGTACTCCTTCTCTGGTATCAAGGGCAAGAAACTTTGTTCAAAGCAGTACAAGTACTATTAATAAAGGTATTATAACAGTACTGTTGGCAAGCACCTGGTCAAAAATAAACTAAGTTAATAGATGTACACCTCCATCTTATGCATGATTACTCAGACACAAGTTCACCATATCCAACGAGACACAAGTCCAATCCCCTGCTCAATGCAGGAAACTAGAGGAGGTGTCTCCCATCCTAGTAACAACCAGGCCTGACCCTGCTTAGCTTTCCACACTCAGACAAGCTGAGCCAGCGTGAGCCCCATGACAAGGTTATATTTCAGTATGAAAAATTCTTATCAGGTTTGAAGTGAATCTGTAACCACCTGTTTGGCATTAATGGTAGCAAACCAAGACCCAGCTTGCATATTCTTTGTGGTGTGGTTGCTGCTGCAAAAATCACCTCACCATAGGTAGTTCCAATGTTGCACCAAGAAAATGTAGAAGTGCCAGCCACTTGGTACTTCCCAGGCTGGTGATCCAAATAGACTGTGTGGTGCTGAGGCAGGAAGTAACCACATGATCAGTGCTTTTTGCATGTTACTACCAAATGTGGTGTAGGAGCCAGCTACAAGAGGGCAGGTTTGCAGCAGAACATGTATGTAAAGCCCAAGTTTAGTGATGATGGGCAGATTTTGCAAAGATCATCTTCTTTGTATCTTCTATAGGCTGGTCCTAATCTTCACTCAACTCAGGAGGGGGGAAAAGCAAGCCAAGTAGAATAGGCCAAACCTGCTACCAATTTTGCACTGAACAGACTGCATCACTGATTAAATATATGAGGGACACGGAAATTCTTTACTCACTGGTGAATTTCTGTTCTCCACGAGTGAAGACCAGCTAGTGACAGCTAGAAGACCTCCAGGGCTGGGAAGGCAGACCTTGTTCTGAACTTCCTGGAGGAGGCGGGGCCTCCCCCAGAAGCTCCAGTTGACACTTCCAAATGAACTGAACCTGGAGTGGAGCCAGTGATCCTCTGACGACGAAGACCCGTCCAGTTCCTTCTCGGCGAGGCCTGTGGAGGAAAGGAGAAACCCCACCTGTTCCCAACCCATGTCCCGAAGGAGGCCAGCCCCAGCTGACCTCCTTTAGTAATGGAGAACAGAAATTCACCGGTGAGTAAAGAATTTCTGTTTCTCCTTCGAGTGTAGGCCAGTTAGTAATGGGGAAAAAAGCAGTGCCTCCCTGGGTGGGCCAAACAGACCAATTAGCTGGCCTCCTGCTGGCACGGAAGGATCCTCTGGAGAACACACCTGCCAAAGGCACCCTGTGCAGAGGCCATCCGGTCAATCTTGTAGTGTCTGGTGAAAGTGTGAACCAAAGACCAGGTGGCTGCCCTGCAAATCTCCTCTAGGGGAGCCCTCCCACAGAATGCCACCGACGTGGCCATCCCGCTGAGTGGGCCAGGATGCTCTCTGGCACCGGTAGGTTACTTGAAGTGTAGGCCAGTACGATGTACTCACGAAGCCCTCAAGACAGGGAGGCCACTGAGACCCTCCTCCTCAGGGAAGAGGGTCTAAATGAGATGAACAGTGAGCTATGGTGCCTGGGTGGCCTGGTCCTATCTAGGTAGAACTTGACTGTTCATCTCACATCTAGGGTGTGCCACTCCATCTCTAAGGGTGTGGATGGCTGTGGACAGAAGGGATTACAAGCTCCTGGGAACTATGGAAGGACGAGTTGGCCTTGGGGATGAAGGTCGGATCTGTGCGGAGGACTACCTTGTCCTTGTGAAAGATGCACAGGTGCTTATAGCAGGAGAAGGCTCCTAGTTCTGAAACTCTCCTGGCGGAGGTGATGGCCACAAGGAAAATCATTTTCAGGATCAGCACCTTAAGGGAGGCTGCTCCCAGTGGCTCGAATGGTTGCTTTGTCAGAGCCCTCAGTACTACATTGAGGCTCCAAGTAGGGAACCTGTGGATTGGTGGTGGACTGATCAGAGAGGCTGCTCTGACGAACCTCTTGATGTGAGGGTGGGAGCCCAGGGCCCCCCCATTCGAATCCCCTAGCACAGAGCACAGTGCCGAGATCTGCCTTCTGAGGGTGCTGGGCTAAAGGCCTGTTGAGGTGCCTTCCTGGAGGAATTGCAGGATATCTGCCATGTTGGCATCAAGGGGGTTCCTTCCTGCGGCCTGGGTCCAGCAGAGAAAGGCCCACCAGGTGTGGTCATAAGCTCTGTGAATGGAAGCTCTCCTAGAGGCTAGGAGGGTGATCACCTTGGAGGAGTAGCCGCGCTTGACTAGGAGTCCCTGCTCAGTCTCCAGGCAGTTAGCTTCAAAAACTCTGGGTTCTGATGGGGCCCTGACTGAGGAGATCGTGCCTGATCAGAAGTCAGATGGGGCCATCGACCGTGAGGTTCACCAGGTCGGAGTACCAAGAGCAACGTGGCCAGTTCAGAGCTACCAGGATTACCTGTGCACGCAGGTCTTTTATCCTCTGGATCACCCTCGGGATGAGTGGCAGGGGCGAGAATGCGTAGAGAAGCCCCTGAGGTCACCGACTGGAGAGAGAGTCCGTGAACTCGGCTCCTTTCCTCTGGTAGTGGCTGGCATATCTTGGGAGCTTTGCATTCTGGGGAGATGTGAAGGCATCGAGGTAGGGCAGACCCAGACGGTGAGTCAGGATTCTGAAAGCCTCTGGGTGGAGGAACCATTCTCCGTGGTCCAAAGCAGTCCTGCTAAGCCTATCGGCCTGGACGTTTAGAACACCTCTCAAGTGTTCAGCCTTGAGGGAGCAAAGGTGACGTTGGGCCCAGCGGAACAGAATCATGGCCTCCTTCTGCAGGGCCTTGGAGCCTGAATGGGAACACCCTGTGTGAGACTGACCGGGTGGGCCCACCACACCAGGGAGTGGGAGACCGCCGTCGGGAGCTCTACTATTGGATTGAGGTTGCTCGTGATGTTGGACTGGAAGTCCAGAAGGAAGGTCTGTAGGGGCCTTGAGTGACTTGGTCCTGCCATCCACACCCCAGTTGTGCAGCCAAAGGTTTCTCCTTGCCATGACACTGGATGCCGAGGCTCTAGCTCCCATCTGAAAGGAGTTGAGGGAGGCGTCCGCCAGGAAGGCTGCTGTGGTGACTTCGCAGGCGAACTCTTGGGGGACCTTCCTGGATGATCCATCCTGGAGGAAGGTGTTTGCCTTCATGAATATGGCCCGGGCCACTATGGTGGACATGGCCACTAGCCGGAGAGCGCTGGTTGTAGCCTTTTCGGAGGGCAGCGTCTGCCCACCTATCGTGGTGGTCTGGTAACTTGTCCCACTCTGTGGGCATGAGGGATTTGGAGGTGAGGACCGTCACCGGAATGGTCAGTTCTTGCATGACTTCATCCTGCAGACGGTAGAACTTGCAGTAGCGATGGTCCGGCCTGGAGCTGGCCCATTCCTTGCGAAGGATCTCCTCCAGGTTCCAAGGGAGGGGCACTGCTGGGTGTGGAGGTGGTGCTGCCAGGAAGACCACTGGCGCTCCAAGCTTCTTGGCTTGGGAATTGGAAGAGGAGGCCTGCTCGTGATGCATTAGCTGCACAGTGATAAGGGCGTTCATGATCAGCTACGTAAAGGTCTCGGTATTGAAAAGGCGACCCCGTTGTGACTGCCTGTCCCTGCTACTGCTGGTCTCCTCTTAGAGCTCCCCCTTCCTCAACATTTAAGAAGGACGAAGACCTGGGGAAGGAGGAATCCCAGGCCCAGGAGATGTAGGAATAGGTGGGGGATGGCGACCATGGACCGCCCCCACCATTTAGACTGGGGACAGCAATCGTGGACTGCCCCCGCCATTCTCTGGCCTGCACCTTCTCTTTTGCTGTATGCTCTGGCGAGGGGCTGAGCCTGAGCCACTTCCCTTTAGAGGCTCAGGCTCCTTGTCCCAGCTGGCTTCCCTGAGGGGAGTGGGTGCAGTGGCTATAGGCCTGGCTGGGCCTCGAGTTGGATTGGGACCTGCTGCGGCAGAGGCCCCCCAAGCTGAGTGGCTGGGCCTGTTGTTGAGTGTGGTGCTTGATGCAGGCCCTGGGCCTGGAGCCTGTCTCCCCGCCCCCTGGTCTCACATGCTGAAGCACCTCCTCCAACAGGTGAATTAGGGTTCCTGTCTGGGCCCCTTGTAAGGCCGTGGAGAGGGGTAATTGACTCTGATTCTGCCTGACTTCTATGCGAGAGTCGGCCTTCTGGGCTGAGCCTGTTGGAGGGCTTCTGGGACAGGGAGTGGGCAGGAAAGACCAGTTGCTTCTTCCCCGCTGATCTGGCTGGGAAGGTTGCAGGGCTGGAGGTCCCCAGGGAGGAAGCCATGGTCCACATGGCTTCTACCGGGACTGCCAACCTCCCTCCGGGATGCAAAGACTTACCTTGTTGCCTGCATGCTGCTTCTCCACACTGCTGAGGCTGCATGGTCCCCGTGCTTGCTTCAGCCTCTTCCAATGTGCTGTGGCCCGGCTGCGTATCCGGCGGTTCACTGGTTTGCTGGGGCACAGGAGGGGGCGGCAACGGCCCTGGAGCTTCTCCAGGCCTGGGCCTGCGTTGTAGCCTGGCCAACTGTCCGCTAGTCTATCTGGCAGCAGCGCGGGGCTCAGGGAGCTCTTGATGAGAAATAAGCCGCAGTGTGGCTGGAGTCTGACCGACTGCCTACTAGCCAGTGCAGCATCGGCATGGGGCCCAGAGACTCCCGAGTGAGTTGGGGGGGGGGGGCTGGAGAAGCTTCTCCTTGGGAAAAAAAGGCCCCTTCCCTCCTGCAAGTGGGGACCTGACTGGGAGCTATCTGCGGCGGTAGGTTCTTCCTCCAGCTTCTGGATCCTTTTCTTGCTATTGCTTTCTAATTTTTTTCTTTCCTGAAGACACGCTCCGAAGAGCACGAAAAGGTCTGCCTCCCACCATGAGACAGGAAGAACAACTGGAGCTTCCAGGGGAGGCCCCACCTCCTCCAGTTAGTTCAGAACAAGGTCTGCATTCCCAGCCCCGGAGGTGGGGCTTCTCCATCACTAGCTGGCCTCCTACACTCGAAGGAGAAAATAGTGCAACAAACAGGTTGTAACAGCATTTAGCGGGATGTAGTTTTATTCAGTCCATTTTTTAAGAAGTCAGTAGCATTTCTGCAAGCAAAGCAACGTATCCCACTATCTCCACAGCTATTAGTCAAGCCTTTTCTATAGCAGCAAACATTCCTCTACTGAGTGAAGCTCCACAAGACACAAGGAAAAAATTGCTCACGTTCCATGAATATTAACTAAGTTACATGGTTTATATTAATTAAAAAGTGTTATTCAGATAAATCACTGTCCTTTCAGCTGCTGACAAAGAAAGTTAGTTAGTTCTATTTCTCTTTCATAGCTATGTCACCAAGATTCAGGGAGTACAGAGAAATTTTGTAGTAAAATGTAACATTTATTCAAACAAACTGTAGAAACATTTCCATTGGCTCTAGGTTAAGCTGAAAGTGGCTTAAACCAATATTGAAATGGCAAATATTTATCAAAACTAAAGCCACACACCAGGGCAGGGTGGGAGAGAGAAGGATATATTTTTAGACAAAGCATAAAGTTTACCACAGTTTACCACAGAGGCTTCACTGCATTTCCAAATCTCATTTATGACACACCCCTGTAAATTATAATTCTGACTGCCACTACCTCACAATTCAGTGCTTTTATGATACCAATGTAGTTTTAGTGAGCTTTAATGTAAATTTAATGCAGCATCAGCTGCAAAAGGAAACTATCTCTAGAAGTGCATAAGAGGAAAAATTAGAGCCCAGCAAACTGTTACGCATTTTGCACCATTTCAAGGCACACCACAGTGCTAGCAAGTGATGACTGTGATTTAAATCTACAGCACACTTTATATCTGGCCTGACATGTGCTGATTCACTCTTTTACAGCAGCAGCTAATGTAGGTGTTTCTATAAGCAGCAGTTTCCACTGAAAAGCTGCAAATTAGAACAAAAATAGGGCAAGTAGGCTGTCCTCCCAGAAATCTGATAATATGCACACTGAGGTCAAGAACTCTATGATGGGCACTATCTCCAGACCAGTGTACATATGCACACAGTGGCTAGTGAAGTTTGATTTGGTGCAACACAAAACTATGGTATATAGACAGTGCTATTCAATCAAGGCCTAACAAGCATGAAGAACTGCAAATGAAATTAAACCTCGGTTGGCCACAGAAAAGAGCTGATGTTTCAGGGAGTGTGTTATGCAGCTGCAGCAGCATTTCATTCAGAACATCTAAGGTGGGAGCAGGGCACACTAACCTAGAAGGCGTTACAGAAATTCCATGTGCTGTGGCAGCTCCGGGAATCAGATCATAAAAGGCAGGCAAATGCATTACCCATACACATAAAAGCAGCAAGTCAGTCAGAAAATTCCCCACAACCACCTGGATTGGTGAACTTCAAACTATCACAATATTGATCCACTTCAGAACACAAGCATTCTGGAAGCAGAATCCCAAGGGTACTTTTTCAACCATCAGCAGCAATCGCTGGTCATACATTTACTACAAACTTTCTAGCAGTTTCTGAGCGGACAACAGAACTGAGAATTTGCAAAGATCTAATTAGCACTATTTTGGGTTTCCCTATGTCATTACTATGCATGAAGAAAATCATAGGAAGAACCCAGGCCAACCTTTCTTGACTGTGAGATATTGTTCATCCACCTTGTTCAAGTTCCAGTTCTCAAAAAGGATGAAAGTAATTCCTCAAAAAAGACAAAAGTGTTATATGTTATATAGCACTTGCAGGCTAACTAGAAGAAGATACCATGAAGGAGGGCTTGAAAAGACATTTTCTGGGATATAAAACGTTCTGCCTCTGCCCCAAAATATCCTGGAAGCCAATGGTAAGGGCAACAATACTATCTGATAAGGTATCAAAGGCTTATTTCACCTGGAGCATTTTTGCACTTTTAGTGCCTCAGTTTCTCCATGTTGTCTCAATGAAAGTTAATCTGCTGCTAGAATTTAGACAGCAGCTCTCTGACTCCTAGAAATGCTGAGTCACTAGCAGCTAGGAACATGGATGGACATTTCCCACCAACAGTCGCTGTTGCTCCCATGGAGAGTTAATGCAAACTTTATTTACAAAAAGACACTTAAATTAGTTACTTCATGCCATGCGTCCGTACAGAAACAGTTCAAAGACTATATGAAGAAATTCACAAAATTAAAAATTAATCCACCGAGGAGCTTCTAAGAGTTAAGAGGGCTAAGAAAGATAAGACAACATAACAAATAAAAACAAGTTATGAGAAACTGGACTGAGTAGGAGAATGGTTGTTTACGGCTCTGTACACTAAAACTAATACACAAACAGTCTTCTACAGTCAAGAAATGCTCACAGAGAAGCAAAGTATGTACAAAGACTTGTGCCACAATGACTTGGATCCTCCTCCAAGATCCGCTGTATTATACACAGAAACCAGTTCGTATACATAAAGCCTACATGAGGCCACTTTAACTATGAAGACTTCTAGTTTAGTAAACTAAAGATGGACAGCCCTGTAATAGCCACACTGTCTCACGCAATTTCACTTGCGACTGCTTTTTATTCTCTCCAGTCTTTTTTTCAAGTCATCAATATTGGATGCTGTGGAGCAAGAAGTGGTGGTTCCAATGTTGGAGGAGTGGGTCTGATTGGAGTCCAGATCAATGTGCTGGTATTGTTCCCGTGACTCACGAAGCTGTGAAAGCTTACTGTGGAGCATATCTGTGGAGGATGCAACTGTAGGGACTGATGGTTTGGACAGCTGGGAGGTCAACAGTGCTCTGTCTTCCTGCTGTGGATGGAGACAATGTTGAAAACACTTGCTCAAAAGCTGTAAAATACCAGGGCATTTTCTGCCATGTTTGCAATATGGGAAACATTCAAAAAGATAAGCAGTGTTGATCTTTTTATGCCTTTAGAAATATGGATAGATTTACACTCCTGTATTTATGATGCAATTCTGATTATGCAAGTGTGGCGTAACCCCACAATTCAGTTCCCTGGTGTATGTCTGCTTTAGTATATTTAGTGAGTATAGAATGTTGAACTGAGTGGGTGTGGTTTGTGATGTCTTGGAAAGGGTGGGGGGGAGGAGTATATAAGGAGTGTTTGAGTGATGTCAGAGTTAGTTGAATGTGTTATGGTAGTGTGTTGGGAGTGTTAGAGAGTTTGGGAGTTAGGTTAGTTGGGTTATTCGTGTCTTGTCAGAGGAGTTTTGAGAGAAATCAGTGCTTGTATGAGGAGAGAAAGTATTTGGAGTTATAGGGACTTAAGGCAGGTATAAAGTTATTTTCTGGAACTAAGTTTTTAAGAATTAAAATAAACTTATTTTTATTTTGTTTGCTACCCAAATCCTACATGTCAGCTTGGCGTTATTGTGGAGAAAAAGCGTCAGAGTTTCCTTGAGCGTGCGCGTGCGCGTGCGCGTGCGCACGCACACGCACACACACACACACACACACACACACACCTCCTCACCTGTAAACAAGTATAATCCCAGCTGGGAGCTAAGAAAGTCATGCAAATGTACATAGGTTATCTGATGGGGCTCCATGCCTCAGAGTCTGCCAAGCCCTTTGGCATGCAAATGTGGTCCAAGCCCTGTAGTCATGAGCCACCCCCCTGCCTGGCCAGGTGAAGTTCGTCCTGATTGGCTGAAGACACTGGGCTACTGAAAGGAGGGTGGGGGAAGAGTCTATACTGCCTGCCATGGCATTTGGGTTCTGTTGTTGGGGTCTGCACGTGAAGAAGCACTGTGAAGAAGCACGGGGTAGGGCTTTGGCTGAGGCAAGCCCTGGAGAGGACCAACCAACCCCCAGGTAAATAGTGAGGCCTGGGTAGCAATATAGTGAAGGAACTAGCTTTGTTGTTTTATAGCTCTACTGTATGTACCAAAGCGTCTTTCCCACCTTTCCCCCTTCCCTCATTTCCCACCTTTTGTTGTAATCTGTTTACCTGAATAAACTTTCCTGGTTTTACCCCACATAGAGTGTGTGGTTCCTCTGTGGTCCAGTGCTAAATCCAGAGTACAGACAAGGGCAAGTCCCTGAGAGAATCAAGTCAAGACGGCAGAGCTAAGGCTGGCAGTCTTGCACCTTAGATCTCTGGTCTTGAATAAAGGACCGGTTGGCAGAGTCCTTTCTTCACAGTTATTAACCTGCATTACTTTTAAATCTACACACACACACACACACACACACACACCTTTGTACCCACAGTATCATAAATTTAAGCTAGATCCTTAATAACCAGTATTAATCTTTTCCCTCATTAGTAGGGGAAAGGTTTCAGTTGACCCTCCCCCAGGTTTTTAAGTTTTGATGCTTAGCCTGAGAAGGGTTTATGCGCCTGGTCCTAAAGTGTAAGGGACCATGTCGTCGCAGCAAGTGATACTTCTACCACCTTGGTTTGCTCCAAAAATAGTATTTTCACCACACACACTGTCACGTAGAGAGAAGCTTGCTCACAAAGCTTTACATACAATAAATTAGCACACAAGTTGATTGAGTCCAGGTTAGGTGTGAAGGCTGAAGCTTGGATGCTTCTAGTCTCACCTTATTCTGAGAGTGAGTCAGGCTTTGTAGTTCCAGTTGTCCAACAATACCTTTGTGACTGAATCAACCCTAACTATTCTGTCATTAATTCACAAATTGTAAGGATCAAGTTACAACTTAACAGCTTCCTGAAAGCTTCAATTTCTCCACATTCATTTAGAGGTGCTCAACTGAAGCTTCTAGAAGTCTCAAATACTCACTTGAAGTAAGAGAACTCTAAAACATTACCCTACTAGTTGCTCTAGCCATGTTCCCAGTCAGTCAATGTCTCCAGCAATTCAACTGGTGTCAGTTCTGCAGTATACACGCAGTATGTACCTTTACCTATTGTGTTAGTTGTGTAAGTGCTAATACATTTTCTTGACACAGAACTACATTTTTTCAAGCACAGAGTACACACATCTTTGCCGATTAGCCCCACCTAGCTTGATATCACAGTACGCAGTTTACACACAATTGAACAATTAGCAGTATGCAAAGTATGAAATGTAGAGCTTTAGCATAATTCAGTCACCCTTTGGAAGCAATCACACATACAACCAGTTGAAGAGCTATAAAGAAGTAAAGGGGGGGGAGTATCAGCTGCTGAGAGATCTACAGCTTCAGAATTTATCACCTGCAGGATTCATGGATTTCATGGCAGGTGAGATCAGCAAGCCCCACATTCCAATGTTACCATGCAAGCAGGGAAAGAGCAGCACAAGTCATATCACATGTGCTATATCTTTCTTCATTTCTATGTAACTTCTGAAGTGGCTTTCAGTTCAAACTGCCTGTCCCAAGAAAATTCTAGTGAAAGCAAAGAGGTTGCAAGCAAAGATGTGCAGAGACTTCTGTACCAATAGCAAACATGCCATGAAAAAACAGGACTCAGTACACAGAGGACTAAAGAGAGTACCAAAATGCAGTCATTGTTGCATTTGTAAATCTACTTAATACCTTTGCATTGTCAAGGCCACATCGCTGCCTGAGGATTTTTAGCCTTTCCAAGTAGACAGAAGGCCCCACCTCTTCCCCGTTTGAATTTCCTATAGATGAGGAGACTGTATTGGTGGGAGTGGGGATACACGATACCTCCATCTGTGGAGAAACCCCTGGAAAATAAAAAGAAAACAAAAACAAAAACACAACACATAAAATGAGTCCAAGTAGACACCAACAGAAGATTGTGATGTTTCTTAAGGCACATGTGGTGTAGGAGTTGCTGAGGTTCAGCTCTTCCCACTCTCCTGGGATAACCTCAGAAGCCATGGACCATACAGGATGGGTCCACAACATGACTCCTTTCTATGCCAGTGTTGCTTTTCCTGAAACTGGAGCAACACTGATATGGGAAGGAGCCATAGCACAGACTCCTCCCATGTGGGCTGGTGCTCCTGATGTTTCCTTAGTGGTGTAGGAAAAAGAACCATGCTGTGGAGGCTCTGGTGCCATTCAGGTGTCAGAATGGGTCCTTCTTGATTCAAAGGTCTTTACACATCTTTGCATTTAGTATTAGTTAACATGTCTATTCCTGTAGCCTGTGCAACTTTTCTGATTGTTTTCAGCAGCTGTTGTTGCAGACTACTTGCTTTTGCTATAATTTCCTTGGGACAGGAAAGTTGAGTCCAAGGTTCTTTATATGTTACACAAAAATGAGAAAAGACAAAGCACAAGTGGCCTATGGTCTGTGCTATTGCTTTCCCCACTTGCACTGTAACATGGAAGACGGGTCTTGCTGATCTGAAGCTCATGGATCTTGACTCCAGGTGATATTACTTTCCTTGCATCTATGTAAATGTAACTCATGAATTAGCTCTTATGGGAAAAGACAAGCATGTGATTACCTCTTGAGAGTGACTGGATTATGCCCAGTGAGAGAATATTGTGCAAAGGCCACCATAGTGTTCTAATTATTTCATACCACCAGTTTTGCCCCATATATAAAGCACTGGTATATTACTTCTGAAGTCCTCTGCACACACTACTAAGTTCAAGAGAGCCTGACAGCTATATTAGAACAGCAGCAACTGGCTCTCTCAAGTCCATGTTGTCGCATTCCTATGGAGTTACCTGTAGAAGAAGGAATGCGCCCTTTGCCCTCTCTTTCCATTTCAATCAGCCGGAGACCTCGTTCCACATAGCTCTGGAAGAACTGTGAGGAGTTTTTAAGGAAGGGCTCAATGTCTGCATCTGAATACTTCTTTTTATATTCATACAGCTCTGCCAAACCCTGCAAAAAGAAAAGCCCTAGACATTCAAATGTTGTAAGTGTACAAAATTTAGGGCTGGAACTCTAGCATGTTGCAAAACTGGCTCTGCGCAGGCCCATATGTACATAGGAAGCTGCCTTATACCAAGTCAGACCACAGGTCCAGCTATCTGCATGCAAAGCATATGCTCTACCTCTGAGCTATGACCTTTCTCCAAGCAATTGCACAACCTGTATAGGACTGCAGAGAAGCCACAAAAAAAGAGTGGACCCATTTCCCACCCCCACCATGGTGGCAACGTCCTTACCTCTTTAGTGTTTTCTTTAGAGCCAATCTTCTTAAATATCTCTGCTAAAATATCATTCACTTTAGCCTTTGGTGACTTTTCATCCTATAAAAAGAAATGGAGATATACTAACAAACCCCAGGGGGGTGGAAGTTTAAGCCACTGAACTTTTTCCATAAACATAATAGGAGAACTTGTCCCAAAGGAAATTGTCTATTGGTATCCCAAAATCTACTTCCCAACATGCTTCTAATGACCCACAAAACAATTCCGTCAGCAATTTGTATAGCTTGGATACCATGCCCTTTACCTCTAGAAATTTGGAACTTAAAAGGCATTCAGAATTAGTCAGTTGGCATGTTACCTCTGGCAGTACATGAGGACTATGTTCAAGATGGCATATTTCCATATACTGGAATGAAGACTTGTATCTTCCAGTTTCTCCTTAATTGTATGTCTATGGCCGATTATTGTGAATAATGGTCCAAAAACAACTCAGTCCATTTCCTTCCAAGCTTTATAGGCTGTATTAATGCAATTGTCTTTAAAAACTGGATGAAACATAAAGGGCATTCAAGGGGATGCTGCAGGCGCGATTATTTTTGTCCATCATTTCTATACTGCAAAAGTTGCACTGGTGAAAGGATTTCTGATCTCATGTATATGTTTTAATGCAGACAGAATTGCCATGCTATCATTAATAGGAAAACCCTGTACCTCTGTATATTCCATCCCTATCCAATGAAAATCTTCCTGACGATACAAATTTATTAATTATTGTAACTGAAAAGCTTCATAGGAGAGTTTTACATTTGGAACCCCTAGCCCCCCCCCCCCCCCATTTCTATAAATCAATTTTGATTACATCTGGGTCTTTTGTTCTTCCATAGAAAATCATTAATTGCTTTTCACCATTTTAAAAAGATATTTTCTGGGATGTAAATGGGAATGGTCTGAAACTGAAAGTTTTGAGAATAATGTCATTTTGACAGCTGCAATCCTCCCAAACCAAGAAAGGTGGAACGATTCCCATAAATGTATTTCACGTTCAGTTTGCTTCATAACTAAGAAATGATTATTTTTAACCAGATCTGTATATTTTTCTGTGATACTGATGACTAAATATTTCCATACCCTAGTTACCCATGCAAATTGTGATATCTTGCAAAGATGATTTTGTGTTTGGCCATCCCTATTTATAGCCAAGATTTCTGATTTCTCATAGTTAACTTTAAAGCCTGAAACTTTACCATAGCTGCTTGCTTCTCTTTGAATTTCCTGAAGTGAAAGTTCAGGATTACTAGTGACAATTGCCACATCATCTGCAAACAGATATATATAGTGTTCTTCAATACTGATCGTGAAACCAGTAATTTAGCTATTATTCCTTATTGAAATTTCCAGAGGCTCCCTAGACAGGGCAAAGAGCAGGGGCGACAGAAGGCACCCCTGCCTTGTTCCTCTCTGCAGAGTAATGGGGGATGAATGCAATTAATTTGCTGATCACAGCTCTTGATTCTTTGTAAAGTTGTTCAGTTGTATGCAGAAAACTCTGTCCCACAGACAGGGCTAATTCTAATCTGCTAGGTAACCGTTACAATGAACTGCATCTCTTTTCTGTAGCAGATTCTGTATATTCTACACAACTAGGCATATCCTTCAACACCAGCAGAGACAAGATTTGTGCAGTGACAGGGTGCAACTAAACAGTTCCACAAGAGCTCACAACTGTGAATCAAAAAACATCCCATTTGCACATTCTGGTTTAGACTAAGCCCTAGGCAGAGCAGTGCTCACAATAGCAAGCCTTTTTAACTCCACTGAAAAGTAATCCTAGCATCCATCTGGCCAGGGTACCAGCAGAGAGAAAAGGAAACCTAATGGGCACTAGCATTCTCCTTTCTGTGGACAGCAAAATGTTTGGCAAAATGGGGCCCCTTATTCTTGGCTATCTTCCAGCTAAAAGACTAGAAAGCTTATTCAACCGTCTGGGTGATCCCCAGTAAAGGCATGACACCATACCAACTACAATTCAGAAAGATTCCAATTGTGTGCTCAGCAAACTGACCACGCTTCACAGCTGAGGGCCATTTTCTTTTCCAATATTAATGTTTGGAATACTTACTATGCGAGATGCTCCTTTTTCTGTGCCTTTGTCAGATTTACTTCCAGTTTGGTCCAGGGAACGTTTCATCACTCTGCATAGATGAGCCTCCAACTCAGACTCACTCTTGTTATCTATCATTGTTAGATGATCTAAGATCTAAGAAAGAGTGTGATACCTTTTAGAGAGAAATCTAAAAATATTTTAGAGAGTCATATGTAGGTTGGGGTGAAGCTGCCTGCTCTCACCTTGGGTCCTTTCAGCTTGCACAAGGTATGAATTAAGGTCTTCAATGTCCGTATGGGGAATTCACTCTTGCATTGCTTTAGTTTCTCCTTTGGAAACACCTTCATAAAGATGTGAATGTCCAACATGATTCGGTCCAAGTTAATAGTGTTGATAGTTTCAGGGAGAAGTCTTACCATTCTCCATAAACACTGGAAGAGAGAGAGGGAAGATGTTTATAAAAGAAACCAACCACCTAAAACAAAGCAAATCCCTTTACAAATCTAGGATTGTCAATGCTGAACTTGATTTTTTTAAAGCTTAAAATGAATGCCCACAAGCAAACTGATATATAGTGGTTATGCCCTCACAATGTACTTGGTCTATATCAAGTGTTTCTTAGTTATTAAGAGGATGTTAAGTCTTTAACAAGCAGTTTTTAAAGCTTTCATTTGTTTAGCAAAACATGTCTACCCATAACAGGGTAACATAGTAAGTTGTATTAATATTAAAATCTCTTCCAGTGCAGCCACAGCAGCCACTTTCTTTGTAGAATGGAACACTGGTCACTTACCATAAAGGTTTCTTCTGGTATGGTGTGATGGAAGCATCCAACAATGCACAACAGAGTGAGTTAACCGATTGCTGGATGTTTCCTCACATCAAACTGAGAAAGACCTTAGATTACGACTACTTGCAATGTGTAGTCTCTCTTGCTAATGCATAATCATTATACAAAAGGACATTTAACACCACCAAACTCCATTACACACACTCACCTTCATTACAAGTTCTGAGAACTTGGGAGAGCTTGCAGTTGCTAATAGACTATCCTGGAGTAGAACAAGCAGGGCACTAGGGAGAGTAAGTGCAGTAGCATTATCTATACAATCTCCACAAATACACAGGACAACACAAAATTGCTCTGGCAGGGCTAATTCAGCTTCTTTCACAGGGCGATCCAATTTCTTGCACATTATCAATTAGGTTATCAAGATGAGGCAAGCTTAGCTGGTCAATACTCTCAAAGAGAAGGCTGGGCAGGCTTTCAGATCTTTACCCTTATACTATACAGATATGAAGAGGAACAAGCTCCTCTTAGATCAGCCCTGAACATGAAAAGACAGCCCAACCTAATTTGCCTTGCTCAGCAACTGCAGGGATTAACAAGCCATTGGTCCTGCAGAAAGATGTGGTGAGGCAGTAAACTGTTGCAAGGAAGACCAACAGTACCTCATCAAGCATGTACTCAAACTGAAGCAAGTGTTTAGTCTTATGGTGGAAGGCTGTAGTGTGATGAGAGGAAAGACTTGTGGTGTCTTGGGATCTTGGTATCGATCTATTTACCTCAATATGTTGGTTTGGTCAGATTTCTCCAGAACTTTTACCACCAAGAGGTTGACGGATCTGATAACCTGCTGACCCTCCTCTAGATCTTCGACTCTTGAATCCAACATTAAGGTAATGAGGCCATGCATCAAGTCCTTCAGCACACCTGCAGAAGCCTCCCTGGCCAAACTTTCAATCTGGAATAGCTGCCAATTGAATTCAAAGGTTAGATATTAATCTCTCTTCTGGATAAAACACTGTAGTCTAGATTACCCCTCTAGAATTCCATTTCTTGCTGCTATCTAGACTCTAAGGAGAAGTTAAAAGGAAGTAACTTATATTCCTTATTGATTTGGGGGTACCAGATACCCATTTTCAAAAAGGGAAGGGGGAATGTAGGTCAACAAAACAAGCAATAGTCATGCATCTATAATTAGGCCAGCATACTACTGAACAATAGTATCTACAGAACCTACAGAAACCAATTGTACCAATATCTCTATTCTCAAGAGTCACTCTTATCCAGACAGCAATTCAGGGCCTGAAAAAGATTTTGTGCACAAAGCTGATTTTCTCTTGAATGGTCAGGCACCATACTAAAAATGGTGACATCTACCAGTTAGGGCATCCGTTGTAGCACATATCGATTCAGGCATAGCTGGGGCCATGACATACAAAATCCAAGAAAGATGCAACATTCCAAGTGTGGATTCGTCTTCTCCCAACTTGAAAATATTTCTCTTTCTTCCGTAATAGTATACAGTGAGAAAACTTTTCCCTACACTTTGATTAACATTTAATAAGGCTTCCAGTAGATAAACATAATTTGGGGGCTGCTAGTTGGTCATTCCTGCAATACAGGAAGAGCAGATGATCTGATAAAAATGTACAATAGGCAATATGAAGCAAGCCACAATCAGATAGGAGAGGGAACCTGTTGCAGTGTTGAATGGGCTCAGGCAGAAGCATCTATATGCGTATCAGATGAGTCTTAAGACACATTTAAAGCATTAGGGAGTGAGAATTCTCACTCTTACTACCCTATATGGCCATTTTTCGGGCTAGCCAGTGATGTGGGAAATTTGCTGTCATATGACAGTCAATCTATGACTAATTTGTACATATGAGTCTGTCCAAGAACAGGCAAATCTTAACTGCTTGAGCAGTCAAGGCAAGAGCTATCATGCCTTTTTGACAAGCTTTGAGGTCTTCAAGGATCTTTGAAACCAGCTCCCAGGCAAGGCTGCATGCCAGAAGAATAAGCAGGCTCAGTGACATGTTCTCAGGTGTAGAATTCTGCACTAATCCACACCAAGCTTTGGAAACAGAAAGCCAAAATTCTGTATGAAAATTGGTAAAATTTGCATGCTCTGATCTGAGAAAACAACTTATTGGAGAAAAGATTTGGAATTAAATGATGGGGAAAGGAGGTTGACATAAGACATATCTAGATGCAAAAAAGACATATCTAGAACTTGAATGGACTTTATCTATAATCTTCAACTTCTTAAGATTCAGCAGAGAAATAGCTAAAGTTTTCTCAGCTGACACAGAAGCCACATTTTGGGGTTGTTTTTTAAAGAGAGACAAAAGCTCAATTTCAGGATTACAAAGGAAGCTACCTTAATTATGCAGCGATCAGAAGCATGCCATTTCTTAGTCCTATATTCTCCCCTTCCTCCTCCCAAATCTGTAGCATTTCTGTTTGGCTTAAATTATTATTATTCAAGAGTCCCACAATCCATTTAATCATTGCTTAGGAATAGGATTGTTAAGAGTATTTTAAAGAGGCATCTGTACCGAACAAACAAACTAATTTATCCTGCATTTATCAGTTCTAGCGACCGAAGCTTCCTTCCCATTTCCCCACACCAGAAGCCTTACCGAAATCATGTTTCCAATTATACAACTGTACAACTTTACTATCTCATCCTTGTCCAGTTTCTCATCAGCCATGTGAGTATTGTAAATGAGTCGTAGCTGCATGAATGTAGCTATTAGGAACTGGTCGATGTGGCCAGACATAGCTTCTGCTTTGTCCTCTTGTCTCAGAACCTCATCAATCTGCAGACAGACCCGATAGTTATTTTTCTTCAAACAGTCTAGCTAGTCTAAAATACTGACATCAACTTATTTCCATATATACATATATCACAGAGTTCTCCTCTTTCCTACTATCCCATTACTCATACTTTTTACTTCCTTAGAGAATCCACAACTTTGGACATTTACAACCCAAGCGCATTAGAAGCATCAGATGCAACACCTGGGCATGTGTAGTGACAGCAATAGCAGTACAGAATTTTAATTCAGAATCTATTTAGTGATTCTACAATCACTTCATTTTTTTTCATTCATGAAAACTGCTTCAACTGCAACACAGCATGTAATTAGCCCAATAGATGTTTTCATAATTAACATCCCAAGGCATCAGATGGTGCAATACAATCAACTTCATGCTGGTGAGAGGTATTTCAAATTTAAATTATTAATTGAATGAAAACCAAATGACTTAGGAGAAGGAATTGGTCAGTGTTTTTCCAGTTCCTTTAATACCTACAATTATAGTACAGTAATACCTTGGATTGCAAGTAACTTGGTCTGAGAGCATTTTGCAAGACAAGCAAAATTTTTAATTTTTTTTTGACTTGATAAACAAGCAAGGTCTTGCAAGACAAGTCGTAGGGATGTAACCGCTTGCCTCGAGCGGGCTGAAATCAGCCCCGCTCACGCCCGCCAGAGACTCGCTTTGATATGAGTGTTTTGGATTACAAGCACGGTTCCGGAACGAATTATGCTTGCAATTCAAGGTATTACTGTAAATGCTGACTTCCGGTGGGGGAAAAATGGCATTCTGATACTTCCACGGGAGTGGAAGGACAGCACGGCTAGAAAATCAGTTAAGAGGCTATCTTAGCTGATAAATCTCCTGGAATTAAAAGGATGATTTAAGAGCGATTCCCTGCGTATCTCTATAGGCTCCGTCTGTGAGTGTGCTGCAGTAACGTAAGTTCTTGCAATTTCCCCTGCAGGGTGGTGGTGTAAGTCCTGGAGTGTGGGAGACAACAACTCACTCGCGGCCATTGGTGAAGCTCTTAATTTAAGGGCTTGAAATTCACCACTCCCATTTCTTAAAGATTTATTGCCAATTTGTAATGAAGAGAGATTTTATCTCCAACGAAGCTGAAACTTCCTACGGTGACGTAATTCTTTTTTTTGGTGACTCTAAAAAGAAATATACTTTAAAGCCTCACAATGAGAAGATTAATAAACAAGCTCTGAAATCAGAAGGAAAGAGGTACTTTAAATTTGATCTTTTGGGAAAAGTACATAAGGTGAGAAGGTGTGTGTATTTGAACAGTGTAGGTTGGCTTCTGTTTTTCACTAGCAGGCTGTTGGAGACGTCGCAGTCAAGATGGCCACACAGGAATTATTTTGTAAACTAGCTGATCAATTGCTGAACAGATATGATGCTTTTGAGAGAAGATTAATTGGGAAACTGGTTCACATAGAGGTGGTCATGGTTTGTAAAGCTGTAAATTTCCACAGCCCCACAAAACAAGCATTTGGAGAGTCAGAGACGGAACAAATCACTGATAAGGCTGTAAGGCAGAAAAAACAGAATAGAGTTGGAATCGGAAGAGAGTACTAGAGAAAGAGATACGGCCTTGCTGGAATTGGATCAGTTGGTTAATAAGAAATTACCAGATCAAGTTCCTTGCAATATTTCTTCATTGGACTGGAGGTTGATGTTCCATGGGGTATATAGAAGAAGTTGCTTATTGGGATTTCCAAGAAGGAAGACTGGTTTTTTTACTCTAAAGTCCAAATATAAAAAGTTTGTTTTTGACAGGGGCAGAACAAGTGGATGACTTTAATAAGAAGAATGGGTGCTGATTACTGGAACTGACAGAAACAGTTTAATCTATGTTATGAGGGTTACTGCTTATTGGAGCTGATAGATTTGATCTGATCTATGTTATGAACTAAAGGAAATGGCAAATAACAAGAATATTAGTGAATACTGGGATTGATAGAGATGGTTATACACATGCTATGAATTAAGAAAGATTAGAAATGTTTATATTAGTTTTTCTCTGTTAGAATAGAAGGAAGAAAATAGAAAATATATTTTTTATTTCAAGTTTATTATCTTCTCTTTACTTTTTATGTATAATCAGAAGTGAATAAATTTAAGGGTTTTTTTTGTTTTTGTTTTTTAACTTATAAATGCTAGAAAGATTTAAAGTAGTGGGGCTTTAATAAGAGGATATATAGTGATGGCTGCTGTTTATTGGAATTGTTAGAAATGGTTTAATCTGTTATGATGCTATGAATTAAGAAAGAATTGACATGGAGAGCTTCCGGAGGACAGGAATGGCGGTTTGATGCTTGTTCGCTGGGCTCTCGCCCAGGGAAGAAAAGCAGCCTGGTTTCTGTGGTAACCAGATAAAATTTCTGGCAACCAATCTGCCTCTGATACGAGGCAGATCGAAGGATTAACCTCATATTCTCCGTAAGTGCAAGCTCCTTGTCAGAGGCGGGATTTTTCGATAGAGAGAGATTCTTCCTCCGGCAAGTTCTGAGCAGCAGGGGAGCGGCAGGAGTTAACAGCGTCCTCAGACCAGGTTTCGTATCTCTGAATTAGGGCTTATGCTTTGATTTATGAGACAAGATCCGCAAGCCTCCTTGTAATATCTTTTTAAGAAGAAAAATGTACGATTTAAAGACCCCAGCGTCTGGCAGACTTACCATTCCAGGTCAGTGTCTATTTTCTGTATCGGAGAAGAAGGGGGGTGAAGAAATAAAACTGCTTAAACCAAAACCCAAATAAATAAATGGTCAAGAAGTAATTAAGAAATAAGGAGTATATACAGGAGGGGAGTTTCAGAAGAATTAATTGGACTGTGTATTTTTTGGACTTAATGTCGAATTGACGGTTGCTAAAATTGAACTATTTTTGCTGTTACGTTATGGGAAAGAAGCTCTGCCTGTTTTGAAATGCCAAGAACAAGATAAGATTAGGCGCGCACTGCTGTAAATCAGACAGAAGCTGTAGCAGTGTTAAATATATATATATATATATATATATATATATATTGCATGATGCCACTAAAAAAGGACGTAAGGCAATTGGAAGAAAGAAGGAAATCTTCCCATGTGGAAGAAAATCAAACAATGGTTTTAATTTAATGATGGCAAAAATGTCAAATATGATGGAACAATGTCAAAAGTCTTCAGAAGAGCAAACAAATTTTTTTAATGAACAAAAACAATCCTTTGAGAACTTAGAGAAAAAACTTGATGAAAGATTGACAATTAATAAAATGCAAACATCACATAAACAAGTTTCACAGGAGTTGGGTCACACAAATCAGAAGGTCTTGACCTTAGAAGCCAAATGTCAAGAGAGAGAACAACAGCTGGAAAAATGTTTAAATGATTTGGCTTTGATGGAGTTAAGACGAAATGAGTGTTGTTTAAGATTGAGATCAATTCCAGAACAACAATCAGAAGACATTACAAAGAGGATTATTGAATTGTTAGCAGAATTTTTGAGTATGGAAATGAAAGATATGCAAGCAGAAATTGATAGAGTTTACAGAATTAATTCTCATTTTGCTGTTAAAAATAAAGTCCCGAGAGATGTCTTGATTTGGTTTGTCAGGAAAAGTTTAAGAGATCAAGTTCTTCAACAACACTACTTGAAGGAGAAAATGATGCTGAATGATGAGGGGAAAGATGTGGAAATAATTGTTTTGAAGGAAATTCCATCAAGCATTTTGCAAAAAAGGAAAGAATATATATTTTTGACTGAGAAGCTTAAACAGCAAAATATTCGATATAGATGGGAATTGCCAGGAGGAGTTAGTTTTACCATGAATCAAAGGAGATATAAGTTCAGTACAGTGGAGGAGGCGAGAAATTTTGTGGAAAAGTGGGAAATTAAACCACAAGGGTCTCGGGATGAGACTGGAGGCGCAGTTTAGAAACTCCTATGTGGACTACAAATTAATCTGATTAAAAATGGATTACAATCTTTTGTCTTGGAATATAAATGGTACGAATGCACCACAAAAGAGAAGAAAAATATTTCATTATTTGAATAAATTGAAGTTGGATTTGATTTGTTTACAAGAGACACATATAAATAAAAGAGATCCAAAATATTTGATACAAAAGAAACTTGGAGAAGAATTTATTTCAGCTAGTACAAAGAAAAAAAAATGGCGTGGTTTTATATGTAAAGAATAAGCTTTCTCCAATATTGATTTTTTCAGATGAACAAGGTAGATATGTTGGAGTAGAAGTTAATATTTCTGGAAAGAAAACATTGGTAGTAGGGGTTTATGCACCAAATGAAAATAAATCTATGTTTTATAAACATAGTCTTATGGACAGACTTTTGGAATTTACATACGAAAACTGGTGTTTAATGGGAGATTGGAATGGAGTGGTGTCACCAATACAGGATAGACGTTCGGAAAAAGATATAAGAAAAAAACCAGGGAAAATTGCCAAAAAGTTTTTTTTAATTAATAGAAAATCTGGAGTTGGTGGACATTTGGAGAACTAAAAATGGAGACCCCAGAGAATTTACATTTTTTTCTGATAGACATAAATCACATGCAAGACTTGGTATGATTCAGTTGTCGAAAGCAATGACCATGGAAATTTATAAAGCTGAAATATTGCCAAAAACATTTTCTGACCATAATCCAGTTTCTGTGACTTTCAAAAGGAAGAAGGGTTCATTTAGATGGAGATTTAATGAATCACTATTGAAACAAGAAAGGGTGGTCCAAGACTGTAAGCATAAACTGAGATAATTTTTTTAAAATAACTTAGACAAAGGTGTGGACTTACAAATAGTTTGGGATACAAGTAAAGCCTTCATCAGAGGACAATTTATACGACATAACTCCTTTCTTTAAAAAAAGAGACAAGAAAAGACAGAAAAGATTTTATTGGAAATTAGAGAGAAAGAGAAGGAATTAGAAAGATCTCCAAATAATACTAATATTTCATGGCAAATTAAAGCACTGCAGAGGCAGTTATCTATGTTGACGACGCAAGAACTGGAAATGAAATTGAGTTATGCCAAGCAAAGGAATTTTGAATTTGCTAATAAACCTGGGAAATGGTTGGCATATAAACTAAGGAAAGAGAAGAGAGTAATACTTAAGCTGTTGGAGGACAACACTGAAATAACGGATAATTTGGGTATGAAAAGAGCGTTTTTTCAATTTTATTCACAATTATATAAAGGGGAAAAAATTCTGAAAAAAGAATAGAAGATTATTTGCAACGGCAAAATTTACCAAAGATTACAGAATATCAAAGACAAATTATGAATGGCCCTATAACTATACAAGAATTATCTGAAGCAATTAAAAAATCTAAAAAAGGGAAAACACCGGGCCCTGATGGACTGTCAGCAATTTATTACAAGTGTTTTGAAGGTGAGTTGTTACAACCACTACAAAGGACTATGAGTAATATCCTACAAAATGGGAAGTTACCAGATACATGGAGAGAGGCTAATATTGCATTGATACCTAAAGAAGGACAAGACTTGACTTCTGTTAAAAATTATAGGCCAATTTCATTATTGAATAACGATTACAAATTATTTACAATGATTGTATCTGAAAGATTAAAGAAAATTCTACAAGAGTTTATCCATCAGGATCAATGTGGTTTTCTGCCTAAAAGACAATTAAGAGATAACATTAGAACTGCGTTGGATGTGTTGGAATATTTAAATTGTCATAATGAAAAACAAGCAGCACTGATTTTTTTGGATGCTGAAAAAGTCTTTGACAACGTGAATTGGAGTTTTTTATTTGGAGTTATGAATGAAATGGATTTTGGAGAGAATTTTATTAAAGGAGTAAAATCGATATATTCGACACAAAAAGACAAATAATTGTTAACGGTGAACTGACAAAGCCTTGTATGATACAAAAGGGAACAAGACAAGGCTGTCCATTATCTCCACTACTGTTTATTTTAGTTTTAGAAGTTTTGCTTAGAGATATTAGGCAAGATGGAAGAATCCCGGGAATAAAAATTAAAAAGAATCATACAAGTTGAGAGCTTTTGCAGATGATTTGATGATAGTCTTGGAAAATCCACTACAAGGAGTGCAAACTCTGTTGGATAAATTATATGAGTTTGGAGGGTTGGCAGGATTCAAGGTAAATCATGAAAAAACAAAAATGTTGGTGAAGAATATGAGAGCGGAAGACCAACAGATATTGATGTAAACATCAGGTTTTAAAATTGAAAAGAGTAAAATACCTTGGTATCATAATGACAAATTCAAATTCCACGTTGTTTCAAAACAATTATGTTAAGATATGGTTAGGAATTAAAAATGGTATGTTGAAATGGGAGAAACTAAAATTGTCTTTGTTGGGTAGGATTTCTGTGATAAAAATGAATGTTTTACCAAGAACGATGTTTTTATTTCAAACACTGCCGATTTTAACTAATGATGTGCCCTTTAAAGAATGGCAAAAGGACTTATCTAAATTTATATGGCGAAGAAAGAAACCATGTGTTAAATATATAGTTCTACAGGATGCGAAAGAAAGGGGTGGATTGGGTGTACCTGATCTGAAATTGTATTTTAATGCTTGCTGTTTTGTTTGGTTGAAGGAATGGGTGACATTGAGAAATAATAGACTTCTAGAATTAGAAGGGCATGATCTAAGGTTTGGATGGCATGGATATTTGTGGTATGACAAAGCTAAGGTTAATGTAGATTTCAAGAACCACTATATCAGAAGGGCGTTATTAAGAGGAACATATTGGATTAAACACGGGATTGTTTAATAACAGAAGGTTATAACTTACACTGGTTTTCATACATGCAACTATCAGAGAGATATAATGTGGATAAAAGAATGTATGATATAGAACAGGATAAGTCTGAATTTGAAATACAATTGTGTACAGGTGATGACCATGTAATTGCAAAAATGTATAAATTTCTGTTGAAGTTTGGGACAGAAGAAGAACAAGTTAAGGACTGTATGGTTAAGTGGGCAAGGAACTTTGGATATAATATAATGATGGAACAATGGGAACGCATGTGGATTAAAGGTATAAAATTTACATTGTGTTCTGATCTTAGAGAGAATTTTTACAAGATGATGTATCGTTGGTACCTAACCCCTGTGAAATTGGCTAAAATGTATAACAATGTGTCAAATGTATGTTGGAAATGTCAAAATCATGAAGGAACATTTTATCATGTTTGGTGGACATGTAAAAAAGTGAAAACATATTGGGTACAAATACACACATGGATACAAAAGATTTTAAAAGTGAATATTAAACTGAAACCAGAAATGTTTTTATTGGGTATAATGGATTTACAACTTGAGAAAGACTATGGAACATTATTACAATATATGATGACAGCAGCAAGAATAATCTATGCTCAAAAATGGAAAGAAGCAACAATACCAACTATAGAAGACTGGCTGTTGAAAATGTTGGACTTAGCAGAGATGGCGAAATTGACTTGTTTAATTAGAGAAAAAAAAATAAAATATCTACCGTATATACTCGAGTATAAGCCAAGTTTTTCAGCACATTTTTTGAGCTGAAAAATGCCCCCCCGGCTTATATTCGGGTCAGCGCCCCCCCCAGGACCCCCGCCGCCACCCCCAGACACCCCCGCCACCCCCCCAGACATCCTACCTGCACCCGCCGCCGCCGAAAATGCCCCGCCGCTGCGGAAAAAGGCCCGCCGCCGCCGAAGCCCCGCCTCCGCCAAAGCCCCGCTGCCGCCAAAGCCCCCCCCAGGACCCCCGCCGCCACCCCCCGCCACCCCCCCAGACACCCTACCTGCACCCGCCGCCGCCGAAAATGCCCCGCCGCCGCGGAAAAAGGCCCACCGCCGCCGAAGCCCCGCCTCCGCCGAAGCCCTGCCGCCGCCGAAGCCCCCCCAGGACCCCCGCTGCCACCCCCAGACCCCCCCGCCACCCCCCGTCACCGTACCTGCTCCTGCCGCCGAAAGCCCCGCCGCCGCCGAAAAAGCCTCCCCGCCGCCGCCGAAGCACCCCCAGGACCCCCGCTGCCACCCCCAGACCCCCCCGCCACCCCCGTCACCGTACCTGCTCCCGTCGCCGAAAAAGCCTCCCCGCCGGCGACGGCGCGGGGGCTGGCGGCGGGGGCCCTGAAGGAAGAACCAGCAGTAGCAGCAGCAGTGACAAGCTCGGCCGGCCGCTTGCCTCAGAGCCGGCCATGTCCCTCGCTGGCCACCTCCAGGCGAAGAGCCAGGAAAGGCGAAGAGCCAGAGGAGGGATCCGGGCGGGGCGGAGCCCAGGCCGGCTCGCTGCAGCCTGACCGAGGGGGGAGAGAGAGGGGCACGGAGGCTGCGAGCGGAGCTTCTTGGCGGGAAGGCCAAGCGAGGCTTCTTGGAGGGAAGGTGGTGAAAGGCAGGAGAAGGAAGGTACCGGTATCTACCGTATCTTTTGGTGGGAAGGGGAGGGGAATTTTATTGGTATCTACCGTATCTTTATTTTTTAAATTTTTTTTTTATTTTTTTAAATTTAAAAAAATGCGGTAGCTGCTGCATTTCCCACCCTAGGCTTATACCTGAGTCAATAAGTTTTCCCAGTTTTTTGGGGTGAAATTAGGTACCTCGGCTTATATTCTGCTCGGCTTATACTCGAGTATATACGGGTAACTTCATTCAAGAAAGACTGGAAACCTCTGGTGGACTTTTTGGGGAGGAGGGAGACTTAATAACTTTGGGTTTTGATTTCTGAATATTGGTAAGGTGATAGAATTTTTTTCTGTGAAAATAGAAGAAACTTAGATTGGATAAGGATTGGTAATGTTTGTCAGACAATGAGGTGGAAGCCAAATAAGATTTGTTGTTGTTTTGGAAAATTCAATAAAAATTTTTTTAAAAAAGAAAGAATTGACATGCTTATGATTAGTTTGTGTTTCTTATAATGAAAAATGATTGGAAGAGGCTGGAAATTAGATTCTGAAGGTAATTCATTATTGACCTCTGTTGTAATTTGAGGGAGAAAGATTATTGGAAGGGATGTAAACAAATATAGGCCTAAAATTGTTAAAATATACGAGAGCTATGGGTGAAATGGGAAAATATGTGGTTAAAAATGTTGTCTCTTTGATAAATAAGGGGAAAGAAGCCAGGGAACCTTACTAAATATGAGTAGAAATGCTTTGTATTGTTTAATTAGAATAATTAATACCTATGGTTATGGTTAAAATGTTTTGTGAACCTGTGAGGTGGATGAACAAGAACAATAATATTTGACAAGAGAAAAAAGAGAAATATCTTTGTAACTATAGAGTATATAATGTTACTCATACTTTGTTGTGGAAAAATCAGAAGTCCATTTTAGTTTAGTTTTTGTGTTGTTTTGTCTGCCTTTTTTGTTGTTGTTGTTGTTGTTTATAAATTAAAAAAATGATGTAATTTATTTTTTTTTAATAGTAAATGCTATAAAAACTGTAACATTCCCAACATTCTCTACAGGAGCTTAGAATTAAAATTTACCAGATACGTTGTCTTCCTGGTATGTTTGTTATATATTCTGCCCAAATGTAGACAACTGTTGCATTTAACCTTCACACAGGAGAAGAGTAGACTTACACTGATTGATCTGGTGCCTTGTTCCCAGGGAGAAAGCACATCACCATGCATTCCTCAATAGCAATACCAACAAATCAGAGGTTCGCAGCTAAAGTCATCCAAAACATCAAGTAGGATAGGAAATAGGTACTGAATTAGCAAATACATCAGAATCTAAAAGGAAGTGTCCGTATGTCATTCACTGCATAGTATGGCTACCTCTGTGTCTTTTTGACAAGGACTTCACTGAAAATTGTTTGCAAGACAGCCACTGGGATGTGTCTGTACTTTCTTTGAGTGGTCAACTGTGCATTTGCTCATATGGATTCTGTGCATTCTAGAGTTGAGCTTCTTTGCTGGGAAACCCAAATCCATCCCCGCTGCACACACTCAAATTGTACTGTACAACCTATTAGGGAGATTTTGAAGGCCCAAAGAGCTTTCATAACTACCAATAACTCTAGAGCACTGATGTACAATTCCAGCTTCTTTTGAGTGCCACGTACCACAAACAGTTAAGATACCACAGTGTGCACCCCAACCTGTTCTTCAAGTGTCCATGGTGGGGAGGACTGAAAGGCATCCCTCTGAGGAGGATGGTAGAGTTGATCCACCACTGTAGAGACAGCTGTATGGAGCACAGTGAGGGAGGCATGATTGGGGTCTTTTGTGGGAGAGAATACAAAGAGGAACTGATTCTGGAGCTTACGCATCCAAAGATGTGTGAATGGTGTTATGGCCATAGCGGAAGCCATCAACCCTAGAAGACTGCACACGTGTGGCAGCCAGTAGTGGTGGTGGTGTGAGACAGCCACAGCAGCTAATCTTGCCACACTGTTGCTGGGAACAGATGCAAATAGCAATTCTGTTGAGCTTGCCATGTAAAATTCTGATGTCCGAAACCGGGCAAGTATCTACAAGATTATTCTCACCAACACACAACAGATAGAAGGAATCACTGCTGGTGGACAAAAGCTTACCGGTACTTCCACAATTGGTATACTTGTGAAATGATGCCTATAAGGCTACAGGCCTTGAGGTCTTCCCAACACAACCGAAAGCGTGGAACAGCAACCGCAAAAAGAAACAGAGTAGAAAGGATTCAGGTAGATGAAGAGAAAGAAT
Organism: Shinisaurus crocodilurus; assembly: GCA_021292165.1. Classification (NCBI taxonomy): domain Eukaryota; kingdom Metazoa; phylum Chordata; class Lepidosauria; order Squamata; family Shinisauridae; genus Shinisaurus; species Shinisaurus crocodilurus. The sequence goes on from CM037876.1 coordinate 242,225,848, forward strand.
AAAATTAAACTGAAAGATGAGGATGTACTCAGCTCAGAAAATTTCCCTCAAAGAGTGAGGGGGAGAATGTTCCAAACAATGCTGTTGTGGTAGTGGCAATCGAAGAGGAACTGACTGGAAAGGTGGGAACCACAAACCTACTGAATATGTGAAGTGAGGATGGGGGCAGGTTTCCTGCTGAAAAAACTCAGCTCCAGAATGTTCTGAAGGAAGCTCTGTGCAGGCGCAGAACCCATATGTGTGGATGTGCAGAGACCACGAAGAAGAATCAATCTGCTAGGACAGGAGAGAGCTCTTACACCAGCAACTAACATACTCCTTTCCTTCCCTGTTTCAGAGGAGCGAGTCAGATGGCCCCTGTGCACTTGGCTTTGTCATCAGGGAGGTTCTGAGTGGCGCTTGTGTCACCTGACACTCAGCTCCACTAAATGTGCAACTCATCACTCTCGCAAGTTACTTGCTGAACCCATCAATGTCATGTAGCTGCCAACCAGAGGAGCTCCACTTACCTGTGCTAGAGCTTGGATACTAGTATTGATATCACCACTGGCCACCTGGGAAATAACAAAGTTGATGGTGGAAGCTGTGTTACTGTGCATGTCATCAAAGTGTGGAGACACGGCACGGATCCTGGGTGGAGAAAGAATGTTACAGTTTAAGGTTTAGCAGCTTTAATAGTCACTTCCTTGGTGCCTTTGAGTCAAAACGTTAAAAGTAATTTGGCAGCCATAAAACCATTTCCAGCCATTTCAGATCAAAGCATCATCCGAATTTTTACAGTCAAAGCAACTAACTGATTTGTCATAGAATTTATCTGGCAGTGTGCATATACTATGGATCAAACTCTATTGGGATGTTCGCACAACATGACAGCCCATCTAGGTGAGGCTACGGTGCATGTGCGATTGCCATTTTAAATATGCAGCCCTTCGCAGATTTCATCAGGTTCTGTCCACAAAAAGGTTTAAACTCCCTTACCCCAGTCCAATGCCAAATATTTGTTCTAGCCATTAAGGACTAAACATATGCCCCCACCCCTCAATGAGAACAGATACCATTCTCAGGAAGCCCAGTGTGGCAACGGATAGGTTCCATACCAAGTTTAATGCAAACAACTTTGCATATACTCCTGGTAAGAATTTAGTTAGTAACAGATGTGCAAAATATAAGCCATTTTGCACATCTGAACACTCCTACATTTTAAAAACTCTCCCTGCAGCCATAGTTGCTAGAAACTTGGCTTTATCTTATTATTAATTAATTAATTATTATATTTATAAATCACATCCTCTGCCTACCAGATGCCTGGGGCGATGTACAAAAAAACCTATTAAAACTTCACAAAAAGCCAAGAAACACAGGAGCAAAAAACCATACAATAAAATTTGAGAGCAGCATTGAAAGAACAGTGACAAAACATTATACATTAAAAGCCAGACAGAACAGAACAGTCTTTACTGCCTGTCTAAAGCAAAGTGAGGAAGGAGCCAAACTCACCTCCCTCAGGAGAGAGTTCCACAATCAGGGTGTTCCTTCATAGAGGAGGAGGAAAAGGGGACTGAAATACCTAGATCTCCTTAGTAGCTCTCCATCTGTACTCACTTGGGTTCAGGGATCAAGACTGGTTCAAATATGTCATCCAGTTTGTGTTGGACAAGTGCGGGCATTTCACATCGTACTGTGCCATTATCATTTTCTATCTCATCTAGATCCAGCTGAAACTCCCGTGGAACTGCATGCGTTGTCTCCGAGTGGCCACTCATGTTACGGGCTTGGCTGCAGAAACCAAGAAAAACATATTTTTTTTATTATCAGAATTTCACACACCTACTCACCAGGTCACCAATGGGGACTGCCCTCCCCACACACACCCAGTTCTCTATGAGCTGAATATAATTTGGAGAAGAAGGATGCTTTCACTCTCTTCCTGCTGAATTTTGCAGAAGGCCCAACATTATGTCAGAGAAACTAACACTCCCTTCCCCAGGTTCTCTGCAGTTAATGGAGAAATCAGGAGAGAGAAGGGGAGATTTATTCCCCTTCCCTCTGGGCTTTTGCAGGACTTAGAAGAGGGGAAGGGTGGGGTGAGAGGGACAGACAGTGACCACAAATAATGACTGGTTATTAAGTGTGGCTTACGCTGGCTCAGCTTGTCTGAGCGTGGAAAGCTAAGCAGGGTCAAGCCTGGTTATTACTTGGATGGGAGACCCCTCCTCTAGTTTCCTGCATTGAGCAGGGGGTTGGACTCGATAGCCTTGTAGGCTCCCTCCAACTCTATGATCTATGAAATCTATAAGTCAAGCCAACATTTGTGGACCCATAGATATGTTTGAATGCAACAATCCCAAAGTGATAACACTAGCACCCATAGGATTGCTGGTGGGATTTTTTCCCCAGCGCCCTTAGCAATTACTCTAGCAGTCAGTAATCCACAACTTCTAGCAAGCTTGAGAAGGAATTGCTGGCTTCCCCCTACAACTATAGGTCTCACAACACTGGAGAAGATATGCACTACTGCATCATGATAAACTGATGTGCAAGAATAATACAATCCTGATGAGTTAATGATACAGATCTTTCCTCATATAAGGAGAAAGCATCACAGTAAGTGTGCCCCTATCAAGCACAAATCCAAGATAGCAAGACACTTTAGGTGGGTGACTTTTATACCCTTCAAATTATGCCCCCCCATTATGCCTATTTTGCTAGGGATTGCCTACTAAAAGGCCATTCTGTAATAGATTATCACATGGAATGGGGTACAACAATTGTTTCCAGAAGAAGTTTCAAGCTTAGGTTCACATATCAATTTCACATTGGTCAACATCCAGTGTTGTGTGAGTGGACTTCTACTCCTCTCCGCCTTGCACCTCTGCCCACATATCTGCTCTGCAGGGTCTCTGAACCCTCCAAAGCAGATTTGCAAGGTGTGCAGGAGGGCTACAGGAAGAGGGGGAATCCATTCTGCCAACTGCATCTGTTTTGCTGACAGATGGACACAGTTGGGATATATGTGAACTTTGCAAACAATGGAGTCTGAACAGCAAATGTAACAGCCTAGTGGCCCAAATATTCTACCAGCTACTCAGAACTGGATTTAAGCAATTTGGTTTTACAGTTGATCTGGCTGACACTAGTCAATTTTGTTGTGATATGTATCACTTTACAAGCTTCAGTACATTGTTTACACATGGAAGGTACAGTGTGGCTCTGTAAACAGGTCTGCAGTGTCTACACAGAATCTATTCTCAGGCATGAGAGCCAGAACTGTGGGAAAGGAATGAGCTAGTCACATGGTTTGTATGTTCTGATGACGTGCTAACTTGTTCAGGCAGAAGCCATTTTAAGGGGAAGGTTTTCTTCTTCTTTTCCTTTGTTCCTGCAACAATGTAACACCTTTGCTGAGGTGGAGTGAAGCTCAACTTACTCCACTGGACTTAATGCTTGCTATGTATTTATACTCTGCACATGGACTGTAACTAGGAGTAGAACTGTAGAACTTTACTTGATAAGTAAATGAACAGGTAGTATTAGAACCTGTGGTGTTCCAGAGTGTTTCCTGACTCCATAGATTAATCTGCAACGGGGAAGCTGGAAGCAAGTGTCATAACAAGGGAAGCTGGGCTGATAAGGCTGGTTCTGCACGCTGCATGCTGCGAGGGGAGGTGAGCTCTGCTAAGATCTGTGTGGGAAGTCCAGGCAGTTGATAGCACACAGATTGGATTTTAAAATCTCCAAGCACCACTCCAACACTTCTGGTTATTTCAAAGTTTAGCTACAATAAAACCATCTCTTAGCTTTTTAATATTCAGGAAACTGACTAGTGTCAGCCAGATCTAAGTGACTCAGAATCTATACAGCACCTTTAATTGAAGAAGAGTTCCTATGCAGCCTTAGTTTTATCCTTCATACCAGTCTTGAGAGGTAAGCCACTTTTATTACTATTTTAAAAATAGAGCTGAGAGAGATAGCAACTTGCCTGACACTGCACAATGAACTTCACAGCAGGGAAGGACCTTAAAAGCCAGGCTTCCCAAAATCAAGTCCAACTGTCTGTTCCTGGACCCCAGGGGCTCTCACAAACCTAAACACACTTATTAGGTATTGTTGCATTGAACTCAATGGGACTTGTTCCCAAATATGTTTAGGATCAGGGAATAGGAAAATGAAGACAAAGTTATAAGAGCCCTGCTACCAAGGATTTAGTGGTGAGTACTTACATCCTATAAGTGCGATACATAATTCTGTCCATGGAGAAGCAGTGAAAAAAGGCACAATACCATTTAGAAAGCATTAAAGACACAACAAAACAAATGAAGAAAGGTAGACATTTCACTTTGCAGTATTTTTGCAGTTTGCGACTCATGCAGACATTGATGATTAAAACAAAAGACAAACACAAGGCAACAGCAAGGTATGTTTTTAGCACACAGTGTGAAAGTATCAGACAAAGACTGCATTTTTCCACATTACATACTTGAGTTTGGAAGACACGTCTTCAGCTGGTCCCTTCCGCAGCATGTTAGGGTTGGCACTGGCACTCTGAACACGCTGTGGTTTCTCCTCCACCTGCCTTGCTACAGCAGCATTTGCCCTCTTAGCAGACCGCTTTATTCGTTCCTCCAACATGCTCATGTCTTTCTCAGAAAGCTGTACAAGAGCAGCAGCATTTAAGTGCCATGACAGGTTTGCCAACAAGGGTGCACAAAGCTTTGCTATTCCTGCAAAGTTTTAGATTCACAGTGCAGCTCACCTCAAAGGAGAGTCCCTGTACAGTCATGCCTTGGATTGAGAGCATAATTCGTTCAGGAAATGTGCTTCTAATCCAAAACACTCTTATATCAAAACGAAATCCCCCCCAAAAATGTGTACAGAGATTTTTAATTTAAGCTGTACGTACTTGTATTGCAAGACGTCGCTTGTATATCAAGTAAAATTTTTTTTTAAATATTTAAACATTTGCTTGTCTTGCAAAACGCTCTCAAACCAAGTTAATTGCAATCCAAGGTATTACTGTACTCTGCAATTATTCTACTGCTGCTGTTTTGGTATGAAGTGTACCAAAATTCCTCTAAACATGAATTAGGAATAGGCAGAGTTTAGCATTTTATGAAATGAAATGCCAACATCATCCTCCACAGTGTCACAAAGGGTGCATAGCCCAGTTTGGAAAACAGGTTAAAGGAGTTTCGAGACAGAATTTTTTATAAATTATTTAAATACCAAGGAAGACTGCTTGTTTACCGTTTGAGTCAATAGGACAGCACTAATGAGCACATTCTTCATGTTTCTACAGCTTCTGTTTTAGAAAAGTCATGCCTAATGGGATTTATCCCCTTTGCTTTCTGTGCAGTGCCTATCTATAGACAATATATACATTATAATCCAATTATGTGGTCAAGCCAGAAGTCTTCCATATGTAATAGTGGAGACCCAGCTGCTTTAATTCCCAATGTTATTGCAGGCACCTATATGATAGAGGGTGGCAACAAATAGCAAAGCATTTTACTACAGGGTAACCTCTTAAAAGTATAACATTTGGGAGGGGTATGAAAATTCAAAATATTCCAGTTTCAGTTCTCCAGTATCCTGTACATCTAGAAGAAATTACTTTACGCTGCTCTGTCCAAACATAGAGAGGATAGTATTAGTAGAGCTAACTGCATGGAAGGCCCCATAAGGAGAGCTTCAGCTATTGGGCGGTATAGAAATGTAATAAATAAATGAATAAATAAATACTGCATCTGCCTCAGTTCCTTTCAACTGCCCATATAAACTTCAGAATCACTCTGCTCCAGTAATGTTTTCAAGTATTTCCCAATTAGCTAGATACATTCAGAACGCAAGTGAATTTGTAAGGTGGCAAGCCCTGTAGGAACTCCATTATGCTTTCGGGCTTATCACAGTGAGATACCAATCATGGCTGCCACCATGCCCTTCCTGGTATGTCCAAATGCTCCACCAGACAGTTGTGAACGTTAGGTCTTCAAAGACTCATCCACTGGCTTTCTCCTCATGCTGCCAGAAAGTGAAATTTCAAGTACTATTGTAACTTGCAAGACAGAATACTTTCTAATAATTTGTATGGCTGGGGAACCTTTTTTCATCCCAAGGGCAGAATTCTATTTTGGAGAAGCTCTTGGGGGTCACATTCCAGTGGTGAGCAGAGCCAAGGGCAAAAGAAGCAGGGCCAAAATACCAAAAATATCAGCATATTTTAGGTTAAAGTTCTTACTGCAAGTAACTAAGCCTTACAAGAGGCATTTCAACCTTTTCAAATGGGGGGGGGGGGCGTGCAAAAACTAGAAGACATACTCTCAACATTCATCCCATCTGTCAAAAGTCACTTTGCTGTGGCTGTTCATACATCCCATCATCTGAGTGACCCAGTAACCATTAAGGATTTTAAATACTACTTGCTAATTTCTATTTACTCACATTTCCAATCAGCTTGAACACCTGATCCCCATGGACATTGTAAACAGTTACAATGGTGTTGAGTGCAGCATTTCTGACAGTGTTGTCCCTGTCCCCAATATGAGTTGCCATTTCCTTTAAGGCTTTGCCTGGAGTTGGCTGACACACATTCATGCCGTATGATTCAACTAGACACCCCAACTCTTCCAAGCACTCTAAGGAAAAAACAAAAACAGACAGCCATGAAAACAAAAGGGTATGCTCATTAGGTGCATAAAAATATGCAGAATAAGAGACTTGTCAATACTTCTATATCCAACATTCAATGTACTGTGAAAGATAGTAAAAATAAGCTCCTTTGTCATAGTTTTGTTTGCCCAGATATTTTCAAGGGAAAATTAAAAGATATTTGCCTTGAAAGAGCCCACCCCAGAACCTTACAACAAAAGGAGGTAAGTAGACCATACAGACTCTGCCTGCCTGCTCTTGTCTCACAATCCTTCCCACCAGCTGTGTGGATAAACGGCAACACCAGGGTCGGTGCTACCATTAGGTCAACTAGGCAGCTGCCTAGGGCACAGAGCTAAAGGGGGCGCCAGAAACGCCTTGAAAAAAAATACAGCACTCTCAAGTGGGAAGGGGGCGCGCTAAATATCTGATCTTGCCTAGGGCACCAAACTGCCTTGCACCGGTCCTGGGCAACACTATACAAGACTTCCAGTAACCAAAATAAGCACTGTGTGAATGTGCTGCCGGAACAAGAGCTTTAGTCTCATGACATGAGCTGTGGCATGTTTGCTACTACACATGTTCTTTATCAGTTCTTTGGGTTCTCAAATGTTTTCAAGAAAGCATTCCTTAACAAACCCCCTCCAAACTCCAAACAAACAAACCTCCAAACTCCAGTGTGAAACTGCTGAATTACATCTTATCAAGATGCTCAAATTCTATCACCTGTGCTTGAATCAAAATAATGGATTTTTATCCTACTACTTATGTCAAATAGTATACCAATGCCATGATGTTAGTGTTCTCATTAAGACACTGGAGTGCCAGTGTGGCGTAGTGGTGAGAGAGCTGCACTGGGACTTTGGAGATCTCTGTTCAAGTCCCCACTCAGCCATGAAGCTCACTGGGTGACTTTGAGCCAGTCACTGACTCTCAGCCTAACCTACCTCACAGGGATGTTGTGAGGATAAACTGGAGGAGGAGGAGGACTATGTAAGCTGCCTTGGGTTCCTTGCAGGAAAAAAGGCGGGATATAAATATAATAAAGTATTTGACATACATTTAAGCTTTAATGTAATTAATAAGAGTCTGTATATTTGGCATTTAATTTCCCTCTGACCTCACTGCTTACTTTTCTTTTTTCTACAAACATGCATCTCTCTCTCTCTCTACCAAATGAGGAGTCTACTTCACGCTAGTCCATAAAAGCCACTTTCAGGTGCCACTTTGCTGGTTTTTTGCAAATGTAATGGAAGCACATCCTGATCAGTAGTACATTAGTGATAAGCAGCTTATGCTACAGCTTCCCACCTGCCCTTTGTTTTGAGTTCTTTGACTTTGTCCCCTCCATGATAAGAGTGAACATCTTGCTGGCTGGGTAGACAAGGCACATCCTGTTCAGAATGGCACGTACATCCCTGCGGATAACATCTTTTGGTTCCCCAACCTGAAAGGTGAAAAAGAGGAAATATTTGGTGATTTATTACAGAAACTGGAAGGAACCATCAGTATTTTTAGCCTGGAGGGAGATGGCTCCTAGTCCACCCCACAGCCAACTCATTCTTTAAAATGAACTGTATTCTAGTGGACAGAGTGGGAGAGTATCCCAGGTGAATGGACCACTACACAGTGACAAATAGGGAGAAGGAACCATCAGCATTCTTAGCGTGTGAGCAGAAAAATAATTAACACACTCCAACAGTAGAAGTTGCTACCTTGATGTGAGTTACTCCTCTCATTTACTCTGGTAGGCAAGGTTATGTAAATTATAATCTTTGTTCCTGCTGGCTGGAAGAGTAATGGACTTCCAGTTCCAGTCCTGCCAATGGAGGGCCTAGACGGAGCTCTGCTCCATCATTGTTCTTCAGTGTATTTTGTGAGTGATATGACTCGGATTTTTCCTCTCCAGCCACAGTTTGGGATTAAGGTAAAACAACTATTCAGCTTTGCCAGATTTGGATACCTTCAGAATAAGATAGGGGATGAAGGAAGTGGCCTCATTTTCAGTAAGATGATACTCTTCTTGGTTCAGCATGGTGAAGAGCAGCTTGAGGTACTCCAGTACCTTCATCAGGACACTTGTGTTGGTGTCAAAGAACCTCAGAGTGAGCCACTTCAGGATCAGATCCAAACAGCTGATAACTCCATCCTTTTCACTCTCCAAGTGCTTGAGAGAAAGCAGAATGCAGTGTTAAGTTTTGACAAAAAGGCAGTATTTACAAGAAAACAAAGTAAGCTGATTAACCAAATGATTACCAGGTGCTTTTCCTGGTATCACAGGTATTGAAGATGGCTGCCTCATGTATGCATAATAGCTACTTGCATCAGCACTTATAATTAACTTCATTTCATACACCTGTTGCACAATGCCTTACAGGGAAAACTGGGAGGCCGATACTAATTGCATTGTTCTTATGAGAATATTATGTAGGGCTCTAAATTGAATAGGATGGTTCCAAAACTTGCTTGGTTCAGGGAAACCTTTATACTTCCATCACCAGTGTCGCTGCTGTTTTCCTTCATCTGTCACCACAAATCCATTCTCCTCACCTCAACCATTATACTAATAGCTTTGTTGTGGTGCTGAAAATCTGCATGAAACATCTCGTCTTGTAACCACTTGGCAACACAGCTGGACATCTGAGTCTTCAGTTGCTCAATATATTCATCACGAGGAGTAGTGAAATTCCATTTCAAAACCTACAGGGAGGGGGAAACACAACATTCTACTCAACACAGGACTAGAAAATCAGTAACTTAACTCCTAGGCTAAATAATTATTCTCTAGCTTGGAAGTGGTATGTCTATGAGAAAAGAGACTGATTAAATCCCTCCCTACAATGATTTACTGGTGGGGTCTCAAATATTGTGCTTATGGGCATCACTATGTCTGCACACGCCTCCTTTAGCATCTGCCAGGTTCCTTGCCCCTTTTGATTAAAAACAACAACAACAACTGGGAGACTGGCATGCTGCAAAGTGTCAGCCTCCAGCATAATCTTAGTTTCAAGAAAATAAGAACAGCAGGTGGCTACAGCCCAGTGCTTTGTTTTGAAGTGTGTCCAGCCACCCAGAAAAAAGAAAAAGTTAAGTTGTGGGAGCCTGGTAATGGTCCTGGGAGGCTAGTGGGGATGTTTGGCCTATGCAATGCATTTATGTTTTGCCTGGTTTTTTTTTTGTTTTTTTTTTAATGTGGTGTGTGTTAGCTGGTGAATGTGTGTGTGTGATGCTTAGGGCTTTTTGTGTGTGGTGTGCCTGTGTTTTTGTTTTGTGTGCGCGCGTGTTTTTATACTATCCAAATTAATTTGTCACATCTAGGATTCAGAAGCAGACAAGGCACTAGATGAACACTTATGAATTCTTATGAAACCCAAACATGCTGCTGCCCACTGAACTGACTGATCCACATTATTAGTATCCCTTTAGATCCCCAATACCATTAGAATAATTATTCTTAAAATTAAGGACATGTAACTTGAAGTGGCTTCTGCATCAGATAAACAAAAGCTATTGCCTACATAGAATGCACTCTCATAATGCTTTGCCAAACAACCTTAGGAAGTAACCCAGAGATTAATAGGTGCTATATCAAAGTAAACATGTACTCAGAATGATGATTTTTGAAAATAGTCCCAGAGATCACATATTGCTAATTTCTCTCTCACCTTTAATCCTTTTTCATCTTTCATCCTCTGCTCTTTCCCATTTGGGACTAAGATAAAAACTGGGCCAGATCTATCATCATCTTCCTTCAGGTTGGACTTGCTTGGTACCTTCTTCCCCTGTATACCCTAAAAAAGCAAAATGGTGAACATACTCCTCCAAAACCAGGCTCCAGTCACCCAGTTTGAGGCTATAATCCAATACACACTTACCTGGGAGTAAGTTCTATTGAGCTCAACAGGACTTATTTCTGGCCGTAGGCATGTACTGGATTGTGCTCAAAGCAAGCTTTACTTAGAACAAACTCTATCCCATTAGCATGCAGGGCTCATCTTACCCATACAGAAGTTGTGTTAGAATGTGCACTGATGCCCTCAAGTGTATGTCTTAGTACTATGAAGAGAAAGCCCACCACAGCGCACAGTAATTTTAGTGTAGCAAGTGTATAAAAAGGCAGTGCACCAATCATTATAAGTGGTATCCACTGATTACCTGTTTGATAGGCCTGTTCTTTGTCAGATTGCTATTGCCTTTCGTGAGGCTTGTATTAGCATCAGAATGCTGAAACAAGTCATAAAATGCTCAGTGGTTAATAGCAGGCTCCAAATCATACAATTAAACCCTGAAATCCCAGATCTACTATTATGCCACATCAGCATTATTTTTTAAAGCTTCTGAGTGTTGCATAAAGGAGAATATGCCTTTATGTACAAATTTGCCATACCTGCTTATGAACTCCATAGTTATGAAGTACTAAACATCTAGGACAGGGGTCTCCAACCTTGGGTCCACAGATGTTGCTGGCCTACAGCTTCCAGCATACCCAGCCACTGGGAGCTGTAGTCCAGCAACATCTGGGGACCCAAGGTTGGAAAGCCCTGATCTAGGAATACTGCCATTCTAAATGGCATTTGCATGTCAAGTCTGACAAAGTTGACAGTATATTCCTCCTTAACAGACAGTCTTTACAAAATAGCTTACATGTTCCTGCCCTGAGACAAATTTGGTTCCTTTGTCTACTGAGGGCACAGAACCTGCACAGCTCCCCAATATTATCATCTGCTTTAGAATGGACAGGCAGATTTCTTGGGTTCCATAATTCAAGAAAAGCCATTAGTTGGCACTCTTTCCAAAAACCTCTACCACTTCTTAAAGTACTCTTCTTTGGGGACAGCGGGGGTTATCTTATTTATCATGCTTTATAACTTCAAGGTTCATATGACGGCTTGAAGGGCATCAAAAGGAAATATTCCACCCGTTTATTCCAGTAAACAAATATTCCACCTCCGCACTTAGGTTCAAAGCTAAGCCACTATCTATTTCAGCTTTAGGCATTGCAAGGAACTAAGGTCTTTTGAAACAGGCTGCTCACAAGGCTGAAGGGATTTCCCCTGTACTATCCCACCTCTGCCTTCTTCACATAAGGATCCAGTTCAGACATATGCTAAACTATGGTTTAGTGTTATGGCAAGAAGCCTGCATGAGTCTCGGGCTGATGCACTCCCCCCTCTGTCAAGCACATAGAGAAGCTTTCAATCTCTTTAAAACAAACCACAGTTCCCCATGACATCTGAACTCAAAGAGCTATGGTTTGTTCTAACTGTGGTTAGTTGAAACAAGTCAGAATATTCAATCATTAGATGGGAACTCATGAGCTTGAGCTCATGCAAACTCATTCCCTTAACACAAACCATAGTTTACCATTACATTGGAGCCAGATCCAAGAAATATGACCTGTTAGGAGAGCATACTAAGAAAATGTAGACATCGATGCGATTTTTGGCCTCCACTAGTAATCATTTGGAGATTAATCAACCACAACTGCCATTTAAAAGCCATGGTTGCCAAGTTGGCTCCTCTGAAAGAGCAACACATGGCAGGGGCTGCCAGAATTGATTTACAATCTCCATGAGTTCACATCTCACTCCTCCTTCTCCTCCCAAACAAAAGGTAAAGATGCACCTTCTCCTAACCCCCCCATGGCAGCTCAGTGAAGATGGAAATGGGCAGTGTAAAGCAGGGAAGTCAACAATAATCTTCCTCTACAGAGCAAAACAAACTGAGAAAGGTCAAGGAAGCACAATATGCTTTGATTCTTCTGTTAAAAGTTTATACGCTTCTAAATATACAGATTTCCCCCCCTGCTATCGGGCTACTTTTGGCCCCAAATCCATTAGATTCTTGGTTGAATAAGTTTGTCTCGACAGGGCAAACATAAGCAGCCCTTAATGATTAATGGCAACCCAATTTATGGCAACCCAATCCTTCCCCTTTCCTTTAAGTATGTACTAGGAACCTAGTACAGTCTTAAAAAACAAAACTGGAAGCCATCTTTCCCTGACCTATAATGCACTATGACAATGCCGTGTGTTGTCTTTGCTGTAATTTTTTAATTATTTATTATTTTGTATTATTTTATACAGACTCTCAACTGCAAGAGAGTTGACAGGTACATGACAAAGATGCTTCCAAATGAAAAAAACACCACCACCCCAACCTTTGGCCACTCAGGCTTCAGTCCAGTGAATTTATTTATTTATTTATTACATTTTTGAATCGCCCATCTGGCCGGTCACCCAGCCACCCTGGGTGATGTACAATAGAATAAAACACAGTTAAAACAGTATAAGCTTTTAAAAAAATCCGAACCCACCCCATATTCCCGCCTGAAAAACCACATTTTTAATGCATAGCGGAAGCTCATCAAAAAGGGGGCATGGCAAAGATAATTGGGGAGGGAGTTCCATAACCTGGGGGCTGCCACAGAAAAGGCCTTCTTCCTAGTCCCCACCAGCATGGCTGCTCTGGCTGATGGGACAAGGAGAAGGCCATCTGTGGCAGATCTTGTTGAGTGGCCAAATTGATGTTGCTGGAGGCGTTCCTTGAGATAAACTGGACCGGAGCCGTTAATAGAGTTTTAAAAGTCAAAACCAACATCTTGAATTCGGCTCAGCAAGCTACTGGTAGCCAGTGCAACTCCTTGAATACTGGAGTGATGTGATCACGCTGGCGGCTGCCTTTAACCAGGCGAGCCGCCGTGTTCTGTACCAGCTGTAGTTTCCAAACGGTCTTCCAGGGTAACCCCATGTACAGTAGTCTAGGCGAGAGGAGATCAAGGCATGAACCACTGATGGGAGCAGATGATTAGGAAGGTAGCGGCGCAGCTGCTGTATCAGATGGGAGTTGATGCAGCGCCGCCCAGCTCACAGCTGACACTTAAACCTCCATGGACAGCTGGGAGTCTAGAATGACTCCCAAGCTGCAGACCTGGTCCTTCAGGGGTAGATGTACCCCATTCAGCACCAGGTCAACATCCCCTATCGGGGTTCAGTTTCAGCATGTTCCCTCCCATCCAGCCACCTACTGACTCCAGGCACTTTGACAGGGTCTCAACGGCGAACCTTGGTGAGGACTTGAAGGAGAGGTAGAGCTGCGTGTCATCCGCATATTGATGACATTGCACCCCAAACCTCCTGATGATAGCAGTGAAGGACTTCCCAAGATCCATGGGATGCAGAGGCACAGTTCTACATTTCAATTCCTTAGGTTTGACACAGAGGAGAGCCAACAGTACCAAGTAGTTCCATCTTGCTTATCTTCAGCTCCCTGTGTATTTCCAAGTCACTTCAGAATGCTTCTAGCCCTAGAGGAGCACAGGGGTGGTCAATCTGTGGCCCTCCAGATGTTGGATTCTAACTCACATCAGCCCCAGCCAGCATAGCCAATGGTCGGGCATGATGGGAGTTGGTAGTCCAACAACATCTGGAAGGCAACTGGTTGGCCACCCCTTCCATAGCAGATCACCTTAAGCAGAAGAAATGTTTCCATTTACCCCTATCTAGACTATATCCTGGTCAGGCCAACCTCTTTTCAGCAGAGGTTTAAGTCAACCAGGCAGAGGTGAAAAGTATCTCGTTCCACAGAATCAATGAACTTTGAAAATATATCCTTAAGACCTGTGTAGTTATAGTGGTCATATAATTAGGAAAAGGATTTTCTTTTTGACAGAAAGGCGAGAGAAGATCCTGAAGTGGATGCAAGGTATCATAGCAGCCAAAAGCATATTATGACCAACTATACCTATCTCGAATCCATGCCATCCACTATTTCCTTTGTTCTGAAATAATTTACCTTGGGTTTAGGGGCAGTTCCTCCTGCTTTGGCCTTTTTAGCATCAGGTTTGGTCTCCACAGAGCTGGATGAAAAATCTTCACCAGAACCTTAGGAGCAAGACATGCAACACAGTTTAAACTAAACAATAAGGCGAGGATTAAAACCAACATGTAACAAGTTCTCTATTCCCAAGGGAGCTTTGGGTGTGTCTTTCTCAAAGTGATTTATTTATTATTTATTCATGCATTATATTTATACCCCGCCTTTCTTCCTGCAAGGAACCCAAGGCGGCTTACATAATCCTCCTCCTCTCCATTTTATCCTCCTAGCACTAACACTCAAAGGGCACTGTACAGTTAATCTATGCCCCCCCCTCCCCAACACATTTTCCCTGCCTCCCTTTCTTAACTTTTTCCCAATCATCAGCCAAGTTCCTTTGAAATATTTATTTTATCATTTATTATTACATTGACATTCCCCTTTTCTCCTCTAGCAAGGAACCCAAGGGGGCTTACATAGTCCTCCTCCCGATTTTATCATCACAACAACCCTGTGAGGTAGGTTAGGCTGAGAGTCAGTGACTGGCCCAAGGTCACCCAGTGAGTTTCATGGCCAAGCAGGGACTAGAACCCAGATCTCCCGAGTCCCAGTCCAACACTCTCACCGCTATGCCACACTGGCTTTCAGGTGATGCCCCACATGTCACATTGCAAACTGCTTTTGAAACACAGGTGACTTTAAAAAGTAATTTTTAATATAGAAAAAAGAGGTCTTTTCAAAGAAAAAAGTTAAGATTCAACTAGGCATTTATTTATTTACTGTATTTCTATACTGCCTTTCTGGAACCAAACAAGGCGGTTTACAAAAAGTTCAGAACATAAAAAACATAGTAAAACATTAAAAACAAACGTAAAAGCCCTTGAGCATGCTTAAAGGAGCTCTTTGTATCCAGCCACAGATTTAGTCAGTGAGACAATATAGTCCCTTTAAATCTCTGTAGATGCCTCTGAAGCAGCAAAAAGTACATCCTGATGTTTTACATAACAGTTACAGCAAGAATCCAACCCATCATATATCTAAGATGGAATTGCCCCAGTGCCCCACCCTTACTGTTTCTTATCCAGACCACAAGAAAAAATGCATCATTCCTTTGGTATATTAGGTCCTACTGGGAATTAAGTTGGCTCCCTCTGCTAGTATACCAATACAGGCAAAAAGCATGCTCTTGATATTTGACCCTTAGAAAAGTCAGCAAAAATAATACATATATGGATTCTTTACTCCTCCTGCAAACTGGACATATTCCAGGCAGAACACTGGGGAAAGTCAATTGTAAGTCTTCCAGTTTTTTATTCAGGTAGTATATGGAAGAACAATGACCAAGTTCGGACAACATGTCACAGCCCATTGTGGGTTATTTAACCCATGACGAGCTGCAGTGCCCGTGGGCACCAGTTTCCATATGCAACCCCTGCTGTGGGTTGCGTTGGGTGAACCCGGCGAGCGTGTGATATGCGAGGGTTAAACAATGCTCACATGGTCTCCTTTAGGATTAATATTAATAAGTTAATATTAATATTAATATTATTAATAATGATAATACCAATTAATAATTAACGTAATTATTATGGTATTTATTATTGTTATCATATTATTATTAGTATTATTATTATTATTACTACTACTACTACTACTACTGGTTATGTTTAACCCTCACATAACCCACACTCCCCAGGTTTGCATGGCATGGCAACCCCTGAATGGGGGTTGCAGATTTTAAAAGGTGGCTGCACACACCGCAGCCTCACCATGGGTTAAATAACCCATGGTAGGCTGTCATCTTGTGCGAACAACCCCATTCTGTATGCTAGGAGAAAAACAAAAGCCCTTCCTACTTTATCAGATCTGAAACAAGTGTAGAAGCAGTTCAGATAGCACTAAAAACAGTTGAATCTTTGCCCAATAGTAAATCATAGCCTTGATTCCATGGTTCTCTTCTATAGAAAGTTAACTTACTGCAGTAACACAAGGCACTTCAGTCAAATGCTACTGTTTACAATCCCCTAAATTCTGTCTCCACTCTTAGCCATAGAAATATCTGGTTTCTAGATGGACTGAGTTTCCATTGTGAACAAATCTATCTTAAAATTTGGGTTCTCTCAAATAGGGCAGTTAATGGGATGAAGAAGGTTACCTGATGCAACTTGAGATTTGGCTGGAGCTGCTCTGGAAGATGTCTTAGTAGGTGGAGCAGGTTTGGCAGGCATATTGGCTTTGGCTTTTTCAAGCATGGCCAGTACTTGGTCTTTGGAAGCTGGCTAGAGAGCAAAAATAAGAGCTTGAAGGCACCCATATCTAATTCCACTTAGTAATAATCAAAGTGGCTACATGCCACATTTCTCCTGCTTTGCAAGTCGCTACATGGAAAATAGTTTCCCCAAATAGTTAGTCTTCTGGATGTCAACAAGAGGGAAAGAAGATGGCAATCATGTTCTGAATGCTAACTAGATTATAAATCTATTTCATCCGATATGCAGAAGTTAATATTTCCATGCTAATAATCAGATTTGTGCAATCATTAAAATCATTTTATAACTGTTTAATTTACTAGAAACTCATTCATGATATTACTCGTAGTCACACACTATTTGTACTCAGTTTATTATTTGGCCACTCTAAAAAAAAGGTGTGTTTGCTATACCTTCAGCTTCCCAGTGGCTTTGGCCATCTTCTCAAACCCTAGATGCATCATAAAGAACGGCAGGGCATCTTGTGCCTTTTTACGGACATCTCCATTTCGATCCTCCAGGCACGAGTATAGGTGAGGCACACACAAAACCAAGTCTGATGGGACAGTACGGAGTGTGGGCAACTTATCAGCCAGCCAACCTAAAAGCTGAAATGAAGCAGAGATCCCTTATATCTGCCGAAAGTGATACACCATGGATATACTAAGCAGGGGCTAAATTGTACAGTATATGAGTGCACTCATACTGAAAGTGATTCTAGTACAGCATCTGTAAGCTTATGGGGAAAGCTTGCAGAATCTATTTATATTATATACTCATATGTGAAAACCTATTACTGTCAAGCTTACAAGAAACACTCATCTGAGTAGCCAAGGTATTTTCCGCAATCCCAAGATTTCTGGAAGGTGCCCTCCAGATGTTTTGGATTACAACTCCCATAATTCCTTACCATTGGCCATGCTGGCTGGGGCTGTTGAAGACCAAAACAACTGGAGGGCACCAGATTGGGAAAGCCTGGCATAGCTTATTTAGGCATGTTCCTAGAGCCATAGGAATATCTAGAAGACATGGACCTCAAAACTGCAGTGGAAAACAAGGATAACTGCTGAAGGATAAAGGAAGGAACCAGGAAGCTTGGAGGAGGGTATTGCTTAGCTTCCACCAGAAGCAGAAACTGAGCAAGAATGGGCCCATACAGTTACTGGAGGATTCTACTATGTAGCAACAGGCTAAGGCATGCAGGCCAATTATCATCAACCAACATTGGGTATGGACACTCTAGGTGCAGTGTTACAGCACTTGCACTATGTGATCCAAATGGAGTATACCCACAAGCCCTGCCAGTAAGAAAGAAGGAAGCAGTTACAGAGACAGGAATCAAGAGAAATGTGATTAAGAATATACAGAAACTGAGATCAACAATTGCTTGCACTAGCCTATATCTTAGAAATTCACTCCTTTGCTCTTTAGTAAACTACTTCAGAATATTCCTATTTCACACTTGCTGCTCTTGGGACACTGAACTGCAGCATCTTCCAAGAGTAAAGTACAACGAACGGCCTCATTTCATTGCATTATAAATATTTATCTTGCCAATTGGCCGTACACAGGTTCATTTTATAAGGGATAAAAACAAATCTCATTTATAGGTACCCTCCTTACCTCTTGCCTGAGGAAAGGGTTCTCTTTCTTGAGCTCTTCAGACAGGTCTTCCCCTTCCAACCACTCTTTCATGCCTGTCTGTTCTGTCCAGGCATTCACAGTTGCTAGGGAAGCTGTTCGTACATTGTTCTGAAGTAAAAGCAAAAGATTTACACATGATAATCTTCAAATAATAAGATGATCAATTTGCACAAGGTTCTTTGCCTCTTTACAAGGGCATGTTTCAGTGCCAAAAGTTACCATCAGAATGATAGGATAATCTTTGGGTGAATCTCCCAGGCACCAATTTAATTCAGCACAATAAATCAACCAAGATTGCAAAGCATTGTACCTTTCACCACTTCTCCCAGTTATTTTGCAAAACGTTTATGAAGGCTCAAGGTGGACTACAGGAGAGACTCAAATCTAATCGCACAATACTGCATGGGCATAAACTGTTCATCAAGAAGTAATTTACTTTTACTATGGTACACAGCTCCCCAGTGAAACTAAAAAAAAGTGATGGAACAATGGCTTCTTAATAAATAGCCACAAGTGTAGACCTGTGGAAAAAAATCACAGAAAAAAATTAAATACCGGTATAAAGCAGTCCTATCTGTATTATATTTTTGTGTGGGGTCCACAAAGTAACTCTGGGGAGGGAAGAAGAAAGGTAGCAGAAAGAAGAATTTTTTCTTCCCTTTACCCTCCCGTCTTCCGCACAGACTGCATGCTAACTCACTCTGATCCACCTAAGGAGACCCACACAGGGAAGCTGCTTTCCATGCACTTATCACTCGCTGGATGAGGAACCATGCGGCATTTCAGATGAATATCACTGCATTGCTTTCAGTGGGATGAGTATTTGAATATGCACCTGACAGCAGCACTATGTGGACAGGCATCTGCACTGAGTGTACAACTCGTCCCTAGTTCCTGACTTACATAAACCTGCTTCTGATTGATGATCCTTTTTAGATTAGGTTCTGAGGGTACAAAGATACATTCTCTGTTCTCAGAGATACAATTTAAAGGAGTGTAGGAAGGAGGAATGTAAGAGGGCAGTTTAAAAGGATCAGGGGGAATGGAAGTTGGGCTGAGAGGATGCATACCCTCATGGCACACATTCTTCAACCCCCATTAGGTCCCAGGAACTGAAAAGTAAGTTGGATACATATCCAAATGTGCATCTGAGTGCAGATTTGTGCTAACTATGCTATCATGTTCAACTGGAAGCCACTTGCTTCCCTTCAGCCTGATTCCTAGCCCCAGCTAGGTGAGTTAGTGTCTGTACCCAGCTACAAATATTTGGAGGTAGCACGAGGTGCTTCCACGAACCAGTTTGGGGGGAACCAAAGGTCTTTTTTAAAAAGGGCCCAAGATTTCCGTGCATAACTTGAGGGTCTCCCAAGTATGCATGAACCAACTGTCCCCCTGGGCCTGTTTTGGCACCCAACACATCTGTGACTGGAACACCAACTTGAATAGGGTGAGTGATATGCCAGCGTTAGATCATGCCACATTCAAACAAGAAAGCTCCTCTTAGGTGTGGTTACACAGAATCAGAGTTGGAAGGGATGTTGGAGGTCATCTAGTTTAATCCTCTGCTCAATACAGAATCTGCAAGGCAAAATGCAGCTACAGCATCCCTGATAGATCGCTGTCCAGCCTCTGCTTAAATACCTCCAGCAAATGAGAAACTACCACCTCTCAAGGCAGATTGTTCCACTGTCAAACAGCTCTTAAACTTAGGAAGTTTCTCCTAATGTTTAGCCAAAATCTGCTCCCCTGCAATTTTCAACCACTGGTTCTAGAGCAATTTTCTGTTGCTCTAGAGGACAGGACTAAGTTTTCTCCATCTTTTGTATGACAGCCCTTCAGGTATCAGAAGACTGCTATCATGTCTCCCCTTACTCTTCTCCTCTCCAAGTTAAAAATATCCAGCTCTTTCATTCTTTACTGATAGGTCTTGGTTTCTCCATTTTAAAAAATATATCTATTTTGAACACTGAGGACAAGTAGAGATGGGTAAAACAAGAAGTTAAACTTCCCTTTACATTCAGCCTTTCCATGGAGGAGCTTTCAAAAAGCGATACCACTGGAGCTTAAAACGTCCTTTTATCATATGCACATAGTTAGCAATGGGTAACATGCACAACATAGACTACATTCCTAAAGGCTGTACTGAGAAGTATGTGAATCTACCTTACTGTCTCCAAGGATTGTAATGATGGGAATGCCCAAGTTTTTCACATGCTGTTTGATATTTGGGCCCATAGCAGTGGCCAATTGCTGGAGGATGGTCAGTGTTTGTTGCACCTGAATAGAAAAAGAAGTACATCAACTTTATCTGTGCCTAGACTTTACATGATTTAAATAGCAAGATCCTTAAGTCTGCTTGCCAAGACTACTGATATTTCATCTCTATTTTCTACTTACAAAGCAGTAGGTCCTAACTGGTATCCATGTAAATATGCACGTATGTTTAATTTTCTGTGTCTCAATCCTGTCACACACATGGAGCAAGGTCCTGGGATTCTCAGCTGAAATGTTATTTATTTAATTAGTTTTTAAGATCACCGTTCCACTCAATGAGTGCTTGAGGTGATTAATAATAAAATCATAAAAAGAATGGAACCCTCTAAAATCAAGGAGCGGCATTAATCACTAAAAGCTTGGCAGAACACTATAGGTTTTACCAGCTGTCTAAGGTACAATAACGAGGGAGCCAATCTAAGCTCCCTGGGAAGGGAGTTCCACAAACCAGGGTGCTGCTACACAAAAGGCCCTGTCTTGAATCTCCACAAACCTTGCCTCCCTCAAAGGTGGGACACATCATCTGAGGGCCTTGGCAGATGAACACAGGTTCCAGGCAGGTTAATACGGGGGGTGGGGAGGCAGTCTTTCAGATACCTTGGCCCTAAGCCATTTAGGGCTTTATAGGAAAGAACCAGCACCTTGAATTGGGCTCGGAAACAAACAGGAAGCTAGTGAAGCTGTTTCAAGACTGGTGTTATATAGTCTAAAAAAATGTGAGGCTAACCATTTCATAAAGCTAGATTGGAATCAGTATTCCAAAGCCTATCAGAAAGAGCATGTTACTATGTAGATTCATATCACCACCAGCTTTCCTTTCAAGTGTACATGTACTGTACAGTACACCACATTGCTGTCTACTCATGGAAAAGTTACATGCATTTTATGGCCATTTATACTCCAACTAGTGCCACAATGTAAATTTCCATTTGTTTTAATCACAGGACCCTGATTGTCTTTAATGGGCTTTCAGGATAAACAGAAGCACCATTAATAGGGTGTTATGAAATCTGCCCAGCTGTGCTTTGGAGCATGTGCCACAAGGAGATTAACAAAGCCTAATTGTGCCCTTGTTGTGCTTTCTCTGGTAGAATGCATTTCCTTTGCTTTGATGGCAATAGAGTAGGTCCTTCAAGGTACACAGAGTATCTATAACTGTTCCATTTTCCCCAGTTGGTGTGGAAAGTAGTGCCACATCAATTGACGCATTGGCAATTGTAGCAATCTAAAGCTCCTCGTTATATAAAAGGGATTAAATAGCATTAAAATGTCATACTGTATAATACTTATAAGACTTAAATGAAGCTGCTATTTGGGGACTGAGAGGTAACTGACTACAACAAGTGTAATCCTAATTCTAGGACTTAAATAGCATACCAGGATTTTATTGGAATCATTGAGACGACTCTTCAATGCAGGTACAAGTTCTCCTATGTTTGGCTGTATGAATTTGGCTTCGTTAATGATGCTTGTTACTTCATCTAGACCCTCCTTTCGGATTTTCCAGTTTTTATCACCAATCTTAGACATCAATTCAGATGTAATCTTATCACTAAAACAAAGAATTAACATCTCATACTCTGTTTCCTTTAAACAGGAAAGAAGAAGCTACAAGTGCCTTATAGATTAATAGTAAATACAGAGAATACAAATCTTCAAAATACCATACACATAAATAATTACAAGTTTGCATGTCTTAGCGGTAGAAAAAAAAAGTATCCCAATATGCCAAACCCAAACAAACCTGATATCAGCTCTTGGCAAGAGATCCACAACATCATTTCCCAAATCCTCTTGTTCTTCTCCTTCCTCGCCATCATCCCCACTGCCAACAGTGTGCCTGGAATTGCCTCGAGTTGGAGCAGGTGGTGCTTGCCCTTGCATCTGAAATGTATATACATGCCAGATGAGTGTGCACAATTTGGGAGGTGGGTCTCAACTGTAGTTAGGTAGTTCAGCATTTTGGTTCATACACTTGCACATCACTGTAACATTGACTGAAAGTCATGCCAGTTACAGTCAAAATGCAAGAGTGGAAGAAGTGTGTCAAATACAGGCTACAGCATAAAAAAGGAAGGCATCCTGTGCATACACATCTGAAATTGTTGCTTGCTTAGTATATTATCCAAATGAGTGATCTAACTCCTTTCACCAATCAAGTGAAAAAATAGTGTTAGCACTTAACTATTAATGCTGTTCACATTAGTAAACAGCATTTAAAAGCACTTTTATCGCAGACACTTTATCCCGGACTCATTTTCAAATGACCATCTGCTAATGTGCTCTTCCAATGCCTTAGCAAATTTCTCTACTTCATTAGTAATATTAGTGAAATTATTAAGCTATTAATGCTCCTAAGCCAATGCAGGTGAGCACCTGAAGAAGAATAGTTCCAGCACTTTGAAAGAAGCTTACTTTTTCAAACTCTGCATCTATTTGGGAAAGAAGAGCAGGCTTCTCATCCTCAAAGAACATCCTCAAAGGGGTTCCCACATACAGATACATGACACCTAATAAGGTAATGGCAGATGTTCTCACAGCCTGTCAAATAGAAAAGAGAAAGGCTTAATTTCAACTATTTAGGCAGTGTTGGGATCTTAGCTTGAAGAGAAGTTTACTCACGGGATTCGTAGCTGCAAGAGCAGTCTTAACATTGCTGATAAAAGCCTTTACATTCAATCTGAGAGAGAAAACACACAGATTAGCTGAAGGCATCATCACACTGCATACAGTAGCAAGGCATGGGACAGCTACTTGCTCATTCTGGAATAGTTTGTAAGAAAGAACTATTATGGCATTTAAATACAAAGTGAAGTTATTTAATCTGATGGAATTACCCTTTTAGAGGATGGATAGGGCACTCATCTTCGTTAAGACAGTCTGAAGACACACTTACAGCACTGATCTACTCTAAGGTCTACTTCTCACTGAGACCATCTGGGCTGTGCCACTTCAGACTGCAGGTGAGTTAACATGACTATTTTGTATGGAGGAATATTCAAACAACATTCCAAGGCCATAGATAACTGGTACAACAGGGAAACAGCTAAGCTGGATCTTGCACCTACTCGTATATGAATGACCTTCTGCAAGTTCAGCCCAGTCCTTTAATAGAACAATCTAATTTTCTGCTCAGGTATTTATTATTTATACAAACTGTTCTCAGAATGGAATCCTTATTCAAAATGGTACCAACATGCAAGTACATGCAAGGATCCTGAGAACAACTAGGTACGCTGATTCCACATTCCTGGAACTGTTGGTTTGAAGTTTCCTTCCTGATCTCATCTCCCACACATTTTACATGAATTGTCTTGGGAATAGGAAAAACAGCATGCAAACAGGTCCTGTGTATTCAGCATTTAGTCAAGGACTAGATACCCTCCAGGCATTCCAACTAAGGCAGGGGTCCCCAACCCCCGGGCCGCAGACCGGTCCCGGTCCATGGCCTGTTAAAAACTGGGCTGCGTGGCGTCCGGCTGCCGCCCCGCCCAGCTGCCACGCTGCCTGGTTTTACAAAAATGCTCATCAGGGAGGCGAGCAGAGGGACGAGCGGTGTGGGGGGGTGCTCGCAGGAGCTCGCGAGCACCCTGAGAGCCAGGTGGGGTGCTTGTGTCGCATCCCGGTGGTTGGTGCAGCGGGCAGGCCGCCACACTGCCCAGCCACCGTGCTTGGCCGCACCCCATCCTGGCTCTCGGGGTGCTTGCGAGCTCTGGCGAGCACCCCCCCCGCCGCTTGTCCCTCTGCTTGCCTCTCCGACGAGCATTTTCGTAAAGCCGGAAGTGACACGACAGGACCCGTCGCGTCCCTTCCTGGTTCTCCAGCGCTGCTGCCTGGGCCGCACAGCAGGTGAGCGGTGGGCGGACCCCCCCACCGGTCCATGGAAAAATTTATTCCACGGGACCTGGTCCCTGGTCCCAAAAAGGTTGGAGACCGCTGAACTAAGGCATGAAAATTGCTTGTACTTTTGTTCCTGCTCACCCACACTGATCTCCATTGTAACAGGGGAAGCATTAGCTTTTTCAACCTTGAAGCTAGAGATTAACGCTGGAGGCTAAGATCAGTGTTGCATCAAGCAATGTAACAAAACAGTGAATGAGAACAAAACATAACCTTAACAGAGGGCAAAGTAAAATAACCTTTTCCTATTCCAGTCCATCAGATCATCACTGCCTCACATTACTGTTTGTATCACTGTCAGAAGCTAGACTTCAAGAACCTAAATACATACATCTAGCTAGCTTATAACTTACTGCCAATAACTGCCAGCTTTTTGAACCGACCCTTTACTACCATTGCCCATCTTTAATCCCTTTGGATTAGCCAATCAACCAATCAATCATGGATTATTTTATCTCACCCATGTAAGGCTTTATTTGAATTACAGGAATCTAGACTTAGACTCAAGTGCATCATAGGGTCTAAAAAGGAAAAATTGCCTCACAAACGCTTTAACAGGGCTGGTTCACATAGCCATGTCTGTCATTTGATGACACAAAACTGAATGCATAAACTCTCAGTTGAAAGGCACTGTGCTTGAAGTGACACCAAGTGATATGAGGGCTGTCTGTGGTGCTTGATCTATGATGGATCTTTTGCACAAGTCATCACTTGATGTTGCAATCACTGAGTGATGAACATCGATGTATGAGCAGCATGGCTCATACTATATTACAGCGGTGTATTCCAATTTTTCAAGGCTTACCCTGCAAACCCAAACTCTTTAATCGCATTTGAGAGCCAGTTCAAGGTTTCTGACTGGTTCTTTGGATTCTTCTGAGAAAAGGCCATGGACATAACCTAGAATGAAAATGGAAGATTTTACCCCTCCCCACAACTCCTAATTATCAAGAACATGCAAACACCTAAACAGCTGCTGTGAAACTAGTCTGATAGGTGTATATTGAGGTTTAAGCAGATAAGCAGCTAGGCCACATTGCACTACACACTAGCCTTGTTGCAGATGTGGGAGCATACTTTCATCACCAACTTATTCCCAATAATTTAAACTGTACTAAAAATAGAACAGTGCAAAATCAGAACACAGAAAATGAATATAACATTTCAAGGAGAGATTACGTTCTATCTAATTACTACTTTTAAAACGGCATCTAAAACTCATCTAGCCACAAGAATAAGGGAGTAAGAATGAGTACATAAATTATAGACCTTTGCACATACATAATAACTACTTTTATTCTTCACATACCTGTTCAGCAGTCCAAGGCAGCTGACAGGCCTCCGCTATTGCTGTTAGTGCTTCTTTTGCATTATTCCCACATTTCACATCACCAATCTTATCCACGAGACCATCCAGAACAATCTGCGCAGAGGTTTTGGAGAAGGTTCCCTTCTGAGCGATCAAGGCAACTATATGAAGTTTTATCTGCATCACCTACAAAAGAGATGTGCAACCACCTCAGCAACAAGCCTATGACCTGCTACATTCTCCTACTAAAATAGAGTAGGACTTAGAGAGGCTTAAGTCTCATCGAATGTAGGTGATGGGTCTGCTTTAGCATTTGCCTCACAGCTGTTGACATGCACTCCCAAGTCCAAGATAGACTTGGTTGATTCAGTATAAATAATATTAAAAGAGTTCTCAGCATTTTTCTTCATGTGCATGTTTGAATGCTTTGAATGATAAATGTCATTTTCATTCTACAGGCTTTGAGTCCACGGAAAGGTTCCACCCTCATTCACACAAGAGGCAACTAACTTCTAATCCAACAGTATACCATGTTTTACTTAAGCATTATTGGTTTGTACAGCGTGGGATTACGTTGTCAGAAATGTTCTCTGTATCAGTGAAGCAAGGAAAGATATTCGAAGCAGAGATTAAATAAAAGTATGCTTCCACATTGGATGCAGTAATAAATTAGAAGTCAAGGTCCTTGCGTAAAACTTTAATAAATCATAAATCCAAAGACAGCCAAACCTTCCTTTTTGGAATTTTTAACTGAGCAGCAAAGTAATTTTTTAGATGTAGTTGATAAATTATAAGAATTACAGTAGTTAATACTACAGCTTTTTCTAGGGTTTGTTCATTAACAGTACAACAAACTATTGCTTTACCTGAAAGTTGGTCTCCTTCCATCCAGGTTTCTTCGCTAACATCCTTACCAGAACCTGGCATGGCATTTCAGTTCTACTCATCAGCTCAACAGCCTTAAAGTTTAAGAGAAGACTATTAACTCCAGAAAATGTAAAGCAATCCTCAGGACCATAAATACAACTGAACTGCATTCTACAATCCAGTATTCACTCGAACACGTTTTCAGGTTATAACCAGGATCCCTACTAAGCATCTGCAGAACCTGTGGTCTCTGCCAAGAACTTTATTTTTTATTCTGCTCATTTTAGAAGGAGAGGGTAATTGTATGACTAAAGATAGCTTTCAATTAAAAAGCTGCACTTTCAATTAAAAAGCTCTACTCATTCTGTTACGCTTGTGGGGACCAACTGACAGTGCAACAGGAAGCTAGCACTTCCTAAAGCAGCCCTAGAAATGAGCTGAATTGCTCATTCCTGGAATGGGACAGGTCAGCAGAGCTCCCTTTTGTTCCAGAGTAATTTAGCTAATTTCCAGTTGATTTGGGAACTGCTAGCTTTCTGCTGTGCTGGTGGTTGGTCCCACTGGCACCACTTGATATTTCCCAAAACATTTTCCAAACATAGAAGCTGCTTTTGATTTTTGAATTCTAATAAAGGTTTGGGTTACAGCTATCCCCCCCCCCCCCCCGCCATACACACACTGGTGTTATGTTAAGGAAAGGTCAAAGTGATTTGCAGATACACATATTGTAGATACTACTTGAGATAAGGACTTAATCCAATATATACAGTACAGGACCATCAGGAAAGAAAAGTAAGCACGTTCCACCTCTTTGTTTCT
Source organism: Shinisaurus crocodilurus (assembly GCA_021292165.1). NCBI lineage: Eukaryota > Metazoa > Chordata > Lepidosauria > Squamata > Shinisauridae > Shinisaurus > Shinisaurus crocodilurus. Next base: position 242,253,370 of record CM037876.1, read on the forward strand.
GTCTTACTGACACCATGGGCTCAGATACAACACGAAACCACAGTTAAGCATTACAAGAAAGAGCATAGCCTCATTTGATTAACCATAGCTTGCTATATCAGCCAAAATAAGACAAACTGGTTAATCTAAACAGGGGGTAGATAACAAGGCACACGTGGACACCACTGGTGTCCACTGTGGCGGTGGTCATCTCCCCCTGCACCTGCATAGTGCCCTACTGATACCCATGTTTTTGTTTTGCTTTTAAGTTTATCTTATTTTTAAAACAGGAAAAAAACTGGGTGGCCAGGATTACTTCAAAGTGCAGCAGTAGCCTCCAGCCACTTACCATCTTTTTTTCTCAGAATGCCTCTGGCCCTACATGGACCCAGAGACATTCTTACAAAGTAAAAAAATGGTGGGTGGGTGGAGGGTAGAAGTTTTGCTTTGAAGTGGTCCAGGCAGCCTGAAGAAAGAGAGAGGGAGGGAGCATTGAGGATGACAGCAGGGCAACTGGAGGAGGGCTGGAGGTGGCCCTATGGGGTGGAAGCACAGCAGAGTGGTAAGACTGGGGCTGGGAAATGAGGAGGGGCTCTGTGCAAGTGAGCAACTCTCTGTGTGAACGACTGATTTTCCATTAACTATCATTTCCTGTATCAAGTGAACTAGGAAACTACAGTTAATAGCTTCAGCACAAGCTATGATCTTAAGCGATGGTTTGCAGTTGCAGTTAAAGGAAGGCTTTCCGGTTTGTTTACCAGGTCATATGAAGGGGCTGCATGTGCAGATAAAAGGTTTGTTCGTATCTTGGCTTAAGAAATGCTGCCAGTGACTCTTCTTATGAACAATTGTTGAGCTTGAAATAACTACGGCCTAGTTCCCACTAAGGTAGTAAATCTTTGTTTGGGATGTACCACTTCCAACTGTAGACAGGGGCTCACATGATTGTCTTGAATTTTTTATACTGCTCGTTGGATACCAGCTGACCCAAGCCTAATTCTATTTGAGGTGGTAAAGAACATACTACTTACTCCTCCCAGCGCCGGCTGAGTTCCCCACCACCCGCATCCCAGTGTGGCGTAGTGGTGAGAGTGTTGGACTGAGACTCGGGAGATCCGGGTTCTAGTCCCCGCTCGGCCATGAAGCTCACTGGGTGACTTTGGGTCAGTCACTGCCTCTCAGCCTAACCTACCTCGCAGGGTTGTTGTGAGGATAAAATGAAGAGGAGGAGGATGACTATGTAAGCTGCCTTGGGTTCCTTGCAGGAAAAAAGGCGGGGTATAAATACAATAAATAAATAAATAAATAAATAAATCCCTGCTGTTATCTCCGATCTGGGAGTGGATATAACATTAGAGATTCCTCCAGGGGGGTTTCTCCAAAGGAAAGGGCTTGGAGGCCAAGCCCCACCCCATGGAGAAATCCAAGGAGGTTTCGCGAACTGGTTGAGGAACCTCCGCAGGCTGTATTAGGCCTGTGAGCCAAAGGTTCCCCATCCTTGCCCTAAAGCCTACGTGGGCACTTCCTGGACTGGAGAAGCAAAGAGTGCCCAGTCTCAAGAGTAAAGAAAACATGGACAGGTTGCTTACCTGTAACTGTAGTTCTTCGAGTGGTCATCTGTGCAGTCACACATATGGGCTCTACGCCTGCGCTGAGCTTCCTTCGGAAATTCTTTAGCTGAGGTGAACTGGGCGGGAGCCCCTCCCCCATCATGCCTGCTCCTCAGCACGGCTCCCGCCCATTCCCTCAGTTCCCTGAGACCGCCTATTGCGGCCCCATGAACCGAGAGACATATGTTGGTGTAACCTCTGACTGTTGTGGAATTACACTAAATAACACATTCATTCATAATATAATGAACTGGAGCGACGCACCCAGTCTCCACTGGCAGGTCCATCGAAATCTATAATGACGCCGAGCGGGGACGGATGGGTGGGTTGTGTGACTGCACAGATGACCACTCGAAGAACTACAGTTACAGGTAAGCAACCTGTCCTTCTTCTTCGTGGTCTCTGTGCATCACACATATGGGCAGAGTAACAAGCTGACTTACCGGTGGCGGGACGGCGGCCCACGTCACTGCAACACCGATGAGAGGACTGCCCGGCCAAAGGCGTTTGCTTCCCGAGCTCGAAGGTCAAGTCTATAATGTCTTATGAACTGCCGATGGCGCGGACCAGGTGGCTGCTCTACATAGCTCTGGTAGAGGGATGCCTTTTCCAAACGCCACTGTCGTAGACTGCGCTCGGGTTGAGTGTGCCCTCACTGAACCAGGTAACTTTTTGTGCGCTATCTGGTATGCGAGAGTAATTGTTTCTATAATCCATTTTGAAAATCTTTGCCTGGAGACAGGCTGACCTTTTGATTTGCCTCCGTAACAGACGAATAGCTGCGATGTTTGTCTGAACGAGGCAGTTCGGTCTTTGTAAAAAGCCAGGGCACGTCGCATGTCTAGTGCGTGCATCTTCCTCTCCAAGTCAGTAGTTGGGTTCGGGAAGTATGCTGGAAGGACTATGTCCTGGCTGGTATGGAATTCAGAAACTACTTTTGGGACAAAAGAAGAATCAGGCCTGACAATTACTTTGTCTTTATGGAAGACCATATAGGGAGAGTCTTCTCTTAGTGCACAGAGTTCACTTGACCTCCTTGCTGACGTGATGGCGACCAGGAAAGCTGTTTTCCATGTCAGCAAGCGGTGGTCTATGGTGGCAAGCGGTTCAAATGGCTTTTGCTGGAGAGCACGTAACACTAATGGTAAGTCCCAGCCGGGTATTAAGTTTTTGACCGGAGGGATGATGTTTCGCAGGCCTTTCAGGAACTGTTTAGTTAACGGGTGAGTGAAGACTGTCCCTGCGGTGGTATAAGGTCTATTGGCTGAAATTGCTGCCAAATACACTCTTATCGACGATAATTTTAAGCCTCTCAGCATCAGCGTGTGCAAGTACTCCAAAATTGTTTGAATTGAGCAAGTTTTTGGGTCCTGTCCAAACTGGGTCACGAAGTTCGTAAAGCCTACCCATTTTCTAGCGTAAGACGCCCTTGTAGATGGCTTGCGGGCAGCTTGCAAGATACTACGGATGGCTATTGGTAGGTTTTGTACCATCAGCGCCGAATCCTCCATGCCATGAGGGAGAGGCTCTTTAGGTCTGGGTGCTGAATCTTGCCTTGTGCTTGCGTTAGTAGCGTTGGGATGATTGGAAGCGACCGGTATTCCCCTCTGGAGAGATGCAGAAGTTGAGGGAACCACGGCTGCCTGGGCCACCACGGCGCTATCAGGATACAGTCCGTCCTGTCGGTCCAGACTCTCGAGACAACCCGTGTCAACAGAGGGAGGGGTGGGAAGATGTAGAATAGATGTCCCGACCACTGCGTCATAAAGGCGTCTGTAATGGAGTCTGGATCCGATGCTGCTCTGCTGCAGAAAAGGCGGCATGCAGTGTTCTCCGAGGTGGCGAAAAGGTCTATTTGTGGGTGGCCCCAGATTGAAAAGATCCAATGACGTACCTCTGGATCCAGCTGCCACTCGTGGGATTGCAATGCGACTCTGCTGAGAGTGTCTGCTAAGGTGTTGTCCTTGCCTGCAATGTGAATCGCCACGAGGGAAATGGACCTTCGAATTGCCCAATTGAAAATTCTGAGGGTCAGCCTTGACAATCTCAACGACCGCGTCCCACCTTGTTTGTTGAGGTAGGCAACGACGGTCGTGTTGTCTGTCACCACTTGGATATGTTGATTGCCCAGGTGTGACTCTAGAGCTTTCATGGCCTTCCACACTGCTAACAGCTCCAGCATGTTGATGTGCATCTTGCATTGTATATGGTCCCAAGTGCCTTGAGCTGTGTGCCCTGCACAATGTGCTCCCCAGCCCAGAAGGGAGGCATCCGTTGTCAAAATTCTTGTTGGCTTCAACGGATGAAACGGTACGCCCTGTACGAGATTTCTTTCGTCTGACCACCACAGTAGTGTCACCTTGATGCTCCTTGGGATGGATAGGCGAACTGAAGGACACTGTGCCTGAGGGTTGTATGCACGGATAAACCAGTTTTGGATCGTCCTCATGCGCAGACGGGCATGGCATACGGGCATGGCATACAACTTGCACTGTCGATGCCATGTGCCCAAGAAGACGTTGGATCGTCTTCGCTGAGCTGGTCGTGGCGCGATACACCGTTTTTGCTATGGCGAGTACTTTTTTTACTCTGTCTAGGGGTAAGTACGCTCTCTCGTGAATAGCGTCCAGTAGTGCTCCTATAAATTGAATTTTTCTGGTAGGAGTCAGTATAGACTTTTTGGTGTTGAGGCACAAGCCTAGTTCCTCGAGGAGGTTCAAAGTCGTGCGAAGAGCTGACTTGAGGCGAAGTTTCGACGAGTCCACGACCAGCCAATCGTCGAGATACGGAAAAATCCGAATCCCCCTGGCACGTAGGTTCGCACAGACTGCCGCCATGCACTTTGTGAACACCCTTGGAGCGGTGGAGAGGCCGAAGGGAAGAACTACAAACTGATACACCTCGTCTCCTACCTTGAACCGCAGGTACTTCTGACTGTCTTGATGAATGGCGATGTGAAAGTATGCATCTTGTAGATCTATCGATGCAAACCAGTCCGTCTTGCGAAGCAGAGGCAATATGGACTGGATGGTGACCATTCTGAACTTCTTTGCTGTTATGAAGAAGTTGACAAGTCGGAGGTCCAAGATCGGGCGAAGTCCTCCTCCCTTTTTCGACACTGTGAAGTACCGAGAATAGAGCCCCTCCTGGAGGTGATGTGGGTGGACAGGCTGGATGGCGCCTTTCTGCAACAGAGTGTCCACCTCCTCCAACAATGGTGGAGTGGGCTGCGTGGTACTGATGCCGAGAAAAGGGGGGAGGACATCGAACTCGATCTGGTACCCTTGCTGGATGATTTTGAGAACCCAGCGGTCCGTCGTGACGGAGTGCCAGGATTGGAGGTACGCGGCCAGTCTGTCTGTAAAGGAGATCGCTGGTTCTGGGTTTGTCATCTCCTTTGGGTTTGTCAAGTCTTGTGGTTTTGTCATGTCCAGTATGTTTGTCACAGCCAGTGTCTTTGTCGTGTCCGGTTGATCGTTTCCTTTTAGTACGGTGGGGGAGTCAAAGGCGACGTTTGCTTGTTGCTCCACCCCTCCTAGGGCCTTGGTACCTTGTCTGCTGGGAGGGTCTTCTTGCTCTAGCAGACTGTTTGTACTTGAGGGCGCGTGTCTTGCCCTCTTTGTTGGTATCTTGGCCTAAAAGGGGCTGAAGAAGAAGGGAATCTGGTCCACTGCTGAGGTTTGAATTGTCTTTGCCGTGGCAGCGTCCCAAGGCCCATCTTCTGTGCCGAAACTTTGGCCTTCTGGGCGGCGTCTAGAGAATCGTCCGTCTTTTCGTTAAAAAGACCTTCTCCATCAAATGAAAGATTTTCTATGCGGGCTTTGACGTCATTGTTTAATGCTGTTGATCGAAGCCACGCGTGACGCCTCAACGAGACAGCACCCAATAAGAGACCTGGCATGGCAGTCCGTCTGGTGCCTGGCATTGTTCATCTGCAGCGTTGAGATGCTCATCGCTTCCGCTTGCAGGGTTCTTGCCAGGTCCCTTCTTTCTGTTGGCAGGTCGTCGCAGATATTCCCCAACTTTTCTATTAAGAAGTGTTGGTAGTGAGCCATGATTGCCTGGTAGTTGCTGACCTTCAACCCTAGGGAACCGGATGCGTAAATACGCCTGCCACAGGTATCCAATTTTTTCCCCTCCTGGTCTGTGGGGGTAGTGTGTTGTTTGGATGACGAAGACTGGGCTGATTCCACGATGATGGAATTTGGTGCAGGATGAGAGAAAAGGAATTTCACCCCTTCAGGCTGCACTTTGTATAGCGACTCCAGTCTCTTGCCCACTGGTGGAATTGCTGTTGGGGTCTTCCACGTGTTTTTTACCGTTTTCAACAAATAGGGTAGATATGGGACCAGCGTGGGTGACGTTTGCGTAGCCAGGATGAAACTGTACACTGGGTCTTCCACTTCTGGCTCTTCAGTTTGCGTCTCGATCCCCAGCGCTGCCGTCATCCTCATAACGTGGTCTGAGAAAGTACCCAAGTCCTCTGTTGGAGAAGTGGACGTTTGGGGTTCTATCTGCAGATCAGGCGAAGAATCTGGCACACCTGATACTTCAGAGTCACTGTCGGAGTAAGGCATCTCTGAAGAGGACTCTGGTGGTGGTGCTTTTGATTTTGTGGTGGCACTTAGGTGCTTTGTCTTCGCCACTGATTTTCCAGTCGTTTTCGTCGACACGGGGCTTGTGCGGTGCCGAGAACGACGGTCTCCATCGAGTGGGCTTCGATGCCGCGTCGAACGCTCGACCTCGAGCGGACTTCGATGCCGCGTCGAGCGCTCGACCTCGAGCGGACGTCGATGTCGTGTCGAGCGCTCGACCTCGAGCGGACTTCGATGTCGTGTCGAGCGCTCGACCTCCACGGAACGGCGACGAGATCGAGACCGACGGTCGCTGTCGACGGGGCTCGCTCGGCGGCGATGGCGACGCTCGATATCGAGAGGGCTTCGATGGCGCTCGGAGTGCTCGGTGGCGAAGGATCGCTGGTGAGATTGAGGATGGTGGCCATCATCGGTAGAGCTACTCCGATCTCGATGGCGGCGGTTGGCATCGTACGAGTCACGGCGCCGAGTCGAACGGCCTAGCCGAACGGTGGCGAGATCGAGACCGATAGTGGCGAACCTGGCCCGCATCGATGTCAGCGCTTTCCCTCTCCCTTCGATCTCGAGGAGTGTGGCGCCCTCGATGGCGTACATCGTCTCTCCGATAAGTACGTGCGTATCGGCGCGGAGAGCAGCATGAGGACGATGTTATCGATGTCGAGCGTGATTTGCCGCTTCGGTGTCGAGAAGGAGTCATCGAGATGGAACGGCTTCTCCGTGGCAGTTGTGCACGCTCGGGCCTCGGGGAGGCAGTTGGCACAGGCGTTGGGGAGTCCAATATTTCTCCCTCAGAAACCGAAACGACATGCACCGAAGAATCCTTAGGTCTTTTCGGAGACGGGGGTGCAGAGGTCTGTTGCCTGGCCGGTGAAAGCAGCTTCGATCGATGGGACGAGCTCGAAGCTGGTCTTTCGACCCGAGGAGGTGATTTTGATGCCGTGCGACTCATGGCCGATTGGGCGGGAGTCGCGGTCTCAGAGAGAGGTCGGCCATGTTTTGGGCTTTTTGCCTTGGAGGCCTCTTCCTCTTTTCTCTCTTCCCTGGAGTGCTTTTTGGCCTTTTTGGTCTTTATCTTAGGGGCGGCTTCCCTATGAGCCTCAGGCTGAGGTGTAGCCGTTTTAGATGTAGTCGCACGAGGCATAGACGGGCCAGCTGCCGATAAAGTTTGTTGCCACAGCGAGGTCTTTAATTTTAAGGCCCTCTGTTTCCTTGTTGGCTTCGTAAAAGCCTGGCAGTGCTTGCATTTCTCCACAATATGCTCCTGGCCTAAGCACAGCAAGCACAGAGAATGTCCATCGGCTGGAGGCAATTTAGCTTTACAGCCGGAGCACTTTCTAAAGGGGGCCTTAAGAGCCATTATCAACAGATAAGTAAAGCTATTATTAACAGATAAGGAAAGCGTTGAAGGGGAATAAGGGAATTTTTTTTTGATAGAGACAAAGAGTGAAGGGGGGGAAGGATTAAAGTTGTGAGGAAAAAAGTAGAGGAATAACACTAATTTTTTTTGTACTCAGCCAGAAGAAGAAAGGAGAACCTCGAAGAAAGACTATAGCAATAGGCGGTCGAAGAGGAACTGAGGGAATGGGCGGGAGCCGTGCTGAGGAGCAGGCACGATGGGGGAGGGGCTCCCGCCCAGTTCACCTCAGCTAAAGAATTTCCGAAGGAAGCTCAGCGCAGGCGCAGAGCCCATATGTGTGATGCACAGAGACCACGAAGAAGAACTGCATGTTACAAACATAAACATTCAAAATGACCCAGGCAAAGGTGGTGGGAGGCAGGGAAATGTGCATCTCTTCATTAGTGATATTACAAGACTAGCTAATAGAGTGTGGTTGGGAAGGAATAAATTATAGGATGCTTGAAGAATGGGAAAATGCAGTTTCTCAGCATCAGACCCTCCAGTTTATGTTGATACATATCACAACAGTTTAAAGGAAGATGTTTGGGTCTCCCATAACAAGAGTTTCGGCTATTGGGCGGCACAGAAATATAATTAATTAATTAATTAATTAATTAATTAATTAATTAATCTCAGAATTTATTAATAAAAGAATAGAATGGAAGGCCCTGAAACACAATACAAGGCCAAGATCATAGAAGTCATTTGCAGTAGCTCCAAGCAGGCATTTATAGCTATAAGAGACCACTTTTGTTTCAGACTAAATTCCAAAAGATCATGTGCATGATTACCTTTTGAAATTCTTCCATGCAAGCAAGCCTTTCCTTCCAGTTGCCACTATCTAGCTGCTGTATGCAAGCAGCTGGGAGGACAGCTGAAGCTTTCTCCTCACACATCTCTATCTATTAGCAGAAAGGGGAAAAAGAATTCATATATATGGTTTACTACATATTCCAAGCATACTTTGATTGTGCTATTTAGGCATTCTGTACCATGTCATGAGAAATACACAGAGAAGACACCTGAATTAAAAGGACAACCATGCCTAGTGTATGCATGTGTGCAGGGTCATAGTGTATAACACTACAGTATAGTGCACTTCTTAGAGTTAAGAGTTCCTTTAGGTTTGTGCCTTGGAGAACTGCTATAAAATTCTGAGAGGGAGCAAGGGAGTCAGGAGCAGGCAAAGGGAACATCAGGGCCTGTGCCAGTTGGACTGATCCCCACCCTGCCCCACAGGGCCAACTGACATCAGTGGGCCGGTGGGAAAGAAGAAAGAGCAAAGGAGGCAGGAGCAGGCAAAGGGAACATCAGGGCTTGCTCCAGTTCGACTGTCCCCCTCCCCCACCCTGGGAGATGAGAGGGGAAGCAGGGCCACAGGGAAGCCTGTGTTTTTGTGAATTGTTTTAAACCGCCCAGAGAGCTTTGGCTATTGGGTGGTATATGAAATAAATAAATAAATAAAATGTCTCACACTTTCCCTGTTAATTACGGCCAAGAATAACCAAATAATTTCACATCCACAGCAAGCAAATACACAAACTAATTTGCAAGACTATTTTTTAAAGTGCACTAAACTTGTGTTCATAAGTTCTCTGGTATCTCACCTCTGTCAAAAGGTGAACACTTACTACACTCACACAATAACATTTCTACTGAACCTGAACAATTCTACTTTGTAGCTCAGCACACAACTCCCACTGTAACCTTTCCTGATCAGTGCACATCCTCTCTTCACTCCTTCTCCCTGCATACCCATATGCCTGCTGCCACACTGGAGCTCAGCTGCTCTTTAAAGGCAACTTAAGGCAGCACAGAGGTAAAAGCTGGTTGAAAAAGAAATTTTGACCTTGCTAATTTTGGCCTCATTCTATGGAAATACCATTCACAGCACATGGAAATGGTTCTGCACCGCCACAACAGCTGTTTTAAAATTAATTGCATCACAAATAATTAATCAGTGTTTTTGATGTGAACTAAACAAACAGGTGTATTTTAAAATACAGGATTTTGCACTGGTTTCCCACACAAAATGAAGTACATACCGAGAGCTCTGGCTCAAATATCTCCTTTACTTCAGCTCCTTTCTTGCCTTTTGATCCAGCACTTCCTGCCCCACCAGTTGCAGCTTGTTTGCCCTTCTTGGATGGACCACCAGTCTAAGGGGGAAAGAGGATAAGCTTCTCAAGTCAACTAAAGTTCACTGCACATGTTTGAAAAAAATCAATTTATGGATAGGAAAATGAGAGAAAAGGGAGAAAGACAACCAGTTGGATCAAGAGAAATGCCAGTAGAAGGGGGTGGGAGCTCTGATCACATAAGGCGCCTCCCACCCGATTTCCAGCTCCCTGCCCCAAGTTCCTGCCCCAAGTTCATAGCTCAACCATTCACCAAGATTTCCTGGCCCTTTGGAAAGTTTTTTGGGGGGCTGCCAGGGGAAGGAAGTGGCAGGAACGTTACCTTCTGCCCACCCTCATCTGCTGGTATTTCTCTGGATCTAGATGATTTTAGTTTTCAAGACTGTCTTCACTCAAAAGACAGGCATCTGCGCAGCTGATGATTATCACATTTTTATAACTTCAGCATTAAACAGGAATACTGGATTCCATTATATGCTCTATTACACACTTCTGACTTTCCAAAATATACTGAATGAGGGGAGTGTTAGGATTTGGAAAAAAAGATGTACTGTACAGTGGTTCCAGAATGCAATGTCTTAGGCTAATTACTTAAAAACACACTAGTCAATAAATGTTAATAAATGAGAATCTATTCTAGAATGTGTTTGTCACAGAAGTTTTGGCATAACACTGCACTTCAGCTTAAGAAATATAGAAGATGGCCGTAGTCACACATGCCTTAGCAACTGATTGGACTGCTGTGAAGTGCCCTTCTCAGGGCTACCTTCAAGGGCCTTTGTAAACTTCAGCTGATAAAGTTCTACTGGAGCCTTTTATTTTTTGGAGCATTGGCTCCTCTTTTATACTAAATTCACCAATTGCCAGTCCATTACTTTTAAAACCTTAAGCAGCTTAGGACAAGGATAGGTAATGTGCAGTCTTTTGCAATACAATTCTGCCCATCTATTGAAGTCAGCTGGGGAGACCCTTTTGCATGTCTCATGACCACCAGTACAACTGATGGGGACTTGTGAAAGGGCCTTTTCTGTTGTGGTGTCCAGGATGGGGAACTCCCTACCCTGGGAGAACTGTTTGCGCCTCCTTCTTGTTGACTTTCCAACACCACCAGATAACTTTGTTTTTCTGGGATGCCTTTGTCTGACTGGAGACTTCACCTGGCTTGCTCCACCTGGCTTCCTCTTGATTATATTTTTATTTGCTGCATGTATGTGTGTCTGTTTGTGAGACAGTTGTGGCATAGTGGTTAGAGTGTTGGACTGGGACTCGGGAGATCCAGGTTCTAGTCCCCGCTCGGCCATGAAACTCACTGGGTGACTTTGGGCCAGTCACTGACTCTCAGCCTAACCTACCTCACAGAGTTGTTGTGGGGATAAAATGGAGAGGAGGAGGAGGATTATGTAAGCCGCCTTGAGTTCCTTGCAGGAAAAAATGTGGGGTATAAATATAATAAATAAAATAAATAAATAAATTTTAACTGACTTACAATATGTTTGTTTTTAAATGATTTATGTTAGCCACTTTGAATGTTTCATCTGAATTGAAAATGTGGGATCAAATTCTTAACAAACAAAAAGCAAATATGGCAATCGTGACTTCATTTCAGATGTGTGTCCTTATTTTTAGAGTACTGGATTCATTTCTATAGTCTTCTGGGACAACTTGGAACTCTTAAGAAAAAGCAAGAAGCCATTTAGTCACCTCTGAAAGATTTGTGAAAATAGAATCAGTTCATTATATTAATGCAGGACTACTCATATTTTAGACAGATTATTTTTCATACCTTAGAAGGAGGTGCCTTTTTCTGTGGACCAGCTTTGGTCAAATTATCCTTTGTATCTTTGTCCCCTGCAGCCCCTGAAAGAACTGGAGCCTTCCCAGCAACAGGCTTGCTCTCTTTTCTATCAGCTCCTCCACCAACCCGACCACCAACAGCCAGCTCCACTTTTTCAGCACATTCTTTAATCTAGTGGACAGAATTAGGAGACCACAAACATTAAAATAAATGTTCAGTCTATAACCATCAATACCCCTAATAACTAGAACCTCATAAAATATTTTACAAGCTTTAGAGGTTTTATTACTGCAAAAATACAAGGCCAATATAAATCATCGATTGTCACTGAACTGCTTGGAACATGCTATTTCTTTTAAACTATCATCACACACAATCTCTGGGTTCGTACAACAAGACAAGCAACCAACGATAATGGACAACGGTTGCTTGTCATGCGAACCCAGTCATGGTTAGCAACTACTGGTTCTTATCATGGTTGACAACCACAATAAGAACTAATGGTTTGTTGTAGGGTTTGTTTGACCCACAATGGATTGTTGTGTCGTTCGAACCTGGACGACACAACCCATCATGGGTCAAGCTCCACAACAAGCGAGCAGCTTGGCAAGAGCAGCAAAATCCCTTTGCCGCTCTTACCAAGTGGATAGCCTGAGAGTAAGACAAACAGCTTGGGGGCGGCTGTCAGAGGCATTCTCAATCTCTGTGCTGCTGCCCCATGCTCGGGACAGCAGCGTGGAGCAGATCTGGAGCAGAGACCTCTTGAGTAGAAGACAGGATGCTCCCCCATCCTCCCTGTTGCGCTTCAGGGCATGAGCCATTTGTGCAATGGGGTCAACTTCCAGCCCTGGCTGAGGCAACGTGTAGGGGACTGCCTGCTGTAAGGGGGAAGCAGGCAGCCCCCTGCTTGTTGCCCCAGCCAAGGCTGGAAGTTGACCCTGTTGCGCTTCAGGGCTCATGGGGATTTGCGCAATGGGGATTCTTTCACGGCCATGGCGAGCTGAAATCAGCTTACTATCGCAGCTGTCAGAGAGAAGAGCCTCGTTCCTCCCCTTGGTTTCCCTTGAGTGAGGGAGAAGGAGGGGGAATGAGAGGGTAAGGAGCAAAGCACCCACAACGAGCCTGATCGTCTGTCAGGATCATCATGGGTGCTTGACACTTAATGACATTGCTGTTACGTGTGAATCCACTCAATGTCTCTCACACAAGAAATTATGAATTCCATGTACAAGAATGTTAAATAATGAAAGGCCAATACAAATTTATTTAACACATGCACTTACTGACTATACAGTTTTACAGAAACTAAGCTTATATCAAGTTCACAAACAGCTGGTGGAAACTCAAGCTCCAGCTTCAGATGGAGCAAAGTGTCTAATCCAGGGGTAGGCTACCTGGTGTTCCCATAATCCCTTACCATTGGCCATGCTGGCTGGACTGATGAGAGTTGTAGAATTACTCTAATATATTCTACCTTTCCCAATGCTGCTGTATTTAAACACTGCCAGTGTGATGTGATATAGTGTGACTTACCCGGTCAAGTTTCAGTTTGTCCACATCTGTTAGGAAAGGGTTCACAGCTTTCTCACCTGCCACCTTCAGGGCAGTACCCAGGGCTTCAAATGCAGCATCTCTAACTTCAGGAGCTGAATCATTAATATGCTGTTGGCAAACACAAGACCTGAATATTCAGCCAGCTAAATTTCTAGTTCATACTAAGTACAAAGAAGTTCTTTTTCAAATGCATTTTAGCAGTTAGTATTGCAATAAAATGGATACAAATTATTTAACTATTTTGGTTCTTATAATTTGCCTGAAGCGCTGAATTCTTTGTAAACATAGCATAACGAGTGAAAGTTACAACACAGGTCATGTAACAAAAATGAATTGTGATAAAAACATGTTAACACCAAATGGTTTAGGTTTTTAAAGAACAGTTTCTGAACATATAAATATTAAGGGAATTAAGGCTTAAAAAAAGATTTCTCAAGTGTCAGAATAAACTATCAAGAAAACTATTTATGGATCCAGCTGCTAGCATGGCAAAAAAATGGTTCAGAGCTTGTGTTTTGTGAAAGCCCTGTTGCTTTGAAGCAAGCAGGGCTGGAACTGAAATGGGCTCCCTCTGAAGAGGACAAACCATGTGCACAGCCCTCTCCAAAAAGCAGTGGAAGGGGATAACCTACTCCTGGATAATCTTCACCACTGAAGGAGAATGAAGGTACTCTATCAACATTTTGTTCATTGTGACTGCAGATACTGGAGTAAGATAGCAAATATTGTGGGCAACCAATTCTTTTGAGGGGAAATGGAGTATCAACCTATTGCTTGAAAACATATTGCTACTTTCTCATCTTCAAGAGAAAGTCTGGGTTCTAGAATCAGGCTTGGCTCTGAACAGCCATCTCTTTGAGCCACTATCAAGTTAAAGCAAGAACAAAAAAGCAGTCAAAGTTCCCAGTCAAGTTACTTGGGTGCTTCCTCTTGCAGGCACAAGAGCAGTAGCTCTACCACCTCATTTACTTTCTTCTGCTTCCAGAGGTAGGGAAAACTGCCTGCTCTCTTACCTGGCTGAAACAGAATTCCTCTACTCAACATTTCATTATTTTGTTGCATTCTAGCATAAGAATTACTACGGAATATCCTCCAACACCACATGCTACTTCCAGCCCGACATAGGTTTCTGCAACATTATTTCAAGTGCAGACTCAGCTGAAGAACAGACAACTTTTTCTTACCTTGAGAAGAGCAGCACAGAAGGGTTTCAGCAGGGCCTTTGTAAGGGTAGAAGGAGTGCAGTGACGAAAGCTTCTGGCAATGAAGAGGGATGTCTGTTGCTTGATGGTTGGGTTTTTGTTATCCATCACAGCAAATATATCCTCACTGAGGTTTTGTAATGTGGTCTAAAATTTTTGGATAAAGGAGGTTAGCTTTAGCGAAACAACAGTCTGCTAATATTGCTCAGAATACTGATAGCCATGGACTTACAGTAAGGAAGACTGCATCAATGGCTTCTTGCAAGGCTTGCACCACCTGAGGCTTTTTCTCCTTGAACTTCTCTAAGATAGTTGGGACAACCTATAAAATGTTACCAAGGTATTAAGAGTTAGAACAGGGGTCCTCAAAGTACAGCCCGCGGGACACATCCGGCCCGCCATGTCTTTTAATCTGGCCCGGCACCCAATCTAGAGGCTCCTTCTTGCGCAGTAACGGGAGGAGGGGCAGCTAAGCTGCCAGCGAGGCCGCGAGCCGCTCACCTGCCCGGAACCCTGCAGGGCGGGTGGCAGTCCTTTGGCCAGCGTCTTTCCCAGCTCTTGCCGAGCCCTGCGCTACACTGGGATGAGGGGGGGGGAGGAGGAACGAAGAGCTGCTGCCGCTGCCGCCGCTGCCGCCACCACCTCAGTGAAGGGATTCAAGGCGCCCAAGCGAGTGAGCAACTGACTGAGGGACAGAGCGGCACTCGCAGCTACCTTCTCGTCCCCCTCCTCCTCCCTCCCATCCCTTTCCCCCCCACCACGTTGCTGCTGCCTCCGCCCAGCCCTGAGCCAGCCCTGGGGAGGAAAAGGGTGTGTGTGTGGTCCTAGTGATTTAAATCGAGCTTAATTTCCCTCTCTCTCTCTCTCTCTCTCTCTCTCTCTCTCTCTCTCTCTCTCTCTCTCGGAAAAAGCTCCTGGCTTGAGCAATCCCCCCTCTCAGTCCATTTGGAATGTAAATTCACTGATTGAAATGTTAAACAGCAATCTGAGCTCGAGGGGAAAAACCATGTTCGTTTTTTTAAATTATTATCTGTGTTTGTGGTGGGTGAAGCGAGATCTCTCTTCATTCCCCCTTCAGTTATAGATGTACCTTCTCAGGTTCCAAGTCTTCCCCTACCGTACTTTTCTCCACTCCCTCCTATTTGCACCAATTGCACCCCCATCCCAGTCTACACCTTTGTATTTTTAAACTAGGGGTTTAAAGTAAAGAGGCACTTATGGGAAATGTTGCTAAAGGCAGCCAAAGATCTTGGGCCACCCCTGTGATGCAGGCCTGCAGAGAGAGGCAGCTGGAGAGGAGTCCTTTGGAGAAGGAGGGGAAGACTGATAATAAACATATGAATCGGGAAGGGAGGGGGAAATAAAAGAGAACTAAAAAGCAGTGTCAAGAATCCTGAAGAGGAAAAAAGCAAATCTCAGCAGAGCACAAGTGGTGAGTGAATGCCAGTTTCTGTGGGGCACAAAACTTGTTGTCTCCTCAGAAGCAGGACGCTGTCCTGTGAGAACTTTTGCTGTGTTTCAGTGAGGCAGCCCCTGGCTTTGAGAGTTAGGAATGGAGCCTCCATCTGCTGAGGCAGTATACCTCACAAAATCGGGGAGAAGTGTGATGCGTCTTTTTAATTATATAATCAGAATTTCTAGCTTCTATGAGTATGCCAATTTGGTTGGTTTATTTATTTATTATATTTATGCCCCGCCTTTTTTCCTGCAAGGAACCCAAGGTGGCTTACATAATCTTCCTCCTCTCCATTTTATCCTCACAATAACCCTGTGAGGTAGGTTAAACTGAGAGTCAGTGACTGGCCCAAAGTCAGCCAGTGAGCTTCATGGCTGAGTAGGGACTAGAACCAGGATCTCCCGAGTCCCAGTCAAACACTCTAACTAACCACTATGCCACACTGGTTCTCACTATGTTCTCTGGGTACCAGGTCTTCCTGACCTACCCCAGGGAATGGGTTTGTACTTTTAAGGCTGTGATCCTTTGTAAACTTACCTGGGGAGAAAGTCTCCTTGAATTCAGTGAAACTTACTTCCAAGTAGACATACATAAGATGAGGCTGTAAGGCTGCAATCTTATGCACATTTATATGGAACAAAGTTGCAGGATGTGGACCACCAGCTCTGTGGCTGGTAAATACTGCTCATTACTCATACTAAAAATATTGTATTGTTTTTTTCCTGTTTTTTGCACTACAAATAAGATATGTGCAGTGTCCAAATCAAGCCTTTCTATACCTTTTTAAAATTTAATGTATTTCAATTTTAGACAGCAAATTAATTTATAATTAATTTATTATTAATTTATAATAACTTTCCATTTTATCAAGTAAAAAAAAAGGACCCGGGTCCTTTTTTTTTACTTGATCCAATCGTTCATATTTTTTTCAATCTATAGTCCGGCCCCCCCAACAGTCTGAGGGACAATGAACTGGCCCCCTGTTTTAAAAGTTTGAGGACCCCTGAGTTAGAATGTTCTATTTTTCTCTGTGTACTGCACTCTCCCATAGTATTACGAGGAAACTCATATCTGTCCCATATACAGGAGAGGAAGTTATTTAATCATATGGAACTTTTTACTATATCAAGGAACACTTCAAGAGAGAAGCTGCAGTCTAGCCAAGATAGCCCTTTAGGAGAGGGCCAAATATTAGATGTAATCTGTTATTCTCTGCTGAAAAAAAATAAGTTTCTCCTTTTGTTTACTCTAAACAAGAGTGATTGAAGCAAAGGAACAGACTGAAGGGAAACAAAGTCCTTCAAGAGATCCACTTTTCCCACGTTTCCAGAGAAACTCCACAATCCCTTTCAGTTTCAGCATAATGAGACCAATGTAATAGTGCTATACTGCATCTCACTTGGTAGGAAGCTTAAGGAGGAAGTTTTCACATGCAAGCAGTAGAAACTGGAAACAGCACAGTACTAAGCTCTAGTAGTCTATACCTCAGATAGTTATTTTATTTTGTGTAGTGGACTACAAGATGCACAGTAACCACATTACTTACATGACCTGCATACTGTCCAAATTTCTTCCTGAGACCAGCAGCTAGTCCAGCAAGGCATTTGGCAGCCAAAGCAACCAACATCACATTGGTATCCTTTCCAACAACCTATAAAGAGAAAGGAATGTTACAATCCAATAATATGACTATTAGGGATGGAATATCTACAGCAGGCCTTGAAATGATGGTTCAAGCCCAAACAAGCTTCAGCAGTGAATCTCAAACTAAGAGAATCTGTATTTTTCCACCACTTCACCCAAACTCATCTTATACCACCTATATAAACAGCACTTCCACATATTTAAATGTCAGACTATGTGAATACTGAGCTGTTCACATCTGGATGACATTGCTGCCTGTCTTTATGTATGTATGTATGTACGTACGCACGTATGTATATATAAAAGACACAAATGTCTATTAAATAATCTATTTCCACGTAGGCAATGAAGATTTCTCTCACTGACCACCCAAGTCGGTGAGTAAACATAATAATCACACTCCATGTTTACCAATAAAGGACCAAAAACACATTTTAAGTATACAAATAGTGAGGCCTTGCATTGGATTTGAAAGGTCCATTTGGGTGATATATAGATTCTTGCCTTCTTAAGAGCTTTCACCAAGTCTGCATAGTCTCCAGCTTCCAGTTTGGGATTTTTAACCAGCACTTCCACTGCTTCCAAAGCTTCTTTCCTCTCTTGCCACTTCTTGGCCTCCTGCAATGCAAACCATTTGTATATATGCTTTAGACTTAAAACTTTTTGGTAAACTCTGTGTAAGATAAACTAGAATATTTTCAGACAGAGCTGACATCACAGACATGCTCACTACATCTACAGCATATTCTTTTCTATGCATATTGAATAAGACTTTTACCACCAACATCATGTATAGAGGCACATATGCACTATTATTAAAAACATGCATCCAGTATTATGAACACATAACCTTTTATGTCTGTATATATGCATTTTTAGGGAAGATACACTTTGGTCATGGGCCAGTACCTGTGTGCACAAGGGGAAGAGGCACCCTCATATGCTTATACAAACCCAAGAAAAATGAAGCACTTACTATTTTCAGTCAGAGTTGTATATGCAATGATACAATGCAAGGGTTCCCACCAGATGCTAATATGTCCTTGGACTTTGAAGTAATTTGAGAATTGAGAAATTAAATTATTTTGCAGATAACTTTACTACACATAGGAGAGGTCAGCCAACTGTGCAAGAAAACTGGGCCGATGAATTTAGTAACTATGGTTCAAAGAAAGATTAAAGGACTAATGGTTAACTGTAGCACCACTTACTATTTTGTCATAGAAATCTTTAGGAAGTTTAGAGAGAATTTCAACAGCTTCCAGAAGTTCATAAGCATCCACCTGTGGAACAGCCTCATCTCCATCATCTCCTCCTGCAGAAAGAACTATTAGTAGATATTGCCAAACATGTTTTCTGGGCAATTTAATCTGAATCTAGTCAGCAAAGTTACCTCCATCTGCATCCCCACCAGCTGCCTGTTGCTGCTCAAACTTTGCTTTCATTTCTTGCTGGGAGCGAAGGAATCTGGTCTGCTTGGGAGCAGATGATGGCAATCTGACCCATTCTTCTTCCAGTTCTTTTAACTGCAAGAATCAAAACAATTGTTAGATTCTAAACAAACATGAAATGCTATGCTACTGACATGGGCACATTGCTGTTCTCCCCTATTGCAAGTAATATTGTTCTTCAGGTCTTTAAAATGTAAGCGTGCTTAAAATCCTACTTGACCTACTATAAAAACAAGAAGCCATGGGTTCTTTTCATGGGTTGTTCATGGTTAACTAGTTTGTTATCTCGGCTAGGTTCAGACATGATAACCCATGTTTCAACAACAACCCAGGGTTCAACGACAATCCACTCTCAACCCTTAAGTGTGGGCTGTCATATTGTCTGAACCCAGCCATTTGGTGGAGTTTTTTAGTGTCCTCTGCATGTTAATGATTTTCATTGATCTTAATTTGGCAAAAAGTAGTCCACTGGATCCAGTGGTAACGGTGATGTGTTCATGATCTTCCAACCCTAGTAGGGTTGTGATCTGTGGGTTGTTCATGGTTAACAAACCATGGTTTGTTAGTGTGGCTGGGTTCAGACAACACGATAACCCACGTTTCAACAACACCCCACAGTTCAACAACCCACACTCAACCCATACTCAATAATCCTGGAGTGTAGGTTATCATGTTATCTGAACCCAGTCAATGGGAACAAATTCACAGCAGCTTCCTTTCACTTATGACATATTACCAAACATCATGCATAATATACTTATTTGATAAAATGGTCCATTTTGGAGCACGTCAAGCAGAACTTAATTGCCAACTTGAGCATATGAACTGCTACAGTTATATGTCACTTTATCAAGTCTGACAACTAACACTGCAAAAACAAGCTAGAAGTGATAAACCTATTATTTATTTTATTTTTTATTTTATTGATTTCATTTATATACCACCCAACAGCCGAAGCTCTCTGGGTGGTTTACAACAGTTCCAACTGCTGTGACTTCAACTGCATGTGTGAATTCATTCTCCAATTAAAAAAAAAAAGTAAAGACTTAATTTTCAAAAACGCATGCACCAAATGTTACTTCCCTGACATTTCCTAGTAGAAAGCATTCACTACAGAACCCTGTCCTCACTTCCTAGGATATTCTTTGCTTATTGGTTAACAGAGCTTTCATTTATGAATCACCTCTCTGCTAAAAAAAGTGCCCAATAAAAACACAAATACACCACTGAAGTTCAAAAGCATTGTGTGCTGTCTTGCTGCTTTTTGAGGCCTCTCCGCAATGAGCACAAGGTCTGGGAGTGATCCCCACCTTTCTAAGCTCGACTTTGGATGGAAGGGGGAAGGGGGTTCCTTTGTCACACTGAGCTTCTGAGGACAGCAAGACATCTTTGGTCCTGAAATGACCTCTAGTGTAAATGACCTCTAGCGCAATGCCAATAGCACACTTGCTGGCATGACAGGTTTCCCAAGAAAACCCATCATGCCAGCAAATGCTATTGGCATTGTGCTTGAGGTTGTTTATGCTAGTGTGGTGTAGTGGTTAGAATGTTGGACTGGGACTCGGAAGATCCGGGTTCTAGTCCCCGCTCGGCCATGAAACTCACTGGGTGACTTTGGGCCAGTCACTGACTCTCGGCCTAACCTACCTCACAGGGTTGTTGTGAGGATAAAATGGAGGAGGAGGAGGAGGATTATGTAAGCCGCCTTGGGTTCGTTTCAGGAAAAAAGGCGGGGTATAAATATAATAAATAAAATTTAAAAAAATAAAATGTAATTTACATCAGCGGTACTGTCGCTCTGGATACTGCCCATAGGAAAATATATCATGTTCTGTTGACTGACTTCTTGCTAACCTTACCTGAAGAGAGTTTATATTCTGTAATGGAGGCCTGAGAGCATCCCTTATCCATCGATAAATTTCAACAGCAAGAAGTTTGGCTTCATCTCGAACAGCCTTCTCTCGAGACTCAAAGAGTTTTGGCAACACTTTGATGATTGGCTTCAGTGAGATTATTTTTGAACCAAATTCACTGAAATGTAAGATGGATCAGTTATTGTTAATGATGATATTATCACAAGTTTACCAAGTTCATTAGCACTTTCTGGCAGATGTGTACTGGCCATGCTTTCAAACACTGACCTGGTTCGCATGTCACGCTAAGCCACGGTGGGTTGTTTATTGTGGGTGGTTGCAAGGTGGCTTAGGGTGACGTCCGAATTTAGAGCATTTTTTCTATCATGGGTTGTTTTTCGCAAACAAGCCACGTTGAGAACCCATGGCTTGTAGTATGGTTGTTTAAGATGGCTTGTTCTTAGGCTGGCTTGTAATAATAATAATAATAATAATAATAATAATAATAATAATAATAATAATTTTATTTCTTACCCGCCTCTCCGTCTAGATCGAGGCGGGGAACAACAAAAATATAAAATACACAATACATACTATTAAAACATCTTAAAACATATTAAAAACATCATAAAAAACATCATTAAAACATCGTAAAAACATCTTAAAGGCAACCTAAAATTCCGCCGGATAGGCCTGCCGGAAGAGATCAGTCTTTATGGCTTTTTTAAATTCCAAAAGACTGGTGAGCTGACGAATCTCCTCCGGCAGGCCATTCCATAATCTGGGAGCAGCAGAAGAAAAGGTCCTCTGGGTAGTACCCATCAGCCTAGTTTTGGCTGACTGAAGTAAATTCTTCCCAGAGGACCTGAGTGTGCAGGGTGGATTGTATGGGAGAAGGCGATCCCGTAGGTAGCCTGGACCCAAACCATGTAGGGCTTTAAAGGTAATAACCAACACTTTATACTTCGCCCGGAAACTGATTGGCAGCCAGTGGAGTGCTTTTAAAACTGGTGTGATGTGAGCACCCCTAGGTGTACCAGTAACCAGTCTGGCGGCCATATTTTGCACTAGTTGAAGTTTCCAGACTAGGTACAAAGGTAGCCCTATGTACAGCGCATTGCAGAAGTCGAGCCTCGAAGTTACCAGCGCGTGCACTACTGTCTTTAGGTCCTCCGGTTCTAGGAAGGGGCGCAGCTGGCGTATCAGCCGAAGCTGATAATAGGCACTCCTAGCTGTCGCATCTATCTGAGATGTCATTTGGAGCGACGGATCTAGAAGCACCCCCAAGCTGCGAACACAGTCTTTCAGGGGGAGTGTAACCCCATCCAGAACTGGTTGACATACCTCCAAACCCAGATTGTGGCCTTTGACAGCAAGCACCTCCGTCTTGTCTGGATTCAGTTTCAGTTTATTTTTCCTCATCCAGCCCATTACTCCTCCAGGCATTCATTCAGAGGAGACACACTGTCCTTAGCTGACGCTGTTGCCGAAGGCATAGAGAAATATATTTGGGTGTCATCAGCATACTGATAGCACCCCGCCCCATGCCCCCGGATGATCTCTCCCAGTGGTTTCATGTAGATATTAAATAGCATTGGGGAAAGAATAGCTCCTTGTGGCACGCCACATAGCAGCTCCTTTTTGGTGGAGCAGCTATCCCCAAGCATCACCATCTGGAACCTACCCGAGAGGTAGGACCGGAACCACTGAAGCACAGTGTCCCCGATTCCCAGTCCCCTCAGGCGTTCCAGAAGGATACCATGGTCGATGGTATCGAAAGCCGCTGAGAGGTCCAAAAGCACCAACAGGGACACACTCCCCCTGTCGGTACTCAGGCGTAGATCATCTGCTAAGGCGACCATAGCAGTCTCAACTCCGTATCCTGCTCTGAAGCCAGTTTGAAATGGGTCTAGAAAATCAGTGTCATCCAAAACTGCTTGGAGTTGGAAGGCACGTCCTGAATCCGGCAGGGCAATTTTATTGAGGATTGTCGGGAACGGCTAGAGAGCTGAACAGCAAGAGCAGTGAAAACCCCTGCTGCTCCTCATGATCTTGCTAGTACCAGCACCATTCTCCCTCATCCCTTCTCAGCGCCCTCTGCATCAGGATGGATTTTTTAGGTGTCCCCCCCAATCTTGAAGAAAGGACACCGGAGTGTCCTGAACACATTTGCAATTTTTAAAATCGTTTTTGGGTCCTGTGCATGCGCGCATGAGTAAACATCAGTTGCTAGGAATTTTGAGTACTTTAACCCAGTTTTACTGCTCTGCCTTGAAATCTGCACAATTTCCCCCTCTGTTTTACTGCTCTGCCTTGAAATTTGCACAATTTCCCCGTTTTACTGCTCTGCTTTGAAATGCTCTACTTTCCCAGATGTCTCTGGTGTGTCCATCTTCTGCTATGGCCCTTAGGCCTCTTTGACTGGCTATCATGCTTCACCATATGTTCCTGGCCTATTCCCTACCTGCCCACATTTGGGCAATTGGAAAAATTTTCATCCGCATCCCCTAGGGATGATTCAATCAGAACCAGATGCTTCTTAGCTCCTGTCGGCTTTCCCCCAGTGTTTAGTTTAAAAGCTGGCTCTGCCACCTTTTTTATGTTAAGGGCCAGCAGTCAGGTTCCATTTTGGTTCAACTGGAGCCTGTCCCTCTTGTACAGGCCCAGCTTCTCCCAAAATGTTTTCCAGTGCCTAACAAATCTGAACCCCTCCTCTCTGCACCACCTCTCATCCACGCATTGAGACTCCCCAGCTTCACCTGTCCTGCTGGCTCTGTGTGTGGAACAGGTAGCATTTCAGAGAAAGCCACCTTGATGGTCTTGGATTTCAACCTCCTACCTAGCAACCTAAATTTGGCTTTCAGGACCTCATGAGTACATTTCCGCATGTCACTGGTACCAACATGGACCATGACCACTGACTCCACCCCAGCACTATGTACAAATTTATCTAGATGGCATGTGATATTCGTAACCTTTGCACCAGGCAGGGTATTTGCCATGCATTCTATGCACCCATTACAAAAGCTGTCTGTGTATCTAATGATCAAATCTCCAACTATTACAAGCCCCCCGCCCCCTGGAGGCATATCCTCGGTATGAGAGGATATTTGTTCATCTTCTGAGGAATGGGTCCCTTCTAAGGGATCATTTCCCTCTTCCTCAGAATGACTTCCTCCTTCCACGAAACCCCCATTCTCTGTGACAGCAGAACAGCTATCACCCAGGGACTGGGACACCGCTGTTAGGTCCCTGAAGGTCTTGTCCACCAAGCTCTCTGCCTCTCGCAGCTTCTCCAGTTCAGCACCCTTGGCTTCATCAGGGAATAAGCATGTTTCCTGAGAGTCAGGAGCTCATTACACCAAACACACATCCATGACTTCTGTCCAGCTGGCAGATAGTCATACATGTTGCAATCAGTGCAATACACTGAATAGCCTCCACACCCCTGCTGGCTTTCTACCTTCATAACTGGTGGGGTTTTAAAAATTAATATTATTGTTATTGGGTTTGTTTAACTGGAAAACGGAAGATATTTACTAGGAGAAGGTGGGGAATTTCTTTATAGTTGTCTCTTTTGGATATTTTGATCCTGGCCAAAGGTTTTTACTTTACAGCTGCTTTGGTTGGTCTTTAGCAACTCTTTTCATAATGCAGCAACTTAAGACATCCAGTCACTGAATGACTCTGCTACTATCAAGAATGTTTAAGGGAAACAGTCTGTTAAATTGCATGAATCTCTCCTTGGCAGCAGTGTAACCTACAAGACTTCATTAGAGTAATAACTTCAGTGTATTTCTCTGTTCTACAAGTTATAACCATAATTTTATTGCACTTTCAAATACACAACAAAAGCAAATTCTGTTAGTCACCACCGGTATCCCTTTTTTCGCCCAGTTTGAATGACAGTTATTCAGATGGTCTTACCTTAGTGCTCTCCTCAGTGTCTCTATACATGCTACTATGATCTTGGGGTTCTTGTTGTCCAAGCCTTTAAGCAGCTCTTCTTGTACAATTTCCCCTTTCTCAATTTCAACAAACATAAGACATATGTCTATGCCTAGCTCCTTGGCTCTAGCTTTAGGCTGATTGAACACTTTATTTACAACTCCAGACACCACTTCTCCTGTTGTTCTTTAAAACAAAGAGGCAATAATACTCTTTTAGCTCACAGTAAAATTAACAGTTCTATTCTCTAGGGGAATTCGTTTTATTTTGGGGAGATATATCTATATATGAGAGAATGACCTCTCCTCCAAACATGTTACAGTAGTAGTTTCTATCCATGTTTGCTTCCAGTTAATGCTGGACTCCTACATACATTGATAAATGACTCAAAACATTTATTTAAGCATTTATTCTAAACACAATTAATTTTCATGCACATCTACAATGTATTTTAAGAGTTCTGAAGTTTCCATCAATGACTCATACCAATCCTAAGCAATATAAAACGATCACCGTGAAATATAGGATTCTCTTGCACTCAAGAGTCCATACCAAGGACTAGTTCACACACATGCATGTGCATCACCTGCTTTTTCCTCACTTGTCTAGTAGCTTAATGTATAAATTGGCTCCAATGAAAAGTCATGCATTTTGAGTTGATTTGGAAGTTCAATTTAAGAATACCCATTCATACATGCAAGTCATCTCTCAGGGTAATGGACAAACCTGCATGTGCTCTAAGGCAATCCACAAACCACTTGCTCTGGAGTAACAGCAAATGTGTTGCTTATTTAAAACCTCCAAACAGATTTTGTTCCCCTCTTAAACACAGGGTTTTATCCATGATTTTATCCATGATTTTTTCTACCCACCCACCCACCCCCATTTTACTGTAAAGTAAAAATTCAACAGGATACACTTACTAGAAAAGAATAAAAGTCTTAGGTCGGTTATGAAAAACAGGTAAACAAGTTGATCAAGTTTGTTACATTGCCCACTGGCAAGTTGTTTAATACAAATGAGCAGATCAAAGTGATTACTTAAGGAATCAGATTAGAAGAAAAACACCATCCATGCTTTACTGATTTGATTCCTTGGTTTTATTGTATTATTTTTAAGTTTTATGCATACTTTAGCCATTGCAATTTTACAAACGGTAGAGTGTAAATATTTTAATAATATTTACATCTGTCTGTAGGCAGGAGCAATACTGCAGTTATGACCAGAGTACAAAGAAATTATTTAACTTTGATCATGATCCAGCACACTGCAGCTGCAACACTACACAGAGGATTCCCATAAAGCCTTGTTCCTCCATCTACATGCACACAGTACTAGGTGATGTCTGTGTAAGTTTTCCATATCTCCATCCAGCATTCCCTCTACTCGGTGCAAGTTATATAGAACATAAGTGGGATGGAGGGGAAAAACAGGGCTCGATTAAACCTCTGGAAATCATCTGTGTGTAGATCATGCCATATATATCTTTGTCAATAATTTCTATTCAATTTCAGAAATAATGCAACTATCACAAGCACCTTTTCCAACAGCTAGTTATATGAGAGCTTAATTATGACGCAAACAGTTGTGTTTTAGGCTATCAATTACGCTTGAGTGACCTTATAATTTATACTGGCAGCAATTCTCACAAGGATGATCTATTTGCATAAGTTTTGAAAGGTAAGTGTGAATAGTATGAATTAAAAAAAAGACACACTGTGCTGCTCTAGAACGAACAATATGGTATCAAAGGATCAAACTGCCTGTAGCTTGATCTGATGCAAGCGTAAAGCAGTTTGAAGTGATTCTCTGACACAAGCTCAGAAGAGAAAACCTCCACTTATGCCATTTTCACTTACCGTATTTGGTATTTTACTCACTCTTTTGAGGGACAAATCTTATCTGGCTTGTTGCTCTCCTAACAAGCCAGAATAATAAGCCAGGGTTCATTCTTGGTTTAGGATTCTGGCTTGTTAAAATAACAAGTCAGGGATCCTGGTTTGGACGTAATGGTAAACAAACCACGGGTGGAAGCTTCCTCTCGCTGGCAGGAGCTGCCAAGCAGCGTGTAGCAGTAAGCTTGCTCATTCCGGGTAACCCAGAATTCTTTATAATTCTGCCTTACAATTGTCCAAACCTGCCCAATGTCTTAACTGAATGATCTGGATATTTTCCATAAACCCCGAGTGCAGGTTTCATTTTAAAGTTTTTAACCCATATTTATTACATTTCTATAGCTCAATAGCTGAAGCTCTCTGGGCGGTTCACAACAATTAAACCATAACATACAACAGTTAAAATCATCAAATACATATGGCCCTAGAGAAACTGTTCAGAGCACAGCAATAACATGAGTATTGGGCAACTTATCATTAAGAGAAGTAAACTCTTGCAATAGGGAGATACAAAGACAATAAGCAAAAAGAAGAGCTTACAAGAGCATTTCTCGAGTCTCAAGAAGAAAAGTCAAGAGTCAACTAGTTAATACTTGCTCTAGACCAGTGGTTCCCAACCTTGGGTCCCCAGATATTGCTGGACTACAACTCCCAACATACCCTGCCAGTATGGCTAATGACAAGGGATGCTGGGAGCTGTAGTCCAGCAACATCTGGGGACCCAAGGATTGGGAACCACTGGTCTAGACCATCTTCCCCCCCCCCCCACGAACAATACAAAAGCTGGTACAGCCCCTTCCTAGAAGAATTGTATTGAAGTACAACAGCAGGTGACTTACTTTCCTGCTACATGAGCATTTTCAACATAGGCAAGTGCTGCTTCTAATCCCTTCAGTTGAGCTACTGCATTAGAGTCTGTCACAAATTTCTTTACAAGTCCAAGATACTTGGACCATTCAGGGCTCTTCTCATCATCTATCTTCTGAAACAACTTCAAAGCTTCTTCATACCCATTTAACCTGGCCTTCCACAACTAGGAAGAGAATAAAAAGATACCAGTTAACATCTCTGCTTAACGGAACAAAAAGTTAACTTCTTAAGTGAGCGATTTTGGGATCCCCCTACCCTTTGTTAGAACAAGGAAATAAAAGTAGCCTGTGAGGACCAATCTCTAGTTTTTCCTATAGCTACTCATATAAGCATAAATTGAAGTCTTTGCTGCTATACAACTCTGAATTTTGCACTGTTAAGCATTTATTAGTTACATACCATAAGACAAAAAGCAAACAAGGTAGTTATTTCTCTGTAGCCTCAAGAATATATTTGAAGAGTAGTTCTCAAAATGGTCCTCAGTTGTGACTGGAGGTGCAGCCACATTACAGACATCCGTGTCATTGAGCAAATTCATGTCTCATTTGACACCCCAAGTAGAAGACCATCGACCATCAACTGTCTTAGGTAATTGACTGGAGCACACCCACAAGTCATTTTTAAGTTATCAATGAAAAAGTTTGGCAGCTATATAGTCAAATATATACTCAAACACATTCAAATATAAGATATCTGACAGGTCAAGCCATGCCGCCCCCCACGAATGACAAATCTTATCCAAAGGGAAGGCTTGCTTGCTTTATACAATAGATTATAAAACTTATAGAACAAAAATCAGTATAAATATAAGCTAGCCTCGTTTCTGCCATTACAAAATCATACATTTCTTTTTCAGCTTCTGCTCCAAAAATTGGGGAGGAAAAAATATATTAGAACCAAAATATTTTTTACAGAAGAAATAATGAATTCAGGAGCTGACTCAGAAAAACTGAATATTGCCAGAATGTGCAGCTTTGCCTATCTGTAAGTGTACTGATAATGTCAAAAGATAAAAAGCCTGACATGGGCTCCTGCCATAATGAAGGACTTTTTGTAGACTAATTTTGTAGGCCACATTTCCCAGCTCTATCCAAATTATCAAACCTCTGTTTAAATGCAAAGAGAGACCTGACGTGTGTCTGTTGTAGGAATGTAACAGACAAAGATATAGAACTGTGGAAAGACAAAGGAGAAAATCATACAGTGATATACTGTGCTCATACAAACACAGCTTCACATCTCTCCTTTTGTGGGATTCCCAGATTTTCCTCAGACTGCATGGTTGAATAGATCAGAGGAGTTCCCTTAGGACAAAGACACCCTTCCTCAGTTTTTATGCAATTCAACTGTTACTTGAATAAAAATCAAGAGTATACCGGTATATACAAAACCTTACCTAAAGAGTACATATACAAAAGTCATGTTAAAAAACAGGGGTCTACAAATCCAATCAAACACCATTTTAAAAAATGGGATTGCAGAGAGTGCGTGAGGCAGGGGAGCTCCAGGAAATTACAGGACAAATTAGCTTAATGCCTATTGTGGGTAAATTGGTGGAAAGATCATGCACACTCTAAGAGATAATGGCTTGAGTCTGAAACTTGATAAAGAGCAGAGTGCTGATGTGGCTGAGCAGTACCCTAAGGAACTTTAAAGGTCTGAGTTTGATGCATAAGCTTTACAATGTTGTAACAAATAGTGAAGAACACAGTGAATTTGATATCAGGCAGGTCTTTTACTTCAACAAAGCCAGGCACAGACTCTCAGTCTAACCTACCTCACAGGGTGGTTGTGAGGATAAAATGGAGAGGAGGAGGAGGATTATGTAAGCTGCCTTGGGTTTCTTGCAGGGAAAAGGTGGGGTATAAATATAATAAATGAATAAGACACTTGTAGTAGCAAAAGTGTCTCTTGAGTCCTTAAGAACTGTCACTAAGAAGTCTTTTGGAAACTTCAAAGTAAATATTAGTAATCCCTTATGTACAAAATATCGCTTTAATAAATAATAGTTCATCTTGTCTCAAGTGTTGGTGCCCATCTCATGCCTAAGCCTGTTATACCAGCTACTAGGAGATTTTAAAGTATTCTAACAGAATTGGTGGCAGCGGAAAAGGGTCAGCTTGTGGAACTCTGACTTATAGTGGCAGAGAGCTCCTTAGGCCCTGAAATATAAGCATTTGCTATAAGTAAGAACTCCCATCAGTGTGATTGCCCAGTGAAGGAGCAGTTCCCTCATAGGTGATGGCAGTGGTGGGGAGAGGAAACCCCCCATATCTTCCCTTAGATGTCTATATACTGCTGGCACCTCAGGTAGTATGGCTTGGGCCCACATAAGAGACCTGTGCTATAATATAGTTAGCAGCTGCCACCCTTATTTCTAAGGACTTTGCCTCACCCCCTTCCCTGGGTACTACCACCTTAGAAATAAGCGCAACCACCAGGGTATCCATTGCTGGCACTTGCAGCGATTCCATGACTTGTACAACATTTTATGAATTATGGGAAGTTTTGGGCTTCCCGGGATCCTTCCACTCGATTTGCAGTATTTTGGAGAATATACATGGGAATGGAACAATGGGAACTGAAGGGGCATTTTGAGGGAAAACCTGAGGTGCCTTGTAGTTCCACCTCAGCTGCATTAGTTTCCATTGACTCAGTCTGAGGGACCTTTATTTAGCTTCAGTGTTTTCATAGCCTTGTTCAGAATAATGGGGAAAGCTTCCAGAGCAAAGAGCCAGCACTGGAGCCAGGTCAGGAGTATTCCCTTCTGAAAAGGGGAACAGATTATGCCCCTGTGACACCCCTGCTCCTGGGAAGTCATAAATCAGCCACCAAGCACTGATAGGCACTGTTGAGCTGACAAGATACAATAATACCTTGGATTGCAAGTAACTTGGTTTGAGAGCGTTTTGCAAGACAAGCAAATGTTTAAATATTTATTTAATTTTTTTTTTACTTGATATACAAGCGACGTCTTGCAATACAAGTACTGTAGTACGGCTTAAATTAAAAATCTCTGTACAATTTTTTTGTGGCGGATTTCAGTTTTGATATAAGAGTGTTTTGGATTACAAGCACGTTTCTGGAACGAATTATGCTCTCAATCCAAGGCATGACTGTACTAACATCCCTAGTGGGTGAGCTCGTGGGGGCTGGAGTGGGCACTGGCATGGGGACCTCATGTGCCCCTGGGTTATCCACACTTGGAAAAGTGATGGCAGCCCATGAGCACCCCCCCCCCAAACCTGAAGATTCTGCTGCTAAGGGTCCTTCCTACACCACCACCCTTTTATCCCAGCACTTGCAAAGTGGGTTTTGCAAAGTGCTACAATGTTCATTTTTGGCAGGCACACTTGCTGGGAGACAAACGATGGCAAGACGAGACTTTACAGCTGCCTAGAAGAAATAATGGCTGGCTACTAAATCCAGCCAGCCACAATTTGCTAACCCCTGTCAAAATATTCACATCTTCAAATCAACTGAAACTGATTCCAGTTTGTTTGAATGCACAAATTACCCAGTTGCAAGAAACCAGTCAGCTTCTTCATAATAAAATCATGCTATCACATGCAGGTTCATTTTATTCTGTTTTAGTGTTAACAACCATCAGCCAATATACATTTTCAAAATCATATAATCGTATTATGAAATATGTGTGTATCATTACATTACACTTGTATTTGGCCGCTTCTCTACTCCTACTGCCTCAAGTGCAGACTGTCCTCTTGCAGCAGCATCTCAAAAATCCATTACATGAGTATAATTTAATCACAATTTTCCTGACTTTCAACCAATTTCCCAGACTTTTCCTGACCAATTCCCATTTCCTAGACTTTCCAGAAAGTGGCAACCCTGTAAAGTGTCAGAGACACGATCTCATGAACAAGGACAATTCCCAGCTGGAGGCACAGAAGACAGGTAGGGCTGAGTGGGAAAGATCATTTGTGGCATGAAGAGTTTTCTTTCACATGATGGCTTGGGGACAGTGAGCTCATAACTCTGACAATGCTTATAAGTCTCTGCCATATAGGCCTAGTCTGTTGTATACGAGGCAAGTGCTAATCATGCCAGTTTAAAAGGTTTAGGCATGAGGGTAAGAAAAGTGAAGCAAAGGATAAAAGGTATTTGGAGAAGAAAACTATCCAAAGAAGAAGTAGCATGAAGCTCTATAGCAAGAGAAGTTCCTTCCTGCTGTAGCCTTTTTTGGAGCCAGTGAGGTACTGGCTCTTCCCCCATGTGTGGGAAGCTGTATAGGGGAAAGGGACAGTGCTGCTAGTCTTCCACATCTTTCTAGATTGATACCAAAGGCATCTACATATATTCAAGACCGCCCCCAAACAACAAAGAACTTATGTTATTTTTCTGTTCTCAATAGGCCATTGGACACGCATAACAGCCATAATGTAATAACCAAAAGACAATGGGGTGGAGGACTTTCAAGTTTGTTAAAATCAACCTGAGGTAACCTGGGGTTTGACAACTTTCTTCTAAGTGGTGACTATAACAACTATGCCCTCTTTCAATGGAGGCAACAGCATGTAGCTAGACAAGGAAATGCCAGCTCCTAGGATAAGGTGATCTTACCTTGTGTTCACATTTCTGATCAATGGGCAATTTCATCCACTCACTATCATCCCCCATGATGCTTCAGCTTCTTGTAATTCTTCACAGGAATTCCTAGGAAAGAGAGGAAGAAAGTCAAACGAACTATTTGCTAGAACATGAAAAGTTGACAGAAGTGAAATTGTGGGTAATTAGAGGGTCTGACTGAAGCTGTAGCACAAAGAAAAATACCAACCATAAAGTGAGAGCATCTGACACTTTTGAACATGGCTTGGCATATTCCATATATTTGGACTCTGCCCATTTAGAGTCCAAATTCCATACCCAAGGTATGCAAACATGCATATATTCTGCTTGAAATAGTTGTCTTTTCATAGCCTTTTAAGTATTTTTGGTAAGGATAAGAAGAACAGAAGGAAAGGCAAGTACTGGGAGTATGACAGAAAGAAAGTCATGAATGGCTGTTGCACTGCACTGAAAAAGCATGCGAAAAGCAAGCAGTGTCATGCCAATCAGCTGTCACAATGTTGCAGAACCATGTATTGTGGATAGGGCTGAAGCTGGACTGAGGGGCATACAGATTTTCCTTTAGCACTTGGCCAATGCAAATACCCTCCCTTTTCTTAACTGCAGGTGCCAAGTATACATTGCTACTTATGAGAAGCACATGATTCAAGTGTTACTATCACCAATGCATATTACAGTTGCCACTCACATTCCAGGGACCAATAATCAAAATAGCTTTACGAAGATTCATCCAAAAGTATTTTCACAGCTGTCACTGCAGATTGGTAATTTATACTTATGTACAAAAAATACAATTTCATCCAAGTTGTAAATGAAACTCTGCATTTGCTTATGCAATGGCATCACATTATGTGAAATACATCAGCAAATTCCTGAACTGGCTCTCCTCCCTTCTCCAGAAAGGTGTTTCCCTCTGGTAGCTTTGACCAGAGTATCTTCAGTTTTCTGTCTGGACTAGGGGTGCAGCAGCGGAACCTTTTCAGCCTGAGGGCCAATTTGCAAAATGGGAAATATTGAAGGCCACATTTCATCTGTGGGCTGAGCCAAAGGCACTTTAAACCTACTCAGAAGTAAGCAGACATGTCTACTCAGAAGCAAGGACTGACTCACTCAGCAGCATTTTCAAATAACATCCCAAATATCAAGCCTCTGCATGTCTACTCATAAGTAAATGTCCCATGCTGGCAACATGTGCACTTCAATTCTTTGCAACAGGTCTCCTGTCAGCAAATTGCACCTGCTTAAAATCTTTGCAAAGGCTTGATTCTTGCAAGGTATTTAAAGGTTAATTGCCTTTAAAATACCCTCTTATCTCTGATCAGAGATAACAGCAAAAGAAGCTGGGAGGCTGGATGGGGAACCCCTTGGGGCCACATCTGGCCTGCAGGCTGGGGTTTCCCTGGCTTGGACAGAAACAAAACATTGCTGAGGAACACACTGGGGACAGATGACAATTTCCAAGAATCTTTAACCTAAACCTAAAAAAATAAAATAAAGGTAAGATTCTGCAACAAGCATCTAAACTGACAGGTAGGCATATCTTCCATTAGATAGCCAGATAACTGAGCCTTGAAAAAACCAAATTATAAAGATTGCTTTTGTTATTGCTTTATTACAATTTTCTAAATCAGGGTTAAACTAGATGTAGTTGCTTACAATGCAATTACTATCACATCAAGTTTTTAAAAAAAGTCCCATCCCAATTTTCATTGGGACTGCAGTGCACAGGAAGGGGAAGTTGAACCCTTCCTTACCTAGTTGTGATTCGGGCAAAAATAGTCTCCTCTATGCTGCTATTAGCTTTAGAAAAGGCTCCTACTGGCGCTAATGACAGGTTTTTTTCCTATGTCTAATGACTTGCACAGTGGGGGAAAGGGAGTTCATTGGGACTGAGGATGGGGACAGAAGGGTTCAACTACCCTTCCCTGCTTGCTGCAGTCACAATAAAAATCACCCCCACAGCTATATCTGACATAGTTGCTAATGGTATATGAACCATCATGTGCAGTTTTACCCTCAGAAACCATAGAAAAGAAACCATCTGAAGATTAGGGAGCACACAGAATTAATGGCTTTTAGAAGTGCTTACTACTTCCGTGTGCTAAAGAACAAGCTTTGAAGAACTAGAATTCAAATTACCAATATAAATTATCTCATACATTTTTTGTGGAGAAACGAGCCTTTGGGGGTACACACACACACCTCAGATGTGAACCGGCTGGGGTGGGGTGTGCATAGTTAGCGTGTAGAGAAAAGAGTTTTTAGGGTTCCTGCATGCATGCAGGAACAAACAAACAAACACACACACACACACACACACACACACACGCCTCCTCATGAGTAAACCAGGTGGGGGCTGGGAGGAAGCAAAAGGTGATGGAACATAAGATGGGGCCTGGCGCCCAGAGGTCTGGAGGAGCCAGGCTGAAAGCGTTCATATGCAGATGTAATTCAAATAGTTCAAGCCATGACTCAGGAGTTCCCTTCCCCCTGCCTGGCCAGTTCCCTCCCCCCTGCCTGGCCAGGTGAAGTTCAAATTGATTGGCTGAAGCAAGAAAGTTACAGAAAAGGGGAGGGGGATGAGCTATTTCCCCACGTGTAAGCCTTTGTTCTTGGTCAGTCTTGGTCTTAGTCTTTTGGGTGCCTGCCTGGCGGTTGGAGCCATGCCAGGCCAGCGAGGGGCCCGAGCCTTTAGGGGGGGGGCCCTCAAGAATCGACCCCAGGCAGCCTCTGGTAAAATTGGCTGGTTTGAAGGACTGGTGAAAGCAAGCCTTGTAAGAGTTTACCCATCTTGGACCTTCGGGTAGGTGTGGTAGTTCTCTATCGGGCGGCAAGGCTGTGCTGGATCTAACCCTTTGAAGAAGACACCCTCAGGTAACAGGTGTGTGCTTGAGAGATTTTAAGGAATCAGGTTTTCTTATTTTGCAGCTTTACTGTGTACTAAAGTGTCTCTCTATTTTGTGTGCTTCTCTTATTTGCCTAATCTTGTTGTAAGATGCTACCAGAAATAAACCTTGTCTTGGTTTCACCCCAAATGGGTTTTGTAGTGCTCTGTGAGTTCAGTATCTAAATCCAGGTTACAGAATTAAAGGCGAGTCCCTGAACAGAGATTCAAGTAGGGTTGCAGACAGCTGAGGCTGGCAATCTGGTACCTTGAGATCTCTGGGGGTCTTGGTTCCTTTGCCAGCAGGCAAGGGTGGGGTAGTGGCGGGTCAGCCAGCCCCCCCTTCTGGGCCACATGGTGGCAAGTGCTGGGTCTTCCTTTGCAGGGAGGAAAGGGTGGGAGTCTGGCGGGCCAGCCAGCCCCCCCTCTTCCTCCATATGGTGGCAAGTGCTGGGATTCGAAGCTGAACCATAGAGTGTGTGCACGTGGGCAAATGAAAGAAATTTGAGACACTTTTTAGTACATGGTAGAGGGTTTGTTATTTTTTAGAAATAACATGTGAGAATGAGCCTTAGAAAAACATTCAGATTGCTGGAAGGGGCTACCCTAGTCTGGGGAGCCTAGGAGCCCAGCAGAGAGCGTTGAAGGCAAGAAATCTCAACTGACTGGAGTGAGTAAGCAGAGAAAGCAAAACTCCAAAAAGTTCCAGAACAGCCTGTGTGCCCAGCAAGTGAGCAGAGGGCAGCAAGTGTGTGATCCAAGAGAACCAGGACTGGAGGGGCCCTTGGCAGAGGGCTAGAAGCAAGAAAAAAGTGTGCGTGTGCGTGTCCCAGAGGCTGGGAGCAGCGGTTGCCAGTGAGAAGCAAGGATCCTACCCATCCAGTGCAAAAAGCGGGTGAGCAGATGGCGGCTGTGTGATCCCAAACTTTGGGGGCTGGGAGAGCCCGGGAAGAGAAGAAGAAAATAGTGTGGGCGTGCGCACGTGTGTTCCAGGAGGAGGGAGAAGACCAGAAAAACCTCTCCTAAGAGAATGGTGAGCAAAACGTTGAGTTTTGGGACAGCGTTTGATGAGTAATTTTAGTTGTGCTGTGTGCCCCAGAAGAGTCAGACTTTGGGGGGGGGGAGGGCACAGTCCTGCCCTACATCTCTCCCACGGGAGAAGGACTCAAGATTTTGAACTTAAGACTGTCCATTTGCTCTGGGGGGGGGCATGGTGAATGGCTAGGCTGGGCAGCAGAAAGCAGAGAGGGGGCGGACATCAGGAACCCCCCCCCCAGAAAAAAGAGACTTTGTCCTGTGCTGCAAGAAGCGGGCAGAGAATCAGCAGAAGAAAAAGGAATCCCCCCCCCAAAAAAACATTTTCTGCTGCCACTTGGAAAACAGCGGACTCTGACTTGTTCCTCGGAGGGGGAGGGGGGACAGGTGATTCAAGTTGTCTTTGTATTGTTACTGGGCGGGCGATCCCAGTGTGGGCGGCGGAGAGAGAAGGGGATCTCCCTCCTAGCTGACAGAAGCCCAGACAGAAAGATTTTTTTCTTCAAGTGTCTCCCGAGAAGAAAAGAAGATTGGTGGTAATTGTGATAAAGCAAATGAAAACTGATGAGTTGTTCCTCGAAGGGAGGGGGGATGATCCGTGATCCAAATGTAATTGTGTTATCTAGATTGTTGCTAAGGGGCCCAAGGGCCAAGTGCTCCCAGTGTAAACAGCTGAACTATTGTGTGGTCTTGTGTCATGTTTCAATTTGAAAATGAAGATGATGAAAAATTTTGAATGTAAAAGGTCTCAAGAGGCCAGGGAACTTAGAGGCGGGAAAGCCCTCTAGTGGCCGAAAGCAAGATTGCCAGACTGTGTGTTCTCAGTTTCTTAGGAAACTGAGTAGAGCCTCCAAAGCTAAGCATTCAATGCTGAGAGAAAGTCATCCTGTGCAAGTTTGGGTGGTGGGCAAAAAGAGCCAAGCCCAAGAGGCTGGAAGATGGTCAAGCTGTGTGTTTTAGAAAATGCAAACCTTTGGGAAAAGGGGGGTGATGGGAAACCCATTCTACCCATTCAAGTCATTGGGTAGAAAGTGCCAAATGCAAACCTTTGGGAAAAGTGAGTGGTGTATTCATGTTGTTGGGTGGTGGGAAGCCATCCCATGGGCCTTTGGAGGGGGTGTGTGATGGTATTCACGTCGTTAGGTACAGGGTGGCAGAAGCAAGCCTGTAAAAGCAAACAAAGGCGAATTGAAGAGTCACATTTCAGTCCATAATCTGCCCCCTACAGGCTGTGGGAGAAACCGCAACCCTAAAAAAGTTTTTGTTTTGTTTTGTTTTTTAGACAAGAGTGCCAGACAGGCAACAAAGGGTTGAGGGTTCTCATTTGAATTGTAATTGATGTTTCTTGGGTATGCAAACCTGTAAACTTCTGATTGATAGTTATTGCTTCTGTTTTGCTGTTTTGCTGTTTGAAGAGCTTTAGCAAACCTGTAAACTTCTGATTGATAGTTATTGATTGTGTTTTGCTGTTTTGATGTGTAAAGAGATTTAATAATTAAGCTTTGAAATGTTTAAGACTATAGTTAATGTGTTTGATGTTTTGATGCTTGCTTTTTTGCTCTGTTCTGTTTTTTTTTTGTCTGTGTGTGAAAGAGAAGAGGTGCCTAGTGGTAGGAAGCTAGCGCAAGCTCGTTTCTCTTGTGTTTTTTGTTAGTATAGATGAAAGGAGAGGGTTAGCCCCTCTTTTCATCTTTTCCCAAAGGAAAGGGTGTGGAGAAACGAGCCTTTGGGGGTACACACACACACCTCAGGTGTGAACCAGCTGGGGTGGGGTGTGCATAGTTAGCGTGTAGAGAAAAGAGTTTTTAGGGTTCCTGCATGCATGCATGCATGCATGCAGGAACAAACAAACAAACACACACACACACACACGCCTCCTCATGAGTAAACCAGGTGGGGGCTGGGAGGAAGCAAAAGGTGATGGAACATAAGATGGGGCCTGGCGCCCAGAGGTCTGGAGGAGCCAGGCTGAAAGCGTTCATATGCAGATGTAATTCAAATAGTTCAAGCCATGACTCAGGAGTTCCCTTCCCCCTGCCTGGCCAGTTCCTTCCCCCCTGCCTGGCCAGGTGAAGTTCAAATTGATTGGCTGAAGCAAGAAAGTTACAGAAAAGGGGAGGGGGATGAGCTATTTCCCCACGTGTAAGCCTTTGTTCTTGGTCAGTCTTGGTCTTAGTCTTTTGGGTGCCTGCCTGGCGGTTGGAGCCATGCCAGGCCAGCGAGGGGCCCGAGCCTTTAGGGGGGGGGCCCCTCAAGAATCGACCCCAGGCAGCCTCTGGTAAAATTGGCTGGTTTGAAGGACTGGTGAAAGCAAGCCTTGTAAGAGTTTACCCATCTTGGACCTTCGGGTAGGTGTGGTAATTCTCTATTGGGCGGCAAGG
Organism: Shinisaurus crocodilurus; assembly: GCA_021292165.1. Classification (NCBI taxonomy): domain Eukaryota; kingdom Metazoa; phylum Chordata; class Lepidosauria; order Squamata; family Shinisauridae; genus Shinisaurus; species Shinisaurus crocodilurus. The sequence goes on from CM037876.1 coordinate 242,291,649, forward strand.
CTGTGCTGGATCTAACCCTTTGAAGAAGACACCATCAGGTAACAGGTCTGTGCTTGAGAGATTTTAAGGAATCAGGTTTTCTTATTTTGCAGCTTTACTGTGTACTAAAGAGTCTCTATTTATTTTGTGTGCTTCTCTTATTTGCCTAATCTTGTTGTAAGATGCTACCAGAAATAAACCTTGTCTTGGTTTCACCCCAAATGGGTTTTGTAGTGCTCTGTGAGTTCAGTATCTAAATCCAGGTTACAGAATTGAAGGCGAGTCCCTGAACAGAGATTCAAGTAGGATTGCAGACAGCTGAGGCTGGCAATCTGGTACCTTGAGATCTCTGGGGGTCTTGGTTCCTTTGGAGTAGGAAAGGGTGGGGGTGTGGCGGGCCAGTCAGCCCCCCTTCCTCCACCAAATGTTTTAAAGATATTCTTAAACACACCTAACTCATGGTATTTCTAAAGAACAAATTCAATTTTTGTTGCCTAGTACATCCAGAACCATTTTAAAGCTACTTAGGGAACAACAATTTGTTGTTGGGTTAACTCGGAGTTAATTAAGTACTAAACATCCCAGAGTGTCCGGATTTGGATAACACACTAACAACCTATGAATGAGGTGATCATAGGTTCTTAACAGAAAGAGGAAGCAGCAAGCACATCGGAGGCAGTGTGCTTGATAGCGCCTACTCATCCTCGACAACCCATGGTTTAAATAACCCATGGGCTGTCATGACATGTGAGCTGGGTCTAAGTCTATGGTGCCTTAGAGAAGATTAAAAATCTTTTTAGGCAAGAGTGTTTATGGTTACTGAGGGAGAAAACACAATAAAATATAACATTTCAACAATGCTCAGGGGTTACTTCAGGTGCTCTTGGGCTGAGGCCTGGCAGTAAAACAAGATCTGTCCTGCGTTTTGGCAAAACCTGTCTCAAATAAGAAACGGGGGCACAGGGGAAGAGTAGGAGAAAGGACACATGGACAAGATGCCTGCCAAGCCTTGAACAGTTTTATTATAAAGAGGTGCCAGTTTGGACAAAAATAGTTTGTTTTTCTTTCTTTCTGACCAATCTGTGAAGGGTAGCCAGCAATAAAAAGCTTCTATTCAGCAGTGGCTTGGGTTTTTCTACATGTTCCTTTGAAGTTACATATATGTTTACACACACACACACACACAGAGGGAGGGAGAAAACTCGAGTATTTTCTTCCGCTGGGTTTGCTTTTCTCTTTCTCACTCTTTTTAAGTATTATTATCCCACAACAGCTTTATTTTAAAGCCTGTATTTTCTGAAGCCTAAGATTAGATAAATTTTTAAAATAGTTTAAGTTCACAAATGTATCGGTGAGCAGACTATGGGGGGAGGGTTGCCTAGTAACTTCTATGAATTTGTTTGCAAAGATGCTGTACTTACCCCACCTCAAAACCTCATGGATGTGCAAGTACTCTGAACCAGACCATTTACTTACAGACCAAACCCCTAGAATATAGGAACAACAAGATAGTGAGATCAGCTGAATCGGAACAGATCTCGGTGATCATACTGGCATTTTTTTCCTACTCCTGCCCATAAGGAAAAGATAACTCCAAGGTTGTTTCCGCTACAGGAAAGCCTCTCATCACCCCACCATCTTGTCCCAATAGGCTTAAGAAGAAAAAGTATTCCTTTATCTTTCAAAAAGAAGAACAGGCTTAACAAGAAGGCCTCATACATCTGTTACTAATATAATCCTATGGCCAGTGTATAAGGATAGGACAAGCTGGAAAAGTAGTTGTCAGCTACTTAAACAAAATTACCTAATGCATCTACTGAAGCCACTTTAGGTTGACCTTGCCTTACCCAATATTATGTATGACTATAACCTCAGCACTAGATTATTTCAACAGCAGCAGCTCCTAGATCTTCAATGCCTCCTACACATTCTCCATCACTCATGAAATAATGAATAAAACAACTCAGGGTTATCCAGAACAGCTTCAATAAATCATTTATACTCTTTTCTAAATGCCAACTGAAGAGCTGGAATGTATCTGAACTAAAGGCTACCTAGTTCAACTATCCTAAAATGAGATTCACTCCTCTTGTAGTATGCCACCAGCAAGAAGCAAACACACTGGTAGGATGCAGGGATGGGGACTCGGACTCGAGGACTCGACTCGTGAGTCGGACTGAGTCCCCCCTCTGACTCGACTCGAGTCCCAATATTTTTAATGGGACTCGAGACTCGACTCGGGACTCGAGACCAAGGACTCTTCAACATCCCTGGGCTGTGCCAGAAGGAGTGGAGAGGAGCGTGATTGCTGGCGAAGAGCACATGGAAGCGAGGTGTGCCGCTGCTCGGCCACTATGGACGGCTACCGGGAGTGCAGCCCCAACAGTGTGTCAAGATTTATTTTGATTGATGTGTTGCGTACTTGGGAGAGGCAGAGGAAGGACCTGAGATTACTCTGTGTGGCTGCTCTGAGTGTGAAGTAGCCTTATTTTGTTGGGAAAAAACCCCATTGATTTTAATAGGGACTCGTGGAGTCAGCTTTGGGAGTGACTCATGACTCGTGACTCGTGAGTCACCATTTTGGACCAAGGACTCGGACTCGAGACTCGGGTCCAAAGACTCGTGACTCGAGACCAAGGACTCTTCAACATCCCTGGTAGGATGACAAGTAAAACCAAGAACGTTTGAGAAAGCACACCATACTACAGTGTACTAAAGAAGCCAAAAAGATAGCAGAACTGTCAGCAAAACCTGGGAAGAGGGAGAGAAAAGTTCCTGAGATTAGAATTCAAATTATGTGAACAAGCAGTTCTGGGAGGGAAAAATATATTTAAAATTAAAAAAAAAAACAATTAAAAAATTACAATATCACAACTAAAAGCAGAGTTAAAAACTTAGAGGTGGCAAAGTATGATAAAATATATACTAGATAGAAGAACCAGAGACATCATAAGAATTAACCATAATTAAAAATCCCATAGCAGAATAAAAAACACAACCTAAAAGGGGTTTGCCATAAAGAGGGGAAGGAGGATTTTTCTCAGGAGGGATTGGAAAGCCTATGCACAACTTTAAGAAGGCCCTCTCTGTGGTCCAAACCAATATACTGCAAGGGACAATAAAACACAGGAGGGCCCATACTGATGTTAATGACTGAGTAGGGTCATATGGGAGGTGGTCCTTCCGAAATCCTGGCATCTACTCTAATGACAGCAATTACTCTATAAAAGAGACAAAAAAGAAAAAGCCAGTTTTTATAACATTTCATATACGTACTATTTTTATAGAATAGCCTATGAGTTCTCTCAGTTGGGAATGAGTATTCCTTTACATCTATAAATCACATTCTCCAAATGATTTTATGGTTGTATATGTATCAATTTTTAAGAATTACAGGCATCCCAATTGCTGGTTTTACTACAGAGTCTATTCCCACTATCAATTACTACAGAAGGAATTGCAACATAATGTCCTTGATATTCAGTGCCTAAATAACAAATAACCCTCATAAAGCACAATGTGAACTATATTAAAATTTATTTTATAACCCCATCCAATTCCAATACCTCCCACCTCCCTTTTCATTCCTATCCCCTTCTATTGGTGTACTTTATTAAAAAAACAAAAACAAAAAATGTACCGTATTTTTCCATTTATAAGACGCCCCCATGTATAAGACGCCCCCCACTGGGCAGTTTTGCAACTGCACGGTTCTCTCCTTGGCTTACTTCCGTGTATAAGATGACCCTCAATTTTTAGTCTAGCGATTTTAGGAAAAAGTATAGTCTTATACATGGAAAAATACTGTATTCGTTTAAAAACATCTTATTAGCAGGAGACCATAGGCATTGAAATGCACTAAACCAGAAGAGTCCCTCAGTGTTAGCTGTCAGAAGTTCAAGAATGCTGCTATATTAAATATCTATCTATCTATCTATCTATTCAGTCACACAAATGTGGAACAGTTTGCTTCAGTAGTTTTTCATTTACAAAAACCATTTTTAAACTCCAACCTACTAATTAGGCATGTTATGCTGGGCAATCCTCCTTACAGGCAGTAAGAAGAACCAAGACAGAAAATGCCTACAAGTCCCTAGGAGTTTTATTTTTTAAAAAACCCAACAACCTCACAATACAAGGGGAGTAAGAATGCCTGGAACTTGTGAGAATCCAAAGCTTGATGAACCAGCCACTGAAGTGCCTTACAAAACAGGATAGGCTGTTAATCTTAAAAATATATGCTCATATCTTATTTACAATACTCTGCTCATTAATTCAAGTTTCAAAATAGAAGTGAGCCAGTTCTCTCACATGCCAGGCTGAAAGCCTATACCTCCAGATTAATGCTTTGGTATGAAGAACTGCAGTAGCTACAATACAGAAGTTGAAAGGTTTTTATTTTGTGGTCCATTAGTATCAAACAGCAGTATTAAAAGTATTTTCCCTGTCAGCTTAATTCTGCACCCCTCCCTGACCTGCCCCAGGGAATACGCCAGTTACCTTTATGGGGGAGGAAACTTGGGGCACCTTTAGCATGAGGGGGAAGGAGGGCTTGCCTTTCTCCGGGAGGCTTCACCGCCTTCTGTCTCCCACCCACCCACCAACCTACCATCCCGCTGGCCACCTCAGACACATCTGCCTGCCCTCACAACAGACACCTCCTGTCTCTCCAAGCCCAGGAAGGCTGAGCAAGCTGTGCCCTCTCACTCCCACTCGGGTTGGGGAAGGTGCCAGGTTCTTCTCCCTCCCCCATCTCCATCCATTTCCTTGTACTCACCTGAGAAGCGGCTTATTTTGCAGTTGGAGTAGCATCAAGACCACGGCAACCGCTGTCCTGCATCACTTCCACCCTGGCAGTATTTATCTCAGGCTGGGCTGATCATGTGTGGTATAGGCAACAGCTACTGCGCTGAGCCTCAACACCCTCTTTTTTCAATACTTGTAGCAGAAGTACACACATATATGACTATCACAGCATGAAGCAGGTATTTTATGAACCAGTTACTTGTACAGCACAAAGAGTGTACACTGCACTTTACAGAGCTTCATAACAAAGAACAGACGGGTCCCTCCCCCAATCTAAAATAGACAATAGCTTGATCCAGATGTCATGAAATGCAACACCGAAATCATTATTTGGAAGCAATGCCTTTTTAATACTATCCATAATTCACCTGATTTGAACACCACTACAAACTATGGAAGGGAGAAGAAGATCTAAGAGTGAGAGGAGAGCACATGAGTCCAGAGCACACAAGTTTTGTGGGATATGAATTAAGCCAACAGGGGAAAGCAACAGAGGGAGGAGTGGGAAAGACAAGGGTAGGAAGGGATGAACGTGTATAATTGCAGCTACAGTCTGCTGGTCTATGACCATAGTAAACTAGTTACACTGCAGCTACACATACTCAGCTGATGGCTACTTCTGAATCAGTATTTGGACCACTGCCACTGTTGTCATTACTTCCCAAGTTACTACTGTTCTGCTGCAACCAAGGGAAAACTACGCTCAAGATTTCATTTAGAAGCAAATCCTTAGATAAATATTTAATCCAGCTTTCCATGCCAATCCTGCAGCTACCAGCACTATCAAATGAAGAAGCTGCTAAGATTAACTCCATTCAGCTTTCATTTCTTTCTCTCTCTCTAAAAAGTACACATCTATGCACACATCTCATTTTATACTTACCGTAACAATCACTCTGTGAAGTCTGTCAGGCAAAAAACTAGTAATTTGTTTTGGGCCACCCAGCAAGTGTGCTATGCAGAGTTGAAGTTAGGGTCTGCTAAACTTCCTCAATCCAGTGTATCCTGTTTCTCAGTGCTATAAACCTCTACCCCACTCATAGCAAGCTTCAGTGCAAAGTTTCAATTGTCAATCTACACTATAGCACAGCCACTGCTATAGTGGCTATAATCTCAAATACTTTTGAGAAAATTTGCTTTGAGTATACAAATGATAAAGGCGTTCTAAGTCTAGAACTGCATAACAATGACCATTTGTGTTAAATTGCAGTGTGATCCAAAGTGTATTTACTTGGAAGTATCTTGCCGCAATCCTATGCATACTTAGGAGTAAGCCCTACTGAATTCAGCAGGATTTGTTTCTGAGTAAACAGGTTTATGATTGGGATGGGAGATGTCATTCACAGTAGTCATGATCCAGCACCTTTGTGTCTTCTTGATTTCAATGGAAAAAATATTACAAACTCATCTTTCTTCTTCTGAATATCAACAGAACTTAAAAGTGCTTACATTTGGCAAATCTTTTACAGTAGCACCTGCAGTTTCACAGTATTTAACAGTATGTCAATTTATCAATATTTTCTGAGAAGATGCAAATAATGTGAGCACCCCAACAGTGCAGTCTTATGCTTACTCAGAAGCAAATCCCACTGTGCCCAATGGGGCTTACTCCCAGGTAGCTCTGCATAGGATTGGGGCATGATGCAGTGGGATTTGCTTCTGAGTAAACATTTATAGGATTGTGCTGAAAAAATAGGTAGTGTTCACTTATTACAAACCTTCTAAAAGATTGTTCAGAATGGTGCATCCAAAAACCTAGTGTAATCCAAGAACGTTTGATCTATCAAGCCAATGGTCCAGTTCACAGGAGCAAAATAAGTCAGACTCAATTTGAATAATCACTGCCAGGATGCAGCTTGTTGTGTCTTCCCAACCCAGGAGGCATGGCTTATTGGAGGGAGAAACAAACCTCCAATAACTCTACAACAGCCCGTGGGTTATATAATGCTTTAACTTTACTTTGATTTATAATATGGTACAACTCCAGGGAAGAAGTTCCTTGAGAGCCAGCATGGTGTAGTGGTTAGTGTTGGACTGGGGCACGGGAGATCCGGGTTCTAGTCCCCACTCGGCCAAGAAAGCTCACTGGGTGACTTTGGGCCAGTCACTGACTCTCAGCCTAACCTACCTCACAGGGTTGTTGTGAGGATAAAATGGAGAGGAGGAGGATTCTGTAAGCCACCTTGAGTTCCTTGCAGGAAATAAGGCAGGATATAAATATAATAAATAAATTATGAAGAGAAGCATAAAGAACGAACTTTCCCACCACTTTCAGAAGCAAGCCAAAAGAACGAACTTTCCCACCACTTTCAGAAGCAAGCCAATCTGTTTAACACAACATGAATGCAAGTAAGAGCAACATTAGTCTGAAACAGCTCTACTTGCCTCCACTGATTTAAGCAGCAGTCAGAAAAAGAAAACACTACCCCAGAATATTGAGTGGATGAAGAAGTAGTCACAACTCCCGCACCTTTAAAGCTGTGCTGCATGACAAGCTACACCTGCTGAAATTCACTTATACACAACTACTGAAGATGCAGGACTCCAGGAGCCCTCGTTTTTTACTCTGGTCATTCTATATGCCACCCTGCTTATTGAATGTCCCCACCACTTATTTTTAATCACATCTTCTCAACAAACAAAAGCTGTTTAACATTACATCTGCATTCAGGAACAGCCAGACTTTCAGGCTTAGTTTAGCCAACCAGTACAATATGAAGGCCTTAAAACCCAAGACTTTAGACGAGTTCCACAGTGCAATAGAAATCTGCTTTCCATCAGTATCCCTGTTTAGCTTCCAAAATGTATTAAATCCATGGATATTGATGGCACTGTTTAAATTTTTAAAATAGAAAAAAATACTATGAGGCTTTAAAAGGAATCTGGAATCCTGAAACAAGGCCAGTATTATTGTCAACATTCACAGAGTATAGCAGCACGAAAGAAAACCTCAGGTCAGATGCTCAAATGCTGTATGTGGGGAACTGCTGGCTTCTTTAACTAAAAAATAAAATAAAATTCTGAGCCCTTGCATCTTCCAGCCAATATAGGAAAATCTCAGGAAGCACTCTGAGATGTATTAAAGCAAATGACAAGAACACCCACTGGAAACAATCTGAAGATTCATAGTCATTCTAGTCCCAGGGGCCATCATTCCTGCCTCTCACAGGATCTGTCACTGCTATTCTCCCATCATATCTCCCTGTCAATGTGGTTAACATGGTTTCTTTACTTGAGAGACTTCTAAGCCAACTTTCAACATATATTTTTTCCAGAGTGCCATACAGAATATAGTAAAATCATATTAAAATAAACACTAAAATCAACATTTAAAATAATAAAACAGAAAGAAAAGTATAGTCCATTTCATTTCTATTCCTGTGACCTATTCCATTCCCTTACAAACTCCACTCCTTGTATTATTTGTAGCTCTTTTGTAGCTTGCATTGATTTCAAGTGAGCCCAGTCATGTCAACTGGCATTCGCAGCTCCCATTATTTCCTACAGACCTTCAGAGAACTCCCATTGTTCTCAATGGGCATTCATTCCTATCATTCGTTTTAGTACACGCACTACGAACCCCTTTCTCCCAAATCACATTGCTCACGGCTACCTACGCACACCGTCCTGGACAGCGCTACCATCATCGCCTTCTCCTGCAACAGGACTGGCAGGAGGATACCGAGCTCTCAATACGCCGTTTCCCGCCCTACTCCCAGCGGAGCGACATTCCCGCAGTTATTGCATTTCGGAGTCTGTCGACATCGACAACCCCAGCAGAACTGAACGGCTGGCGATGACAGCTAGGCAGGCCAGGAGCCGCTCCCCAGCACCACTTGGCCAGTCGACATGGAAGCTAGATGCAACGGAGCAGCAGGCCGCTCCCCCGGCATTGTTTATACCGATTACCCACCCCAGCCGGCCTTCACTCTAGGGCTTAAGGCCTCGCGGTGACACCGCAGCCTCACCCTCCTCGTCCCATAGCGGACGCCAGACAACGTCGCTTTACCCAGGCTGGGCTAGGCCGGACTCTTCCTTACCCAGAAACGGCGGCTCGGCTGAGCGGCAGGAGCGGGCGGTAGCTGCATCTCCGACCGGCAGGGAAGGAGGCACCTCCTTCAAGGGCGGGGCGTAGCGCGTTGCAGCCGGCGACACCAACCTCCGCCTCCCACCGCACCTGAGAAGGGCCTTCCCCGGGCCATGTGACAAACAAAGACAGGGATCCCTGCCCTGGACAGAACATGCGCGCGCTCCACCTCTCCCTCAATCGGGCGAACAGTAGGGGGCTTATTCGGAGCCCTCCCACGCTTTGGGGGAGGCAAGGCAGGGGAAGGGCTGTCTTTCAGGAAGCTTCCTCCCCCCACCCCAGGAGTGGTCTACTAGCTCTCGTGCCTGATTTTCTGATCGCTTGCTCCGGCAGTACCCCATTTGCAAAGGGGCTTTTCGACCCGCAGGCAGAACAAGAGGCCTGGGCAAGAGTCATTCGCCCACGGGCTGCTAAGACATTTCTAAACGACAATAGGGAGAGTGCGCCTATAGCCTAGCTCCTGAAGATGTAAGACTTTCACAGCTGATTCAAGTGTCACAGCCAGTCTCATTGCCCTGCGAGGTGAAGAGCCAGACGGTATGTACAGTGGATGCCATTTTGCCTATGTGTAGAATAAAAACAGTGGGAGCAGGTGTGCCAAAACAGAATTGACAAAGGACGCTGCCTTATACTGAGATAGGCCATTGGTCCATCTAGCTCAGTGTTGTCCACAGTGACTGGCAGCTGCTCTCCAGGGTTTCTTTCCCCGCCCTACTTAGAGATGCCATGGCTTGAACCTGGAACCTTCTGTATACAAAGCATGTACTCTAGTAGCAAGGTTTGGCCCTTCCCAGAAAGACTATGGAGATAAGAACTACTGCCTCCACCTATTTCCACTAAATGTTTTGGTAAGATATTGCACCACTGCCCTGCTAAGCCAGGACTCTTACAACGTAGCATCAGTTGCACCCACCGACCTGGTCTCTGCAGTCTTAGCCTTCCACAGTTACACCTCCCTCATAGTAACTATGACTTCTGAGTTACCAAGCAGCTGAAAGTGCAACACTTTACAGTTCCATTCAAGAGATTCCTCTAACTGAACTGAAACCTTATTTAGTTATTTATTAATTACACTTCTACACCACCCAATAGCCAAAGCTCTCTTGCAGCACTACAGTATGACATGTGAACTAGACAAGATTTATTTAATAAACAAAGCTTGATTTTCCTTTTAGAAGCCCCTAGCCTCACAGAGCAAGAGGAGGATGGCAGCGATTTTGTCTGTTTAAAATACAAAAAGCAGCTAGACAGGCCTCTGAGCCCATGTAGCTGACTTACCTTTTGGTGGGTAGGGAGGTGACTGGAGAGGCCATAGGATTCTGATTATCCCCGCTTCTCCTCTCCCCACCCATCAGCATTCTCCCTTTTCTCCCTCTCAGTCTTCTCTTACGAGGTCACAGTGACCTCGTAAGAGAAGCTTTCCACAGCAGCTGGGAGGGGGTGGGGTAGGGAAGATCCACAACTGGATCTCCTCCATGCTCATATCTTTATGGGCATGGAGAAAGATTTGCATCACTCTAGGGCACCCCAGGTGTTGTCTAGGGGACACTGCTCTCCAAGAAACTTAGGTTGCAATCCTGTACCTGCTTACCTGGGAGTAAACCATATTGAGTTCAGTGCAGCTTGATTCTGAGTAGATATGTATAGGTTTGCACTGCTAATGAAGGATGCTAAATGTACTGTAATGGGAGGGGGAGTGTCTACATCAATGAGTATTTCTATCACTATTAAACCATGATTAACATGTTAAGAGCAAACAATCCAACATTCAAAGCCAGTGTTCTTCTTAAACAGAAAGCAGAAATACAGTTCATTTGACTTTGTGAGTGGGAAAACTCAGAGCAAACAAGATTAAAGTGATGAAGCCTACCCTTGCCACGTTGTAAACAGAATAACTGTATAGTGACCTAATTTTAGTTTGATGCGGAAGAATATTCCAGTACATATTCACTAAGTTTTTGATTCATACAGTATCAAAGCTTCTTCATTGTATTTTCAACCTGTCATTAAAGTACAACCACATTCAAATGAAACATTTTCAGACAGTAATTGGTAGCCTACTCATAAGCTCTAGAAGTCTAACATAGTACCTAAAACTAAAGATTAAAGTGAATGCCTCCAGTCCAGAACCACAGAGCTACTCCTGATCTTAGTTATTCCTAAATGATGGGTAAGGAACCCACCAGTAGATTGCAGGAATCTTTTAGAATTACCACCAAGCTGCAAAGAAGCTGCTGTTAGAAATAATGCAGCTCATGAGTCTACAATAGCAATACACAGTTAAAATATCAAAGTAAGACATTTTGAAGTTGTTGCATGTTCTAGAGTGTGTTAAGGAACAAGTGTGTTCTGGTATAATAACTACTATGTTCTATGGACTTTCCAAGTTCTGGAATAAATGGCACTTAGCAACCATAATGAAAACAGCTTTAAGAACAAGGAAGGTCCCAAGGGAAAGGGCCTGATCAGATATAGCATTTTAATAGCTTATCCTCAACACAGCAGCTACCTATATTTAAAAACGCTTCTCACTCTACAGAAGGAGTCCTGCCTTTCCTGGTCAAGGGAGAAATCAAAAGTGAACAACAGTATATTGGAGGAACATTTTCAGATATCTCATACTCCCAATACTTTGATTGAAGGAGCTCTAGCTCTCCCTTGTATTAAGCAACCTTCCCCCCCCCCCCTGGGGTCAGTTACCCAGAGGCATATGGTGAGAAGGAGGATGGTGGACTAGATGGACTTTTGTGTCTGATCCAGCAGTGCTTTTCATACGGAGTGCAACCTAGGTGTCTGCTAATACTAATACAGATACATTGCTGTTGTTTACAGTATTTGTATACCGCTCCATATCTAGATTCTGGAGCAGTGAGCAATAAAAAGGTAAAACCAGATAAAAGGGGGGGGGGAACAATACATTGAAAACAAAGTAACATTACAATGGTGGTTGAAGAGCAGAGAAGGCTTCCTGGAACAAGGAGGTCTTCAGCAGGTGCCAAAAGCGGCACTATGTCAGAGCCTGCCTGACCTCCAAAGGCAGGGAGTTCCACAGAAATGGAGCCGCCACATTGAAGGCTCTTCTCCTGGTGGACTCCAATCAGGTCAAAGGTCCATGAGGAACCACCAGGAGCATGCCATCTGATGACCTCTGTGACCGGGCAGGTTAGTATGGGAGGAGGCGCTCTCTCAGGTAACCTGGTCCCAGGTTGTTTCAGACTTTGTACACAAGTACCAGAACCTTAAACCTGGCCCAGTAGCGAATAGGTAGCCAGTGCAGTTCCTTCAGCAAAGGAGTTGCATGCTGAAAAGGGTCAGCTCCCAACAACAGCTGAGCTGCTGCATTCTGCACTAGCTCCAGCTTCCGGAGCAGACTTAAGGGCAGCCCCACATAGAGCGCATTGCAGTAATCATCTTGAGGGTACCAGCACCTGTATTACTGTGACCAAGCCATCCTTGTCCAGGAGAGGCCATAACTGGTGAACCAATCGAAGATGGTAAAAGACACTCCGAGCCACTGCAGTCACTTGGGACTCCAGCGACAATGATGGATCTGGAGTACCCCCAGACTACGAACCTGATCTTTCAAAGGGAGTGCAATCCCATCCGGAACAGGCAATGAGCCTAACTCCCGGACTTGGGAACCACTCACCCACAGGGCTTCTCTCTTGCCAGGATTCAGCCTCAGTTTATTGGTCCTCATCCAGCCCATATCTGAGTTCAAGAGAATGACTGCCAGTCCATATCACCAATGTCTGGGATTTTTTTTTTACCCCCAGGAGTCTTGTCTTGTATAGACACCACCATTCTAAGAGAAGAAACTCATAGCAAAGCTATTGGATTAAAGGCCCACTGGAGTGTGAATAACTCAAAGAAAAGCTCCTGTTTCTACTGCACTGGACAGCTCCAGGTGTTTGGAGGCCCTTGGCAACTTGTTGTCCAGTAGACTCCTGCCCTTCCTCTTATTAGGTTTGCCACTTCCTTCTCCCCCCTGTTCAAAGGATAGGCAGTGGAAGCTGTTGCTTGCTGCTGCCACCAAACACCCACCTGAGCAGGCAGGCAGTGACAACTGCTGTTAGCAGCAGTCACGGGGGTGGGGGTGGCGGCAAATGAGCAAGCAATGTGAGGAAGTGGTAGCAGGTACTACCCTTACCTGCCATTGCTGCTCACTCACTACTCCACCAAGCAGCAATGGTGACCAAGAACATCAGCTGCTACTGCTTGATCATCTCTCCTCTCCTTTTTAGTGGTGGCTGCTGTGCTGCTACTAGCAACCATCACAACTTGTAGGTGAGCAGGTAGCAGCAACTCTCCCTCTTACATTTCTGGCAGAGAAGAGGAGCTATTGCACTCTGCAGTGCAGATATACCTGATAGGATTGGGCCTACACACCCCTAAGTGGGTGAGAACATTAACACACATGGAGGCTTCTCCATCAGAAAATCAGATTCCTTGAGGCTTGTTCACATTCTACCAATGATGCAAGTGCTAATGCTTACTTGGAAGAGGCACTGTTTGCTCATCTGCTCTCACAGCAGCAGCTGCTCCTAGCAGTCATCACTGCTCACTGGCAGACAGGTGAGCAAACGGGATGTGGCTCCTTCTACAATTTAGGGGTCAGCATAATCAGGCAACTGAGGCCTCAGGGCTTCAGGAAGGCCCACTCCCCACCCACAATCTTCCCTTAGACATATCCATCAAGTCCACTCCCCACCCCGTCTTTGGGTGGCAGCAGCAAGAAGGGATTCAACGAACACTCCCCGCCTCCACCACCCATTCCTCTTATTGGCAGTGTGGGGGGTGTACACCGCCGGTGGTTTCATTTCGTCCTCCAGAGAAGCGGAAGAAAGTGGCAGCTCCCAAGAGAAACGTGGTAGACGAGCAAGCAGCGGACGGTGCCACTTCTAGTCACCATTGCCTCCCCCCCTCCCCCCGGTCAGGCGAGCTGCAATGTCGGCCAGGAGTAGCAACTGCCCTCTTCTGCACACCCACGTCTTCTCCCTTTCGTTAATGCTCGCTGCCTGCCCGCACAGGTGGTCAATAGGAGGTAAGCAACAGCCTCGATTGCCTGCTTCCCGACCGGAGGCGGAGGGGCGAGCACTAATTCACAGGATACCAAATTGCTAAGGACCCCTCAAACCCTGCCGCTGCCCACACACACAAACACACAGAGATAGAGGAGGGCGGGCACGGAAGAGAAGTAGGGCCTAGTCCCGTGCAAGCAGCAGTGACTATGTCTACAGTCGGCTCAATGAGCGGCAGTAGGCCTTCGGCCGCTGCCCGACACCGACGTTTCTTTACGCCATCACTCCGGCGCCCTTGCTTCTCGGGCCCCAACGCCCACACACGGGCATTTACATCAACAGCAACGGGGCGGACTTGTGCTTCTGAGCAGCAACGGGAGAATCAGGACGGAAGTACTAATCGGTCGGAGCCCGACCGCCTCACAGCAACAGCCTTTCTCCGCACCCGCGTCGCCTTCGCCAACCCCTTCCCATGCCAGCGCAGGTAATTTTTCACAAAGGGTCACTTACCTAGGCCAAGTCTGGCCAAGCGGTAAGGTAAATCTTGGGCCGTTCCTCAGTAGGGTTTTGAAATCACGAATACAGGCCACACCTCCCAATATCCTTGGTTCCCGTTGGTTGCCGATAAGCCCGCCGCCCCTTTCTCAGTCGTGAACTTTATTGGGCAGTTTGAATCCGGCAGCTGCGGGTGTGTTCCTATCGGAGGCGGGAGTGGTTTTCTGTGCTTGCCCGGCCTGGAGCCCGACCCTCACCCGCTTGTTCCCTCATCAACCTCGGCCGCTTTGAGCAGGCACTTCAGGCCTCCGAAACAGCCTTATTAATTTTACCCGGAAGTTCTCGTGCCAAACCGCTTTCTGTTTGCAGTCTAGCGGAGAAGGGGGAGCTGAGGAGGGAGGCAAGGTGTGCCCGGGCAGTGCTTAATTCCTAAAATGACAGCTCGGACGAGGCTCACGCCCACCTACGGTGACCGCCTCCCCCCCCCCCCTTTCTGACAGGGTTCGTAGGCTTTTTACTGCCACGTCACAGGCACAATTTCAAACGGTGTACAGTCATGCCTTGGATTGAGAGCATAATTCGTTCTGGAAAGGTGCTTGTAATCCAAAACACTCTTATATCAAAACGAAATCCCCCCAAAAAAATTTGTACAGAGATTTTTAATTTAAGCCGTACTACAGTACTTGTATTGCAAGACGACGCTTGTATATCAAGTCAAAAAAAATTAAATAAATATTAAAAATTTTGCTTGTCTTGCAAAACGCTCTCAAACCAAGTTACTTGTAATCCAAGGTATTACTGTAGTTTTTTCTGACATGGAGATGGTATAATAGGAAAAGCTTTATTCCTTACTTTTCTGCCTGTTAAAAAAGACACAAGTCCGGGGGTGCGGGTGGTGCTTAGTTGCTACCTCAGTGATAAGGGCAAGGTACTCCTTATAATTTAATTTTCACCAGTTAAAAGTATATACCCTTCAACATTTTATAGATGAAAATAGGAATATTCGGTGTACCAGACCCTGGATGGGTCTAGGTCGGAGTAGAGTTTGGCTGCTCACAGGGTTGGGCTCATGGGCATGGCCTGGTTAACAAGGCGTGGGGGGGGGGGGCCCTGCAGCGGGTGTCAACAAAATCCAGACGATAAACATTCCATCAGCAGAATCCAATATGTACATCCCATCCAAAGCGAATGACCACTTGGTGAGAAAATAGGTACTAAATTTGCAATCCTATGCATGTTTAGACAGAAAAAAGTCCTACAACTCCCAGTATTCCCCAGCCAGCATGACTGGCTGGGGAATACTGGAACTTGTGGGACTTTTTTCCCCTTGTCTAAACATGCATAGGATTGCACCCTAAGCCGATTTAAATAGATACTGATTGAGTGGGCATGTTTAGCCTTCAGAAGAGGAGACTGAGGGGAGATATGATCGCACTCTTCCAGTACTTGAAGGGATGTCACACAGAGGAGGGCCAGGATCTCTTCTCGATCATCCCAGTTTGCAGGACACGGAATAATGGGCTCAAGTTACAGGAACCTAGATTCCACCTAAACATCAGGAAAAATTTCCTGACTGTCAGAGCAATAAGACAATGGAATCAACTACCTAGGGAGTTGGTGGGCTCTCCCACTCTGGAGGCATTCAAGGTGCAGCTGGACAGCCATCTGTCAGGGATGCTTTGACCTGGATTCCTGCATTGAGCAGGGGGTTGGACTCGATGGCCTTGTAGGCCCCTTCCAACTCTACTTTTCTATGATTCTATGAGTGGTAGAAGGACAGATTTCTTTCATCTCCCCAAATATTATTTAAATAGTAGAAAGAAGCCTCACATCTTCTTTAATGATCATGGAAATTGTGGAGAAAGCCCAAAACTCAGTACACACACGCACACACATCTTTCCCCAAAGGAGGGGGCCAGGGGAGGAGGGATGAGGTCACCCGGGAGTAGCCAGACAAGTCATCAGCCCCAACAAAGGAAGACCTCGGCAGAGATCCACAAACGTCCAGGAAGGGCCATCAAGGACCATCAGCACACAGGGCAGCCTCGAAGAGCTGCAAAGGTTTCCCTACGTCACCTTCTTCCCGGGCAGGAATAAGCCTATCTACACGAAGGGGCAGGCATAAGCCCCCACCTGACCTAGGGGGCGGGGGGAGAGCGGGGAATCCGGGGTAGAAAACCCCTCTCCCGTCCCGGTTCGGGTTGTTGGGAACCACGGGGCCAGATCCTCCTAAGCAACAGCCGCCCAGACACTCCGTTCTCCGCTAGGAAGCGCCGATCGGGAGCTGGGCTGAAACTGACTAGAGTATTGTCTTTGATGTAAGGAGAGTGACCTGAATGTAACCTGCTAGCCACGGAGCCCGCTCATTGGGTAAGACGCGAGTCAACTAAGGTTGTGTTGACTGTAAACGTATTCTTAGAAGACTGGTAGTTCCGATCTAATCATTGTATAAACAAATAAAGAGCCTTATTTGGGCATACAAAGGCTTGTGGTCTTTCCTATTGTACTGCGAGCCGACACGAGCTGTATTGCTCTGCCGGTTAACCCTAGAGTTGCCGAACTCACGCAAAGGATCCGGTTGCTGATCCTTCACAGAAATACTCTTAGCAAATTCGATAGTCAGAAAGACAATACAGGATTAGGAAAACAATTCCAATTTTTTATCACCTCATGTGGAAAAAAAAGATGATTACATTGTGTTAACTGATATATAACATCTTAAGTATCTGAACACATCTTAAGCATTGCTGGAAAAAAAAGTGGGCTGACATTTTCAGCAGCAGAAAAATACATTTTTAGGGAAATGGGATTTTGCCCTGAAAGCCATTTTTAATCTGCATTAGTTATTGTGAGAACAAAATATAACCGGGCTATGGTATTTATTTCCAAATTAATTATGCCCCAAAGAGAATATTTCTGAAAAAAGCAGGCTTGGTTTTAGGATACATTGACTGCATGAGCCCACTCTATACATGTTTACTCAGAAAGCAAATCCCACTGGATTCAATGTGGCTTACTTCCCAACATTAAGAATATAACAACAGCTATGCTGGATCAGACCAACGGCCTATCTAGTCCAGCATTCTGTTCACAAAGTGGCCAACCAGCTGCCTGTGGGAAACCCACAAGCAGGACATGAGTACAATAGTGCACCTGTTCATGTTCCCCAGCCACCGGTGTACACAGGCATACTACTGCCTCTGATACTGGAGGTAATATATAGTCATAATGACTAGTACCCGTTGATAGCCATATCCTCCATGAATTTGTCTAATCCCCTTTTAATACCATCCAAATTAGTGGTCATCATCACTACATCCTGTGGAAGTGAATTCCATAGTTTAACTATGTGCTGTGTGAAGTACCTCTATCTGTCCTGAATCTCCCAGCAATCAGCTTCATGGGATGACCCCAGGTTCTAGTATTATGAGGAAGAAAAATGTCTACCTATCCACTTCCTCCACACCATGCATAATTTTATACACCTCTGTCATGGCTCCCCTTACTCACCTTTTTTCTATGCTAAACGATCCCAGTCATTGTATGTAACCTTTCCTCATGGGAGCTGATTATTTATTTTTATGTATTTATTATATTTATACCCCGCCTTTTTTCCTGAAAGGAACCCAAGGCGGCTTACATAATCCTCCTCCTCTCCATTTTACCCTCACAACAACCCTGTGAGGTAGGTTAGGCTGAGAATCAGTGACTGGCCCAAAGTCACCCAGTGAGTTTCATGGCCGAGCGGGGACTAGAACCCGGATCTCCCGAGTCCCAGTCCAACACTCTCACCACTATGCCAACTGCTTGATCATTTTGGTTGCCCTTTTTTTATTCTTTCCCAAATAGGTGTGCTGCCTCAATTTATTTTCCTTACTAATTTTAGTTCATAACTTCCCCTAGACCCAAAGTTCACGGTAATACTAATAATCTCTCACTGGTTCAGACTCTCATGGGGCTCCTCAACCCAGCTGTCTTTCTTCCTTTTCTGCAGTTCTCCATTCCCTTCTCCCTTTATACAAGTGCCATTTCATACACGCAAACGGGCATTCAAAATCCAAGTTATTTTGTTGAGCAAGGGAATAAATGGGAAAGGGAGACGGTGAACTAGAGCAGAGTACAGGAGAGTTCCCCTCATGCCAGATTATGGGTGAACAGAAAATGAGGGAAGGGACATTTTTGGGTCAATGCAGCGAAACGGAAAGGGTGATCCTATAAAACAGCCCAAACCTAAACAGAGTCTCTTATTGTCCCCCCCGCCTCCGGAGAGACTCACCACCATTCTCTCCTGCCATGCCTTTCTAGTCCAATCCTTTCTGTCTCCATGAACTCAGTCTGCGGAGCAGGACCGGTGCAAGGCAGTTTGGTGCCCTAGGCAAGATCAGATATTTAGCGCCCCCCTTCCCACTTGAGAGCGCTGTATTTTTTTTCCAAGGCGTTTCTGGCACCCCCTTTAGCCCTGCGCCCTAGGCAACTGCCTAGTTGGCCTAATGGTAGCACTGGCCCTGCTGCGGAGCTTGGAGTGACGATTCAGGTGATCAATGGAAACTTAGAATTCCTTGGCCTGGAGCAGCCAATTGAAACCAGAGGCTGGGTTTTCATGTTCCCACATTAACTATTTCCATGCCTGCCAACGCTGTCTTAAACAGGATTACGAGACTACGAGAGGCTTGATTAATTTTAAATTATAATTGAAATGAGAATCCAGAATATTGCTAGGACGGTGGTTCTCCCAGGGTAGAACACAGAAAATCAAGGCTGTCTTGGCCCAGTAGCGGCAATTGGGGGCTGTGCTAAAGACCCACCTGGTTTTACAGGGGGAGGGAAGAACAGAAGCAGGCCCGCCTGACCTCTTCTCCCATTACAATGATGACGATCAGGGTGGAGTCTTCCCTCAAGACTCCTGAGCAAATTTAGCAGTCACAGGACAAGAGGAATATTATTATTGTAATTGGAATTGTTTTTAACATTGTATTTTAGATGTTATTTTAATATTAATATTTTAGATGTGATTTTAATATTTATATCTAAACTACTTCATTTTATTATATTTAGCAGCATATAAATACTACAAATAAATTAGTAATAACATTAATAGAAGAACAGAAAGCAAAGAGTAGGAATAAATTGACAGTTCTCTGTTACACTGGACTTGTTTCCTCAAGTCCTCAACTTGTTTTAAAATTAACCTTTTTCAGTATAAGGCAAGATGGTACAGATGGGCATTGTTCTACTTCCAAGTCTTAGCATTCTCTTACAGGCTTAACACATTCAATGTTCAGCTCCAGACTATGTTAAAGGTGACGTCTGAATGTGGACAGACATTCAAGACTGTTTGGCGGCAATCTTCAAACCAGTTTACTTCACGTAAAGTGGCTTAGGAATTGCCATCTTGATTATAACAGACAGTGCAGTTTGCTGTCCCAATAGGTGGTAGGTACAGCCTTGTCAGCTGTGGAAAAATTGCTTAAAGCAGAATGAATAGAGCTACTTTCTCCAGCCAGATTGTGGATGATATAGCAATATACAACAACAATGAGCCTTTTTAGACAAACCAGAATGGACCATTGCCAACCCCACAGCTGAATTCTGCTTTTTGGCAAATGAGAAGCACTCTACTGTTCCCTTATTTCACACTAGTGAACCAGTTATACAAAAGGATTGTTGTAGTGAAATACAAATTGCATCTGTTGAACCAATGTTTATAGGTAGAAATTATCTATCTATCTATCTATAGTTCATTCATGTTGTGTTTGAAGTAGCACTTTCCTGGTGGTTAGGGGACAAGCAGTGATTTAAATCAAGCTTCCCATTTTAAAATTATTTCCTGAGCAGACATACATTCTAACTGGTTGTTATAACAATTAAAACATATTGATTTCCAACTAGATAGTGTGTTTTTATAACCTAGAATTATAATCCAAAATCTTTGGTCATTCAGACCTGGATATAATGAAAGCAATGCAGGTTTTCTTTTAAAAATATACCATCATTGATTTTTTAAATGATTTTAAAAAATAATCCATTTTTATACACCCTGCTAGGGAATGGGACCATGTATATTTGGACTTTGCTCCCTTCTCTGTTAGGAATCTTATTTCTAATTTCTGTAACTCATGAAGATAATATTATTTGCATTCCTAAGTAGCAGAGGGGAAAGCTACACTTGCCTATAGTTGTATCCTGGATTTGCCTTCCACTGATAGAAGGTACCTCTGCCTGATTTTCAGAGACCCACCCACCAAAGCTCACCCCATTCAGTAGGGTCCCCCAATCCTCTGTTCAGTACTTTCAAGGGGCAGCTGTGGGGAGGAGTGGGTGAGGAGATCCACTTCTGCCAGCCTGTGCTTAGTTGCATGTGCTTAAATCTGAATCCCACCCAAAGTATTTTAAAATCAAGAGTGGATTTTGGAAAAGGTACAGAATTGATATTTCCAGACTTATATGCAGGCTTACCAAGACTGAAGAGATTAAAAAGTCATAATATGGTCTTCTGTCATAGGAGTAAATGAAGCACACTCGAGTGAGAAATCCATTCATAGATTTCATAGATCATAGAGTTGGAAGGAGCCTACAAGGCTATCGAGTCCAACCCCCTGCTCAATGCAGGAAACTAGAGGAGGGGTCTCCAATCCAAGTAATAACCAATCTTGACCCTGCTTAGCTTTCCACACTCAGACAAGCTGAGCCAGCGTAAGCCACACCTCGTTCCCAATAACTAAATTTATTAATCATAATCTGTAAAAGGCGGATGACAAGTGCTCCTTTTGCAGCTACACTAGAGTAAGTCCCGAGGTTCATGTGTGTGGATGGAAAGGCTAGCTAATTAATTTTAATGAATAAATAAGTCTTCCACTGCTGTCCATAAGGATCTCCAGAAAGAAGGCAGAGGCCATTTTAATAAGTGGTACTATGAATGCCCTTTACCTGTAGCTTGCCCTTTGTAATACTGGTATGTGGTAGTAACCAAATACTACTTACAGGGCCAATGAAGGGTTTTCTGTGGACTTTTAGAGCCACAGTTTATTTACATTTCATTTCAGAGATCTGCAGAACACAGTCCATGTATCTAGTAATGTTAGTGCCAGTGTTTTGTTATGAATCTGTGCAGTGCTTTTTTTCTGGAGAAAAGGGTACCGGAACTCTTGGATTACATTTCCTCGGGAGTAGATGGCGATTAAACTGTAATGCAATTAATAGAAGAAAAGGTGCTGGAACTCAGTTCCACCAGAAAAAAAGCCCTGAATCTGTGATACTATATAGAGCAAGCCTAAGGGAGTGCAGTGGCAGATCCTCCAGCACTTCGAAGGCCCTGCTGTCTCAGGGCAGGCAGTGGACCGGGGGGGGGGGGGATGACTTACCTTTTAAAAAATGTCCCCCTCCAGTTGGTTTCCCGAGGCCTGTGTAAGTCAGGGGCTTGATCCTGGGTTCTCAGGGGAAGAGGGGCTTTGGATCCAGTGGACTCACTTTGGGGCCTACTGCTGCTTACTGCCGGCTATAGATTTAAGCCCATGCAGCTTTCCACAGGTGTAACTGGGGCCTCCAGAGCAGACATTCCCCCCTCCCCATCCCAACACCTCTCAGACAGGCAGACAGGGGGTTTAGGATTGCTCTAAATAACCACTTGTTTTATGGTGTCTGGGGCACATATTTCAGCTATTTTTGAAGTTAGCTATGCTGCCATTTTGTATGTTGCCTTGCTCTGAGGAAAGATTAAATCTAAAATGGAGGAATAATGTAGGCTGATTTTAGGCTACCTTCAGAAGATGAAACATATCCCATTGAGAAGCAAAGCAGTTTTGGATGTCACCATGCCTAAGGTCCACAGCTGGTTTACTTGCATAATACTTGAACTTTGGGCAAAACTGATTCGATATCTACGCTTATGAAATCCTGGGTGCAAAGAATAATAGGCAAACTATGTCAAGGACAAAGTTGACCATCAATAGAAGGGGAGAAGAGGCCTTAATCTGTTTTTGGACAAAGGGTGTGAATGGCAAGGGACACAGCTGCACTTTTGTTACTCTTTTACCTTTAGAACAGCAGACCTTGGCACTGAGCCAAGCTGTGTTCAGCCCCACAGAAGTCAGACTCTGGTGTACAGCTGGGCTTGATGAAAAGCAGCCACAGCTGTTGGTAGCAGGGGAAGGCGAGGGCAGGGGAGGGGGCAGCAGAGTGGTGCTTCCAGCTCCAGGTAGATAAACTGGCCCTTTGCCAGCAGGAGGAGGAGGGAAAAGGGGCCAAAGCCAAGAGTGCACTACCAAAAGAAACAGCAACCTACCTGCAGAGCCAAAGGAGCGATGAAGGCTAGCCAGAAGCAGAGTTGCCTGTTCAGGAATTCCTCTCTGAAGCCACTTCCCTCCCAAATGTCTCCAAGTCCCAAATTACAGAGAGTGTGGGGACTTCACCAGCCTGGCACTCTCCAGCTATGTTGGAATTATGGGAGTTGCACTCCCAAGATAGCTGGAGGATGCTGGGTTGGGAAAGGCTAAAGTTTAGCCTATTTGGACAGACACTGAAGAAAGCTTGTATTGTTTGTTTTCCTTTCCTTAAGGGCTGTTATTCCTCGAGGCTCGTGGGAGTAACGTATGCCTCAGTGCTGCTAAACTGTCTATCACTTATTTATAAATACACCAAAAGCACTTGTCTATGTTCTCTCTCTCTCTCTGTGGGATGGGCAGAGCTCCTGACACAAAATGTATAATGCAGGTGTCATTAAATCACAAAACCAGTCTGGGCCAGTTGGGGAAACCTGATATTAAAAATGAGATGAACTCCATATTTATGGTTTGAATGTTGAATTTGCAGTTTTATCCATTAAAATAATTACCCAGAAATGGTCAAATAACTTCTGAATTAAAGGTGACTTCTCAAGAACACCAGCAATACCAGTTGTGCATTGGGTAGTGCTGAACAACCTTGGCCAAGCTGACAGGACTGTACATTAATTTCTAATCAAGCTAGAAATGTTTAGTATTATTTTTAAATCATACTAATTTTATATTTATTTCATTCATAAGGTATCTTTGCCATTCTCATTTTATTTGTAACAACTCATTTAATATTTTGAATTACTGTGATCTGCTCATTTAGATGTATAGTAAAGCACTGGAAACTTTCTGTTGCGCTTGATGAATAACTCAGGAGCTGGCATATTGCGAATAGAAACACACTCTGAACTAAAAGGGAAAACACAGTGATAGCACACAGGGCTGTAAATATGGAACAGGATGCAGAAGAATGTACATTCTAACAAATAATGCATTTTTCAACATTTACCGTAAATTACCAGCATGGGAAATGAAAAAATCCCCAAGCTTCATATTGTCTTAGATCAGACTGTATACAGTGTCAAGTTAATTTCAGAGGAAAGCCACAGCCCCACTGGTTTGAGTTGATATTAGACCAGGAATGTATAATAGTTCCCCAGTGAATTACTGTTCCCCTACTTTCGCACTACTTCCAAGTCAGTTGTCTCCTTAAAGGAGATGAGTTTTATGGGGTCTGTTTATTCAGGGAGCAGGCTTGGGTAACATTTTGTGATTCACAACTCAAAAGGACAACAAAGTGATTAAGAAAAGCTAAATTTTATATTAAATTATCATTCCCTAAAATACTGAACATAGTGGTTAAATAACTCCAGAAAAAAATCAAATATCTCCAGTGAGTAACGTTAAAACCATTACACAGGAATGCAGGGGAATTTCTGCCATTAGCTCAGAACAGACAGGAGAAAATTTTGCTTTTTACACAGTAAATCAGTGCTCAAGAGATTGTCCCCACTCCTGGCCTTCCCCCATTCTATAAAGTCCCAGAGCAATGAGACTTTGCTTCTTCAGCATGCAAGTGAAGAGCCCCGTAACCAGCAGCATTGGCCAAAGCTTGCTTGTGCACATGAGAGTGGAGTGTGTGTGACTCATCCTTGCTTACTTCACAAATGGGAATAAAGCTGTAGGTGCTGTTCTTCCAACCCCCTGCAGCTATTAGGACTACCTCTGCGGGTGGAATGGAGGAGTCAGGTTTTGAAAAAGCAGGTCAATGCATAGTCTCAAGACTGGAATGTGCAATGTAAAGTCTCCTTACCAAGACAAGGAGAGTGTTTCCAAGTGGGGGTTAGTAAAAGTGACTGGGGTGAAAACAATAGCCCTCTGCTGAAGAAGCTATTTCTGTTGATCCACTGAGCTTCTGAAGTCACTTTATTTCCCAGCCTCCACTTTTAATAAGATTTTTCTTCTAAATGCAGCTGCCTACACTCAACACTTCATGCTAGCCTCATTGCCCTCGTTGATGTCAGAAGACTGGCTTCATCTTTCCTAAACTCTTTCCCCCAAATGCCTTAGTTTTTGTCCATGTTTTCAGCAATAGAGCTACCCTATGACCATATGCCTTGCTGAGTCTTGGTTTCCTCAGCCCTTAATCTGAGGAAGTATCAGCAGACAAGGATGGAGCCCCCTAAAATAAATATAATTAAATTAAAATCTAATATTTTTTCCACCAGAAGTAGGGGAAAAGCTTAGCAATAACACGGAGAAAGCTCCATGTGCCAATCCTAACCAAATTTCATAGGAATGCACATCAGCCAGCATTGGGCAATTGAATCTATTATCCCTCTATAACTGAAAAGGCACCAATATATAGCTAGCATCATTTGTCTACACTGCTTTCTTCAAAAGAATAATACTAGACTTTGCCCTTGTTCATATTACCAATCCATGGAATACCATTTAACCATTACTGCAGCTTTTTGCTATCAGATGGAGAATGTATGAGATTTTCCAAAAATGGCCAGAGGAAAGCAGATTGATAACACGGATGTAAACATATAAACCCTGGTTTTCCTGGATTCTAAAAACTCGAGATGAATAGAAGTGGCTCCCTTCTGCAAACGGCCACCCTCCACATGGAGAAGGTGCAGGGAATGGTGAGGGAGGAGGGGTGGAGCTAGTGAGCTCATCCCCACTCACCCTCCTCATGGGTAGGGTTTAAAAACAAGAGTGCCGGAACAGTTTTGTTACCTTATGTCAAAGTAAAGTACAAGTCATGGGGTGATAGACTGCAGGAGAGGAGGAAAATAAAAGCTCATTGGAAAAGAATGCGGAATACTTACGTAGATGGAAGTAGCCATTAGCCATTCCTCTGTTTGTAAATGCCCACTGCATCATTTCTCCCCCAACCAGGCTTCAAAATCAGACATGGCCTGGCTCAGGGAAAAATGGTTCCTGGGGGACTTTTGCAGATGAAGAGAATTAGTGGAGATAGAGAGGAGTGGGGAACCACTGCCAGCCCAAGGGCTGAATTCAATTTTAGAGAAGCTCTTAAGGGGGGGAAGCACATTGCAGTGGTGACTGGGGCCAAAGGCAAAGGGGCTGGGGCCAAAGGAAAGGTATTTTGGCCTTGGGGTAAGGCCAAAAATACCAGCATATTTTAGCTTAAACTCTTACTGTCGGTAACTAAGCCTTAGGAGAGGCAGCTCAACCTTTTAGAATGGAGAAAAATGCACCAAAGCCAGGAAACACCCAAACGATCAGTGGTTGGGGTAATGGGGTGTGGCCATCTGGGGAACTCCAGTGGTCAGGACTAGGACCTCAGGAGGGCTGGATTTGGCCCCTGGGCCTGAGGTTCACAGTACCATCACCTCAACAAATGTGAGGGTGGAGCCATACATTTGCTGACATAGTGTACTTCCTCCCAAATTCTCTCCTATTCTCTGAGTTTACACCTGTGTATGGAAATGAAGAGATGAGGAGGAAAATGTGAGGGCTGGTTCATACAGTTTACACACAAGCAGCTGTAGCCCATCCTCAATTATGCCTGTGATCTTATGCGGAAACACTGGCATGAACTGGCCTGTACACAGATAGGGCCAACAGGAATTTTTACAACAGGGGCAGCACTTTTTCCAGTCGCTGAGATTGTGGAAATCACTGCAGCTGGTGACACTGACATTTCCCAGGTGAGTTACATCTCCAGGATAGAATGCAGCTATACATGTGTAGGAAAACTATGTGAACTTACACTTTGAGGCCCAGACAGTTACCAAAACAAGTTGTTTGTGGAGGGGACTCCACTAGTAAGACCCACCTAGGTATTAAGTTCCAACTCATAGGTAGAAAGCGGTCACATGATGGCTACCCCAAATCCAGATTAAACTAGTGGGGTATAATGGATAGGATGTTAGACTTGGACCAGAAACCTGGGCTCAAATTTCCATTAAACCATAAAACTCACTGGGTGACTTTGGGCCAGACACCATCTTTTAGCCTAACCTACCTCACAAGGCTGTTATGAGTTGACACCCATGCCAGAGCTCCTTAGAAGCAGAGTGAGATACAGTGAATTTGGGACAATGGGAAGAAAGAGATTTCTCATTCTGATTAGCGAGTAAGAAAAATTATTGTTACCTATATTTGCTGTAGAAGAAAATCGGAGGTCTATTTTGTTTTGTTAATTGTTATATGTTTGATATTATGTGTTTGTTTTATATAGAAATAAAATTTAAAACTTTGGAAAAAAAGAAGCAGAATGAGATACATAAGTACTAACAATGTAGAGCTTATTCTGCACTGTCAGCCGTGTGCTTGTAGCCGTTCCCTATAATATTTTCATTAAATCACAGGGACTAGCCTCCATACAATTTGGATTTAAAGCTGTCACATTTATATTGCTGACTATTGGTAAAGGCCCATTTTTGAAGGGTATGGAATTGGATGCTGATGGAAGGTAATGGTTCAGGGCCAAGTCCCTCTCTCACCTCTTCCCCCTGCAAAGTTAAGAATTTAAGGAGAAGAGAATGCGGAGAATAAGGCTACCATTGGACACCGGGATGGGAGTTATGGAGCTATGAGAGCCAGTGTGGTTCAGTATATGGATCTCTGTCATGAAATGATCAAGACTTCATCCAGAAGGTAGCTAGGAAAGCAAACACAATAAAAGCTATAAAAGAGTGTGAAAAAAATTGCAGAACAATAATAGTACCGAAGAGCCTTACATGGGAAAATGCAGCTCTGAGATTGGATTGCTAGGACTAGTGGGCCTTTGATGAAAGAATATAGACGTATGCTAGAAAGACTTACCCAAAGTACTGAAACTTTTAAGCACAGGTTGATTTTGCTAAGTGATTCTGCAAAAAATAAACTTTATGCAGGGTGGGTTTTTTTTGAAACACAGATCATAAATAGAGATTTTAATTTATAGCTTCCTCAAGATAAGAAAGCAAGAGAGCTTCCCTGACAGCTACATGATGAGAAAGGTTAGGGTTAACTAAATTGTCAGGAAAGCCAACTTTGCTCCAAGACTGGCTGCCTTATGGCTATCCGGCATGCCTGCTGCTTCAAGAACATTTCTGTCTTCCCTGTTTCTTGATAATGTTGAGCATGTACATACATGCCCAGTGTTAAAAAAAAATAAAAATCACCAGCAAATGTAAATAAACATAGCAGAGAAGGTGAGTCAAGGCTGTTGATGGTAAAGGAAACCAGCAGAAGAATGGCAGGTCTGATGTGGATTGTAGATGAACTAGAAGAAACAAGTTTCAATGACGGGGATGTGCTACTTAGAACTGATTCTCTCTCTCTCTCTCTCTCTCTCTCTCAAACACACACACACACACACACACACACCAGCAGCACCCAACACAGTTGAAACTACAACTGCCATGGCCCATCCGAGCTCTCTAGTGTATGGACCCCTTTGATCCATGAGACTGAAAACACATTTGTTGTGTGCACACATTATGGTTTTAGGTGAGCATGTAAAATCTTTTACCCAATGGGATGAATAAAGTATGTGTGTTGCCTTGTTGGCAGCGATATAGGCTGGTTGCAGAATGAAAGCCACAAGTAGTGGGGATGTGAGTCTTGGGTGGAAATGGAGGAACAGCCCCCAAATTATTTTTAAAGAGTGAAAAACAAAACATTAAAAAGTAACCAAATGGGGGCCAAATGAAGGGACCAAATGAAGGGACAAGAGAATAACTGGGGTCTATGACTGCATTGTAAATACTTGCTCCTTCCTTGCTTCAGATGACAAAATGGTATAGGCACTTGTACAGAACGTGTGCTCTTCATCAGGGTGATGTCACAGACACATGACCACAATTGAATGCATCACTCACTAATCACAAGAGAGGCACTTGCAGGACTGGGGTGGAGGATAGTGTCGCATTTTCCCAGAGAATAAATATTGTGGTTAATAGCTCAGGATAGGGCTTCTCTGCAATGTAAGTGCCATCTTGCCAAATGATGTCTGGACCCTGTGCAACAACTGACTATTTGTTGCATAAACCATCACCTGCAAATCACATGTTCTAAAAGGGCAGTTTCTCAGTCTTGGATCTCTTTTTCACAGCATGGAAATAGTAGTGACCTAGTTGCAGTGAGGATGGAAGGAACTTGATACAATTAAATGATTCATAGGGTGCCTCCTGACTTATTACCTGTCACCTGTCTGCCTTCTCCTGTCCACACACATTATCTTTCAATTGCACACACCCGCTTTTTGACACCACACTTTCACTGCTCAAGCCATACAGCAGATACAAGAAGAAGGTGCGAGCAAATCCTTCCTTCCAGCACTTCCAAAGAGAAACACTGGCAAAAAAAAGGCTTTTAAAAATCCCCTACTGGGCTTATCCAGCAGCATGTTGGAGCTGGAGTTTGAGTAAGCCTCTTGTCCAATTCTACTCCAAATTTTTAAAAAATGCACTGCCCACTTGTTCCACAGGCTAATATTGTTTTCAGTAGCACACATTTCAAGAGAATGGGCCTGTTGAATTGACTAACAAAGAATTATGATACAATACCATTGCACCCAGCACTTTCCTTGCAAGTCAAAGCTAATGGGAAGCTCAGTAAAAATAAAAATCAGTCCCCCCAGGGAACAGATGTGTATGCTCTATTCGCAAAAAAGTATGCTTTAGGAAGAGAGTGGACATTCTAGCACAATGAACTGGACACAGCAGGAACAATTATCTGTTGCCAGCAACAGACTGAGTGCTTTACCCCTTGAATTCCTCACGCCCTATGTTGGATTTGGCAGTGGTTTCCCACAGCTTGAAAAGAAGGCAGTGATATTTTAGTGCCCCCTGCAATGATGCTGCAGCTGCCTTTGCTCTCCCTGCACACGTATCTGTAAAAGTGACCTGTTCTTACATCACCTTTCTCACTTCAGGCACCTTCACTGGCCCCAACCTTTTCACCTTAAGGTAGAAAGAGTGCAGTGCAAAATCCAGTTAGTGTCAACAGCCTCTGAAGAAAGGTAACAGGTATCAGGAGTGGGTAGTTCAGAAACTCTGGTCACCGGTAGTACAGAGTTCTTGGCTAGTTTGTGCACTAGATCAGATGAAAGCTGCATCAGACTCAGCTGAAAAAAGCTGCGCTGAATTCAACACCACAGCTTCTAGGAAGAGGAGACATATAAATAAACATAAACTAACAATGAGCCAAAAGGGTCTCTGAGTTGTGTCCCATCAGCCACTAAGGCACAGTCTAGCTCAGGCTCCTCACCAAAGGCAGTCTCTGGGCTTTATGTGACACAGAGGCTAATCTTCGAGTTCCTCCTTGAATAGCAGGCAGGATCCTATCTCATCAGTGCGAAGGATGACAGAGAAGGAGGGACAAGTGTCTTTGTGTGTGCTTTAGACTTCACTCTCTGTTGAGGGTTTGCGTTGGTGCTTCCAGCCTGTGTCTGGAAGGGAGCCACGGCGGTCAGGAGTAGCTGCTGCGTTGATGCTGCTGCATTCTGACTGCTCCTCCTGCAACAGTTGCTCAGTTTCGGTGTCATCCAGTGAGCCAGAACTGGCTTGGATAGAGACTGTATCAGTCTTCATGCAGACGTGGTCGCGGAGAATGCATCCCCGAGAACTCCGTATCTGTTTGAGGTCATCCCATTCGGATTCATCGCCGGACAAGAGGCATATTCCTTCTACAATCTTGATCTTTTCCTTGGTGTAGCTATGATCAGGGCCAGCCTACAGACAGAGACAATAACATGAGGCATGCAAAGTTGAAGAGCAAAGTGGAAGCTAGAACAAGAAGGCACAGAGAACCCTGAAAGGGTGGCTCTTGCCATGTGAATAAAGACACATCACACGCTTGGAAGGGACCACTGAAAGACCATAAACTGCAGCCTCCTGCTTGTGGGACCCACACAGTTCCATCCAAGGTAGCCTTCCCCAATTCGGGGCCCTCCAGATGTGTTGACTACAACTCCAATCATCCCCAGCTAGCATAGCCAATACTGGCTGGGGGTGATGGAAGATGTAGCCCAACATATCTGGAGGGCACTGGGTTGGAGAAGGCTCATCTAGTTACCCAGACTTGCCGTGTGAGATAAACAAAGCAGAAAGTACTTACAGAGGAAATGGCTCCTGCTGGCCCAAGTAACCAAGCCCAGCCACATACTATGGCAAAATTGGGTAGAGTGGGAGGATTACTAGTCAAGCTGTCTGGAGATAAGGGGGGGGGGGAATCCTTCTGACACCTACAATATAATTCATATCCCAAGAATGAGCAAAACCCATCCACCAAAAGTGAAATGTTATTGGGATTTAACTTCACACCACACACAAAATGCTGTCTCTAGTTGTGGCAGTCCCTGACAAATCTGAGAAAAGGAGCAAAAATCCTAAGATCACAGATGGAGCGGAAAGCACATATTTTGTCCCAGCAAGTTACAGCTGAACCCCAGAATATTACGGCATCCTTCAAAAATTTACCAAACTCATACATGTCTACAAACATGAAATACTACCTAGATGTAATGTACACTGCTTTTTCGAGCTGGCCAGCTGGGACTAGAAATTCCACAGGAAACTATGCATTCCCTGAATTGATGAAAAGGGAGGATAATGCTGCTGGTGAACATATTGAAAGGAAAGGGAGGAGGAATATATCCAAAATTATGAGAAGAAAAAAAGAATAGAGAACCACTGGTAGAAACAAGCATTAAACTAGGAGATTGCCTAATTCCAAAATGGCCAGTGCAGATTAGATGATGAGAATGCAAAGGCATGAACGATCTCCCTCCTGTGTACCCTCCTGTGTGCTAATCTTTGCTCCAACCACCCCAATACAACACATGCAGTAGAAGCAGTTGAGAAATATCAATAGTTGGGTGGGACACATAAGCCAAATTTGGTTAATGCAACATAAAAGGGGTTGGATGGGCATAGACACTGAAGTTAAGAAGAGTTAACACAGATCAATGATATCAGTAACGATTTTAAAATAAAAATGTTTTAGAGAAATCTCTCATAAAAGCAGTGAGGTGCAGATGAGTTTAAGAGGGAGGAGAGGAGAGTCATTATTTAAGGCAATGAAGACTTTTCTGTAAGCAACAAATGTGCTTTGCCATTTCTAGAAGGACCTCTTTGGCTGATTATACCCTACACATGTATGATTATGGGGTATGCAGATTTTTTTTTAAATCGAAACTGTATAAAAGTACTTAACCAAGGTGCATATTAAAGAGTCTCCACTAAAAAAGCCTCTCTTCTTTCCCAGCACACAAACGCAGCAGAACCATTTCAAAGGCGCTCACATACACAGAAAAAGCCAATCAGGCAGCAAGTAATATAGGACAGCATCAGGGCATTCAGCACTACAGGAATAAGGGAGGTGGAAGTTGCACAAACAAAAAGCTGTGATACCTGATTGTGAGGCTGTGGGCAGATCAAAAGAGGAATGGTGAAAGGCTATCAGAGGGGTGAGAAAGATGCTGAGGAGGAAAGACAGAGGAGAGACTAAGTGCTATCATGGCCAATCACTTGTCCTTCATCACCTATAGTCCAATACAGGGGCCTCTACCAAATGCAGCAATGCTGGGTCTCCCTCCCACTGATGAGTTGTGCAATGTACAGGCACATCCTTCTACCACAATACCACACATGCTAACTGAATTACAATGGCCACACAGGCCATTGGGGTGTAAATTGGAGACTGTCACCTTCAGCTCCTCTGGACACCAGATGAAATTGGAGCCTTATGAAATTGGAGCCTCGTGTCCCAATATAAAAACAGCAAACGATATTTCTGGTTAACCTATATGAGCCATATCAGTAGTCTTTCAATAGTGTGAGGTGAGGGATAAGATTTTTTAGGGTACCTGTGATTAATTTGCCTAGGAATAAGGCACATTAATTAGGCCTATTGCAGCTTGACAAGGATATCTCAAGTTCTGAAAGCACTCTTCTTACCTCCTTCTTAAAGCATAGCTGGTTATACATGGCTGGTTTGGGAACTGTCTCAATTTTCACCTCTTGGGTAGATGTCCGATAAGAGGGGTTACTGTAGGTAAGGTTATTCAGGGTAGGATCTGTGAACTTGGACTTCTTGTGCCTGCAGGAATACAACAGTCAACAAAGAGATAAGAGAGCTTCAATATCACAGTCAGGAGGTTCTACAGCCAAAGCCCCATCCCAGACTACCAGAAAGACAACTACGATTTGTATATTTCCCTTACTGCACCCCACCCCACCCTGCCCAATAGGTCATCATCAGATATGAAACATCTCTTCAGTTGCCTGTGCAGTCATTAGCACACCAGTGCAAAGAGCCAAAATCTCCTTTCATTTATGCCGGGGGGGGGGGGGAATCAGGGGCAATTCCACTGACAAACAAGAAACATGCAAAATGTTCAGAGTTTAGAGAGCCAATATGCAAGATCCAAACCAAGGCATGAGTAATTTTCACTATACTCCTATGTATGATTTCCAGGCAACATATACCAGTGTTAGATGAATCAACTCTACAAGAGGAAAATGAACTTGAGCAGCATCTGTTGTTATTCAATCTACCATGTAATCAAGGCTAGCATTTTCTAGCACTGAGAACTGTAACTTGGAATTATTAGCACCTTAGCCTTTATTGTCTATGGTTATAACTTTGCTTCTCAACTGCAGTTAGTCTCTAAGAGTAATACCACTACATGTATTGCTTTTGCAGACTAACATGACAACTTCCCCTAGAATTTACTCTAATTCAGACATTTTTAACTACAGCAAGCAAAGCCTGGTCTTTGCTGGAAGTGTTCCAACCAGAGGATAAATTCATAAAGACAGAGAGATGGAGAGGGTGAGGAAATTACCTGTAAATAATCACAGCACCAATTAGCAGCAGAATGATCAATATGCTGAGAAGGCCTCCAATAATGTAACTGACATGCAGCCCTTCTCCTGTAAGAAGGTAGAAGCTTAGATAAAGGATGATGAACTCATGTCATAGGAATATATTCAGCGTTGTAAAAATCTGTGTGTGCTGCATGTTTGTAAGTATTATATTTTATTAAAGCATTAAAAAATATCACAAAACATATCAGATATGCAAACAATGCATTAAGAAAAAATATTACATTAATGACAATATTTGTCACATATTTTCTATTATAATTCTAATATATAATGAATGGTCTCCATTGGCCAAGCAATGAGGTCTTGTCTGATTTGACAGAAGTTTGTAAAATGTCAACTTACAAAGCAATCCTATGGTCCCCTGGAGGGCATTCCAGGAACCATAGGATGGTGTGGATCCTGCCGCCCTGCAGGCTGTAGTGTAGACACAGCTACAAGCTGGGGGGGGGGAGTCCAAGTGGGGAGTCCACCCCCACTCTGCCACAGAAAGCTCCACACTGGCTCCTAGGTCAGGGAGGGGGGAAGGGGAGACATGGATCCCCTAGATCAGTGTTCTCCAACCTTGGGTCCCCAGATGTTTCTGGCCTACAACTCCGTAGCTGGCTGGGGCATGCTGGGAGTTGTAGGCCAAAAACATCCGGGGACCCAAGGTTGGAGAACACTGCCCTAGATCCAGAAGCCTCTCTGTCACCCATCCCACCCACCAAGAGGTAAGGAAGGTAGATTAGCCAAGAGAGGCCCATCTAGCTTAAAATGTTTTTTCAAGGTGGAATAGGAGGCGTTCTCACCTCTGTCATTCTGTGAGCCCTGCTTGCAGGACTTTAGATGTCAGAGCCCTCCGTTGTCTAAAGAATGGCAATCCTGTGCAAGTTTAGACAGAAACAAGGCCTACAACTCCCAGCATGCTGGCTGGGGCATGCTGGGATTTGTAGGTCTTTTTCCTGTCTAAATTTACATAGGATTGCACCTTTATTTACTTAAATAGTTTGCCATATGCTATGTAGCCAGTCGAATATTCTACTGGTCTAAACAGCCTGCCCCAAAAATAGCTTTTTATATTTTCAAGACATGTGGGAAATCTGCACTGGCCAAATTACATCTCCAACAAGTACCTGAACTATTTCAAAGCATTTTCCTAATTCTGAATGGAATGCCAGATAGTGATACAACAATCTGTGGGGAGTTCTCTAGGGAATACCTTGACCTTTCTTTATGCCCACAGTGAGCCTGAAATTCCACTTATTTTAGTAGTACTAATCTGTAGGCCCAATCTCCATACATTTTAGGTTAAACCGTTAAAGCCGTTTGCAAATAATGAGGGCTATCAGAAACTGTTCACATTGTCAAGTTTCTTGTTGGATCAAAATTTCTCTGCTCTTCCTGAATTTGACCCCCCGTTTGCAAATACTGGGGGGGGGGGGGGAAGGGAAGCCTGGAACAATTATGCGTTTCATATTTTACATATTTTTATGTAATAAGTCTACAATTTGTAAAAAGGCCATAAATATTGCCACCAAACGAAGTACCTTTATGCAATACCTCTCATTTCTCTCTTGAGACCTCCATGAAGATGACTCCTCCCTCAACTGCCACAACCACTAGCCATCCCAGCAGGCTGTACTGAGGGCAATGAGAATGGGAAACAGGGCCGTTCCACCAGTTCTGCTGAAAGACTTAACTTTTTCCCTCTTCCCTCCCCATCCATTTTTCCTTGTGTGTTGTGTCTTTTAGATCGTAAGTCAGTGGGCAGGGACTGTCTTTCATTGATTATACGTAAGCTGGTCTGGGAGCCTCTTTCGCTGAAGAGCAGGATAAAAATATTTTAAATATTAAAAAGATGGTTCTAAATTTGTTGAAACAAAACTGAATTTGATTATGTTTTTCTGCAGAATTATAAGAGGTAAAGTCAGAAAAGGGAACAAGAGTGTTGACAGTATTTTAATGTTTACTGTGGCAATTCTTTCCATCCAAGGGAGTTTTCCTTTTGTTCAGCTTGTATTTATACAAATACAAGATAAAAATGATCTTGTATTAGTATAAATCTCATATACTTGGATAATAAAATCTTTAAATATCTAAAATTCATTTGAACCAGTTATGATTCCAGCCTGCTTTAGCTATCTTATAATACAGGGGTCTTCAAACTAAGGCCCGCGGGCCATATCCGGCCCGCCTTGCCTTTTTATCCGGCCCGCCGGCCGATTGGCAGAAGCAGACTTTTTTTAACTCTTTCGCTTCAAGCGCCGATTCTTTTAATTCTTTTCCATAATATGGAAAAATTAGTGGTGGTGTTTACCTCTTATGTATGAGTTGGTGTAGCTAAGTCAGATTTCTAATGTTTCAAAAATGCTACTTTGGATTGAAGCAGAGTATGCTCATTTGTGTGATGGCAAAAACAAAAGTATATTCGTGTTAGGCATGAAACAATTGTAAAACTATATATGTAAATACCACCAGCCCTGCCAGGAGTATTTATTTTTATTTATTTATTTACATTTATTAATCGCCCATCTGGCCGGCAACCAGCAATCGCCCATCTGGCCGAATATTCATAATACTCCCTTTTCTTCCCTCCCCATTCCTTTTTCCTTGTGTGTCGTGTCTTTTTAGATTGTAAGCCTGCGGGCAGGGACTGTCTTGTTAATTGCTGTAAACCACCCAGAGAGCTTCGGCTATTGGGCGGTATAAAAAAATGAAATAAATAAATAAATAAAATAAATAACTTTCCATTTAAGGGGAAAAAAATTCACCCCTATCAAGTAAAAAAAAAAGGGACCCAGGTCCTTTTTTTTTACTTGATCCATTCGTTCATATTTTTTTCAAACTATAGTCCGGCCCCCCAACAGTCTGAGGGACAATGAACTGGCCCCCTGTTTAAAAAGTTTGAGGACCCCTGTTATAATATCTTTCTTTAGCTATCTTTAATCCTAATAATTTCTTTCTTTCTTTAGCTATCTTTAATCCTAATAATTTCAATTTGCCCTTCTTAAGTATCCTGATACTTTCCTAAAAATTGCTCCAAGGTATTTGATCAAGAAGAGACTTATTTGCATTTTTCAGGACGCTATTGAAACATGATCCACACAGAATGAGGGCTGATGCACAAAGACATAAGAGCTATGTTGGATCAGACCAAGGTCCATCTAGTCCAGCATTCCATTCACACAGTGGCCAACCAGCCAGCCACTGGAAACCCACAACCAGGACATGAAGGTAACATCACCTTCCTGCCCACGTTCCCCAGCAGGTGGTGTACATTGGCATACTGCCTCTGATACTGGAGGCAGCATATAGCCATCAGGATGAAAGATGCATATTGTATTTGGAATCACAATAAAAGTGGTGGTGTGACTGTTTCACTGTACACCATTTCCTTCCCACATGTCATGATTTACTGTGCCATTGCAAAGTTTAGGAAGGGTGCAGAGGCACCACAAACTTGAGTGGAGTGTTAGCAAAAATACACAAAGCAAACACACAACTACTTTGCCATGAGCCAAAATAAATCTGCATACTTTGTACCCATATTCCTGTCTTGTTGTTAATAGTTCTTGTGAGCCGCCGATATTCTTTACAGTAATGAAAAACTCACCTGTGGTTGCTGGCACAGCTTCATTTGCTCGGCTGCACAGGCCTTGGCCAACCTTTTTGTCTGAGCAGCTACACAACAAAAAAGGTATAAAAAGTCAACTTCAGGAGAGCCAGTCATCCTATGACAGACTGAACCAAGCTGAGGTGAACGGAAGCAGACCAGAACATTGGTACTTACTAAGAAGATTCCTTCTGGGTTGGTGTGCAGAAGGCATCCCACAATGGATTATCTCCCCCTATTGCCCAGGACAAGCAGGGACCGTGTGACTAAACTTTTGAGTATTCTATTGGTCCCAGGCTCCTCCTTGCCAGTTCTGTCCATGGCTATAGCTCAGAAGAAAAGAGAACAGGTCGATTTCCTGGCTGGAGCAAAGGTTAAATACACAGAGGAACAGAAAATACTGTAACACAGTTATTGATATCCCATAAGAGGAAGTCTGACCAGTGGACACAGAAGCAGATGTCTATGGTGACAGGGTAGAAGGCCTGGTTGGGATCTTTCGCACACCAACCCAGAATAAACCGTCTCAGTAAGTACCAATGTTCCGTTCTCTAGGTTGGCGTGAGGAAGGCATCCCACAATGGGATATGCTAAAGCTAACGTCCAATTAGGGTGGGAGTATAATTTAGAGTGGACTAATCTATTATGGTATAAGTACCTGCTAGAGAATGTTTCCAAAGGAAGCATCCACTGAGACATATGTTTCAATTTTATTATGTCTGGTGAAAGAACTTGGATTTGCCCAGGTCGCAGCCTTGCAAATTTCTGCTAAGGGTGCATTAGTGCTTAAGGCCACCAAAGTGACTGCTGACCTAGTTGAGTGTGTTGTAATCCTTAAAGGTTTGGGAAGCATGAAGCCTCATATGCTCAGAAAATGCATGTTTTTAACCATCTAGCCTAGGTGGACCTAGATGGAAGTATATAAACAGTATTGTCTGAAAGACTGTGTTCTTTTAAGAGAGATTTTGACCATTCTGCATACGTCCACGTTGTGCCAGTCCTTCTCCAGAGGGTGAAAAGAATTAGGACAGAACAAGTGTAAAACCAACTCCTGTAACCTGTGAAACAAGGAGTTATGAAGGTATGAAGGTTGGGTCAGTCCTGAGAATGACTGCATCCCTATTAAAGCTGATGAACCCTTTTCTAACTGAGCGGACCTAGAGTTTGGATATTCTTTCCACAGATGTAATGGTGTCCAAAACCAGGAACTTTTGTGACAAGATCCTTAGTGGTATTGTTTTAAGCGGCTCAAAGGGAGCTTTGAGTAGTGCTGTGAGTACAACCTGTAAGTTCCATGAGGGGAATCTGTGGATTGTGGGGGGACTTATAAGTGATGTTCTATGGATAAATCTTTTTAAGTGAGGGTGCAAGCTCAGTGGTGGTTGCCCTGGTTTGGAGAGGACCGACAATATGGCTGATGTTTGTTTGCATAATGTGCCTGGTTTATGACCCATGTCGAGTCTTTCTTGTAGAAAGGCAAGGAGCTCCTTTATGCCAGCTGTTTGTACATCGACTTTTTTTCTCCTGCCCCATCAGGAAAATGCTTTCTATGTTGTCTTGTAGATCCATGTTGTGGACTCCCTATGGGTGTAGATTTATAGATCATAGAGTTAGAAGGAGCCTACAAGGCTGTCGAGTCCAACCCCCTGCTCAATGCAGGAAACTAGAGGAGGGGTCTCCCATCCAAGTAATAACCAGGCCTGACCCTGCTTAGCTTTCCACACTCAAACAAGCTGAGCCAGCATAAGCCACAGGACTGAACCTGGGTAGTTATGTTGGTGTAGATTGCCCTTTCAGTAGACAGGCAGCTAGCCAGCACCATTGTGGGTCTGGGTGGAGAACTGGACCCTGAAACCCTTGTTGAGCTAGGGCTAGGATTTCTGAGAACCACAGTCTGTGGGGCCAGAAGGGCGCTATTAGGACTACTGTTGCTCCTTCTTTTCTGATCTTTTGCAGCACTCTGGCTAGGAGCAGAAATGCAGGGAAGGTGTAGAGTTTTTCCTTTGGCCAGTTGTTCAGTACATCTACTCCTTTGGTTCCATAAGAGTGGAATCTTGAAGGAAACTTGGGAGTTTGTGGTTGAGTCAGGAGGCAAACAGGTCCAGAATTAGTGAGCCAAACTAGTTCTGGATTTCTCTGAAGATTGCAGGGTGGAGGCTCCATTCCCCTGGATCTATCTGTTGTTGACTCAGGAAATCCACAGTATGATTCAGTATTCCCTTGATGTGTTGTGATATAATGGAGGCTAAGTTCTGGTTAGCACGGTCTGGGCTTGTAGATGAAGAGACCGGGATCTGGTACCTCCTTGATGAGTTGTGTGTGCCACGGCCGTGGTGTTGTCTGTCCTTATAATAATGTGGGAGTGTTGTAGTTGATGGGAGAAGTTTGATGGCTAGGTGTATTGCTCTGAGTTCTAGCCAGTTGATGCTGAGTCTTTTTTCCCACATATGCCATCTGCCTTGAGTCACTTGTATGTTACAGTGGGCTCCCCAGCCTTCGAGGCTAGAATCAGTTGTCAGCATGATTCTGGTTGGATCTTGGAAGTGGGTGTCCTTCTGTATGTTCTGAGGAAATTGCCACCAGCAGAGGGAGGTTTTGGCGTGATGATGTAGATGTAGTACAGAGTGGTGGTCCTTCTGTGCAATCTGGTCCTGGAAGGGTAAGATGAACCATTGCTGCGAGTGAGAATGCTACATCCATTAGATCTGTTGTTTGTTGAAGTTGGAGGTTCTTTGATAGAGTTTGGAGCTTGAGTATTCTTTCCAGGAAGAGGAATAGGTAGCCCCTAGATGTGTCGATTAGTGCTCCTAGGTGTAGAAGAGACTGAGTGGGAGTTGGGTGACTTTTAAAAAATGTATTATAAATCTGTGACATTTGAGACAGTCGATGGTCAGGTTCAGGTCCTATAGGCTTTGTGACTGGAGCAGGCTTGATGAGTAGGTCGTCCAGATATGGGTAGATGTGCACTCATCTGAGCTAAAGATGAGCTACCAGGGACACCAGGATCTTGGTGAAAACCCTGGGAGCTGAGCTTAGGCCAAATGGCATTGCTTTGTATTGGAAATGGTGGTTTTGATATGCAAAGCAAAGATGTGGTGCTATTGGGATGTGGAGATAGGCCTCTGTCAGGTCAATTGATGTCAGGATGAGGAAGGCATGACTTGCTTTTTGTCTATGGTTTCTATAAGGACTCCTTTTCAGGCTTTTTCTCCTAACATATGTGCTCCTGTGAAGGGAACAGAGGCTAAATTTGCTCTGGAAGCAGTATCTACAATCCAATGCTTGAGCCAGATGGAGTGCAGAGCTACAGTGGCAGCTGCCATAGAGTAGGCAATAAACCAAAGGGTGTCTTGCGTAGGCATCAGCTAAGAAGGCAAAGGACTTAGAGAGCTTTACTAGGCTCCACTATAAGGAAATCTAATTCAGCTCTTTATTATTTATTATGTCTTCCACCCATAGAATAGATGCTCTGGCAAAGTAGAAGGAGACAGCTGAGGCTCTTAGTGCTAATGCCCATGTGTCGTGGGCTTTCTTTAATGTAGCGTCAGACTCTCTCTCCCTGCTCTCTGAGGGCAGCTTCCCAGTTTTTGGGCATTACTGCCCATGAGAATAGTGCCGCTACTGGAGCATCTACCAGAGGTAGATGCTTCCATAATGTCATGTGGATGTACAGTTTTTGAGCAATATTAGCACCCTTCTTACCTTAAAGGGGTGATTTCCACTCTTCCTTTGTTATTTTTTTTTTAAAGAGTTAGGAAAAGGTACCTCTCTGTCACGGGCTTGGGTTCTGGGAACATCATCGCTCTTCTGGATAACAATTGTTTTTTCGCTGTTTCTGCAGGGTTACTGTCTAGGGAAGCAATTGCTTTGGACAGTAAAGGAAAGGAATAATTTTTGATAAAGAATCTATCAGATGAATACCATTTACCATTTCTATGTCTGACCACCCCCCTCCTCCCCATCTGAATTGAGTTCCTGATGGGAATTCATGGAGGAATCACTGTTGGGGTGATGCTCAGTAATAATAGTTTGTTTGTTAGTATTGCAGCCCATGCCTATGGAGCGTGGGTCTGCTGAGTCTTCCCTTGAGCCTGCAGACGAATGCAGACTGTCAATAGTACTAGGCTGACTTGGCTGTGGATTTTTATCCTTGGTTTTATCCTTCTTGTTATTTGTATTTCTAGTGTTTGGAGAAGGAGAGGAAAAAACCTCAGAGCTGTGCGAGTTGTGGTTACATTTTGTTGCCCGTCTTATGCTTAAAGTTTGTTCTTAAAGCTTTCGTGAGCTGGGAGAGTGCTGATTCATTTAATTGAGAAATGTCATTAATGATGGAGGGCAGGAACTCCTTATTCCCTTGCCTGGAAGTAGAAGGGGTGGGGGGAGTGGAGGTTTCACTTTGGCAGTGTGGATTGCAACTGCTATCCACCTGCTTAATTTGGCAGGAAGTTTCCTGGCCGGGGGGGCGGGGAGCCCCCTCAATCTCACCCTTCTGGTGGTTTCAGCGTCTGATCATCGTTAAGCTGATGGCGGGCTTAGTGTCATCTTGGGAGGGTGGCGTGGTCCGAAGTTGGTGCCCCAACTCCCTCAACCTCGCCTGCTTCTTCCCTGGCCGTAAGGACGTTCCTAAGGATGCTCCTTTGAATGTTGCGTTGGCAAGATTCAGCTTCTCTGGTCTGCCAAATCTCGCTCCTGCTGTGAGGCGAGTGGGCTTTTCTCTTTCAATGGTCTCCTAATGATCTGGAGATGTGTGATTGTTTTGTACTTTCTTTCCAGAAGACTTCTTGTTTGCCTGAGGGGTCATGAAGAAGATGAATGGCAGAGGGAAGAAAATAGAGGAATATTTTTCTTTTTAAAGGGAAAGGAAATACTGAGGAGATTAAGGGCTTCTCGACATGAGGCATTTATTGTGTGCTCGTGATCCCTCACTCACGGATGTTTACAGGTCTTTTATACGATGTCATCATCCTCCAGGGCCTCTCCCATGTTTTACAGCCATTTCTGCAACTTTTTTTAGACGGAGGAAAGTGCAGTATGCTGCCATGATTTACTATCCAAACCTCATGAATATTCGCAATTCTGCTCTATACCACTACGCCACCTTGTGGTTCTGTAATAGAACATATAGGAACATATGGAAAGCAGAGATGAGAAAAACCTGGAAAAAAACCTCGTGTAAAGGATGCTTGCTCTCTTCCTCCCACAGAGAATGGAAGAAGCCTCAGTGACAGGTTAAATGTCTCATGTAGAGAAGCCCTAAGATTTTAATAGGTAAGAAGAATGTTTGAAAAAGAGAGTTTGAAGATAGCAGAGGGTTTGAGTAGGCGGAGACAGAAGTTAGCTCTGTCCTGGGCAAAAAGCAAGGAGGAACTGGCAATGACCAAACTGGGACCAATGGAATACTCAAAAGTTCAATCTGGGTGATAGGGGAGATAACCCCTTGTGGGATGCCTTCCTCACACCAACCTGGAGAATGACTAGTCACGAAGGATGACATTACCCTCTTTTCCTACCCAGATATAATCTAGATCAGGTGTGGGGAAACTCAGGCCCGGAGGCCAAAGCTGGCCCTCCTGGGGTCCCAATCTGGTTCTCTGGTTCCTCAGATGACCATGCCCCTTCCCCCCAACCGCCGATCATATGATGATTTCCTGGCTTTTGTGCAGTTTTTTCTCTTCTGAAAGGTTAAAATGCCTTTCTGAAGGCTCAGTTACTGGCAGCAAGACCTATAAGCTACAACATGCTGGCGTTCCTTGTATTTTTGCCCCGCCCCTTTTGCCTTTGCCCCCTCCCACTTTGCCTTCAGTCCTGCCAACCACTGCAATTTGGCCCCAGAGCTTCTCTGAAACTAAATTTGCCCCTTGGGCTGAAATTCCCCACCTATCACCTAGATGCCAGGAAGTTTTTTTAAAAGCTGCATTTAATATATTTCAACGAATGTAGCATGTTCCACAAGACGGGAAGGTAAAGCAGTAGCTTCATTGGGGAATATTAACAGTTGACGTATCATACTGTAAAGAGGTCCAAAAACTTCTTTTTATGGTATCTAGAACTGGGCAGTTTCTTGCTTGGCGGGGAAGAATTATAATGGAGGAGAGACTGGACACTACCTTTTCTCACAATCGTATTTTAAATAAGCAAAGCCACTCACTTTCCTTCTGTTGTTTCTACAGATATGATGGGTTTGGTCGTTGAAGAACCTGGTCTACCAGCGGGAGTCTGACTTTTTTTGCTTGAACGGGTGGTCTCAGGAACTGGGGGGGGCGTGCCAGGAACTGCACAGCAAGGAGAAGGA
The DNA here is from genome assembly GCA_021292165.1 of Shinisaurus crocodilurus. Taxonomy (NCBI): domain Eukaryota; kingdom Metazoa; phylum Chordata; class Lepidosauria; order Squamata; family Shinisauridae; genus Shinisaurus; species Shinisaurus crocodilurus. Next base: position 242,335,047 of record CM037876.1, read on the forward strand.
AACAGAACCTGAGGCCAGGGGGATCATTAAGCCCAACACAATTTTTCAAAATGGGAAAGTTAGCAGCTTGTTATTGCAGATATGGCAGGAGACAATATGATTCCTTTCGTGATCTGCTAAAAAGGGAACAAAAACTGCAAAGTAGGTAGAGTGTTGCTGTTAGAGCTTGTATGGACGCAGCCAAAGATAGTGGAGTGTTCTTCTTCCATTAATCTTCAACCAATATTCCCTTAAGCTGCACCTGAGTGTTCTATGCAGGTACATTTTTAAAGTCACTGCACACAAAATACCAATGCAATACAATAATCTCTCTGAGCTGTATTCTTCTGAGGCCTGGAGTGCTGAAATGTGCATCTGGCATACCTGGAGAATGGAAGGGGATTTCAAAGAGAAATGCCAAATTTACAAGAAAACTAAGTGCCGAGGAGACAAAACAATGCTCTCTTGCACTGAAGCATTTGAACACTTTCGCCAAGGAGATATTCTGCAGTATGCTGTTCTGTCATCTGAAGTCGGTTTATTTAAGTCCACAAAGCAGCTCCACTTATTTATTTTTACATCTATATACCGCTTCCCCCCCCTCTTGCAAGGAACCTAAGGCAGCTTACATGGTCCTCCTTCTCCTCTCCATTTTATCCTCACACCAACCCTGTGAGGTAGGTTAAGTGCTTAAAGCAGTCCTTGTTAAGCAGGAGCAGAGATTGTGATTCATGCATGGAGATCTACAACCCAAACAACTTACCACTGGAGCACGGCCGCCCGTCTGGCTCATCTGGACATGCACAAACCAAGTCAGAAGTCCTGGCAAAGCAGAGGTGGGTACAGCCTCCATTATTCACTCCGCAAGCGTTTGTGCCTAAAAGATACAGACAAGGCATTTGACACAGAGGATCAATTTCTCTCCCCAATCACATTCGCCTTCTTTTCCACCAGAACACATTGGGCTGATGGTCAAACACAGTGGTTTGGATCAAAGCGTTCCACCCAGAGGATTACAGCAACCCAGCGAAGAGAAGAATATTAATCCTACCAAATGGGGATGGCACACTTGCTTTGTCACCAGATGTGATGTGAACCGAGCGTGCGCCAAGCCAGGCAGACTACACTTTCGGGCTCAGGTGGTCCTCCAGATGTTGCTGGATTGCAACTCCCATCAGCCCTAGCCAGCATGGCCAATGGTGAGGGATGATGGGAGTTGTAGTCCAACCATATCTGGAGGACCACATGTTCTCCATCTCTGCCTTAGGGGAAAAGGTGCTGCAGTTCCAGCTTAAAGAGAGTCAGCTCACCTTCCAGCTGAAACATTATCAGCCGATTCTCCAAGCCGAATCAGGCAACACCTGACACTGAAAAGTCCTTGCAGCCAAGTCAGCTTATCAGTCTGAGCAACTTGTATTGAGCTTGAGGACTTGGCCTGTTCTTCTGCTTCCTTGGATCATGTTCCCTGCCTGCCTTCGATTTCACATCTGCTTTTGGGCCCTCCAACCCTCTATTGCTCCCTTGGAATTCAACCTTCTGCCTGGCCCTGATTCTGCACTGGACGCTGGCCCTTTGATCCCCACCTGCCTGATCTGTGCTTGACATCCAGACCATCTAGAACCCCATCGATTGCGCTTCTGATCCTTGACTATCTGCACACAAACGGGACCCAAACTGCAGCCTGTCTCAAAGCTAGGTCAAAGAATTTCAGTATAAACCAATATTCAATTACAGAAGTATGATTTATCCTGAGTATTTATACACTCAAATTCAGCTGAAAAGGTGATGGCTGTAAACTCTTTGACAGCAGAGCATGTACATCCATTTGCCATTTTTAGCAAAGACTTAAATAGTTCCTTGTCTGTTTTTTAGGATTCTTTTTTCAGCTCTGTGTTTGCCTAAGGCTAAATGGTTTCCCTCCTGGCTAAATGAACAACCCATAGAATTCAGAAATCTGCCCTAGATATTGCCAGCAGTTCAAATGCCAATTGTTCTACTGTGTGTATGCATGACACCGATATCTACTTATACCACGGAAATTAGACCTGTGACATATATATCTAAAACGCAGGTGCTTAATTGATACTTGGAAACATTTGTTAAACCACTTTAGATTGATGGAATCCTAGTCCAGTCCACAGCCAAGTCTTTCTTCTGAGCACATACTATTTTTTAATAAATATTAGTGAAATGCTTGTCATTTTGACAGGCAGAGTCTGTATGGGAAGTCTGTATATTCCAGGCAACCCTAGGGGGTAGATGTGTGCATATGCTCCAGAAGCACTGCACATACAGTCCCTTTGGTCTCCACATGGAGTCACTTCTAGCAGAAGATGCTGAATGTCAGGAGTAATGGGCAAGTTTCTGCATCTGGTCCCATACCATACTGTTGTCTCTAAGTCTAACAGTTTACTTTACCTCCATAGAATAGCAGCCACCCATTGTATGAGTGTAAATAAAAGAGTACATGGGAACACCACTGAATAGAGGCTAACCTGCCCCAGTAATCCCAGTGTCTGGAGTGTGAAGCAAATTTTCCCTCCTTCCCAGTTGTGTCCTAGATAGCAGACCATTTACTACATCCCTTAGAAATGAATGGGAGCCATTGAGAACCAAGCCAGCCAGGTCCTTTTATCTGTATTGCTCCAATCCTGGTTTTGGTTTCTTGTGGGATGGAATGTAGGAACTGGCTTTTTAAAATAGATAATATGATTGTTTAATTATCTGATGTTTCCCCAGTGGGGTTTGTTCTGTCCCAGGCCTATTCTAAACTTTAAAATACCATTGGTCTCGATAGCTATACAAAACCTGAGGGGTGTTCTGAGACAAGGTAGTCAATCTCAGGGTACAAGCTACAAGGGAGGCACACATTTCTAAGGCCAGAGTATACCTCTAGTACACTTCAGGGTTTGGCATATTAGCCTGAGTTTTGCTTAAACAGTGTGGGCTAGTGGTAGCTAATATCCTAAGATTAAAAGGCAGATTTAAACTCTTTCCTTTATTCTTGTTCCTTGTATGGCAAGCCATCATCTGAGTCTGAACGGAACTGAGATAATTCCTCAAAATCAGTCCTAAATCCATGAAACCATTTTATCCTCGCGCCTTTCAGAATTACCAGGCATTATATTCTCACAACCACTTCCTCACCTGGAACCTCAGATTGGCAAGAAAGGTGTATCTGAAGATGTCATTAAGAGGAAGACTAGAAAATGAGATTCTTTGTATTGTAGCTCTTTTTGCAGGATGTATTTAGAGCAGCCTTCCCCAAGCTGATGCCCTCCAGATGGTGGACTGGGGATGATGGGAATTGTAGTCCAACACATTTGGAGGGCACTGAGTTGGGGAACGCTACTTTACAGTATGTGTTATTCATGCACTTTGTTTGACTTTGGTTATACAATGAAGAAACCCAGACTGTTGCATATACCTGTCTGCCTTTGAGGAGAGACCACAATGATATCCATCAGCCCTTCAACATTGGCTAACACAGTCTCCTTATTCCGACCAGAATATTTGTCCACTCGCTGGATAGATTTAGTTTGCCAGTCCGTCCAATAGAGCCACCTGTCCTGCTGCTCAGAAAAAAAGAAAAAACAGTAATAGAATTAGGAAAATATGCCAGTCATGTAGGAATGATAAAAAAGCTAGTTCACAGGAGTCCAAGCAAAGCCCTTTCCCCGTAATATAGCAGAAGCAAGAATGAGAAAACTGCAACCAACTTCTCCCAACAAATTAAAACATATTCTTTCTTTGGGAGCTCTGCTACCAAAGTCAGATTGCAGCATCCATTCACCACCAAGTTCCTTTGTACCTGTGTCAAAGCAAAGGGGTGCAACACTTGGCTGACCAGCACCTGACGCAGCTTCCCATTGAGATCAGCACTCTCTATGCGGTCCAGGTGAGCATCTACCCAGTAAATCCTGAAAGAACAAAAAGGATGCAAGTGAAACGAACATCCACTGTAACCTCCCACCCCATAGGAACCTCTTTTCCCTCCTTCCCCCAATTATGTATTGGTGTGGTACAGCAGCCCCAGGCTGCCTTAGAAACAGAGGAAAGGCTTTTAAATACAGTAGTACCTTGGATTACGAGCATAATTCGTTCCGGAACCATGCTCGTAATCCAAAAAACTCGCATATCGAAGCGAGTTTCCCCATTAGAAATAATGGGAACTCAGATTATTCGTTCCACAACCATTTGCTTTGCCGGCTCCCTGGCAGGGAGCCCCATGGAGGGAGCTGGCAAAGCAATGATTAAATGCTTGTGGAATGAATTCCTGGGAGCCGGCACAGCAGCGCGAGGCACCTGCAGAGCAAGCGGCTGCGCTGCGCCACACCTCCACTCGCTCTGCGGGTGCCTCCTGCGCTGCCGTGCCGGCTCCCAGGCAGGGAAGCGGCAGCGCGAGGCGCCAGCAGAGCAAGTGGCTCCCTGCCAGGTTGCCGGCAAAGCACTACCAGCTCCATGGCAGGGCACTGCGTGGAGGCGCTCCCTCCGTGCCCTACCTTTTCTTTTCCAGCGGCGGCTCGCTGAGGGGAGGTGAGCCGCCCACGCTGCCATACCCGGTCCCATCGCATCCTGAAGCGGCTCCCTTTTCTTTTCCTGTGGCTCCCTTTTCTTTTCCAGCGGCGGCTCTGCTCTCCTCAGCGAGCCGCCCGCGCTGCCATCGGCGGTCCCGTCGCATCCGGAAGTGACGCGACGGGACCGGCAGTGCGGGCGGCTCGCTGCGGAGAGGCGAGCCGCTGCTGGAAAAGCGGCTCCCTTTTCTTCTCCATGTGGCTCCCTTTTCTTTTCCAGCAGCGGCTCGCCTCCCCTCAGCGAGCCACCCGCGCCGCCATCGCTGGTCCCGTCCCGTCACTTCCGGGGGGGAGATGACGCGACGGAACCAGCGATGGCAGCGCTTCAGGATGCGATGGGACCGGGTATGGCAGCGTGGGCGGCTCACCTCCCCTCAGCGAGCCGCCGCTGGAAAAGAAAAGGTAGGGAGCAGAGGGAGCGCCTCCACGCAACACCCTGCCATGGAGCTGGCAGTGCTTTGCCGGCTCCCTGGCAGGGAGCCGCGGAGGCCAGGCGCGGCCGCTCGTTCTGCGCCGGCTTCCGGGCGGCTCTACGCGGCAGCGAGTAACCCGGTGTGCTCGTTTTGCAAGACCTCGCTCGTTTAGCGAGTCAAAATTTTTGCAAAACTTTTGCTCGTCTTTCAAAATGCTTGCACACCGGGTTACCCGTAATCCAAGGTATTACTGTATGGCCACGGCCAGTAATTTTGAAACGCCATGTGATACTGACCTTCTGGTGTCATAATCCAAGGTCAGCCCGTTGGGCCAGCCTAAGTCAGTATTGATCAATATCTTGCGCTCAGAACCATCCAAGTTTGCACGTTCGATTTTAGCAACGTGTCCCCAGTCTGTCCAGAAGAGGTATCTGAAGGAAAAGAAACCAAATGTAGCACCTCTCTCTCTCTCTCTCTCTCTCTCTCTCTCTCTCTCTCACACACACACACACACGTATTCCTACACCAGGCAGTTCTTTTCTGAAGGCAGAGGGAGAAGCTGTCCCTTCTGAAACTTCTGCCACTGTTCTTTGTGGAGTGAGCAGTAGAGTCTGCTGAGTGCCACAGTATACTGTAAGCTCCTTGCTACTGAGTAGATCTGCTGGATGTGAGGACTCCCATTTGCCTCTTGAAAAACCATCCTCCTCTAGCCAGTTGGTCTTCTACAGCCCTTCATCTGGCTAAGTAGCCTAAATAGAAAGGGCTCTATTCAAGCACCAGATTGTAGTCCTACCTGCCCTTGGTCTAGCAGTGCCCACCTCTGGGATGCTTAGTTCCGAGGCAGGAAGGGCTCCAGTAAGCTGATCTGCTATACCTGATGAAGAGCTGCTGCTGAGCAGCTGGCCAGATGGGGTGTCTGCTCATAGGAAGGTCTGCTGGCAAAAGAGCCCTGCCTAGCCATTAGATCAGATACTCCTGTGGTCTCAAAGCAGACCTTCATTTTGAGGCAATGCTCTCCTCCCCTCCTTCTATTCTCTGTACCAGGAGTGGGAAACCTGAGGCCCAGGGGCAAAATCTGGCCCTCCAGGGTTTCTCAGAGGGCTACACCCCCTTTTCCTGGCCATACCTCTTTCCCTTGACTGCCAATCATTTGTGGTTTCCCAGCTTTTACACATTTTTTCCCCATTCTAAATGGTTGAAATGCCTCTCCTAAGGCTTAGTTACTGGTAGTGAGAGCTTTAAGCTAAAATATGCTGGTAGGATGCTGCCCCTGAGAGCTCTCCAAAATTGAATACAGCCTTCGGGGTGAAAGAGATTCCCCACTCCTACTCGATGTTTTCTCTGTAAGCTAACTTTCTTTGCATCAGTTGGTCTCAGGCTTACCCCTTTCTGGGAAAGACAGCAATTGCTCGTGGTTCATCCAGACTGTTATTAATTAGCACTTTCCTACAGCTGCCATCTAGTCTTGCAACTTCAATCGTGTTGCGGCCTGTGTCTGTCCAGTACAGGTTTCTAGCCACCCAGTCCACAGCCAGACCATCTGTTGTCTTCAGTCCTTGGCCAATAACAGTTTCCATACTGCTGCCATTCAGGTCTGCTCGCCTGGAAGAAAGCAGGTACTACAGAGAGTGAGGAAAAGACTCTACCTAATGAAATCTCTCATTGCAGACCAGCCAGTAAAAGGAACTACGTTTTACTTAATTAACAAACACATAGAAAAGAAGCTCAATGGTACCTACCTAATGACATCTAAGAAGACATCTGTGTAGTAAATCTTGCCATCTACACTGTCATAATCCAGAGAGATAACATTGTTCAGCTCTGGGACAGGGACATGAACATCAGTGTGATCACTAGTATCCAGTGAGATCCGCCGGATAGAGCCCCGGTTAGAGAAGAGCAGGTAGATTTCAGGAGAAGGATCGCAGGTCTTCTCATCAGTCTTCAGCTGGATACCAGTAGGACAGGCACACGAGAAGCCTTCAGGGTTCGGCAAGCAGAGATGGGAGCAACCACCATTCCTCATGCCACATTTGTTAGCACCTTAGGAGAAATGAAGATGATTACTTCAGTAATTTCCTGTAGAGTCATGTAAACTTAATGGCCTTAATTTCTGTAGGCTTTTATATGGCCCACCTACCCAGTGTACTTCAACTACTTCTGCAGAGCCATGAGAAAAGTCAGAGGGACTGGTGGAAGACGGGACTTCAGCAAGGGAAATTTGGCAAAACCGAACATCTCTGAATATCAGAATCCTGTTGACTTCCTAAGAAGGTGATCAACAAGATAGCTGGCAGAGGGTCTTGATTTTGCATTATCATTTAACATCTCAATGGCACCAACAAGGCATTACCAAACTATGGGAAAATCCCGGCCCTACCAGAAACAACAGGATGAACTTCTGGTAACTACATCAAATCACAGAGCAGGAACATGATAAGGTTATGAGTGTGAGAATAACAGGAAGGCTAGTTCAGATTAGGTTGAAGGCTTGCAAGTGGTCTTGGTGGTTTGTATAATGTTGGCGTTTTATAAAGCTTGAGTAGCAAGGATTAGGCAGTTGACAAAGACCTGCAGAAAAGGCACAGAGGCCAAGTAAGCATGCTGACTTAAAAATCACAAGTCTTGGGGGGAAATTTCAAGAATTAAAGCACTGCAGTGAATAATATCTGGGAGGCATCCCAGCAATAACAAGGCATGGGGCTTGGGGGTGCAAAGGAGAAGTAGTTGTGTTTCTTCCACTTGCAATTTTCCACGCCCTCCCCTCATCTTCTAGCCTAGATTCTGGAACTTCGGCTTGAAGGAAAATCTGAAAACGTACCAAGAGGACGCCCCCTGTCAATAGCCTGGATGTCCATTAGGCCAGGCAGATTTGCCCTGACCAGGATGACATTAGCGCCAGTATCCTTGTCAGCTCTGTGAATGCTGCGTGTTTGCCAATCAGTCCAGTAGATGTAGGAATCCAGTAGAGTGAGACCGTAAGGATGTTGCACTGGAGAGAGCAAGGTATGGCGGTTTGCACCATTCAAGTCTGCAGCCTCAATACGCTGAAGAGAAGAGATGGGGTTAGCTTTTATTTCTTTTTGCAGAGAGAGAGAGAGCAGAAACCAATCCCAGAAAGTTATAATCCAGGTGGTCCTATCTTAAATCTCAAGTTTGACTCACACTTGGTATGTCTTCATCCGATTACTTTTTAGTTAAGATTAGTCAAGCAACAACATGTGAGCAGCCTCCACTGAAACATAGTGGGGCTGTTCACATGACACAAGAGCATACTGTTGGTTATTTAACCCATGGTGAGGCTGCAGTGCATGCAGCTACTATAATATGCAATCCCCGCATGGGGATTGTCATGCTGTGCAAACCCAGAGAGTATGGGTTATGCAAGAATTAAACAACCCTCACATAATCCACGGTCTGCTTTAGTGTTATGTGAGGGTTGTTTAACCCTCGCATAACCCATGCTCGCCAGGTTCGCACAACACAACAACCCAAGAGTGGGAATTGCATATGCAAAATGGCACCCACAGGTCCTGCAGCTTGTTGTTGGTCTGAACCTGGTCAGCTTTTGAGGTCATGTCGGGCAACATGAAAGCTTTGCCTTTGGTAGATTCATGATGGGTGTTTTCAGACATGAAAGTCATCAAGAGATGTTGCAGTCACTGACTGACGAATGTGCATGTACATATTCATAGTTCCCAAGGACTTTGTAATCATTTCTACACCATCACTTCCTTCAGAGATAAAGTTTAAAATCCCACCCCAAAGACCACTCCCCACTCCCTAGGTCAATTCCAACCTCAGTATGTGCATCAGCCCAGAGCAGCTGGGATCCTGCCCTATCCACAGCTAGTCCGTTTGGCCATCCCAGGTTGTTGTTGATAAGAACCATGCGGTTGGAGCCATCCATCCCTGCTCGTTCCAGCTTGGCATTCTCACCCCAATCTGTCCAATACATAAACCTACATAAAAAGAAGAAGCCAATAAGCAATTAATTGAAAAGCCAATGTATTATTTATTCCCATATCATCTGCCTTTCCCTTGAACAAAAAGACATTCCACTCACCCCATCTCATGATACAATGCAATTGCTCTTGGGCTGTCAAGGTTTTCCCATACCAAAACTTTCCTCATTGACCCATCCAGGTTACCCACTTCAATCCTATTGGTTCCTGTATCCGTCCAATATACTTTGCGACCAATAGCATCCACTGCTAATCCATCTGTGGTCTGCAACCCTAAGAAGAAAGCATAGTTGTAACAATGTCATTGTTCTTGTAGCCCATCAAATAGTTTAGGATCTTCAACTGCCCTGTGAGAAGAATTCCAGGAGAGAGGCAGGCAAAGAAGACCTTAGGACCTGCTCCAGCTGGACTCCATCTCTCTCTCCACAGGGCCATCTATTACAAAGAGCCCTGTGGGAAGACTCCAGGAGAGAGGGAGGTAGATAAGGATGATGCCAGATACCTACTCCTGTTCCAGCTGGACTCTCCCTGCCCCAGGGCCATCTTCCACCAATTGTCCTGAGGGGAGGATCCCAATGGTTGTTTCTTTTTTTAAATTTGTTAATATAGTTTATTGTAATTTCATTATTTGTATGTTACTTGTAAGCTGCCTTGGTAAAAAATGTATCCTGAAAGGTGGCATATAAATAATTGTAATAAATAAATAAATTCCTCCTCAAAAGTATCCACAGGGTATCCCAGGTAGTTCTCACCACCTATAGTCCTAGGAATTCAATTTGTAAACTCACAGGAGCAAATGCTAATAACACTGTAATCATCCAAAATAATCTCTCTCTAAATGCAGCCTGGAGGAGGTGTGCGGAATTCTGGCAAAGCATCCATTACCTGTAGTGATGATATCTTCATACTGGGAGCCATCCAGAGCAGCTCTGCTGATCTTTCTCAGTGTGCTGTCTGACCAATACACCTTTCCTAATGAGGAAACATTAGTAACATCTCCTTAAATAAAACTCCCTTGGTAGAACACAGACATCTAAGAATATTTTAGTAGCAAGCCGTACAAAGGCATCCCTAGTAGAATCCAGTATCACAGGAAAGGAAGCCATTAATTCATTAATTCTCTAATTCACTCTCTGTATCTTCCCCATTTTGTGAAGCCAACAAAATTAGAGTAAACACCATGATCTAACATGGAGGATACTGCATTCTGCCACGCAAAGAGGGAATTCTTCCTCCTGCTACTGAGACAACCTTGCAGCACAGAAAATCTTAAAAGTATGCATCCAATGTTTGCTAAAGTTTAGAGTGGGGAAAACTTAAAGGGACTGTCACTAGCAGAAAAAGCTTCTCCTAATAAGGAGGTAAATGGTGGGCAAAGCTGGATGGCTGGGGCATGTTGGGAGTTGTAGGCCATAAGAATATAAGAGCCATGCTGGATCAGACCAAGGGTCCATCTAGTCCAGCATTCTGTTCACACAGTGGCCAACCAGCTGCCCACAGGATCCCACAAGCAGGACATGAGTGCAACAGCACCTTCTCACCCATGTTCCCCAGCATCTGGAGTACATAGGAATACTGCCTCTGATACTGGCCATTTCTCTGTCTAAACATGCATAGCACTGAGCCCTAAATTACATAAAATTTCAGACCTTCCTGAGGATCCACTCCAATGGCAATGGTGTTTTTCATGGTAACGTTGACTGAGACAACTACGTCGGCGAAATATGGAATGTCAAGTGAAACGAGGCGAATATCTGCCCTCCTAGCAAAGATTAGGAAGCTGGTCATTCCTACAGAGTTGAAGACATGACAATATTAGGTGCAAGCAATGCAGTTCAGATGGCAGTCTCAGGAGCATCATTTCATAAATGCCACCTCGGAGCTATCCAAGAGGCAACAAGAACTTTAGAGGGACAAAGATTATCTTTACAACTACAGTAAAAAATAATAATTAAAGACTCTAGGAAAACATTTTAGCTAAGGTTGTCACTGAGTGACTTATTATAGACCATAATTGTATGACCACAGGGCACATGGGATAAAAGAAGGCAAGCACGGGTTACAGCTCTAAGCCTCCAAAATCCAGGATGTTCATCTTTCATGCTTCTTTGTGGCATAAGCAGAGAATCTGCTATTTTGAACATGTTTAGCCATCCAGAAAACTACAGCTTTCTTTTTAATACATACATTATTTGTAACCCTCAAGATGTCAGATAAATAACCTGGAAATATGTGGGCTAAAATGTGAGAATGACAAAGAAACCAGAGGGAGACTTTGAACAGGCAGGGCTTTCAGTTGTCAGAGGTCAGTGTTTTATTGCCTTATTTTGATATTCATCCTTGTCTGCTACCTCTTGCTCTCTTTTGCCCTATTGACTCTTTGCTTCACTGCCTTCTGTCATTATTTTCTTTCTCAGGTGCTAAATGTTAAAGCAGACTTATACTAAATAGACATATGAAAATATACTAAGAGAGCAATCCTATGGCCCCTAGACAGCATCTAGGGGACCATAAGATACTTCGGATTCCTAGATTCGAGGTCGGAAACAGAGGCCCGGTCTCGGAGCTCGGGATCCACACTCCGATCCCCCTTCCCCTCCCTTGCAGCTGGCATGGAAAGAACCACGCCGGCTGCTCTCCGAGGTTGGGAAACAGATCTTGGAGAGGGGTAAAGTGGGCGTTTCGGGAGGAGACTGAGGCCTCCAGAATATGAGGTATCCTGATGGCACTCCAGCCTCCTTCCCTCCCCCTCTGAAGTGCCTCAACTAGATGGCTGAAAACAGCCATCTAGCTGAATTGCAGAGCAGGAGGTGCAGAGAGGCGGAGATTGCGTCCGCCTCTCCTCCCTCTGCACTGGATGCTCATAAGCTTTCCAAGTTCAAAGGCTTATGAGCATCGAGGGTGCAATTGATAGGACTGTGCTCTAAATTTGCACCATTTATTCTAATCACAGAATTTGGGTTTCCTAGGACAAAGATTTATTATATTTTCAGCCTGCCATTGTCTTCCTATTAATTGTATAGCACCCAGTTTTTATTTAAACATTTAATCATCATTGTAATTATTATTGCCATTATTAGGTTTGGATCATTATGGTGCAGAATACCCAGAGACCTGCCTGAAGCTGCTGGTATATTCATGCAGGTAAGTTAAAGTACTTTATGCATTTCCCACACCTGTAATTTGAATATACAATTCCCCAAAGGCCTTTGTACTTGGAGGTCTACCAGAAGCAGCATGTGGGACTTAGGAGACCCAGCTGCTATAGGGACCAAACAGAAGGAGGGACCCTTTAGAAAGTGGAGGCCTACCTGGTAAGCAAGTTTTGCCATCTGGTTGTAGGTTGATACCAGTGGGACAAGTACAGCTGTAACCTTTAGGAAGAGGGGCCAGGAGGCAAAGATGACTGCATCCACCATTATTAACTTTGCATGGTGTGTGCACTGAAAGAGAAAAAGAACAAAACAATGCATCACAAGGAAGAGGCCAGGTGTGGCAGCAATCTTCAAAATTCTATAGGAATTAAGTTGGTAGAGGAGCATCTCCTGTGAAAGTAGTTACACAGGATTCAAATCACATAAGCTTTGGGTTAGACTTTCTGCTGAGACAACGGGTGTAGGCCCTGCCCAGAAGCAAGGGACTGCACACCCTCCCTTCTTGATGCAGTAATCCTCTGTGTACCTGGAGGCCTGTGTCGATGAAAGATGTGGATGTCCATAAGGTTCTCCAGGTTGTCCTGCAGAGTTTCACGATCCTGCCCTGTCCTTTTGTCAGCACTCTGGATGCTCTTTGCCTGCCAATCAGTCCAGTAGATCCGAGGTCCATAAAGAGTGAGTCCAAATGGGTGAGGGAGATTGCTTCCGATCAACACCTGTCAGCCCCAAAAGCAAGATCCGGAAGAAATTATGAGGCTTATACCTAAGCACGAAAGGGAAAGAATTATCTGGTGCCAACTGAAATACTTTATTGCCCAATGTGTTTTGGTATGTACCTTTGTCAGGGGCTGCAATTAACAATAAAACATGCATCTTTATTAATAGTTTACAATTATCCAGAGAAATTTATAATTAAAATATTCACAAACTGAACATTACCATACAAATTTTAAAATAAAAAATACTCTAATATACCGTATTGCATAAAAAGTCAACTTATTATCATTCAGAAATTAGTAGAAAAATAAAGTGCAGAATGCTTAAATTTCTCTCATAAAACAAAATTGCCCGAAATATTAAAACCATTTAAGAGTAGAGTGTGTGACACGTATAAGACTGCACAACAATAAAACTTATTTCTTGATAAAATTGTTTGTTGTTCATATTGGTGCAGCTATATCAGTTAACCACTCAAATAAAATACCAAATATAAGAACCTCATTAAGTATTTAAAATACTACATAATTAAAATGTTATTGGATATCGTACATACAACAAATATAAAAAAATATCATGTATACAAGCCTCCTAAAATGTTTAAAATTATTTGAATAGATAAAATTCTACTAAATACACATCATACATTAAAATTCTGTATTGACCAGTCTCCATTAAAACATGCTAAGCTACAACCATAGTCACACAATATGTAAGTACATATAATACATTGTGCTGCCTACCTCAAATACGACATCTTTCCAAAAAGCTAATAATCAACAATAGAAGGGCATTCACGCCAATTGTTATGTATATAAGTTTGAAAAAATGCAGAGAACATAAATAGCTTCGTTAAGGAGTGCTTCTTCATAAGAAAACAAACATATAGTCCCAAGGATTTTATAACATGTAGAACTGTTGTATTGCTCGAAAGACGTCTTATGCCAGCCCACAGAATACTCATGAGATAGCTGAAGATTTTTTTTTTCCGAGCACACTTGGAAAAACTTTTGGGTGAGTTTTCAGGGCTGGGTAACTAGTACACATCATGCTTTCAAACAGCGGGTCATTTATGAGCTAAGTCTTTCGAGCAATACAACAGTTGTATGAACAGATGTGGGCAGCCCACGCAGTCACCTATCGAAGCACTGACCTGGCTCATACCTGCTTAGCTTCACCATGTGGCCTGCATTATGTGCTATGAAAATGTGTATGGCAATGTTTGGTTTGTGAATATTTTAATTATAAATTTCTTTGGATAACTGTAAACTACTAACAAAGATACATGTTTTATTTTGAATTACAGCCCCTGACGAAGGTACATACCAAAATGCATTGAGCAATGAAGTATTTCAGTTGGCACCAGATATACACATTGGTGCCTTCCCCTCTTGTTTTGATTTTATATCTAAGCACACCATCAACCAACCACCAGAAATAAACAAGTTTTAAAAACTATGGCCTGGCAGCAATGACCAAAGGGATTGGTCAATGTGTAGAGACTGCAAGGGGTCCCACCCATGCAGCATTCCCTCTCTCCTCATACATCTTCACTCAGAAGTAAGTTCATTTGTCTCTTCAGATATAGCAGCTGAGTTCTTCTGGAGAACAGAAGCAAGCTGCATTGGCATTTACCTTTTATCCAAATAACTGTATGTGTCTCCTATTTATACATGCTTTCCCAGAAGCCTTCACTTCAACTTAGCCTTCTTACCTTCCTGTCACTGCCATCCAGGCCTGCATACTCAATTGTCTTCATGCCAGCATCTGCCCAGTACAGGCGCTGAGACTCGTAGTCAATGGCCAGTCCGTTGGGCCAGGTCAGGTTGGAAGAGATGATCACCAAGCGACCAGAGGCATCCATGCCTGCACGCTCAATCTTTGGGCTAGCCCCCCAGTCAGTCCAGTACATGAACCTGCACACAACCGCAGAAAATAGTGCATGACTGCTGTCCCTTATTCATCTCAACATTTTGTTTGCCAGCAAGCTCAACAAGCAAACTGGCCACGTGCTTTCAACTTTTCTAGTTGCTACTAAAAAACAGAGTCTGTACCTGCTACTCTATGACCCCAGACAAAGATGAGCCAAAAAGGCTGACAAGATATCCCATCATCAGTAGTCTTGTACAAGGTCTTCCCCACAAATATGAAAACATAGAATTTCACACATTTCACTTCAACAACATCCCAAATTATCAATGAATGCCACAGCTTTTCCAGCTCTGCTTGCAAGAAAAGAAAATACATTGCCTTGCTTGTACTTAGCCACCTGATAGCAGTACACTAACATCCAATGGGCTAAAGGCTTTAAGGCACAGTACTGAGACTTGCTTTGTGTATAGCATTTATTTATTTATTATTTGCATTTATCTATCGCCCATCTGGCCGGCAAACCGGCCACCCTGGGCGATGTACAGAAAATAAAACAGAACAAAATACATTAAAACATTTTTCTCCATTAAAATACATTAAAACAGTATAAAATTTTAAAATCTTAGCCCACCCCATATTCCCGCCTGAATAACCAAGTTTTTAATGAGCGGCGGAAGCTCAGCAGAGAGGGGGCATGGCGGAGGTCACTTGGGAGAGAGTTCCATAGTACGGGGGCTGCCACAGAGAAGGCCCTCTTCCTCGTCCCGACCAGTCTAGCTGCTCTGGCTGAAGGGACAAGGAGAAGGCCGTCTGTGGCAGATCTTGTTGAGCGGCCCACTTGGTGTTGCTGGAGACGCTCCTTGAGATAGACTGGACCGGAGCCGTATAGGCTTTTAAAGGTCAAAGCCAACACCTTGAATTCAGCTCGGCAAGCAACTGGTAGCCAGTGTAGCTCCTTGAGCACCGGCGTGATGTGATCCCGCCGGCGGCTGCCTTTAACCAGGCGAGCTGCCGCGTTCTGTACCAGCTGTAGCTTCCGAACCGTCTTCAAGGGTAACCCCACGTAGAGCGCATTACAGTAGTCTAGGCGAGAGGAGACCAAGGCATGAACCACTGAAGGGAGCAGATGATTAGGAAGGTAGGGGCGCAGCTGCCGTATCAGATGGAGTTGATACAGCGCCGCCCGGCTCACAGCTGCCACCTGAGCCTCCATGGACAGCTGGGAGTCTAGAATGACCCCCAAGCTGCGGACCTGGTCCTTCAGGGGGAGATGTACCCCATTCAGCACCAGGTCAACATCCCCTAACCTCCCCTTGTCCCCCACCAGAAGTACCTCGGTCTTGTCGGGGTTCAGCTTCAGCATATTCCTTCCCATCCAGCCAGCCACTGACTCCAGGCACTTGGACAGGGTCTCAACGGCCAACCTCGGTGAGGATTTAAAAGAGAGGTAGAGCTGCGTGTCATCTGCATACTGATGACACTGCACCCCAAACCTCCTGATGATAGCTCCCAGGGGCTTTAGGTAGATGTTGAATAGCATCGGGGAGAGGATGGAACCCTGCGGCACTCCACAAGTGAGCAGCCGAGGGTCCGAAGCCTCCTCCCCGAGAACTACCCTCTGGTACCTTCCAGAGAGAAAGGACTGGAACCACTGCAATACAGTGCCTCCTATGCCCAACCCCTCCAGGCGGTCCAGGAGGATACCGTGGTCAACGGTATCAAAAGCCACTGAGAGATCGAGGAGGACTAGAAAGGAGCATTCGCCCCTATCCAAAGCCCTCCTCATATCATCCACCAAGGCGACCAAGGCCGTCTCCGTCCCATGTCCAGGCCCGAAGCCCGACTGGCACGGATCTAAATAATCGGCTTCATCCAAGTGTGCCTTCAGCTGAGCACCCACCACCCGCTCGATCACCTTGCCCAGAAATGGTAAATTGGAGACTGGGCGGAAGTTGTTCAGATCCTGGGGATCCAAGGAGGGCTTCTTTAGAAGAGGTCTTATTACTGCCTCCTTGAGGGCTGATGGCATAACTCCCTCCTCGAGGGAGGCATTCACCACCGCCTTGATCCCCTCACCCAGTCTCTCCCTGTTAGGTTTTGCATAGGCAGAACGAGATTACCACCTGACATCGGGATTATCACCTGACCTGGTGGGTGTTACTTGAGTTCAGGTATACAAGGCCTTTGGTCAGGAGACATGGTCTCGAGGTGACATGACTCAGCAGCCTTGAACAGGTTTGAAGCAGTAAACATGTTGATGAATAGGTTATACACTGGGGTGAGTAATATCCTATTCATAGATGCAGGGTTTGGGGTATATAAGCTAGCACACTTGCTGATAGCTTTCACTTGCTACTTGCTTGCTCTTTCCTCTTCATATCTCTCTGCTGCTTGCTCGTCTCAGCTCGACATGTATTGTCTTGGACTTCACTTCATCTAGCCTTACCACTGGGGTATAGGTTTTGAGTCTGCTATGATGTAGTGAGTAGAAATGCATTGATTGCCTTAATCCCATGTAATTGGGTCTTACAAATAAACTCTTTAATCTTTATTAACTGCTGTTATCTCCTCCTTCCGCTTGCGTGACTGGGACTGAGGGTCATTGGCTAGGGGAGCTTTTGAACCCGGGTCAGTCCAACTCTCACACTCCCTACAGCTCATAATGAGCCAAGACGGGCAAGGGTCAAGCAAGCAGGTGGTCGGCCTCACAGATGAAAGCACCTTGTCCACTTCATCAGAAGGAAGAAGCCGGAACCGATCCCACAAAACCGCTCTGCCATTGGCCTCCTTCCACTCACTCCCTGTGTCCACGACGTACAATATCGCACTCCTAATCCGATCAATTTTATCTGCGAAGTGCTTCGCTAAAGCCTCACAGGAGGCTTTCGACTGTTCCATTGGGTCCGGAGCGGCTGGACCGACCAGACTCCGGACCACTTGGAACAGCCTCCTGGGGCAGCACTCTGCAGACGCAATGGAGGCAGCATAGAATTTCTTTTTTGCTGCCTTCACCGCCACCTGGTAGGCTGAAGATGCAGCTCTAACCTGTGTTTGATCGTATTCAGAGCGGGAATTTCGCCATCGGCGCTCTAGCCTTCTCACCTCTTGTTTCAGAGCTCGCAGCGAAGGAGTGAACCATGGTGCTGCGCGAGCTCTGTTTAGGCGAAGAGGGCGCTTCGGGGCAACTCGGTCTAATGTCCTGGTGATTGCAGCATTCCAGTCATTCACCAGGGTCTCGACCGAGCTACCGTTTGTGTGCTCCAATTCCCCAAGCGCGTTCCGGAATCCATCTGGATCCATAAGACGCCTGGGGCGGACCATTCTAATAGGTCCCTCACCCCTGCAGAGGGGTTGTGGCACCGAGAGATCCAACCCCACCAGATAGTGATCTGACCATGACAAGGGGGTGGTGGATATACCCCCGATCTCCAGATCATTTCCCCCCTCTCCGGAAACAAAAACCAAGTCCAGTGCATGACCGGCTACATGGGTAGGTCCAGTTAATACAGGGTGCAGCTCCCAGGAAGCCATGGTCTCCATGAAGTCCCGAGGTGCCCCAGTGAGGGAAGCCCCTGAATGCACGTTGAAGTCCCCCAGCACCAATAGCCTGGGGGACAACACACGCACATCAGAGACCACCTCCAGCACCTCGGCCAGGGAGTCTGTCGTGCAGCGGGGTGGACGGTACACGAGCAGAATCCCCAAACTGCCCTTTGGACCCAACCGCCAGTACATGCACTCAATAAACTTGGTCTCCCGGAGAGGGAGTCCGGTAAGGACCAAGGACTCCCGGTAGATAACAGCCATTCCCCCTCCCCGTCCCCCAACCCTTGGCTGCTGGGCATACGAGAAACCGGCCGGACACAAGGCCGCCAGAGTTGGAGCAGCGGCCTCGTCCTGCCAGGTTTCCGTAACACATGCCAGGTCCGCACCCTCATCCATGATCAAGTCATGGATGAGAGATGTTTTTTGGGTAACGGACCTGGCATTGCACAACAGCAAACGCAAGGCGGGGGAAGGAGCAACACATCCCCCAGTTATCCCTTGGCTCTGGGCAGGCCCGGAACAAGGGATAGATATTAAGCATCGATCCTTTGTTCCCCTTACTCGGCGTGGCCTGCCCCTAGCGCTCTGCCAGCGCCTGCCGCTCAACGTTGGTACCGTTTGCCCCCCAGAACTCCCCCCACTATCTCCCTGGGAGAGACACATGCCCCCTCGCTTCCGCCAATCAGGCGGGAGACCCACCCCTAAAATCAACCCCTAAAAAGCCCCAGCCCTTCAAAAAGGAAGGGCCTCTTAAAAACTCCCAGCCCCACCTATATCCCCAGCAGCAGGGGGACAGGCCCTCGCCCTCGTGCCACCCCCGAAGTGGCTCCCCCAAAGGGGTGATCCCCTTTGGTGTCGCCCCTTCGGTGGCGACCCCTTCGGTGGCGACCCCGGCGGCGGCGGACCCGCCCCCGCTGGGGCCTGGTCTTTCTGGCCCCACAATCAAGCAGCTGCAGGTGGGGCAAGGCGGCTCCTGGCTGAGCCCGGGCCTGCAGGGGGCAGGCAGCAGTCCCACAGGTGCGGTGGAGTGGGCTGGCCTCGCACAGGCGGCGGCAGCAGCAGCAGAGCTGGACCCACCTGCCTGGCTTGCTCTTCTCCCTGGCAGTGGTGGTGAGGAGATGCCCGGGTCAGCTGGGGCCTGGTCTTTCTGGCCCCACAATCAAGCAGCTGCAGGTGGGGCAAGGCGGCTCCCGGCTGAGCCCGGGCCTGCAGGGGGCAGGCAGCAGTCCCACAGGTGCGGTGGGGTGGGCTGGCCTCGCACAGGCAGGCGGCAGCAGCAGCAGAGCTGGACCCACCTGCCTGGCTTGCTCTTCTCCCCGGCAGTGGTGGTGAGGAGATGCCCGGGTCAGCTGGGGCCTGGTCTTTCTGGCCCCACAATCAAGCAGCTGCAGGTGGGGCAAGCATCAACAACTCTTGGAGAACATACTATACCCAGATTGACTCTTCAGCTTATGTATGCACGTATGTATGTATGTCCTGCCTTTCTTCCATCTCAGAACTGAATGGAGTTCCGTGGTGGTCACCCATCCAGGCACAGACCAGAACCAACCTGCTTAGCTTCAGCAAGGTGGCTCCATCATGCATCCTCAGACCACAGTGTGGATCAGTAAAACAATACAGGCTCTTTTTTGGAGATTAACCTGGTTGTTGCCAGAGAATTCACAAGTTAATGTGAAGAGAAAGGGAAGAGTAAGGGGCCAAACAGTATTTTATATTGCTTTTACTCCAGTGTACCCTGATGAACTTCAATTGAATACCTTCAGATTTGTAACATAGGCATGGAAAGAAGAGGTGGCTATTCAGTGTGAAAGAAATCTAAGACCAGTGTGATATGCCACGTGTATAGAGAAGCTGCTTTCACAGTAACTTGCTTTTCGGGTAGTGAAAGCAGATGTCATAGCTGGAGACAGAATTAGTTTTAGTAGTAGGTGATCACTCATAACCAAGTAAGATTGTCTTCCAGGATAAAATTACAAAAAGAAAATTATAAAAAGAGGAAATTGCAAAAAATTGTGTAGACTCTAGCGATGGGTCCGTAAGTGACTGTGGAGGCCAATTCTAGATCCACACAGCTTCCCACAGTGAGGACACAGGTTACCAGATGGAAGATGGTCCTGTAAAGGATTCGTTTGATGTGCTTTTCGCTTAGCACGTTTCTCCCTTTCACCTTGCACTCGGGCTTCTTCAAAGTCCATAGAACCTTTGTGAAAGGCCAACCTCCAGTTAGATCGTTCATGGGCCAGAGCTTCCCAGTTTTCGATGTTTATATTGCATTTTTTAAGATTAGCCTTAAGAACATCTTTAAACCTCTTATATTGACCACCGATATTCCGCTTTCCATCCTTGAGTTGGGAATAAAGTAACTGCTTTGGGAGACGGCAGTCAGACATTCGAACAACATGACCGGTCCATTGAAGTTGGCGTTGAAGGATCATTTTTTCAACGCTGGTAGTCTTTGCTTCTTCCAGTACGCTGACATTTGTTCGCCTATCTTCCCAAGTAATTTGCAGAATTTTCCGGAGGCAATGTTGATGAAATCTTTCAAGGAGGTGGAAGTGACGTTTATAGTCCATGTTTCGCAGGCATACAATAAAGTTGGTAATACAATGGCTTTATAAACCAGCGTTTTGGTCTCCTTACAGATATCCCGATCCTCTAACACTCTATGTTTCATTCAAGAAAATGCGGCACTTGCAGAGCTCAAACGATGCTGGATTTCAGAGGTAGTGGATCCATGTTAAAAAACCTAAGAACATTTGTTTTTTGGGGTGGAGACTCAGTAGATTAGGTTATGTCCATATTTGTAGTCAGAAAGCATCCTTAACAGACTAGCAGAAGGCCATTGTGGGTTAGTTTGTTTAATTTTATCTGACACATGTGGCATTGCCAATTTGCTTGACCCATCTGTATTTGCGTTACTGAAATTGCACCTTAACCTGCAGGCACCTTTAACATGGTACACTTTGGCCCCTTTTGCTTTCTACTTGTGGCACATAATGTTCAATTACATCAGCTATTCTGTTAAAGATGTTGTTGTGCATGGAGGATCCTTACAGCTGGACTGATTCCTTCCAGTCTTGCTGTTTTAAGAAGGCCATTGGCATCAGCATCCTGGCCTCCATTTTCAGACCTTTCAGAAATTACAGTGCAGACCTTTCAGGGCACTGGCAGGAAGCACAAGGACACAGGTATGATTGCTATGCAATATCCAGAGAAAAGACGGCCTCACCCTCCAACAGGATCCAGCACAATATCTCTGGGTCTGTCTAGATTCTCCCATATCAGCACAGTCCGCATCGTTCCATCATTGTTGGATACCTCTATCCGGTCTGTTCCTGCACAGATTAAGAGGAGGTGGGGACAGAAAGATTGTAAGCCTCCAAAACCCAGGAAAGATCACAAAAGAGAACCATCCATGCAGAAGTGCAGTCTCTAGTCCACTCTCATCTCCTCACCCCAATAGGAAGGCCAACAGAAACTATAGCCAGCAGACTGGACTGGTTCAGCAGTCCTGAGAAGTATTCCTTGGACTAGAATCCCATTCCTCTACAAACACTCGATCAACTAGCCAGCATTTCTAAGCATCCTTACCTGGAAGCAAGTTCCACTAAAACCAGTGAAACAGAGATCGAGTTTATGCTATCAGTATAATCAAGTAGTAAAACTTTTCCTGGACTGTACCACTTCAGGCACAGGTGAGGGGTTGTATGTTTGAATGCTCTCCCATGTGGGGGTGGGATAACTCTTTGTACACAGAAAAGCAGCACATCATGGAGAAAGCGAAGCTGAATGACTCATCTACCTGAACATGCTAGTTTTCTATGTACAGAGTTCTCCCCCAGCCCTAAATTGGGGAAGCATTCAAATGTGTAATTCTCAACCCACAGCTTGAAATGATACAGTAGGTGAAAAGCTTTATCACTTGGTTCAGCTGATTGTATAAACCAACCTGAGTAAATGAATATAGGATGAAGGTGAAAGCGAAGTATTCCCTTTAGTTTGAAATGGCATGCAAGGGCATGTGTTCAGCCATTAGAGGATGTCCTGGGAAGATTTCCTATTTCCTGGGAAGATTTCCTGGGAAAGACATTCCTTTCCCAAATTATGAAATGTATTCTCTGAATTTCTAGTAAATCACCATTGTGTGTCTACCACCCATAGGATGGAATATTATAAAAACCACAATAATCATGCAGTCTGTAGGGAGATATTATTCATACTTCCAAATATGCATTTTTGGGATGGTAAATGCTTTGGGGCAGGTATGCAGGCAACCCTCTTTCTTCAAGGGTACGCATGCTCTTGTAATAA
Source organism: Shinisaurus crocodilurus (assembly GCA_021292165.1). NCBI lineage: Eukaryota > Metazoa > Chordata > Lepidosauria > Squamata > Shinisauridae > Shinisaurus > Shinisaurus crocodilurus. The sequence goes on from CM037876.1 coordinate 242,357,579, forward strand.
TCAGGAGGTAGAATCCATAGAACATATCCTTCTGTTCTGTAACTTCTATGCTGGAGTTAGGCAGCATACAATTGGCCCCTTACTGACCAAGCTACCAGGAAGGTCAGTTCAATTTTATATTCAATATCTGATGGAAGACAAAATTCCAATGGTGTCTCTGATAGTAGCTAAATTTCCATCTGTAGCAGTGAGAACAAGAAAACAACTTAATGACAACACAACTCACTATATGAAACTGGAAGGATCATATCTAGGGACCAACTTGTGATTATTGGAATGCTATATAATTGTGTTTATGTTATACTTTGAATCTGTTTTGCTTTCAGATTCTGATGTACTGTATGTTTTATTTATTTTTGGGTCTATTGATTGCAATACATTTGATTGATTGATCTTTGGGATGGGCCACTTAGAATTTAGAAGGCAATCTTCCAGAAACTAATGAGCTTTAAGATATAGCAGGTGACCTCTTGCACAGGACAGTAGGCTTCAGTACCTGCATCTGTCCAATACAGCTTGTTGGTGACCCAATCGATAGCCAGACCAGCTGGACTCTCCAGGCTGCTATCTGCCACAACCTAGCAAGAAACAAAAACAAGAAGGAATCTTAGGGGAGAGTAGTCTCTTACCAGACTCACTGTTTTGTCCCTCCCAACAATATAAACGTGTATTAGCAACATTCAGTTATGGGGGGGGGGGGGATGGTCAGAAAGAATGTGGAGATTCAGAATTAATTGAACCTCTATATCTAAGAGATGGATACAGGACAAACCAAGATCTGGCAAGCCACCATCTGACTGTTTTGATGATAAATCACAGGCCACACAGAAAGGATGGTTTGAGAAAGTGTGTTGTTTTGGAAATAAGTATTTTTTTAAATAATTGTTTTTAGTTTGTGTTTTTAAAATGTTTATCTGATTAACTTTTATAGTTTTACTAGTTTTATTGTATACCGGCACGTGTACACCTTGAGTAGCTTTGGGCAGAGAGAGTACTTATGGTATATAATTAAACAATGAAATGAAAGCATCTGTGCCATAGGGCAAACTAGAGAAATGAAGATTGTTAACATACAAATGAGCACACCCTCCTCAAAAATCTGAGGCAAATAAATTAAATTAAAAGTCCTGGGTATTTACAATTAGCCAAAATATGCGAAGCCCGGACTTACTAATTATCATTTCAGTCCAGTGCCTCTCCATTCCACAACATATTACCTCCTGGCCTGTTCCATCCCATTTTGCCCGACTAATGGAATCAGTGCCGACATCTGTCCAGTAGATATAATCATCCTTTGCATCCCAGTCCAGAGCCACAGCACTGCGCACATCAGCCAAGGGGATGACATCATCAGACAGGTCTTCCGTGTCGAAGCTGATACGACGGATGTCCATCCTTCGGGCAAAAAGCAGGAACTTGTCAAGACCTGATCAAAGGTCGAAAGGTCTTCTTTTAATTTCTCTAAGTTCAACAACATGGTAACAGACACAGAAAACTATCTGGTTACATCTAAGCTCTGCTGCATCCACAGACCTTCTACATGGGATTTATAAGCCCAGCCCACAATGGTGTCCAGACCAGGTGTCACTAGGAAGTAGGCAAGATACAGAAGGGAATTGAGCCTATACTGTTGGGAAAGGGATCTTAAGCAAAGTGGACTGGTGGTTCTGTCATTCTAAAAGTGGAGGGAGAAGCATTCAGTCCCCAATATAAATCAGGAATAAGAATAAAAGAGCCCTACTGGATGCGACCAACGGTCCATCTAGCCCAGCATGCTGCTTCTAACAGTGGACGGACAGATGCTTCTGGGAAGCCCACAAACAGGGCATGAAGGCAAAAGCCCCTCCCCATTCTCCACATTCTTTGTCATATTTCAGCAGCAGTCTTTTTACTTGTTTAAGATATTTGTAGCCCATTTTTAAATTTAACAAAAAATTCATATGGCCTTCTTTTTTCCCCTAAGCTAAAAGCCTCAAACCTATTAGCCTTTCCTTGAAGGGAACGTACTCCAACTCCTTGATCATTCTGCTAGCCCTTTTCTGCACCTTTTCCAGCTGTATGATATCCTTTTTGAGATGCAACCAGAACTAAACACAATATTCCAAATGAAGCTCTGACATCAATTTACATAAACACATTACAATCCTGGCCATTTTTATCATCAATATTTTCCCCAATAATCCCGAACATTAAATCTGCTTTTATTTTTGCTGCAAGCCTACAGTCTCTCTCTCTCTCTCTCACACACACACACACCAAGGCACATAAACTCTTCTCTACTGCACTTACTTTGGGCACAGGTGTGGCTGCTGGTGTTCCTAAAGCCTGTGGGGCAGGTACAGGTGTATGACTTGTTGTTCGGTAGGCACAGGTGAGTGCAGCCCCCATTGTTAGTTCCACAACGATTTCTCCCTGCTCGAATAGCCAAAGACAACCACATATAAAGACAACCATATATAAGAAAACTAGTAGAAAGAACAGAGGCATTAGCTGGCATGTGGGAGAGAGCCAGAGCTACAAAGAGGCCTCCTTCAGAATAGCTGCTCTGATCTGTGCATGCACACACACAAAGATTCCTAATGCAAACTCCTGCTACTGATCCTTTTAAAACATTGATTTTTTATTCTGCTTTATTTCTGGCTGAATACATTTTTTAAAATATGTCAACTGTTTTTTTGTTTTGTTTTATAATAAAACTCTCTGGCTTGCTCATATATTGGATGCTTGGTATTTCACTGCCCTCAGATAGTGTAATTATATATATATATATATATATATATATATATATATACACACATACACATACATACAGTATTACTATGATGGTGAAATATGAACAATAAAAATTGCTGTTAACTTTAAGATTATTTATTATACTGCAATCATACTTCACTGCTCCCCCACAGCCAGGGAGAATTAACAGTTAAAAGTATTAAGAATCGGTGCCCAGAAATGCCCACCTAGCTGCAAGCCACAATAGTAATATATGGATTATCAGATTATCATACCCTGCTTAAAAGCTTCCTAGGGCATCTCACAGACCACTGCTGGTGACAAAAAGCTAGATGGCTGTAATCTTATGCACACTTACCTGGGAATACAGCCCTTACATGACTTGCAACTGTGTATAGGATTGCACTAAACATGGACATGGGGTTTGATCCAACAAGGCAATTCTTATGTTCTGCAATGTATCTCCAATTGGGGATAAGGGCAGGGGCTGGATGGGGGCCGTAACTGGCCCCCAGGCCAGAGGTTCTCCATCCCCTTTTCTACATGGAACAACACACAGGATGTGCATCATAAGCCAGAAGGCTGTAACCAACCTAAATATTCTCTTTACACATGATTTGCTTTATCATGGTGGATGCCACGCCACTGGCAGTGGGTGAGTACCATCTCCCATTACTGTTTAGAGTCTTCAAGGTTAGCCAGTGTGATCAAGATCCCTGAAGTTGCTCTACCCAAATACTCAGAATCCTAATTTAGTCCCTTAGAATTAAGAGATATGGAATCAAAATAAACATGGGATACCTTTGGACATTTCAAACACTTGCCTTCCTGTTCATTTTCCAGCTTCTTTTCACTTAGAAAGCTGTAGAGGGGGCAGGCTTAAGATGACCCAAAATTCTATTAGGTCACAGATTCTAGAAATGTTTCTTAATTATCTGAATATCATATTTTTTCACCCTGTGACTTAATATCCCCCCCCCCCCCATTTAGACAGAGGGTGGAGGGCATAATATCCCCTTTGCCTCTGCAGTTACCTGCTGGTTGGCGTTGAGGATGCAGCGTGTGGATATCCATGGGGAAGTGAAGCTTATTGCGGATGATCTCCTGATTCTTGCCAGTAAATTTGTTGGCACTATTTATACTCTTGGTATGCCAATCTGTCCAATACAGGCTATCTTCAAATACTGTGATGGCAAAAGGGTGCGGAAGACCTGCAGCAAGAGTCCAATACAAGCACATGGATTATTTCAAGCCTCCAGAGAAGTCAAGATTACTCCTCACTCTTTCCAAGGGAGCTTCTGTCCCTAGCCTAGAAAGTGTCTCCTACTAAAAGAGGAAGAACAGCCAAATCTAGTCCATACCATCAAGAGCTACATTTAGCTAAGAAGAGGCATATGAAGCCTAGAATGGGTGCCAAGTTTAGTGCAGCACTCAGCCACCCCTTCTCCAGTGGGTCTTTTGGTGGCAGCACCAACAGTGCCCTTCCCTTGGTGATGCTGCAGGTGCAGCAGCAGGAAAAAAGGGGGGAGAAGTTGGTCTAACTAGCAAGCTCTGCTGGTTCTCACAATTTTAATTCCCCACAATGCCTCCGAGGCCTCAACATAGCATTGTTCTAGAGCGATGCTATGTCAGGGCCCCAAAGGCTTTGTACAGGACTTAAAATGGTGGGCAACAGCCACAACCACCTGGCTGCCAGTGCTGAGAGGACTGCCGGGCCTCAGTCTCCGTAATTGGCATTTTGGGTTGGTGGCAGGGTAGATGGTGGGCCCTTGGCAACATGCCTGATGGTGCCAACTCCTGACACAGAGCCTGAGGAATCCCACTGCAAGGAGAAATGGAAAGATGACCAAGCTAAATCTACACTGATTTAATAAGAATAGATGGTATTAAGAAAGACTCTTTGTTTAAGCAAGCATGAATAATGGTGAATCAACTGCGTACACTGCATTCCTTTTTTACATGACTCATTGTTGCAAGCTTCACGTCGTCTAGTTCAGGAGTTGGGCAGTAGCTGTACTCATTGCTGCCTTTGCCTAGTACAATTAACCATGCAAGGCACAGATGAGGTGCACAGTCCGGTAGCCAGCAGTCCCAATTTTCGTATCTTACCTTGGCTAATAACAGCCTTCCTGTTCTGTCCATCCAAGTCAGCCCTCTCAATTACGTGATGCTTGGCATCTACCCAGTACATCCGATGCCCTGCATAGTCAATGGTTAGCCCATTTGGCCAGAAAAGATGTGTGTCAGCAATGATGCGCCGATTGGAGCCATCCATGTTGGAGTATTCAATGCGAGGGGTATTTCCCCAATCTGTCCAGTAGATGGTGCTATTGGAGAACAGAAAAGTGTGAATTCTGGAAAACCAGGATCCTTGAAGAAGAATAGGCATTGCTCACCAGAACAACTTCAGCAATCTAAAGCCAAAGGGCTAAACCAACTGGGGCAGCTGAAAGCAACCAAGAGCTATGGATTCAAACAAGCACCTCTGCCAAACTGGAACTTCTTGCCTTCACAAACTTTACAGACCAATATCTATGGTAAAATAGTTTGCACTACAGATAGAAGGAGCCCTGTAAGTCATTGGACAGTGAGAAGGGTTTCACTGCTCAGTACAATATCTAGGATCCAGAGTTCCTTTAAGAAGAATTCCACTCAGAGGATGCTCCTGCTGGATAGGGTACAGCAGGAGATTTTTGCAGATCCCTCCTTAGGAACCTAGGAAACTGCCTTATACTGAGTCAGACCACTGGTCCATCTAGCCCAGTATGGTCGACACTGACTGGCAGCAGCTCTCCAGGATTTCAGGCAGGATTCTTTCCTAACCCTTCCTGGAGATGCCAGGGATTGAACTGGGGACTTTATGCATGCAAAGCATGTGCTCTACTGCTGAGCCATGTCCCCTCCTTCCCCTGCAGGGACCCTCCAGAACACTGGGGAGGGAGGGGGCTGTAGGGCAAAGGGGAATTGTCAAAAATCACTTAATGCCCCCCGTCCAGTGAAAGACTGCTGGATTTCCCTCCCTTCCACAAATGAAAGGAGCCCCTCCATTTGTAGAAGGGCAACTCTGGATCCAATCCAATTAACTTGTCCAGCTTCAGTGCAGTAGATTTCAACAGGGAAATTAAGATGGGAATCTGTAACCATCCCTCACTCACCCCTCCATAGGGTGAAGAGCAATTGCACGAGGTTTTTCTAGGTTCTGCCAGAGCAGCACCTTCCTGTGGGTGCCATCCAAGTTTGCCACTTCAATGCGAGATGTCCCAGAATCTGTCCAATACAACTTGTCATGGATCCAGTCAATGGCCAGTCCGCCTAGGAACCAAAGGAGAAAGGACGTCTGTGATTAGTGTAGGCTATGCCACAAAAAGAGTCCCACTAAACAACAAGTATGGCCTTTCTGTTCCACTAAAGGAAAATAGGAATAGAGTCCTCTATTTTCCCTTGTCCAAACAAAGCAATACTAGACAGCAAAATATCTAGTTTAGGGACCTTTACAGTATCCATCACTCTCTAACCGTATTTATGTAGACTCTAGAATCACTGAAAATGCTCACCTGGACTCTCCAGTCCTGTGGACACTACCTCCTCCACATTGCTGCCATTCAGGTTGGCCCTCATGATGCGGTCCAGTGTGACATCAGACCAGAACACTAACTCCTTGCTATGGTGGAAATCAAGGGCAATGGCGTTTTCTAGGTTGTTCAGGAGTAAGGTGTACTCTGAGCGGTGGGGTAAGACCTGCCGGATATCAATCCGATTGGCAAAAAGCAACACAGGCTCTGGCCCTGAAGGACACAGACAAGACAGATGAGAGAGAGGAGGCTGATAAAGATGGACACCAAAGCCATCATAATGACGACACAGAGACAGTTCATGGATATAAAACAAACATGGAAATGTTATGCAACAAGAGCATTCTTGCTCCAAACATACTGATAGAGCTTCCCCTGTTCTGATCTGGGTTTTTAGCACTTGGTCAGAAATGTAGGAAGCAGAATCCTCAAAAAGTCAAACTACACTGAGCGGGTTTTGCACATGGGCCATGCCACCCATGCCAACCCCATAACTGCTCTGTTTTGCTGAATCCATAGCCCTTGCTCTTGGACTAGTGCCGGGAACTGGGAAACCACTGTGTGGCTTCTCAGGAATCAGATGCATCAACATATCTAAACCCCAACAAAATAAAAACCTCATGTGAACATGAAAATATCTCGGGGCTCAGCAGTCTCAAAGACTTTAACAAATATTTACTGAAGTTTAATCATGTGATTATTTGCTTAGTTCAAAGTGTTTTTTTACATCAGTTCCATTGTGTCTTATCTGATGCATAACTGCCTGATAAAATGCCCAAAGCACACCTGTATAGATCCACCACCATCACCCTCAAATGCATCTATTTTCTATTTTTAACAGGAGAATGCAGGAAGGGGAGAGATAAAGAAAGAACATCAGTCTGGTCTATGATACAAGCAGCAACTGAGGATTAAACGCTAAATAGAAACTGAAGCCCTAAACTAAGCCAGCAATATACCATCAGACATAGTTAGGGCTTCTAGGTTACGACAGTCTGACAACACCAGGAAAGGTAATTTGGCCACAGGGGCTGAGAATTCCATCTTACCCAGTGCTTTACAGCTGCGCTTGTCTGGGCGAAGCTCATAGCCTTGCTCACACCAGCACTGGAAACCACCCTCGTTGTTGGTGCATCCCTGGCTGCAATAACCTTCCTCTGCACATTCATTAACATCTAGATCAGGACAAGGGGAGAGAGTTAGCAAGTATTTTAATGTACATATGAGACTAGCCAGATCTTCCTTCGGCTCTGGATTCCACGCTCTTGTCGATTTTGCTCAGTTCATTGTGAATGTAGTAAAAAGGGGAAAACCCCTAAGAATTCAATCAAATTAATGGGCCTTTCAGCCCAGTATATTCAGTGGACAAGCAGCACTGGAACATGTCAGAAGCCCCAGCACAATTATATAGCTGACCTTGAACTTGTTTAACTTCTAGTCTGTGGCAGTGCTAGGATATAGGCCAGGCCAGAGCATGAATCTAAATTCCACAGCCATTCTGTTTGTAGTTATTCAAGCTTCTGCCAAGAGATGTGCTAAGCCTTGAGGCTGCTCACCACGACATGACCTGCCATCCTCCAGGAGCCTGTAACCTGTGTGGCAGGTACACTGCACTGTCCCTCGAGTCATCTGACACTTCTGGGCACAGCCCCCATTGTTGAGGTTACAGTTTTCCTCTCCGGTTCGAGGACCTGTGGAACGAACACATGGAGTGGAAAGTAATGGTAATTCACAAAGCAGCTGCACCTTTGCTAAACTAATATTACAAAGGTATCAGAAGCCCCAGAACTGACAAGTTGATCCTGAGGAGGGAAAGAGGCATGCCGTATTTCATGTATAGAAGGACAGGTTGCTTACCTGTAACTGTGGTTCTTCGAGTGGTCATCTGTGCAGTCACACATATGGGCTCTGCGCCTGCGTGGAGGCCGCTTCGAGAAGATTCTAAAGCTGAGGCAAATTTGGGCAGGAACCCCTCCCCCCTCGCGTCTCCTTTCACGGGTTCCCGCCCTCTCCCTCAGTTCCCCTGAGACCGCCATCGCGATCCCAGAGTTAAGGGAGAACATACAGGAAAAAGTTTTCCCAGTGCATGAATCAATACCGAAAGACGAATTCGATAGTGTTACACGGTATCGACAATTGTATACCCAAGTGCCCCGATTCAGTACACCAGCGAACTCGACGGTGACACCGATGCGGGGACGGCTGGGCGGGTTGTGTGACTGCAGAGATAACCACTCGAAGAACCACAGTTACAGGTAAGCAACCTGTCCTTCTTCTTCGTGGTCTCTGTGCATCACACATATGGGCAGAGTAGCAAGCTGACTTACTGGAGGAGGGTCGGTGTCAAGATTATTGCAGGACCGAGGAAAGGACAGCTCTGCCAAATGCATTGTCCCTCTGGGATCGGACATCGACCTGGTAATGCATCACGAACGTCGAAGGCGTGGACCATGTAGCCGCCTTACAAACTTCCGTCATCGAGACGCCTCTTGCAAAGGCCGTCGAGGTTGACACAGTTCTAGTAGAGTGAGCTCGTACCGAACCCAGCAGCAATTGTCTTTTGAGTTCGTAAGCCAACTCAATGCAGTTCACTATCCAAGAAGACAACCGCTGGCTCGAGACTGGGAAACCTTTGGAGGGTCCACCGTAACAAACGAAAAGACGGGGAGACTTCCTGATGGACTCAGTACGGGACTTGTAAAATATTAGCGCCCTTCGTACGTCCAACATGTGCAGCTGATGCTCCAATGGAGACGTTGGAGCTTGAATGCTGGCAATATGATGTCTTGATTTAAATGGAAAGTAGACACGACTTTAGGGAGGAAAGTTAAGTCCGGGCGTAACACCACCTTTTCTTTGTGGAAACTAAGGTACGGTGAATCCACCCTTAGAGCTGCCAGCTCCGAGGCTCTGCGAGCGGAGGTGATGGCAATAAGAAAAGCGGTCTTGAAAGTTACTAAACGAAGATCTGTTGTAGCCATTGGCTCGAATGGCTTAGACATGAGCACTTGGAGCACTAATTGTAGGTCCCAAACTGGAGTAATTGCTCTAAATGAAGGTGCTATGTTCTTTAATCCTTTCATAAAGCGCTTGACTAATGGGTTTGAAAACAAAGTAAATCCATCTTGCCCATCATGGTAAGCTGATAAGGCAGCTAAATACACTCTTAACGAGCTCGTCTTAAGTCCTTTGTGTTGCAAATGGAGAAGGAACTGCAGCACTTGATGGATAGGAGCTCTAGAGTAGGGTACTTCAATGCGACCAAGGTACTCACAGAAGGCTTTCCATTTCCTTGCATAGGAAGCTCTAGTGGACGGTTTCCAAGCTTCTTGTAGCACGAGCTTGATCTCCGAAGGGAGGGTGCTCGGTATCATATTCGCCAGGCTGTGAGTTTCAGGATGGATGGATTCAGGGTGCAGCAGCGAGCCCCGAGCTTGTGAAAGTATTGTTGCTGTGTTCGGTAGGTAACGATACTCTCCTTTGGATAGTCGAAGGAGTGGTGCAAACCAGGCCTGCCTCGGCCACCATGGGGTCACCAGGATGCAGTTCGTGCCCTCGGACTGGATTTTTGAGACGACCTTGGTCAGTAACGGAATTGGTGGGAATATATAGAACAGAGTCCCCGACCAAGTTATTAAGAATGTGTCCCCGATCGATGAGCTGTCGTGCCCCGCTCTGCTGCAGAAAGTCTGGCAAGCTGTATTGGCTGCAGTGGCGAAGAGATCTACCATCGGAGTCCCCCACTGTTGAAAAAGGAACTGCTGAATTCGATCTTCGAGCTGCCACTCATGAGAGTTGATAGACATTCTGCTGAGGGCATCTGCCAGCGTATTGTCCTTCCCAGCAATGTGGATGGCTCTCACGGATATATGATGAGGGATCATCCAGTCGAACATACGAAGGGTTAGGTTGGTCAGGCGCAGCGAGCGGGTGCCGCCCTCCTTGTTCAGGTAAGCCACAACCGTTGTATTGTCCGTGACCACCTGCAGTTGCCTCGCACTGAGTACGGATTCGAGGGATTTCATCGAATTCCACACTGCCTTGAGCTCGAGTACGTTGATGTGCTTCCCTCGATCTTGTGGGCCCCACTGGCCTTGTGCTGTGTGAGAGCCGCAGTGAGCTCCCCAGCCCAGGAGGGAAGCATCTGTCGTCAGCGTGAGTGAAGGCGTGACGGGATGAAACGGTAGTCCTTTAGTCAGGTTGGAGGAGTCCGTCCACCAACGAAGTGACTGTTTGATGCTGGTCGGAATAGATAATCGGGTTCGATGGGCATTCATCTCGGAATCGAACGACCTTATGAACCAGTTTTGGAGCTGGCGCATTCGAAGTCGAGCGAGAGGGACGACCGATATCGACGATGCCATGAGACCGAGAAGCCGTTGAATCGAATGGGCTGTGCACAACGTCGCTTTCTGTAGTTTCGAAGCGAGGGTAAGTATTTTGAGAGTCCTGTCTTTGGGTAGGAAGGCACGACCGACAGTAGCATCTAAAAGTGCTCCGATGAACTGGGTCCTCTGAGATGGATAAAGCGTGGACTTTTTCTCGTTGAGGCAGAGTCCGAGAGTGTTCAAAGTGTCGGTAGTCAGGCGGAGGGAGCTCCATAGTTCCTGAGCAGATGGTGCAACGATGAGCCAATCATCCAGGTAGGGGTAGAGTGTCACCCTTTGAATCCGTAGAGCCGCACAGACTACTGCCATACATTTGGTAAACAACCTTGGTGCCGTCGAGAGTCCGAACGGGAGGACTTTGAATTGGTAAGTATCGGATCCGATCTTGAACCTCAGGTATTTTTGGCTGTCTCAATGAATCCCTATGTGGAAGTAGGCATCTTGGAGATCGATGGATGCAAACCAGTCAGTCTTGCGGAGGAGAGGCAAGATCGATTGGAGAGTGACCATCCTGAACTTCTTGGGTGGAATGAAGAAGTTCACCGAACGCAGGTCCAGGATCGGTCGAAGCCCTCCATCCTTCTTTGACACCATGAAATACCTGGAGTACAGGCCGTCCTGTGCAAGGTGATGAGGGACTTTCTGGATGGCCCCTTTGTGAAGCAAGGAAACGACCTCTTCCCGCAGCGTGTGGGAAGGCTGCGTGGTGCGGATGCCAAGAAAAGGTGGGAGGGCGTCGAACTCGATCCTGTAACCATGTCGGATAATGTCCAGAACCCAACGATTGGTGGTAATTTTCTTCCAGGATGGTAGGAAGAGGGATAGTCGAGTTCCAAACTGAGGTCGAGCCGGGAGGATCGGTGCAGAGATGTCGGTCGGGCCTTCGCATGAGTCAAACGCGCTGCTTTTGAAAGTCGCCTCCTTTACAGGAGCCCCAGTACCGTTGTTGCTGGTACTGACGACTTGGTGCCCGGGGCTGCTGTGGACGAGCACGACTGTCCTGCCATTGCTGTTGTTGTTGACTCGGTTGGGCAGAAGTAGTAGCGGCCGGATACGGAGCCCACCTGCGGCGTCTGAAGGGTTTAGAGGAGGGTGGTGGAAGCAGACCCATCTTCCTCGCGTTTACACGTGCCTTCTGCACCGCGTCAAGGGAATCGTCAGTTTTATCGTTAAAAAGTCAGATTCCATCGAAGGGTAAGTTTTCTATCTTGGCTTTGGTTTCTGTGGTCAATGTTGAGGACCTAAGCCAAGCGTGACGGCGTAGGGCGACAGCACTCACCAGAGATCTTCCATGACAGTCTCCTTGGTGCCTGGCAGTATGAATCTGCTGTCTTGATGTATTTGTCGCCTCGGCCTGGAAAACTCGAGCCAAGTCCCTTTTCTCGTCCGGTAGATAGTCGATTAGTCCTCCCATTTTTTCCCAAAGGAAGAGCTGGTACCTAGCCATGGTAGCTTGGTAACCAGCAACCCGGATCCCCAGGGCGCTTGAGGTGTAGACCCTTCTTCCGAAGTTGTCTAGTCGCTTTCCTTCGGGATCAGATGGGGTGGAGTGTTGCTTCCCCGATCTGGATTGGGCCGACTCTACTATCACCGAGTTGGGAGCTGGATGGGAAAAAAGGAACTTGGCTGTGTCTGGTCGAATTTTATAAAGTGCGTCCAGGCGCTTTGCTGCTGGCGGGGCCGTGGAAGGTGAGTTCCATGATCCCTGAACAGTTTCCAGCATCGTCGGGGTGATCGGTAGTAGTGTTGGACCCGCAGACGATTTGGAGACTGCATCGAAGAGTGGATCGACCGTTTTCTTCTCTTCTACCGCAGTCTCAAGACCCAGAGCCTGGGCCATTCGAAGGACTTGATCCTGAAAGGTGCCCATGTCCTCAGAAGGGGACACTGCAGCCTGTGTGGAAACATTCTGGTCTGGAGACGTAGATGATGGAGACAAGGAAAGGATCGAATCCGAGTCGGATAAGGGGGACCCTGGAGTCGAGGACTTGCGGGAACGAGACATTGCTGTCATTGATACCGTAGTCAGCTGCTCCTCTCCTTCACGAACCTCCGAAGGAGGGGCAAGAGGTCGAATTGGAGGAGAAGACCTCCTGGGACTCGGACGTGCCACTTCCCATCTAGGCGGAGGTGGCCTGGACTCCCTACGCAGAGATTGTCTCCTGATCGGGGACCTATCCTGAGAGCGGTACACTCTTGGTTGGTATCTATACTCCGATACCGGAGAGCGCCTTCGACGATAGTCGTATCGAGATACAGAGGAGTACCTCGAGTCCCTTGAGTTGTGGGACCTCTCTCTGTAGCACGGGAGGTCCTGAGGCCGATGAGAATCGGTAGATCTGGAGGATGCCCGGTCCCGGGTAATCATGACTTCCTCGATCTCGAGGGATCTAGACCGAGTCCGTGGCGTACGAGCCCGTACGCTATGGACAGGAGAGCCGAGGGCTGGAGAAGTTGGGGCTCATTCCACAGGCCTCGGGTCCGATGGGGAGTCCGGTATTTCGCCCTCCAACACCGAAAGAGCTAGAACGGGGTTCTTTGAGCCCGAAGAAGTTTTTGGAGGAGAGGAAGGCATTGGGTCCCTCCAGGGCCGGTGCTACCATTAGGCCAACTAGGCAGCTGCCTAGGGCGCAGGGCTAAAGGGGGCGCCAGGAGCATAGGGCTGGAGGGAGGGAGGGCTCAAGTGGGAAGGGGGGGCGCTAAATATCTGATCTTGCCTAGGGCACCAAACTGCCTTGCACCAGCCCTGGGTCCCTCAAGCCCGAGGGAGCCGCAGTAGGAGGAGACTTCTGCCCAGCCGGGTCTTCAGCGGTTACAACATCCGTCGGTTCGGGAGCCAGCATCGATCTCGAGCCCGAGAGGGACGAGGCTAATTTTTTCGCCAGTCTCCTCGCTTTGTCCTTCCTCTCCTTGCTCTTTCTCTTCGCCTCCTCCTTTACTCTGCAAGCTTTTTTAAGTTTGCTCTTAGAGATCATAGTTGCCATGTATGTCTCCTGAGCAGCCACTGAGGAGACCGTGTGGGATGGCGGTGTACTAGGCCTTACCGAAGGGACAGGCCGTTCCGCGGGCGGTTGGAGAGCTCTTTTATATAAAATGGCGGTCAACTTATCTGCCCTGTGCCTCCTTGCCTGCCTTGTGAACGCCTGACAATGGTGGCAAGCATCCACGTTATGCTCTTCACCCAGGCAGGCGAGACAGAGCGAATGCCCGTCCACTGGTGGGAGTTTCGTGCCACACCTAACGCAATTGCGAAAGGGAGCTTTTGGAGCCATAGTAGGGCAAACGATCGACGATCCCACGACAAACGGGGGGAAGAAGATATTTTGAAGAAAAGTCCTCAGGAAAAACAGTGAACTCAGTTGAATTCTCTAATAGAATACTAGAACCTCTCGAAGAACTACCATACGTGATGGCGGTCGAAGAGGAACTGAGGGAGAGGGCGGGAACCCGTGAAAGGAGACGCGAGGGGGGAGGGGTTCCCGCCCAAATTTGCCTCAGCTTTAGAATCTTCCCGAAGCGGCCTCCGCGCAGGCGCAGAGCCCATATGTGTAATGCACAGAGACCACGAAGAAGAACTGTTCCTTGCTACTTCAGGAAAAGAAAGATTCCTCTTTCAAAGCAGAAACCTTGCTAGGATTCTTAAACATGTATGCCTTGCACCATTCCCTTCCATAAGCTGCTTGCTCTCTTACTTCCACAGAGGATGCTCCAGGATTTGAGAAGACAATATGGGGAGGGGGGACTTCTAAGGCCACTAGGAAGACCCCTTGATTCACCTTCCTTCAGTGCCTCTTCCCTCCTACTCATCTCCCCTGATGTTTCCTCCCCTGGCTTCTTTCCTGCTCCCTTTCCAACAACCACCTGTTTCTCCCTCTCCCTCCCTCTAGCATCTGCTCTCCTTTCCTTCCTTAGAGAAATTGGGCTCCTAATCAACATTAGCAAGAAAATGGTCAGAGATGGGCAGATGCCTCTGCCTTGCTTTCCCTCTTGTATATTGATTCCTCAAACGGCAAGCTTTCATGATGGTGAAGAATGGATGAGGCCAAAAAGTGTCCGTCCAACTTTCAGTAGTATCCCTAGCTGTATCCTTCCTCTTGAGATCTGTATACAGGGATACCTGTACACAAGGAAGGTATGGGATTTTCTTTTAATCTCCCCACTGCTCTTTCAGGGCTTTGATACATGAGGCTTTTAACCCGCCACTTTACCGAGGCTTCCATTTTCTTTGTGGGATTAAGAGTGGGTCTTTTATGCATGGTTTTCCCCCTAGGGTTTTTCTTTCTCTGCCTTTCTATATATTCCATTACACAACCACAAGGTGGCACTGTGGCAGAGCTGTGAATTGCGATAATACAAGAGGCATGAGCTTCTCATAGCGTGGTATCATGAATTAGGAAATACTTGACTTTCCTCACTCTAAAAAAAGCTGTGAAAATGGCTACAAACCCATTTTCCAGAGGCCCTGGAGGATGACAACATCATGTAAAGCTCCCACAAACTACCATGAGTGAGTAATCACAAGTGCACAATAAATGCCTTGTGTAGAGAAGCCCTCAGAGGGCTAGCTCATCTTCCCAGAAATAGCAGCTGAGGTACCTTTTCCGACCTCTAACCCACACCTATGACTAACATATGTGGAATCTCGCTCTGCAGCCTCTTGTGCCTCTAGGATTGACTCCCAAAATAAATTATGGGCAATTGGAGGTGGAGCGAGGGGGAGGAGGAGGGGCCTTACGGCAGTTTTGTTCAGGGCTCTCATCACTGCCATCTCCACAGTCGTTTGCACCATTGCACAGCTTTCTTTGGCCAATGCAGCGTCCATTCCCACACAGGAATTGGTCAGGGGCACATTGGGGACTTCCTAAGGGGAAGAAGGAAAAGTGAGAGATAGTAACTGATGGTAATCTAGTTTATTTTCCATTTGCAGCCACATTCCACAAGATTCCAGAGCCTTACTCCAATATTTAGCATGGGCCTTAGTTCCTTTAATGAAGATCCTCCATTGTATATGCATTCAACACATACTGATTCATTCTGTGAATGAGCATCGAGTGAAAGAGGTTTGTTTTGTTTGCTAAGAGGATTGCCTTTAACATGATTATGTTATTGATTATTATTTATTGCTCTGGTTTTATCTTTGGAAAGGCAAATAAGAGCATTTTAAAAATAAGTTTCTAAAGCAGACATTAAATAGACATCATCAAGGCAAAGAGCTTATTGGTGGTTCTATATCAGGGCCCTCCAACCTTGGGTCCCCAGATGTTGCTGGCCTACAGTTCCCAGCATACCCAGCCAGCATGGCTAATGGCAAGGGATTCTGAGAGCTTAGTCCAGCAACATCTGGGGACCCAAGGTTGGAGGACACTGTTCTATATGAATGGGCATCTGTAAGAACGTGCTTCAACATAAGACTGTTTTGGCATTTTTTTTCTGTAATTGGCACTTCATATTTAATGATACCTAAAATGGCTGACCATTCCTAAGAGGAGTGTGGCAAAACGTCCATACATCACTCAGAGAATACTGATTAATAGTATAGCCTCTACCTACATTGCAACATGAAGATACACTAGCATTGGATCCAGAATAATTGTAGGTCTTGGGTATTACCATGTATATTGTTCCATGCCAAAAAGTTAGCTGAGTATTATCAAACCTACCTACACCATTCATGAAGAAGCCTGGATGTTGATGCTGGGAGTAATAAATACGTGAAGAGGCCCTGAACACTGTCCTGAATATACAGTATCAGTCCTCTATCTCATTTTCTAAAGCAGCCTTTCCCAACCTGACACTCTTCAGATTTGGATGCCTGTACTGGCTGGGGATGGTGGGAGTTGTAGTCTAACATACCTGGAGGATGCCAGGTTGGAGAAGGCTGATTACTAAGTAATCTGACTTCGTGTTTCCTGTATCAAATACTTCTTTTCTAATTCAAGGCCAAGATAGAAAAAGTATTAACAGAAAAATTATAGTCTGCTTGCAGTTTTATTTTCCCTGCCCCTTTTATGTTGCTCCCATGTTTATTATAATGCACAAATATAAACAAATAAAATGTATTGCCCTTGGAAGGGGTTCTGCTACCTGACACCACATATCAGTGGTTTTTATACCTAACATAGAGGATTGGGACATACTGGGTTGTCTTATCCAATAGCTGAAACCAAAATCAGGAACTCCCTTCCTAATTCTTGATATTATAAAATGTAACAGCTAAGCCTAATATAGAAGGGTGAATACAAGAAATGGTAAGGCTCCAGGTCCTGATGGATTCCCACCCGAATTATTCAAAAAGCAATTGGAATGGTGGGCATCCCCCATAGCTTCTCTTTTTTCTTTAATAGATGCTACTGGAAGGATGCCATCAGTTTGGTCAAAGTCCATTATAGTGCCCATCTTTAAAAAGGGGGACCCAAAATTGCCAGACAACTATAGCCCAAAAAGCCTGCTATCAATCGTGGGCAAGCTTTATGCTAGGCATCTATTGGGTAAACTGTCAGACTGGATTGATGAACATCATATCTTAGGCCAGGAACAAATTGGGTTCTGTAAAAATAAATCTACTCTGGACCACTGTATTGTGCTGGCACACTTGGAAGAGAAATATTGTTTACAGGGTTTTTTTTAACCTAAAAGGGGCCTTTGACTCTATTCCTAGGCAATTACTGTGGACTAAGTTAAGAAAGACAAGCATTGACAGAAGGCTCCTGTTCCTCATACAAAAATTCTAACACTAGTTGCCAGGTTCGATATGGCTCTTACAGCGAATTGACCGAGGAGTTTTACACCAATAGAGGGGTCAGACAGGGGTGCATTTTGGCACCCTTCCTTTTTAATCTCTTCATGAATGACCTCTCTTCTGCTTTAATAAGAGTGGAGGGTCACTTTCCGAAAATGGGTACTCAAAAAATCCCACTTTTACTATATGCGGATGACACTGTTATCTTATCGCAAACTCAGTTGGGATTGAAACGTCTTATAGTTGCCTTTGCCACATATTGTGAGGCAAATGAGTTGACCATTAATCTTGGGAAATCAAAAGTTATGTTTTTTTCCAAGGTTTGGAGACGCATGCGCTGGACTCTCAGAGGTGTTAATTTGGAACAAGTAAAAGTTATCTGGGTTTAAACTTTCAGTATAAATCTAACTGGACTTCCCATAAACACCTTGTTATTAATTCAGCTATCCGGA
The DNA here is from genome assembly GCA_021292165.1 of Shinisaurus crocodilurus. Classification (NCBI taxonomy): domain Eukaryota; kingdom Metazoa; phylum Chordata; class Lepidosauria; order Squamata; family Shinisauridae; genus Shinisaurus; species Shinisaurus crocodilurus. The sequence continues at coordinate 242,375,463 of CM037876.1, forward strand.
GCAAGATGGCTATTGCCCGTTTCTTCTATACACAGGGGGGACAACATGTTTCTTCCGCAGTACAGGTATTTAAAGCCGAAATTACGGCCCAATTGTTATATGGTGTACCTATCTGGATAAGTGCAGTCAATGTGGGGATAGAGCAAGTTCAAGCTAAATTCCTTCGACGCATTCTTGGGAGTTCCTAATTGTGTTTGTTATGCAGCCATGTACTTAGAAACAGGATTAGGCCTGCTAGAAGTAAAAGCGTGTATTCAAACCTTAAGTTCTGGCTGCGCCTACACTTTACATCGGGGGACCGCAGTTACTTATGCCATATGCTAAGGGATAGCTATATTAGTAAATGGGCCTCTTTGGTGCAAGGGAAAATTAGGTCTATTGGTATCCACATGGACTCTATCCTTTTCCTCGGTCCACAGCAAGTGCTCAGACTGTTATCGCAGAGACTGTATGATATTGAGAGACAGGAGTTAAGCTCACTAGCAAACAGATCCTGTTCCCCCATTGCTAGTGGGGTAACTCCAATCTATGGCCTTTCAGCGTCATATGTCTCAAATATCAGCAACCCACAAGCTCGCAGAGCATTTATGCTAGCTAGATTCAACATTCTTCCATCAGCGATCTTGCAGGGGAGGTATCAAGGAACACCATACCACCAGAGACATTGTCCGTGTATGGCCGGGGAACCTGAATCACTGAGGCACATCCTCCTTCATTGTAAGTTCTATTCTAAAATAAGGGAAGACACAATTTTGCCTCTCCTAAGGAGGTTTTCCAGTATGCCTGATGATTGGCTGGTCACTTTCTGCCTAAATGACCAAAACCCAACTGTCACCTCTGTAGTAACAAACTTCTTCTTAGCTGCCACAAAAAGGAGAGTTTTTATGGTAGGGAACAAGTGAAAATGGTTTTGTTCAAAGCATGCTTTATCATGGAAGATAATTAATGTTTTATCTGTACTCATGTAATTTCCTTGGTCCAATTTGTACTGTATAATATAATAACTTGTAGTATTTGGGTCATATGACCATAATAAAGTAATAATAATAATACAAGAAATGCAATGCAGCGGCTTGCTTTCAGGGTTTTTACCTGTGTCCGCACAGTTTTCTTCGTCACTGTTATCAGTGCAATCATCATCCCCATCACAGCGCCAAGACAGGCGGACACAGCGGCTAGATTTACAACGGAACTGGTCTGCTGTGCACATAGATGTTGCTGAGGAAACAAAAATGGGACAATTTAGCAAAGCAGATCTGTTGGCTTCATACCCCCCTTTTCTTCTCTCTCATATCTTCAGTGCTGCCCTCCTGTTGCTCCTACACTAGGCCTCTCCCACACGCCCCAAGGTACTCACTGCAGTTCTTCTCATCCGACTGGTCATCACAGTCAAAGTCACCATCACATCTCCAACCAGCATTAATGCACAAACCGCTGTTGCACATGAACTCCCCAGAGCGGCAGGGCTGGTGAGAGGCTACAGAGAGAGGACAGCATATTGGAATCCATGCTCCATTGAGCCCAAATTAGAGGGATGAGCCCAAGTGCCACATAAGAAGGGCCATGCTGGCTGAGACCAAGGGTCCATCTAGTCCAGCATTCTGTTCACACAGTGGCCAACCAGCTGCCCACGGGATCCCACAAGCAAAACATGAGTGCAACAGCACCCTCCCGCCCCTGTTCCCTGGCATCTGGTGTACAAAGGCATACTGCCTCAATCTCATGTTCCAGATAAAATACTGGAAGCCTTCATTCTAGGACACCCTTCCCTAATATGGTGCCCTCCAGATGGGTTAGACTGCAACTCCCATGGTCCCCAGCCAGCACAGCACAGCATTTTAAGGATGACTCCAGAGGATGACACTTACCTCTCAAAAACAGTTCTTGCTACTCCTACTATTGGATACATCTGACCAGAAAATAGCATTGCTTCATGAATCATTTCAAGTCAACAATTGTGGCAGATTAATATCTGACTTTTCATGCAATATTTGAAAAGACTAGTAGAAATATTGAACTTTTTAAAAAATAAAGCCTCCCCCCCCCCTTTCACTTAACGTCTAACCCAGGAAGCAGGACCCAATTAAAATAGCTATGAGGAAGACAGCACTCCAGCAATCAAGTCAGAGGCCAGGCCAGACCCCACCCCACCCACTCCAGCTGTGTGGACAGGGACAAATAGGACCCAGGATGGTCCACATACAGACCTGGGGACAGTGTGTGTGCGCGCACACACAGAGACCCTTTTTCGGATAGACCAAGGGGTAGGCAAGCTGGAACCCGCCAAATGTTTTGGACTATAAGCCCCAGAAGCCCCAGCCAGTATTACCAATGGTCAGGAATTATGGAAGTTGTAATCCAAAAGATCTGGAGGGCACCAGGTTGCCTACCCCTGAGGCAGACAAGCTCCCCTCCCCATTTGGGTGGCATCGCATCACCATCCTACCACTCTTTATGAGTAGACTCTGCCAGGATTGGCACACAAAGGAAATCTGAAGCCCAGTGTTGCCTCCACGTTAAATTCCTGGATGTTCATGCAAAGCATTCAGGGCCACTGGGAAGTGGAGTTCCCAGTGCCTTCTGGCTCAGTCTCTGGTAACAATGGATAGGCGGCATGCACATCCAAGCCTTCAGCTGCTACGTCAAGCCCTCCACACCAGCCCTCCCCGCTGTGCTTGCATTCCCTCTTCATGAGGGAACCAGGAAGAGGAAAGGCTGTCTGGCAGCCAGGAGCGCCATCATTGGGGCAAGCCTATTAGGAGTCAGCCCCCCCCCCCAAAATCTTGCTTTCAATAAGGACCTTTACCACGCCATTTCTCCTGCAAATTATCATCTCCACCTAACCAATAAAATCAGCCAGAGAGAAAACAATCAGCTTTCAAATTATGGGGGAAAGGTACGAGGGCTCTTCATGAAATCCACAAGCCCTATGCATGTATCCTCCCAATTTTAGCCAAATCATAGCGGCCCCCATAGCCTTCTAGTCAGGAACTAAGAGGGCTGTCACAAAAGGTAAGCAGGCCTGCCAGACTCCCCCTGACCCTCCTAGCCCTACCCAATGATTCAAGCATGAGCAGATCCAGATAGACAGTAAACAAAGCAATGCTGAGCTGGAGACTAGACTGTGCTATTCAGCTAGGTACATAGCTACAGAGACACATGGCAGAAAGATCTAGGCAAGAGAGGCATAGAGTGGGGGGAGATCATGCCCCCCCCGAGCCTTCTAAAGCAGCAGCTAAGAGTGCCCAACACAAAATATAGGGGAATAATAGAATCAGAAAAGTAGAGTTGGAAAAGGCCATCAAGTCCAACCCCCTGCTCAATGCAGGAATCCAGGTCAAAGCATCCCTGACAGATGGCTGCCCAGCTGCACCTTGAATGCCTCCAGAGTGGGAGAGCCCACCACCTCCCCAGGTAGTTGGCTCGATTGTCTTATTGCTCTAACAGTCAGGAATTTTTTTCCTGATGTTTAGGTGGAATCTGGGTTCCTGTAACTTGAGTCCATTATTCTGTGTCCTGCAAACTGGGATGATCGAGAAGAGATCCTGGCCCTCCTCTTTGTGACAACCCTTTAAGTACTGGAAGAGTGCTATCATATTTCCCCTCAGTCTCCTCTTCTGAAGGCTAAACATGCCCAGTTCTTTCAGTCTCTCCTCATAGGGCCTTGTTTCCAGTCCCTTTATCATCCTTGTTGCCCTCCTCTGAACCCTCTCCAGTTTGTCTACATCCTTCTTAAAGTGTGGTGCCCAGAACTGGATGCAGTACTCAAGATGAGGCCTAACCAGGACCCTCTGTAATTCAAGCACTGCCAACAAGGACAGGACTCTCCCTTTGTCCAACCTGAGCACTGTATTTGGTTCAGTAGCCAGGCATGTCTGAAGCATGGCAGTAGTCATATTCTGAAACCTGTAACAAAATTTGATATCCTGAGGATCTCTACTATCACTAATTTTTTTAAAAAATGTTTTCTCTAGCCATCAAGGTTGTGGGGCTACGTTTGAAGATGCCTGGTCACCATCTGTTGAATGTCCAAGTGTCTATTACTGGGGACTTGGGACAGAGATTTCAGAAGCTGGATGAAAGTTTTATGCACCTATCTATCCCACTGGATCCTAGTCCCAATCTCCTCACCCCTTAATGCTTATCAAACCCACATATTCCCACTCCTTCCTTGCCGTACCATTCCATGCTTAATTCTGAGAAAATCCAATACAGCAAACATAATGACACCAAGTAAATTTATGCCAATTGTTGGATTTGCACCATTAATTTTGAGCATAGAATCTGAGGATTCTTGGTGCAGCAGTCTCATTTTCTTACGAGCAACCTGTCCATGTGCCTCCTCTCAGAGCCAGTGTCAAAGCCAGCGCCTGGACTTGCTCCTCCTTTTCACCATTGCAACCTGCTTGTTTACCTGCCTCTTGCTCTGGCCCAGGCAACACTGGTGGTGAGAAGGAGGAGCAGTAGATGCCACTGACTACTTGCTTACTGGCTCTCTATCTGTCAAGCAAGCGAGTGGCAGCAATTATGAGAATGAGGAGCAAAAGCAGCTGGTGACAATGGCGATGAGAAGATAGACCCACTGAGGCCCACTGAGTGTGTCTTGCTCAAGGGCCCTCAAAAGCCTGGAGCACTGCCTCCACCGCAGGTGACTTACAGCAGTCAGATTCATCAGACCAGTCCCCACAATCATCATCTCCATCACAGTGGTAGATGTCCAGGATACAGCGGCCATACGCACACTGGAACTCCTCCAGGCTACATGTTGCTGCTGGAATATCTGATGCTAACAAGGAACAAACAAGAAACAAATAAGGCTAAGAATGAATATATATATATAAAAATACACATGCACACAGTATAAGGCTAAGAACATATATATTTATATTCACCAATCACATTGTTCCTAGTGCCTTTCAAGATGTGACTCTTTATCAAGTCAAGTCACTTTATTACGGTCATAGACCAGCAGGAAAACAAGTAAAACAACAGATTAAAATAGCCATTAAAATAGTAATAATAAAAAACAATTAAAACACAATTAAATAGCTATTAAATAGCTATTAAAATCAAGGGATGGGTCTGTGACCTTATAACAAACAAACTAAATTGATCACCTAGACAGAACTAGAAATGAGGTAGTCCCATGTAGTTCTTTAGGGAGTTTTAGAAGCAAGTGAAGAATTTCCCTTGACAGACACACACATCTTGAAATGCATTGGGAACAATATACTGGTGCAGCTGTCTTTTTTGTTTTGGGCTTTCACAGCTGTTGTTTGATCCTCTTTGCTCTTGTTCTAAGAAAAGATCCCCAAATCACTCTGTGCTTCTGGTATTGTGAGCAATGGGAAGAAAAACTAGTAACACAGTGTGTCACCAGGCAACAGCATGTAAGCAGGCCTTCTCCGTAGTGGCACCTACCCTCTGGAACACTCTCCCATGTGAGATTTGAGAGGCCGAAACTGTGATGAGCTGCAAACCCCTTTTGAAAATGCATTTATTCACTCAGGCTTTCCCCGACTTGTAATTGATCATGACATTGCTCTGTTTTATTGCTTTTGTTGAAATGTTTTAAGGTATTTATTGTTTTACACCATCTTTATATATATTTTTATATTGTACTGTATGTGTTTTTATGTAAACCACTTGGAGATCATGGGATGTCCAGTGGTATAGAAGCAGCTTAAATAAATAAGAGAGGCAGACATTGTACACACAAGCTTGCCACTGCACTGAAAAGCATCATGGTGCTACCTGCAGTGAAATGCAATTCCCTGAAATGGAGGATTCTTTGTCTCTGGACAAAGCATTCACTGCTTTATAGGCATCCATCAGGAACTGAGCCTTCCACCATTCTTTACTTTTATCCCAGTGCTACATACCAGGAAAATAAAAATCAGGGAGTGTTCACATATGCAGACTGCTCATATCACCTTACCAGCTCCCATATCACGGCATATGCCTGATGTGTAACAGGCAGTGGCTTACAGCCTCCCACCAAGTGGTGAGTGATGCTAGGCAGCTTCACACGTTCAGAATGGCATCATGCTGAAGGGGGGGGGGGCATGGTTGTCATACATCCAGGTACAGCAGAAATATCATGCCACTGAAAAGTAGCCCTGTAGCTGCTTTTCAGTGGCACCACATCCTTATGAGTGTTACCAGAAACGAAACTCTTTGGGCATACTCATATAGACAGTGTGTGTAGGGAGGACATTGCACACATTAAAAACTGCAGGCTTCAGCACATTTAACACATGTGCAAATCCACTCTCCATTGATCATGTGTTAACTGCAATTATCGCATGTATACCATAATGTGTGAACTCACTTGTGATGAGCCACAAGCATTCCATGTGCTTATCATGTGCTCAGAGCACTAAGGCATGCTGTTCTTGAAAGGCCTGGCCCTGAAGAGCAAGCTAACCTCCATGATAGCTCCAGGGCATCACAGAGCTGTAACTTTCCCCTATCCCTGAAGCCACACCCAGATACACCTAAGAGATGAATGACTATGCAGAGGTTTTACGTTAGCCAAGTTGTAGATTGAAAAGTGGAGGTGTTCATTTGAGGGCTTGATCTTGCCAAAGCGGCTGAGCAGAAGACACCATGAGCAGTGCCAGGCCTTTGAAGAGCACCGTTTCTCTCGGAATGATGCCAGAACAAACATCTCTTTTCCACATAAGAATTCTTCCCAGGCACACTCTGACCCTGTGCAGGACCCAGTATAACCGAAGACAAAGGTTTTACAAAGGAGAGTCCTGCAAGGAGAATTGCACAGGAGAACAGAATTCTCCATGTTGCACAATGTGCCCATGAAGCACTGTCAGGACTGCAAAATTAAAGGCACTGAAAAATCAGAACCACAAAGCAGAAATAGAAAGGAGACTTTGGAAAGAAGTCTGAGCAGCCAGCCTTGGCACAGGAGAAGATTCCAAAATAGGCAGGAACAAGTGAATATAACAGCATTTGGGGAAAGGCAGCAGGTGACCACTGAGGAGGCTAATACACTGGAATCCAGACAACTAGGTTTGGGCTCCCCTTGCTAGCCATGCATCTTCTTCAACTGCAAATACCAACAAGCAGGGAATAAGTAGCTTGTGGAGAAGAGCAAAAGTGTGGTGGCTCCATTTCTAGGGCACTCCCTGCCTCTGGAGGTCAGGCAGGCTCTGACACTGTGTTGCTTTCAGCGTCTGCTAAAGACATCCTTGTTCCAGGAAGCCTTCCTTGTTGACCAGCCATTGTTTAAATATCCCCTTGTTTTTGATGCATTGTTTTTATTCCTTTATCTGTTTTTATCTTTTTATTGTTCACCACTCCAGAATCTGCTTAGATATGGAGCAGTATACAAATACTGTCAATATATACATACATACATACATAGGGGGCAGACTACACTTTTAAAATGAAGAAAAACCCCTCACTCATTTCTTTTAAAAGGTAATATATTAGACAGACTTTTAGAAATACAGAGAACTAAGAGGTTAGCTTATTGAGACCAGTTTAGACAGGGCAAGGTTAGAGTATTGCTCCTCTTCCATTCCTGAGGCACATATGAAAGCCTTGCTGCAGTGCCTCCGGTACAGTGCCTCCATTACACCCTCACAACTGCCGCAGCAGTGTCCCAAGTTCAAGGATCCATGGAAAATGTAGTTCCCATGGATCCTGCTGATCTTACTAAGACATCAGGATCCAGGGAAACTACATTAACCATGAATCTTAAGCTGTGGTGCCTGAGAAGGATGCCAATGGGCAAGCTCCCATTCTGTAGTGACTTGGAGTTCAGGTGTCCTAGGGTAGGTTCAGAATCGGCTTGGATGGTAGCAGAATATGTACATCTTGTATTTCAACACCCCCATTCTGAAATGCAATGCCATTACTCAGCCTTGTTTGCCTGATTCTTGCCATGAACCTTTCCCTGAGCCTTCTACTTGCCCTTAATTCTTGTTCTGAGAGTCTTGCCTGTTTTCTTTCCTGACTGCCATGATGTTATAGGTGCAAATCTCTCAACTTTGCCTTGGACTTGGTTAAAAGGAAAGCTAAGCAGGGTCAGGCCTCGTTATGACTTGGATGGGAAACCCCTCCTCTAGTTTCCTGCATTGAGCAGGAGGTTGGACTCGATGGCCTTGTAGGCCCCTTCCAACTCTATGATCTATGAATCTATGTATATTAATAACCAGCCGGAGAAGGCACAGCCAATGGAGAGCAGAGAGTGAAGTTGACTTCCTCTCTGAGCTTTTTCCTGGCTCAGAAATCTTTGCAGCTTTGGCTCCTTGCCAGCTCTCATTATCTGGAGAGATAAAAGGCAACACACACACATACACACCACTATTCCCCACCTTTGTCTTTCAGGAGCTGGCAGCCCCAATTGTCTTCCCCATCCCTCAACCCAAACCTTTTGAAGTTTTCTCCTATCTAGAACAAATTCTGTAAAATGCCCTTGAGACAGCAGTGGGGGAGGACCAGAGTTCCACAGTTGGCACAGAATGTAGCTACTGCTCAGATATGGGGGTAGGGGTGGAAATAGAAACCTGATCAAAGTGCTAGGTGACCTGTAGAAAGGGGGAAATCCACAAAGGCTAAAGCTGACTCCCCTCCACCTGCACTCCATCAGTTAACTGCAAACGCTTTAATTTGCTCATGACAAATTCTTAAGCAACTAGGAAAGGGGAGTTTGGAAGGGATGATACAAGTGTGCACAGACTAGAAGGGAGGAGAGGAATAGTCCTGGGAAGCCATCTATCAAGAGAGCTTCCTCAGACCTTTTAGCACAAATTAAAGCAGCTCCTCTTTCCCAATGTTTACTTTATTATACCCACTTTCCCAAGCTTGTAAAATCTTTGCTCAAGCTGCCAAAAGATACCAGAGAGATACAAAATGAGTAACCTGATGGCTTTTATTGGACCAAGAGAATAAACAGACTATCTTAAAAATAGATATGCTGTTCAGGGGGTTGCTGTCATGTTAAGTTTCACAAAATTAGTAACACAGAGCACTTTAATACGTAGCCAAATATAACCAGGGGTAAAAGAATGACATTGGTGGTTTGGTTGCAGATTACGAAAACACCTGCAAGGCTTGTTTTCCTGCTTCCACAGGGCAACATGTATGTGTGTGTTGAGGGGAATTTTTTTTCAAATTCACACCCCCCTCATCTGCACAAAAGAACATTTCCAACATAACTGTCTTTCACCTAAGTGTTTTTGGAAGAATATGGGTGGAATTGTGACATTGCAACTGAAAATAAAATTGATTTATTTCTGAATTCGATACTAGATTCCTAGGAGAGCCAGAGTGGCGTAGTGGTGAGAGTGCTGGACTGGGACTCGGGAGATCCAGGTTCTAGTCCCCACTCGGCCATGATGAAACTCACTGGGTGACTTTGGGCCAGTCACTGACTCTCAGCCTAACCTACCTCACAGGGTTGTTGTGAGGATAAAATGGAGAAGAGGAGGAGGAGGAGGAGGAGGAGGAGGACCATGTAAGTCGCCTTGGGTTCCTTGCAGGAAAAAAGGCGGGGTATAAATATAATAAATATAATATAATATAATGTAATGTAATATAATATGTGTATCTATCCATGATTCTGCCTTGAAAAATGTACATGGATTTTCAACTCCAGTATAACTTTTTCCATTCCTCTATTAGAATCATTCTAAAAAGCATTAATCTGGAAGGACACATTACTCTTTTAATACAGAAAGAATTGTGTTCTGGGAGGTTACAGCTATTGTAACTGGTATCTATTATCATTTTAAAGCTTAGAGACACAGGCTGTTATCAGAGGGAGGAGGGGTGATGTAATTTTAAGCAAGGTTTTGGACTCAGGAGTATGAATTTGGCAAAATGCCTGCACAGATTTGTACTATTAATCCATATACTCTGTTACACCATACTAAGGCTAAAGTCACAGTAGGTCTCTACATTAAGGTTGAGAACACTGGAGTATGCTGATGTTTATTACAGATGACCCTGGCCGCCAGCAGAATGGAGAGCATAACTAAGTCTTCCCCAACGTGGTGACCTCCAGATATTTTGGCCGACAACTCCTACCACCATTGGCCATGCTGGCTGGGTTGTTGGGAGTTGAAGTTCAAAAATTCTGGAGGGCATCGGGTTGGGGAAGGCTGGCTTTGTTGTGATATGTATCACTTCACCAGCTGCAGCACACTGTTTACACATGGAAAGGGACAGAATGGCTGTAAACAGGTTTGTTATGTCTTTCTGGTTTCCCGTGTTTTTCGCATGGGAAGCTAGACCGTGAGAGCAATATGAGCTAGTCACATGCTTTGTATGTTCTGATGATGTGCTGATTTGTTTTCTGTCTGAAGCCATCTTCGAGAGAAGCAGGACTGCTTTCTCTCTTCTCCTTTGTTCTTCTTGCTGGACTTTGTTACTGCAACAATGTAACGTCTTTGCTGAGGTGGAGTGAAGCTCAACTTACTCCACTGGATGTAATGCTTGCTATGCATTTATACTCTGCACATGGACTGTAACTAGGAAATGTATACTCTGTAGAACTTTACTTGCTAAGTGAATAAACAGGTAGAATTAGACCTGTGGTGTTACAGAGTGTTTCCTGACTCCATGGATTAATCTGCAAACGGGGAAGCTGGAAGCAAGTTGGATTACAGGCAGGCTGGGCTGGCATCTTCACAACACGCTGCACTGCTGCGAAAAGGGGGGAGCTGAGATCTGGAAGATTTGTGTGTGGAATAACAGGCCTCTGCTAGCACACAGAGACAGGATTATAAATCTCCCAACTCGCACACACTATGCTCAAAGATAACACCAACAGGCTTAACTGTTAAAGGCACTGTTAGAGTGAAGATACTTACGGCAGTTCTCTTCATCTGACCCATCCTTGCAGTCCGTATCACCATCACAGAACCAGTGCTCAGCTATGCAGCTGCCGTCACTGCAGCGGAACTCTTTGTCTGAACACTTCCTCATATCTACAGGACAGAACAAGGAATAGTTCAACTAAAAGGTCATCCTCACCCGCACCCCGCCAACCCTCTTAGGAATCAGACTCCACTTACGCAACATTTCAGGGCACCTAAAACCCCATCACATCCCCAAGTCCACAAATATGCTCACTGCATAGAGAAATCATTAATTGCTTGATTATTCTTTTTAATATTAGGCACTGGCTTTTTTTTTTTAAAGGAACGTTCAAGAATTATGAAGGTTCAGAAAAACCCAAAGGTTCAGGAAATATAGCAAGATTCAGGAAAACCGATATACTACCATGAGGTGTGGTCTGGCTTGGAAGAGAGACTATACAACCCAACCCTCCAGCACCAGCAGCCTCTAGTCAGAAATGGCAATCAGTATGGCCCCAGTTGCTCAGTCCAGCAATCCAAGTAGGTAATAGTTCCCTCTGAGATTGTTCATACTGCTAGGATAGTAATTCCCAGCCTTTTTATTTCCCCTGTGCAAACCTACTTATATAGACACTTTATTTTGATATCATCCGCTGACTCAGAAGCACTTGCCAACTAACCCCTTATGCTATGCTAAACATCTGCTGCTGGCAGAATGTCAGTCTTCCTACAAGGATCCCCAAATGCATCATTTACAGGCCATTGCCCTAGGACTGAAGCCTATGCAAGCTCTTTTCTAATAACCTGTCCTAGGATGGCTGTTCTGTGGAATCTTGCTGCACAGGTTCCTAGCACCACTTTACCTATCACAGTCAGGCTACTCACCACACTGTTCATCACTGTTGTCCCCACAGTCGTTGTCCCCATCACAGTGCCATAGGCTGCGTATGCAGTATCCATTCTGACATGAAAACTCATCCTCCTCACACTCCCGTGGAGCTGTAGCAACACAAAATATAAAAAGGAAACAAGTCAAAACTACCACAGAGTTTTGCTTAGCTAAGAGATTTCTGTGTGCCACCCAACATCCTTGGAACCATGCCCTCTTCCAATATGGGGTAACACCCTTGTCGTGGGAGCCCAGCATCAGGGGGGAGGCAGCGCAAGGGACATAAGGACTTCAGGTGTATCTCACCTACCAAAAGACAAGGTTTGCAATACACTAGATGCAGCCACTTGCCACTTGATGCCTAGAGCTCAGACGACATCACAGTAATTACAGTCACTGCTAATAACTACTCTAGTACTTAGTCGTGTGTGTGCGCACGCGCATGCACACACACAGAGAGAAATAAACTCCCAATAAGAGTTAATAATACTGGAAATGCATCAGGAGGATTACATTTGCACTCAGAAAATGATTCTGCACAAAAGGCCTGTGATGAGTTAACTTATGACAGTCTGAAATACAGCCTCCCTGCTTATCCAGGCCACAAACAAAACAAGGACAACTTAAAAGGCAAGAAATGTGAAAAACTAATTTCCCCCAACCAAACCAGCAGCAAAATTCAACCTGAGGCCCACAACAGCCATATCAGAGCCACACTGGCACCACCCATGGTGGCAAAGCCTGACTTGCAGGCCCAGAAATAGTAAGTATGCATAATCTATTGAGGGAGGTTACTAAAGACATAAAGAGTCTAAAAGAGGAGCAGGAAATAGCTGCTAAAGATGCAAAGTCACTAAAAGATGGGCAAGAGCTTTTGGGGAATTGAAAACATCAATGGAGGTGATTACCAGGATGGAGAGAGTGAAGCAAAAAATATCAAACACCAAGGACCACGACTGCAACACAGACACCATATTGCAGAAGCATCAGAGACAACTGGCCTCCTTGCAAGCAAAAATCATTGACTTAGAAGTTATCTGGTGGGCATCACAGAGCACGTAGAGTTTGTAGCTAACTTACTCAGGGGACTTAATCTATCAGACAGCTACAATCTACAAATTGAAAGAGCTCACACACAGGTCCCTTGGTCCCCCACTTGCACGAGGAGTCTTCTGCCGCCACACATTATCATCTTTAAACTATTACATTTTCATTTCATTTCATTTATTCCGTTTCTATACTGCCCAATAGCCAACTGCTTTCTGGGCAGTTCACAAACATTACGATCTAAAAATAAAACATAATAAAAACATAATATAAAATCTTTAACGTACATAATTTAAAAACAATTTAAAACAGCTAAAAATAGTTACAATAAGATACCAGGACCTGATGAAACAACTGACAGTGAAAGCCCCCTCATATGCTGTCAAATGCCTTGGAGTAGAGAAAAGTCTTAACCTGACACCGAAAAACCGACAAGTGTTGGCAGCAGGCAGACCTTACAATATACTACTACCAAAGAAGATATAACGTGGAGAGGCTTACATGGGGGTCAGAACCGTTATACATCTACCTGTTCCAAGACTTTCCCAAAGCAGTAGTGGATCTCCACAAAGAGTTTAACCAAGCCAAAAACTAAGCCTGGGGAAATAATCTTTAAACATTTTCCCACTACCCAGATATCCTCTGCATGCACCACAACAATACTGATTTGTCTCACCTCAACCTGCAGAAGCCACCCTCATGGAGGACATGGGACTTCATGATGTGTGGGACTACTGAACCAGACAGCTCGGGACTATACTTTTTTGTCCAAAGTCCACCAAATATGCTCACAGCTTGATTATTTTTTGGTCTCCACTCCCTTGCACTATTACTTGTTGGGCGGATTCACATGAAATAACAACCTACCCTGCAAATAAGCTATGCAATGTGAGTTGTTTCCAGAACAAACCCATGGTGCGCCCAACAGACGATCAGACTTTCCGTGGGTTGTTCTCCCACTCCCTCCCCACCAGTCCTCCAGCCGGTATCCCAGGATCTTACACAGCAGAACCCTTCTTCTCACCCCATCCCTGCTCCAACTGCGACCCCTTTTCATTTGCATCCCCCCCCCGCCCCCAGAGGCCCATGCTGCTGCCTGTGACAGCCACTCCACCGATGCTGTCATTGGCTCATTACCCTTGGGGGGGGGGGGCAGAAATGTGCACAATTTGGTTTGTATTTTTTTTTTTTTCTGGTCCTTCGCAAGTGTGCACCTATGAAGGACCAAAATGTGGAGCCTTGCCTGGCCAATGTTCTGGTAAGTGTCCGCTATCAAAGTGCAGTAGGCAACATCCATGGACGTTGACCAAGCGAAGCTGCATATAGCTTGCTTTGCGCACAGCAAAACAGCAAAGAATCGCACACAAAAGGGGGAGTACATCTCCCCCTCTTGGGTGCGATCCTCTACTTTTTTTAGTAATGCCCTGATTGTTCTCAGTCCCCTCCAACTTTTTCACACTTTCCCCAGCCTCTAGGTACTCCAGAAAAGGGAGATCTACATTCCACCCCATTTTTGAGAGCACTTTCTTTTGATAGCTGTCCTGAGAACAGGGGCTGAAAGAGGCGTAGCCTGAGAGCGCATTCTGTTTCCTGAGTCCCAGCTGAGCAGAAGCACAGGAGGGGCTCCAGATGTTTTGGGGGCTATATAGGCAAGCAGGCTCTCAGAGAGCGAGCAATCAGGGAGATCAAACTGGAATTTGGCAGCGCAGTTCGGCAGGGGAGGTCAAGGGGGAGGTCCCTAACAATTTTTTTCTTTTTTTCCCCTTCTTCTTTTTTCTTGTAACACACACTTGTATACCAGTGGGACTCTTTGTTAACCTTCAGGGAAGACAGGACAAGGCACAGGCCATTCCAATACAACAAGCAAGGTAGAAACAAAAAGGGAATAGAGAGTATGGATGGAAAAGACTCTCCAGTGGTGGTGACCTGCAAGAAGTGTGCAATGTTTGTTTTCTTGTCTGAGATCAGCATGGCCTACACGTGCAACAAGTGCAAGCTGGTTGCGCTGTTGGAAAAAAAGTGATAGGACCGGAGCAACGAGTGTCAACCCTCAAGGGGATAAGAGGACACGAAGAGTTCCTAGATAGGACGGTGGAACTACAACAGCAAAGTGAAGTACAGGAGCCAGAAGAGCAACAGCAAGCTGAGGCAGAATCAGAGAATGCTGAGGTGAGGAAAAATGAAGTAAAGGAAACTCCCTGGAAAAGGGTGACAGTTAGGAGAAGAAGAACTAGAAGACACTCTGCACCAATGGAAGCAGTGGAACTATGGAATAACTCTCAGGTACTTGAGGACGAGACTGGAGGACAGCCTGCAGAGAAAGAATTACAAGACACCCCACATGAAAGTGAGCAAGAGGTTGAAGATCAGTCAAGTGGAGACAATGAAACCAAGGCCTACGACAAGAAGAAGAGAAGAGAACTAGTTGTGGGAAACTCCCTCCTGCATGGGATTGAAACTGAAGTATGTCGCGAACACCCATGGACTCGCCAGGTATGCTGTCTCCCTGTGGAACGGATTAAAGATGTGACTCAACGGTTGCCAATGCTCATAAAGCCCACTAACACATATCCCTTTCTTCTCATCCACATGGGAACAAATGATACCACCAAGCAGAGCTATGAAGAAATCACATCAGACTTTGAAGATTTGGGAAGGAAACTCAAGAACTTTGGGGACCAGATAGTTATCTCATCCATCCTTCCAGTACTTGGAAGTGGAATAGAAAGGGAAAGAAAAATACTCTGGGTGAATGACTGGCTATGAAGGTGGTGCTGATGCGAGAGATTTGGATGCTGGGACCACAGGCTACACTTCCTGGAAGATGGACTGCTGGCAAGGGATGGGTTGCACCTCACAAGGACTGGGAAGAATGTGTTTGGCCACAGCATGAAGAACTTCATCAGGAGGACTTTAAACTGAATCCAACGCACGAGGGAAACATAAACTCAGGGGTAACAATGGATGAAAGCCTATGCACCGCAACGGAGAGAACAGCTCCAGCAGTGCCCAATAATACTCTACGACAAAATGTAGGAAGAAAGCCATACTATAAAGCACATGGTCTTCGATGTCTATATACTAATGCCCAGAGTATGGGCAACAAACATAATGAACTTGACCTCTTAATACAGGAGGGCAAATATGACTTGATAGGTGTAACTGAAACTTGGTGGAATGACTCTCATGACTGGAATACAGCAATTGAAGGATATAATGTTCAAAAAGAACAGAAGGAACAGAAAGGGAGGTGGAGTTGTGCTGTATGTTAAAAATACTTATCTCTGTACAGAAATACAGGCTTGGAAGACCCATCGAGAGCATCTGGATTAAAATAAATGGGGCAAAGAATAAAAAGAACATGGTGGTCGGAGTCTACTACCAACCACCCAATCAAGGAGAAGACGAAGATGAAACTTTTGAAAAGCTAATTGCCAACGTTTCAAGGAGGCATGATGTAGTAGTAATGGTGGACTTCAATTTCCCCGATATCTCTTGGAAGACAAATTCTGCCAAACATGGCCCCTCCAAGAAATTCCATGACTTGTGTTGCTGATAACTTCTTCCTACAGAAAGTGGAAGAAGGAACTAGAGGATCAGCTATCCTTGGCTTGATTGTAACCTACAGAGATTACTTAGTACATAAAGTGGCAGTCACGGGAACCCTGGGGGAAAGTGACCATGTTATACTTGAGTTCTCAATTCTAAAGGAAGCAAAAGCTGAGTGTAGCCAAACGCATACCTTGGATTTTAGGAAAGCCAATTTTAATAAACTCAGAACAATTATAAGTAAGGTCCCATGGCAAGCAACTCTAATGAAAAAAGGAGTCCAAGATGGGTGGGAGTTTTAAAAAAAGAAAATTCTAAAGGCACAATTACATACAATTCCCACAAGGAAAAAAGGCAGAGGGCAACAAAAAAAGTCAATGTGGCTTCACAAAAAGCTTCAAGATGACCTGAAAACAAAAAAGGACACATATAGGAAGTGGAAGGAAGGCCAGGCTACAAGGGAAGAGTGCAGGCAGGTAGCACAGAATTGCAGGAATAGTGTCAGGAAGGCTAAAGCTGAGAATGAGCTGAGGTTAGCGAGGGATGCTAAAAGCAACAAAAAAGCTTTCTTCAGATACAGTAATACCTTGGATCGCAAGTAACTTGGTTTGAGAGCGTTTTGCAAGACAAGCAAATTTTTAAATATTTATTATTATTTTTTTGACTTGATATACAAGCGACGTCTTGCAGTACAAGTACTGTAGTACGGCTTAAATTAAAATCTCTGTACAAATTTTTGGGGGGAATTTCATTTTGATAGAGTGTTTTGGATTACAAGCACGTTTCTGGAACGAATTATGCTCTCAATCCAAGGCATGACTGTACGTGCATAGTAAAAGACAGAGGAAAGAAATGTTGGTTCAACTACACAATGAGGACGGCAGATTGATAACAGAAAAAGCAGAAGTGTTCAATTCTTTCTTTGGCTTGGTCTTCTCCCAAAAGAGGGTCTATGGCTCCCTGGCAAACCTGAAGTACAAGCTGAAGTGGCAGGATTGCAGCTGGAGATTGATAGGCAAATGGTCAAGGAAAACCTGATTATCTGAACGAGTTCAAATCTCCAGGGCCCAACGAACTGCATCCTAGAGTAATATAGGAACTGGCAGAACGCTCAGAACCACTGAGAGGAACCTGGGAACTACAGACCAGTCAGTCTGACATCAATCCCTGGGAAAATTCTGGAGCAGATTATAAAGAAGTCAATCTGCAAGCACCTTCAAAACAATGTAGTGATTACTAGAAGCCAACATAGATTTGTCAAGAACAAATCCTGCCAGATGAATCTGATCTTATTTTTTGATCGGATAACCTCCCTTGTGAACTGTGGGAATGCTGTGGACATAATATATCTGGACTTCAGCAAAGCTTTCGACAAAGTGCCTCATGATATCCTGATTAGAAAACTAGCTAAAAGTGGGCTAGATGGAACAACTATCAGGTGGATCCACAGTTGGCTACAGAATCGGACTCAAAGAGTGCTTATCAATGGTACCTTCTCAAACTGGGGAGAGGGAATGAGTGGGGTACCTCAGGGCTCGGTCCTGGGCCCAGTGCTCTTCAACATTTTTATTAATGACTTGGATGAGGAGGTGCAGGGAATGCTTATCAAATTTGCAGATAACACTAAATTGGGTGGAACAGCTAATACTCTGGAAGACAGAAACAAAATTCAAAGCGATCTTGATAGGCTGGAGTGCTCAGCTGAAAACAACAGAATGAAATTTAAGAGGAATAATAATAATCGCTTCTCGGCCTTTTGGCTATGATCAAGTGTAGTATCTGTTCTTATCAGTTTAACAGGAATAAATGCCAAGTCTGCACCTAGGAAAATGAAACCGAATGCACAGTTACAGGATGGGGGATACTTGGCTCAACAATACTACAAGTGAGAAGGATCTTGGAATTGTTGTAGATCACAAGTTGAATATGAACCAGCAATGTGATGTGGCTGCAAAGAAGACAAATGCTATTTTGGGCTGCATTAATAGAAGTATAGCTTCCAAATCGCATGAAGTGATAATTCCCCTTTACTCAGCACTGGTTAGGCCTCATCTTGAGTACTGTGTCCAGTTCTGGGCACCACACTTTAAGAAGGATGTAGACAAACTGGAGAGGGTTTAGAGGAGGGCAACAAAGATCATCATCATCACCACCACCACCACCACCACCACCTTTTATTTGTATGCTGCTTTTCCAGAAAAATTGTGCCCAAAGCGGCTCACAAGATGGCAAATAAATAACAGTAAATATAATATACAAAGCATCAAAGAACACTAAATATAATATTCAAAAAATAATTTACAAAATATCAGAGAATCCCGTGGAGGTGCCGTGGAGGCACGGCGCAGCCGCTCGCTCGGCTGGCGCCTCGCGCTGCTGCACCGCCTTTCTGCCTGGCCTTGCCGCGCCTCCACGGCATCCCTCACGCCGTGCCTCGCGGCACCTCCACGGGGCTCCCTCCCTGGGAGCCCCGTGGAGGCACCGCGAGGCACGGCGCAGCCGCTCGCTCAGCTGGCCGGTGCAGCAGCGCAAGGCGCCGGCTGAGCAAGCGGCCGCGCCACGGCTCGCCTCCACGGGGCTCCCCGCCCGGGAGCCAGCAAAGCCTGCTCTGCACCTTGCTGCGACGGGGCTCCCGGGCAGGGAGCCCCGTGGAGGCGAGGCACGGCGCGGCCGCTCGCTCGGCTGGCGCCTCGCATAGCTAGCATAAATTTAAATTTGAAAGACGTCTTGCAACTGGAGCCACATGCGGCAGCAGCAGCTCATTTTGCAAGACTTGCTCATCTTTCAAATTTAAATTTATGCTAAAAATTTCCTCGTCTTACGAGAAGCTCGCAAACCGAGTTACTCATAATCTGAGGTATTACTGTACATTACAGCTACATGATCCAAATTTCCTACAAACAATCAAAACAGAAATCCAAAACTTCCTGCAGTTTAACGAATCTCCAGCAGTCCACAGAGCACTATTAGGGGACACAATGAAAGCAGACTTGCAAATCATCTCTTACTCTGCCTATTGGAAAAAAAGAATGGGTTGACCAACTGCAGGAAGAACTGAAACAATACAACACATACCCACACTTCAAAAATACTCTGCCCTTCTAAAAACCCAATATGAAGTGAATAAAATCATGCATGCCCTTCAAGCTGATTTTCTATTGGCATGCACCAAAGTTCTACTGGGAGTCTGCAGAGAGGGAAGGCAAAGCACTTGCTTTCAGACTAAAACAAATCAAGAGTAGAGTCACCATTGCCTGCATTAAGGACAACAAAGGACAAACACACAGAGATACAAAAGCCATCAATGGCATACTCCAACAATTTTATTCCACTCTGTCCCCAGTAATGAAGCCATACAGAATTTCGTGTAGAAAACTTAGGTGCCTGGTGTCACGATAGCACAGAAGGAATACCTTCAATCCCTTCTTACAGCCACTGACCCAGTTTGCACATTGAAACTACCCACAGTTTCTTAACCATGGCTTGTTTGGGAGTGAGCGAGCATGCTGGCTCCTGACTACTTGTCCATTTCTGGTGCACTAAGCATGATGTCCAAATCCAGGACTCTGGGTTGCTGAGGGAGAAACAACCCAGAGTTATAACCCATTGTTTGCTCTTGGGTTATGACTGGGTTGTTTCTTCCTCAACATCCCAGAGTTCCGGGTTTGGATGTCATGCTTAGTGCACCAGAAGTGGTCAAGCAGACAGGAGCCAACATGCTTGCTTGCTCCCAAACAAGCCACCGTTAAGAAACTGTCTCTCTCCCTCTCTCTCCCCCTGACCAGGTTCGGACAACACACAACAGCTCGTGGCTGCCATTTTGATTATGCAACCCCCGCTTGGGGGCTGTTGTGTCATGCAAACCTGGCGAGTATGGGTTATGCAAGGGTTAAACAATGGTCTGTTTTAGGGTTATGTGAGGTCTGTTTAAGCCTTGTAAAACCCACGCTAACCAGGTTCACACAACCCGACAACCCGCAAGCAGGGGTTGCATATTCAAAATGGCAGCCACACACATTTCATGCAAATAACCCCAGTCCCTTTTAAATATAATACCATAACAGGAAATTAGCAAATGTGAAACTGATAATTGTAAATGGTTTAATATGTAAAACTCAGAACTTAACACACATCAGTGAACTCAAGGGAAAGGTGGCAGATGGAACCTTGGGAAATGGAGGCTTATTGATATATATCTTATACCATCAAGTGTATAATTGGGGAGGAGGGGGGGTTCTTTTATTGTTAAAAAAATCTCAAAAACCTTTGAATAAACAATAACAACAAAAACTTACGGCAGTCCTGCTCATCAGAATCATCCTCACAGTCATTGTCTCCATCACAGACCCACGAACGACGGATACATTTGCCATTGTCACAGTGAAAATCCAAAGGGGAGCAAGTGGGCAGCACTGGAATACAATGAGAAGAAGAGAGGTAAAGTAAAGCTACTAGGAGCATTCACTGATATATGTTTACTTTTAAATCCTACACACATGCACCAAGAACACTAGAGAAAATTACATTACATAAGAACAGCCATGTTGGATCAGACCAAGGCATTCTGTTCACACAGTGGTCAACCAGCTGCCCGCAGGAAACCCACAAGCAGAACATGAGTGCAACAGCACCCTCCTTCCCGTGTTCCCCAGGAACTGGTGTACACAGGCATACTGCCTCCGATACTGGAGGTAGCAAATAGCCATCAGGAATACTAGCCATTGATATCCTTCTCCTCCATGAATTTGTCCAGTCCCCTTTAAAGCCATCCAAATTGGTGGCCATCACTACATCATGCGAGAGTGACTTCCATAGGTTAACTGCGTTCTGTGTGAAGTACTTCCTTTTATCTGGACTGAAGCTCCCACCAATCAGCTTCATGGGATGACCCCATTTAATTCTAGTATTATGAGAGAGGGAGAAAATTGTCTCCCTATCCACTTTCTCTATACCATGCATAATTTTGTACATTACCAAGTAGTAAGAGTAATAGCTATGACTACACAGGACATCTGTGGGTGGGCAGTGTTGCCACACCTAAGAACACACACCCCTTCCCAAACTCCTTTAATACCCAATTTGGTTCTTCACACACACACACACACACACCTCTGTGATGCCCTTCAAATTATGCTCCCAATTATGCTAAAAAGACAGCTAATTTTGCCCTTCCCAAGTACATCTGAACACTACCACAACAGACTAAACAATACTGATGTAGAGTCACCCTAATGAACAGGGGACTAGGCAGATCTTCATCAAAAATAAATCTTGACCTATTAAATGGCAAGAAACAGTCTTTCTAACCAGGGTCCTTATTTGAAGCTGTGGTGGACTTAAGGATACATTGCCCTATAATTCAGAGCCCCAGGCCTCACTGACCAACATCCCACACTTTCTTTTCTGCCCACACTCACACAGAGGCAATTATACTTACGTAAGCAAACAGACAACTTTCCTATACCCTGCTAGCCTCAGGCCTGAAAATCTGCAATAGCATAGAGATTGCAGTCATTCTGCTCCCAATGCCAGCCAGTTTTTTCACCTTCCACACCATTGGAAACATGCCCAATTTCCCATATTTTACTGTACCAAAACAACTTCTATGTTGCCCAGTGCCAGGATTTCAAAAGACTCCCAACAAAAGGGCACAGGACAGGCATGGTGACCTTTCCACAGAGACACTCCCAAGAAATTTGCTACAGAATAGTGGAGAGGAGTTAGATTCATACTCCAATGAGTGGAGATGGTCTGCACTCCATGGCAGGGAATAAAAAAGCGTCATGATTTTTCTCAGTCCCTAGGGTCCAAAATTAAAACATGGCCTCCAAAATAGAGCACAAGTGTGGAGCACTGTGTGGAGTGCTCTTGTTTACTGTTCCAGTCTGCCAGCCATTTCTTTCTCCATGATATTCCATTCCATTCCCCCTCCCCAACCAGTTTTCCACACAAACCCCACAACAGTCAGCACTCCATGGACACCGAAGATGCTCAGTCTTAATTAGGCTGTTTTAGGGGTTCCTTTCCCAATGCGTGTTTTTTTCTCTCTCTTAAAGATGCTTCATACTTGTGCATACCTCAAGGTTTTTCCAAGTCTGCCCATATCTCCCCCTGGTGCGTGGTTGGCACCATTTGGGCTGCATAAGCAAATGAAGATTGGAAACAGAAGGAATGAGGAGGAACACACATCATCTTGACATGTGGAACTGAGGAACAAAAAAGTCTTATACCTAACCCATGTCCAGCACTCCGAAACCTCATGACATTTTTGCAAACAACCACAAAAAGATTCCAATAAATATTTATCCTCAAGCTTTTGCCATCTTTCCACTTATCCTACCCCCTTCTTCAAAATAGTCAATTCCCCTTCCCAAAGCATACAGCAGTCACACAACAGACTTTTACTCCTCAATTCTTCCTAAGTCACATGGCCAGTTCCAAACCAGGAGTATCTCCCCTAATTCCTCACAAAGTGCCCAACTCCCAGTTTCCCCT
This sequence comes from Shinisaurus crocodilurus, assembly GCA_021292165.1. Classification (NCBI taxonomy): domain Eukaryota; kingdom Metazoa; phylum Chordata; class Lepidosauria; order Squamata; family Shinisauridae; genus Shinisaurus; species Shinisaurus crocodilurus. Next base: position 242,398,269 of record CM037876.1, read on the forward strand.
TTCATCCTTCCTCCCAGCTGCTGCCTTCTTCATTCAATCAAACATAGTGAATCAGGACAGTCACTGACATACTGAAAACAAACTGGAATTATTCCTGCTGGGCTGACCTTTTTAAAAACAAAATACATTGCTTCTTTAGCTTTAGCTTTAACAAAACACATTGCTTCTTTGGCAAAAATGCAGATACCTAATTCATCTGGCTACCTGCTGAAAGCACTTGTTTTGGAAGAAAAAACTACATGCTGAATATGTAGGTGAGCCAGTTTTTTCCAGAATGACAGATTTTCTCCCTTCCAATCATTCTTGTCCAAATTTAGAAGTATTGGCCCTGGGAACACTGTCTATGTAGCAAGTTCATCAAAGGGACTGTAGGAGATCATACCTCCCTCAGCTTCTTTCACCTTTTTTTGGCCAGCTTTTGGGACTCTAGTGCAGCTGATAAGTGAGAGTGATTATGAGGAAAAAGCAGTACCATACAGGAACCCTGTACTTCTCGTCACTAAAAGGTGAAACATACAACTTCTTTCTCCTTTTACTTATGATGTGTACTTAGGATGTTTACTTAGGACTGCACAACAAATGAGCTATACATTGTTCATCTGGAAAGGCCCTCAGCACACCAAAAGTAATAACTTCCATGAGAATGTGTATACAAGTATCAAACACTGTTGTTCCAATATTGCAAGCACCACATACCCATGCCAAAAAAAACCCCCAAAACCTTAGAAAGGTGAAGCTGCCATCCCTAAAGACTGGAATTCAAAAGGACAGCATAAATCAATCACAACCCAGCCTCCTCTTGGGGATGAAAGAAACTCTCAGCCTTGTGAGGGCAGTGCTTTCAAGGGCTGCCAACTATGACTAGAAGGGAGAAGCACAGGATTTTGCTCCTGACAGGTGTGTTCTCCAAAGGAACAATGTTACTTCAACTATTTAAGAGACAAAGAGGGGGAGAGAGATTGTGAAACCCTTTTATCCCTGCCCAGTCTGCTGATACTATCTTCCAGCTGTCATCAGCTGGCCTTCTTCTCTACCACAGACAAGGAATGGAGGGGGGAAAGAATGCAGCAATGACACAAGGACAGGAGAAAAGGCAGTTCTCCTCCTAAGCTAGGAATGACACTCTTTCTGGTTTTCCAACACCCAATCACCTGGAATTGCTGACAGTGTCTGGTACAGCAGCCTTACCCGACCTGGGTTCCCCCAAGAGATGTGTTGAACCATGGCCAATGGCTGGGGATGATGAGAGTTATAGTCCAACACATCTGGAGGGTGCCAGGTTGCGGAAGGCTGGTCTAGTTAACTACAGTAATACCTTGGATTGCAAGTAACTTGGTTTGAGAGCGTTTTGCAACACAAGCAATTTTTTAAATATTTATTTAAATTTTTTTGACTTGATATACAAGCGTCGTCTTGCAATACAAGTACTGTAGTACGGTTTAAATTAAAAATCTCTGTACAATTTTTTGGGGGGGAATTTCGTTTTGATATAAGAGTGTTTTGGATTACAAGCACGTTTCCGGAACGAATTATGCTCTCAATCCAAGGTATGACTGTACATAGAACGGCCCCCTTTTCTGTTCCCTGTTATCCTGACTTACGCCAACACACTCAAACCTGTCTTTTCAAGGCCCAGGATATTTTCTTCCCAACAAGGATACTCTACACTTATCCTCTTTCACACTGGGCAGAAATTGCTTTAAGAACAGGAAGAAAATTTGCACCTGACCCAGAGAGAAAGGCAGAGAGGCAAAGAAAACCGCAACACAGGGCCAGAACAAAGATATTAGAAGTTGAAGTTCAAACTATGTTGCATATTCCTGTCCAGGTTGGGTCACCCATTCCCTACAGGAAGAACTAAAGGTTAAAGAATAGCAGGGCGCGTGATTGCACTGGCTGGCCCTGCACCTGATCGCTGTGTGTTGGGACAAGGTTGAGAATCCAGTTTCTACAGCTGTATGTGCAGAGAAACCCAACTGTCGCTTTTGTTCCAATGCATGCAGTTTGGGGACAGGGCTGGATGGCTCAATCCGCTTCTACCTGTTCACTCTACGTGAGAAGGGGCTTGAATATTTACAGCTTTTTCATGCAGAAAACAATGGCTAAGGGATACATTTCTGTATGGTTTACAGCAGGGGTGCACAGGCTTTACGGCCCAGAGGGCTGCATGTGATACTGGCCGATGTGTATGCACGCATGCATGCACATACGGCCACACACAAGCACACACATATGCACACACACATCCCAGTGATCAGCCAGACAGATTGCCCTTTCCGCCCTACTAGCAGCAGTGTGGAAAGAACCATCTGTATGAAGAAATTGGTGGGGCTGGGGGTGGGCAGGAAGTCGGCAGCAGTGGGAAGGTAGGGGGCTACAGTTGAGGGACTGCAGGTTGGACACCCCTGATTTAGAGATAGTGGACAGAGAGAGATTTGTTTGCCCTCTATCATACAATTAGAACTTGGGGTCACCCAATGAAGTTGCTTGGCAGTAGATTCATGAAAGAAGAAAGTTAACACTTCTTCACACATAACACAAAATTAAGCTGAACTTACTACTTCAATATGGGGTGAAGGCCATTGACTGAAATGGCTTTAAAAGGGGTTAAGATAAATTCATGGAGGATATTAGTGCCATCAATGGCTACTAGCATGATAGTAGAACCTCCATGTTCAGAGACAGTGTACCTATAAATACCTGATGCTTCGGGACAAACAGCAGAGGGGGTCTGTGGCCCTCCTGACCTTCTTCTTACTCTTATTCTTATTATTAGTAATACTTCTATATTGTTTAATATAATACAATCTCTAAGCGGTTCACATATAAATATTAAATATCATATTTAAAAACACGATTAAAAACGATTTCAGCTACACTAACATTAAAAATCACATTTAAAATACACCATTAAAAACAATTCCAACTACAATAACTATACTTCCTGTGGGCTTCTTGAAAGCATCTGGCTGGCTACTGCTGGAAACAGGATGCTGGGTAAGACAGACATTTCCTCTGATTCAGCAGGGCTTCTTACTTTCACTCAGGTTTGCCTCTCCCACATTCCCACTATTTTGCCATTATCTGACTTGCCATACCAATGCACCATTACTACACACGTTGAGAACAATCCCAGAGGCTTGCTAAAAAGGAAAGCACAAAAGCACAAGAAACACGGCATCTAGTCAGTCTTTCACACAGACATGCTACTCTTTCTTAATATAAACAGCTTCCTGTCTTCTTACTAGAGGTTTTCTCCCTCTTTGAGAGCTTCGTTTCCTTTTTAGCCAACCTTGCCAATTATAATGTGCAGCATGGTGTTGAGCCTTCTTTTTAATCTCAGCAATGGGGCTGTGCCTGGTCACCTGAAGGAAATTAATTTACTCACCACAGACAACCAGGTTCATGCTTATTATCAAGTCTGCTCTTATTTATACATGCAAACTTTCCATGGCTTTTCAGTCACCTTTGCACAAGGAGAAGGGCTACCTATAACATTTACACACTTTTCCTTCATATACTTTGGGTTCCTACAACAGTTACTGAATCTTAAACATAGTTCTCTGACCAGTTTGCTCTGAACTTGTGATCAGAGTTGGGATGCTTGAGGAATGCCAATAAGAACTGACCTGATCTGCATTTCCTGGATTAATGTGCTGATTGGAATGTAGCCATCCTTCGGATTTCACACCTCTCCAAATTTTGCGATGCAGTTTTCAGCTCAAAAATGGATTTAAAATGTGTTTTAAATGCATATTTTAAGATATAATGCATTTACAAATGCGTATTTTGAGAGGAAAATAAGTTTAGAAGAGTATTTTGTAAGGGAATATGTTCAAAAATATGTATTTAAATGTAGATTTTCATGCAGATTTTTTAAAATTTGCAAATTAATGTGGAAATGGGATGGAACACACTTATGAGTGAACATATGTAAAAGTGTCATAGACCAAAAATATACTGATCCATCCACCCTTACTTCAATGAATCAGTAAAATAGGCTTGGTCTTATAATTCACTTTCAAGTGTAATTCCAACCATGGCTTATAGCTAACACAGGCTGAAGAGGCAGCATTGTCCCCAAGAGGAAGGAGTTATATGAGATTGGGGCCCACTGGATCAGAGAGACAAGTAAATGAGGCCTAATCCCACTTGAGCCTTCATGAAAAGAAAGATGGCCAACACAAGACCTACTTAATTGGGGTTGGAGAGGCAGGCAGTCTCATCCTTCTACATGCTATCCTAAAGGGCCTCTTGCAGATGTCAGCAAAACATGACCACAATTCACTCTCAAAATGTAAACAAAGAAGCCCAAATTATGCAGGACAAACTGGAATTATTAGTTAGGAACTCACAAACTTGTAAGCATTTGACATTTCCCCTTTCAGCATCTGGGCTGGCTTTCGGATGTGCCCATATAAATTACGTAGAGACCTGGTTTGCACGACACGACAACAACCCATTGTGGGTATAAGCCACGGTGGGTTGTCATGTCTCCCAAACCTAGACCACTTCCCATAGGATGGCTTATTTTGGGGCAACGAGCCACCCTGACAACCCATGGCTTGTTCTAGGAGCTGTTTGATCCATGATGGGTTGTCGTGTCATCTGAACCCGGGAGAGCAATTTCATCATTGATTGTGGGCAGCAGCTAGCTCTTTGTGATCTTGCCCTTGCTGTCACCCAAGCGGCACTCTGAAGCGGCTGTCACTGGTTTGCCACCCTCTTTAAAAAAAAAAAAAAAAAAATCAGTCCCAGAAATTTGTGCAAATGTGTGTGTTGTTGTTGTTGTTGTTGTTGTTGTTGTTGTTGTTGTCTTTCACATGTGCGCAAGAGCGCTCTTATGGCTGTCCAATACGTGTAGTCTTGCCTGGTCAATTTCCTTGTATGTTTCAGCTGTCAAAGGGAGCGCTGAGGAGGAGTAGGCAAGGCACAAGGAAATTCAGGCAAGACTGCATTTAGGCTAATTTGCACACAGGGACCAATTTCCGAGTTGTCAATTGAAATGCACTGAAAAAGTGGGGGACCGTATCTCCCACTTAGCAATGTAATCTTCTTGTTGTTAAGTGTTGAACTGACACTTCTTAGTGCCCTCCTCCTTTTCCACACTTCCCCAACCAAGTCTTCAGCTAGCCACAAAGAGGAGATACTGGCTCCCCTCACTTTTCATGGCTCCTTTTTGGAGCACTTACCACTGCGATGACTGCAGTTCCCTCACAGTTTTAAAAAAACAGCAGAAATATATGCAAATTTAATGACTGGGAAGTAAATGGAGGGGAAATTTGTGCACCTGCAGTAACACAGCAGTTTTCAATTGACAACTCAGCAATAGGTACCTGGCAACTGTGTGCAAATTAGCCTATATGCAGTCTTGCCTTGTCAATTTCTTTGTATGTTGCCTACTCCTCCTCAATGCTCCCTTTGACAGCTGAAACATACAAGGAAATTGACCAGGAAAGACTATTGGACAGCAGAAAGAGTGCACTTGCAAAAGACCCAAAAACAAAATTATGAATAGAATTGCACAATTTTGTGACGCAAACCCACCCACTGCCAATTTACACATACATGGAAAAGCATGCAATACAGCCCTTCTGCAATTGTACCACTTCAGAAGGCAGGTGGGGGGGAATAATATATTAGATGCTTCCCCACATAAAAACACGCTGTAGACAGAAAACAAGAAGCATGCCAAAAAAGTGAGTAGGTTTTATTCCTTTCCCCTACTTTTAAAAATGTGAGTCAGTGCAGGGGAGTTCTGGTGTGGGGGAGCCCTCAAACATGGGATCTCCGTTTGCATCCTGAAGTGATATAATTCCAGGAGGGCTGTGCCATGTGTTTCTAAATGTGCAGATCAGTCCGTCCTCTACAGCAATTATGAACCATTCACATGAGTGATTTCATTCTGCTCATCATGGGTTGGCTCGCAAACTGTGCTCAACTGCAATCAAACACTTCACAGATCCAAAGAGCAACATGTACCTACTATCTCACTTATCCTGCCAATCCTAGAGCATACCTACAAGAGACCACATGGATTTCATTATGGAGCTTTGTTTTTCTTCATATATCTTAATGGGAGACTGAGACCTTATTTTGCTTCACATTAATAACTAGAATAGAAATATTTATGCTTTCAAATATTTAAGCATGGTATGCGGGTTAAAAAAAGATTGTTAACCTGCAGGCTCACAGTCTAAGATCATGCACAGTTAGTTCTTGAGTGAATTAAAACAGTCTGCAATCTCTTCCTGGTTAAACGCACTATGAAGTTAAAAATGCTTTGTGATGTGGGCACTTCCATAAGACCTTAACAAAAAAATCTGCCTCCAGTGTTGCTCTCTCTGACACAAAAGCAACCTTTCTATCCTGGCTAACGAAGAGCTTGGCATAGCTAGAAACCCTGCTTACCCCGTACCAACGTTATTTTTTTAGTTCCACTAACTTTTGGAAATATTGTCTTTCTCCCCATAAAAAAAATCTAAGAACTAGAGAGGCAGCTCACATTGCTGTGGTCTTTCCCATCAAATCAGTCTCCGCTTACTGACCAGACTCTCCCAGGCCTCAGCTGCAGCTTAGAGGCTGCAATTTTTTAAAATAAATAAATAAATAAAGCACACACACACCCAAACCCCTCCCTTCCCAACATATGCAGTCTTGAGCCCCAGCGTGACTAATCACCAAAGGCCTGTGCAGTAGCCGCCTGGAAGGGAATTTGCATGCTGGCTCTCTGGGGGAGAATTCTTCAGGCTCCCACAGGGTTAGGCCATTAGCGCTGGTTCAGAGCAGATACCATTATCCCATTGAACTGCTGCTACTCTCATGAGGCAACTGCTCAAAATGAAATTCCAGCCCTACAGGGAGCAGTTCCTCCCAATTTAATACTCTCCTTAAATATGAAAAATGAGCTTCAGGTTAGGGAAACTGAGAGGGGTGGGAGGGAAATGACACAGAGAAAAGGTTATACACAAAGGGGGGCCCTGATTCCCTTTTCAGCAGCAAACAAGCACATCTGCCAATCCAGCCAGAGTCAGATTGTGTTCACACTAGGCCACTATATTTCTACCACCAACTTACAGTTAAAATGGGAAATGCCCCTTCCCATTAGTGCAGGGCTTACCACTTCCTGAGTGGCAGTCTATAAATCTAAATTGGTTTTTGCTAAAAGATCCAGTGATAATTTCAAACAGTCCAAGACCAAAAGACTGTTAAAGGAAGGACATCATGATGGTCCTGATATTACAGAGTTAACTGCTGTCATTTAACTACAGTTAAATAGGGAATCAGTGCAGGGTAGTGGTAGCAGTTAGACACAGACCAGGCACATTTTCAAATTCCCATTCAGCTCTGAAGCTTACTAGGTAACCTTGGGCCAGTCACTGGGCGAGTTTGCACGTCACAGTAAGCCACCCTGCGAATAACCAACAGTGGGTTGGCTGTTCGCAGAACAACCCACAATGTGCCCAACAGACAATCCTTGAGCTCAACCCCTCAGTCCTCCAGCCGGTATCCCAGGGATGTGGTGGCAAAAGTCGCCTTGTCTCCTCCCCTCACTTGTGGGGGTCCAAAATGGGAAGCCTCACTTTGGCAATGTCCTGGGAGGTGTCTGCTGTCAAAGTGCAGCAGGAACCAACCATGGACATTGACCCAGAGAGGCTGTAAATCGGTTTATTTTTTTACTTTGCACTCTCTTGACAACTGTCAAAAAAGGCAAGCTGTCAAGGGAAAGCAAAGCCGTGAGTGATCTTTGCTCATGAAAGGGGGTGGTGAGTAGATCACCCCCTTTGCAGTGAGATCCTCCAGTTTTTTTGGTTGGCCCTAACTCTTCTCGGTGTCCCCACATTTGTCTACCCTTTCCCAAGATTCTAGCTGCTTGGGAAGTGGAGCACGGAAGCACTGGCTTCATTTTAAAATGGATTTTTTGATAGGGCTAATCAGGAAATTTTTTTATGGGGACCTGTCAAAAGATCACTTGTGGCTTTCCTTTCCTTTGGCAGCTCGCCTTTTGACAGCTGTCAAGAGAGCACAAAGCAACAAATAAACCTATTTGCAGTCTCTCTGGGTCAATGTCCACGGTTGGTGCCTGTTGCACTTTGACATTGCTCAACCGAGGCTTCCCATTCTGGACCTCTGCAAGTGTGTACCTCCACACTTGTGCAAGTCTGACTAAAAAAACTTTTTCAAAAATTAACAAAATTTGCACAAATTTCTTGTGATTAAAAAAAAAAAGGTTGCAAACCACTAACAGCACCTCCAAGGTGTTGTTGGGCACTTTGGACAGGCTGTCACCTCAGAAATCATGAAAAGCAATCTCTTGCCTAGCAGCTCATTCACCGCTTCCCACAACCCACGATGGGGTTGGTCACCTGGGTGTGAACGACATGACAACGTATCGTAGGTTCAACAGCCCCTAGAAAAATCGATGAGTTGTCAGGGTGGCTTGTTGCCCTCAAACAAGCCACCCTGTGGGAAGCAGTCCAGGTTCACATGACATGACAACTCACCGTGGCTTGTCACCCATGATGGGTTGTCATGTTGTGCGAACTCAGTTGAGTTCGCACATCATGCTAACCCACCCTGGTAATAAGCCATGGTGGGTTGGTTGTTGTGCGAACATCCTATGGTGTGCCCAACAGATGATCAGGCTTACTGTGGCTTGTTCACCCCCCCTCCCCCCCCTGGGTCCTCATGTGGGAATCATAGAATCATAGAAAAGTAGAGTTGGAAGGGGCCTACAAGGCCATCGAGCCCAACCCCCTGCTCAATGCAGGAATCCAGGTCAAAGCATCCCTGACAGATGGCTGTCCACCTGCACCTTGAATGCCTCCAGAGTGGGAGAGCCCACCACCTCCCTAGGTAGTGGGTTCCATTGTCTTATTGCTCTGACAGTCAGGAAATTTTTCCTGATGTTTAGGTGGAATCTAGGTTCCTGTAACTTGAGCCCATTATTCCGTGTCCTGCAAACTGGGATGATCGAGAAGAGATCCTGGCCCTCCTCTGTGTGACATCCCTTCAAATACTGGAAGAGTGCGATCATATCTCCCCTCAGTCTCCTCTTCTGAAGGCTAAACATGCCCAGTTCTCTCAGTCTCTCCTCATAGGGCCTTGTTTCAAGTCTCTTTATCATCCTTGTTGCCCTCCTCTGAACCCTCTCCAGTTTCTTAAAGTGAGGTGCCCAGAACTGGACACAGTACTCAAGATGAGGCCTAACCAGTGCCGAGTAAAGGGGAATTATCACTTCCCGTGATTTGGAAGCTATACTTCTATTAATGCAGCCCAAAACTGCATTTGCCTTCTTTGCAGCCACATCGCATTGCTGGCTCATATTCAGTTTGTGATCTACCACAATTCCAAGATCCTTCTCACTTGTAGTATTGTTGAGCCAAGTGTCCCCCATTCTGTAACTCTGCATTTGGTTTCCTCTCCCTAGGTGCAGCACTTGGCATTTATCCCTATTAAATTTCATTCTGTTGTTTTCGGCCCAGCGCTCCAGCCTATCGAGGTCACTTTGAATTTTGTTTCTGTCTTCCAGAGTATTAGCTGTTCCACCCAACTTTGTGTCATCTGCAAATTTGATAAGCATTCCCTGTACCTCCTCATCCAAGTCATTAATAAAAATGTTGATGGGGGTCCCTGTGGCACTGGCAGGACCAATGTGTCTTTCCCTCCCTGTTTTCGGCTTGCAGCTGAAAACAATAAAAAATAAAAGAAGAAAAAAATTGTGCACACACTGTGTGCACAAAAGTAATTAAAAAATGTTTGCCTACCACTGACAGCCCCTCCAAGGTACCATTTGGGCACTTTGAAGGGGCTGTCAGGTTGGTGTCACACCAGTGATTGTGAAAGCTAGCTGTCAAGCCAGAGATTGCAATCTCCAGGGGGGAAAGGGTAAAGGGAGAAAAAGCTGTGGCAAGCTGAAAATGGCTCATGATTGCAGTGGGGAAGGCAGAAAGCCAGTGCCAGCCACTTGGGCACTTGTGGGGCAGCTGGCACTGGTGGGGCAGCTGGCACTGGTGGGTACCTGGGCAAGCTTGGCAAAAGTGGCAAGCGGTTTGCCGCTAAATGGTGCTGACTAAATGGTGCTTTTCAGCTGGAGGGAATGTGCACAGCAGCCTACTGCTTTGTGCATGCAATGGTGGATTAAGGCCAATGTGATTTTTATACTGGGACTGCAGAACAGTTTCCAATTTCTTATGCAGGATGCAGAAGATATTCCTCAACACCTGTATCCCTTGTAGGGGCAGCGCTACAGTTTCCAGAACTCAACCAACTAAATTTAGTTCCTGGGAAACTGTTTATATGCTGTGATTCTAAGTGCTGTTTCCATACAGCTACATGAATGTGAGAAGCACTGATTGGCTAGTGCCCATGCCATCACTAGTGTGTAGCAGCAACATCACTCCTCACACTGCAGCAATAGCAAGCAGTGGTTCCCAAACTAGCCTTTTTAAAAGCATGGAAAAGCCTAGTGATGTCATGCATAAGTAAACCACAATAAAGAACATGCCATCTTTCTAGCCAGCTGCCTGGCATACTTGGCGTTCCAGTGCCACCAATGAGACGTTACTAAGCAGATGCGGATGCTGTCCATTTAACTGGAAGGCACTTGGCTTGCTGCTACCAGAAACTGCTTCATATCTTTGCAGATATCCAGCCTGACATGCAGTGCTCATTCCCACAACTGATATTGGACTGTTTTGTTAACAGACATGGTGTTTTAACCCTTAGTTTTATCATATGTCACTTTGGGCATTTTATGGAGAAGCTAATAACCCCCCACCCCACCCATTTTTAATGAAATACAAGGAAGCTTCAGCCCAGAATTTTGTCTCACCACCCCAATGCTTCCATCAAGCTCCATCTACTATTTTGGCAGCTTTTCTGGTTGTGTCCTATACTATAGATTCCTCCCTGAGTTTGTTTGATAGTCTCTTGATTTTGACTAGATCTGTTTGCACAATTCAGTCTCTTATCTTCTAATGCCAACCTAGTCTGAAGTTGCTGATTATTACCAAGCTGCCATCATGTAGCACAGCCTTTTCCAAAGGTCTGCACCGGAAGTTTTGTCCTACAACCATCATCCCTGATTCTTGGCCATCCTGGAGAATGGGAAAGTTGGGAAAGGCTGATGCTTGCCCAAACTGGCAGTCCTAGGGCTTTTGGGACATTATTTTCTCCACAGGAAGTGATCAGGAGTGGATGACCGCATGCTTTAACACTTCCTCCTCCATCGCTCCCAGCCCTTAACATAAAGAGAAGTGAACGCCTGAAGTGGGGGATCCTACTTTTGAATGTAGGCTCTAATTGGTCACCAGGAAAATTAATTCTCATCTGTCAGTTCAGGTGATCACTTCTCTACATCAGGAGGAGAAGGAGTGGGGTAAAGGACTGCACAAGCATAAGGCTCACTTCCAATTTCTCACTAGGGAGGAAACTGCTTTCATTCATACAGGATTCAATCTGTATGTTCAATCAGGATTGTTGTCTACTTGATTTTACCCCCAGTGAACTTTTTCCTTGCACCCAGTCAACTTGAGTTCTGGAAAAGTACGGTATATAGGTAGAACTCACTTGAATCTATATCCTTTCCAGCCCTGAGACAACCAGGCACTCAAAGTGCATGCAAGTTTGAAGCATTTTTAAAAGTATGTACCAAGCCATACAAACACACACTTGCCATATGTTGAGTCCCAAAAGAGAACATATCAAAACTAAAACTCGATACATATTTTTCTTTACATGTGAAGTAAGCTAGACTTACCACATTAAATAAGGACAGTGTAAAACCAGCCTTATTATTAGTCATGCTAGACGATGTCTCCAGCTAGGGCACCAGTATTTTAATTTACAGAGTCTAAATAAATTATGTTCTCATGGTAGAAAAAACAATCATTTAAAAGAAAAAGCAAGCATGAGTCTTTTACACCAAGTTAGGCCTATACCAGGCCTTTACAGAACTCACATTCAATTTTCACCATCCTTTTGCAAACTCTCCTAGCAGGCCTGGAAAGAGAGGCAATTGGTATGAAAACAAACCGCTTCCTTCCTTCCTTAGGAGGTCCCAGACTACGTAAAACTGGGGTGATTACAAGGGGTGCCTGACCAAATGGTAATTATAAAAAACACAAGTTCTAGCCAATTAAAAAAAAAAAAATCAAAAGTCAGGGTTTCAGTGTAATTACCAGAGATCTAGGTATATTAGCAAGAATCTAAAACAGTCTTCCCCAACCTGGTAGTCCAAATGTGTTGGACTACTACTCCTATAATCTCCAGCCAACATGGGAAAGGCTGGGCTAAATTAAACCTCACTGTCCTCTGAATGCTCCAGGCCAGGTATGGACTGGGGTCTAGGTCACCTATGCTCAGGACAGAGACTCGGGGCATGTGCCTGAACAGCCAGTATCTGTTCAGGAAGATGGGTCCCAGGGTCATACGAAAACAAGAGCCTCTTTGTACAAACTCTGCACAATTTTTAGGCTTTTAAAACAAGTGCAGATGTCAGTCTTCAGATACACTGTGATACTGGGTATGTTCAGGTGTTATTTTTCTCTACTATTCTACTTGGGAGAGAGTTTGGGAGTAGACCTCAGGCTCGTGCACTCCCCACTCCAGCACCACCACCTGCTCTTCTCACTGTGGGGAGAAGTGAATGACTGCTGCAAGAGACCACAGTAAATAAATGTGCGGTCTTTTCAGATCCTGCAAGATTAAATCTTTTTAAAGCATTTATTTAAATAATCAGAAGTGCTCTTTTGGAAGCAACGGGGGGGGGGGGAGGGATAGAGATAAGGGAAGCCTTTGTTCGAAGAATGCAGAGAAGGCATGCACACTTCACCATATGGAAATATAAAAACACAAGTTCACAAGCTTTACAAAAATCTACAGATAAGTGATAATATTGTACACATATGGCATATGAAGTGGCACTTAATGAAGAGCAGGGGTGAACAACTTGTGGCACTCAGCTATTTTGGCTTACAACTCCCAGCATCCCTCACCGGATAGGGATGCTGGGAGTTGTAGGCCAAAACATGTGGAGGGCCACAAGTTGCCCACTCCTGATGTAATGGAAGACTAGGAGAGAGCTTTTAACCTAGTCATATGGAGAAATCAGGGGACCCAAGAGCCATTGTCTTCTATGTCCAACTACAAAATGTTCTTTCACACTATGATACCATGCTCTAAAACTCTGAAATAGCTAGGATCACAGCAAAATAATAGGGGCAGCCACCTCAGAGATGCCATATGCTTCATTATATCCCATTTCATTCATTCATGCAAAACAAACAAACAAACAAACAGAAACAAAAAACCTGCATACATATTAACAACCAACAATAACCAAATCCAGTATAAACGACATACTGGATTCCTTTTCCTTTTTTCACGGGCAGAATTAATAGGAGGCTATATAAGGAGTTCGTAGATTTCCAAAGGTTTGGTTTTCTAAACCTTTGTTTAAAAAAAAAAAAAGCAGTGGGGGTGGGGGAGTTGCACCTGATAACTCTTCATGTGTCAGAGTGTCCATTTGCACAGTGGAGAAACTGTACCCAGCTGACATTAGTTTCTGGCCTAAAAAGCAGGCAGTTTTAAAAGGCAGCCAGTAATCTCATTAGTAAGTATAAGTTCCATGAAGGATTCCTACATGAGGATGGGTGAAAGGGAGAGCAGCAGCAGCAGCTTCTCTGCCTGAAATACTTCATTATCAAGGCTGACATTTAGGCCGGCATGACTATGACTTTATGTACCAAGCCTTGAATGAACTAAATTCAGTCCAAATTTACTAAGTTCTTTCTCCTCTCAACCCAACGTCCTTTAGGGCAAATCCATTTCTGACATATTTGACACAAGAGGATAATCTCCATGGAGGAAACCGTATGTACACTGTCAGGTATAAAGTGTGGCACGACTTCATTTTGCTACACCTGCATGGATCATGCAAGCTAATGGTCTGAGGTCCAAAACAGACATTACTTTAGAACCATATCTAGCAGCTACTACTTTTTTCATTTTTACTCTAGAGTAGATGCAGGCCCACAGCTCAGGATCTTAAAAGCCCCCCTATACCCCATGCTAGGGTCCTGATTGGGATTCCCATACCTACTCTAGAATAAGAATGAAAAAGAGACATAGCTGCTAGAGATGGAGTTCAAATAATGTCTGTTTTGCCCCTCAATGAGGCATGGTCTAAATGCAGTAACCTCGCTGAAGCAAATCAGATCCGGGTCTGGTCACTGCCTGTATAGGAGACCAGCCGGAAACCATATGTACACCACTTAGAGTTCCATCATGGAAGTAAGGAATAAATACATATAATTATGAAAGTGTATTTCTGGGTCACATATGTATTGGCTTTTAGTTGTGATCCAAACCTGGAATAAAAAATGCTAGCAACGGTTAACTGTGAACTGAGAAAGAGTGTAGCCAGACTTTCAGAAAATGGCACATCCTATTGGAGCAAAGATCAGCTCTATGTGCTTCTACTCTGGTTAGGGACAAGCACCCAGCAATTGAGCTGCTGTAGGCAACAGGAGCAAGATGATCCAGAAAACAGACACTGCCAAACTGACATAAATCTGGCATTGACCCTTCTCGGAGTGGCCATTACTATTATTACCACAGCAGTTAAGCTCCTAAATGTGATGGAAGGGAGGAAGCAAACATCACAGCAGGGTGTCAAGCATAAAGAGAGAAGGTACCTTTCCCACTGGCAGGTATGCAGAAAGCCCTACTGCTAATAAATGGAAACCAAACCTGTGCTGTTGCCTCAGTGATAAATCAAACCCTCTCCCAAGACATGAGATGATTCTTGGAAGCCACACAGTCAGAGACTCTGAAGCAATGAAGTCAAATAATGAGGGGAACAAGACCTAAAGGAAGGAAATCTGTCAGGGAAGGAAGCAAAATGAGAGAAACAGCTGGAAACAAGGACAAGGGTGAGTGAACCAGGAAATCGATAAACTCATTCCACAATTGTCAGGGGACCTCCCTAAAGATGGTCTAAAGCTTTAATTGCCATATACTATTTGTTGCTTACTCCAACATTACTATTCTCTACAGTGGGAGGCAGAATTGCCAGATCCCATCCTGGACAGGACACCTGGCCAGTACCTGATGAATCTGGCCAATGGAATTTCAGCTCTCATGTTGGGGCTAGTGGTCGGAATGAGCTGACCTCTTCCTACGGCAGGTGGGACTGTAAGCAAGGAGTGGGGGGTAAGTAGCATAGTTTGTAAATTTATGCAGCTATCCTAGCTCTTTTAGGACAAAGGGAGTCCTAAAGGCTGGGGGATGCACCTGTAATCAGTGGCTGTGTGGGATGGTGGGGTAGGGACCACCTAGCAGATCTGAGCAGCTGCTGGAGAAGGGACCTGCTCTTAGCTTAACTATATGGCTAGGCACAAGGCTTCCCCAGGGTCAGAAAGCTCAGGCTTAATCAGAGCACCCAAGGTACATTTTTGGCTGGATAAACAGGCTACTTCCTTGGGGGAAAGTTGACTAGAAAGTGTGAGAGAAGGCCTACTTCCACCCACCACCCCGATACTCACTGATCCCTAGTCAACCATTTGTTAGCTGTAAATAATTAAAGTTGTGACCAAATTTTAAGCCCAAATCTGCATCTGCTTCTTACTTGCCAACTACAAACTTTCCTCCCTCCCTTTCAAATCCAAAAACATTTAGCAGAGAGGAGCTGGGGGAAATATGATTCTAACTGTGGCTGTTAGGGACCATGTGACAAAAGCAACTGATCAGAGGAATGATATTGGGGCTAGAGGAAGCATAATTTATTTCTTATGTCAATAAAAATCTCCTTTTAGCCAACCACCTGTCGTTCACTCGAATTTTGGGAGGGACTCTTGCACAGGCAGTGTTTCCCCATAGTTGAGGTAACCTCTCATACTTCAAACCCTAACAATTGTCTTTTTGCCTTCATTGTCTGTCACTTGTAATACCTCATATCTCACCCACTGCGAAAAGCAGAGTTAATGTTGTTCTGTTTTATATGAGAAAAGCTTGCTAAAAAATATCATTTTTAAAATCTCCTTACTAGAATGTTTGGAAATGGCTTGCTGCCATAACAGATTCTTGAGTTTTGTTAGAGCTGCACTGGCTGCTGAAAACCCCTCAAATACCCCTTCTCATGTATGTTTATTTCCCTCCTCCTCCTATTATTATTATTATTATTATTATTATTATTATTATTATTATTACGACGACTACGATGACTACTACTACTATAACATTACATTTATATCCCACCTTTTTTCCTCTTGCAAGGAACCCAAGGCAGCTTACAAGCTTCTCCTCCTCTGCATTTTATCCTCACAACAACCCTGTGAGGTAGGTGAGGTTGAGAGTCAGTGACTGGACCAAAGTCAACCAGTGAGCTTCATGGCTGAGTAGGGACCAGAACCCGGATCTCCTGAGTCCCAGTCCAACACTCTCACCACTACGCCACACTGGCTCTCTATGAGCTTTTCTACACAAGGCTGTTAATTGGTTGTATCTACTTTCTGTTTTGTTGCAGAATTGAGATCCCAGCACTACACGAAGAGCATTTCCTTTCCTGCTTTTCTGCCACATAATTTCTATGTGGCACTGTGGTACAGCGGAATAGCGCAGATACATGTTAAAAAAGTGTTTTTAATCAATCATAGGAACATAGGAAGCTGCGATATATTGAGTCATACTGTGGGTCCATCTAGCCCAATATTGCCCATACTGACTAGCAGCAGCTCTCCAAGATTTCAGGCAGGAGGTTTTCCTGCCCTACATGGAGATGCGAGGGATGGAAGCTGGGATCTTCTGCATGCAAAGCATGTGCTCTATCACTGCGCCATGATGCCTCCCAGTTACTGTGGGCCAGCAGCATACAAGGTTCATTAAAAAACCGATGCTAGGAGAATCCCACATCGCAGCACTTGAACAGCAAAGGACATCCTAGGCTGTTACCAAGGGTGAAAAATTAGTGGCATTGTCAGATATCTAACAATAATTTAAGGCTTGCATCTGACACAGAGCAATGATAATACCCTGTCCTGGAGTGCATCTCCCACTTAGACATTAGAACCATATCTGTTCAGTTCACTCCTACACAGTCCCTGTCCACCATCTGAGCATATCCAGCTAGTTCTACATCCTCTGCAACACAAATTATTTGCCCTCTATTTGTCTCCTCCCTTCAAAGCACCATTTCTCCCTAAACAACCTTTGTATATAAGACAGTGCTTACCCCTTCAGAACCAAACCACTTAATTTTTTCATCTCACCCGCCCAAAAAGTAGAATAGTAAGTATTTGAGCCATGACTGGAAATTGAGCTGCACCATTTGAGAAACTGAGAAAACATCTCAAGACATAAAGTTGCACTGGGGGATGGATGAGGAGTGTTGGCAGGATGAGCATGATTACAGGGGATAAAGTATATGGAAAATAAATGAATTCACTTTCTTAGCTCTTCTTATTTAATTTTTTAATTCAGTCTTTCACTTTGTTCTCTCTTTTTTGCTTTTCGTATCTTCTGGGGAAAGATATTCTATTTTGCTTGTGTACAATTGTTGTAACCTGATCTGAACCCTATATCTTTCCCCAAGCTCTTCCATATGCTTTCCTATTTCTATTTGATAAGATGTCTGCCCCATGAAGCTCTGGCTTGCCTGTTCAGTTAGCATGGACTTTCCCCATACTAATAAAATTGACAGTCTAAATCTTCCCAAATATATGGTAGAACTGTAGTAGTAGTAGTAGTAGGAGGAGGAGGAGGAGGAGGAGTGGTAGTAGCAGTAGTAGTAGAACAACAACTACTACTACTACTACTACTACAAGATCCTAACAGACAAGAGTACAAAATTACATTGTAGCTGTGGGCAGTATCCAAGTTGACACTAGCACTGACATAAATTAGCGTAAGAGTGCTTCAGCTGTTGGGCAGTACAGAAATGTAATAAAATAAATAAATAAATAAATAAATAAATAAGCAACCTCTAGCACAATGGCAATAGCATTAGCTGGCATTACAGGTTTTCAAGGAATACCCGTCGCACCAGCTAACACTATTGGCATTGCGCTAATGATCGCTTAGGCTGGTACAATGTAATTTATGTTAGCGTTAGTGTTGTCTTGGATCCTGCCCTATTTCTGTTAATGTAGCCCCACTAGCTCTGAGTGAGAACTCTGCCCAATATGAATAAATTATAGTTGAACTATGGAATTCATTACCACAAGATGTAGTGATGGCCATCAATTTGGATGGCTTTAAAAGAGGATTGAACAAATTCATGGAAGATAAGGCTTCTAGTTCTGATGGCTATATGCTACCTCCAGTATAAGAGGCAATATGCCTATGTACACCACTTGCTGGGGAACATGGGTGGGAGGGTGCTGTTGCACTCATGTCCTGCTTGTGGGGTTCCCACAGGCATCTGGTTGGCCGCTGTGTGAACAGAATGCTAGACTAGATGGACCGTGGTCTGATCCAGCACAGCTCCTATGTTCTTATGATAGCATAACACACTGAAATAACATAACATACTGAAACAGCCACCACTGTTTTGCAGCTTCTACTGTCCTATTATACACACACAGGGTGGGGAATTTTCAACCCTGCATGAAACATATATATTTTAAACAAGGAATGTGCAGGGTGTTGTTGTTTTTTTTTTTTAAGGGAATACACACATATGTTAATAATTGAATACTGATTGCATTCCACATTTTGAAAATCACTGTTCCTGATTTCAGAATCTGGGGTTTCTTTATTCAGGTGAACTGTATTTTCACCTTGGAATTTCATCTCTATGTATTGCTAGTTTTTAATGACACAACAAAGGGAAGTACCCCAGTTTTGTTCTGCAGTCACTGCAATGGAAATTCTTGTGAATGTGGAGAATTTGTTTGCAGAAGTCCAGATCTCAGGATTATTATTTCTTTGTAATGAATCAGATCTAGAGTTCTCTGGAGAAGGTTCTGCCCGTTTTTTGCTCTGCTAAAATTCAACACTGAAATAAGTGGGATGCATGAAGAATCATTACTGGGCATTTAAAATACATGAGTCATTTGATTTTATGGATTTTGACAGCCACCTTTTTAGACATGGCCCACTGTTTAACTCCTATTTTAGCAAGCATGCTTGCTCAGTGGATATGAGGTTACTTTTGGGGGTAGTTGCTGGTGCATATTTTTACAAAACAAAAAATGAGACATTTAGGAAAAGCTTTCTTTCCCTTTTGGCTGTTCTTCAGTTTAACATGACATGGTAGACATTTCCCCACATCCTAAGGTGTGTATATGTTATCTTCTTCTCATTTCATACTTTCGGGGTTGAAAGTGCATAGCTTATAGGGGTGGTGAAATCAGCTGTCAGACAAGCCCACAGAAATGCAACAGAAATAGTTCCATGAGTGACAGAGGAAAGCAGCACCCAAGATCTGCCACCTCCACCCACCCCCTTTCAGGAGCAGCCAAACATCGGTGGCAACATAGTAAGGGAGGAATCTGAAGGGAGGGCACACACACACACTGCCTCAAGACCAAGGTAACGGCCTCCATGGCAAGTTCCAGTACCAAGGTTGGTGTTCATGCAGATATTGTCAGGACCAATGATGCCCAAGTCATGGGCAGGCTAGTTTCAAAGGTGGGTGCACTCACTGCATGGCCAAGAGGAGCTGCCATGGCAGCTGTTATTGGCCTGTGAACTTGTAGCATGGCCGGCTGGACCGAGATAGCTGCATAGTAGCATGGCCATCAGAGCCCAAACTGGGCACAATTCAGAGAGGCTTCAAAGGGACCTAGACTTCTGCAGCCACCAGAGAGGGCCCACAACAATGCCCAAAGGCAAGTAGATGTATTGCAGTGGGCCTGTTTTGTGAACTTTGGGTAATGAAGGCAAGTGTGTGGGGAGCTTATCCCCAAAGCCCACCCACTTTTAAAAAACTATGTTTTTATTAAGCATTGCAGAATTATAAATTTAAAGAAAAACAAACAAACCGACCAATGATCAGTCCTATTTCCTTGAAGGGTTCTTTTGCCAATAAGATGGTACTTGCACACATTACCACCACATGTGATCAAGAGTGTCCACACTCCCACCACCTCTCCAAGCAAGTGGTAGTGGTGGGCAGGGTGGGGGGAGAGACTCTGATCAGTCCTGGGTAGTATTAAAAGATTTTAAGTGCTATTTTTGTGCCAGTTTTAAGATGCTCTCCCTCACAGTAGCAGAAATAAATTTAAATAAAAGTTTATTCCACCTATCAACTGATATAGTGCACTGCACATCACTTTCCCACGCTGTTCTTAATTCATCCAGATTATTTGTTATCTAGTTTAAGAGTATCATATATATTTACAGACCTTATTTTTGGTGGGGTGTGTCTGCTATAAGCAACCAGAGATTCAAACTCCATGAGGGCTCTAGTTGCCAGCCTGCACACTTCTTGAACAGTCTCATTGTGCCATAGGCACCTGGCTGGTGCTGACAAGCCCCAAGGGCAAAGTAAAATAGGAAAATGACAGAAAAAGAGAAAACGTGAAGGGAGTTGAGGTAGGAAAGAATAAAAGACAGAAAGATTGCATAGGTGTTAACTGGAAGAGAATGTTCCAAAGATGCTACCAGTGTGGCATTCAGAAAGGAACTGATTGGGAAGGCAGGAGCCAGGCCCCTTTGAACATGCAGCCTAAAGGCTGTGGGGTGGGGTGGGGGAGAGGTCTCCTGTCAAAATGTTTTGTTGCCTAGCTCTGTAAGTTTCTGATTGTTGCCCTGCACAGGTGCAGAACTGCATATGTGAGGCTGCACAAAGACCACGAAGAGGAGCTAAAGTTGGGGAGTGTGAGTCTGTTGCCTGGTAGAGGCATACTGAATATTCACTCATCAATATAGTCCACAAATCAATGCATGACTCAGATAAGATTGAAAATGGTTATCTTCATTGAAACCTCCCCAGATAGATCATTGGTTCTGTCAGAGTCCTTGGCTGGGGAATGTATGGCACAGAGCCTCACCTAGAGCCCCTCGTGGGCTTGGAGGCAAGTTCTTGCCCCCTCCCAAGGGAAGTCCCCAAATAGCCAGCTGCTGCTCCTTCTCAGAATCCTTGCTCTTATCCTTGTCTCCCAGGGCATCTCCTGTCAGTCATCGCCTTCTCCTGGAGTTTGCCACTCAGGACTATCCAAGGGGTGCTGGCCTGCAGCACACTGCCTGAAGTCCAAGCAGGCATGTCCCCACAGGAAGCACTTACCTCTTCTGAATCCTCTCTCCTCTGGGAGAATCTGGAAATGGTTAGCCATGATGGGTGATCCTATCACTGGTATCCACCAAGCCTATGGAAGCAGTGTCTCTCCCTCAAAAAGGGCTGTTTCCTTCCAACCCCACCATCTCAATGCGCTCTCTCTCTTTCCCCTTGCTCCTGCTGTAGCTGTCCTTGCTTTCTCAGGCTCCCTGAGTCTAGTCAAAACTCTATCACGCCCTTTGTCAATTGCCTCTAGCCAGTTCTCCACCTTTTGCCCGTTTCCTCCTTTGCCCTGTATCCTTCTTGGCTTTCCTCCAGCCTCCAAACACCTCATCCTGCTCCCTCCCTGTCTCTCCATCCTGGCCCCCCCTCTCCCATTCTTCCTCCTCACTGTGGGGCCATTTAAAGGGCATTTTGTTGTCTGTCAGCTATGCCCACCCCCCTCTTCTACCAACTTTGCCCACAATTGGGCTGGCCAACAAGTGAGGGGCAATCCCGGGTGATGTCAGAGTCAGGCACTGCTGAAACCCAGCTTCTACAACAGAGATGAGGAACCTCCAGCCCAGATGCAGCCCCTGGGGTTCCTCATCCGGCTGCAAGCTTCTTTTGCTGTTATCTCCAAACACTGATTGGAGATAAGAGAGTATTAACCTTTAAATACCTTGCAAAGAATTGCACTGCTGCAAAGAACTGAGGTGTGCATTTTGCAGGCAGGAGACCTACTTACTTCTGAGTAAACATGCAGAGGCTTGTCCTACTTACTTCTAATCAGTCTTAAAATGGTAACAATCACATTTGGCCCACCCACAGCTGGAAGGTGGCCCTCCAAGACCTTTCCCATTTTGCAATTTAACCCTCAGGCAGAAAAAGCTACAGTGATGGGGAACAGTGGAGGCAAGTCCTGGTGGCTCCTTTCAGAAACATAGACACACCCACCCCCAATTGCAACCACTATTTTGTTGTCTTTCATTAAATGTATGGGCCACAAAAACTAATTAAACAAGCAGCAACCTCTAACAACTACTACCTTCTAAGAACACCTGCAAAAAACATAACAAAAAATCCTTGGGGAATGGACATGTTTCAACACATCTCAAATTAGAAACATGTCACCTGCTGTGCTGGATTATATAAGACTGGAAGAAACTCCTAGTTTCGCAACCCTAACCTACTATGGTAACAAAAGGTGATCTGTGTCTTTTATAGCACCAAAGCATATAGAAGTCTTCTTCAGCCTTAATCCCTCCCTCCCTCTTAATAATGTACTAGTTTCTTACTGCAGCCATCTTCATCGCTATGGTCCCCACAGTCATTGTCACCGTCACACTGCCACTGAGCAGGGATACAAGTGCATTCACCGAAGGCACTGACTGCACAGGTGAAGTGGTTGCGCCCACAGGAACATTCTGTGCTGCTGCTGCTAGCTGCACCTGCAGGAAGGAAAGAATCAGTGTGCCTTAGAGATAAGACAAGAAAGAGACATATACATTGTACAGGGAGCACAAAGTAACACTGTAAGTATCTTTCCATATGTACCACACACTGATCTGATTCACAAATCACAGTGACAATTCCTGGGTTGTTTAACACAGCGTTTTGCGGGAAGCAGAGCTTGTCATTTCCACTTTTAATTAACAACCCAAGAATGTACCTGGGTTATTTCACAACGTGTGAACCTGGAAACTCTGGATTGTTTATGGGTTAAAAATCTCAGAGTTACCCAACAACTAGCATGGGAAATTGTTCGGTTTTCACACATGGGCAATGGACAATTGTTAGGTTAACTCTGGGTCGTTTAACCAATAAACAAACCAGAGTTCCTGGTTTGCACAGCACAAAATAACCAAGAAACAGGGTGCTACTGGGCTGTTAATTAAAAGCGGAGACTATGAGTATGCTCTGCTTGTCCCTGCAATTCCTGAGTTGAAACAACCCAGGAACTGCCGCTGTGATGTGCGAATCAGGTCACTGTCTCGTACACATAACCTATTGCTTAAGATTCACAAGATGTAAGTGACTAGAAGCAACCACTGATGATTTACTCTTTTCATCCACCCCCAGAGAGCAGGAAAACTGAAGGATATTGCATAGAACCACGAGTAAATAAGTCCCATCTCCAAACCTACAGTGCAAATGTCATTGTTTCCATTGCACAATGCAGTGGCTCCCCACCCAGCATGCCATTTATTTAATTTATTTTCTTCATATTCTCACAAGTAGCATGTGCACAGATTTTGCAGGATATTCTAGCTGAAACAGAAGATATAATCAGTGTTTTCCCTGAAGATACATGGTTATATCAAGGGAGAGTAGAAATGAGAAAGTAGGTACAGATAGATCGAGTGAAGTGAAATTCCATGCAAGTGAGCTCAGTCTCCAAAAATAGGGCATGTGTGACAGACTACTCAAGTATTTCAGAGAGCCAGGACAGGAGCCATGCCTTTGAATATGACCCTCTTGCTGTCTCATGTTCCATCCCCGGTCAGCTGAGGAGATCCGGAAACGAGCAGGAAGTCAGGGCACCTGCCCATTGGGCAAGCAAACCAGCGATTAAGGGGATAAAATACACTCTTCTCATAACCTTGTCTGGTGCTATTTGTGCTGCTGCAGACTCTAAATCAGGAATAGCCATAGTATCCTTTCTCTGAGGGTGAAACATTTCACCAGCATCATTCATGTTGGCAGAGGATCAGGCAATTTAATTAACTGTTGTCTCAAAATCATTTCACCTTCCTTAGAGCAGTGGTAGTCAGACATCAGGATCTATTTTATTTCCCCCCCTAGGACCCTGAAGTCCACCAGGTGCAAAATAGTGTCTCAAGTGGATAGACACATGCTAAGAATTAAGGAACAGGGTGCCTATGAACACATGCTCAGCCCACAAATTTGTGATCAGTACCAGAACCAAGCTCACAAGTACTTTCCACACAAAAATCCACTCCTGGTTTTCCTCCAAACATTCTTTTTAGGCAATCTAATTTAAGGTTAGGCCGGCCAGATGGGCGATTAATAAATATAAATATAAATAAATAAATAAGGGGGAAAGTTTTTTAGTTGTTGCTATCGTTAGACAATTGGGAGTCAGAAACCCTTGCCAATATCCTGCAGATCACCAAGAAATCTACCAGTAAATCCTGATCTACCTTTTGCCCATCTCTGCCTCAGAAGTAAGGGAGATAGCAGGCAGGTAGCACAGAACTGCAGGAATAGTGTCAGGAAGGCTAAAGCTGAGAATGAGCTAAGGTTAGTGAGGGATGCTAAAAAAACAAAAAAGCTTTCTTCAGATACATGCATAGTAAAAGACAGAGGAAATAAATGGTGGTTCAACTATGCAATTAGGATGGCAAATTGATAACAGAAGGCAAAGAAAAGGCAGAAATGTTCAATTCCTACTTCGGCTCGGTCTTCTCCCAAAAGAGGGTCTATGACCCCCCTGGCAAACCTGAAGTGCAGACTGAAGGGGCAGGATTGCAGCTTGAGATTGATAGGCAAATGGTCAAGGAGCACCTGATTACTCTGAACGAGTTTAAATCTCCAGGGCCTGACGAGCTGCATCCTAGAGTAATAAAGGAACTGGCAGAAGAACTCTCAGAACCACTGTCTATTATCTTTGAGAAATCATGGAGGACAGGTGAAGTGCCAGATGACTGGAGGAGGGCAAATGTTGTTCCCATCTTCAAAAAGGGCAAGAAGGAGGAACCTGGGAACTATAGGCCAGTCAGTCTGACATCAATCCCTGGGAAAATTTTGGAGCAGATTATAAAGAAGTCAGTCTGCAAGCACCTTGAAAACAATGCAGGGATTACTAGAAGTCAGCATGGATTTGTCAAGAACAAATCCTGCCAGACTAATCTGATCTCATTTTTTGATCGGGTAACCTCCCTTGTGGACTATGGGAATGCGGTAGACATAACTTCAGCAAAGCTTTCGACAAAGTGCCTCATGATATCCTGATTAGCAAGCTAGCTAAAACTGGGCTAGATGGAACAACTATCAGGTGGATCCACAATTGGCTACAGAATCGGACTCAAAGAATGCTTATCAATGGTGCCTTCTCAAACTGGGGAGAGGTAACGAGTGGGGTACCACAGGGCTCAGTCCTGGGCCCAGTGCTCTTCAACATTTTTATTAATGACTTGGATGAGAAGGTGCAGGGAATGCTGATCAAATTTGCAGATGACACAAAGTTGGGTGGAACAGCTAATACTCTGGAAGACAGAAACAAAATTCAAAGCGATCTTGATAGGCTGGAGCGCTGGGCCGAAAACAACAGAATGAAATTTAACAGGGATAAATGCCAAGTGCTGCACCTAGGGAAAGGAAACCAAATGCACAGTTACAGGATGGGGGACACTTGGCTCAACAATACTACAAGTGAGAAGGATCTTGGAATTGTGGTAGATCACAAACTGAATATGAGCCAGCAATGCGATGTGGCTGCAAAGAAGGCAAATGCTATTTTGGGCTGCATTAATAGAAGTATAGCTTCCAAATCGCGTGAAGTGATAATTCCCCTTTACTCGGCACTGGTTAGGCCTAATCTTGAGTACTGTGTCCAGTTCTGGGCACCACACTTTAAGAAGGATGTAGACAAACTGGAGAGGGTTCAGGAGGGCAACAAGGATGATAAAGGGACTGGAAACAAGGCCCTATGAGGAGAGACTGAAAGAACTGGGCATGTTTAGCCTTCAGAAGAGGAGACTGAGGGGAGATATGATCGCACTCTTCCAGTACTTGAAGGGTTGTCACACAGAGGAAGGCCAGGATCTCTTCTCGATCATCCCAGTTTGCAGCACACGGAATAATGGGCTCAAGTTACAGGAACCTAGATTCTAAACATCAGGAAAAGTTTCCTGACTGTCAGAGCAATAAGAAAATGGAACCAACTACCTAGGGAGGTGGTGGGCTCTCCCACTCTGGAGGCATTCAAGGTGCAGCTGGACAGCCATCTGTCAGGGATGCTTTGACCTGGATTCCTGCATTGAGCAGGGGGCTGGACTCGATGGCCTTGTAGGTCCCTTCCAACTCTACTTTTCTATGATTCTATGAGATTTTTCACCACCATTCCAACTCTTATGTTTTAGCAGGTTCTGTTTCACTCCCTCTCCTCTTTCTCTCCAAGGACACTATCAATCAATTGCCATATTAGACGAATGAGTAATATTAAATATTCAAACTTCTTTGAAGAATTGCATCATCTAACAAGCTTAATAATGACTTAATTTCCATGTATACACGTTAGTTAGGAGGAGGTTCCTCTCTCATCTGAAGGATACCCTTTCCATGAATGAACTTCTGTAGCAAATGGATAGTTTCTTTGCTTATCTCTTGAAGAACCTATTTGATCCTCAAGTAGCAGTTTCCCTACTGAAGGAAAGTACAGTTAATCCAGTCTTAATAGAGGGATTTGCTGACCCATTGTTTAAACAGAGAACTGACAGAAACTGGGAAGGCCACATTGCACTCATATGTTCTGATGACAGAAGAAACATTACTCGCTGATATACAGCCCACCAAGTTGTGTCAATAGCAGAAGAAGCAGAACTAATTTCAACTGTGGGTCCTTTGGCCTTCCAGGGATCTGACACCTGACTAGAATGCAAGCGACTTAAAGCTACATAATGTGCTGTTTGTAGACACAAGCATCAAGTGCCATTGGTTCAAGATTGTGTCCCACAGGCACCTCTTTAAGAGGAGACCAGCTTAATCTTAGTATCTCTCTCATAAGGTTTTGTTAAGTCCCATTCGTAGGATACACTCACAGATGTTGTGTGCAATGCACCATATTTGGTTAGGGGGGAAAAAGGAATAACATGTTTAACTCATCATTTTTTAAATATAAAGCATGCCAGCCAATATAAAGGAAGATTGTAAGGCTAGTTTAGCTCCCCAGTTCTGAAGCCAGTGGCATTCAAAGTCAAGCTTCCTTCAAATTCAGACACTATGCAATCAATAATGCCTTGCTATGTTATATTATTATACATATACACCCATGAGAAATGAAAAGGGTAAGACACCTTTGAATTATAGGAGACAATTGTGACTAAAGATGAATTACCTCCCTCCTTGAACCAAGGACCAGCTGTAGCCATCAACAGCCTCACCCCCCATCTTCAGAGAATCTATCTGACACACTTAATGCAGAATATTTTTACATTCAGACATTTTCCTTTTATTCCTTGAAAGCTTATGAGAAATTGTCAGGAAAATTCAGGTGGCCTGATGAGAAAAAGAAATACAGCAAGTCTATACAGGTCAGATAAGGTTTATGACTCGGGTAAGCATAAATGGCAGCAGTTCCATATACTACAAAGATTAACTGGAACCTGAGGAAAGTACTTTTCCATGATAAAAGAATGGAGCACAGAAAGCAATATCTCATTGTAGCAAAACTAGAGAGTGAAGGGAAGGGGAGAAAGGAGCACTTCTAAAAATTTGCCTTGAGAGCAAATGATGGGAGTGAAAATGCCTTAACTTTTCCAGCACCCATTGACAGCTACTGCCAGTTACACCAAAGTCAGAGCTAGCCACTAAATCACCCTTCCCCAACCGTGTGCCCCCCAGATGTGTTGGACTACAATATGCTGGCTGGGAATGATGGGAGTTGTAGTCCAATACATCTGGAGAAAACCAGTCAGGGAAGGCTACACTACATAGACAATTAATTTTGGTAAAGCAGCAATTGTTTGAAATGCATACTCAAATACACCCTATCATGCTTGTAAAAAGATAAAATAACTGCTGGATTTCACCTGGATGGGTGTGCTTCCTGGGAGGGGCCAGGATGTAGTTGAGGGCAACTGTGATAGTATTGTGGGTGGAAACACGCAAGACAAAAAGAGAATTGCCCAGCTTATGGGAAGAAATGCCACAACTGTTTGTTTTTTTAATTAGTTTTTAAAATGTAAACCACATCAAAACAAAACAACAACCATATAAAAAAGAAGAAAATACAACTTCAGAAAAAGCAGACCAAATATCCATGTATTTATCCATCTGCAGGTGGTGTCTAAATGCCACCCGCTCAATGGTTGAAAGTGTTATTAGGTCTTCAGTCCACTCGGTTATAGGAGGTGAGCATTTATCTTTCCACTGTTGTAATATCAGTCTTTTAGCTGCCAATAGGGCATGGAAAATCCACATGCAGTCCTTGTGAAAAATTCCATACAGCAGGTATATAATTTAAAAGAACATGTGCACCAGTAAATATTAAAGAGCATTCTAATACTAGTTTTATCTGTACTATGACCTCTACCCAAAAAGAAGCAACCAATGGGCAGTGCCAAAATGAAGCATTCACAGTATTACACCTCCAACAGTTAACTGACTTAGACAAACCCTTATTAAAAAGATGTTGTGTCCAATAAACACGAAACAAAAGTTTTTGCTGAATAAGATTCTAAGATCCATAGACCCTTCTGACACAGATGCAAAAACAATGTTCCATTGATTAGGCAACATAAGACCCTCTAATTCCCTATTCCATTCATCTTTAAGGCTCTGTGTATCATACTTATTCACCAATAATAAGTATTTATAAACATGAATCGTAGGTCGATATAATTGCTCAGCCTCAATCAATGCATCCAATAGCAAAGGAGGCTCTGAAGCTGTAAAAGCAGCTGGACGAAACCTAGATTCTAACAAATGTTGCAATTGCAAGTATTGCCATTCAGCTGAAGCAGGCAAGTTATATTTAGCATGCAAAGCCGAAAATGACAAAAACTCATCATCTACACTCACTAACTGATATTCAACCAGTTCTGGGTGGGGTTGCACTCCCCCTGAAAGATCAGGTTTGTAGTTTGGGGGTGCTCTTGGATCTACAACTGTCACTTGAGGCACAAGTGAACTCAGTGGCACGGAGCACCTTTTATCAGCTTAGGCTGATATACCAACTACGTCTTTATCTGGACAGAGATAGCCTAGATACAATTATCTATGCTCTGGTAACCTCTCGTTTGGATTACTGCAATGTGTTATACATGGGGCTGCCTTTGAAAATGGTCCAGAAACTTCAGCTGGTCCAAAATAGGGCAGCGAGATTATTAATGGGGACTGGCCGACGTGAACATATTATGCCAGTGCTTTTCTCATCTGCACTGGCTGCCAGTCTGTTTCCGGGCCCAATTCAAAGTGCTGGTACTAACATTCAAAGCCCTAAATGACTTGGGGCCAGGGTATCTGAAGGATCGTCTCCTCCCATATGTACCTGCCCAGACACCAAGATCTTCTTCAACGGTCCTTCTCCAAGAGCCCCTGCCAAAGGAAGTGAGGCAGGTGGCTACCAGGAGGAGGGCCTTTTCTGCTGTGGCACCCCAGTTGTGGAAAGAGGCTTGCCTGGCGCCTACATTGTACTCTTTCCAGCGCCAGGTGAAGACCTTTCTATTCTCCCAGGCATTTTAATCATTTAAATCTTGTATTTGTTTTAACTCTGTTATTGTAATTTGAACTACTGCTGCTAGCTTTGTTGTTTTTTTTAATCTATAGTTTTAAATCTTATATTTATATTTTATTGTATTTTATGGTTTTAACTGTTGTGAACTGCCCAGAGAGCTTCAGCTATTGGGCAGTATAAAAATGTATTAAATAAATAAATAACTATACAGTAATATCTTGGATTGCAAGTAACTTGAATTGAGAGCATTTTGCAAGACAAACAAATTTTTAAATAATTATTTAAATGTTTTTAACTTGATATACAAGCGACGTCTTGCAATACAAGTACTGTAGTACAGCTTAAATTAAAAATCTCTGTACAAATTTTTTGGGGGGGATTTCGTTTTGATATAAGAGTGTTTTGCATTACAAGCACGTTTCCGGAACGAATTATGCTCTCAATCCAAGGCATGACTGTAATTGATCCAAAGTAAAAATCAACCTGTCCGTCCAAGTCCGCCACAGCAACATTTTCTTACCAATTTTTAAATCCGGATTACTCCATAAAGTCAGTTTAGTATGAGAAAATGGGTCAAACTGTAATTGATGAGATATTTGTGGAGGCGAGGAGCCCCAGAAAAATTTGCGAAACAAAGCATTAAGGTTTTGAAAATAATTGCCAGGTATAGATAGAGGAATCCCATGTAAAACATATACAATCCTAGGTATGATATTCATCTTAAGTGTATTAACCTTACTCCACAAACTCAACTTAAGAGCTGCCCATTTGTCTATATCTCGTGAGATTTCATTAATCAACTTACTCAAATTAAGTTTGATCATTTGGGATATGTCTCTAGGGATAAGTATTCCCAAGTAAGTAATAAAATCTGGGCACCATTAAAATTGCCACTGAGTTAATACACTCTGAGATATATTATCTCCAATCAGCATCAATTCAGACTTTGACCAATTAATTAATTATCCAGACAAATCACCAAAGTTATTAATCACCTTCACCAAAGCAGGAACTGATGACTGGAGTTTCGAAATAAACAATAAAAGATCATTAGCATAAAGAATATTTTTAAATTCTAAACGATCATGTAAGAAATGCCACAACTGTGACAAACGTCATTACTATGCAAGTTTCTATCAAAACAGAAAAAGCCCACAGTGTAAATGTGGACTGACAGTGAATGTGAAAACATTCTTCGGTTAACAGATCAAGTAGTAAATATGCTGCAGGAAAAGCCAACAGGATAATATAAACAATTGTATGCAGCCATGTGCCTGGGGGAGAAAGCATTAGCATTTCAATTGGACTGTGGTGCCAGTTGCAACATTATCCCCATCCACCTAGTGAACCCCAATATTCCACTGGGAGAGACTGATCAGCTTTTAAGAGTGCATAATCACACTACATCAAAACCAGTGGGAAAATGCAAACTCAAAATTCTAACCCAAAGACAAACAAAAAATACAGGCTAGAGTTTGTGGTTGTAGATGACCAGAGAGTAGTACCACTGTTAGGCCTTATGGTGGGAGGGGCTCCCGTCCAGTCTACCTCAGCTTTAGAATTTTCCGGAACAGTCTCAGCGCAGGCGCATAGCCCATATGTGTGATGCACAGAGACCACGAAGAAGAACTGATACAATTTCAGAACATATTGACAATGGATAGTGGAGTGATGGAAAATTCAGATGGAGCTGGAATCAAGAAAGGATTCAAAGGGAATTCAAGGATGTGTTTGAGGGAGATAGACAGCTAGATGGAGTTTATAAACTAGAGATTGATACAAGTGTGAAGCCAGTTAAGTTACCCAAGAGGAAGTACCAGTAGTTTTAGTAAAGCCTCTGAAAGAAGGGACATAATTGTTGTAAACCGCCCAGAGAGCTTCGGCTATTGGGAGGTATAAAAATGAAATAAATAAATAAATAAATGAACAGCTGGATTTCACCTGGATGGGATGCACTTCCAGGGAGGAACCAGGAAGTAGTTGAGGGCAACACCCACTGCTTCTGGCTTGAGGAGAGAGAGGCCACAGCCTGAGAGAGCACCGTAGAGGGGCCTTTGTTTAAAATAAAACTTGGAGATTTGTTTATAAAGCAGAGTCTGTTTAAGGCGGGCGGCGCTGTATCAACTCCATCTGATACAGCAGCTGCGCCCCTACCTTCCTAATCACCTGCTCCCATCAGTGGTTCATGCATTGGTCTCCTCTCGCCTAGACTACTGTAATGCGCTCTATGTGGGGTTACCCTTGAAGACGGTTCGGAAGCTGCAGCTGGTACAGAACGCGGCAGCTCGCCTGGTTAAAGGCAGCCGCCGGCGGGATCACATCACGCCAGTGCTCAAGGAGCTACACTGGCTACCAGTTGCTTGCCGAGCTGAATTCAAGGTGTTGGTTTTGACCTTTAAAACCCTATACGGCTCCGGTCCAGTCTATCTCAAGTAGCGTCTCCAGCAACACCAAGTAGGCCGCTCAACAAGATCTGCCACAGACGGCCTTCTCCTTGTCCCTTCAGCCAAAGCAGCTAGACTGGTGGGGACTAGGAAGGACAGGTTGCTTACCTGTAACTGTAGTTCTTCGAGTGGTCATCTGTGCAGTCACACATATGGGCTCTGCGCCTGCGCTGAGCTTGCTTCGGAAGATTCTTTAGCTGAGGCGAAATGGGCGGGAACCCCTCCCCCCCGGTGCTCGCTCCTAGCACGGTTCCCGCCCATTCCCTCAGTTCCTATGAGACCGCGGTTGCGACCCCATGGACCGAGGGACACGTGGTAGTGTTGATATTATATGTCCTTGGACTACAAACAGTAATACCATTTTCATTCAGAGATGAGTTTGGAGCGATGCACCCAATCTCCACTGGCAGGTCCATCGAAATCGATAATGACACCGAGCGGGGATGGATGGGTGGGTTGTGTGACTGCACAGATGACCACTCGAAGAACTACAGTTACAGGTAAGCAACCTGTCCTTCTTCTTCGTGGTCTCTGTGCATCACACATATGGGCAGAATAACAAGCTGACTTACTGCCGGCGGGACGGCGTCACACGTCACTGCGGCACCAATGAGAGGACTGCCCGGCCAAAGGCATTCTCTTCCCGAGCTCGAAGATCAAGTCTATAGTGCTTGACGAACGTCGATGGCGCGGACCAGGTGGCTGCTCTACACAGTTCTTGCAGAGGAATGCCCTTCCCAAACGCCACGGACGTTGAATGTGCTCGGGTTGAATGAGCTCTTATTGTACCAGGTAATTGCTTGTTGGTCAATTGGTACGCAAGTTTGTCTCCACAATCCATTTGGTGAACCTTTGTCTGGATACAGGTAAGCCTTTTGATGTTCCGCCATAGCAGACAAACAGCTGTGTCGATCTCTTGAACGAAACCGTTCGGTCCTTGTAAAAGGCCAATGCATGACGAACATCCAAAGCGTGCATTTTCCTTTCCAGGTCTGTTGTTGGGTTCTGAAAGTAGGCTGGTAATACTATATCTTGGCTAGTATGGAATTCCGACACTACTTTTGGTATGAAAGAGGTATCTGAACGGACGATCACTTTGTCCTTATGGAAAACCATATACTGTAAGGCGAGTCCTCCCTTAGTGCACATAGTTCACTGGATCTTCTTGCCGAGGTTATGGCGACTAGGAAAGCTGTTTTCCACTTCAGTAAGTGATAGTCTATGGTGGCGAGCGGTTCGAACGGTTTCTGTTGTAGGGCGCGCAGCACCAATGGTAGGTCCCAACCTGGTGTCAGATTTTTAGTGTTCCGTAGGCCTTTAAGGAACTGTTTCACTAGAGGGTGAGTGAAGACTGTCCCTGTGACGGAATAGGGTCTATTGGCCAAAATTGCTGCCAAGTACACCTTTATAGATGATAGCTTTAAGCCCCTCGCCATCAGAGCGAGTAGGTATTCCAGAATAGTTTGGATTGTGCAAGTCTTTGGATCTTGTCCCTGAGCCATGACAAACTTTGAAAAGTCCAGCCATTTTCTGGTATAAGATGCCCTTGTTGCTGGTTTGCGGGCAGCTATCAGAATGTCTTGTATCGCCCTAGGCAAGTCTTGCACTAGGAGTGCCATATCCTCCATGTCATGAGTGCCGGATCTCGCCCCAAGCCTGAGTTAGCAGAGTTGGCATGATGGGCAGTGACCGGTATTCCCCCTTGGAGAGGTGCAGCAGCTGAGGGAACCACGGCTGTCGGGGCCACCATGGTGCTATTAGGATGCAGTCCGTCCAGTCGCTCCATATCTTTGAGACAACCCGTGTCAACAGAGGAAGGGGTGGGAAGATGTAAAATAGATGCCCCGACCACTGCATCATAAAGGCGTCTGTAATGGATTCTGGATCTGAAGCTGCCCTGCTGCAGAACTGGCGGCATGCGGTGTTCTCTGAAGTGGCAAAGAGGTCTACTTGAAGGTGACCCCAAATTGAAAAGATCCAATGGTGAATGACCGGATTCAGCTGCCACTCGTGGGATTGCAGGGAGACTCTGCTCAGAGCATCTGCCAAGGTATTGTCCTTGCCTGCGATGTGAATCGCCACGAGAGAGATGGATCTTTGGATCGTCCAGTGGAAAATCCTGAGGGTCAGCCTCGTTAACCTCATGGACCGCATACCTCCTTGCTTGTTGAGGTAAGCCACGACGGTTGTATTGTCTGTGACCATTTGGACGTGTTGGTCGCACAGCTCGGACTCCAGCACCTTCATGGCGTTCCATACAGCAAGTAGTTCCAGCAAGTTGATATGCATCTTGCACTGAATGGAATTCCATGTTCCCTGAGTGGTACGGCTTGCACAGTGCGCTCCCCAGCCCAGAAGGGAGGCGTCCGTCGTTAGTATTTTTGTTGGTGTTAATGGGTGAAAGGGGACTCCCTTGTTCAAGTTCCTCCTGTCCATCCACCATAACAAAGTCGTCCTGACCGTTCTTGGAATGGGAAGACGAGTGAAAGGAGACTGCCTTTGCGGATTGAAGGAATGGATGAACCAGTTTTGGAGAGTCATATGTAGGCGGGCGTAATTCACTACCTGCACTGTTGAGGCCATGTGGCCGAAAAGACGTTGGAGTGCCTTTGCTGACGGTGATCGAGCCTGGTATAGGCTTTTCGAGAGGGTAAGTATTTTGTCTACCCTGTCTTGTGGTAGGTACGCCCGGCCTTGGACTGAGTTGAGAATGGCCCCTATGAACTGAATCTCCTTGACCGGAGTGAGGACAGACTTCTTTGCGTTGAGACACAAACCCAGCTCTTCGAGTAGGTGTAATGTTGTGCGGAGAGCTGATTCCAGGCGAGGTTTCGTGGAATCCACCACTAGCCAGTCATCGAGGTAGGGGAAGATCCGGATTCCCCTGGCCCGTAGACTTGCGCAGACTACTGCCATGCACTTGGTGAATACTCTTGGTGCAGTGGAGAGGCCGAAGGGGAGAATCACGAATTGATATGCCTCTTCTCCTATCTTGAACCGCAGGTACTTCCGACTGTCTTGGTGAATGGTGATGTGAAAATATGCGTCTTGCAGGTCTATCGACGCAAACCAATCCGTCTTGCGAAGTAGAGGCAATATCGACTGGATGGTGACCATTCTGAATTTCTTCGTTGTTATGAAGAAGTTGACAAGCTGGAGGTCCAAGATCGGGCGAAGTCCTCCTCCCTTTTTCAACACTGTTAAGTACCAAGAATAGAGCCCCTCCTGGAGGTGATGCGGGTGGACAGGCTGGATGGTGCCCTTCTTCAACAGAGAGTCCACCTCCTCCATCAATGGTGGAGTGGGCTTGGTGGTACTGATGCCGAGGACAGGGGGAAGGACATCGAACTCGATCCGGTACCCATGCTGGATGATGTTGAGGACCCAGCGGTCCGTCGTGATGGAATGCCACGACGGCAGGTACGCGGTTAGTCTGTCCTGGTAGGAGACGGTTATGTCTGAAATGGGTGTCATTGTCAAGTCCGATGGTATTGTCAAAATAGGTAGTTTTGTCACAGTCCGGTTGTTTGTCATATTTGGTGTGTTTGTCATGTCGTACGTTGGTAGGCAGTCAAAGGCGTCGTTCGGTAAAAGAGGTACCTTTCCTAGGGCCCTGATATTTGGTTTGAAAGGGCTTCCTAAATCCAGTGGGCTGGCGATCCCGTGCTCGCGAGTCCTGGTTTTTTTGTTGGAAGCGCGGCCGGAATGGTGTTGCTGGCTGAAATTTTGCCCACTGTCTAGGTTTGTACCTCTGCCTCGGTGTTGCGCTAAGTCCCATCTTTTGTGCGGTGACTTTAGCTTTTTGGGCTGCATCGAGGGAGTCATCAGTTTTAGTATTAAACAGCCCCTCTCCATCGAACGGCAGATTTTCAATTCGTGCTCTTGCGTCCGTGTTCAATAAAGTTGAGCGGAGCCATGCGTGTCTACGGAGGGCCACCGAGCTGATAAGTGCCCTTGCGTGGCAATCCGTTTGATGTCGCGCATTGTTCATTTGGAGGGTTGCCATGCTTAGGGCCTCCGCTTGAAGCACACGCGCCAACTCTCTTTTCTCCTCTGACAGTTCCTCGCAGAGGTTACCCAGTTTTTCGGTTAGGAAGTGCTGGTATCTGGCCATAATTGCCTGGTAATTGGAGACCCGGAGTTCCAAGGCGCTGGATGAATATACACGTCTGGCACAGGCGTCCAGCTTCTTCCCTTCCTGATCCACCGGCGTGGTGTGTTGTTTGCTTGAGGTGGATTGGGCAGACTCCACTATAATCAAATTTGGAGCCGGATGTGTGAAGAGGAACTGGGCATCCTCTTTACGAATACAGTAGAGAGACTCCAGTCTCTTGCCTGTTGGAGGGATCACCGCTGGTTTGCTCCAGGTATTCTTCACAACCTTTAGTAGCGCTGGTAGGTAAGGTACCACGGCTGGTGAGGTTTGCGCCGACTGCATCATATTATACACTGGGTCGTCATCGTCTGGTGACTCAATGACGGTTTCTATCCCCAGGGATGCTGTCATTCTTAGCACATGATCGGCAAAAGTCCCTAGGTCTTCTGAAGGGGATATTGCCACCTGTGATTTGACCTGGAGGTCTGGTGACGATTTAGGGCGACCTGATAACACGGAGTCTGAGTCCGAATAGGGTAGGTCAGAAGAAGACTCGGGGTCTAGGTGTTTCGATAAGATTGGTTTTGTTAGGTGTTTCTTTTTACATAAGGCCTTTCTAGGGGATGCGTGAGTTGTAGTATAGTGACCTTTAGAGCTCATAGCATGTTTTCCCTTGTGCGGGCTAGCGCCTCCTGTGGTTCGAGTGGCGGGGATGTATCGCTCAAGAGGGCTCCTACTACGTGGTGTGCCCTTGCGCTTGTGGCGGTCAACATCAGGAGACGTGCTTTGACGTCGACGGCGTTCGCTACAGGGGGAGCCGTGGTGTCAGTCGACATCGAGCAATGGAGTTCGACATTGATGGCGGTCCACCTGAGGAGAGACGCCATGATGGTGTCCACTGTCGGACGAAGTGCTTTGATGTTGGTGCTTAGCCATGCGTGGTGGAGTTTTCCTGCGGGACTGGTATGTAGGGCTTCTTCTAGCCCGATACTCAGGGTCCGGTGAAACACTTCGGTGGCGGTGGCGGTGCCGGTCGACGTCGATTGAGCCTTCGATGGCGGCGTTCGGCATCGAGAGAAGGGCTGCGGTGGCGACGGCGTTCGGCATCGAAGGAAGGGCTGCTGCGGCAGCGGCGGTCGACATCGAGTTCCGGGCTTTGGCGCCGAGTATTTTCGGTGTCGGCTGGTGAGCGTTGATGGCGGGGACTGGCGGCATCGACAGGATCTCGGTGTCGAGGGCTGCTGGCGGCTGCTGATTTCTTGGCCTTATCGGCGCGCTGTTTGATACGTCGAGTAGCTTCCTCTTCAGATGAGCTATCTTGACGGGCGCTGTGAGACCTGCGGTCTCTTCGGTATCGAGGCGATCGATGTCGAGGTGATCAACGTCGTGCTGCGCTGCCCTCTCGCCCCCGGTGGGCGGAATCGCTTCTAGAGCGGATAGAGTGTCTCTTGGACGTTTCCGATCGAGACCGACTGCGGTGTTCCGGTGATTTAGACCGGGGTCTCTCTCCTCTCCTAGGCGAAGCGGAGTGTAGAGATCGAGCAGTCTTAGTAGGAGAGTCTAAGATCTCTCCTTCCGAGATCGATGCCGCACTATCTATTGCTGTGTCCAGCTCGATGATTCTCGGCGTCGACGATTCTTTATGTACTGATGTCGAGCGTTTGGCCGAAGATGGGGATCCCAAGGCTTTGGCAACCTCCGGTCTTTTTGATGTGGTCGACTCAGTCGGAGACAGAGTTCTTGGTTTCTTTTTTATCTTTTCCCCTCTAAATCCCTTGTGAGATTTTTTCTTTTGGGGTTGAACCTCATCTAGCCCGGTGACTTTAGTAACCGAAGGAGAGGGTTTTTTTGATGTTGTGGCGCGCGGGAGAGAGGGGCCGGCCGCCGAGAGGATTTGCTGCCATAGTGAGGTTTTGAGCTTTAGCGCTCGCTGTTTTCTAGTAACTTTTGTGAATTTTTTGCAGTGGCGGCAGGTTTCGACGATGTGTTCCTGCCCCAGGCATAAAAGGCATAAGGTATGCCCGTCTGCTGGGGGTAATTTTGCCCCACAGTCAGCGCACTTTCTGAACGGGGCCTTAAGGGCCATCGTTCTAGGGGGGGGAAGTTAGGAAG
Source organism: Shinisaurus crocodilurus (assembly GCA_021292165.1). Lineage (NCBI taxonomy): Eukaryota > Metazoa > Chordata > Lepidosauria > Squamata > Shinisauridae > Shinisaurus > Shinisaurus crocodilurus. Next base: position 242,436,539 of record CM037876.1, read on the forward strand.
GAGACTAACTAAGGTATATATATATATATATATATATATATTGATAGAAGGAATGAAGATGAGGGGGGAAAGATAATCGAACAAGAGGGGTATTAAATCTACTCAGCCATTTGTTTCGTAATCTTGGAGAACCTTTCGAAAGCTGCCAGTCGCAATAGCGGTCGAAAAGGAACTGAGGGAATGGGTGGGAACCGTGCTAGGAGCAAGCACCGGGGGGGTAGGGGTTCCCGCCCATTTCGCCTCAGCTAAAGAATCTTCCGAAGCAAGCTCAGCGCAGACGCAGAGCCCATATGTGTGATGCACAGAGACCACGAAGAAGAAGAGGGCCTTTTCTGTGGCAGCCCCCGTACTGTGGAACTCTCTCCCGAGTGACCTCTGCTGAGCTTCCGCCGCTCATTAAAAACTTGGCTATTCAGGCGGGAATATGGGGTGGGCTAATTATTTTTAAATTTTATATTGTTTTAAATGTATTTTATCCTGTTTTTATCTGTGTACATCGCCCAGGGTGGCCGGTTGCCAGCCAGATGGGCGATAAATATAAATAAATAAATAAATAAATAATCCTGTGGGGGTGCAATCCACCAGCTTTGAAACAAAGTGGACATTGTGGATCCACCTGATACAACTATCAGGTGGATCCACAATTGGCTACAGAATCGGACTCAAAGAGTGCTTATCAATGGTGCCTTCTCAAACTTGGGTAGAAGTAACGAGCGGGGTACCACAGGGCTCAGTCCTGGGCCCAGTGCTCTTCAACATTTTTATTAATGACTTGGATGAGGAGGTGCAGAGAATGCTGATCAAATTTGCAGATGACACAAAGTTGGGTGGAACAGCTAATACTCTGGAAGACAGAAACAAAATTCAAAGCAATCTCGATAGGCTGGAGCGCTGGGCCGAAAACAACAGAATGAAATTTAACAGGGATAAATGCCAAGTGCTGCACCTAGGGAAAGGAAACCAAATGCACAGTTACAGGATGGGGGACACTTGGCTCAACATTACTACAAGTGAGAAGGATCTTGGAATTGTGGTAGATCACAAACTGAATATGAGCCCGCAATGCGATGTGGCTGCAAAGAAGGCAAATGCTATTTTGGGCTGCATTAATAGAAGTATAGCTTCCAAATCGCGTGAAATGATAATTCCCCTTTACTCAGCACTGGTTAGGCCTCATCTTGAGTACTGCGTCCAGTTCTGGGCACCACACTTTAAGAAGGATGTAGACAAACTGGAGAGGGTTCAGGAGGGCAACAAGGATGATAAAGGGACTGGAAACAAGGCCCTATGAGGAGAGACTGAAAGAACTGAGCATGTTTAGCCTTCAGAAGAGGAGACTGAGGGGAGATATGATCACACTCTTCCAGTACTTGAAGGGTTGTCACACAGAGGAAGGCCAGGATCTCTTCTCGATCATCCCAGTTTGCAGCACACAGAATAATGGGCTCAAGTTACAGGAACCTAGATTCTACCTAAACATCAGGAAAAATTTCCTGACTGTCAGAGCAATAAGACAATGGAACCAACTACTTAGGGAGGTGGTGGGCTCTCCCAATCTGGAGGCATTCAAGGTGCAGCTGGACAGCCATTTGTCAGGGATGCTTTGACCTGGATTCCTGCATTGAGCAGGGGGTTGGACTCGATGGCCTTATAGGCCCCTTCCAACTCTACTTTTCTATGATTCTATTATTAAAGAACCCGCTACGGTAAAGGAAGAGTTACTTTTACCCCTGATTTTAAAAAGAGTAAGCTAACACTTCTTGTGATTAAAGAGACTGAATCTCATGGCAATGGGTTCCCATGTCTACCCTATCCTAATTTAGTGCTACAGTATGTGCAGCACCTCCCTTTAAATAAGTTGGACATCATATCTTTAAAATAGAAATACTACAATATCTCTAAAGTCTCACTGCATGTTTGAGAGAGCTTTACAGGATGAAAATTTATATTATGGCATGCTATTCAGAAAAGTAATTATAATTGGCTTGGATATGAACACACAAGTCAAAAGCTGGCTGAAGAACCATAAACAAAGGGTAATGAGAAAGGCAATGTACCAAACTGCAGGAGGTATGGAGCTATTAGAAACTACAGGGATCAGTGATTAGATCCATTCTTTTTAAACATCTTCATTAGTGACCTAAAAAGAGGGAATACGCATACTGAGAGGCTTTCAGCCAACAGCAAAACAGGAAAACAACAAATAGCAAAATAGCAAAATAAAATAATCAGATAAGAGGCAGGAAATTAAGATTCAAATAATGCACACCTGGTAGGAAGTGATCTAACACAAATATATGAAGAGACAAAGTTAGACATCCTAATGCTGCAATCTTGGGTGCACTTTCAGCCTGATCCTAAACTCTTTACTAGAAGTAAGCCCCACTGAGTACAATCAGGCTTACTCTCAAATAAATGTACACAGGACTGCATCATTACTTGGATGTAAATCCCAATGAAATCAAAGGGGCTTCTGAGTAAGCATAGTTAAGGTCGAGTTGCAAGACAAAACGCAAGGTATGTTAACAAGAAATTTAGATTTATGAACCCTGTGTCTTTAACTGATTTGCAGACTTTTTCCCCAGAATACCCTGCCAACATCTCAAACTGACAGTAGCAACAACCGATCTTCCAGTTTTTCATCCAATCCTTCTCTGTCATGTAGCAGATACTGCTGTTACCCACTCTGTCTTCCAGAAATCCTAGGGTGCCATCAGTTCCTACCCTTCCAACATCCATCCAAGAATCCTTTCTATATTTGCTGCTAAAACTCTCATTCATGTTTATTTATTTATTATATTTATACCCCGCCTTTTTTCCTGCAAGGAATCCAAGGTGGCTTACATAGTCCTCCTCCTCTCCATTTTATCCTCACAACAACCCTGTGAGGTAAGTTAGGCTGAGAGTCAGTGACTGGCCCAAAGTCACCCAGTGAGTTTCATGGCCGAGCGGGGACTAGAACCCGGATCTCCTGAGTCCCAGTCCAACACTCTAACCACTATGCCACACTGGTCCACACTGGCCCACAAGATGTTCTAGTCACATCTTACTTAGACTGCTGCAACCTCTCTCCCGACTGGTCTTTTGCTCCCATCATCTCTGTACTTTTCAGCCAAATCAAAATGTTACTGGCTAAGACTGACCTCTTCCCTGTTGCTAAGATCATGACACTTCTCTCTTCAAATCTCTGCATTGATTCCATTTCATTTTCTGCATTAACATTTGTTTCTATACTTCAGTATTGGCACTAAATTTTTAACGCCTGTACTTAGTCTAGTCACTATATCAATTAGGCATTACTGATAATGCATTAAAGATGATCCATTGTGGGGATGGAGAACCAATTTCATCCCAAGGTCCAAATTGACCCTAGGCTGGGATGTTGAAGGCTGCATGCCAAGAGTAGGTGAGGCCCCCACCCAAAGTGGGCAGTGCCACTAATGGCATGTATCCACACATTTTTACAGAGACACATGCCCCATCCTCCCTCCCTCTCTCATACACACACACACACACACACACACACACACCAGCCCTATCTCTTCAGCTGATCCATGCAAATCAGCCAAGGTGGGGGCATTTTCCCTGCCCAATGCCCCCTTTCTCAGCGCTGAGCAGGAGAAAGGGCTTATCTGTGAGCTGCTGCAGATCACAGATAAATCCTTTCCCATCTCTCTTGGTGCTGGGGTAAATGAAAAGGGAGGGGCCTGGGTTGACCGGGTGGAAGATCCCCAGGCCCGGTCTATTGGTACAAGCTATTCAGAGATTAAAGTTTTAGAATCTGTAATGCAGCTGGTATTCTATAGGAATTTAAATGGATTTTTGAAAGGAAGCTTAAAACCTCGGTTGTATGAATTATCTCGATCGCTCATGCCTGGAGAAAGGCTTGGAAATGCTGGTTTCAGATGGTAAGAGCTCCACAGTTAAATAAATAAATAAATAAATCTCAGGCTTTCTATACACAGCTCATACATGAATCATGATTTTGAAGATCTGGAGTTGACTAAGAATATGCCAATCCAGCTTGCTGGGAGATTCAGCTGGTGAGAGATGGGTGTTTCCAATTCTGTTGGCCTAGCATGCACCATGTTCTTGAAAAATACTGTTAATTTATATCAGCAATTGAGCTTCAGATGCATTCCAAAATAGCCCTTGGTGTTCACTTTTCTGATCTGAAGCCGCAATCATCTGCCTCAGCTCTGATACTTCTATCCTTACTTCCCAGGCACTGGCTTTAATCCAGCCTTGGACAGATCTATCATCACTACATATCTGTCCTAACTCACAGAGGTCAGATTCATCTGGTTGCTTAATTTGTTGTACATAGGATGCAGAGTTCCAGACGGTGAGGAAACTGCATTTCCAGCTTGCCAAATGCATTTCTTGATGTTAGAAGTGGATGTTTTAAAACTTTATCTGAAATAAATGTTGTCTCAAAGTATCACACTGCAAGCTGTCCAACTTTTCAAGGAGACTACAACAGAAATACACATTTAATTTTTAGATAGTATTTTCACATTTACTTATGAGCTCTTGTGCAGAGTAATTTTCTAACGTTCACTCTTCTCAGTGCAGTTATATTCCAAGCACACCTAAGGATCACAACCAACATGACCACCAAAATGGCATATGGCTGGACTCCCAGGTTCTTAGGCATATCACATAATGACCTGCCAATCAAACGGGAAACTACTACATTACCAGTCAAATGGAGCTATTCCACTCCATCATGTCATATGCAAAATATGACAGAATAAATGTAACATACCCACCAACCATTACATATCAGTTGTCATATTCATAGAAATTATATGCAAATTCTCAATTTCTTACAACCTAAAAAGCAGGCTATTATGTCATTATGTGCTCTCACTAAAAGTCTTAGAGCTGAACAAACCCCTCTGGTGTGGAATGCTTCAAAAGATTTGCACACCCTCCTCAGGAAAATAGATTTTCTGTTCACACCACAAAGAAGCCATTCCCCTTATTTTTCCTCTCCCAGCCTATTAGGACTAAAAGCATATTTTCTTTACTTGAGCAACATTAATCATTTTTCCAAAATGCAGGTCCTGCAGTGATACAAATGCTGTTTTAATTACCATTCTCACTACCATCATTATTAAGGCATTTTGCTAATTAAGGGGGATATGTATCCTCCAGCCCTCCAGTACATTAATCCTATTTCAAGAGGATGGGAACATCACAACAGACCAACCTGAAAAGGGTCAGCAAGATTGCAACTTTATGCACATTTAACTGAGAGAGCCCTTTGAACATAGTGAGAATTACTTCCACCAAGCAAACATGCATGGGAATGTGCTGCAAAGCTCCATCTCCCAGCACCAAATTCCAACTCACCACAGGCCCTTCTTTAGAGAACTAAAAATAATTCCAGGGAAGACTTCTGTCCAAACTAAGGGATGCAAGCCATGAACACGGGCATCAGAACTAAGCCAAGCAACTGGGATCTTTTGTCTGGCTTTAAGGACTGGAGTAAGTAGGGGCAGACAATGGTCCATTTGAAAGAAGACAATTAATCAGAAAAAAACTCTCAATTTGACATCTGGCATTCAACTGAACCCTCTTTCTCAAAAGACCATTTCCCTGTTTCCTCTCCTGCATGAGATCACTGTTTATGAGCATACGGTTTTCGAGCAACAGTACTCAAATTGTTTGGAACGTAAGGATCCTCCAAAATCTGATGACTCAGGAACAGCCCATTATTACTTAAGAAATGACTACAGTACCTGTATTTTTCTAGGAATCAGCGCCAATTCCAGCAACTCATGGCAGATATTTCTCACCTCTGCCCACAACAATGTTCTGATACCTTTAGCATCACAGACATTTCACACCATTTTGAGTCTAAACAGACTCAAGCACTTTCAACAACTCAAGCCAAAACACTGGGGCAAATAGAAAAGTCTTCACCTAGCACTGAAAAGACATCTGAGTTGGCACCCAGCAAACCTCCCTGGGGTGAGCATTTCACAACAAGGGCATGGCAGCAGAGAAGGCCCTTTCCTGGTCACTGCCTGCTTCACTTCTGAAGGTAGGGAAACTTTGAGAAGCACCTCTGGGCCAATCTTAGAACTCAGACAGGTCCCTATAGGAGAAGTTGGTCCTTCAGGTAACTGGGAGCTAAGCTGTTCAGAGAAAAGAACCACAGCCATAGCCATGGAAGTTGTCAGGGTGGAACACAGAGAAAAGGGGGAAAGTAGAGGCAGTAGTCTATTTAGAGAGCAAATCAATCTTTCTAGCAGGGCTGGCGCTACCGCTAGGCAGACCCAGGCAGCTGCCTAGGGCGCGTGGCGGAAGAGGGCGCAGAAACGCTGCGCTCCTTCCTCGCCGCCGGCGCGCTCCTGCCCCGCCTGGCCGCCTCGCCAACAAAGGCACCGGTCCGCAACCACCAGGTCTGTGCGGGGGGGGGGGATTGTGGGCGCCGGGCGGGCTCACCGTCGCACTCGGCTTTCCTCTGCGCCCGGAGCTAGGCCGGGTCAGGAGCACGCGTGGCGGCGGCAACCGGTTGGCAGCGGGGAAAGCGGCTGCTGGAGGAGGAGGCCGGCGGGCGGGGCGCTGGGCAAGCAGATATTTCCCGGCTGCTTTGCTCCGGAGCCCTCCCCCCCGGCACGAGAGGGGGGGCGCTAAATATAAGCCAGCCTAGGGCGCCAAACTGCCCTGCACCGGTCCTGCTTTCTAGAGTGATTTGGAGAGTGATAATTCGGATTCCCAGATCTGAGGTCAGAAACAGAGCTCCAACCTTGGAGCTGGGAATCCACGCTCCAATCCCCCCCCCCTGCGGCCCACGCGGAAAGAACCGCGCCGGCTGCCTCTCCGAGGTCAGGAACTCGACCTAAGAGAGGGGGTGAAGGGGGCATTCTGATGGGCAGGGAGGGGGAGGAGACTGCAGAGGACAGGATACGATGTATCCTGTGTCCTCTCCGGCCTCCTTCCCTCCCTCTCTGAAGCGCCCCAGCTAGACAGCCGAAAACGGCCTTGTCTAACAAAAATGCAGAATGGGAGGTATAGGGAGGCGGAGATTGCCTCCCGCTGTGCACAGGATGCTCATAAGCCACCAAGTTCAGGGGCTTACGAGCATCAAGGGCACAACCCATTGGATTGCACCCTTAATTGCTTAAGCCTACCTATCAATGCACTGACCAGTGAGTAAAAAGGCATTGGGAAGAGCACTGAGCACATGGGCACAATCCCCCCCCCCCAGTTTCATTTAGCAAACAACAACAACAATACTCAGCTTAAAATTGTTATTTCATTGTTCATGGGATTGATGTGCGGTACAATCTAGATTGGCAAAGCCATGTCACAATCAACCTTTTAAAATTCAGTTCATGAGAGTACTTTGCAGGAAGCATGATATATAGAAATCACTGAGTTAACCATCTTTCCATAAGCACAAATAAGAAGGTGGTGGTGGCCTTCTTCATCTTCTCTATTTGTGTAAAAAATAAAACTGCTGGGCACACTATTTTACATTTTATTCCAGTGGATATCTCAAACTAACTCCTGAATTAGATTTTTGCAGTTTTGTACTGGCTTACAATGCCATGTCCCCTCCCCACTGCCAATGTTCCCTTAAGGCCACACACCACAACATTTCTGGCTATGGGCCTGGAACAAACCCTCTTCTGTGTTACAAGGAAAAACCCTATTCACCAGCAGGGTTGTAATTGCCAAGCACCAGATGATGAGAAGACAACAAGAACTCGGTCTCAACATGACATTTTTGAGGATTTGAGGGCTGCAATCCGACTCTTTTTTGTTATTGTGGCATGAGTAGCAGAACCTGAACCAGAACTCTTCTGTTAAAGTATTGGCAAAGGGGTTATTTCAGTGTAAAAAGCTATCTGTTCTAACAGTGGAGCATCCGTGCAATGCAACTAGCTCCCCTGCTGCTACTCTCTATTCCAGCAGAGACCAGGAAAACAAGCCACATTGTCCTAGCTTTGCAAAAGGAGTTCTCTAGGGAAGGAGAAGATAGTGAGGAGTGTTGCTTTGTGGCAACAATAAGGCAGAAACTTCTACTCCACAATCCCACAGGCAGAGGAACTTCAAAAGCAGAACCACAGGATAAATGCAGCTATCTTGGGAGAAAGAATTGCTCTATAAAGTTTTTAAACATATAACCAAAACACACAGAGTATTATGTTTCCCTCAGAGAATGAGCAAAATAAGGCAAATTATTAACTGCCCAGGCTGAGCTGACTATGGCAGAACTAGGCCAGGCTCATCAAATAAGGGGTACCACACAACCACAATGCCATCACAGATCCCCCACTGCTTACCAGAAAACTGGAATAAATTAAAACATGAAAGTAAAAGGAACCCTGGCCATAATTTTGTGGGAAGAGGGGAAAACCTACAATGATAAAATACTTTTTATGGGTTCATATGGGGCTAGACGTTTCCAGTAGTGTTGCCAGAAGGAAAACAAGAAATTCAGTGGTTTAAGTTACTACAAAGCAGCCATCCAAGTAGGAGAGATCGATCTTGTTCAGCCCACCCGTGCCTTGCTTGCTTTCTAGGCCACTTACGAACCATCACCCTTCAGCTCTTGCTACTCCTGGGCTCCAGGCTGCTACACTTAATTTAAAAAGAATTTATACAAGACTTGTTGTTAGCCACCTTGAGCACCATTTTTGGCAGAAAAGCGGAATATAAATTTAATAAATAAATAAATAAAAGTATTCCTCAACATAGAAGTGCAGAGAACAAAAAAAAAACCTCCCCTAGCCTTTACTGCAATCAAATCTTTGAATCTATGTAATTGCAAGTTCTGTAATCCATTTCTATCTTCGCCTCCATACCAATTCAACTGCTACACCAGGATTGCATCTTTCGTGTTGGGAGTATAAAAAGGTAGCAATCTTTATAGAAGCCCAGTCAGGAGGGAACAGGTAGAAGGCAGGGAGGAAACACCACTTCAGCATTACAAATCCATGCCAGATATGACCACGATTTTATATTCTGCTTTAATTACTTCATGTTCAATGAATGCAACACCCACTGACAGATGTACACATCCGCCAATGTTATAGTTATTCTTCATCTCTGAAGCTCAAACTCATGTGATATCCTTGTGGGTCCACCTGGACTGTGAGACACAAAGTGAAATGGACTGGACTGAAATGAGGTATGAAGCTTAAGCCAGAAGATCATTTTTCTTGCTCTCCTACCCTCACCAATCTACTCTGCCACTAAACACATCATTAAGCAAACCCTATGGAAACCTATTCAGTGTCACACTTGTGCATCAGGATTTTCACACTTTAACTCAGGAAATCAAAATAAAGCCTCCTGCTCCACTTCAGCAATCAAAGTGCAGCCTGTCTTTCCCCCCTCGGCCTCTAACCTGAATGAAGTGCAAACGGCATCCTGTGTTACCGGGAAAACAAAGCCCAGTTAGGCTTTAGAGACAATGATGCAAGTCCAAATCTCCTGTACTAGCTTTTAGATTACTAAAAGGCTAACCTTAACAAGGAAAGGCCAGCTCCAAAGCAATTGTTGACACTGGAATTAGATTGCTCCTCTGTGAAGAGGCTGCCCAGCTGACTGGCACAATTCCAAAACTTAAAATGCTACTGTTATTCAGAGTCCTGAATTAGTTTTGGATTTTGGGAGTTTGCATTGATCCAAAGCCAAAGGAAACATGAAAACTGGAGAGAAATTTGTTAAATGTTGACAGAGCCACAGGAGGGGAACTTCAGCAAAGCTACCAAGGAAGACCGGGAGATTTCACGCACACACACACACACACACACACAACAAAACAGAGAACCTGAGGAAGAGGAAACCTTCATCCAGATGGGAAAAGTGTTATTCCCACACAGAGACAACTCAGACGAATCCAGTACAGTCAAATTTCATCAAAAGATGTATGCAGCAACTCCTGAGAACTTGGACACACTGGATATTCTTATTCAGTACCCTGTATTTCATTTCCAGAAAAACAGAGAAGCAATAATGCTTCTGACCACTCTTAAAATATTCAAGAACACATCCCAGAATGTAGTATATAAGGTTCGATTCTGCTGTTGCAACAGAACCAGCACAGAATTTGGAACTGGGTGTAGAATTCAGCATTTAAAAATATATACAGTCATGCCTTGGATTGAGAGCATAATTCGTTCTGGAAACGTGCTTGTAATCCAAAACACTCTTATATCAAAACGAACCCCCCCCCCAAAAAAAATTTGTACAAAGATTTTTAATTTAAGCCGTACTACAGTACTTGTATTGCAAGACGTCGCTTGTATATCAAGTCAAAAAAATTTAAATAAATATTTTAAAATTTGCTTGTCTTGCAAAATGCTCTCAAACCAAGTTACTTGTAATTCAAGGTATTACTGTATCCTATATTCACACACACAATTTACACAATACTTATTTTGCTAAATAATCACATTTGCATAATTTATCCAGGATACACAATTCAGCTTTTCTCAACACAGACTTTGGATCACCTTGGTGTAAAATTTAGTTTGCATATTAAAACACAAGAGTACACTCAGCACTGATTACCCTCCTAGCTACTAGTCAGATGAATTGACCAAGACTCCAGGGAGCTCTTGTAGCCCTCAACTAACTTAATGATTGTACACAAGTGCACATTCTAGCTCAGTGTTCTCCAACCTTGGGTCCCCAGATGGCTGGGGCATGCTGGGAGTTGTAGGCCAAAAACATCTGGGGACCCAAGGTTGGAGAACACTGTTCTAGCTCAAAGAAAAAGAACATACATGAAAGTTTTATCAAATTCATGGCATTTTCACATTAAAAAAAAGTAATTGGCCTAGTTGCCATATTTCCACATATCTACAATCCTTGTGCAGAACACAGCTGCTCTTTCAGTCATGCTCACTTGCAGCTACATACACTGTTCATCTAGAAAAAATGACCAAAAAGGAGCATACCGGCACCGCATCCTCGTGGGGGCCCCCAAGTAAACACCAAGTGTTCTTCATTAAGAAAAAAAACAACCAATAGTCATTTGACACCTTAAAGAAAAACAAACTTGTTCTGGCATAAGCTTTTGTGTGTAGGGGGAGAATTGTAAACAGTCAGGTGAGAAGGAAATTAAATGCAGAAAGTACTGACAGTGACAATCACGTTATTAACAGTGCCCATTCACAAAACAGTATTGCTGTTGATAACACAAACATCCCAGGTAAGCATATTAATCAAGTAAGCCAAATAACATGGTACAGCAATTAACACATGTAGTGTGATAAAAAAAATAGTTTATCCCGATTCAACCCTCTGGAGATAGAATCGAACATAATTTCTCTTGTTACAGTGGGAGGCACTTTATTTCAATGTTTTACATGTTTAGCCCTGGGGTCTTACTGAATGCTGATCTTGCAGTAGGTGAATGCAGAAACAAAGGTTAAAGTGGCAATCAAGTGATGTGAAGAAGCAGGCAACCTCTTCTGGTCGGGGTGGCCAAATTGCCCCCCACAACAAATCTGGAGGGCCAGATGATTTCAAGGGGATGGAGCCTCTACCCCTCCTGTGATGTCTGACTTTTTTCTGTCTTTTCTCTGTGCAGAGAGAGGCATGGAGCTCCTGCAAGGGCAAGTCAAGCTGGGTGCTTCCTTCCTGTGTACTCATGTCCCAATTGGGGCATGAGCAGAGCGGGAAGAGACTCAGCCAGGGCTTGCAGGACCAGCTCTTGCCAGCCGCAGCTGAGTCCAGGGGAATCTCTACATAGGATGCATACACTACACATAGATGGAGGGTGTGTACGATGCAATTAACTTCACATCCATCTGATCATTCTTTGAAGGAGGGTGGGGAGGAGGACTGTTGGAAGCCAGCAGTTTCAAAAATTATTGCCAGGTGGTAATGAAGTCATCATGCAGCATTCTGCTTCAGCTTACAAACTGAGTTCTCTCTTCTTCCATGTGTCTAGCACAATCTATTTGGCTTTAGTGAGAGTGAAACAGGAGCAGAAGGAGCAATTACAGTGTAATACAGACATCTAGGAAAAACATGCATAAGCACAAACGGCCAACCATGTCAGATTCCACTGATAAGTTGTTGTTGTTGTTGTTGTTGTTGTTGTTGTTGTTATAAAGGGCAGCCCATACAAAAACAAGCAACCCAACAGTCCAGGTTCACATGTCACGCTCAGTGAAGAAATGCCAGTATATAACTATTGTTCTGTAATGTTTACTTTGTGTGGCCCCTGTGAGGCAATAATGTATCTGAGTAGGCCTGTCAAAGGCCTGTGTAGTAGTTGCTGAGCGATGTTCTGAAGGGGGAGAGAGAGACAACCGCTTTGAAGATTGTTAGATGGGGCCTGAATGGGTCAGGTAAATTCAATTCTGATTTCCTGGGGATTCTAGCTAGGTGGGAAAGAGCAGTTGGGAAATGACAGTTAAGTTATGACAATTGATAGTTGGCCTGTGGTAGTCTGTGAAGGAGGAGGTCTGCTGGTTGGTGAGTGGTATTACTGAAGGACTAAGAGAAAGCTGAGGAGAAAGTGAATAGGTAAGGTCTGAATATTAAGCTATTCCTTCTCTGTGGGATAACCTTTTGTGGCTGGTGAAGATCAGGATTAGGGAGCAGGTGGCTCTGTTTTGCCAGGAGGCTGCCCTAAGATCTTGCCGGAAGCAGGCAGTAAAAACCCAGCAGGGTACACAAGCAGGCAGTAAAAACCCAGATAAACTGTACAAGCGGCCAGAAATACGATAGGAGGATCTTTGGTATCAGAGGAAGACTGTACCCAAGAGGTGGACCTGGTTGTGAGGGTATATGGTTGGGGTGGAGGTTTAGGGAATTTTGCCTGAGGTAAAGGAAATCATTAAGTAGCTTGTAATAGCAAAAGTGTCTCTTGAGTCCTTAAGAATTGTTACTAAGTGGTGTTTTGTAAACCACAAAGTAAATATTAGGATTCTCTTATCTAAAAAATATCCCTTTAATAAATTACTTGTTTAATAGTTCATCTTGCCTCTAGTGTTGGTGCCCATCTCATGCCTAGGCCTCTTACTAGGAGGCGTTAAAGTATTCTAACAGAATTGGTGGTGGCGGAAAAGGGTGAGCTTGTGGAACTCCGAGTTATAGTGGCAGAGAGTTCCTTAGGCCCTGAAATAAAAGCATTTGCTATAAATAAGAACCACATAGGAGCAGTTCCCCCACAGGTTGTGGCAGTGCTGGGGAGAGGAAATCCCCCATATGCTCACAATCTCTAATCAGGCCTGTCGGAGGTTGTTTACAGAAAGTGGAAGCAGCTCACACACAGTGCGCAATCCCGCAAATCATGGGTTAAATAACCCATGATTTGCCACTGTGACGTGTGAACCGGGTCACTCTCTTGAGCACCTACCTCAGTATTTAGCTCTATACTGTGCAACTCTGCAGGAGTTTCCTTTCTAGAAAAACCCAGAGCTCATGGGCCACTGTTCCAATTTCTATGTTGTCCCAGAATCTTTTTAAAGATTCACAAACTAAAGTTGTAAAGTGTGAAGGGGATGCATGGATCGTGACAAAGGCATTCTTTGAACATTTACTCCTTTCCCTGCAAGTAAAGGAAAGTCACTAATGGACTACTACCTATACAGCAAACCAGTGGGGAACAATCAGCAGCACTGCCATTTCTAGCAGAGACAAGCGACATCACCCACCTCAAAAGCATGTGTCTGTCCCCACAATTTCCTACTCTCCCCAAATGTGTAATGGACAGTGAACAAACCCGCTAAGAATGTTCCCAAAGGCCCACAAAGGACCTTTGTTCTCTTCCCAATTGTGTCCTGCTCTTTTCACCTCTCTACGGAAACATTTCCAAGCCAGTGGACACGCACGTGTGTGTGTGTGGGAGGGGTGTCCTTTGCAGGGGTCAAGGGAGTGCAAAATAGCTGGAGAACTTTCCTTAGAAAGCATTTCCATGATTCCGTCCATTACCACACTCCTCCCACCACCCATATTCCCATTTGGAAAGCTGGACAGTACTGAGCATGGGGAGGGGGGGGGAGAAGAGCAAGAACTGCCTGCCCCCTGCTCCTTCTTCACAGAACAGTTCCGTTTCAGAAGGCTCCAGTAGCTTGTGTGAAATCATCAGCTGTGCTCCTGAGCAGCACAAATGAACTAAAGAACACCACATTAAACAAGTGACAGAAAGAGCAGAGGGCATGGATCAGGCAGTCTCCAGACATTGGTGGCAGCTCACTAACAAGCTGCTGAGACAGAACAGAAAGCCAAATAAGACAAACAGGGAAGATATGGACAAGCAAGCTCCCCATCCTTATTTTAGCTGTCGGTCATTTTTCTTATTCAAGTGAAGACTAGAACAATGAGGACTCATCAGCTGTGACTGTATGTGCCCAAGGATGTGAAAACACTCAAACTCTTTACTTGGGAGGTGAAATTTGATGATCCAGGCGCTTCTTCAAGATTGGCAAATAATTGTGCCAACCAACCCTTCTGCCCCATATTTTTATATTCATTTGATAAAAGCAAGTTTAGTTCTATTCTATAAGGGAAGTCTAGATGTACAGACATTCTTATTCAGCAGTCCTTATACAAAGCCCTCAGATTATCTCTCCAGCTTTGCCTGCTCCTGTCAAAGAAGCATTTGAGGTCCTAGATACCTCAAAACCCAAACTTCCCCAGTTCCTCAAACAGATGCCCATCCTGGATTAGAGCAAGATCTATGTAACCCACTATTCCAACAGTGGCCAACCAGATGCCTCCAGGCACAATCATAAGCAGGACATGGCAGTGATGGCCTTCTCCTGTGTTTTGTCCCAGCACCTGATATTCAGATATATACTGCTTCTGCACATGGAGGTTCTATTCAGCTACCACGGCCAACAGCTGTTGATGTAGACCTCCAAGTGTTTACCCTATACATGTATCTGTCCAAAATGGGAACACACTGAAGAGAAGGAAGCAATGGGCATAGACTACCACTTCAGCATAACTATAGGAGTATGTCCCACTCCTGTGCAACAGTTCCCAAGGAAGATGATGGATGATAGCAATAGTAGGCCTTTAAGTCATCTGGAAGTAGATTTATTTCATGAACTATAGTTTTTTCTTCTCAGTTACTTGACCATTGGGGTTCTTCACAAATTAACAAACTAGCAATATTTGCTCCTAAGTCTCCTAGAACTGTTTGAACACTTGCACCCAGAGTGCTTGTTTTATGTTGCATATGACAGCAGCAAATCCCTAGGCCTAAAAAGAGTTAAGACCTGGTTAGTAGTAGCCTGACAGCTTTGTGTCTGTAGTGGTCTATGTTGGCCTCAGATTCTTCCTTTAATCGGGTTCCGTTGCAGTTAATCAACGAGCTACTATAAAACAAACAAACACACACACACACACACACACAGTGAACTAAATGGACAGAAAACTATTCAGCCCAACTCAATCTGGCCAGCCAAATCTCATGACCAGCTGGAATGCCCCTTTCCTTGCCTGCCCAGCAGGATGCCCAAAAATGGCGTGTGAACATTTCCCTCTGCCCCTGCTGCAGCATTAAAATGAACAATAGCCTCTGCCAATGTCATTCATCTCCTCCTGTTGCCAGACTCTTTTGTTCTTTTTTGTCCCTTTCACCTTATGGGGAGGGGTTTTTAGGAGCCCAACAGCTTGGCAGCAATACAAAAAACAACACCCTTACTATTTTTCCAGGGATGTTTATTATTATGTATTATTACTATAACTATTATTATTAGAAGGGAGGTGAGGTTAAGAGATTAGAACAAGCCTCCTTCCATTGCATTGCACACAGAAGGCAGAAGCCCCTAAAGTTCTCAGGCCCCAGCTGACCCTATTCCATTCCACAACTGGTTTGTCTGTTTGAGGGAGTGCAGAATTTACTGGAGAGTGAGGGTCATGGGGGAACAAAACTCTTTTCTTCTTTAGGAAGTTGGGACTATAATTGCTGAGAGGCAGCTTCCTGGTGGAAATCAACATGGATCCCAGCTCATATTCAGGGGTGTTTTGTGCGCAGGCATGTGGCCTTTCATCCTCTCCCTTCTCATTCATTTCAGATCACTGAGAGGGAAGTAGGCCATAAGCACCAAGCCACCAACAGTTCAATGGTACTCCACCCCTACCAAGTGGCTCAGATAAAAAGGCAGTTGCTACAACACAAAACTGAACAGGAAAGAAGAAGAAAAATGCCAACTGGACCCATACAAAAAACATTCAAACATGACCCTTTGCACTCAACCATAAGAATGGGAGGTGTCAGTCCTACAATCTGTCACCAGCTATTAGTCCACCAGGAACAAGCCATGCAAGTTGGTCACCCAAACCAGAAAATGTGGCAATACAGAAAGGAAAAAGAAATTGGGTAGGAGCGCTGGCTCTCTCAAGATAAGGAGGGCTCCTGAATGCACATTCTTAAGGCCCAAGTACTGTACATTGTTCCATGCACATTTGTGGAACCCGGACCCTGATGGTCCCTCTCCCCCACTTCCCAGAAAAAGCCTCCAGGACAGGTGAGAGATTTTAAGTGGAGAATTGGTGGGGAAAGATGTGCCTAACCCTTTCCCTGCCCATCACATGACTGTTCAAAAACCCCTCGCCCAATCAGAAATGGCTTTTCAACTAAATAAAACGATAGGGCTGTTACATGCATTTGAATGTAATGCATAATTAGGCTCTTTGGTTTCACTGCATAATGTACTAGAGACAATATAGGAATAATGGCATCCAATCAGATGAATTTCTGGAACATGTCTAGGTATTTTTAACTTAACATAAAGTACCTTTAAAAAAAGAAAAAGAAAAAAAGAATGCCTTCCTCTCTCTGGCATACATTAATTCGTTCAGGCACATGCAAATGTTAAATTGTGCATTGCCTGGTATAGAGGGCAGAGGTAAGTAAATATAGTTCGATGACAGCAAGAAAAAGAAGAAAAACTAAAAGGAGAAAGTATAAAACAAAAAAAGATAAATCTGAGGTTGAAGATGAAGTTTCACCAGTCAGAGCTATGGTGTCCGTTATATATATTCCCACTCTCTCTTTCTACTCTCAAACCCTGTCCTAAAACAGAATCCATACAACACCTTTAAAAGATATGTCAAGAAATCCAAGACTCTCAAGTTCACAACGGACAACATAGATATCTGAGAATGCACTTGATTTCAATTCTGCCCAATGAATTGATGTGATGTCCTCCAGAAATACTTGCTCTCTTCCCACTAGCAAGTTGTTCTTCGTTTTAAGGGAAATCAAGTAAGTTTTCTGGTGAGAGTGCTGGACTGGGACTCGGGAGATCCGGGTTCTAGTCCCCACTCGGCCGTGAAACTCACTGGGTGACTTTGGGCCAGTCACGGACTCTCAGCCTAACCTACCTCACAGGGTTGTTGTGAGGATAAAATGGAGAGGAGGAGGAGGATTATGTAAGCCGCCTTGGGTTCCTTGCAGGAAAAAAGGTGGGGTATAAATATAATAAATATGTGAAGAGAAAGCCATAGCGCACACACACACACACACACACACACACGTATATGCACACATACCGCAAGATAGCATCAGACACCCAAGAATCACATTAGGAGTCATTAACATGCCCCCTGGCAAGTCCCTGAAGCAGCTGTGGAATATTCATTCCCAGGTGTCGTGCCAGGAGAGGGCACGACAAGAAGGAGGGGCCCCAACGGAGGGTATAAAGCCCAGGGTCAGTGGTGGGAAAAGGGTTGTTGGTCGTGAGGCAACCAACACGACCAATGGCTCAGGTCAAACCTCCCTTTCAACCCTGGGGGAGCTCCCAGTGAACAACGGTAACATAGAACAGCCCTTTCGGAGTTAAGCGGCTTTCTAGGAACAAGGCATTTCCAGGTACGACTGTCTGTATTGCTTTTGCGGCTCGCTACCAGCTCAATTGTAGGTGTGTGCTTAGCGTGGCGCTTTGTATATGTTCTGTTACGCTCCATTAAACTCTGTTTACCCATAACAGTGTAGTAGCGTCCATTCAAAACTTGGTCTCCTCGCTTTGCCTGCGTTATAATTGGTCGCGGCTTCTGCCAGAGAGCTGCGTACTGCTGATAGAGGGCTACCCAAGTCCGGGTTAACCCCTGAGTGGCCGAACCCGCCAAGAAGGACAGTTGCAGTCTTTCTCCACATGGTGGCAGCGGTTGGGATTATAACGCAGGATCAGTGCCGAGACCTACGTAGAAAGAGACATGGAGCCTAGTGGATTGGTGTGGAGCAAGCCGTAATAAATACAGACAGAGTGCATGTGGGAAATGGACACCAGGGGACCGAGTTCGGGAGGAGATTTCCAGACGCCACAGACCCCGGCGGAGGGGGACTGGCAGTCCCTTTCTAGGGGGAAGACCAAGGCGGTCTGGACCCCAGGGAACGCCTCAGCGCAGACGGCTAGAGCCGCGTCCACCCTCGCCACCCTAAGGAGTGGGGGTAGTGGACGGCGATCGCTAGCCAACCGCGTCCGCCTGATCAACTTCTCGGATGATGAAAGTGAGGGCGAGGGAGAGGAGGATGACCCCAAGGAAGAAGAGGAAGGAGCCTCAGGCCAGTCCGACGACCTGGACCTTCCCCAAGTCCCAAGTGGGGGGCTGGGGACCAAGGACCGCGTGCCCAGGGGGCAAGGGACACAGCCCCGGCTGGTCAGCCCTGACCAGGAGGAGTGGCAGAGGACCGAAAAGGTGATGAAGCACAAGCACGAGATGATGGAGCATCAGCGCGAGGTGCTGCGCATGAAGCTGGAGTTGGCTCGCCTGGGGACCCCGACGACCGTCGCCAACTCGTCCCCCCAACCCCGACCCTCCTCCTGGGACCGCAAGTTGTTTCCCGTATACCAACTCGACCAGGACCCAATGACCTTCTTCACCCTGTTCGAAACCACCTGCCGGGATGAGATGGTACCTGAATCCCGCTGGATGGCGATCCTGCGCACCCAGGTGAGAGGGGAATTGGTGGAGCTGCTGGGGCTAATGGCTCAAAAGGGCCCCATAGACTATGAGACATTTAAAACGGCTGTCCGGCAGAGGTTTGCGCTCACGGCTGAGCACTGCCAGCTGAAGTTCCGCCTGGGGCAGCCTCGGCAGGGGGAGACCTACGGAACTTGGTGGGCGAGACTGGGGCAGGCCTGGGATGCCTGGCTAGATGCCACTGGGCGGCAGGGCTGGGAGGAGTTGCAGGAGTTGATGATCCTAGAACAGTTCTATGCAACCCTCCCTGAAGACCTCGCCACCGCCATCCGGGAACGGGAGCCCGCCACTGGCTTGGAAGCCTCCCGGTTAGCAGTGTATCGGGCTGCCGTCCTTCAACTTGCTCACGATGCGGCATGCGGGGGGCACCTGGGGCAAAAGCGGACCCTGTCCCGGGTGATTGCTGGCTTCTACTGGCCAATGGTGGCCAATGAAGTGAGGGAATATTGCCAGACCTGCGACATATGCCAGCGGGTGGGACATAACCGAGACCACCCCAAAGCCTTATTGCAGCCGCTGCCCGCGGTGAGCACCCCGTTCGAGCGGGTGGGAATGGACATCGTGGGGCCCCTGAACCCCCCCACGAAAACTGGAAAGAAATTAATTTTGACCGTCATTGACTTTGCGACACACTACGTGGAAGCGTTTGCCTTGTCCTCCATCTCCGCCAGCCATCTCGCTAAGACTTTGCTCTCTCTCTTTGCCCGCCTAGGAATGCTCCAGACTATTGTCTCGGACTGTGGGACTGGGTTTGTGTCCAAGCTGTTCCAAAAAATGTGGGAGTTGGGCGGCGTTGCACACCTAACCTCAGTGCCTTATCACCACGAAACCAGTGGACTCATTGAGCGGTTCAACCAGACTCTGGGGAAGATGATCCGCGCCTATGCCTCTCAGCATCCGGGAGATTGGGACCAGGCACTGCCTTACTTACTGTTTGCCTACCGAGACACCCCCCAAGAAAGTTTAGGGTACTCCCCAAATGAGCTCATGTTTAGACAGGAACTGCGGGGACCCCTGGCATTACTACAAGCGGAGTGGGAGGGGGGCATAGCAGCTACACCCATGCCCGTACACACCTTCATGCAGCGGCTGCAAAACACCCTTCGCGAGGTCCGGCAGACCACACAGCAGCACCTGAGGGCAGCCCAAGTGCAACAGAGTGAGTGGTACAACAGGACAGCGGTACCCCGGTCCTTTGAAGTTGGGGAAAAGGTGCTGGTCCTGAGGCCCCTCAAGACTGACAAGCTGTGCCTAAAATGGGATGGGCCAGCTGTGGTGACCGAGCGGGTGGGGGAGGTCAACTATAAAGTCGTTTTTCCGGACCACTCCACAATGCACAAACTGTACCATGTAAATTCGTTGAAATTGTATCATGCTAGAAATGCCAATGTGATGAGTATGCATGCATGTACGGAAGAAGGTCTGTTGGATGGGGATCTGCTGGGGGAATGGGAACAAGAAGGAAGGGGGCTGGAAGCGCTCGAATTGTCCCCCTCACTGTCTGAAACCCAACAAGCCAAGGTACGGGCAATGTTAGAAGACTTCGCCCCCATGTTCTCAGACCGTCCGGGTCGGACCCCCCTCGTACAACATTCCATCCTCACGGGGGACAGTCCGCCCATCCAGTCCCCCCCGTACCACGCTGTGGGTCCCCATGCTGAAGCCATTGCCAAAAAAGTGCAAGCAATGTTAGAGCTAGGCGTCATTGAACCTAGCTCCAGTCCCTGGTCGTCCCCAATCGTGTTGGTAGCTCAGAAGGATGGGGGGGGGTGCGCTTCTGCTGTGGACTATAGGAAGGTGAACCGGGTGACTGTCCCCGACCCCTACCCCATCCCGAACATGGATGTTCTGCTAGAATGGCTAGGGCGGGCCAAATATATCACCACCCTGGATCTGACCAAGGGCTACTCGCAAGTTCCCTTGGATCCCGATGCGATGTTGAAGTCAGCTTTTGTCACCCACCTGGGGCTGTTCCAGTTCACTGCCCTCCCTTTTGGGGTCCGAAATGGACCCGCGACCTTCCAGAGACTGGTTAACGGGCTCCTAAATGGGTTAGGG
Source organism: Shinisaurus crocodilurus (assembly GCA_021292165.1). Classification (NCBI taxonomy): domain Eukaryota; kingdom Metazoa; phylum Chordata; class Lepidosauria; order Squamata; family Shinisauridae; genus Shinisaurus; species Shinisaurus crocodilurus. Next base: position 242,457,518 of record CM037876.1, read on the forward strand.
GAGTTTGCCTGTGCCTACTTGGATGACATTGCCATCTTTAGCTCCACTTGGGAGCAACACTTAGAACATGTCCACACCGTTTTCCATAAGATCCGTCAAGCCGGATTAACGGTGAAGGCCAGGTCGGGTTGGGGGAGGTCGAGTACCTCGGACATAGAGTATGGGGGGGAGCAACATCAAACCCCTAGAAGCCAAGATCGAATCAGTAAAAAACTGGCCCCAACCGCAGACGAAAAAGCAGGTCCAAGCCTTCCTCGGGCTAGCTGGCTATTACAGGAAGTTTGTGCCTCATTTCAGCCAGCTGGCTGCCCCCCTCACGGATCTGTGTAAAAAGCAGTACCCGACCAAGGTCCAGTGGTCAGAAGCCTGCCAACGTGCGTTCGATGGGCTGAAAGCCTGCCTGGTGGCAGCCCCCATCTTACGAGCACCCGATTTTGATGTCCCCTTTATCCTACAAACTGATGCCTCCGAGGCAGGGATGGGGGCTGTCCTGCTACAGGAAAGCGAGGGTCAGGGGTTGTGCCCGGTTGCCTACCTCAGTAAGAAACTCCTGCCCCGGGAACGCAGTTTGGCCACCGTAGAGAAAGAATGCCTTGCAGTGGTATGGGCAATTACCAAACTCCGGCCCTACTTGTGGGGGCGGCCCTTCAAACTGCAAACTGATCACTCCCCCCTGTGCTGGCTCGACTGGGTGAAGGGCTCCAACCAGAAACTTCTCAGATGGAGCTTGGCGCTGCAAGACTTTGATTTCTCAGTCGAGCATATCAAGGGCAGCGCCAACATCCTGGCCGACGGGTTGTCCCGGGCTTTCTCTCAAGAGGAAGGTAGATGGAGATTGGGGTGGGCAGAAACCCCAATCCCATCTTCCCCAAAAGGGGGGATGTGAAGAGAAAGCCATAGCGCGCGCGCGCGCACACACACACGTATATGCACACATACTGCAAGATAGCATCAGACACCCAAGAATCACAATAGGAGTCATTAACATGCCCCCTGGCAAGTCCCTGGTCTGGCAGCCGAAGGAGCTGTGGAATATTCATTCTCAGGTGTTGGATAGAAGAAAGGAACAGCCAAAGACTCCTAGGTGCCGGGCACACAAGAAAAACCAGTCGTGCCAGGAGGGGGCACGACAAGAAGGAGGGGGCCCAACGGAGGGTATAAAGCCCAGGGTCAGTGGTGGGAAAAGGGTTGTTGGTCGTGAGGCAGCAAGCTGCACGAAGGTCCATGGCTCAGGTCAAATCTCCCCTTCAACCCTGGGGGAGCTCCCAGTGAACAACGCTAACATAGAACAGCCCTTTCGGAGTTAAGCGGCTTTCTAGGAACAAGGTATTTCCAGGTACGACTGTTGCTTTTGCGGCTCGCTACCAGCTCAATTGTAGGTGTGTGCTTAGCGTGGTGCTTTGTATATGTTCTGTTACGCTCCATTAAACTCTGTTTACCCATAACAGTGTAGTAGCGTCCATTCAAAACTCGGTCTCCTCGCTTTGCCTGCGTTATAATTGGTTGCGGCTTCTGCCAGAGAGCTGCGTACCGCTGATAGAGGGCTACCCGAGTCTGGGTTAACCCCTGAGTGGCCGAACCCGCCAAGAAGGACAGTTGCAGTCTCTCTCCACAAAATAAATAAATAAATAAATAAAATAAAATCTTTCCATTTGAAAATCCACAAGTCAGCTAACAATTAATGGGAAAATGTTAAAAACAATAACCCAATCGAAAAATCAAAAGGAAAATATTAAGAATAGGCCCAGGACCAACATAATAAAATTGGTAGCAACACCTCAGAAAATATTGTATTGCTTCTGTATTGTGTCTGCTTGTAATATTGTATTATTGTTTGTTGTCTCTCAGTTTTTTGTGTGTTTGTATGATAGTTATTTTATTGTTTTTTTCATTTGTACTGAACATTTAATGTATTGCACGTCACACTGGAATCCATTTTGGATGAAGAGCAGTTTAGATATTTTAAAAATAAGTAAAAACAAAAATAAAATTCAGAACAAAATCAAGCCAGTCACGGAACCTCAAATGTTAAAAGGAACAATAACAAATTGGCCAATCGTCTAAAAAAAAAGCAAGGGAGGAGTGAGGTTCCCATCCCCAGGGAGGATGAAATGGCCCTACTGACATGAAGCAAGGCCTCCAAGGAAGGTTGTAACATGCACATAGGCACCTATGTGAGAAGGAAATCCAAGTATCCATACCCACCCAACTATTTAGGACTTTAAAGATCAACCCCAGCACTTTGAACTGGGCCCAGAAACCAATTGGGAACCAATGTAACTGTTGTAAAATTGGTACAATGTGCTCTAAAGCAGCCAACTTCAGTTAACAACCTGGCAGTTTTTTTTATACCACTTGCAGTTTCCAAGCATTTTTGAAAGATGAACTCAGGTAGAGTAAATTACAGTAGTCCAGACTGGATGCAACTAAAGAATAGATTAGTTATGAAATAGTCATGAAGTTTGGAGCTGTTCTAGATTTCTGAATCCATCACTTGGCAATGTAATCCCATAGTATAACAGCTAAATTGTACACCAAAGACAAAATTTCATCATGGTCATTTCTACGGCTTCATCAGTGTGCAGTTTTAGAGCACTTAGTGTGGTAATCTGTAAACTATGGTTTCACACGGTGGAATCAACCAGTTTAAGTAGACTGTGATTTACTATGACTGCTGATTCAACTCAACACCTCTTCTTTGGACACATCAATCACCTCTTCCCTTATGTCAAGGCACAACCAAGAGAACAGAAAATGCCCAGAGTTTCTCTGTCCACAGAGACACCATACTGAGTGAAAGAGGATGCATATGGATGTACATAGGAAGCTGCCTTATATCAGGTCAGACTGTTTGTCCATCTGGCCCCTTATTGTCTACTGGCAGTGGTTCTCCAGGGTTTCAGGCGCAGGTCTTTCACATCACCTGCCACCTGATCCTTTAACAAGAGATGCCAGGAATTGAACCTGGAGTGTTTTACATGCAAAACATGTGCTCTAACACTGAGCTATTGGCCCTCCCCAAAGTATTAACGATGTGGCCCATCTTTCCACTGTGCGAGGCTTTGTCTGGGAATTGAACCTTGGACCTCTTGCAATCAAAGCAAGATTTCTGCCACTAAATCAACCTTCCCCAACCTGGTGCCTCCCAGATGTTTTGGACTACAACTCCCAGCATTCCTGACCATTGGCCATGCTGGCTGGGGCTGATGTGAGTTGGAGTCCCATCTGAAAGTTGGGGAAGGCTGCATTAGATCAACAAGCCAGATCTACACAAGCACCAATGGGGCAAGGGGGCTCTGGGAATCCCTAGGCCAGCCTTCCCCCAACCTGGTGCCCTCTAGATCAGGCGTGGAAAGAAAGTAGATCTCCAGATGTTTTGGACTTCAACTCCCAGCATTCCTGACCATTGTCCATGGTCATCTGAAAAGTGCGCTATTGTATTTAAATAGTGTAAGTATATATAGGCAGCTAGGTATTACTTTCATTCATCGTGTCTGTATGTTTTTTGAAAGCAAAGGGATGCTGGATTGTGCTGGCTCACTTACTTTTATCATAGTTTGGGGTCAGGCCAGCGTTCATAGAGTTTATCTAAATGGCCCTGCCACACCACTAATCTTCTGAAAACCAACAGAATCCACCCATCTCCAAGAATGGACAATCCAAATAGGCTCCCTAGCTCTAAAGAGGCTTAAACTACAGGAGCCATAAACATCACCAGATGATGGTCAGTCCATGAGAAAGGAGGAATCATAATCTCTGCATCCACTGACCACACCAAACCAAGTGCATGCCCCCCCCCCCCGTGTTGGCTTAGATACATATTGGGACAGTCTCAGTGTTGTCACGGCAATTGTTAAGTTCTGAGCTGCTACACCCAGAGGGGCCTTGGCATGAATAGTGAAATACCCAAGAAATAAAAAGAGTATCCCACCACCAAACCTGATACCAACTCCATCTGCTCAATCAGGGAGATAGTAAGCTACAAGGTGGGTGGTTCATTAGCAAAAATCTCTAGTTCAACACAAGGTACATGCATTTAAAAAGGGGGACTTTGACAAATGGAGAGCTTGGTGAGGGAGATGGTAAATCACTGTAAACCACCTCCTCCTGGTGATTACCGGTACCTCATCCAGCCAGGCCAACTCTCAACCAGAACCAAATCCTGGTTGGCGATGAATTTCGTAGAAACTGATGTGTCATTAATTAATGATACCCACAGGGAAGTTAAACAGCTTACAAATACCCAGAAATTTGAGGGTTGTGGGGAATGTCTAGGGCAGGTTTTCTGGAGACCTGAAGTACTTGATGCAGCATTACCTCAGGACCTGAGTGGAAAAAAATCTGTCAAGTCTCTCATAACGATAGCAACTTTCAAAGGTCTTATGAGCATAAAAATAGAAGATTATATAAACAAACACAAATTAAATGAAGATACGGCCATTGGTCATTAAAAAAAAATTGGCAAGGAAGTTGTCAGTCATAATTGTCTTGCTGTGCATCTCCTACTAGTGAACATTATAGAAATCAAGCAAACCTATAGATGACTGAATGATTTCAAAAAATATGAACCATGCACATGCATAATATCCCAAGAGAAAACAATATGATGGGGTAGAAGCAGCCTTCCTTAAATGTATCTCCCTTTGGGATTTAGTGATGTGGCAGGGCCAATTAGGTAAACTCTGTATGTACACTGGCCTGACCCCAAATTACAATAAAAGTAAGTGAGCCAACACATTCCTGCATCCCTTTGCTTTCAAATAACATACAGATGCAGGATGAAGGAATATAGTGCCTGTGGAGAGAAAGCCTGACAGGACACACACTTCGCCCCCCAGTCACCTGCATAATCTCTGCCCAAGGCAGAGGAGCTCAGTCTCAGGTATGCCTTTGCATCTAGATAGTCTAAGCCAAGCACCCTCAGTAAGTTGCCTCAATGGTCTTCTCCCCCCCCCACCAGCAGGCTCAAAGAGCTGCCAAGTATCCTCAATCACCCTACAAGCACCTGTAAGGATCCATGAGCAAAGTGGCACCGAAGAACCCCTCCTGCTGGGTCGGACCGGTTTGTCCTTCCAACAAAGGGAGGGGTCGGGGGATGAGAGGGGGGGCGAGCGAGAGTGTAAAACAGTAGCCCAGGTTCTGTAGAAGCATAGAGCGGGGTCGTCGGCTCAGACCAACCCAAGAACTCAACCCCCAAGCAGACCACCTGGGTACTTTGTCATAAGCCCATTTGAGTTACTAGTGTTAGACTAGGGTAGAAGATAGGCAAACAAACGTCAGTGTACTGGAATAAGCAAAGACTACTAGCGTTGAAAAAAATGATCCTTCAACGCCAACTTCAGTGGACCAGTCATGTTGTTCGAATGCCTGACTGCCGTCTCCCAAAGCAGTTACTTTATTCCCAACTCAAGGATGGAAAGCGGAATATCATCATCATCATCATCATCAGGCGATCACTCGTGACCGAGTCTTCCAGGATAAAAGGAGGAAATTCTAAAGAAGATTGTGTAGACTCTAGCGATGGGTCCGTAAGTGACTGTGGAGGCCAATTCTAGATCCACACAGCTTCCCACAGTGAGGACACAGGTTACCAGATGGAAGATGGTCCTGTGAAGGATTCGTTTGACGTGCTTTTCGCTTAGCACGTTTCTCCCTTTCACCTTGCACTCGGGCTTCTTCAAAGTCCATGGAACCTTTGTGAAAGGCCAACCTCCATTTAGATCGTTCACGTGCCAGAGCTTCCCAGTTTTCGATGTTTATATTGCATTTTTTTAGATTAGCCTTATGAACATCTTTAAACCTCTTATATTGACCACCGATATTCCGCTTTCCATCCTTGAGCTGGGAATAAAATAACTGCTTTGGGAGACGGCAGTCAGGCATTCGAACAACATGACCGGTCCACTGAAGTTGGCGTTGAAGGATCATTTTTTTCAACGCTAGTAGTCTTTGCTTCTTCCAGTACACTGACATTTGTTCGCCTATCTTCCCAAGTAATTCGCAGGATTTTCCGGAGGCAACGTTGATGAAATCTTTCAAGGAGGTGGAAGTGACGTTTATAGATAGTCCATGTTTCGCAGGCATACAATAAAGTTGGTAATACAATGGCTTCATAAACCAGTGTTTTGGTCTTCTTACAAATATCCCAATCCTCGAACACTCTATGTTTCATTCAAGAAAACGCGGCACTTGCGGAGCTCAAACGATGCAGGATTTCACTGTCGATGTTAGCTGTAACAGAAAGATAGCTGCCAAGATTTAAAGATGTTCTTAAGGCTAATCTAAAAAAATGCAATATAAACATCGAAAACTGGGAAGCTCTGGCCCATGAACGATCTAAATGGAGGTTGGCCTTTCACAAAGGTTCTATGGACTTTGAAGAAGCCCGAGTGCAAGGTGAAAGGGAGAAACGTGCTAAGCGAAAAGCACGTCAAACGAATCCTTTACATGACCATCTTCCATCTGGTAACCTGTGTCCTCACTGTGGGAAGCTGTGTGGATCTAGAATTGGCCTCCACAGTAACTTACGGACCCATCGCTAGAGTCTACACAATTTTTCTTTAGAATTTCCTCCTTTTAAAATTTCCTTTTTGTAAATTTTTATCCTGGAAGACAATCTTACTCGGTCACAAGTGATCGCCTGATGATGATGATGAGCGACTAGTGTTAGACTAGGGTAGATTCTTCAGTGTTAGATGAGACTAGCGTAGGTTCTTTTTTGTTTGATAGTCTGTCTGTGCAATGCAAGCTCCATCTCCTTTATTGTGTATTGCATTCCTTGGCTTAATTGATTATTTACTATAACTTCCCTTATCTCCCTGACCTGATTCGCTCCATTAATCTCTGTAAATAAAGTCAGTTTCACTTTTGACTGAGTGTAGTTCAGTTCTGACTCCAGTGCTTAATCTAATGCGCTTGACCTAATTTGACCCAGGGAGTGCGAACGGGAGCTCTGAGCTGTCAGATTTAACCGCTTAGCTCCCGAACTTGCGGGAAAGGACTGGCAGCGGTCCTTCACAGTGCCCATATAAATAGCCCATTTTTCAGATACAGTAATACCTTGGATTGCAAGTAACTTGGTCTGAGAGCGTTTTGCAAGACAAGCAAAAGATTTTAATAAATGTTGACTTGATAAACAAGCGACGTTTTGCAATACAAGTAGTGTAGGGATGTAACCGCTCGCCTCAAGTGGGCCGAAATCAGCCCCGCTCACGCCCGCCAGAGACTCGCTTTGATATAAGAGTGTTTTGGATTACAAGCACGGTTCCGGAACAAATTGTGCTTGCAATCCAAGGTATTACTGTATTCCATTCTCCTTGGAAGTGGGACACCTATGTCCCACAAATGTGCTCCTTGAAATAAAAAAATTCAAAGACTTCACTATGTAATTTTAACTTGCTTTGAATTTAACATTTCGAAATCTCAGTCCTACTGTTTCTCAAGTAGAAGATTTCCAAATGGCAAGCCTTAGATGAATTTGTGAGCAGGTTGCCAGGTTTCTAGTTATGTGTTTGGGTGGAAAATACGACCCAAGGGTTTTTAAGGAGAGGCTGTTCCATCTGGTTTTTCAGATGAGTGTCAAACTAGGAAAAAACCCTTTTAGTAAAAGGTTTTAGAATCATTACAATCTGTAAACTTAGTACTCAGGCAGCATTTGTATATCTAACCAATAGTCAAAGAAAATATATGGTACCTATCAATCTTCCTTTAATCCAAAAACAATATAGAGACGTGTGCTCTAATGTTTTGTTTTGTTTATTTGAGTCACCAAGGTTTTAGTCACAGTGCTATCATGTATGTTTCTGAGATTTGGTCAAGATATTCTCGCATATTTAGCTTCCTATCTGTAACAGGAAATAATAACAGTGTTTTTCACTCTGCAATATATTATACATACATACATACATACAAGCGCGCACATATATGTTTTTGCTACAGCTAAAACACTACTAAAGGTTTCTGGGCAGCGCAATCCAATAAGGCTGCCCGTAACCCTCTGAACTCAGAAGATTACTGGCATCCTATGGAGGGCGGGAGGAGCACAGAGGCAAAGGTCACCTCTGTGCTTCTCCCACCCTGCAATATGATTTCGGCTTTCTAAGTGTTTTGCCCTGGAGTGCGAGGAGAGGAGGCTGAGGAACCAGGATACTTGGTATGCTGGTGGCACCTGTCTCCTCCCCTCCCTGCCCCCAAAAGCCCATCTCTTAAGTTGTTCCTGCACATTGGTTGCGAGGGTGGAAGGAGGGCGCTCTGAGTTCGGAGGCCCAGCTTTGACCTCGGAGCGAGTTTCTGAGGTCAGAGCCGGGACTCCACATTATCCTATGGCTTCTAGACTCTGTCTAGTAGCCGTAGGATTGAGCCCTAACTGGGCAAAAGCGCCCAACAGCATTCATGAAGGCTTAGACCAGGAGTGGACAACTTGTGGCCCTCCAGATGTTATGGCCTACAACTCCCATCAGTCCTAGCCAGCATAGCCAATGGTGAAGGATCATGGGAGTTGTAGGCCAAAACATCAGGAGGGCCACAAGTTACCCACCCCTGGTGTAGGCTTTCACAAAAAATGGGGTTCTGGTTGACAAGGGTCTGTTCTAATGTGTGCACTGTCTAGCAAATGCTCTGTGTGCACAAGATGTTAACTACAGGTCTGTGGCTCACACTGGCTCAGCTTGTCTGAATGTGGAAAGCTAAGCAGGGTCAGGCCTGGTTATTACTTGGATGGGAGACCCCTCCTCTAGTTTCCTACATTGAGCAGGGGGTTGGACTCAATGGCCTTGTAGGCCCCTTCCAACTCTATTATGGCAAAAAGTCTTCATCAAGTAGATCAGGGTTTGCATGGAGATGAACATCTGCTAATGTGATAAGACGGTCTTCTTCTAAAAGCCTAAATTGTCTTAAATCAACATAACTGGAGCTAAATATGTTAGCTCTTGCTTAGAGGTATCCCTCTGCTAGTTTTTCCTTTTATTTTCAGCAGAGCCAGTATTTACACAGTCACCCCCTATACTATCCTCCAATACTGAGGTCATCCAAATAATGTAGTGGCATCAACACACTAATCCAGTGGTGGCAGCGCACCAATAGACATTTAGCAGAACAAGAATGTAACATTCCCAATCAATGAGTTCACAAAGGTTCTCCAACATGCCCTATGACTACAGTTAGATTTAGATCTTAAGCAACATCTTATGCACTTCTATCCCCTTATTGACATGCAATGGCTGGTCCGTGGGGAAAACAGGAAAGGGCTGGGGACATTTTTTTAAATCCCTGTTTTTTCAAAGGACAAAAAAAGTTCGGGGGGGGGATGTTTTTCTCCCCTAATTTTTCTGGCTTCTTTCTGTTTTTTCCCCCTGGGTCTTCACATCTCTACCCACTTAGTAATGTTTTGTTCCACTTCCTCATGGCCTTTGTTCCTTATGCCCTCTCTTCATGTGCATGTCTGTGGGCCCCTGCTAATGTCAATAGCACACAATTTTGTGTGTCCACACAGACACACATATATTTGTCTCATCACATCAGCATATTCATCCCCATGCAATACTCATTTCATCTTTTATTTAAGCTTCTAGAGTTGAAACACAGAGACCAGACTAAAAACTAAAGCACAACTTTTCCAAAAGAGGTCATTCTAACTTTTGTTTTCCTTGTCTGTTGGAAAAGTAGAGCTTCAATATATATGTTCAACTCACTATAATCCTTAGCAAACACAACACACCTTTTCTTCTCCTCCAGTATATACTCTGTGCAATGAGTGCACACCAGCCCTGACAGTTACGATATCTCTCTACTAAAGTTGGGAGAGAGGCCAGAACCACTATGTACCAGTCCCATTCCCTAACTCATTAAAAAAAAAAAAAATGTGCAGCAGTGGCCTGCAATTTCCAACTGCCACCCCCAAACAGTAGTCAAGGATGGGAGGCGGGCCTTCATCACTAAATGATAGGCAAGGGGAAAGGGCCCAATTTGTGCTGCCATATCTCACAATCCGTGATCACTTTTTGGTGATGGCAGAGAAAGCGCTCTCGCTCTCTCTAACACTACTTGACTGTAGCAGTCAAGAATTTCAGTACATGCGTGCTGTATAAGCCGCTGCTGAAAGTACCTTTAGAACTCAAAATCCAGGACTTCATTTGAACTAGAGCTTTGCACCAAGACATACAGTACTTACACTGACAGCAGTGGGTGGAGCCATGGCTCAGCACCTGCTTTGCATGCAGAAGGTCCCAGATTCAATCCCTGGTTTCTCCAGGTAGGACTGGAAAAAACCCTGCCTGAAACCCTGATGTGCCACTGCCAGTCAGTGTTGACAATACTGGGCTAGATGGACCAAGGGTCTGACTCAGTATGAGGCAGCTTCCTATATTCATAGCACTTAGCCATGAAATCTTTGGTTATACTTGTGGAGAAAGCCTGAGCACACACAGTGACATGAACCCTGACATGAACCCTGACATAGTTTTTCCCCTCGTACACTGACTCCCCTCTTTCTGCATAATCCCCTCCCAGGGGACAGGAGACACAGTTCTGGTCAGACAGGTTGTACATGACCACATCTGCATACTCTCAATAGGACAGATCTGCATCAATCCACATAGAAGGGCATAAACATTCCCAAGGTGGGGGGCAGTCTCAAAGAGCTGCAAAGTATCCCAAGAGATGCCGGTAAACACGAGGCGCCATCTCCCCGCAGGGAGGAACTAGCCCACCTGGTCATCAAAGGGGTGGGGAGGGGGCGGAAGGGGTAGAAAAGCTACCTGCCAGAAGTCCGAAGGTTGTTGGGAACACGGTGCAGGCTGACACACCTCAAGCCCCTGACTCTGGCTAGGGTTAAGCAGCTTCCAACCCCGAGCGAGGCAGCGCTCGGAGCTCGACTAGGCAGATTGCTACGCAAAGTCCGTAAGTCAGATTCTCTGGTGGGAGGTGACTTTTCCTTCTGTAATACGCTATGCCTCTAGTATCTGAAAATTGAAGCTTTCCGATTCTGGTCAGGTTATGACCTGTTTTGTTTATAGTGAGAAATTCCTGGTAGTCTATTAGTTCCGCTCCATTAACCTTATAGTACATAAAGCCTATTCTTTGGTCTAAGCACAATTTCATGTTATTTTTAGGTAGCGGTTGCGTTTTAATCGCATAAGAGCTGCATAAAGGGCATTTTCTCAGTGCCGGTTAACCTGTTAAGTGCCGAACTCACTCCAAGGACCAGGTTTTTGGTCCTCCACATGGTGTTAGCAGTGGGATAACATTGTAACCGTGATTAGTGGACGGAACTAACCGAGACCAGAGGAGGCTAGTGATTACAGAAAAAAAGTCAACGGACAATAGCCTAGAAATGAGCACCCCAAGCAAAGACCCCGGTCACTGGGGAAGCCTGGGCGTATAAAGAGTGGAAGGTGAGGCGGGCAGCGGCGGAGGCCCTTGTGGAGACGGGGGTCGCTTTGCCACAGCCATAGAAGGAGGACATGCTCAGTGGGACCCCGCCAGGCTGGGCAGCGGTCCAGATGCGTTCCCAGGAGGAGGGGACGGCGGTGAGGGTGCTGCAGGAGACAGCGCTGGTCTGGGGGAAGACCCAGGAGACGGAGCTGCAGCAGCTGGCGGAACCCAAGGAGGCGGTTGTCGATGGAGCAGGCAGGGGGGGACTCACCCCCCAGATGTGCTGGCAACAGACCAGGGAAGTGATGCAGCACCAGCAGGAGATGCTCCGGATGCAGCTGGAGTTAGCCAGAGTGAATGCAGGAAGAGGGGGGGGGGGGAACAACCAACCACCACCTCCAGCCCCCCGCCCCCCTACCTGGGACCGAAAACAATTTCCCCTATATAAACTGGGGCAGGATGTTCTGATGTTCTTCACCCTGTTTGAAGCAGCCTGCCAAGAACAGATGGTGCCAGACAACCTGCGGATGTCGGTCCTGTGGACTCAGGTCTGGGGAACTGGCTGATCTCCTGGGGATCCACACTCAGACAGCCCCAATAGACTATGTTGCTTTCAAAGAGGCCGTGCGGCAGCGTTTTGCGCTCACTGCCGAACATTGTTGCCTCAAGTTCAGGCGTGGGAGCCTGCTGCAAGGGGAGATTTATGGGTCCTAGATAGCGCAGCTGGGGCAAATCTGGGATGCCTAGATTGGGGCCACCGGGAGGAGCAGTGCAGCTGAGCTGCGGGAGCTGATGATCCAGGAGTTCTTCTCCTCCATCCCAGATGACCTGGCCACTGCCGTCAGGGATCAGGACCCCACCTCCTGCTTGGAAGTTGGCCGGCTGGCTGACCAGATGGGGCTGTATCGCCAACCCAAGGCGAATCGGGTGAGCACCTCCAATCCCAGTGGGTGTTAAGGGGGCACTGAGAAGAGCGCCCCCCAGACCTGTGAAGAAGCCCCCGCCAAGTCCAAAGGGACCCCTAACCCTAATCCCAGTGGATGTTTTTATTGTAAGGAGCCCGGGCACATCAAGCGAAATTGCCCCAAGCTCCTGGCCAAGCCCCGAGATCACCATCCTTCCTCTGGGAAGGTAGGACGGGTCGTCGCTCCAGTATCCAGAGGACAGCGGGGAGGAGAGGCAGTCCGCCTCTTCCCAAGAGGAACATACAGAGGATCCGGACCAGAATCGACATTGCGGGGGGCGGGACTCCTCCGGAGCCGCCTCCCAAGCATCTCTCCTGCGGATCGTGTCCCCGGAGCAGATGCGCTGGAGCCAAAACCAAATCTGTGAGTCCATCTGTGTAAACAATGTTCCCCATGTGGGTTATAGGGACACGGGGGCTGATGTAACTGCCCTTCCCCGGGGAAGTGTGAAAAAAGTCCAGTTTTTACAAGGGCGCACCTGCGCTATAAAGCCCTACAATTCCCCAGATATAGCTGTCCTCCTGGCCCGAGTCTGGGTGAAGTACCGGGGATAGGAGGGAGAGATGGATGTCATCATGCACGGACAAAAAGAGTGGGGGGTCATAATAGGGAATGATCTAGCATTCCGGGTGGCCAAGATGGGAGTAATGACCCATAGTGGGGCCAAGTGAGTGCCCTTCTGCCGCACCAACAGAGTCCTGACCCCCACCCCCAGCTCAAGCAAGCGGGCCAAGGAGCCTGACATCTGTCCACCACCACTCGACCAAAGCCCCCACCGGCGAGAAACAAGCGGTTGAGTCAAGGGGAGGGGTTTGCCCCAATGGCGAGGGATTTTGGGACCCAGACCGCATTTCAGGAGGAGCAACAGCGAGACCCCTCTCTACAGGACTGTTGAGCCGAGGCCGGTCGTGCTCCAGGACTGGCTAGCCAGACTGCCTGGTTTTTGTGGGATGCCGGAGCTCTTTACCAGGAATTCATCCCTAAAGGGGGGGTCCAGTCAAGAACAGAAGAAAAGACAGCTGATGGCACCCAAGAAGTACTGCCAGGCAGTACTCCAGCTAGCCAACCATGTAGCCTGGGGAGGGCATTTGGGGCAGAAGCGGACTCTGGATAGAGTAACTGAGGGCTTTTATTGGCCAATGGTAGCGAATGAAGTAAGGGAGTACTGCCGGTCCTGCAATGTCTGTCAACGGGTGGGGCATAACCGGGACCACCCTAAAGCCCCCCTGCAACCCCTGCCAGTGGTCGGCACCCCCTTTGAGAGGGTAGGGTTGGATATTCTGGGACCCCTGAATCCCCCCCAACAAGACTGGGAAGAAGTTCGTGTTGACTGTCATTGACTTTGCTACGCACTATGCTGAGGCTTTTGTGTTAGCCTCCATCTCCGCGACCAGTCTGGCTAAGACTCTCCTTTCTCTTTTAGCCTGCCTAGGAATGCCTCAAACTGTTGTTTTGGACTGTGGCATGGGGTTCGCGTCCAAGCTGTTTAAAAAAATGTGGGAGCTGGGCGGCATGGAACACTTGACCTCGGTGCCATATCACCATGAGACTAATGGGCAGGTCGAGCGGTTTAATCAAACTTTGGGAAAGATGATCTGTGCCTACACGGCTAAGCATCCCGGGACTTGGGACCAAGCTCTCCCCTACCTGTTGTTTGCCTACTGAGACTCACCCCAAGAAAGCCTAGGCTTTTCCCCAAATGAACTGATGTTTGAGCGGGAGCTGCAGGGACCTTTGGCTTTGTTGCAGGCAGAGTGGGAGGGGGCTGCGGCTGATCCTCCCTTGCCAGTCCACGCATTCATGCTGCAGCTCCAGGACACTCTCCGAGATGTACGGGAGGCCGCCCAGCAGCATCTGAAGGCAGTGCAACGACGACAAAGCGAGTGGTACAACCGGACCGCAGTACCACGGACTTTCGAGGTGGGCGACCAGGTGTTGGTACTGAGACCCATGCGGACTGACAAATTGTGTTTGAAGTGGGAAGGTCCGGGAATGGTGGTGGGGAAAGCTGGGGAGGCTGAATTATCAGGTAGCCTTTCCAAGGCTGAGAAGCAAAGGATGTATCATGTAAATATGCTGAAATTGTATGTGGAACGACCAGCTGACATAAGGTGTGTAAAGGAATGTAATGATAAGGATTTTGCGGAAGGGGACCTGCTGGGGGAATGGGGGCAGGGGGGAGGGCTAGAGGAAATTGAGTTGTCTCCCTCCCTTTCGGAAAGCCAGAAATCCCAAATGAAACAGGTCCTGGAAGACTTCCAGCCCATGTTCTCTGACCGCCCGGGCCGGACTACTCTGGTGCAGCACTCGATCCTGATGGGGGACAGCCCCCCTTTGCAGTCTCTTCCGTATCGAGCGGTGGGTCCCCATGCTCAAGTAATTGCAGAAGAGGTCCAAGCCATGCTCGACCTCGGGGTCATTGTACCTAGTTCAAGCCCCTGGTCTTCCCCGATTGTGCTGGTAGCCAAAAAGGATGGGGGGGGGGTCCGCTTTTGTGTAGATTACCGAAAAATCAACAGGGTGACTGTCCCCGACCCCTACCCCATCCCGAATATGGATGTCCTGCTGGAAAGGTGGGGGGGGGGGCAAAGTACATCACCACTTTAGATCTAACCAAGGGATACTGGCAGGTTCCGCTGGATCCCAATGCTGTGCTGAAGTCTGCCTTTGTCACCCATCTGGGACTGTTCCAGTTCACCACCTTGCCATTCGGAGTCCAGAACGGTTTGGCGACCTTCCAAAGGCTGGTGAATGGGATGCTGAATGGGTTGGGGGAATTCGCGTGTGCTTATTTAGATGACATTGCCATCTTTAGCTCCACCTGGGAACAGCACCTACAACATGTCCGCCAGGTGTTTCAGAAGATCCATGAGGCAGGGTTGACCGTGAAAGCAAAGAAGTGTCAGGTTGGGCTGGGAGAAGTTGAGTATTTGGGACATAGGGTGGGGGGTGGTAGTATCAAGCCCCTAGAAGCCAAGGTTGAGTCGGTCCGCAATTGGCCCCATCTGACCACCAAGAAACAGGTCCAAACTTTTCTTGGGCTGGCTGGCTATTTACCGTAAGTTTGTGCCCCACTTTAGCCAACTAGCCGCCCCTCTCACCGATCTGTGTAAAAAGCGGCAGCCGCTTAAAGTCCAGTGGTCAAGCGCCTGCCAAAATGCATTCAATGGGTTAAAAGCCTGCCTCACGGCAGCTCCCATTTTGCAAGCACCCGATTTTGAGTCCCCTTTTGTGTTACAGACTGACGCCTCAGAGGCAGAGATGGGGGCTGTTCTGTTGCAAGAGCAGGCGGGGCAAGGGCTGCACCCCATCGCCTACCTCAGTAAAAAGTATTGGTCCTCCACAATACTAAATAAGAGCTCCTTTACATATGCAATAAGTGCCTTGCCCTGTCCTCTGAGAGACCATATCAATCTACAGGCCTCTGGAGTTAGGGGCAGGGCTTCCACCCTGGCACCTTTTGATTTAGAAATTAAGTACTGCCAAAACCCAAATTAACTAGCAAAGGAAGAAACAACACCCCCCCCCCAGCTCATTTATCCTCCCTGCTTTCGATACACACACGATTCTTGTTAACACTACCATCCCCCTCCACAAAAAATAGCCATTAGGAGAAAGCTGTAGAAATATTTGGCCAAAACTGGAGATTGTTGCAGAGTCTCACTGTATTGTAGATGGGATATACACAGCAAACATGCAATGTGAGGAGCCCTGCGGGATTCCAGCCGCTTCAGGGAGGCTTTGTGAGCCCAGCTCTGCATGCACTGGCCAGACCATTGTGAAAAGGAAACAGAAAAACCATTACAAACCTAAACCTTCCCCCCCCCCACGCACACACCATTTCCATTCTCCCTCTTTAGCACCTCTTTTCTCTCCCCACCCTGCCCCAAGCCACCACTCTCCTCAAGACAAATTGAGATGCGAGGGGAGGGCTGCTTATAAAGGGAGTGAAAAGGTTTCCTCCATTAGATTTAAGGCAACAAGTCAGAGCTGCACAGAGCCTTTTATCCACCAGGGAAGCCTCCCACTGCTCACAGGCTGGGCTGAGATGGAATCCTGGGGCCCAAGTTTCTGAAGCCTGCCATTGATGTCACTGGTGATAAGTGAGGCCAGAATGGTTCCCACAATCCCCTGCAGAGGGGAAGATTCTCCCACAATGCTCAAGGGGAGAAAAAAATTTTAAAAAAGAGAAATGGAGAGAGAGAAAGGAATACAGAACTTGGAGGTCAAAAATCTGGAATGTTTCTTTTCTCTAACAAAGAAATAAGTGACTATTCTATAGCTCAGGCAGGGAGAAGACAATGGTTCAAAAGGACAACACAGCAGCTAATGTGAATTCTTCCATGTCCCTCTCAGTAAGAAAGCAACACAATGGATTTCTTCAGTATCCTTGCACCCAGTGGGCTTATGTGTGCCAACTCCATTCAATAATATTCCTGTACCAATTTGCAACTGTTCCTATGCCAATATGAAGTCTTTTAAACCTTTCTTACTTACACATGGACACTCTTCACCCGACAAGCAGATGTTGATGAGAGATAGTTCTATTTGGGAGGGCTTTTGCTCACAAATAAAAGGAGTTTTAAAAATGAAAGCCTAGAAGATTAATTAGAAGAGCAAAAGAAAAAACATGTGAAGGGTGGGCTGCGCTACCCCATGACAGAAAAAGCTGCAAAATAAATAAATGAATGCATCCCAGCAGAAACATGAGAAAATCTAAATGGAAATAGTGACACAAATTTTTTTTTAAAAGTTTTTTAAAAGTAGGATGCTCAAGTCTACAGAAAGAATATCATTGTGTACATCCAGAATTCTGAATTCATGACTTTAGAATAACATACCATCATAAAGAACTAATATTCAGAGAGAGGACAGGGTTGGGAAAAAGTAACACTCGTTATCAGCACACTTGTCAACCATTCCCTTGCCTCTTTTCATCCATAAGGACTGCAACACAGGCCTCCCAACAGTCTTCTCTATGGCACCCACAAGTACCGGTATCTTTTGTTTCTAATCTGTATTGTGTATGGGAAAGGATACAGGGCCAGATCCTTTGGAATGTCTCATAAGCTATAATATCTGAGGACTCCTTCACATACATCCACAGCCACGTGGAAGCTGCTCTCCCATGGTGCAGTGCCACATAGCTACAGTACATGTGTGTATGTGAATACTGCAGCTACATGAGCAAGGCAGATCACCTGTGTCTTTCCCATCCAATTGTCAAGACAGAGGGAGAGAAGAGAGGGTGAGGGAGTAATCTGTAAATTAGATCTCCTAAAACCACAATGCAAAAATACAATATAGCAGAGTACAAGATAGGGTTAACAGAAAAGACTAGAGTACGTGTACGCGGGATGAAAAAACTGCAGTTCATGCAGCTTATAAAACGAACACTCCACAAGTGGGATACAACAACCTCTGCAGGGCAGCGTTTTTCCCCCAGAAGCATTACAAATGCAGCCCCATCAAAACACACCACAGAAACTAGCCTTGATCTCCAAGTCACCATGGTGATAGCTGCGCAACAGCTCATCACAATTTCAGTATGAGACGCAATTTTAAAAAAATATTTTTATTGATAACACATGGGAATCTAAAGTTAGGATAACTATCAAACTGGTCTACTACCTTCAAAAACTAAATAGCAAATTACAGCCAAACTCAGCATCATCACTTATTTTGAGAACACTACCTAAATTTCGCTCCAGGCATCACGGGAATAAACTGATTCTTCTCTAATAATCCACAAATATTTTTCTAGATGTATTCAACAGATTAAACCTTAACAAGTGTGGCTTGGCTCACTTCAAGCTATTTGCTCTGGAAGCAACATTATCTAATGCACCTGTCCTCAACTTGAGTTTACACTGTCATTTATCTTTGGATGAATAATCTCCCCTCAAGGGAGGGATTTCGATTAGAGTATCTTTCAGACCCTTTCAAATCCATGGTTCTATGAAAAATCTTACCAGAGAAAATAACTCATCTTTGACTGCAGACACACCACTCTGTACTATCAAGAATGTAGCCAAGTTGGTCTGTTACAACAAGATCAAGAGTCTAGTGCAGCTTTCCCCAACCTGGTGCATTCCAGATGTGTTAGACTACAATCCCCATCATTCCCTGCCAGCATCCACAGGTTGGGGAAGCCTGGTCTAGCGCCACCTTAAAGACCATCAAATTTACTGTGGCATAAGCTTCTGTGGATCAAAGCCCACTTAATGCATTCAGTATTATCTTCAATTGGCATATATATTATATACAAATGGTATCCGGGGACAAGGGATGGGAGTGTTACAAAGTGAGGCCAAAAGGCTCAGTGATGAAAGAGGCAGAAGTGTCACTAGGGTGTTCACATGTTTCACTGAATGTGTGTTCATACTGTGTGTATGTACATTCAGATGCTTTGTCTCTATGCATTCATACCGGATTTGTGTACACGTACTAGAATCTTACTTAATCCAGTGTACAGATGATCCATACAGCTGCACCTGGATTGAATGAATGGCCTTATCTAGAGACCAACTTTTTTGTAAATTTGATCCAATAGTAACATTTGCATTTTAAAAGATAAACTTACTTTATGCATTATATTAATTAAGGCATTGTTTCTGCTCCTAGTTTGTTGTTTGCATAACCTCCAGCCCCAGCATGCTAGCATCAATAAAAGTTAATTGGGATATGAGCAACTAAGACAAATTAGCTCTCATGGGATATATTTTCTCTGGGCAAGAAACAATTCTGTCACTCAGACATGTCCCAGCACTTAAACTGTATTCAAGAGATTACTGGATTACACAGGCCCCAACTCCAAATGAGCCATATTTAATAAAAACAGCAAATGTAATCTTGCTATGAATTGGCAAAAGTGACAAACCACCTACAAGGTCATCAAAAGATCCATAATATTCACACCAAACTGGAGCACTCTAATAGGGAGCAGCATTTTAGGTACAAGAATCGGAAGAGTTGTGTCCTATCCAAGCTTTTAAAGATGTTTGTTTCTTAAATTCTATGGGGCACTTGTACAATGGGGAAGAGTGAAGCAAGTCATAATAGCACACCACAAAGCCATTATATAGTTATTGAAGACAGACCATGTAAATCGTTGCCAATTCTGTACTTTGGCTTGTATTAAGCTAAAAATCTAACAATTTATATGAAGAGAACATTCATTTCAGCAAAAGAAAAAATAGGTAAGAAACAAGAAACTAATATCAGTATGTCATCCTGTGGGCAAGGGGAAAAAATCATAGAACATCAGTCATTTAAAAAAAAAAAAAGGAGGAGAGGGAGAAGGAGGAGAAGAAAAGAAAAAAAAGGAGGAAACTTATAGCCAGCCACAATTCAAGAATGGTAGATAATGTAGAAAGGATCTGGGTCTAAACTATATGTAGGTTTGTTTTTGTGCCCCCACTATTTTGATTTGTCTGATTATTTTATGTTTTAGTATTTGTGAACTGCGCAGAAGGTCCCATTTATGGTTCAAGGCATGGGATAGTTCCCATACACACTGTGAGTGGGTTCAGACAAGATGATAACCGTCACTGAACTGTGGGTTGTTGTTGAAACGTAGGTTATTGTGTTGTCTGAACTCAGCTGTGCTAACAAAATATGGCTTGTTAACCACGAACAACCCATCAAGAGAACCCATAGTTTGTTGCTGGGTTGTGAACTGTAGGTTGTTCACCATGGTTTGTTATATTGGCTGGGTTCAGGCAACACAATAACCCACGTTTCAACAACAACCCATGGTTCAACAACAATGCACACCCAATCCATACTCAACCCTTGAATGTGGGTTATCATGTTGTCTGAACTGAATCTGTGTGTTTATATGGATTGGATCCAGGATCTGCCTTCTGTGGATGGAAGGGTTCTGCTCACAGAACGGGCCTCCAATAGATTTTCGGGCATTCTCCCCTCCCCTCACTGCACCACAGTTCACCCCATTAAGCAGGGTCTTCTGACCCCCTGTGTAGCATTTTCAGTGGGCTGGAGGAGCTCCTGTGGGGAGGAAAGGGCAGGGATGTCCACACCCACCAGCCCTATTGCACCCACCAAAATCTGGATCCAACCCTTCATTCCAGCTGCTATTAACCAAGCAGGAACCTGAAAATTAAATTGTGCCGGTAGGAGAAAATCCAGAAAAGGGCAATTAATCAATGGCTAAGAGAATGTATATTTTATGCATCCCAAACCTAGCAATGTAGCTTAACATTTGAGAAAAAAATATGCCATTTAAGAATTATTATAACCAAAACTGTTATTTATTTATTTATTTATATTTATACCCCGCCTTTCTTCCTGCAAGGAACCCAAGGCAGCTTACATAATCCTCCTCTCCATTTAGTATGGGATATGCTATGCCTTGAGGGAAAGTTAACACAAATCAAATATTTATATAACCAGGTGGGTACAGTTCCAACATAGTCTTTATTGGGACTTTTTGTATTAAACTGAACTGATTGCCAGTCTAACTTCTAATGCAGGTATACAGGGCTTTTCACTATAGTAATACAAGCACAGAGCAACACCCTTTTATTTGTCAGCAGAGAATACTGGGAAATGGCACCTTTCAATTTAATACTGGAAATTCAGGCTATGGGGGCACAAGACATTTGGTATCTCTATGAGCAAATCTGCTTATACAGTCATCATGCCTTGGATTGAGAGCATAATTCGTTCCGGAAACGTGCTTATAATCTTCTATCAAAACGAAATTCCAAAAAAAAATATTGTACAGAGATTTTTAATTTAAGCCGTACTACAGTACTTGTATTGCAAGACGTCGCTTGTATATCAAGTCAATTTTTAAAAAATAAATATTTAAAAAATTGCTTCTCTTGCAAAACGCTCTCAAACCAAGTTACTTGCAATCCAAGGTATTACTGTATGCTTCCCCAAGGCAAAATAATCACCACCACTCCCTCTAGCAACAAACTCAGGTAGTGAGTGTTGACAGGACTGGAGGCAAAACAGGGTCAAAGAGAAACAAGAAGAAAGTATCAGCATGCTCAGAGAAACCCTAAGGTTTGCAGAAGTACAACAAATCTTACAACAACAATAAAAAGGGGTAAAATGTCTGTCAAAAGCTATTTATCTCTAACATGGTTTTGTAAGAATTACTAATATTTTTCTTTGGACATTTGACATTGGAGTACTAGTATGTTGGGTAAAGGTTTTCTAAGCATACCTACAGTGCAGCTTACATTACTTATCATCTTTGGCAAGTCTCTGCTTCCTCTCCTGCTGTTAAATCTGATGTACTTTTGATGTATTTATTTATTATGTGGTGCCTGTATGCCTTGAGTATATATGCTGACATATCTAGATGATCCCTAGAAATGCATGGTGTGGAATGGTGGGCTAGTAGTGGTGGGGAATAGACAATGTTTCCCTCCCTGCACCTCTCAGAAGTGTGCAGTTGTGCACGTCCAATAAAAAGTGGCAGGACTGCACAAATTTGTGTGCCAAATTTGCAGCTGTGCAAGAAACAGCCAATTCATTCATTCATTCATTCACACACACAATACATAACAACAGGAAAATTAGACTTTCTTACCAGAGGACACAGGTGAGTGTTGAAGTATATGAACAAAGGCAGGAAAGGAGGACATAAGGACAAGACTGGAACTGTCTACATGACACAACCATAATAATAAAGTTATATGATTAATGCAGTGCGTTTCTACTACACACAATTATATCATGTTATGTAGCAAGAAAATGTGTCCCTCTTCAAAGCAGTAGAAATCATATGACCACGAATTGTTATCACTGATGCAACATGTGATTGGGCTCTGCAAGACTTGTGAGCAAATCTACTCAGCGCTTAGACATGAGACTCTCGTGATGTGCATGCTCTAAATACCTCAATTGACAAGAGATGCTTAAAAGGTATCTATTTTTCAGAAAATTCTTGAACTCCTGTTCTTTAACCTGTGTAGGTATGCTTCCCAATATTAAAAGAGGTTTTAATACAATGCCTACTCTTCTCCAATATCTATGCTTATGAAGACAGCATGGGAAGAAGAAGAAAAATGAACATCCTGAAATAAGGCTAAGGGAGTGCTGCACCAACTGGAACTACAGACACTTTCCAGCTAGTTTGATCTTGATGTCTTTCCTCTTTCACATGCCCTCAGCAGTTTGGATGCAGGATAAAAAGCTGCAATAAAGATAGCTTCCTAATTGTATAGAACTCATGAGAAGAAGGGGATCTATTTAAAGAGAGCAACTTGCACAGAAGAAAGGAACTGCAAAGTGTTATACCTAACCAGGATGTTGCAAGTGCAAAGCATGGGATAAGATGAACCCAGGACATGCTCTCAGCCATGAAAAAAGTAGAACCAAATTTTGCCAAGGGTGCTTCCAGATGAAGCGTTTATTGACTGGGTTCACACGACACAGTAAACCTACTAAGGTGTAAAGTGTCATGCGAACCTGGGAAGGTTTAGTTAAGGTGGTTAAGGAGAGTCTCCTTAACCACCCTACTAAAACATGGTTTGCGGTAAGGTTTGCTAAACCTACTGAGGTTTAGTGTGTTGTCCGAACCCAGATGACACGCTAACCCTACCGCAAGCCAAAAGGGGCATAGAGCCCCCTGCCCAGAGCGGCAAACAATGGCTGCCGCTCTGGGCATGGGGCTCTGGCCGATGACTTAGAGCAGCTGTCATTGGCTTCCCCCCCATGCTGTGGCTGATGATGGGAGAGCGGGATTGCTCACGAGCAATCCCGCTCTCCCGGCATCGGCTGCGGCGCGGGGTATCCAGGAATCCTGCCTTGCTTTCTCTCAAGAGTCCTGCCTTGTTTTCTCTCTGGATCCCCCCAGATCGTGCCGCTGCTGCTGTCCTTTCTGTCGAAAGGACAGCAGCGGTGGCAGTGGCAGTGCAATCCCAACTAGGTCGTGCCCCCACCTTCGCCTTGCCACCCCCTTCACTTACCTTCTCTGGCGACGGCAGAAGCTTGGTGGTGGCTAAGCAGCGGCAGCAGGCTCTGCCAGGCGGCTCCCTCGCCAAGCCGGAGCAGACTGCCTGGCAGACCCCTGCCTTGGCTCCCTGCTACCGCTGAGCCAGCGATAGCAGGGGGCAAAGGATCTTAGGCTGATTGGCAGTGTGACCTGCCAATCAGTCTAAGCGCCGCCCCCAACACCACCAACATCAGTGACGTTGGGAGGCATGCTTAATCAAAACAAAGCACACTAAAATTGAAAAGGACTAAAAGATCATACAGGACCCACCAGTCCTTCCCCACATAAACACATGGATTCCTCAGTATCAATTCTTCAATAGGCATTTTGCTTTGCATTTTTCTCTCAAATATTATAAATCGTGCCACGAGTCCATGTAACCCAGTTCCCTTGTTTTTTCCAGCTATAGCTTTGTTTGTTTTTTCTTATCTTCACTTGAAGAGGTTCAAGAGTGAGGGAATTTTCTTGAATTCCAGAATCTTGATCAGATCTATAAAACAGGAACCATTAAAATCTATCCATTAGCTCCATGAGAAGTCACATTCTTCTGAGTATTTCCCTCCAGCTCAGAGAACTGCAGCATAGCCAGTATTGTTTGTTTAAGAGAGCCTGTTCCCTGAGCAAATCACTGGGCGAGCACCCAATCAATGCAGAGAAAGGGCACCAAGCACAAGAGCCCCAACAGTATGGCAAGGATAAGGGGGTGGGGGAAGTGTGCGTAGCACCACCTTTTGTCTGCTAAGCAGCAAGTGCTTCTGTTCTGAGTGCTCTTGTCCATTCAGGCAGGCAGCTCAAAGGGGTGTGGGAGTCAGTCAGTGCTCAATGAGGACCACTTCAAAATCTGAATAATCTCCCCAGTGACCCCCTCTAAACAGTCCCCAGGCGTTCTAGACATTCAGTACTTGGCTTGGGATAAGCAGCCACATTCAGTGCCGAGCTAGTCCGTCATTCTTCATACTTGCCAAAGGCCATGTTTTCCACCTATTTGGGAGCTTGTTTACATGATAATTTATTGTGACATAACAAACCCAGTTGTTTTAACTCACTTTAATCTGTTTACACTATCAAATGGGTTAAACCCTAAAGGCTAAACCAGACTGAAAATAAGGAAGCAAGCTGCAGTTTCATCTTGAAAGAATAGGCAATGCAAAATACTAGCATAGTAATTTCCACAGGTAGGTGGAGTTTGGAATTCATGTCAAGCACACACAGTAACCTCGCAATGATCCAAGATATAAGGTATGTAGCTAACACCCCCTGCAATACCATGCATGTGTAAACAAGAGCTATTCATTCAGGATAACACCTCTGAATCAATCTCTGAAACAACTCCATGCAAGTCCACCCTTGAAAATTCAGATTCCAATACTGCACTCTTGCTACCTCAAAATGCTTTGTACTTCTAATCAGACATGAACCATTAAAGTTTGTTTCGTGTAAGGCTAAGTATAGCGGGAAGAGAAAGTGATAGCTAAGACAGTTACAATACCCCCTGTCAGGTTCCTGGATGACCCAAGCCCAGGGGAGACCTCTTGAACCCTTTTGACCCCAAGCCTGCTGTGGTTCTTGACTCTCCTTCCTTGTCCCACAACTCTCCAGAACACCAGCGGCAACAGACCAGGTGGGATGCTCAGAGTTGTCACCAGAGTGCTTACCAGGATGCCAGAAGGTCCTTTTGCCCAGGATTTACTTAGGAGCAAGGGTCTACTGAGGAGGAGGAAGACCCAGCTGTAGTCAGTGAAGAAGCAGACTCAGCTGTAATGGTGAATCAGTGTCAACAAGTATATAAGCCCTCAGTCTTTGCTCACACCTTTCCTGGGTTAACAGTGAGCTACCTTGCTCCAACTGCATGCTCAAGACACCCACTCTGCCCATTCTGGAATTTGGAATATGGCCATATTATAGAAGAAAGACAAAGCTCGTTAGAAGTAGTTACTCATGTGGGGTTCCATATGTGGGGTTAGGGTGGGACTTCATTAAGGATGGTAAAGGGTCCTTGACCTGTGCTCTGGCCCCTTTGTGTACAGCTTTCACATGCTACTCTGACTTCCTTCTGGGCTTCAGATTCCTAGTGTGTGTACCCAAAAGGGAGCCAAAAGGTTAGGAACCCTTCAAATGAGATGCTGGGCTGTATGGAACTTTATATGAGTAAGTACTCTTTCACATGCCCCATATCTCATATAAAATCAGTCTAGGAGGGAGCTTGAGGAGAAACAGATAACCAAGATCAAAATTAAGTTGTCCTGGGCTCCCCCCTAAATTGTAACATGTAGGTTTGCTTTGCTGACACACCTTTGCTTTTCTTCTGCAAAGGGATGTGAAAAATCTGCACCTATGCCCAACTCCTAGATTGGGTCCTAAGAATACAGGCCTGTGGCTTACGCTGGCTCAGCTTGTCTGAGCGTGGAAAGCTAAGCAGGGTCAAGCCTGGTTATTTCTTGGATGGTAGACCCCTCTTCTAGTTTCCTGCATTGAGCAGGGGGTTGGACTCGATAGCCTTGAGGCTCCTTCCAACTCTATGATCTATGAAGCAATGATTTAGTAGACAGGAATAGCTACAGTTTTCCTTCCCTCTTTCTCCTAGGACAAGCCTCCAGAAAGACTCCAATGCAGGAAATTACCATATCAGTTCACTGAGACATACCCAGAAGCACAGAACAGATAAGAAAGCGGCAAAGTGCATATTATTTTGGCCATAACTATAAACTGTGCCCATCACTCCAGTGTAAAGCTTAGAGAAGAAGGATGTGACAGACAATCCTGAGACTAATCCTTGCAACGCTTGCATCTTTTATCCTATCCACAGTATTGCAAAGAGAATGAGAAAGCTCATCAATAGCTGAAAATGCAGATTAGTGCACCAGGGGTGCTTCTGGATGGAAGCCTTCTTGCAGGTGCAGGGCATTGGTTTCTGGGTTTTTAAAAATCCAGAATTATAATAGCCCTTCCACACTGCAGAAGCAATAGACGTCTTTTTGTCCCTCCTCTCTACCACCTCTTCCCTCCACTCCACTAGCATTCACCTGCACACGCACCTTTTAAAACATTATAGTAGAAGTGTGCAACAGCATTAGACCAGCAGTTTGCCCTCCTCACCCCAAAACTGAGCTGCGTTCTTTATTCCTTTTACTGAGGGTACCTCCCAGCCAACATCTTCCATTTTTCTTTCCATAAATGTTCTTTTGATTGGTAGCACTAGAAGCTGTCCCTCTGGAAGCACCCTGAGACTACACGTAAATAACAGAACACCCAGCCACAAAAGAATTCCCTTCACATTGCACTGTTCCTGCGGGGAAAGCAGAAGTATTTTATTTGAGATAAATGACAAAATGTATTGAAATCTGAAATGGCAAAATGATGGAATACTTAGTAGTTCACCGTGCAGATGTAACAGCAGTGCAAGTACACCTTTAAAAAAATAAAGAAAATTTTAGAAAAGGCACTCCCACATGGAACAGTTATAAATATAGCTGAAACAGAAGATATCAAAGCTGTAGTCTTCCATTTTGCATACCCCCAAATCCTCATGGCTCCATGAAAGCAAATTTTAATTTGAGACGTATCATTAGCCAGCTCTTACCTCATAAGTAACAGAAACAAAATGGCACAGCTTCATAGAAACACTCTTGTGGTGTGTTCTTAGGACACACCACTCAGCACGTCATAACCACACCCCCAGCCATATGCTGGATAGTTGCAATATCAAACTTCCACACCTGTTCAGGTTTGTGCTATTATTGCATGCCTTCAAAAATTAATGGATTTTCTACATAATGAGAAAAGATGAGAGAAGCAGGGAGAAAGCACAGGAAGATTACAGGATGATGACGATGAGTAGAACAGCATTCTTCCGTTTGCTGATAGGTGAAAATACCCAGATATTTTTTTCTGCCTTGACCTACTGGTTTCCTATATGCTTTATGCTGTGGGGCAGATAACAGCTTTGGGGGACAGGGAAAGGATAAAACCTTCCTCCTCCCAGCATTATGGCCCTGATCCAAACTGCCTATGGCTGCTTTTAAATTAAACACACACACACAACGGGAGAGTCTATTCACAGATCTCAGGTGTCGTTTCTAGTAAGGCATCTTGCATAGCTGATGACTAAGTCAGAACACACACACAGTCCCAGGTACTATCAGCTGTCAACAAACTACATGAATGAACAGCTTAGAGCCAGTGTGGCGTAGTGGTGAGAGTGTTGGACTGGGACTCGGGAGATCCGGGTTCTAGTCCCCACTCAGCCATGAAACTCACTGGGTGACTTTGGGCCAGTCATGGACTCTCAGTCTAACCTACCTCACAGGGTTGTTGTGAGGATAAAGTGGAGAGGAGGAGAAGGATTATGTAAGCTGCCTTGGGTTCCTTGCAGGAAAAAAGGCGGGGCATAAATATAATAAATAAATAAAATAAATAAGTACAATCAGACTTGGGACAAGGCACATGTCAGGCACTTTGTCTGATTTTATTGTCTATTCAGATACTGCTGCCTATGATAATTTCACTGAAGTGGCTTCCGCTTATTCCCTATTATAAAGTTCCCAAGAGCGGAAAAGGAAATAAATCATTTGCTTTCAACAAAAGGCTCAGAGCTGATTCAAGTGTACAAACACATACATGACATTATGTGTCCCCACCACCCTCACCTACCATCTCAAAAGCATCATGGGAAACCATTCATTTTAAAGCACTTTCCACATCAAAATCCCTCAGCACATGTATACTTCAAGGAGAAAGATAGCATGGATGAACATGCAACATACACTTCTTCACATCTGAATAAAACTGGACTCATAGCGGCCTACCTCTGTTTCCATCCTTCATGTTTTGTTTCTTAAAGCACCATTCCTAGTTGCTTCCCATGCAGCAAGCTTTCTGAGTTGTGTGTGTTGTTTCCCATTTTGAGGGGGCCCTTAATTTTATTTATTTATTTATTTATTTATTATATTTATACCCCGCCTTTTTTCCTGCAAGGAACACCCAAACGCCAGCTCTGAGGTCGGTCTTCTGACGTTGGAGCCACAGCCAGTGCAGTTCTTTCCACGCCAGCTGCGAGGGAGGAGGGAGAGTGCTCTGAGGTTGGAGTCCCAGCTCCAACCTCAGAGAGAGCACTTCCGAGGTTGGAGCTGGCTGTCTAGACTCTGTCTAGCAGCCATAGGATTGCACCCATGGAGACAGTACAGTAAGGGTAATACTTATTTATGGGTTATATTCAACGTTATGCTACTGGAAAAATTACAAGAGTTGACATTGATCCACTAGCAGTTGCACAACCACTGGCAGAACAACTAGCACAAGCAACACCTAGCCTAATGAAATCAGAATGAGTTGTGCAACACCTTGCACATGGATTCAAAGTACTGGATTTGACACTTTTGCAAGGATGAAAATGAAGTTTCCACAAGTGGTAGAAGCTTTGCACTAGCTGCTAGCAGAATGACACTACTGGATACAACCGTATAAAATTAAATATTCCACCCAAAATTAAGTCCAAATATTAACAACCATGGAGTAAAAAATATTAGCTATATCCTAATCATAAAGCTGGCAATGACAACAATAATAAAAACAACAATTTAAAGCAGCAGCCCCCCCAAAAAAAAGTTAAAGTAGGCATGCTTTACATCTTACTTAGTGTGTGACGGTTTTTGCATTAAAACCTGGATTTTGTACCAATGCTGCTGCAGTTACTTAACTCTTCTATATTTAGTTTTCAGATTCCTTTCCCTATTCCAAGTATTCTGCAGCTCTCGGTCATTTTGCCTGTTGCCTATTTCCCCAGCCTCTTTAACATCAACCTTCAGTCACTTTCTTTCTGATAACAAGCTGGGTTGTTAATATTTTAAAACCCTGCACAGGAAGTTCTGTCTTCTAGTTACCATGTGAACAGCCATATAGATCTGGGTTGCTTCCATATGAGGCTTTTATGGTGCCATCACCCTGCCTCATTCATGGAAGTTTTCAGGGGGTCCATTCCAGACAAAGTCATCTTCTATTCATGACCCTGTGTTTTCTTATCTCTTCCATCTTTTTCCTTAATGCAGAAAATCCGTTAAGGAGAAAAAGATGGAACAGCTGGACAATGCTTTCTGACTGCTAGCTCTAGGAGCCCTCTGTCTGAAAGCACCCCTGGTTTCTATTCTGAAAATGTTTCCAGATTCTGTCTTTGTTTTTTAATTAAATGTCTCTACAAGCATCTGTCCTCAATCCAAAGCACTACAATCCTTCCTCCCCGCCTCACTCCCCATACACACACACTTCCCCTTAGTTGCTTCCTCCATCTAGCCCTTCCATACATAATCAGCAAAGCCCATCTTGCACCTGCCACTCAGATCTTGCAATTTCAATCTTCCTCCTCAAGCTCCAGTGCCTGTAGTAGACAGACTGGCTCTACCTACACCTCTGCTTATTCTCCTTCTCTCTGCTGATGAGGCACCTAAATAATTTTCCCCCACTCTTAAATTCACATTTTCTTCTGTGGTACCTTCTACCCTTGAAGTGATCTCCCTCTTCTTACACCCAAATAAGTGTGCCCATTTGACAGGCCTGTGGCTTATGCTGGCTCAGCTTGTCTGAGTGTGGAAAGCTAAGCAGGGTCAAGCCTGATTATTACTTGGATGGGAGAGCCCTCCTCTAGTTTCCTGCATTGAGCAGGGGGTTGGACTCGATAGCCTAGTAGGCTCCTTCTAACTCTATGATCTATGAAATCTAAGACTCTAATCCTTCCTTTTTTTGTGTGACCGAGCATATATAAATAGTATATGAAAACAGAAACGGCTGAATACATAACACCCCCCATATTGTTCCTGACTCCCAGCTGAGCAGGAGCACAACAGGAGAGAGGCTCCAGCTGTTTCTGGGACTGTGATAAGCGGGCAGGCTCCCAGAGAGCGAGCGAACAGGGAGAGCAAACAGGAGTTTGGCAGCGGAGTAGAACGACAAGTGCTGCAATAGCAAGTGCTGCTGTACAAACAACAACTACTAGTGCTGCAAGGGAAGGGTGTGGCCTGAGAGCTGAAAGGGAAGGGTGTGGCCTGGGATCTGAAAGGGAAGGGTGTGGCCGGAGAGCTGAAAGGGAAGGGTGTGGCCTGAGAGCTTAAAGGGAAGGGTGTGGCCTGGGAGCTCATTCTGTTCCTGACTCCCAGCTGAGCAGGAGCACAACAGGAGAGAGGCTCCAGCTGTTTCTGGGACTGTGATAAGCGGGCAGGCTCCCAGAGAGAGAGCGAACAGAGCGAGCACACAGGGAGAGCAAACAGGAGTTTGGCAGCGGAGTTTGGCAGGGGAGGTCAAGGGGGAGGTCCCTAAGAAATTTTCTAGGAAGACAGAAACATAAAGGGAACAGAGCACTATGGAAGGAAAGGACTCAGCAGTGGTGGTGACCTGCAAGGGGTGTGCAATGTTTGTTTTCCTGCCGGAGATCAACATGGCCTACACGTGCAACAAGTGCAAGCTGGTCACGCTGTTGGAAGAAAAGGTCAGAGGACTGGAGCAGCAAGTGTCAACCCTCAGGAGCATAAGAGAAAGCGAGGAGTTCTTAGACAGAACGGTGGATCTACAGCACCAAAGCACAGTACAGGAGCCAGAAGGGCAACGGCAGGATGAGGCGGAGTCGGAGACTGCAGAGGCAAGGGAAAATAACGCAGGGGGAACTCCCTGGAAAAGGGTGACTGTTAGGAGCAGAAGAACTACAAGACACTCTGCGCCTGTGGAAGCAGTGGAGCTATGGAACCGCTTTCATGTACTTGAGGACGAGAGCAGAGGACAGCCTGCAGAGGACGGATTACCGGGTACCCAACGTGACAGCGAGCAAGAGGCTGAGGGTCAGTCAAGTGGAGGCAATCAAACCAAGGCCTACAGCAAGAGGAAGAGAAGAGTACTCATAATGGGAGACTCCCTCCTGTGGGGGATCGAAGCCAAAGTATGTCGCGAAGACCCATGGACTCGCCAGGTGTGCTGTCTCCCCGGGGCACGGATTAAGGATGTGTCAGAGCAGCTGCCGAGGCTCATGCAGCCCACCGACACATACCCCTTTCTTCTCTTCCACATGGGTACAAATGATACTGCCAAGCGGAGTTACAAAGAAATCACGGCAGACTTTGAAGAGCTGGGAAGGGAACTCAAGAACTTCGGGGCCCAGATAGTTTTCTCATCCATCCTTCCAGTACTTGGAAGAGGCATAGAAAGGGAAAGAAAAATACTCCGAGTGAATGACTGGCTACGAAGGTGGAGCCGACGTGAGGGATTTGGATTCTGGGACCACGGGCTACACTTCCTGGAAGATGGACTGCTGGCAAAGGATGGGTTGCACCTCACAAGGACTGGGAAGAATGTGTTTGGCCACAGCATGAGGAACTTAATCAGGAGGGCTTTAAACTGAATCCAACAGGGGAGGGAGACATAAACTCGGGGGTACCAATGGAAGAAGGCCTCTATGCCACAATGGAGAGAACAGCTCCAGCGGTGCCCATTGATAGTCTACCACAAAATGTAGGGGAAAAGTCGGACTATAAAGCACATAATCTTCGATGTCTCTATACTAATGCCCAGAGTATGGGCAACAAACAAGACGAACTTGAACTCTTGATACATGAGGGCAAGTACGACTTGATAGGGATAACTGAAACCTGGTGGGATGACTCCCATGACTGGAATACAGCAATTGAAGGGTATAACTTGTTCAAAAGGAACAGAAGCAACAGAAAGGGAGGTGGAGTTGCACTGTATGTTAAAAATACGTATCTCTGCACAGAGATACAGGAAGAGGAGCTTGGCAGCCCCATTGAGAGCATCTGGGTTAAAATAAAGGGGGCAAAGAATAAAAAGAACATGGCGGTTGGAGTCTACTACCGACCACCCAATCAAGGAGAAGACGAGGATGGAACTTTTGAAAAGCAAATTGCCATTGTTTCAAGGAGGCACGATGTGGTAGTAATGGGTGACTTCAATTTCCCTGATATCTGTTGGGAGACTTAATCAGCCAAACATGGCCCCTCCAAGAAATTCCTGAGCTGTGCTGCTGATAACTTCCTCCTACAGAAAGTGGAGGAAGGAACTAGAGGATCGGCTACCCTTGACCTGATTCTAACCAACAGAGACGAGTTAGTGGATAAAGTGGCAGTTTCGGGAACTCTGGGGGAAAGTGACCATGTTATACTTGAGTTCTTGATTCTAACGGAAGCAAAAGCTGAGTGTAGCCAAACACGTACCCTGGATTTTAGGAAAGCCAATTTTAACAAATTCAGAACAATGATTAGTAAGATCCCATGGCAAGCGACTCTCACGAGAAAGGGAGCCCAGGAGGGGTGGGAGTTTTTAAAAAAGGAAATTTTAAAGGCGCAATTGCAAACAATTCCCAAAAGGAAAAAAGGCAGAGGGCAACAGAAGAAGCCAATGTGGCTTCACAATAAACTCAAAGATGACCTGAAAACAAAAAAGGACACGTATAGGAAGTGGAAGGAAGGAGAGGCTACAGGGGAAGAGTACAGGCAGGTAGCACAGAACTGCAGGAATAGTGTCAGGAAGGCTAAAACTGAGAATGAGCTAAGGTTAGCGAGGAATGCTAAGAGCAACAAAAAAGCTTTCTTCAGATACATGCACAGTAAAAGACAGAAGAAAGAACTGGTGGTTCAACTACGCAATGAGGATGGCAAATTGATAACAGAAGACAAAGAAAAAGCAGAAGTGTTCAATTCCTACTTCGGCTCGGTCTTCTCCCAAAAGAGGGTCTATGACTCCCCTGGCAAACCTGAAGTGCAGACTGAAGGGGCAGGATTGCAGCTTGAGATTGATAGGCAAAAGGTCAAGGAGCACCTGATTCCTCTGAACGAGTTTAAATCTCCAGGGCCTGATGAGCTGCATCCTAGAGTAATAAAGGAACTGGCAAAAGAACTCTCAGAACCACTGTCTATTATCTTTGAGAAATAATGGAGGACAGGTGAAGTGCCAGACGACTGGAGGAGGGAAAATGTTGTTCCCATCTTCAAAAAGGGCAAGAAGGAGGAACCTGGGAACTATAGGCCAGTCAGTCTGACATCAATCCCCGGGAAGATTTTGGAGCAGATTATAAAGAAGTCAGTCTGCAAGCACCTTGAAAACAATGCAGTGATTACTAGAAGCCAGCATGGATTTGTCAAGAACAAATCCTGTCAGACTAATCTGATCTCATTTTTTGATCGGGTAACCTCCCTTGTGGACTGTGGGAATAATGTGGACATTATATATCTGGACTTCAGCAAAGCTTTCGACAAAGTGCCTCATGATATCCTGATTAGTAAGCTAGCTAAGAGTGGGCTGGATGGAACAACTATCAGGTGGATCCACAATTGGCTACAGAATCGGACTCAAAGAGTGCTTATCAATGGTTCCTTCTCAAACTGGGGAGAGGTAACGAGCGGGGTACCACAGGACTCGGTCCTGGGCCCAGTGCTCTTCAACATTTTTATTAATGACTTGGATGAGGAGCTACAGGGAATGCTTATCAAATTTGCAGATGACACAAAGTTGGGTGGAACAGCTAATACTCTGGAAGACAGAAACAAAATTCAAAGTGACTTCGATAGGCTGGAGCGCTGGGCCGAAAACAACAGAATGAAATTTAATAGGGATAAATGCCAAGTGCTGCACCTAGGGAGAGGAAACCAAATGCAGAGTTACAGAATGGGGGACACTTGGCTCAACAATACTACAAGTGAGAAGGATCTTGGAATTGTGGTAGATCACAAACTGAATATGAGCCAGCAATGCGATGTGGCTGCAAAGAAGGCAAATGCAATTTTGGGCTGTATTAATAGAAGTATAGCTTCCAAATCGCGGGAAGTGATAATTCCCCTTTACTCAGCACTGGTTAGGCCTCATCTTGAGTACTGCGTCCAGTTCTGGGCACCTCACTTTAAGAAGGACATAGACAAACTGGAGAGGGTTCAGAGGAGGGCAACAAGGATGATAAAGGGACTGGAAACAAGGCCCTATGAGGAGAGACTGAAAGAACTGGGCATGTTTAGCCTTCAGAAGAGGAGACTGAGGGGAGATATGATCGCACTCTTCCAGTACTTGAAGGGTTGTCACACAGAGGAAGGCCAGGATCTCTTCTCGATCATCCCAGTTTGCAGCACACAGAATAATGGGCTCAAGTTACAGGAACCTAGATTCCACCTAAACATCAGGAAAAATTTCCTGACTGTCAGAGCAATAAGACAATGGAACCAACTACCTAGGGAGGTGGTGGGCTCTCCCACTCTGGAGGCATTCAAGGTGCAGCTGGACAGACATCTGTCAGAGATGCTTTGACCTGGATTCCTGCATTGAGCAGGGGTTTGGACTCGATGGCCTTGTAGGCCCCTTCCAACTCTACTTTTCTATGATTCTATGATTGACAGAATGTCCATCCTGTGCCCTATTCCAAGATGAACTTGTATAAATAGCATAGCTTTTAAATGCTATCTCATTTTGTACATATGCCATATAACCAAAAGAAATATCTACTGTACAGATTTATCTATACAATTGGAACAAAGTTCCCATGACCTCAAATACACACCAGACCTCCCCAAACAACTTATCCAAGACCAATTTAACTTTGAAGAGTAGAACTAGGAAAGAGGCACAGACTTAAAAGAAACTGAATCATTTGGCAGACCAATGATAAAAGTAGATTTCCTGCCAAAGGCATTGCCCTTTCAAGTAGAGTGGCGGAAAACATAGGCATGAGAAGGAGAGTGGAAGATAGATGGGTCTTTCAGTAATAAAGGTTCCCCCTCCCCTCTTTTTCCTTTCTAGCTTATCCCTTGAAGAAGGAAACAGCGAATCAAGGGAGGCACTTTTTTGGCCTTTCCAGGAAAAGCAACCAGAAATAAACTCCTGGTGATAAATTATACAGCACCTTTGTACGATTACCGTACCTCTTTGTCAGAGAGGAATTCTCCCTCCCCCAACACTTTTTGTGGCCAGCTTTGGTTCTGTTCACATCATTCTGCATAGAGGTAAAGGCAGAGAGGATGCAGGTCAATGCTCAGTGCAAGTCAGAGTCAGAAGACCCTCCATGTGCTTGTCATACATTTTCTTCTCCCCCAATCTCTCTTCCAACATGGAACTGTCCCCAAGTGTGAAAAGGTCCTATTAAACATTTTCCAGAAACCTTTACAGGGAATACCATTATTTTGATGGATGCTCTGGACTGAGGGGAAGAATTTCTAAGCAGAAGAAAATAATGGAGCTTTAAGAGATGCCCAGAGGCACCACGGAGGTTTGCTTCTCTGTAAATCAAAACTGCAGAAATCCAGAAAATGGAGTTAAACAATTGAACACCAGGAAGCAGGGAAATTGGGCTCTATTTAACTGCTGCTCTTGGTTACAGCCAACTTCAGGCTATTTGGGAAAACAGCACACATGACACATCACCAGCACAAATTTAACGGGAAAACAAAGAGGCAACAGGGGTCATATAGGAGTAGCAAGGAGATGGAGAAAAAGCTAGGTCGCCAACCCCTACCAGAGAGCTAGCTCAATTATGCCTGAACACTAACGAGATGCGCAATATAAAAAACTGAAGCCATGCAACTGGGACAGAATGCTCCATAAATGGGGGGGGGGGAGCTGCCAGCTAGTTACAAAAAGGATACTAAAGATCTTGCCTTACTTAAACAAGGAATAAGCCAATGTGCTAGTGATTAGTAGATGTGTTTTCAAGATAGCTTCATTGCTGAATATTTTGGGATTATTTTTTTTTAAGTAAAACTCACCATAAACCATTCAATAAGTACTGAATTACCCAATGAAGTTAATTACAACAATGGCCTAGATCACACATATCACTAAGCCATGGTTTATTTAACCCATGGTTTATTTAACCCATGGTTGTTGCCCTACCCAGGGAATGTCTGGAAGACGATAGAACAAACCATAATTGTTTTCTCAATCCCTAGTTGCTTGTTCCCTTCCTCCTTTGCCTGCTCCCTCCCTGTATCCCAATGCCTTTGGAGTGCTGCAATACTGCCATGTAGAGTGGCTGATTTTTTTAAAATCACTCTTGCTCACCGTCTCTGTAGCCTGGCAAAACAACCTATGAACAACTCACAGTTCTGGGTTCACATGTAATGGCAACCCATGGTTTAAACAACCAAGATTTCACACCCGAACAACAAACCATGGGTTCTCTTTCTCGGTTGTTAATGGTTTAGCAAACCATGGTTAGCATGGCCACGTTCACATCACAACAACCCAGAATTCAACAACCCAAAACATGTGTTAGCTTTATGTGAGAACAGTGCACCTTCCCCCTGATCATTATTATTACCATTGTTATGCCAATGATCAGGGTAAATATGCAGCCAAACACCACTGGTGTGATTACCAGTGGTGCATATGAAGCCTATGTAAAAATTAGGACAGTTTCATGGATGACTATAATGACACAATTTGTGTCTAAGACCACTTCTAAATGGTCTCCTATCAGCAGAGGTAACTAGGGAAGAAAAACAACTCTTTCAATCCCACATGATAGACACTTCAATTTGCCACGGAAAATCTTATGTGAGGTAACTGTATGAAAAGTTACCGTATGTTTTTAAATCTTTGAATATTTTGTAAGGATGAACACAAACTGGTTGCCTCTTGTGTGTGTGTATTTGCAGTCTGAATACATTCTCAAGCTGGGCAGATATTTAAATGGACTGAGTGACTCATAAGTGAAATTATCCAACCGTGGATGTCCATAAACCAAAGCAGATTTCACACATCTGCTTAAAGTGCTTTTGAGCCTCTCACACTGTTGTGAAAGGCATAAATGTAGTTTTAAATGCACTCCTATTGGTTTTAACTGACTTTTTGCCATGAAGGATGGTAGATCTGCAGTCACATTTCAAACTTCCAGTGTTTTTTGTGTCATCAGTGAACAGATGCACTCTATCTCATGCATATGTTTAGTCCTCCATCAGCCCACCATTCTTTCCATAGTTTTGCAGCTCCCTTGGACATCTGTTGCATGGCCATTTTCTTCACTGCTCCTGGTTGGGCATGTAGGAAGGTAATGTAGAAAAGGAGAAGAGTAACACAACATCACACACTGCATCATGATGGGATCATATACGGTGAGCTCCTCCTCCCTCAACTGCTACCACCACCAGCCATTCCAGCAGGCTGAGAGGAGGGAGATGAGAGGGAGCGCAGGGCCATTCCACCAGCCCTGCTGAAAGGCCACCCTCCTGAAGGCTCCTCCTCCCTCTACTGTCACCACCACAGCAGCCATTCCAGCAGGCTGAGAGGAGATGAGAGGGAGCGCAGGGCCATTCCACCAGCCCTGCTGAAAGGCTGCCCTCCTGAAGGCTCCTCCTCCTTCAACTGCCACCACCACCAGCCATTCCAGCAGGCTGAGAGGAGGGAGATGAGAGGGAGCGCAGGGTAGACGTGTAAATAAGGCTGGGCGCGCCGCCCGAGCCTTATTTCTCCACCACCCCTTGCGTTGTTTTTTTCGAGTGGCGCACAGTGCCACTCGAACAATTCACTTACCCCCTCTCAACGCTTTCGGGCCCGGAAATGGACCCTGCGCAGGCACAGAAGGGACCATAGGGGTCCAGTGCGCCTGCAGCAGGGTTCCGTAGCGTCATTTCCGGTACCGGAAGTGGCACGACGGACCGGAACGAGTGGCGGGGGCGGCTCTCCGCGGAGCGCACGCCAGAATGAGCGGCGGGGGTGGCTCTCCGTGGAGTGTGCGAGCCGCCCCGAAGACAAGGTAAGGCCTCGCCGGGGCGTGAGCAGGGCCATGTTCGGCCTCGTTCTGCCCCGGCGAGGCTTCATTATACAACTCTAGCGCAGGGCCATTCCACCAGCCCTGCTGAAAGGCCTCCTTCATGACGGCTCCTCCTCCCTCTACTGTCACCACCACCAGCCATTCCAGTAGGCTGTGCAGAGGGAGAAGAGAGGGAGTGCAGGGCCATTCCACCAGCCCTGACAGGAGTATTAATTAATATTCCCCCTTCTTTCCTCCCCATTCCTTTTTCCATGTGTGTCGTGTCTTTTTAGATTGTAAGCCTGCAGGCAGGGACTGTCTTGTTAATTGCTGTAAACCGCCCAGAGAGCTTCGGCTATTGGGCAGTATAAAAATGAAATAAATGAATAAATAAAAATATACATGTCTAACCGCAGGGCAGTATGGGCCAGGGTAGGAAAGTTGGGCGAGAGTCTTCTCCCACACTGAACTAGTTCACATGTAATGACAAACCATGGTTTAATTAACCATGGTTTCTTGAATCGTGGATTGTTGTTACATGCGAACTTGGAAGTATGAGTTAACTATGGGTTCTTAACCACAAACACCCTTGAAGAGAACCCATGGTATATTGTTAGGTTGTGAACTGTGGGTTGTTTAAACCATGGGTTGTCATTATGTGTGAATTCAGAACTGTGGCTTGTTCATGGGTTGTTTCACCAGGCTACAGAGGCAGTGGGCAAGAGAGGTTAAAACAACAACAACAACAACAACAACAACAGCCTCTTTACATGCCAGTACTGCAGGGCCACAAAGGCTTTTGGGATACAGGGAGGGAGCAGGTAAAGGAGGAGGGCAACAAGCAACCCAGGGACTGAGAAAACAAACCATGGTTTGTTCAATCATCTGTCAGACAAACCCTGGGTAAGGAAACAAACCATGGTTTATTACATGCAAACCAGGCCACTGACTGGACAGGGTGTGATATTTAAAGCAGAAAAATTTGTCAATGGAGCATAATAACTAAAGTGTGAGTAAGATGAATGAGAGATGTATTATTTATTAATAATATTTATATACTACCTTTCCACAAATGTCACCAAAGTGGGGTATAACAACTCAAATAAAATCGATACATGAAAACATAACATATTAAACCATATTAAAACAGCCATGAAACATTAAAACTGCCATTCACAATTTAAAAGGCCAAATTAAAGAGTTAAATCTTAACTCCTTTCTGAAAAGGTGAGAGTGGGGACCTACCTTAGCTCTGAAGGGAGAGCATTCCACAATTTATTTATTTATTTATTTGGGAGCAATGCAGAAGAAAGCTCCTTTACATGTGCCTGACAAATGGAGCTCTGCAAGCAGGGGTATGCTCAAAAGGGCCTCTCCTACAGATCTTAATAACCAGACAAGTTCATAACACTTCCTCAGATAGTCAGGCCCTAAGCATTCAAAGCGGCTTTTCAATATATGGGTGATATGATAATTAAAGCACTTGAAAACTAATGTCATTTTAGTCCAGAAAGGAATTACATAAGAATTGCCAACCTTTCACAAAATAGCAATGTCCAGTATTGTTGATTACAATTCTAAGGTCATGGCCTTGTTTGCAAATTACTGTGCAATGGGGCAATGAATCTCAAATCAGCTGACAAAACTTTGCTGGCATAAAATTGTTCACACACTGACAATTCCAGTCATCTAAAGACGTGGAAGGTTAAATGAAGCAATTTCATTTTGAACTACAGGGCCCACTACACTTCATCCTTTCTGTACGTGCTCTATTCCCAGATGTCACAATCCAACATAGAGTTGGGTATGTTTAAGCCCATGGATTTCAATGGGGTTTACAACTGTGCTGCACTATATCCTTTCACATGTGCTGGAAGCCTGGAACATTCTTTCACATGCAGTTGAACCATGAAAAGAAAGTCACATTAGAGGAGAAAATATGTGCACAATTAATTCACTACAGCTTAAGGAACCCATGTATAAAATAGATCATTTTACCACTACACAGGAAGTGTTATGTAAAAGCATTTTTTAAAAAACTGACTATGGAGTCATCTAATCCAAACAAGCCAGCAAGCAAACAAATAAACAAATATATAAAATGAACACAGCCAATAACTCCTGGAAATACAATTTAGCAATGGTGCAGAGAGAGAGATACGCTTTATTTTTGCCTTCTGTATTAGCAAACTTTCTTTTGTAGAGATGGAGAAGAGGGATTAAATGAATATCCCTAATACTCAGTCTTTGGGCAGTATAGAGAACAAAATCCCATAGAAGACAGACGCCTAACATAACAGCCGTGTCAGTGAACCAAAGATACTGCAAACCCAATGGTAAAAGCCGAACCGTTAGGCACATTAACTTCATGGACGACAGCTGCGATTAGTGTTCTTTGTCAGGATCTGTGTGAAATGCAGACAGCCACTAAATACAGCATGCCAATTAATGCAGTGTGAGCATGCTGCATGCCAAAAGAAGCCCAGCTCAAAGGCTTCATCAGGTGAAGCCAGCATACTTTAAAGAGGCACTCTCATCTCTTTTAGCAAGGAAACAGTAATCACATTCCTGAAAATATTTCCTTTACTAATATTAAAGTAACACCCAGAGAAATGACAATGGAAAAAGGTTAAGTAAAAAATCTTTGCTTCTCTAATCTTTTCAGCTCCCGAATTTGACAGGCACTTTCATTAACAGGCACATTATTTCCTCTGTAAAAATCAGGCTGTGTTCAGGACATTATTTCTCTGGAGCAAGAGCAGCAATTTCTCCCTTATCTCTAGCTTGTCAATAGACCTGTTCCAGCCACAGAGATGGCAAAAATGTGTGTGGGGGTGGGTGGGTTCCTAACTGCAGCAGCTTCCCTTTGTAACATACAAATCAATAGTGGTGAAATTGACAAAATTGCAAGCGGCTTCTGGTCTAGTCAATTTCGTAGACAAGCATGAATGGATATGCAATCACCTTTTCACATACTAAAAAAATAGTAATTACCGTAAAAACCTTTTAAAACTTCTTGAAAAAAGAAGTTTATAAAGAAATTAAACAGGATAATTTAATACGGATTAAGTTGGTGGAGGGATTGGGGTGGGTTTATGTATTAGTATTGATGTATTTTATGTGGCTTTTTCTGCATGTATTTTTCTTTTGGATTTAATAAAAATTAAATTTAAAAACAAAAAAAACCTTTTAAAACAATTCCATAATGTCTGGGCACAAGGTGCAGGATGTGTTACTTATAATGAACATTAACTATCCAATAGGCATTGTGACAGTCCCAGTAAAACACATATATTGCAACAGCACTGGTCACACTTCTGGGGTGTTTTGGCTTTTCCTGCATTTGTTTGGGCTGGAAACACTATTTTAAAAAAATGCAAGAAGGCCTGATCAGACAGACAAAACAATGAACTACAAAAAATGCAGAGAAGGTCCGACCAACAGAAAAAAACAACAAGTGTGTTTATCACAGCGAACAGCAATCTACAATACTGCCTCCAAACTTCTGAAGTCATAATCTTCACTTAGTCACAGTCAAGTCAACCATGTTTTCCTATTTGTGTAATCTTTTGCACAAGGAGGGAAGAGGAATAAATAAGAGCTTTTAAAAAATCTGATTGTGAAAATACAAATGGTGACATGATATCTATGAGAAGGTATTATACTAGTGGAATCTATGTTAAGCCATTTTGGTTTCCAAATTATGCATATTTCCAAAGCATTTGTCCCAACATATAACCTGTATTCTTGTTTGTTTGTTTACTGAAGTTTATATATATATTTAACACCAACACCACACACACACACACACACAGCGCCATAGGAGTACAGTAACAAGTACAATGGCATCTCAGTCCCACATCAATTAAAGGAACCTTTTTCATACTTCAATACTCGTACAGAGAGACCCAATTAGGGCTCATTCCACACTCTGTGGGGAAAAACAAAAAAAACAGAGCGAACCTACAATAATTTTAAATAAACACCCCAAACTAACTTTTCTAATAATACAGTTTATATAATTGTGGCTTAAAACATGTATCTTTCTGGTTTTCGTATTCCTCTCTCATGGTTGCCATCTACAGAAGGAACACAAGGAAACCAAAGTGTGAGAAACTCCCCAGGTTTTCCTTGATCCTCTAGCAAGTTTCAGCACGTGGGACTGTTCCATAATCAAAATCTTCCAAGCTTATTACAAGTGTGCCTTTCCATGAATAATATATTTGTAAGTTCTCAAATTTATATATTTTATTTTCTGGTAAACTGTAGTCTGTCTCTTCATATCTGTTCCCCCATCGCTTTCATTTTCTCCCTGTCATAATTTTTTTTTTAACTGACAGTAAAAATACAATTAAAAAAACCCCCCAAACAATCTGCATTCTAAGTACATGGCTAAGTGTCACTACCGTAGTTAACAGTTCTGCCTCTTTTCACAGCCACAAAGAGCATCATTTGCATCTGTCTTAGGGAGCAGAAGCTACTGAAGATATACTGGGAGGATAAATATCACTTTTATAGCAGTACGTAACTTGCTGAATGACTGAAGATATTTGTAAGTATGTATTATTAACCATCAGCCCCAAATTGTTCAGACTGGTAACACATACCATTTAGAACTTAAGGGATTTTACACTATTTTTATTCACTCCAACTTTTTGATTCCCCTAAATATCACACACTTTGCCAGTGCATAGAAGCACCTCAACCTTTAAAAACTTAAAATAGATGGTACAGAAATAATTCTAAAATTTTACTTGAGATTAGTAATACTTTATATTTTAAAGCTGTAACTGCAAACTCAAATTGACCTGATAGTATCCTTTCAGAGTCTACAAAGTGCTTTAATGATTAGACATTTTATTTCTGTGAAGTGTTCCTTTATACAATACTAATAAACTAGGTGCTCCAGTTTCCTGACAAAGATAATTTTCCATTATTTATACCAACAGAAGATAAGATGCAAATTTAAATACATTTCAAAGCACTCATCCCAGGCCAAGCTAGGCCATCAAATTTGTTTGCCTATAATAGATCAAACAACCTCAACCTCTAAAGTAGCATAAGCAGTCATAATTCTGTGAGCAACAAATGAGAAATCAGAGGCCCAAAGAAATAGAAGATTTTCCATCAGTAACAAAGACAAACAGTAAAATCTAGGCATCACCAGCTCCTTGTTCTAAAGGCTTTCTGCCTTGAAGGGGGAAATTAAAAAGGTCCAATCAACAGGAAGTTTAACTTTACTTTGATTTTCTGAAGATTTTAATCCATACCCTCATAAAGTCTGTCATGTACATTAGCAAATTTATTATCCAGCATTCTACACTTCAGAAACAACATACACATTTTCTCTATTAGGTTCCTTTTTGTTACCTGGCTCAGTACATGTTGGGGATAATATTTACAGGGACAAACATATATTTATTTATTTATTATATTTATGAATCGCCCATCTGGCCAGACATCCGGCCACTCGGAGCGATTTACAATCCAATAAAATACAAGAGGGGGGGGACACACACACACAGTATAAAACACAATTAAAAACAGAACAAAACTTAAAAATCCTAACCCACCCCATATTCCCGCCTGAAAAGCCACGTTTTTAATGCACGGTGGAAGCTAATCAAGGAAGGGGCATGGCGGAGGTCACTGGGGAGAGAGTTCCATAAATTGGGGGCTGCCACAGAAAAGGCCCTCCTCCTAGTCCCCACCAGCCTGGTTTCTCTGGCTGATGGGACAGGGAGAAGGCCGTCTGTGGCAGATCTTGTTGAGTGGCCTACTTGATGTTGCTGGAGGCGTTCCTTGAGATATATCCTTCCTCTTTCATCACCTGCAAAATATCTGAGCGCACCCAAAAAGTTTTGCCAACAATTTGTAGCACAGCAGGTGGGCCTTCATTTCTGCATGGTTTACTGTGGAACCTTCTTTAGTACCAGGGCATGACCTTAGGGCACAGGATGTAATAATGAAAACTGCCACCCCAGCTTGTGCAGAATGAATTTCCCTCAATAAGAAAAGGGCCATAACTTCAGAGTTAGAGCACATGCATTGGCTGTAGAAGGTCCCAGATTCAGTCTGGTTAAAAGGATCTTAATAGGGCTTGGAAGAATCTCTGCCTAAGGCCTTGGAGAACACTACCAAAAGAGTAGACAGTACTGGGTTAGATGGACTCAATGACCTGGTTCACATGACACGACAATCCATGATCAGTTATGGTTGGTTGTCGGGTCATGTGAACTTGGCACGGTTTCCACAGGGTGGCTTATTTTTCACGAACAGGCCACTCTGAGAACCCATGGCTTGTTGTAGGATTGTTTATACTCATGGTGGCTTCTTGTGCCATCTGAACCCAGCAGGGCAACTTCACTGTGAGTTGTCAGGAAAGAACAGCAAAAACCTCTGCTGCTCCTCATGATCTCACTAGTGCTGCCGCCATCCTCCCTCATCCATTCTCAGTACCCTCCACCCCGTGCTCC
This sequence comes from Shinisaurus crocodilurus, assembly GCA_021292165.1. NCBI lineage: Eukaryota > Metazoa > Chordata > Lepidosauria > Squamata > Shinisauridae > Shinisaurus > Shinisaurus crocodilurus. The sequence goes on from CM037876.1 coordinate 242,502,026, forward strand.
TAAAAATTGAAAAGAAAGGACACTGGAGAGTGTCCTGAACACTTTCGCTATTTTTTTAAAAAAATAATTTTCAATCCTGCGCAAGTGTGCAGGAGTGAATGACAGCTGCCTTAACATTTGCACAATTTCCCCCTCCAAAGCTTTGCCACAACATTTATGCAGGAGTGAATGTCAGCTGCTAGGAAATTTGCATAATTTCCCTGTGGAGGAAGGGGGGGCTGGCTGGCCCGCCACACCCCCACCCTTTCCTACTCCAAAGGAACCAAGACCCCCAGAGATCTCAAGGTACCAGATTGCCAGCCTCAGCTGTCTGCAACCCTACTTGAATCTCTGTTCAGGGACTCGCCTTCAATTTCTGTAACCTGGATTTAGATACTGAACTCACAGAGTACTACAAAACCCATGTGGGGTAAAACCAAGACAAGGTTTATTCTGGTAGCATTTTACAATAAGATTAGGGAAATGAGAGAAGCACACAAAATAAAGAGAGAGACACTTTAGTACACAGTAAAGCTGCAAAACAATAAAACCTGATTCCTTAAGATCTCTCAGGCACACACCTGTTACCTGAGGGTGTTCTCTTCAAGGGTTAAATCCAGCACAGCCTCGCTGCCCGAGGGAGATTACCACACCTACCCAAAGGTCCGAGATGGGTAAAACTCCCACAAGGCTTGCCTTTACTAGAGCCCTCAATCCAGCTAATTTCACCAGGAGCTGCCTGGGGTCCTTGGCTTACCGCCATTACCACAGCCGGGTAGAACAAAGACAAAGACCAAAAAACCACGCTTTGGGAAATATACCATTTCCCCCCCTCCCCTCCTCTGCTGCCTCTTAGCCAATTAGATTGAACTTCACCTGGCCAGTCAGGATGAGGGAGGCTCATGAGTCATGCCTCATGGCTTGAACTATTTACATATGAAAGCCCTATCCGAGGCTTTCGTTTCCTCCCAGCCCCCTCAACTGGCCCCACTTGGCTTACACATGAGGAGGCGTGTGTGTGTGTGTATGCAGGAACCCCCAAGGGCCCCTTTCTCCACACACTAACTATGCACACCTCACCCCAGCCGGTTCACACATGAGGTGTGTGTGTGTGTGTGTGTGTGTGTGAACCCCCCCAAAGGCTCTTTTCTCCACATTCCCCTTCTGTTTTACTGTTCTGCCTTTAAATTTGTGAAATTTCTCCCTCCGTTTTACTGCTCTGCCATGACATTTGTGTATGCTTAGTGATCTTGCTCATTGTTTTGTAGCCCATATGTATATGTGTTACAATGGAGAATAGTGGAGGAAAGCAACAAATATGAAGAGGGCAGGGGTGAAAGCAGCTGGTGGCTGCAGGAGAGAAGGAGCTTTGGGGCAGGTGTTATTACTTCAGTGTAACATGAAGCAGCCTTTTTTTTAAAAAAAGTTGTTCACTAGCAAGGGAAGCACCAAAGTGGAAGACATTGACAAGAGGGGGATATAGGTATGCTAGGCTAAACTGCGGACAGGCAGACTTGCGCTCTTGCAGAAGAGCCCAGGGAAAAAAATTATTATATATTTGAGAACGAGTTCCTGTGTTCATAAGGGCTTGGAAAGTTATTTCCTTTTTGCAATCTGATATGTGGGGGGAGGAGACAAGCATATAGGTATGCTTGGCTAAATAGCAGACAGGCGGACTTGCACTCTTGCAGAAGAGCCCAGAATATATTTGCGAATGCGTTCCTGTGTTCATAAGGGCTTGGAAAATTATTTCCTTTTTGCAATCTAATGCAGGGGTGGGTGGGTGGGTGGGTGGGACAAAAGCAGCTGGTGACTGCAGGAGAGAAGGAGCTTTAGGGGCGGGTGTTATTACTTCAGTGTAAAATGAAGCAGGCTTTAAAAAAAGGTGTTTGTTAGCAAGGTAAGCGCTGAAATAGAGGATGAAACTGGCAAGCACATTGACAAGAGGGGGATATCAGTATGCTTGGACAGGCAGTCTTGAGCAAGACCTCAAAAAAGATTTTTTTAAAAAAAAAAAAAAGTTGTGAGCATGTTACTGCATTCATACAGTCTCAGAAAATTAATTACATTTGGCAATCTGATGCCAGGCGGGGGGGGGGTGTCCCTCGGGAGCCGGCAAACCCAGCAGACCAACTGCAGAAAGGGTGCTAACATGGGGACCAAGGAAACAAGGAGTTCTGCCGCAAGGTGCCTGGGATACATTTTGAAGCTGGTAGGAGGACTGAGGGGAGAAACAAACCACAGCAAGCTGCAGAGCACCTGATCATCTGTCAGGTTAGTGAGTGAACGACCAACCCATGGTGGCTTATTCTCAGGGTGGCTTAGCCTGATGTGCGAACCCACCCATTATGAGGAATTTATACACACACACACACACACACACACACACACACAGGACCTGCAACAAAATGTTGCAATGTATCTTCATCCTGTCAGGGTGTTCCTGTTCAGCAATCCAATCAACCAGCCAACCTTCCTCCAGGATACTCTGTTCCACTCACTCTTCCACCTCTCATTTTCCATTTTTCTTTCCCAACTACCATTCAATCTTCCATGGCTGAGTACGGTATGTTCTTTCCTGATTGGGCTGGGTTGTTTTTCCTTTTAGGAATTTCTGAACTTCGGCAAACCTTGGGGTTCACCCAGGCATGCCGATACCTCCCTCTTTTCAGTGGCCTGGTTTTTGCTCCAATCCTGTTGGCACTCACCACCTGAGTTCAGTACTAGAGGGGACATTATACAAATAAACACATCAGTTCCTAATATTCTGTCATACTCTAGTGTGACCAGTAAACAGAACTTAGGGTGTGGCTGTACAGATAGGAGCAGGCTTGAGTCTTCATGGCTGAAATTGCCATAGGCAGGAAGCAGGGTTAGCACCCACTCTGATGAGTGTCTTGTTTCCAAGAGCATCCCTTTACTTTCTTCCACATAAATGAATGGTTGCCATACCTTTGAGGAAAAGTAAAGGGCTGGGGACAGCACTACACCAAGGCCAACTGATGGGTCTTGCATGGCTACACTGGTTTGAAATTTGAAGCTTGAAACCTAAATCTTCCCCATAGATGCTGGCATGAAGCAGCAACACAAGTGTGACACTGTATAAAAGCTGTGAGTAGAAATAGAGAAGGTGGATGTTTAAAATTCAGCCCTTCCACTCAGGATGCCTGACAAATAAAGGTGAAGCCTTGCTCAGTGCTTGGCAGTCAGTCTCACTGAGTTCAGAGGGTCTTACTCCAACAAGAAAATGTGCTCAGGATCACAGCACTATACAGGGAAGGCATTCTTATCTAAAAACAAAGAGGCATCAGCCAGTGCTAGTATACTGAACATGCCCTAAATTTAAGAATAAATCCCTGGTCCCTCTCATCAGAGGGAGTGTCAGGAAAATAATGCTGGAACAGAGCTTCAGCCATAGATGTCGCTTTTCTTGAGTCAACCTGGCATAAAGCGCCTCTCTTAGACATCAATACACTGCCACTTACAAGCAAGCATGACAAATGACCTGCACTTTACAGCAAACCATCCCCCACACAGTCATTAACTGCCAGGATACATTAACTAGAAGCACCTGGGTAAGAGCCAAAATAAAATTCCACCCAGTCCTCTAGCTAGGCAATGGTCTAGCGTTTAAATCCCCCCCCCCCCCCCGCGCACTCTTGCAGAATTTGTTAGAGAAGTTTAAAACTCCTCCACTTAACAACAAAAGAAATTAAAGGTTCAGCCTGCTCCATCCAGCATTTTCAGACAATTAATCCTGCCATCATATACCTATGTATGTGTGGGTGGGTGTGCAGACAGGGTCCTGATTAGAAAGGAACTGCTTAAGCTAAACACAGCCTCATTGTGCCCCAGGGCCAATGCTTGTGAGAATGTCGGGAGCCTAAACTTCTAAAGCAGAAACTTCCTGCAACTTCAAATCAGCATCTGGAGAGACAGGTGGATGAAATTACATGGCAGCAGCCAAAAGAAGAGGACAAATGTTATAGGAAGATACATTTCTGCCATTCTTCTGACTTCCCTCTATAGAAAATGACAAATTATAAAGTTGGAGTTCCCCACCCAACCATAATATTATTACTCTATCACCATTAATTTTACACCACCAATATGCTCAGCACTGGTCTGTGAACCACTACAGTTTTCTACATCTCATTTTTAAATACAGCACTACAAAATAATTAGAACAGGCAGGGAAAAGTTGATGGGGTTTCCTTTCTTTTGCTTAGTTTCCTGCCTCCTGTGCATTATGCTGTACCCTCTTTTAGAATTATGCTTTATGTGTGCCCTCTTTTAGAAATGTTTAAAAAAGCACTTTCAAGACCACCAAAATCTGAGAAAGGAGAGAGAAATGGGAGTCAAAAATCCCACCAAAGCAGGGCTGTACCTTTAAGGGGCTTGTCTAGTAGGAAGAGCTGCTACATTCCTGTTGAAGAAGGGCTGCTGTCCCAACACGCAACAGAGGCTAGAAATAACCTGCACACATACAACCTTCCAGCACTGAATTCAACAATACCACAGTCTCTCACTCACTAGCAGCAAAGAAAGGCACAAAAGGAGGGAGGGAGAGAGAGAGAGACAACAGGAGGGGGTGCAAATACAAAAGGACTAAATTTATTAGATCAACTTCAGAGGAGGAGGAGGAGGAGGGTGCATATGCATTAAAAGAGTCTGTCTTTTGGGGGGGCTGTTCCAAGGCAAGAATACAAGATGATGAAGGAAGTTGAGCCCCCTTTGCTGTGGCTTTGTTGGGATCCGGCTTGGTCACAGGAGGAAAAGCTTTGAAGGCTGTGAGAGGAAAGTTGATCAATGGCCAGAGCAGATCCAGCATATATTATAAACTAAAATAGACTGAGAAACAAGAATCCCCCAAGAAGAGGCATGTCTGTGTGTGATGGATGGGACAAAGACAATGCCAAGTAGGGAAGAAAGCAGGTAGTTAGCTCGGCCGGATGCCCTGCGCGCTGGCGCCAGAAACACTCAAGCACCTCTTGCAAATTAGCAAAGCCGCCGCTCCACCCTGCTGCACCGAGAGGGCTTAATTTGAGCCAGAGTTCACTAGGCTTTGCCCCAACAGCTCTTTTCACAATAGAGGTTCAGGGTGTTCAAATTCAGGTTGGGGTGTGTGTGTGTGTGAGATAGGAATTAGTCCTGGAATGTGCAGTAGCAATTAGTACCTGAGTATACGCAAAGTGTTTCCCCCCTTCCCTTTGAATAAACGCAACTCCCTTCCACAAACTTGAGTCTCCTAAACTTGAATGCTCTCCCCTCTAGCTTTAGAAACAAAGGGAGTGGGAAATGGAGAAGAAAGAATGCTATTAGGATATTTCTGGCCCACTGCCGAACCTACAGCCACGAGAGCAAAGGCCCGGGCGGCAAGCAGGTGAGTGGTCCCCAGCAGCGCTATCCGAAGCCTGTTCGTTCACAATAGACCCCTGCTTTACTCAATGGAACTAGTTCCTAGGGAAGTGTGATTTTCGGACTGTAGCTCTAGCATGGGAGCAGCTCAGTCTTGGTTCGAGACTAAAAGGCAGGCGCGTGGGGTGGAAGGAAGTCACTACCCGATTCCGGGGCACTCCCGACAAGAACAAGGGCTTCGTCCCAGCCTGAGAACGGTCGTCACGACTCTGGCCAGCGCCTCTGACCATGTGCCGAGCGCCCTTCGGACAGTCCTGAGCAGCGTCTACCGGCTCCACAGCAGGGCTTCCAGCATAAAGGACAGGACTCGAGCCTCGGCACGTTTCACAAACTGTGAAGGGCGAGAGGAAGGGGGGGTCTCATCTACCCTGCGCGGCCCCATCCTGTTCGCCCGCAGCCTAAGCGGCGCCCGGCGGTTGAGAGCGCGGGAAAGGGGTGTCCCTCGGAAGAGCTTACCTCGCACGTCCAAGAGGGCTCCCAACTGCAGCAGAAGCAGCAGCAGCGGCGGCGGCGGCGGCGGCAGGCGGACGCCCCGGACCCGCCTCATGGTGGCGACCCCTGCCGCAGCTGCGGCCCCTGCACTAGGCAGGCTCTTCTCCCCTCCCGAGCAGCCACAAGAAGAAAGTTGAGTTTTCTCTGGCTGTGCTGCGGCGGCTGCCCTGCGTCCCTCCCTCTGCGGTGCCGGGCGACCTTGCTCTCTGGCCGCCACCAGGCGCCAGGACTTGCCCGGGTGGCTCGCAGTCTCTGGGCTCTGCTGGAGCGACAACGGCTGCTTTGCTCTGCGCCGCCAACGTCTCCCCCCACGCAGCAGAAGCAAGCAACGGCGAGATTGGGGCTCGCTCCGGCTCCCTGCTCCGCCCGCCCGCCCCCGGCCCTGCCCTCGGAGGAGGAGTCCCGCCGGGGCAACCTCCGCCCTCGCTTCTTGCCCAGAGCGGCGGCGGCGGCGGCCGCTGTGGCGGCGGCCACGGAGCCTGGCACACTTCCCAAACTTCCCAAGAGGGGAAAGTGGTAGGTAGGCAGGCACCCAAGCAACACGTCGCCTCACCTTCCTGCCCTCAGCAGGATTTCACTTCCTCGCCCACCCCATAAGGCCACTCCACACCCGCACCCCTGGCAGACCCAGAGCATAAGATATGTATTCTCCTCACCACCCCACCCAGCCCTGGTACGCTCCATAGCAAACGCACCACCCCACCTCCAAGCACACACGGAGCACCCACAACTCACCCCCACTCAACAAACGACTAGTTTGACCCCTTTATCTTGTTCATCTGCTTGTGCTTTCTCTCCTGTCTTGAATGCAGGAACCCAAAATATAATGGGACAAAAGTGTACACTTATCTACATTCTGTTCTCAACTCAGTTTTGGTGATAAAATCAAACTCGACTTAGTTCTGATGCATAAACTTCCCTCTCTTCAGCCTATAGGCAACTTTTTTTTGAAGATGCACACCCTTCGTGTTGTTGATTTTGTTACTATGCCATTATGTGTGTGTTTTATGTTGCCAAAGTGGGAAAGTGGTACACAACTTTTAAGCTGACATAAAACTCCTTTAAATATTAGAGTTTGCACAATCACGGCAGGCACGGTTGCTTAGCCCCCTGCATGCGCATGTTGGTGGGGGATTTGCGTAATTACCCTGGGCAGCACAGCTTGTGTCCTGTGAACCTGGCCAGGGTTCTGGGTGGCTTGTTATCCATGCAACAAGCCACCTTGGCTGGGTTCGCACAACATGACAAGCTGCACTGCTGAGGGTAATTATGCAAATCCGCCCGGCATGCAACCAGCATGCGTGGGGGGGGGGGCAGGGATCACGCAAACTGGGCCAGTGGGTTGTATGCAGTGGTGGTTTTGCACTAGTGAAATCCCTTCTGCTCAGGCAAGACGGCACCTGAATTTTGCCAAGCCCTCCCATCCAGCAGTCCTGAAAACTGCTCCTGAAGGTGGGGGGGGGGCTCTGGAATAGTATGGGATAAGGCACACGGGGCTTCAGTAGATGGGAGAGGTTGGCAAAAATCAGGATTAGGGTGCTTCCAGACAAGGCTTTTATTTTCCATTTATAACTCTCCTGTGTTTTCCCACCGCTTCTTTCATCTTTTTTTTCTTACTAGAAAAAGAATCATTTAAGGTGGAAAAGAGGATAGCTGCACAATGCCTTTTGATTGGTAGTGCAAGCAGTCCTCTGTCTGGAAGCGTGCTGACATAGAATCATAGAGTTGGAAGGACCTTGGAGGTCATCTAGTTCTAGTCTAGCCCCTGTTCAATGCAGAATGTAAGATGCAATGTAAGATGCAACTACAGCATCCCTGACAGATGGCCATCCTCCAGCCCCTGCTTGAAGTTCTCCAGTGAGGGAAAGCCCACTACCTCCCAAGGCAGTCTGTTCCATTGTCAAACAGCTCTTACCCTGAGGAGGTTTCTCCTAAAGTTTAGTTGAAATCTACTACCCTGATGCAACTGGTTCTAGTCCTGCTGCAATTGTCTTCAGTACCTTCTGCTCCCCAAGACAATGCTGCAATTGCCAGAAAGTTGAGGTGGGCAACTGGAACTCTAACCTGAGATTCTCAAACAACTTGAAGCAGTCCCTGTCATCTAAGAGTTGTAATAACAACATACCGTAATCCCTGATTTAGCCCAGGTGTTCCTATAGGGTTCCCCCACCATGTAAAGTCACTGTGTAAGTAAGGACAAAAACCCAGAGACGATTCCAGGTTCTTCCATGTACTCCAAGCAGCCCATAAGGGTAGGGGAATATGTACTAGAATTACAGAGTTGAACAGAACCTAATGCTGCTAACTCCTATAAGGGAGCCAGGTGCTGCCTCACAAACCAAGTCCATGTCAGCTACTCACTTATTTATTTTTATTTATTTTATTATATTTGTTAATCGCCCATCTGGCTGGCCACCCGGCCACCCTGAGCGATGTACAATTAAAACAATACAATAAAACATGATAATTAAAACAGTATAAAAATGCTTTTAAAATCCTAACCCACCCCATATTCCCGCCTGAAATACCATGTTTTTAATGCGCGGCGGAAGCTCATCATGGAGGGGGCATGGTGAAGGTCACTAGGGAGGGAGTTCCATAACTTGGGGGCTGCCACAAAGAAGGCCCTCTTCCTAGTCCCCACCAGCCTGTCTGCTCTGGCTGATGGGACAAGGAGAGAAGGCCGTCTGTGGCAGATCTTGTTGAGCGGCCTACTTGATGTTGCTGGAGGCGCTCCTTGAGATAAACTGGGCCGGAGCCGTATAGGATTTTAAAGGTCAAAACCAACACCTTGAATTCGGCTCGGCAAGAAACTGGTAGCCAGTGCAATTCCTTAAGCACTGGCGTGATGTGATCATGCCGGCGGCTGCCCTTAATCAGGCGAGCCGCCGCGTTCTGTACCAGCTGAAGCTTCCGAACCGTCTTCCAGGGTAACCCCACGTAGAGCGCATTACAGCAGTCTAGGCAAGAGGAGACCAAGGCATGAACCACTGATGGGAGCAGATGATTAGGAAGGTTGGGGCGCAGCTGCCGTATCAGATGGAGTTGATACAGCACTGCCCGGCTCACAGCTGACACCTGAGCCGCCATGGACAGCTGGGAGTCTAGAATGACCCCCAAGCTGTGGACCTGGTCCTTCAGGGGGAGATGTACCCCATTCAGCACCAGGTCAACATCCCCTAACCTTCCCTTGTCTCCAACCAGAAGTACCTCGGTCTTGTCGGGGTTCAGTTTCAACATGTTCCTTCCCATCCAGCCACCCGCTGCCTCCAGGCACTTGGACAGGGTCTCAATGGCCAACCTTGGTGAGGACTTGAAAGAGAGGTAGAGCTGCGTGTCATCCGCATATTGATGACACCACACCCCAAACCTCCTGATGATAGCCCCCAGCGGCTTTAGGTAGATGTTGAATAGCATCGGGGAGAGGATGGAACCCTGCGGCACCCCACAAGTGAGCAGCCGAGGGTCCGAAACCTCCTCCCCAAGAACTACCCTCTGGTACCTTCCAGAGAGGAAGGACCGGAACCACTGTAATACAGTGCCTTCGATACCCAACCCCTCCAGGCGGTCCAGGAGGATACCGTGGTCAACAGTATCAAAAGCCGCTGAGAGATCGAGGAGGACTAGGAAGGAGCATTCGCCCCTATCCAAGGCCCTCCTTACTTAGTAGTTTGTTTTTCCAAAATTGCACCTGTCCAACATAGCCCATGTGGTGTAGTGCTGCAGGGGTAGGCAGCCTGGTGCCCACCATATGTTTTAGACTACAGTTCTCATCAACCCCAGACAGTATAGCCAATGATCAGGGATTATGGGAGTCATAGTCCAAAGCATGGAGGGCATCGGGTTGCCTACCGCTGGCTTAGGGTGTTGGACTAGGGCCAGGGAGACCAGGGTGCAAATTCTGCTAAGTTATGAAGCTCACCAGGAGACCTCAGGCCAATCACTCTCTCTCAGCCTAACCTAGCTCACACTGAGTTGTTGTGAGAATAAAAAAGGGGGGAGAACTATGTATGCTGCCCAGAGCTCCTTGGTAGAAGAATAGGATGGAAATGCCACAAATAAATAAATCACAATAAATTTCAAGGCTGAGGAGGCCAAAGCCTCTTTTGGCAATAGGAAGCTGCAGTTTATGATATGCTATGTGAGGCTTCTGGCCAGCATCCAAAATAAATGTATGAAATAAAGAATCTATCTGGCAGGATTTGTGCGATATATATTGGGAGACCCCAAATAACGAATTTGCCTCCACAGAGATAAGATGGCTTTCTACCTGTTGAAGTCCTAATATCTTTCAAAATAAAGGTAAGATTTAAGGATGTTATCATGTCCTTGATTTTTTTTGGAATTAAAATTCCTTGATATTTAAAGTGCTTAGTAGACCATTGAAAAGGCTGGTTCCAGACAGCAGGATTAATTGGAGCCTGACTGACTGGCATAGCAATAGACAATTCTGAACTCTCTTTAAAGCTAGTTTGCCACAGGCAGAAGCGGTAAAGTTGCCATAATCCATAAGGATTCTATCTCTCTCATAAAGTGTACTGTTCACACTGAAAACAACATTTCACACTGAAAACAACAAAGAATCTTGTGCCACCTTAAAGACTCACAGATTTATTGTGACATAAGCTTTTATGAACTAGAGCTCACTTAATCAGATACATGAAATGTTATCTTCAGTTGGCAGATTTACCTGGTTACAGAGGAAATATATATATTTTGTAAACAGTGGGTTCAAAAGGACATGAAATCTGGGTAGCAATCGGTCTGTGGAATTTCTGTGCAAATGTATACAAGATAAGAATTGGGTGACCCATTCACAACAGCAGATTCTGTGATAATGCTATCTTTGTAGCTACGCTATACAAATTTTAGACCTATAGTGGGAAAATGAGAGTCACAATTAAGTTTGAATGGGGTAGAATAATATAAATTCTAGTTAAGCAGTTTCAGTTTGCTTTTTGTTGAAGTATGGTGATTCTCTAAGTTCAGCAGCAGAGTATCTTGGGAGGTTTAAATGTTCTCACATTGGTTTTTGAATGGTTTCACATTTTTAATGTCAGGTTTGTGTCCATTTATTCTCTTTTGTAGAGATTGATCTGTGTGTCCAGTGTAGACAGCAGAAGAGCATTGGTGGCAGATGACATATTAAAACATTGGGTCTATTCTGATGTAATGCCAAGACATTGGTTGATGCTACATGACTGAGCTCTGTGCTTGTCTTCTTCCCCTCATAAACTCTTGATTCCTTCCCTCATTTCCAATTTAGTGGCAAACTATAGTTTGCTGTTATATCCAAACCTGTTTTTGCAAGCCATTTTTCAAATTTGTCCACAAGCCAGAAATGTGTCCCAGTTTCAACTGAGTGGGCACAAACTATAGTTTTGTTTGCATAAACCGTAGTTTCCCCATTCAGATGTAATGGCAAACTCTGGTTTGTCACTAGATCAGAAGTGAGGGAGAGAACAAGAGCACATACACACTAGCATGGGGCTCATTCATGTAGATGTTTGACCATTTGATTTTACATCTGAACCAGTTACATCTGCTGTAAACCACCCAGAGAGCTTCGGCTATTGGGCAGTATAGAAATAGAATTATTATTATTATTATTATTATTGTTGTTGTTGTTGTCATCGTCGTCGTCGTCGTCATCATCATCATCATCATCAATAAATAACAACAACAACAACAACAACAACAACTAACCTGCAGAAAGATGAGCAGATGAATAAGCTCCTGATGTTATGACTCATGTCCTGTATCAGTATTGCCTGAGTACATACATAGACATATTTGGCATTTCAGTTCATTTTTTAAATAAGAATTTATCAAAATTCTCCAAGTTTATATTTGGGAGAGAAAGAACTTGAGATATAAAAAAATCAATTGTGGGAGAAACCAAAACTGACAGATACATCCCTAGTTGCATGGCCCATCCCTAGGTTTAGGTCCCTTTTAGATTCACTGGATGAAATTGTTGGTGAGTACGGTAGTCATTTTAGATTAGGAGGCTGCCTAGAAGCAAGGACAAGCCAAGACTTGTGTGAGAGAATTATCATTATCCCAGATAGGCTGCAGTTAATAGATAATACGCAGGAGAGGTGGGAACTGTAGATGACAGCGGTGGTGTTCTGTCATTTTCTCTTCTGAACCTGTCCGGTCATAGACAGCTCCTGGATACCAATCTGGCTTTGTTGATCTGTGTCTTCACTTCATTGGATGTGTATTGTAGGTAGCCTTAAAAATGCCTTATGTAAATTCTTCAGGTGTGAGTTTCTTCTATTCAAGAAACTGGAACAAATGTGGTTATTATATCACAGAGCTAGGCTGTAGATCTGTGATGGGGAACCCAGGGCCCACACACAGAACCAGAGCCAAAAGATGGCAAAGACGTCTAGGAGTCTGGGCTGGTCCAAATTACAGATATGTTTTACAAGTCAAATTCCAGGATGGCAGGCACCAATCCTGCCCTTGGGCAAACCCTTCCTTACTTTAACTTTCCTTTCTGCCCTATCAGCTCTCCCCACCCTCACCCTAGTCCATTTCAATACCATGGAAGAGCTGTAGAGGAGGAGGAGGAGGAGGAGGAGGAGGAGGAGGAGGAGGAGGAGGAGAGAGAGAGGAGGGAAAGAAAGAAAAGGAAGACGAAGGAAAAGAAAAAGGAGAGGGCAGAGAAGGAAGATAAAAAGAAGGGAAAGAAGTGGAGATGGAGGAGAAAAAGGAGGCAATGCCTAGGGCACACATGCCTCCCCCACCCACCCCCGGTCCACTCCTCTCTAAAATGAGGCATTGAATTAAGATGGGTGGGGAAGGAGAAATTTCCAGAGAACTTATTTATTTAGTGTGGAACTAGATGTTTTTGCTTAATACATGCTTTTTTGTGGTCAGTATTCTTTTTCTTTTTTCATATAAGGCTGCAATTTGGAGAGGTACTCATATCTTTTCCCCACTGGTGAGGGTAACAGTGGCTTGGGGGAGGCAATTTTCAATGGAAAAAACAGCACAAGGGTGAGGATTAAAAGAAGCCCTCCTTCAGCACTGATCTAGTCCTTCATATTGAAGCTGCAGGAGCTACATTTTATAAAAAAATAAATTAAAACGTCCTTAATCCCACTGTGTTACTCCAAAGTAAATTCACATCAGTGGGTGTTACTTCTGAGTAAAACATGCATAGGATCAGGCTGTAAATGTTCCAATCTATTTTGTCTCTAGACCAAATTAAGAATGAATCCTTGGTCTTTAAGAAGCCTCTCCAGAGGAGTCAGGGCAGGGGTTTGCCCTCACTATGGGAGGTGTTTCATGTCTCTCAGAAGCTAGAAAACCTCTGTGAATTCTGCACTTAATTCTTCTCTTAAACACTATTAGTGCTGTGTATTTAGTTTCCAAAACGTATATCTAATATATGTTTTAGTGACTTCTAAAGATACATTTGATACTTATGAAAAATAAAGAAAGGTTTAATAGAAAAGCTTATCTCTATTGGTGGAGCTTAGTCTTTTCATTACCTGAAGCACAACAGCTAAGATTCTGCCTGACCCAAATGCCTTCCTCTTTCTCTGACCCTCCCCCATCTTGTCTGTATCCTCTTTCATCTACCGCCATACACCTGATCAGCCTCTTCCTCCTTCAGCAACCAGTGAGGGAAGTGTCATATGTGACCCTGTCAAGCAACACTCATTGCCCTGTCAAAACCCCATTTTAACAGGGGTTTGAGAGCTAGCTAGCTGTCAAAACTCCTTTCCCCGAAAAGGGGGTGGGATGCACTTTTGCAATTTCCCGAGCAGCTAGAGTCTCTGGGGAAAGTGCAAAATGTGCAGTACCCTGGCCTGAGGATCATCAGGGCAAAAAAAGAAAAAGATGAGGATCTTGCCATGAAGGGAGTGTAAATCTCACCACCCCCTTACCCCTTTTCATGAGCAAAGATCCCTCACGTTTTTACTTTCCCTTGACAACTCACCTTTTGACAGCTATCAAGAGAAAGCAAATTAACAAAAAACCCTATTTGGATCCTCTTTGGGTCAATGTCCAGGGTTGGTACCTGCTGCACTTTGACAGCAGGTACCCACCCCCCCGGACATTGCCCAGCTGAGGCTCCCCATTTCTGCACTCACAGAACTGTGCACCTCCACAGTTGCACAAGTGCAGCTAAAAAAACAAACCCAAGAAATATTTGCTCACGTTATAGACACACACACACAAATTTAATTGTTTGCCAACCACTGACTGTCCCTCCAATGTGCCACTTAGGCACTTTGAAGGGGCTGTCACTGGCTGTCAAAGCAGAGATTGTGAAAACTGGCAGTTTCCACTGGCTGTCAAGCTCCTGGGGGGGAGATTAAATGGACAGAAAAACAGTGGCAAGCAAAAAGGGGCTTGCAATCACGATGGGGGAGGAGAAGACAAGTCGGTCGTGCTGTGGAGTCCCCTGGGATACCTGCAGCAGGACCAGGGGGGGAGGGAGGGGTTGAACAACCCACAGTGAGCCCAATTGTTTATTGGGTACACAGTTGGTTGTTTGGCCAATAACCAACACACAGTGGCTTACCGTATTTCCAAGGTGGGTTGTTGTGATGTGTGAACTTTCCCATTGTTGGGACTTGAAAAAGATGCTAGGAGAGGATATATTGTTGAATATTATCCTTCCTATCTCACGTTAGTGAGATCAGCAGAGTCCCTTTCCAGCTTAAAAGAAGCTTAGATTTGGCTAGTGTTAGCCAATTAGCATTTGGTAATCCAGGATGCTTTAAGGCAGACTGGATTTCCCTGGTTTTGCCCCCTTTTCTCTCCCGCAAAACAATAATCAGAGACACAGTCTTGTAAAAATTAAAAGTAACATTTACTCACTCAGATTATGCAGTTTCATTCAGGCAGGCTTAAAAGTGTTTCTTACAGTTGGTTACAGTACATTTTGAAATACTTGGGGTCTGAACTTGTGGAGTTCAGACCAGCAACTCTGGTTACATGCTGCTGTTAGAACAACGTGGAGGCAACTCCCTTTACTACCACATTCAGAGTCTCAGTAGGAATGGAAGAGCTGAGAGCTACGCCCTCTTCCTGCTGAGGCTCAGCTAAACACACACTGAGTATCTTCTAGGGAATCCACCTTAGAAGATACCAGTGGCCTTAACCATTTCATCCAACTAACTGGTGAAACATGAGTCATTGGTTTTGACTGCACTTTAAATATCCCACACCCATTGTGTGCAGTCTTCTCAAAATAGATGTTCTAGGGCGGTGCCTCGAAAATTTGGGACTCAGTCGGTACATATCCAAAATGGCTTACTAATTCCACTTATGTTAATAATCCTGCTAACACACATGAATAACTTGATTTATTCTATTGGGTTAGTTGTGTACAGGTATTTGCAGAATTGTAGCCTAAGCCTAACCATGCTTTCTCAAAAATAAGTCCTACTGATGTCAAGAGGACTTTCTTCCATATTTCTTTCTAAATATGCTTTAGGACTTCCCTAGGGCTGAAGCCCTGTGTTGTTCTAGTACAGTAAAACTTAGATTATATTGAATTCTTTCTGTGTATTTCATAACCATATAGAAGTTAATAAACTGGAGAAAGCTACGTAAAGCAAGAATAGTGATGTGACAAACAAGAATACTGAGATGAGAATAATTTAAGCTACCTAGCTGAGTTGCACAATAACGACAAGGACAAAACATGGGGATATAAGAATACAGGGAGTCCCCAATATAGGCCTGTGGCTTATGCTGGCTCAGCTTGTTGTCTGAGCGTGGAAAGCTAAGCAGGGTCAGGCCTGGTTATTATTTGGATGGGAGACCCCTCCTCTAGTTTCCTGCATTAAGCAGGGGGTTGGACTCGATAGCCTTGTAGGCTATCTATGATCTATGAAATCTATAAGTTAAGAGTGTCTGACTTACAGACAACCCAGTATATATTGTAGTATACTACGCAATTTGCGTAATTTACGCAATTTGTGTAAATGCCGATTTTAATGTATAGAATGCTATGCTGTTCCGACTTACATACAAATTCAACTTAAAGTCATTTTAAGAACATATCTCGTTCGTAGGGACTGCCTGTATTAAGTCAATCTTCCTGTGGAATACCGTAGATTACCTGAGGAAGAGAAGCATCATGAAGGAGTTAACAGTAACAGAATATGTTAATGAACAACAAAGTTGTTTTCCTTAAGTAGGGTAAAATAATACAAAAACGGTGAAATGCTAATGACTTTGGTTCCATTCATAACATTCTAGCTGTACATAAATTCCTGGGAAGATGCTTTTAAGTGTGTGAATGTATATTTGGCTGTCTGCTTTCTGAGATGATGATTTGTTTGTTGATTCGGGTGTCAGTTGAGCCTAATAGTGGAACTCAGCAGGAAGGTGTCAGTCATAGTTTGCCTGCTTTTTGAAGTGTTGCTGCACACGGACTAGATTTAAGGCACAATCCTATGCATGCTTAGACAGAAAAAAGGTGCTACAACTCCCAGCATTCCCTAGCCAGCCATGTTCATCAGGTTCACACAATACGACAACCCCTGAGTGGGGGTTGCATATGCAACTCAGCTCCCATGGGCACCGCAGCTCATTGTGACCCACGACAAGCTGCATCGTGTCATCCGAACCCAGTCATAGTGTCATGTGAAGAGAAGAGTGGTGAAAATTATGGTAAGAAAAGTTCACATTAACTTATCTTGACTAAAACTGGTGCTGTCTCAAAAGGGCCAAGCTCCAGAACTTATTCTTAATGCCACAGCTCAGCCATGGAACATACTGTATAGTAAAGACTTTGGGTAGTATCCAGTGCTGTCACAGCACTGGTGCTAACTTTTATTTTATTTATTCTATTTATACCCCACCTTTTTTCCTGCAAGGAACCCAAGGCGGCTTACATAATCCTCCTCCACCTCTCCATTTTATCCTCACAACAACCCTGTGAGGTAGGTTAGGCTGAGAGTCAGTGACTGGCCCAAAGTCACCCAGTGAGCTTCATGGCCGAGCGGGGACTAGAACCCGGATCTCCTGAGTCCCAGTCCAACACTCTAACCACTACGCCACACTGGCTGATGTTGCACTAGCATAACTCCGTTAGCACTTGCTAGGCAAAGGGAAAAGACTGTGATTTGCCACTGAATTTTAATGCTGCCAAATTTTGGCAGCAAATCACTACTTTTCCCCTTTGCCTAGCAAGTGTTAATGACATTGCACTAGTGTTGGTTTATGCTAGTACAACATAATTAATGTTAGTGCTATGACAGCATTGGATACTGCTCCTTACCAGGAGTAAGTCACATTAAATTCAGTAGAGTTTGCTTCTGAATAGAAATGTGTAGGATAGGATTGCACTGTTAAAGTCACTTTGAAATCAATGGAACTTACTTCCATTCAGTGTTTTAGAAGGTGGTGATCATGTGATTTTCTTTAAATTTTATTTTGCTTATTTTTGCCTCTTTTAAAGATTGCACAATTTCTTTCTCTAAAAGACTGCACAATTTGTTTCTCCCTAGTACCATGAAAGTTATAAACTTTTTATTTCCCCCTTTTTCAAATCATGAGATTTGGCAACATTAAGTTCATCTTTCAGATTCAAAAGACTGCTGAACAGGAAACAGTAGGCTGCTATCAGTAGTTTCTTCTGGTAACCAGAGTCACATGAAACTGGATAGATGGATATGGCATCTGTTTTGTCTCTGATGATTCAGAACTAATATGTTCATTGGCACTGAGGGATAAAGCAGTGTAGGCATGCTAAAGACAGTGTGCCAATGTCTGACTTTTCCTATCGACTGACTGAATCAGAGAGATCTCTTCACACCTCTTTCATTCCTCATATGAGCTCCTGATGAAAAAAATATAACTATAAAAATATAGCTTCTTCTATCAAATCATATATTCTCAATGGATACTGGGAAATTTCTTCTCCAACATACTTCTAAGGTAGATTGCGCACATATTTAATTTCCTTCATAGCCATAGATAGTTCAGTAGATTCCTGCTGTCAAGCACTTTCCCCTAAATATGAGGGGAAATACCTTATATTGAAAGACCTCAAACGTAGATTAGGAATTATGTCAATGTATTAGTCATAGAATCATAGAAAAGTAGAGTTGGAAGGGGCCTACAAGGCCATCGAGTCCAACCCCCTGCTCAATGCAGGAATCCAGGTCAAAGCATCCCTGACAGATGGCTGTCCAGCTGCACCTTGAATGCCTCTAGTGTTGGGAGAGCCCACGACCTCCCTAGGTAGTTGGTTCCATTGGCGTATTGCTTTAGCAGTCAGGAATTTTTTCCTGATGTCCAGGCGGAACCTAGCTTCCTGTAACTTGAGCCCATTATTCCGCGCCCTGCAATCTGGGATGATCGAGAAGAGATCCTGGCCCTCCTCTGTGTGACAACCCTTCAAGTACTGGAAGAGTGCGATCATATCTCCCTCTTCTGAAGGCTAAACATGCCCAGTTCTTTCAGTCTCTCCTCATAGGGCCTTGTTTCCAGTCCCTTTATCATCCTTGTTGCCCTCCTCTGAACCTTCTCCAGTTTGTCTACATCCTTCTTAAAGTGTGGTGCCCAGAACTGGACGCAGTACTCAAGATGAGGCCTAACCAGTGCTGAGTAAAGGGGAATTATCACTTCACGCGATTTGGAAGCTATACTTCTATTAATGCAGCCCAAAATAGCATTTGCCTTCTTTGCAGCCACATCGCATTGCTGGCTCATATTCAGTTTGTGATTTACCACAATTCCAAGATCCTTCTCACTTGTGGTATTGTTGAGCCAAGTGTCCCCCATCCTGTAACTGTGCATTTGGTTTCCTTTCCCTAGGTGCAGCACTTGGCATTTATCCCTATTAAATTTCATTCTGTTGTTTTCAGCCCAGCGCTCCAGCCTATCGAGGTTGCTTTGAATTTTGTTTCTGTCTTCCAGAGAATTAGCTGTTCCACCCAACTTTGTGTCATCTGCAGATTTGATCAGCATTCCCTGCACCTCCTCATCCAATCATTAATAAAAATGTTGAAGAGCACTGGGCCCAGGACCTAGCCCTGTGGTACCCCGCTCGTTACCTCTCCCCAGTTTGAGAAGGAACCATTGATAGGCACTCTTTGAGTCCAATTCTGTAGCCAATTGTGGATCCACCTGATAGTTGTTCCATCCAGCCCACTTTTAGCTAGCTTGCTAATCAGGATACCATGAGGCACTTTGTCGAAAGCTTTGCTGAAGTCCAGATATATGATGTCCACAGCATTCCCACAGTCCACAAGGGAGGTTACCTGACAAAAAATGAGATCAGATTAGTCTGGCAGGATTTGTTCTCTTGACAAATCCATGCTGATTATAATCACTGCTTCTAGTAATCACTGCATTGTTTTCAAGGTGCTTGCAGACTGACTTCTTTATAATCTGCTCCAAAATTTTCCCAGGGATTGATGTCAGACTGACTGGTCTATAGTTCCCAGGTTCCTCCTTCGTGCCCTTTTTGAAGATAGGAACAACATTTGCCCTCCTCCAGTCATCTGGCACTTCACCTGTCCTCCATGATTTCTCAAAGATAATAGACAGTGGTTCTGAGAATTCTTCTGCCAGTTCCTTTATTACTCTAGGATGCAGTTCATCAGGCCCTGGAGATTTAAACTCATTCAAAGTAATCAGGTGCTCCTTGACCATTTGCCTATCAATCTCAAGTTGCAATCCTGCCCCTTCAGTCTGCACTTCAGGTTTGCCAGGGGGGACATAAACTCTCTTTTGGGAGAAGACCGAGCCGAAGTAGGAATTGAACACTTCTGCTTTTTCTTTGTCTTCTGTTATCAATTTGCCATCCTCATTGCGTAGTTGAACCACATTTCTTTCCTTTGTCTTTTACTACCTATGCACGTATCTGAAGAAAGCTTTTTTGTTGTTTTTAGCATCCCTGGCTAGCCTCAGCTCATTCTCAGCTTTAGCCTTCCTGACACTATTCCTGCAGTTCTGTGCTACCTGCCTCTACTCTTCCCTTCTAGCCTGGCCTTCCTTCCACTTCCTATATGTGTACTTTTTTGTTTTCAGATCATCTCTGAGCTTTTTGTGGAGCCACATTGGCTTCTCTGTTGCCCTCTGCCTTTTTTCCTTGCAGGAATTGTTCACAATTGTGCATTTAGAATTTCCTTTTTTTTAAACTCCCAACAATCTTGGACTCCTTTTCTCATTAGAGTCACTTGCCACTTATCATTGTTCTGAGTTTATTAAAATTGGCTTTCCTAAAATCCAGGGTACGCGTTTGGCTACACTCAGCTTTTGCTTCCTTTAGAATCAAGAACTCAAGTATAACATGGTCACTTTCCCCCAGAGTTCCCGAAACTGCCACTTTATCCACTAACTCATCTCTGTTGGTTAGAATCAGGTCAAGGATAGCCGATCCTCTAGTTCCTTCCTCCACTTTCTGTAGGAGGAAGTTATCAGCAACACACTGGTCAGGAATTTCTTGGAGGGGCCATGTTTGGCAGAATTTGTCTCCCAACAGATATCAGGGAAATTGAAGTCCCCCATCACTACTACATCATGCCTCCTTGACACATTAGTTTAAGTTAGTGTAGATCTGTAACTGTGTTAGTTAGAAAATCTTGAAATTTGGGTGGTGAATTTGTAACGTGTTTTCACGGCGGGTTGTAAAGAATATTGTTTTTAGTAGTATGATTTATTTATAATAAAAATCTATTCCTAAAAAAAAATCTATTCCTAAATATAAGGGGGGTTGGTTAGTTATGATTTAGGGCACAATCTTATCGTGATGTCTGTAAGCCCCTGAACTCGGAAATGACGAGCATCCTATGCAGCCCAGGAGGAGTGGTGGAGGCGATCGTCACCTCCCCATCCTCCCACCCAACATATTTAGCTGGACAGGCTTTTTTGCCCTTCTAGCTGGAACATTTCAGAGGGGGAGGAAAGGAGGCTGGAGAGGTGTCAGGATAGTTCGTATCCTGGTCTTTCCAGTCTCCTCCCCTCCTCGCCCACCAGAATTCACCCTTTCCCCCCTCTCCGAGGTTGTTTCCTGACCTCGGAGAGCAGCCGGTATGGTTCTTTCTGTGCCGGCTGCCAAACAGGGTTGGTTGGTTGGAGCTTTGATTCCCAGCTCCACAGTTGGAGCACTGTCTCTGTCGATCTGTCCTCAGATCTGGGAATCTGAAATATCCTATGGCCCCTCAGATGCGTTCTAGGGGCCATAGTATTGCTCCCTTAATTGTTTAAAATTTTCAGAGAGGTAGCCACAAACAACAACAGCAAAGAGTCTGTTGCAACAAAAACAACAAAGCGTCTTGTGGCACCTCAGAGGCTAAAATTTATAATGCCATTACCTTTCACGAACTATAATCCACTTCATAGTCCCGAAAAGCTCATGCTATAATACTGTACATTTGCTAGAGCTTTTCTACACAAGGCTGCTAATTGGCTGTTAATCCGCTGTATCTGCTTTCTGTTTTGTTGCAGAATTGAGATCCGAGCGCTACACGAAAAACATTTCCTTTCCTGCTTTTCTGCTACATACCCTCTAGGTGGCACGGTGATATAACAAAATAGCACAAATGCACAAGAGGAAATTATTATTTCTTTTGCTTTCACAATTAAATGCCTCATTTTCCCTGCTCTAAAAAAACTCACCAAAAGTTCTGGTTAGGTACAGAAGCAACACTAGAGGGTCACAACATCATCTAAGGAACCCATAAGCAACCGTGAGTAGAGAATGATGACCGCACGATAAATGCCTCATGTAGAAAAACCCATTGTCTTTACAATGCCAAAAGACATTTCATTGTTTTTGTTTAAAACGTAAATCCTATAAATGTCTATTCTGAAATAAGCCCTATAGAGTTCAATGGGACTTACTCCCTTGTAAGTGTGTATAGGATTTGCAACTGGGCAAAGCAGTACTATAGGGGTAGGAGAAGGAAAATCCATGGCAAAAGAACTGCCAAATGCAAAGTGTTGTTGGACTTGCAGAAGGTGAGTGATTGTTTCTTTTACTTTTACCTTTATTTTGGCCATGTCCAACTGTTTGTTGGAACGCACCATAAACAAGCTTTAAAAAACAACAACGAAAAATGAAGGAACTGCTGCCATCTGGTAAGCTGGGAGAGGAATATGGTATGATCAGGTGGGTGGCAGAAAGGAGGTGGATGTAGGCGAGCTGGAGGGGAGAAGAGAAGAGCAGAGGGGGGGAAGGTGGCATGGTATAGGAGTCAGGCACCTACTTGCGGGATCAGGGGGGAGGAGAATGGAGCGATCATGCATGGTGTGGGGCTCAGGAGAGAGAGAGGGCACAGAAGAGAGAGAGAGAGAGAAGTAGTCACAGAGAGGGGAGAGAAAATGGGGTGCCACAGAGAGGGAGGGAAGGAGAAGAAACACGCACGCGCACGCACGCGCACGTCGGATACAGTAAAAAAACACATGCATCTGAGGCATCATTTTGGGAACAAAGGATGCAGTGTTTTATACACACAGCAGTTCTTCTTTTTTCCATGCATATTTTATCCCTCTTGTTTCAAACCCACCAGCAGAGCATGAATGCATCCATCTTCCACCATTGTTTGTCCCCATCCTGCAGTACTCAGAGATACACTTCTCCTGAACATGGAAGCTAATTCAGCCACCACGGCCAATAGTTAGTTATTGATAAACCTACGCTTCATGAATATGTCTAATCCTTCTTAATTTAGTCATCTAAACTAGTGGCTGTCACCACATCTTGTGACATTGCCTTCCTAAGTAGGCACTGTGTGAAAATGTTCTTTCTGAGAAGAATCACAACCCTAATTTTGGTATCATCTCCAAAATACTGCTGCTTCTCTATGTTGACTATTTCCCAGATCATTAAATACGCTGAAAAGAGCTGAAGCATGTCCTTAAGTCACAGAACGTTTCACCTCTTTCAGTTATAAAAAGTGACCATTTATGCCTGCCTACTTCTGCATCCTGTCTTTTAACCAGTGCCTGCTTAATGAAAGCCATTTTCTTTTTATGCCATGACAACTTCATTTTTCAGGAGCCTTTGATGAGGGATCATGTCAAAGGATTTCAATATTTGTGTGTTATATTGATTTGATCTTCCTTTAGCTACATACTTATTGAATAAAGGCTGGAGAGGTTTGTTTGGCGTGATCTCCTTCTTACAAAATCCATGTTGACTCTGTTCTTACTCAGTGTTTATCTATGAGTTTAGCCAACTTGTCCTTGACTTCAGCTGCTACTGAGGTTGCCTAGCACTGAAGGCAGTGGCCTTCAGAATCACCTGTGGAACCTTTTAAAATATCTGAACCCTTTTTCTTTTGGTTCAGAGTCTGATAGATAGGGAAGTTTTAGATAACAGTGTCAGTACTAGCTCATCAATTTTAACCCGTGTTCCTTGAGAACTGTTGGGTGAATACCCTTTGGGGACTTATTACAGTTTCAGATATCTAAATCTCTTCTATTAATATCTAGTTTGTGACAGTTTCAAGAGGGATAGCCGTGTTTGTTGCAGCAAAAACAAGAAAGGATCTTATATGGCACCTTAAAAGCTAACAACTTTATTATGGCATAATCTTTTGTGGACTTGAATTCTCTTCATCAGATGCACAAAGTGCTATCCTGACTTGGCATGAAGTGTTATCCAACTCAGGATAACATTTCATCCATGTAATGCAGTGGACTCTAGTCTGAAAGCTTATGCCATAATGAATTTGTTAATTAAGGTGCCAGAAGAGTCTTTGCTGTCTAATTTGTCGTAATTCTTTAGATTCATCACCCCAGGAAGATAGTTCAGGCATGGCAACCTCTTCGATATGGTCTTTGTGAAGGGAGGAGCTTATCAGGCATGCCAAAAAAGAGATGAAGCAGAGCACCACCAAGCTCCATTTCAAGTGGCAAGAGGGTTAGCCGTGTTTGTTGCATCAAAACCAAGAAAGGATCTTATGGCATCTTAAAAGCTAACACCTTTATTATGGCATAATCTTTTGTGGACTTGAATTCACTTCATCCGATGCACAAAGTCCATCATGGCAGTGGCTCTTAAAGCAGACCCAGTACAGCCACCTGGTTGTCTCCAGATCTATCCCTCTTGCCAGGTCCTCTCTGGACATATATGTCAGCAGATGTGGGTATATCTGGGTATATATGTACCCAGCCCTGCTCCTTTCTCCATAGTGCATGTATAGTATACTGAACAACACTATCCCAGTTTTGAATTGCAACTGTGTGGTTGGTGAGCTGGTTGAGTTGCATCTTGGTGGCTTATTTGCCTGAGAGGACATTTACATGTGGTTATCTGGCTTCCCATCTCTTTACTATAGGGATCAGCCTTGTGGTTCTCCAGTCTTGGCATCAGATGGTAATTTACTTCTTGCAGGTTGTGTAAAGTTTGCATTGGAATAATTGCTGACATCTTGCATGCAGTTTGAGGATTAGTTTATAGTACAAACACCCTGGTTACTTTTGAAAAAGAGGATGATAAACAAAAAAAAGAAAAAAAGCAAGAGAAGCTAGGAATGTTGTTTTTAAAAAATACACTGCACGTTAAATTGTATGGGTTTGAAACAGTGTATTTAGGACAGGGATTTTTATATTCTAAACTTCTAGAGCTTTGTGTGTACATCCGCTGCATTTTCAAATATGCAGATTGTCTGATCTCAGTGAAGAGGTTGTGTCATTTTTGCTTTGTTCTGTACAGAGCACATCAATGTGCTGGTAAATAATAAATATGATCTCAAGTCACACCATTTAGATTTGTATTTGATCTCTCTCACCAAAGTTGAGAGCGCATAATTAATGAACAATATTTTTTATAACTGTCATTAACATTTTGTGGTGTATGTGAGATTTTAAACTTCTGGATACATTTTGTTGAGCTTTGCTTTGCTTTGTTATTTTACAGTGAACAGTGACTTAGTTTTAGTGACAGCAACTGGGCTGATCAGTTTAAGGGCTCCACATGTTAGTTGTTAGGTGCAGTTAAGAGCATACATTACAAAGTTGAAATACAGAACTGAAATAATATAAAAGCCAAAATACTTTCCTTTATGTCTGGTGGGGTGTGTGAGGGGAGGATTTAGAAAACCTCTCAATGCTTATCATCTTTTGGAACCTCCTTTTTTAAAAAAAATCCTCAAGTTGGTTTTACATTTCTTTGTTCACTTTATTTGTTTTCTTCGCCAGTGTAATTGATTCTCATTCTGACCTTTTTGCCTCATCTGCTTCTCATCTTATCTTCCCTAGCCTTAGATAATGCTCCAAAACCTTCTGCCCTTTGCATTTTGTCCAGATAATACTATAAACATTCTTGAAGTTGTCCCCAGCTGCAATTCAACCTACAGGGAAAGAGGTGGAGGGTGGGAAAACACTTTCTTTATCTACTCTTAAAAAATAAATAAATAGGAGAAAGCATTCATTGGTATTTTTAATGGACAAAAACATACAATTGATACGTCTGCTATTAGCACAAGTAATACTGTCAGAGTGGTAATTTGGAGTGGATGAAACAGTTATTAGAGTGCTTAAAAGAAAGGAGTGCAATGTTCTCAGTTCTGCTGCTTTTCTTATCTTGCATATTTCCCATGTTTTCTTTATCTTTCTTCAGTGTCTTCTGTGGTTTTTTTCCTGAAGACATCACAGACACAGCACAGTATAGGACATAATTAATTTTTTAAGACTCTCCATACTGCATATTGAAAAAATGCTTCTGTTTGAAAACAGTTCTTCAGGGTTCCCAACTATGGCCCAAGAGGATGCAGCAGCTCTCATATTCACTCTGGGGTCCCCCCCCCCATCCTACTACACACAGAAACATCCATATCCACACATCTGGGCAAGAGGACAGACACCAGGCTGGGTTACAGGGAATATTCAGCACATTGGAACAATGGATGAGAAGTACAAGCTTTCCTGGGTTGCCCCCCCCCCCCCATGAGCTAAGTCTTGGCTGTCAGTTAAGTTTCCTATGCCAGGATTTCCAAGCAATATTTATTTTGACCAGGCATTTAAAACCTTTTTGTCTGGCATGAGACAAAGTCTGCCAGAAATGGCTGTTTTTCTTCTCTGCATCATTAGTGAGGCAGCCTTCCAACAGTGAAGGGTCACTTGCTTGGTACTTAAGTACTTTTAAAGATGTTTCCTTTTCCTTGCTGAAGAGATAATTTGAACAGAAATTGTCAAGAGACTTTCCTTCAGTTTCTACTTCTAAAAATCCAGCTTTTCTTTGCCATAGTTTGAACTCAAAATGCCCAAAATATGACTTCCCTTGAGTTTAATGTATAATCAGCAGCATCCACCTCAGGATTGCTCTGAAAAATGCAGCCCTGTGAGAATGACAGGACTTGGCATATTACTGTTCTGAACACAGCGCAAAGATTTTAAACTCTACATGACAAGAAAAAGTATGTCTCTTGGCTTTTTTGTCTTCAATATATTGGCTCCAGAGGAACTGCAATACATAGACTATTTTGTGAGTGTAGCTTATGAATGATTTCCAGACATTTAGAATTAGCTTTGTGTTCAGCTCAGTAGTGCTTGAGACTAACTGGTGCTCCCCTCAGCATATATGTCCAAACTCCCTTCAGCCTTTAGTCTGTTGCAGCAAAAACAGCAAAGAGTCTTGGGGCACCTTAAAGACTAACATATTTATTCTGGCATAAGCTTCCATGGGCAGTGAGAGAACACTGATACTGTATGTTCCTTGACACTGTGTTTTTAGAAGCTTGCCCATTATATTCTTGAAAAAATTGACAGAGATTTCATAGCCTCCCTGTGCAGCTTGGTCTCTTCCTTAGGAAGCATTTCCAAACATTTGATCTAGATAGGTCTTTCTGCCAGTTAAACCCATTCCTTTCTTTGTAAATTGAATTTTATTAACATATATTCTAGTTACTACAACAACATAAAGAAAGGTATAAGTGATAGATGGCATATAGGGGGGGAAAGGAATCAAGATCATCTGGGTTCGCAAGCCATCTTCTCCTCTCCCCTCCCCAACCCGGCGCCAAAAACAAATAATCAAGATACAACATAAACATTAACAGTAATATTGACTGAAAGAGTCAAAGCTGATCTCTGACCCCCTCTGATAACCTGAATTAAGCATGTTATTTATTATGCAGTTTGGCATGTCCATTTGATTTCTGTCCATCTCCCAGAATTCTTTCTCAAACCATTCTGAGACCATTGATGTTACCTATTAATTCCACTACCAATAATTTATAAATACTGGAGACCAATCCCTAGATGTTTAACAGAACATTTTCAAGTTTAGTTATCCTAATTGCTTGATTATTATTATTTTTTACTGTAGAATATATACTAAAGTGGATAACTTGAATCGTGTTAATGCTTGTATCGGATAATTGTTCTTTAATTTGTTTTTGAATTCACTCCATGATATAGATATTTCAGGTGGTGTATGCCTTTCACTTCCTATGCTTTGTATTGTTGGCATTTATGAGGACTTTAAAATAATGGGTGGTTTAAAAATGGAATTAAGGGTGTCTTTTATCATATTTCCATATTTGTAGTGAAAGATGAAGAAAGGGGTTAGTTATTGTTTCTGCCTGTTGTCGTTTTTGTTAATTTCCTGTCCATTCCATGTGTATCTAGATATTTTCTTTGCCATTTTGCACTATAGCCGTTAATTGTTTTATTTGGTATACTTCATAATATCAACAAAGGTTTGGTATATCCAGAACAGCGTTTTGTAGATCTGCACATGGTGTTTTTATTTATTCTAGATGTTTACCTTCATATATAAATTAATTTAATAGTTTTTGCCAATGTAGTAGCTTTATATTTGGTAAATATATAGGCAATGCTTGAAAAAATATGTTAATTTTGGGAGAACGGGCATTTTTACTGCTGTTATTCTTCCTAGCCACGTTAATTTGTGTTTTGTATAACTAGCTATTTTTTAAAAAATGTTGAATTAATTGTGTAAAGTTTAGTTTTATCAACTGTAATAATTCACTGGACATATATAATATGTTTAATATTGATCCCCAAATATTTCATAGCATCTTTACATTTTGTTATTCTGCTTGCTTTTTAAATTTTTATTCATATACAAACATAGCATTTCTGACTTTTAAAATTTTATTTGCAAACCCACAACCTCTCCATATTCATAAATAGTTTCCATTGTTCATTTGACTTGTCCTTCAGGATTAGATAACATTAATGCAATGTTACCAGCAAATAAGTTTATTTTATTTTTATTTTTTTATTGTGATGCCTGTAATTTTGGACTTATTCCTAATAATATTAGCTAGTGACTTTATGGAAAATATAAATAGTAGTGGGGATAGGGGGTACCTGTTTTGTTCCTCTTTGTATGTTTAGAGGTTCAGGGTGCAATTCTATACATGTTTAACAGAAAAAAAGTCCTATAACTCCTGGCATTCCCCAGAGTTGTAGGACTTTTTTTCTGTCTAAACATGCATAGGATTGCACCCTCAGAGTCATACCCATTGATATGAATCAAGGCTTGATTATTTTGATATAGTTGGGTTATTGCTTCCTTGCTTTTCTATAAGTTTCCCCCTTTATATGGTTTTCTATATATATATATATATATATATATATATAGTGCTTTTTTTCTGGAGAAAAGGGCTGGAACTCAGTTCCGGTGAGTTCCACCAGAAAAAAAGCCCTATATATATATATATATATATATATAATATTTTCCTATGTTTTCCCCTTTAATTGAGAATATTCTGTTCCTAATCACCTTTTTAGTCCGTTTGCTGATAGTTTTGATTTTTTGTCACGAAATACATAGCACTTTTTAATAATGAATTGTAAAGTGTTTATGATTTTCCCTATTTCCTATACTTCTAATCTTTCCTTTTTTGTTCTCTCTTGATGTTTCCATGTCAGTTTTGTGTGTGTGTTTCCTCTAATTCCTTCCCCCCCCCAGTTATAGTTTACTTTAACATTGTTGTGTTTGTTTTTAATATAACTCATTTCACTAATACATGTTCCCTTTATCATTACTTTCATAGGTCAGGGTGCTTCCAGATGGAGGGCTCCTAGTGCTAGCAAACAGAATGGCTCAGCTTGTCTGAGCATGGAAAGCTAAGCAGGGTCAAGCCTGGTTATTACTTGGATGGGAGACCCCTCCTCTAGTTTCCTGCATTGAGCAGGGGGTTGGACTCGATAGCCTTGTAGGCTCCTTCCTTCTCTACGATCTATGAATGCATTGTGCAGTGATTCCATATTTTTTTCTTAACGGACTTTCTCTGGTAAAGGAAAAGATGGAAGAAGTGGTGGGAAAACACAGAAGGGTTACAACTAGACTGCAACCCTCCAGAGTAGAATGTAGTTTACAAGTTACTAATCAGTTTCCAGGCCCAATTCAAAGTGTTGGTTCTGATCTTTAAAGCTATAAAAGGCTTAAGGCCAGTCTACCTGAAGGATTCCCTTCTCCCATATGCTTCTGCCCAACTGTTAAAAGCCCCAATAACTGGAAAACCATTCTAAAAGTGGTCTGTGGAAAAACATAATATTGAAGCAGGAATACTAGTAGGATAACTGATTATGTGCCATGCCAGTGAGGCACAAGTTGCGGTAGTGTAGATTATCCCTGGCACACTTGCTCTGATTTTCAAGGTTTTCTATATGCATGTGGAAGTCAGTCTTACATCTTACACTTTTTAATGGATTCTTGATGCTCTACTCCTAATTCTAGTGCTTTGCTAGCCATTTTAGAAATATCTCTTAATTTTTCTTTCATTCCTGGGATCGATGCCTCTAGTCACTAGAGTCTAGTGCTTTGATTGTCATTGCCCATTCTGTTGTTAATTCTTATTCCAGTTGTCTTGAGTTGTCCACAGATGTCCACCATTATCCTCTGCCCTCTTTCGTTGTTTTTTTGGCACCACTGTGGGGCCTTCCTCATTCTTGGACTACTCAGTGCCTTGCTGATTGCCTTTAGTGCTGAAATAGGAGGTCGAGCTCTGCTCTTTAGGCTGAAAGGCAATCTATTACTTTATTGTTTGCAGGCTTTTGATTAGTATTGAGTGCATGTATTATCAATTTTGCTGCAACAGGGTGGGGAGCTTGGTCTTAATCTGTCATCTTGCAGCGGTGTCACTATCCACCACTACCACCCAGCTTGCAAGCCATCAGGACCAGCATATCTTTACATTGTTTGACAACTGATTATATATCCCACCTTGATCTTCTTATGTTCCTAACAGCTAGCATTAGTAGCTTGATTACTGTGAAATGTAACTGGTGAGGGTGGAAGCAATAGAGTTTAACTGAAGAAGGGTAGAGGAAGCCTGTTTGCTCTATTATTTATTTATTTATTTATTATATTTATACCCCGCCTTTTTTCCTGCAAGGAACCCAAGGCGGCTTACATAATCCTCCTTCTCCTCTCCATTTTATCCTCACAACAACCCTGTGAGGTAGGTTAGGCTGAGAGTCAGTGACTGGCCCAAAGTCATATTTTCCTAATTGCCTGGTCCAATGAAAGTCAAGGGGGTGCTGAAATTGACTAGACCAAATTACACATAACTGGTAGTGAATTTTACTCCTCAGGGAAACTTTACAGTTTAAAACAAATTCTAAACGGTTATATGAGCACATGGATATGTTCCCAACCTTTTGTACACTGAAAGGGACACAGGGAAGAAAACAGTTCCGAAAGTATTCCAAGAATTAGTGCGGAAAGGGATATAGCTATGTATCAATAGATGCTCATGGCAGTCACATTTAAATGCACATGGGACAGCAGCCCGGAGTGGATCAGGCACCCCTGACTCCTCCCACTCAAGAGTAGACCTCTTGAGCAGGAGGCACAGATCCACTGCACGGCGCTGCCTGGAGAATGGGACAGTGGCATGGAGTGGATCAGGTGTCCCCATCTCCTGCTTAAGAGTAGACCTCTCTGGCAGGAGGCAGCAATCTGCTCCGCAGCGCTGCCCTGAGAACAGGACAGTGACGCAGAGCAGATCAGGCACCCCCGTTTCCTCCCACCTCCTGCTCAAGGGTAGACCTCTCAGGTAGGAGGCGGGAGGCGGCGATCTGCTCCATGGCGCTGCCCCAAGAATGGGACAGCAGTGCAGAGCGGATCAGGCATGCCGCCTCCTGCTCCAGAATAGATTTCATAGATTTTATAGATTTCATAGATCATAGAGTTGGGAGGAGCCTGCTACAAGGCTATCGAGTCCAACCCCCTGCTCAATGCAGGAAACTAGAGGAGGGGTCTCCCATCCAAGTAATAGCCAGGCCTGACCCTGCTTAGCTTTCCACGCTCAGACAAGCTGAGCCAGCGTGAGCCACGTGTGCCTGATCAGGAGGTGGGGGTGCCTGATCAGCTCCCCTGTCCTCCCCGTCGCGCTTCAAGGCACAAGCCCTGTTTGCAATCTGGGAACAAAGAAGAATGTTGTTGTTGTTGTTGTTGTTGTTATTTGTCCCTGTAGTACAAACGGCTTGTGCCCTGAAGTGCAATGGGGTCAAATTCCAGCCTTGGCTGGGGCAACCTGCAGGGGGCTGTTTGCGCTATGGGGGCTCTATGACAGCCCCGGCGAGCTGTCAGAGAGAAGAGACTTGTTCCTCCCCACAGTGTCCCCTTGGATACCACCTGGAGTAACGAGGGGATAGGAGGGAGAGGGAGGGAGTGAAGTGCCCACAATGAGCCCAATTGTCAGCTGGGCTCATCATGGCTACTTCACAAAACAACCCACCCACCCTGGCTTATTGCCAGGGTGAGTTGTTGTGTTGTGTGAACCAGGCCAATGTCTGTACATGACGAATGTCATGTGAGAAGCAGTCCTAACTTTTAATTTACTTCAGAATGAGATCTTATAATTATCTCTAACAGGACAATTCTATGAATGTTTACTCAGAAGTAAATTCCACTATGTTAAGTGGGTCTTAGGGCTTTTCTACACGATGCATTTATCGTGTGCTTGTCCTTCCCTGCTCACCGTTGTTTATGGGTTCTTTAGACGACATCGTGGACCTCTAGTTTCGCTTCTGTGTCTAACCAGCACTTTTGGCGAGTTTTTTTTAGAGCAGGGGAAATGTGACATTTAATTGTGAAAGTGAAAGAAAGCGCAATTTCCTCTTATCTATTTGCACTATTCCACTATACCACAGTGCCACCTAGAGGTTATGTAGTGGAAAAGCAGGAAAGGAATTTGAATATGAGGTTGCCTGGACCCCCTGTAAAATTCCATGAATAATTAAATGAACAGGGTGATTGCACAATAAAAGCTATGTCTGGAAGTGCCCTAAGCCTCAGAGTGGTGCTCAGAAATGAAAACATATGTAACATATAGTATAATCAATGTGTTTTGAACATTGCAAAAGTTACATAGGAAGCTGCCTTGTAACAGGTCAAACAATTTGTCTATCCAGCCCAGTATTGTCTACTCTGACTGGTAGTGGCTCTCCAGGGTCTCAAGCAGAGGTCTTTCCTATCACCTGCTACCTGTTCCTTTTAACCAGAAATGCCAGGGATTGAACCTGGGCCCTTCTGCATACAAAGCACATGCGTTTTACTGCTGAGCTAGTCTCTTATCATAGAATGTTCTCCAGATCAACCAGGTGTTGCTACTAGAATAAGATACATCAAGACTCTTTTGTACCTGAAGAAGATCATTTTTGAAATGCATCACGCACATCATATAATACATTTTAAAGACTGAGAGCCAGTCTGAGGATTCACTCCTCCTTGTGTTTTTCAGCATTTCCTCTGAGCTACAGTTTAGAAGTCACCCTAGCAGTCCGATCCTATGGCTGCTTGCAGTTGTCCATCACTGCGCTAGTACTTTCACCTATTGGGAGGGATCCTAGATTTGATCCATCTGTCTCAATGCAGGACAAAATTATCTACATTTTAAAATACTTCTGACAAATGCTTGTCCATCCCCTTCCTGAAAACCTCTAGTTTACGGAAATAAAAGTACTTGCTTAAGTTTTTTTTTCCTGCTGTCCAACCACTCTTCCAGTAAGTAAAGCTCTCTTTCTTCTTCTTCTTTACATCTATCTTTATCTATGCCACTGCATCCCATTTAGCTTGCTTGCTACAAATCCTAGCAACAATAGTTTGTGGTAGATGTTCTGAGTCACTATGGTAGCAATGTGTCCTTACCAGAATTTCCCTAGAGAATCACAAAAGTAAAAAGTGGAAGTTGTATGCCCAATTTAGACCACTGTGGTTAGTATGGGTACAGAAAACATTAACTGTTAGGTATGCCAAGGCTCCATTGGCTCAAGAGATTAGAACCTTAGTTATAGTTCTTCTAGATACTGTTTCACTCACGGAGAGCATGACAGAGCAGGGTCAAAAGGTTATAATACCTCTTGCCGCAGGATTTGTCAGCCTAGGTGGCATGTTGACATCTTCACACTGCTCTGTGTTGCTGCAAATCCTCTGGGCATCTGGAAGCAGATCTTAATGATGCTCTGTTCTAGCTTTATTATTGTATATTGTTATAAGCAGCTTTAAGTCACCTTTAGGGAGCTTTTGGTCAAAGGGCAGGATAGAACTTTTAAAATAAATACACTTCTTTATGTTTCCATCTTTCCCCTTCTTTATAGTTTAAATCAGTGCTGCCAACCTCTTTTGACAGTGTTGCCGCAAGTCAAGTCTGAATTATGAGATGAATACCACATCATCATCATCATCATCATCATCATCATCATCATCATCATCACCACCACCACCACCACCACCACCACCACTACTTTTATTTCTATACTGCCCAATAGCCGAAGCTCTCTGAGCAGTTTACAACAATCAAACCTAATACAAGCTGTATTATACATATTTGCATAATGTATCTGCAGTTCCTTCTCCTGTTTTGGTGTAGCTTCTAGTCTGTTGAGCTTAGATCCGTTGGTTTCTGATAATTACTGCCCAATGTCAAATCTGTCGTTCTTGGGCAGGTTATTGGCACATGTGATGGCTTTTCAACTCCAGATAGTGTTGGATGGTGCTGATTATTTGGATCCATTCCAATCTGATGGAAATTGTAATGTTGCCTGCTTAAATCAACGAGGTAATGAAACCACTAGTTACAGTGGGAGGAAAGGGTTAATTGAACAATCCCCAGGGTGCATGTTTTCTAACCCCTCCTCCCTACTTCCGGCCTCTCTGTAGCCAAGCCATCTCTCTCTCTCTCTCTCTCTCTCTCTCTCTTCCTCTCCAACCTGATGGACACAAAGTGTGAGCTGGCTTCCAGCCAGTGATCTCCAATGAAGCAGACTCTTAACACCCAAGACTCTAACCTGTTGATATGCATCCTGCATATATGAATAAATGGACTGTAAGTAAAACTAATAAATGTCTTTATTAGTTTTAAATCTTGTGTGGACAATCCACTCCTTTTAAGAGCCTTTTAGCAAGGGTTTAGCAACCCACGTGGTGTTAACCAGTTTCAATAACCAGGTTGTGGGGGAAAACTCTGCTTTGTCCTAACCAGTATAGGACCAACTCCTTTCCATATCCTCCAACAGGTTATGGGCCCATAACCCAGGACCCAGAACTCAGACCCAGAGCAATTAATAGTTTAACCATGATTAATGTGCATGAGTGTTTTTAGGCAGTAAGTTGAACTGGTATTTTTCGGGCTTTATCTACTGTTTTTGCTTTTGGATGCGTTTTTGTTTGTTTGTTTGTTGCCTCACCACATTATAAGGCTATCCAGATTGTTAAGAGTAATTTTTGGGCTGCAAAACTTCATTTTTGTTGAGAACAGGAGCCAAGACAAGCCGCTGGCTACTGAAAGGAGAGAGCCATTTGCAAAACAAAAGAGCTGCTTTTTGAAGGCTTTGGACTTAATCCCCTGCCAATCAATCTTCCTGCTCCCTGCAAGCAAAGAGGTTTTAACCCTATAAGTGCTAAACATGGCTGCAGCAGATAGATTTTTCCTGCCAGAGCTCACAAAGACCAATTACAGAGCATGGGAATATTCTTTGAAAGCTGCTTTTCGAGGAATGAATGCAGACTTTGTCCTGACTACAGACAAGCCCATAGATAATGATGGTAATACTGCAATGAGTGAAAAATGCAATATGGCTGATGGCAATGCTAAAAGCCTGATGTTCACTGGACTAGACCCATTAGATCATGATCAATTCATTGATTGTGAAAGTGCAAATGAATTGTTGCAAAAAATTAAGTCTGTGTTTGTATTTGAGAGTCCAAAACCACAGTATGTAGTACTGAAAGAAATACTTAAGTTGCAATTAAATAGAAAGCAGGACTGTGATGAGTATATCAAAGTTTCTTGCGTATAGTGGCAGACTTAAGAACCACAGATTTTGAAGTAACAGAAAAATAAAAATGCAACCTTTTCCTTGCATGTCTTGGATATTCTTTTGCCCCATTTGTAACAATAAATACCAAGGGAAATGAATCCCATAACTTGGATGAGTTGGCAAAAGCCTTGAGAGCAGAATGCATCGCATCTTATTCTACAAAACCCCAGACCCCCGAGCGATCTAATTACAAGGTCCAGAGATATGTGAAACCCCAAGCTCCACCTCCAGAGAAGGACAGGAGTCAACCAAAGAGGTGTTTCAATTGCAATAAAAAGGCTCACTTTGCCAAAGACTGCAGAGCTACTAACTCACCTGACCAGAGACAAGGGAATTCCTCCCATCACCATAATTCCAAAGCTAAAAACCTTTCCTTAAACAACCACCATGCCTTAAGAGTTGGGTCAGAACCAAGATCAAAGTGGCTAATAGACTCGGGAGCGAGTGGGCATACAACCTTTGATAAAAGGTTCTACCAAAACTTTGATCCAAATGAATCAAGATCCATGTGTGCGGCAGATGGGCGCGCACTAAGCATTGAAGGAATAGGCACGGAACCCTGCCACTCAATATTAATGGGGAGAAAGTGACAAAAGCAGTCGCAGAAGTTCTCTGTGTGCCTCAGACTAAGTGCAACCTCCTAAGTGTCCCTGCCCTAAACGACAAAGGTTTCACAGTAACTTTTGGAAATGGCAAATGCATTGTTGAACATGAAAATGTTGTGTATGCTGTTGCTAACAAAAAGGAAGGTGTTTATGAACTGGATCTAGCAGGTGAACAGGCCTACACTGCAAGAGAGTTGGTAAGTGAGCAAGATTCCAAACCAGATGATGAAACACATGCAGAGTTCCTGGAACTATGGCACAAAAGATTTGGACATTGCAGCACCAGCACATTACTAGAGATGCAGAATAAAGGTCTGGTAAGAGGGTTAAAGATAAAGAAAAGTACAATTAAGGAAATGCCAAAATGTACTTGTTGTGTAAGAATGAAGGGCCTCAGACCTTTTCCAAGTAAGACAAGACAATGCAAAAGCAAAGTGCTAGAGATAGTCCATTGTGATTTAATTGGACCTGTACATGTGGCCTCAAGCGGCGGTTCTAATGCATGAATTTTGTTGGATGATTTCTCTAAGTATGCTGTTGTCTACTTCCTGAAACACAAAGATGAAACTCTGGAGAAACTGAAGTGGAAGAATGCAGCTCACATAATCCTTCTTCTCTCCATCTTATCCTCACAACAAGCCTGTGAGGTAGGTTAGGCTGAGAGTCAGTGACTGGCCCAGAGTCACCCAGTGAGCTTCATGGCCGAGTGGGGACTAAAACCCGAATCTCCCAAGGCCTGGTCCAACACTCTAACCATTATACCACACTGGCTGTCCTGTGTTGGGAAAAAGATATCCAGATCAGTTTCCAATGCCAGCCTTGTTCCCTCTGTTTCCCCCACTGGCAGGTTGTTTACAATTTTGTAAATTTGATTTGGACTCAAATGATAACAACATTTTCTTAAATTCAGTTAGAGGTCTTGAGGCTTGGGATTTGATACAAGGGAATGATATGAAATGTATTATTTGGGGCAGAATCCAATGTGGTGCTTATGCCTCCACCAATTCTCTTGTGCCTTGATGCTTTTGTTGTGCAAGCGGTATAATGGTTAGAGTGTTTGTTGTGCAAGCGGTGGATACTGCTGATTCTGTTGTGCGAATGGGTCCCACCGCTTGCATAACAGAAATTTAGCACTTCCCAGAGGAAGCCCTGAAATGAGCAGAAATGCTTGTTTCTCAAGGGGGACAGGTTGGTGGAGCTCCTTTATGTGAGCTCCGCCGACCTGCCC
This sequence comes from Shinisaurus crocodilurus, assembly GCA_021292165.1. Classification (NCBI taxonomy): domain Eukaryota; kingdom Metazoa; phylum Chordata; class Lepidosauria; order Squamata; family Shinisauridae; genus Shinisaurus; species Shinisaurus crocodilurus. The sequence goes on from CM037876.1 coordinate 242,538,983, forward strand.
TGTACCAGAAATGGGCATTTTTGCTCATTCCCAGTTGCCTGAGAAGCGCTAAATCTTCCTTCCGCAAGTGGTGGGTGGGACTTGGTAGGGCATAAGGGAATCAGTGGCGGCGTAAGCACCCCATTGGATTCCACCCTTGTAGTGATGTATGCGTACCTGTTGGGGTGCTCGCCTTGTGCTCGGTGAGCACCCCCGCCGCTTGATTCCTCGATTTCTCCTGCGGCAACAGTGAGGCTCCCAGTGGACTTTCTGGGAACCCAGAAGTGATGCGACGGATCCCGGCACTGTGCCAGGAACTGTGCGGCCGTTTTAAGGTGGTTTTCTATTATATTTATGTGAAAAAAGCAGTGCCATGGGTCCCGTTGCGTCAGTTCCTGGCACAGCGCTGGGACCTGTCGCGGCACTGTCCCCTGCACTGCGTTTTTCACATAAATACCATAGAAAACAACCGTTTTTCTATGGTATTTACATGAAAAACGCAGCGCCAGGGACCCGGAAGTACCTCTCCCCGGCTCCTCTCTGGGGAGATGCGCCGAGCTGGGGAAAAGGTAAGTGCTGCGGGGTGAGTTCGCCCCGCTTCCACCCCCTATCAAGATCTGTGTACATCCCTAATTTAGACACCCAGCATTAATGTTTTGAAGCTGAGTATTAATTTGTTCCCTTGTTTTTGGTCTAGGGCCATCATAAGAACCTCTAATTCTGTATAATTTTTTGTCCTCCCAGTCCCAAAACTGTTCAAATTTGTCCCTATGATAAACCAGTGGGTGTGTCACAACAAGGGCCAGTGGAGAGGGGGAGGGAATAAGCTGCCCACCCCACTTTCTCCACAATGAGAGAGTGTTGTTCAAGAAGGGATTTGTGATCCACAGAGCTTGTTTCCTTCTTCCACCTATAAAGAGTTAGGCTCTGATCACCTCCTCCTGTCTTTTTGGAGTTTCCACCTTGACCCATGTCTTGGTACTATCTTTAGCCATTATATGAAGAAGCTGTTTAATTTGGAATGCTTCATAGGAACTCTGCACATTAGGTATGTCCAGGCTACCATATTTGCTGCTTTGATAAAGAACATTTTTACTCAGTCTAGGATTTTTGTTTCCATGTATGAATTTCAGGAATAAAGATTGCTGTTTTTCCAATTCATAGTCTGCCAGCGCTATCGGCAGGGTTTGAAATAAGCAGGATAGCTTGGGGGTAGAAGTTAGACTCCTGTCATGGCTGAGAGTGGTCACCTGCAACATTACCTGCCTGGAGTCAATGCTGGAGCTTTTATATTTGCTTGTTTAGTCTACATAATGTTCTTTTTGCTGTGGGTTGGGGACAGAAGAACCGATCTATGGAGCCATTTTGAATTGATGCAGGCCCCACCCCCAAGACTTCCATTTTCTGAAGGCAGTTTCCTTGCCTCTGATAGCTTACTTTACTCTGCTGGTTAAGTACACTGGGAAGGTTGGGAAGGTCATTCCATACAAAGAGGTGGTTGACCGACTGCAAGCCAGCCCACCGGTTGCTTTGCACAGCAGGGCGGCACATAACAGTGGTTGCTTCAGCAAACCCCTCGTGGCATGTCCATGGCCGCCATGGCAGCCATGGCCATGCTCCAGATCCCAGGAGTGTGTGGGAAGAACAGCATGGCATGGGAGGCATGAGTGGAACTGGAACTGCAGCTGTTCCACGACCAGGCATATGCTGCTGCCATTCCCTCACTTCAGTGCACAACAGATGTGTCAACAGGTGCTGTAAGGTTCACTGCAGCAACTGCAGGACAGCTTTGCTCCACAAAACACCCACCAATATGAAGGAGAGCAGAATCCCCTACCCCATCTCCAGCATTACCCATGCAGGCAGCAGTTTGAGTCTCAGCAGCTCCTGTCAGTGAGTGGTGTCATTTCAGTGCTCCTCCAGTGCTCTTACCTCAGCCTCTCTCTCCCCGCTCCCCACTGGGGATTGCCTGTGGTGATAATTTATTTATTTATTTAATACATTTTTATACCGCCCAATAGCCGAAGCTCTCTGTGCTGTATGTGATTACAGCATCAAATGTGATTATACTTACCCCTTCCCGTGTGTGTGTGTGTGTGTGTGTGGTTGCACTGACACTCTATGATCTGGCTCTCACAATATGACAACCCACCACAGGCAGCGAGCCATGGTTGGTTGTCATGTTGTCCAAACCCAGCCCAGTTGGTGGCTTCTTGTTGTTTTTCCAAACAAGTCACCCTGGGAACCTATGGGCTGTTGTAGGGTTTGTTTTACCCACGGTGGGTTGCTGTGTCTTCAGAACCCAGATGGATGAACCCACTATGGGTAAAGTCCAGTGGCCAGCGAGACGCTTGGCAAGAGCAACAAAACCCCCTTGCTGCTCTTCCCGAGCTTGCCCTGGCCACCGCCAGTGTCAGCCACCCAACAAGTGTCCAAGCAGCACTTGGGGGTGGCTGGTACTGGCTTGCTGCCCTCCCTGCTGTGACTGAGAGCCATTTTCAGCTCCCTGCAGCTGTTTTGCCACAGAGAGGGAGAGACAATTTGATCCTGCCACAACGTCCCCTGGGATACCATCTGGAGGTCTGAGGGGAGAGGAAGGGGAGGAGTGGAAACCCACGGTAAGCCCTATCGTCTGTCAGGCGCACCATGGGTTGTTTGGCCAACAACCAACCCACTGTGATTTATTGCCAGGGTGGATTCTTGTGACGTACGAACCTACCCTGTGTGTGCAGTGACACTTTCATAGATTTCATAGATCATAGAGTTGGAAGGAGCCTACAAGTCTATCGAGTCCAACCCCCTGCTCAATGCAGGAAACTAGAGGAGGGTTCTCCCATCCAAGTAATAACCAGGTTTGACCCTGCTTAGCTTTCCACGCTCAGACAAGCTGAGCCAGCGTAAGCCACAGGCCTGTATTTGTTCTGCCCCATGTGGCTGAGCTGTGGTCTTGCCAGGCAAAAATGCTAATGAGTGGCAATTTTGGAGCAGAGTGACTACCTGTCCTTTGCCAAGAGAGAGCTTACCTCTGTGTGGAAATGAGTATCTCCCCTGTGTGTTTGGGACACTGCTCTGCACAGTTGCTGGGTAAGAGTGCTAGAGCAATACAGATCAGTCAGGAGTCAGGACACAGTAAACGCATATAGCAAAGAGTGTGTGTGTTTGTGTGTGAGAGAGAGTTGGGAGACATTTGCAGTAGTCCTAGCTTGTAGCACAAATACCCCATTCCCTTGCTTAATTGTGTAAGATGCTTGGTCCTCGCAAACCCACATGTGGAGTTTGATGCTGTGTTTTTTCTGATTGGAGTTTTAAGGCAGAAACAGGGTGGATAAAAACTGGTGTGTTTTTTTAAGCAGATTTTTTTGTTTGAAATAGGATTTTAAATCGTATTTTTTTAAAAAATTATTCCAAGTTAACTGAAGCCTCCTCCCATATATATCTGCCTAGACCCTAAGATTATCTTCAGAGGCCCCAAAGGCAGCTGAGGCGGGTGGCTACTAAGAGGAGAGTCCTTTAGTGGTGTCAGTCAGCCCAGTTGTGGAATGCCCTCCCCAAAGAGGCTCGTCTGGCACCCACATTGTAGTCTTTTTTGGTGCCAGGTGAAGACCTTTTTGTTTTCCCAGGCCTTTTAGACCTTCAGTTTTGTTTTTAAATGTGTTGTGTTTTTAGACCTTTACACTACTGCTGACTTTAACTCTGGTTTTATTCTGTTTTAAACTTTTACTAGTTTTATATTATGTGTTATTATGTTGTCTGTTGCGGTTTTAATTGAATTTAATTAAAATGTAATAAAATTTAATTTAATTTAATTAACATTTAATTTAACCACCCAGACAACCTCAACTATATAATTGCTAGGTTATCATTCTAAAAAATCTGAATATAAATGTGTTAGTCCTACAGTTAATCTTTCAACCAGGGGTCCTCAATGTGGTGCCCATGGGCACCTCCAGTGGTGCCTGCATAGGGGTCCCCAAATTTATTTTATACTGTATGGGAATATTTTAGTTTAGTGGTCAGATTTCCACCAGTGTTCAGGAAATATATGAAGTATCAGTGGCCTGGTTTGTATATAACCTTAAGCCATGGTGTGTGGTTTAACACAGATATATGTCAAAAACCACCCATTTCCAACTCAAACCCCCCTTTTTAAAGGGAGCCAGAGTTTTGACAGCTAGTTATCAAAGCTGTCAAAACTCCTTTTCCCCTAGAAAAAGTGAGTGGGGTGCACTTTTACGAACTCCTAGAGGCTTGGGACAAAGTGCAAAATGTGCACCCTGGTGAGAGCTAAAGCGGAGGGGGGGGGGCGTGAGGGAGATAAGGATCTTGCTGCAAAGGGGGTGTGAATCCCCCAAAATACCCTTTTTGCAGCTAACGATCACCTGTGCCTTTGTTTTTTTCTTGGCAGCTCACCTTGTATTTCTTGTATTTGGAGCCTCTTCTGGGCAGTGTCCAGGGTTGGTACCTGTGCTGCCCCTTGGCAGCAGGCACTCCCCTGCCCATTATTGCAGCCAAGGCTTCAAATCCCCACAGTAGTGCAACTGTAAAAGTTCACAGTTGTGCAACTGTGGATAAAAATAAATTAATTAAAAATCAATATTTTTGCGGACATTTTTTGTGCAAAAAAATTAAAAAACAAAGTTTAGCAACCATGGGCAGCCCCTCCAATGCACCGCTGTGGCACTTCAGAGGGACTGCTCATAGTTGTCAAAACAGGGGTCGTGAATGTGATCTCCCCCCCCAAAAAAGGGGGTGGGGAAAGGGTGTTTCAACTGTAATGGCTGTTTCACACATACAGGTCATCACTTGATATTGTGGCTAAGACAATGTCTAGTTTATGAAAATGAATCCATCTTAACTGTAAGTCTAGGAATGTAGAATTGGGTTCTGGAGGACCAATGAAAAAAGGTAACTCGCTAATTTTAAACAGAACTTCATCCTCATGGCTTCAGAGAGAGCTTGAAAAGGTGACTTCTGAAAAGCACAGGCATATTTTTAAATAATCATATGAAAAGCATAGGCATATTTTAAAACGATAATCCTAACTATGTCTTACACTTTTGATGGTACTTGTCATTTTAAAAATATTTGGCATTTGTTATAATTCAGGCTTTGAAAAGGTTCCTCTAGCACAGTTATGTAGCTACTATAGCAATAAAACTTGCCAAAGACCTAGGCAAATCAAATGTTTTAGTCTGTCAGAAAGTGCTGTGAGCCAGATGAGAATGTTCCAATGACTGAACCTTTTAAAAATAAGACATTTCCCTTGGAATAGTTGCATGATGTTAATTCGTATTTATTATTCTCTGTGTGTAACTCATGCTGCTACTGTGGATGAAGAGCTGATGTTTAAGAAACTTCTGTTAGTGAGTAAAAAGGTTTTCTACTTGGTTGTGCCAAGCAGTAGGGCACAAAGACAGAAAAAGACCAAAAAATGTTGTATTCATGGACCAAAAATCCCATAGAGTCTAAGACTGTACTTTTACAGAAAAAATGGTCCAGCAAAAAGCAAACCACAGCAAGCTGGAGATTAAGGAGTCTAAGCATATGTTCTTCCTGATATGCAGTCGTCTCATGTCCTGTTTGAGCAAATTCCGAACATATCCTTGCATTGCTACTCTGCACATCTTTTTGTGTGTGCCATCAAACACTGTTATACTCAGTGCTGCCCCATTTATATTATTCAAGGACATTTTGCACTCACTTTTTTGATGAGATTTAGGGCAGCTCTGTACATTATGAATGCCATAAGAACTGCTGTGGGTGTTTCCAAACGAGGCTTTTATTGTGCCAGCACCCTAGCCTAGCTCCGGGCGCAGAGGAAAGCCGAGCGCGACCGCAATCCCCCCCCGGCGCCCGCAATCCCCCCCCCACAGACCTGGTGGTTGCGGACCAGTGCCTTTGTCGGCGAGGCGGCCAGGCGGGGCAGGAGCGCAGCATTTCTGCGCCCTCTTCCGCCACGCGCCCTAGGCAGCCGCCTGGGTCTGCCTAGCGGTAGCGCCGGCCCTGTATGGCCAGTTCACACAACTCTTTGAGGTGTCAGAAAGTCTGTTGTAGACTTCTGGGTTGCAACTTCGCTTGTGCTGAAGCCTGAGAACTTCATAATGAGCAAAGACTGCAAGTCAGCATGCCATTTCTAAATCCTCTTTCAGAAGATTAGTGATGGCACATTGACCTGCATTCTGTGCTCTTCTGTGCTCACTGTGGTAACACATAGAGGCAATACACATAACAATCAACTTTGTAGTAGTAGGCATTTGGAATTCCTGAGCATGTTGGCTCCCTGCCCTTGGCCAGCTTGTTGAGTGTAGTCACCACCACGTTGCTGCTGTTACATATAGGACTCAGCACTCTATATGCCACCATAAACGACCAAAAATGTAGATAAACAGTAATGTATTTATATGCCCTTAATGTATCTTCCCCACTTAAAAGCAGCAATAATTTTAAATAAATAAAATGTGGGAAATGTTTCATCCTCTTTGTGATAGCATCTGCACATGATTGGCTGGCCACAGGCAGGGAGTCAATGAGCACAGGAATTTCAAGTGATTCCCTTGAGTCTCCTAGTTGATTTCCATGAGCTTGACAGACTTTATCATATGAAACCCTCTTCCTGACATGCCTAAAAAGGCATGTAATGTGAATTGGCCCTCAGATGCAGAGCAAGTATCCTGGCTTATGTATTGAGTTGGATTGATTTTCCCCTCATTTTGAGAGTTAGAATTATTTAAAAAACCAACACAATACACAATTACTGTATATTTAAATCATTAATTATCATTAAGCTAAACTCTGGTAACCCTCTTCACTAGAAATGCAGGTGATTCCTGCAATGGATTTTGTAATAATTAATTTGAGGCTCTGGCAGGCCAATGAGGAAGTGGTAATAAGCAGAGTAAAGTGTGTGAAGGGCTCCAGAAGAAACATACTGTTTTTATTTAGTTCTCTTTTGAGTCATTAAAAGCCAGGCGCCAGTAGAGCTGAAACTTATCATTATTACAACCACAAATGGGTTTCGTGTCCAAAAGTAAGATTTTATCCCTTCAGCTGGTCTTAAAAGGCAAAGAGAACCCTCAAAAAAGCAAAAAATAAATTTTGGGGAAAAAATCCAAAGAAAAAGAGTATTCTAGAACTACCAAATGCAACTTTTAAATGTAGATTTAACATTGCATGTATAAGTGAGCAGTCCACATCATGCCAGAGGAGACAGTGATATCTAAAAAATAGCAAGCTAATAATAACTATAGCTAAGCCTAAGCACGTGTAACCAAAACAATCACATATTACTTTCCTAATTGTTTGTTTATTACATTTCCATACCACCCAATAGCTGAAGCTCTCTAGGCAGTTTACAAAATAGAGGTTAAAACCATAAAATATAAGAACATAATAAAGCATAATGGGCAGAGCAATCCAGTGGCTGCTAGACAGCGTCTAAATGGCCATAGGATATTTCGGAGACCCAGCTATGAGGTTGGAAAATCGCTCCAACCTCGTAGCTGGGTCTCCTCACTTGGAGTGCCCCCCCACTGCAGCAAGTGCGGAAAGAACTGTGCTGGCTGTGTCTCCGAGGTTGCAAGAGTAACCTCGGAGATGGGGTTTTGAGGGTGTTCCAGGGGCAGGGAGGGGAGGAGATAGGTGCCACCAAGACATGATGTATCCTGGTGGTGCCTCAGCCTCCTTCCTTCCTGCTCCAAACCACCTCAGTGGAAAGAACCATGATGGCTGCATCTCTGAGGTCGCAAGATGATTTAGGGGGCATTCCGGGGGGTGGGGAGGGGAGGAGGGAGACGCCACCAAGATACAAAGTGCAATAATACCTTGGATTGCAAGTAACTTGGTCTGAGAGCGTTTTGCAAGATAAGCAAATTTTTAAAATAAATTTTGACTTGATAAACAAGCGACGTCTTGCAATACAATTGGTAGGGATGTAACCGTTCGCCTCGAGCGGGTGTAGCGGGCTGAAATTGGCCCCGCTCATGCCCGCCAGAGACTTGCTTTGATATAAGAGTGTTTTGGATTACAAACACGGTTCCGGAACGAATTATGCTTGCAGTCCAAGGTATTACTGTATCCTGGTGGTGCCTCAGCCTCCTTCTCTCCCGCTAAGTGCTTTTCAGGCCGTCTAAGTGCTTTGCAGGGTGGAAGGAGCAAGGAGGCAACCTCCATAGGATGCCTGTAATCCTCTGAGTTCAGAGGGTTATGGGCATCCCAATTAGATTACACCCATAAAAACCTAAATTTAAAAACAACTTCAGAATATATCCAAAATAATCCAACAGAGAAGAAATTACAGTAAAAATATCTAAAAAGTACTAACAGAGGGCAGTATCCAATGCTGTCTACATAATGGCAAGACTCATGAATTATCCTGAGGCCTCTTCAGCCTCCTTCCTTTCCCCTCTGACGCACCCCAGCTAGATTGGCAAAAACGCCCATCTAGCGAAAAATGCAGGGCAGGAGGACAGGGAGGTGAAGATCCCTTCCACCACTCCTCCCGCCCTGCATGGAATGACTGTAAGCCTCCGGGTTCGGGGGCTTATGATCATCGAGGGCACAACCTGTAGGATTGCACCCTTAAAGTACTTTGCATCCTGGAGAGAGCTGTAGAAACCAACTAATGGCAAGTATTGCATATGATTGGACAGCTCCTCCAGGCACACATTTTTAGCAAACTAAGGGCACAATCCTATTAATGTTTAGGCAGAAAAAAAGTCCTACAACTCTTCGTGTTCCCCAGTCAGAGTTGTAGGACTTTTTCTGTCTACACATGCATAAGATTGCACCATAAGAGAGTTATTTCTTTTCAATTTATTGTTACAGTTGTAGCCTAATTTTGAAATGCTTGTGATACTAATGGAGCCATTCAATTGCACTTTGTAAACAAAATACTTACATGGGGAGATGATTTTGATGGTATGGTGGAAAATTATAGACAAAGAAGAAAGTCAATAACCTAAGTCAGCATTTGCTGACTGGTTGCTCTATAGAGAAGGGTGCACATGTTAGTAATGTCTGACTAGAAAAGAAGAAAGGCTTGCATGCTTTCCAGTGTTTGTCAGACAAACTTCCACAAGTGTCTGGTGGAAACCTTCAAGAGGTGCATTTACCTATGCACCAGAAAACAGATTTTCCCATCGGGATCTCTCAGATATATATACTTGCTCCATCATACAAATTTAGTTCCCAAGTACTATAATTGTAACATGCTAAAGCTCCTCTTTTGAGGACAGGACATGCTTCAACAGCCTTTAATGCAATGGGCAAAAGCTAGATTACAGTCATGCCTTGGATTGAGAGCATAATTCGTTCCGGAAACATGCTTGTAATCCAAAACACTCTTATATCAAAATGAAATCCCCCCAAAAAAATTTGTACAGAGATTTTTAATTTAAGCAGTACTACAGTACTTGTATTGCAAGACGTCGCTTGTATATCAAGTCAAAAAAAATTAAATATTTTAAAATTTGCTTGTCTTGCAAAATGCTCTCAAACCAAGTTACTTGCAATCCAAGGTATTACTGTACTGTTGTTAATCTCAGCATTTCGAAAGACAAAAAAGCTGGTGCTCTTGGGTGCTTCTGCAGAGCACTGGGGCTCTGAAATCAAAGCCTAGTTTAAAAACAACTAAGGGTGCAATCGTCCTGCAACCCTCAGCATTCTCCAGCCAGCATGGCTATCTGAGGAATGCTAGAAGGTTTAGGACTTTTTTCTGTCTAGACATGCATAGGATTGCGTCCTAAAAGGCGACTTTACTGTGCGCCTGGGGATCTGGCTTGATTAGAAGAAGGGAAGGGGGGGGGGGATAGGACGATTTCCGGGTGCGTCCTTGCTCCGGTTCCTCCAACGAGGATCCTAGTCGCGAGGGCGTTTGTTTCTGGCCGGAGACAATTTGGCAGGCCGCAGCGTCTGGTGTCCAGGAGACCGCTAAGAAAAAAAAGGCGGAGGCGGAGAAGAGTTGACTGCGCTGTCAAGATGGTGAACGCCGATCGCCTCTCTTCGTCAGGGCTCGAGTATCTGGGTGAGGCTCAGGCGGGCGTGGCGTGCAGAGCTGGTGGACTCTCCGCTTTTGCCGCAGGGCTGGGGTTGCCTCTGCGCTTCCCTGTGAGAGCTTTTGGGGGGAAGGAGACAGACAGGCAGGGGTGTGTGCATGTCTAATTCCCTGCTCCCCTCCCTTATGATGACTGTTCCGTTTTCTCTTCTCCTCATTCTCCTCCTAGTTAAGTTGGCGCCGTATTTCTCTCACCCCATGACACAGATTAGAAACTGAGTTCGAGGGGATACGACCTTCCTCACCTAGCTGCGCTACCCCGCGGATCCTGGGTGGGGCTGGGATCTGAACCAAGACCTGATCTTTTCAGCCCTCATGGATAACACAGATTTTCTGTAGGTTACACACACACACACACACCGTTTCCAGGGGTGAGCATATGATGCTTTAGGCACCAGGGCAACATAGTACGTTGCTTGAAGATATCTGCTGCCAGGGCTATTTTATCTTTCTTTTATTTATTTTTATTCCACATTCTTCTCGAAAGGAATATAATATAATATATTATAGAAATGCAGATCAGCTAACAACACAATAAATATATATAATCATTTCAAATACCTATAAAAATCTTCACGTTACAGTACAAATGTAGAATACAGTCAGGGCTGGTCCAAAACACTCTCTGCCTCAGGCAAAGGACAAGATTGTCCACCTCCAATTCTACATACAAAAGCTGACTGGACTGGCAGTTTAATTTTACTTCAACTCTAGCAATGGAACATCTTCCACCACACCCGAGGGCAGCAAACTAGCTTGGGGGTGCAGGGCAGCTCACATGGCACACACAGCTCTGTCCTCCAATTCCTGGCTGCTGCTCAGCACCCCCAACATCTACTGGCTGAGATGCCTGCCTCAGTCTGCCTAATGATAGGACTGACCCCTCAAATGAAATTATCATCTCGTTCTCTGACCAGTTAGGATGATAGGCTAATGGGGTCTGTGGAGCCACATTAAACATGCTTCAGTATCAAGTTCTTCTTTTTTGTAAAAGATAGGTATAGAAGTTGTTCCAAATGGGCTAGTGGAGGAAGGTGCCTTTCAGTATAATCCTAAACAGTACCACTATGTCCAGTGGGGCTTACTGTTTAGGAGGATTGCAGTCTTAATGTCTCTCTCCCAGCTGTAGCCACTATGCACTGATGTATGTAATTTTGGTGTTGGTTTTGCAGGTCTGGAAGGGAGCTGAATTAAGTAACCTCTTCCATTAAGTCAGGAGTCTGTATACCCCCAAAAGACAAAAAGTGCTTTTGAGACTTTTGAGACTAAATAACAACAGCATTTATTAAAGCACTCTGGGTGTTCAAAAGTGGTTCATATATATTATCTCAGTAATTTTTACAATAGCCTTGTAAGATATGCTAGTATTATTATATCCTGTTGTGAATGGGAGGCTGATATTAAGATAGTGGGTTGCCTAAGGTTACCTAGTAAGTTTGTTAAGGTTTTTAAGGTGAGATTTGAATCAAGGACTTGTTGGCTCACACTTGTGTGACACAATGCTATGTATGTTTACTCAGAAGTAAGCCACGTCATATTCAATGGGGCTTACTCCCAGAAAAGTGTGCATAGGATTTCAGCCTTAGAGCACAATCCTGTGCATGCTTACTTGGAAGTGAGTCCCACTGTAATCAATAAGACTGACTCCCTACAGGTGTGTTTAGCATTGCAGCTTTAGTCACCATTGCAATTGTACACTACATTAGCCGTTCACCGTGACATGTTTTCATAAGCACTTCACCAAATGGCTGAAATGCTGTATGAAGTTTGCAGGGTATATGGTATAGTGCAATGGAGAATAAATAAATTGTGGGAGGTTCTGCCTTCCTCCTGACTAACCACACAGGTGTAGTTCATCTGTCCCCTGGCCTGGTGTTGATAGTGCACATGTGTGCATTATATATGTGAGCATGAGTTGTCAAAGAAGAAGTGGCTGAAACTAGGTGCTATCAACCACTGGAAACATTGGAGCAGGGGAAAGTGCAGGGTTAATGAGGGGGCAGGGAAGAGAAAGAGGTTTGGCAGGACTGATGTAGCCCATGGGCCTCCCGCTCAGGGACTTAAGTCTGCTGGAATGTGGAACTCAGATACTAAACAATTGCTGTAGTATTCAATATTAAATACAGTGGGTTCTATGGAATTGGTGTCCCTCCACTGATGGAAAGCTCTTTGATCCAGGGGAGGCCTCTGCCAGGAAGGGAGGTGATATTTGGTGATTCCTCCTCCCCTTGCAGCCCCCCCAGTCTATTCCAGATGGTTGGCTTCGCAGACGCAGTAGTATGGGAGGTGGCATGAGGGGATTGCAGATAATTGCCCCCTCCTCCTGTTGATGGAAGCCTTGACTGGATCAATGAGTCTTCTGTCAATGGAGGGGCACCAGCTGGATACAACCCAATTGATTAACTTTTTTTGCTGCTTCAAAATAGTATGGTTACTCTTCTGGATGTTGCCTATACCTATGGACACCCAACAGTTAAACAGTTATAGTATAGTATAAAGAGAAAGGTCTGAGGTGTGCTTAAGCTAGTATTTAATTTTTTTCTACATTCAAGGATCCCTTTCAACATTGGTTTCCTTGCTAATGAACCACTACACATTGCAGAGGATTCTCAGGAAGGTTCTAGAATACACATTCAGTTCACATGGGGTGTTGGCTAAGATTTTACTGTGTCCTCATGTAAACACTGAAGGGTGAAGACTGGTCAGCGTAAGGGTCCACTAGGATTATGTAGACTGTTCTTCAGGAACAGAAATCCAGACCACAAAAGGGAAAAGGTACAACTCAGTTTTATTGATTACATGTATAATGCATTAGCAGCCCACAAGGCTACACTACAATGTACTTGCCCACAACCGTATAATACAATAAATTTGCCCACAAGGCACCAACCACAACAGTGGATACCAGATGATGATGGCTCACTGCAACCTAATTTGACACCTTCGATGAAGAGGGCTGGCCTCTGATCTTTGGATGGAAGCGAGACCTGAACATTTCTGCTCAGTTTGGGCAAGGCTTCGATTATGGAACAGGTAGACTATTATGGAGTTAATCGGCCAAGGAGACCTTCTTTAAAAGCCTAAATGTCACCTTATCTTAAATCAACATAACTAGAGCTAATTATATTAGATAGTTCTTGCTTAACTTTCCCTTTCTGTCTCCTCACTTTTACACCCTTTTCTTTGATCAACCTTCCCCCCTCCTTTTCTCACTAAAATTGATTAATGAAATCATGCTAACTTTATACAGTAATACCTTGGATTGCAAGTAACTTGGTCTGAGAGCGTTTTGCAAGACAAGCAAACAATTTTTTAAAATTTTGACTTGATAAACAAGCAAGGTCTTGCAAGACAAGTAGTGTAGGGATGTAACCGCTCACCTCGAGCGGGCGGAGCGGGCTGAAATCAGCCCTGCTCACGCCCGCCAGAGACTCGCTTTGATATTAGAGTGTTTTGGATTACAAGCACGGTTCTGGAACGAATTATGCTTGCAATCCAAGGTATTACTGTACTGTTTTGTTAAAATTTTATCGTTACATGGTATGTAAGAGGCATGATAACTGCATAAATATCATTGTCAGCATCTGTGAGAAAAGCGGAAGCCCCCCTATTACATGAAACAGAGGTTATCACACCAGTTTTAATCGCCCATCCACTGGAACCCCTATCTATCTGGGGCTAATATTCCCCATTTCCAATTTTCTCATCACATGTACTATATATCCTCTTTTCCCTCCATGTTCTGCATAGCAACTCAGTGTGGTGCTGTAAGTTCAAGCTAATTTTGGCTCATCGGCATCTGATCAGGGAAGCATTTTCAGCTACAGATTACTGAACCACAGTATCTCACCCATGCCTTTCTGTTAGCTGCAGGCATAAACATATTATTTCACACAAATTCGTAAGAGCAATGGCTTCTCTCTTGCCAAGCCAGTGCTTTTGTTAGCCCAGTTAGGCCTTCTCATGGAACTGAGAATGCACTTTAGAACACATCCAATACTCCCCTATGACTGCACATTGCAGGGGAAGGTTGGTTGTGTTGTGCAAGCTATCTTCCAGGTATGATTGTCTACTATTACTGATCTACCCATTCAGGAACTGCTCATAAGCTCTTGAGGAACCCCATGGTTCCCTGGAACCCGTTCAAAACCTACTGTCTTAAACAAATGAGTAACATCAGCCCCAAGAAGGAAAAACAAGCCTCTCTGTACAAAGTTGCTGGATTGTCTGGGAAAGCTCCTTCATATCTTCCAGACCCAGTGTAAATCTGGTTAATTTATTACTTGAATGCTTTATAGGCTTGTTCTCTCTCTTTCGCCTTGACAATACCACTCTGTGAGGTTTGTCACTGTCATTCCCACATTTTATATGTGGGAACGAAGGCTCGGAGATTGTGATTTGATCAAGACCACCCAGGAATTCTGTGGCACAGCAGGAAGATGAAGTCAGATCCAAATCCAACACACTGTCCGTTGGCCCACATAAGCCTTTTAAACAAATGTTATGGCTAGAAAACTGTAGCATAAGGATTACCATGCCCCCTAATCGTTCAAAGCAGGTTTTACTACCATCATATAATGATAGTGGGTTTTATTTTACTTATTTAGTTAATTAATGCATTTATATACTACTTTTCTTTCAAGGTGGTTTACAATTTTAAAATACTAAAACATACAAATGTTACAAAAATTAGAACAGAGTTCTCTCAGGCCCATTGAAGATCTCTTCAGGAACCAATGGCAAGAGCTCACTGGCCTGGGCCTCACTTCTGCCTTCCTTCAAGACATGGAGCTCTTAAGACCTCCCAAAAAAGGTGTGGGAGGGGCTGCCCCGACAATCCACTCAGGCCAACCCATGGTCCCTTCAGGAGCTGATGGCCTGAGCTCTCTGACTTAGGCTTCCTCACTACTTTTTTTTTAAAAAGCAAAAAAGAAAAGAACGTACCACTTTATGCTGCTACATTCAGGCTTCCCCAGCAATACAGTCTTGGCCCTTTATCTCAAAAGATTGAATATTTAGTTTTATTGTTTGTTTGTTTGTTTGTTACATTGTTTTCAGTTTCCTCCAAGGAGCCCAAGGCAGTGTACATGATCCTCCCTCCTTTCTATTTTATCCTCATGACAACCCTGTCAGGTAGATTAGGCTGAGAATCAGTGACTGGCCCAAAGTCACGCAGTGAGCTTCATGGCGGAGTGGGAACTAGAACCCGGATCTCCAGAGTCCCAGTCCAATACTCTAACCACTATGCCACAGTGACTCTCAGTTTTAACTCTCAGAAGTAAACTGAAACCTAGTATGCAGTCCCAAAATAATGGGTAGATTTGATCAACCTACCTATGTTAGCTTTTTCTTCCTCCTCTTCTACTTTTACCTCTTGTGCCTACATTCAGATTGATACATTTTTAGGAATAGATTGAAAAATCCGTTAGCTTTAACTTGCCTTATACTTCTGTTCTGCATGGAACTCAGTGGGCCTCTGTTATAGTAAGAAAAATGTTAGCTATATATAGAGCACCTGTTCTGCTCAAGTATCTTTTTAAAAAATATATTATTATTAAGAGGTACTTTACTTGGGGGGGGGGGATCTTTGATGGTTTTCACAAAAGCTGTTGACTAAGGGTTTGTTTGACTAATATGAATCCAGTAAAAGTAAGCAATGTTTGGGAAAGTGCTTTTGAATCCCTTTCTCTTTTGGCATTGGTCTGCATTTGTTTAAACAAAATTCTTTGGAGAGAATAGCAACCTTTCTCCAGGTGCTTTATTGTGTTTCTCAAGGTCTTTTTAATAGCATTATCTGGCTGGGGGACTACAGATAATTGTGATAAGAGAAACCAAATCATGTTAATCTCATTCAGAAGTCTATTTGTTGCCCCAGGCTGTCGTATCAGGTGTTCTTTGAAGAAATCGGAGCTCAGCTTCTTCTCTTTTGGGATGGGCAAACTATCTTTAAACCCTGACACACACAAAAAGAGCCAGGCAGGTCAAATGAATGCTTTTAAACACCCCCTCCCCGTGTTGTAGTGAACATCCCCTACATCCGTTTGTCTTGCAATATTTTGTAAACGAAGTTTAATTATAATGTGACATATTTCTAGGGTTAGGAACAAAGTTTATATTTGTAGATGCCTGGACCATGAGGCACTTGGGAGTTCTCCAGTGCTGGTTAATTTTCTTCGTAATTTATGAGATTCATGTTCAACGTATTTTAAGCAAAATGCTGTTTAGAATACTAGTTTTTATTGGTACTACAATTGGCCCGTCAGTGCAAACTGAACCTTTCTTCCCCACCCCTACGTGTCCAGGTATGTGTGCATTAAATCCTTTCCCCCCTCAAATGTCATGAACAGAGATGCCCTCAGGGGAAAAGTTACTCAAATATAACAGACCTAGAAAGTTGTATCTCTTCCAGATAGAAGAATTAGTACAGAGAAGAAAAACTTAGTGCTTGTGAGGAATGTTGTGAGCAAAGGCATTCAAGGGATATGAGGACTGCAGAAGAGGTAAAAATGAATGTAAACTTAAAACAAATGGATTATTTTGAAATAAAAGCACAATTAATTTGGAGTGACTAAAGATAGGGCTGGAGATGAAGATGTCCTTTGTGTGTTTGTTTTAACTCAGCTGCTTGCTGAAGTCAAGGATGTTGCAGAGATGGAAACTGTAGCTGATAAAGTGAATACTACTAATAATACTTCGTATGTGCAAAGCGCTCTACATATATAATTTCAGTAATCCTTACAAACAGCTCTGTAAGGTAGGGCAGCATTATTTTCATATTGTAGATGTGGGCCCAAGGCAGAGTGGCTTTTCTAAAGCCACCTTGTGAGTTCATGGCTCAAAGCTCACATTCTCCGCTACACCATGTTTGATTGAGTTTTTCTGCCTTGATTCCTTTGACGAAGTACTGCCCTTTCAGTGAAGCTGTTTTCATACTTCAGCTCTAATTGAGGGCTTACTCTTCTTAGAGCAATTTTGAAACTTTTAATTATTTTCTTTCTTGAGTTAAGTTCCTCTCCTTCCCCTCTCTACCAAAATCCTTTCTCCTTCATCTTGTGCCAGCTCCGGACATGTGAGAACATGAGCCCCCTGCCAGGGAAGCTCTGTGTTTTGTAAAGCCTGGGACTCCTCTAGAGATGTTGAGCTCTCTTACGAAAGGGAAGTGCTGAGGAATGGGGCTGTTCTACCATTGCCAGCCCGAGAGTCCTTGACTCTTAGTGCATAGAAACTAGCTCCCGGGGCACTGCAGATGTGTTTGATGATTTCTAGCAGCCACAGCTACACCTTCGTTCATGTCTGGCTGGCTGCCTTCATACAATTAACTATTTGGTAGGCAGTGAGTGTAGAAATAATAGATATTTCACTGAAAGAAAACTAGTAATTTATGTTGCTGTTACAGTGACACTTAAAAGACTCTGGGTGGGATCCAGGCAAAGTTAGTCACACTTATTTTCCATTGACATTAATGGGACTTAAGTCAGTCTTCCCTAACTCGGTGCCCTCCAGATGTTTTGGACTACAGATCATAGTATTCCTGACCATTGGCCATGCTGGGTGGAGCTGATGGGAACTGTAGTCCAAATCATCTGGAGGGCACCAGTCTGGGGAAGGCTGAGTTAAGTTATTACTAACATCCCATCATTTTCAACAGAAACTAAATCCAACTAACTTCACTTGGATCTAACCCTGGGTCCTAAAAAATAGACATCCAAAATACTTGAGACTGAAAAGATGTGAAAAACTCTTTAGTCTGGGGATAATAACTTGAATAGAAAAGACAAGGGGAAGCAAAAGTAATAGCACCATGGCGCAAAGCACCAGTAGATATGAAAAGGATCTAGAGGGAGTACTGTGTCCAGTTCTGGCCACCACAGTTTAAGAAGGTATTGACAAAAAAAATGTGTGCAAAGGAGGGAGACAAAGATGGTGAGGAGCTTGGAGATCAAGTCCTATGCAGAATGGTTGAAGGAGCTGGGGTGATTCTATGGGTGGGTTTGCACATCATGACACCCTACTCTGGCAATAAGCAACAGTGGGTTGGTTGGTCTGCTAACAACCCACAGTGTGCCCATCAGACGATCGGGCTCACAGTGGGTTGTTTGCTCTCTCCCTCCCCCTCGGTCCTCCAGGTGGTATCCCAGGGGACACTGTGGCAGGACTGAGTCTCTCCCTCTCTGCTGTGATTGAGAGCCATTTTCAGCTCCTCCCAGCTTTTTTGTACTTTAAACTTATTTTGGGGGGGATTGCAAAAAAAAAAACCCTAGATCCTTTCGTGATCCCCATTTTGACAGCCACTGACAGCCCCTTAAAAGTGCCAGAGCAGCACCTTGGAGATGCTGTCAGTAGCTGGCAGAACCTTTTTTTAAAAAATGCAAAAAAAGGTTTGCATTATTTTTTTTATAATTTTTTTAGCTGCACTTGCACAACTACATATACAGCCATATGTTCCAGGCCAAAACCACCCTCTGCCCTATCAAAAAACCCTTTAAAGGGGACGCAGAAAAAGTGGGGGGAAGCACTTTTGCACTTTCCCAAGCACCTAGGACTGTCAGGGTGAAAAAAAAAAGTTGATGGGGGTGTAAATCACACCACCCCCTTTCGCGAACAAAGATCACTCGCACATTTGGCTTCTCTTAACAGTGTGCCTTTTGACAGCCCTCAAGAGAAAAGAAAGGCAAAAAACCCTATTTGGAGCCTCTTTTGGGTGTTGTCCAGGGTTGGTACCTGCTGCACCTTGGCAGCAGGTACCCCCCAGGGCATTGCCCCAGCTGAGGCTTCAAATTCCTGCACTCGCACAACTGCGAACATCTGCAGTTGTGCAAGTGCAGCTAATATTTTTTTTTTAAAGTAATACAAACCTACTTGTGCACATTTTATTTAAATAAATAAATAAATAAAGATCTCATGGCCCCTCCAGGGTGCCACTCGAGTATTTTAAAGGGGCTGACAGTGGCTGTCAAAATGGGGATCGCGAATATCAAGCTGGCTTTTGCCATCTCGGGGAAAAAAATTAAAATGCAAAAAAGCCATGGGGAGTCGAAAAACAGCTCTTAGTCATGGCGGGGAGGGCAGCAAGCCAGGGACAGCCACATCCAAGTGCTGCTTGGGCACTTGTGGGGCAGCTGGCACTGGCAGTGGCCAGGATGAGCTCAGAAAGAGCAGTAAGGTGTTTTTGCTTCGCTGCTGGACTTTACTCATGGTGGGATTAGTCATCCAGGTTCAGGCAACACTACAGCCCACCTTGGGTAAAACAACCCCTAGAACAGCCCATGGAGTCTCAGGGTGGCTTGTTTAAAAAACAACAACATGCCACTGTGGGTAAACTGTGCTGGATTCGGATGGCACGACAACCTACCATGGCTCGCTGCCCATGATGGGTTGTTGTGTTCTGTGAACCAAGTGTATAAAGAATGACATGCCCAGCACAAGAAGAGTGCTACGAAAAAAAAGAGGAAGTTGGTGACAACCCTGGCTTGTATTGCGATAGTTTTGTCGCAGACAATGATATACTAGCTGGCAAGGTAAACTTGGTGTTATTCATCCTGCTATCATGGAGGAGAACAACCTATCTGTATCTGACACTAAACAAAAAAGAGAAAGAGAGAGTCTGTGGAACCAGGCTACATGGCAGCTTCAAGATGGTCTATCTGTAAAGGCTATGCATTCCCATTGCTATGCTAGTTAAACACATAGAAGTGTTTGTTTTCAATTGAGCTGAAGACTGAGAAATGCTTTTGTTCTTAATTTAGATCCTATTTGACCCATATTGTCCTTAGTGGTAAAATACTGCTAGATTGTATAGTCTCACAACACATGTCCTAGATCAGCAGCATATACCGTGCATTGTAACACTATCTGTGGAATGACATGCCAGACCAGCTCATTTTGCCAAAGAGTGTAGGAGCCCCCCTGCTTCTCTAAATAGTGGTACTGGGATTAACAAAATGTCAGAGTCACAAAATCCTGCATGACAGAGAATGGTTTAGGCATACACTGGCTGTGTTTTTGTTTGTGTTGGTTATCTTCTTGTCTTGGTTGCTCTATATAGCGATGTCTGGGATGAATATAAAAGATGGTTTGAAAGAATCTGTTCTGTTGAAGATAGATAAATTTAAAAATCCATAAGTATATCTGACATCTTAAGTGAGAGTTAAAACAACAACTTTTAGTAAGGAGATACTGACAAAGTCAGGATCTGCTATGCTTTCTGTGTGATAGCACACATGACCACAGTGAACAAATCTAACAAAGGCTGCAGTCTACAAACCACTGATTTTGGAGTACAGTAATACTTTGGATTGCAAGTAACTTGGTTTGAGAGCGTTTTGCAAGACAAGCAAATTTTAAAATATTTATTTAATTTTTTTTGCCTTGATATACAAGCAACGTCTTGCAATACAAGTACTGTAGTACGGCTTAAATTAAAAATCTCTGTACAATTTTTTGGGGGGGATTTCGTTTTGATATAAGAGTGTTTTGGATTACAAGCATGTTTCCGGAACGAATTATGCTCTCAATCCAAGGCATGACTGTATTGACATCTAAGTGAATGGATCTGCTCTGAAGCCAGTGCTTTGAGGATTATAATTTAAAACTGCAATCCTAAGAACACTTATTAAGGAAACCAGTTCCCCTGAAATCAATAGGACAAATTTCAGAGCAAACAGACTGAGCTATAAAAGTTCTTTGTTCTATAAAGGCTATATCCCAGGTGCATATTATCTTGCCTTTTGGTGTGTGTGTGTTTTAATTGAATCCCTCCAATTCTGGGTTGAATTTTCAAAACCTCTTAACACTAGCCAAATCTCAGTGACTAAAACAAGAAATGGTAAATCTGATCATCTTGCGCTGTGTCAAATATTTGTATTTTTAGTATTCTACAGCACAATCTTGATACATGTTTACTCAGAAGTAAGTCCCACTGAATTCAATGAGTCTTACTCTCAGGTAAGTGGGTATAGGATTGCAACCTCAGTTAGTGAGGCATATAGCCAACAAAGATAAGTCTTATTAATCAATGCAGCTTGTTCCTGACTATCAGTACCTTCGACTTTGCCAGCATACATCAGTGGGCAAGACAACAGAAACTGCCCTCTCCTGCATCTCTCTCTCTCTCTCTCTCTCTCTCTCTCTTTCTCTCTAGTTCAGTGGACTGTAGCTGTTGTGGCAGGACATGTTTTTTATTTATTTTATTTTATATATATCCCACCCTTTTTCCTGCAAGGAACCCAAGGTGGCTTACATAATCCTCATCTTCCTCCTCTCCATTTTATCCTCACAACAACCCTGTGAGGTAGGTTAGGCTGAGAGTAGTGACTGGCCCAAAGTCACCCAGTGAGCTTCATGGCTGAGTGGGGACTAGAACCCGGATCTCCCGAGTCCCAGTCCAACACTCTCACCACTATGCCACACTGGCGTATCATGAATATTCTGTACCCAACAGAACAAACAGCATTTATGCTTTTCTAAGAGTCACCTTTCAAATAGGCCATTTATGGTGACCCTCTGGGATCAAGCCAGTTCAAAAGGTGGTGTACACGCATGTATGCTCTCTTCTAAGTACAAACATTCACTAAAGGTGCAATCTATGCAAGTTTAGACAGAAAAAGGCCTACAACCCCCAGCATACCCCAGCCAGCTGTAGGCCATTTTTCTGTCTAAATTCACTTAGGTCTGCATCCTAAGTGTATACATAGAAAGAGTACACAAAACCCTATTTCCAGTTGAGCTACCTATGGCTACCCTTATTTCTTCCCAAGCTAATTTCAACAGAAAGAATGCAAATTCTTTAGTTAAAAATGCTATATAAAGCAAATATCAGCATTTTTACAAGGTACATTTAAAAAAGTGTTCTATACTATTAGTTTCTCTCCTGCTTCATGCAACAGAAATCCCAGAGTGCACACTCACACAGGGCTAAATTTGAGCTGGAGTTTGGCCCTTAAACCTGCTTTTAGTGAAGAGATCAGACTCAGGAATAGTTATATGTTTTTAGAGTGTCAACCATACTAGCCTGGCTACAGGCATTTGAAGATAAGGTCTGAAACCTTGAAAATGACCCAATTTAAAGGAAAAAACTAGCACAGAGAAAATGAAGCATTGTAATAATGTGCTTTTGGCAGCCTGTAATACTGACTGAATTGTAGTGTCCAACTAACCTCCAAACTCCAAAGTTGAAAAAGTTTAAGGTCTTGGCACAAAAACTGCTGAATATTAAAGGCATGGGGGGGAAATGTTGTGCTCTACCACTAGCTTGCATACTTCAATAAAATTACTGAGACCCACTGATGTGTTAAGATTGTAAGATTGTGATATGAATACACAAAAGTCAAGATTATCATAGTTTAAAGGTTTTTACAGCATCATTACCTTGATTAGTGCACAAAAGTAGATCTTTCTCCTCACTCCTCTCAACGCATGTGCAAACACACACTTGGGTTTTGTTTTGTTTTTAAGGTGGTGTCTTCCATAGAACATGAGAAATTCCAGTGCTATAAAATGTATCTGCTCAGCGCTGGATTGGAAAAGCTCATTCTCTAATCTGAGCCATGTATATCCTCCACACCTTACTGATCCATCTGCAGTTGTCTTCTCCATCTCCACTCAGAGACAGTAATACAGATACACCCAGCAGGCAGACAGGAACAGAAAAAATATGAAAAGGTGCTTGTTTGCCCTGCAGGGAAGGCACTCCTAGATCTGGGAAAGGAGAACTCCAAGATGTCCAAGGTTGTGACCTGGGAGGGGGCAGCTACCTGCTAACTCCCCAGTCACTACTGAATGAGTTCAGCTTGTTTTCTCCTTGCCTCTCCTTGGTCAAAGTGTGTAGCATGAAAGAGTAGTCTGTTGTGCAGGAGAAAAATCCTTGGGTTGTACACAGTCAAACCCCAGATTCCAAATTAAGAAATGTCCTTAAAATTAGGAATGAGGGAAAAATCAGATAGGTAGCATCAAAAAAATAAAACAGTTTAGTTTACTAATAGCCTACATTAGAGAATCTTAAAAAGAGATTAAAAACTTAGTTGTACATAGCAAGGATCACCTATGACATTCTGAGATGACAAAATGATGACAGATTTCATAAGGAAAAAGCCATTTTTATCGGGGGAGTGGGCTCACTGGGGGTAGGACAATACTCCAGTCAGGTGTGGGGGAAGTTTGATATGCCCAACATGTAGGCAAGGAGTACCTGGGAGATGGACTAACAACCAAGGAAGATAGGAGTAAGAGGTGTGAAATGGGAGATATTTCCTCTCCACTCAGGACTCATCAGGGGTGAAATTTCAGACTGTGTACTTGAGAGATGCTTGAGATATGATGAGACAGTTGCGGGGCAGCTAGGCTATTGTGCCAGATATAGTGAATTTTTAAAAAGAGACAGGCATTGTTGTCTCCAGCCTTTCTCTGCAACAAATACTGGCAAAACATGAAGTCCTGGTCAAATAGAATCCACTGGTACCAGCAAAAAAAATATTTTGAAAGTTATGGCAGGTACATTTTCTCCATCCTGCTAGTCATACTCTTGAAGCATATCATTCTGTAGTAGAGAGTGTGTTTATTCCTCTCCTATACAGAGCAGGATACCTATATATTAAATGACTTCGCAACTGTGAATCTGGCTATCGGTGCACTGTTAAATGATAATAGAACAACTACCATTTTCTAAATTGTAGGGAATTTAGGATCCAGCCCATTTTCCACACCAAGAAATGATCTATGTTTATATCACACATTTTCCCCCCAAGGAGCTCAAGACAGTGTATATGGTTCTTTCCCACCCCCCCCCCACCCCCCACCCCCATTTCATCCTCACAACAAATCTGTGAAGTAGCTAAGGCTGAGAGATAGTGACTGGCCTAAGGTTGCTTAGCATCGTGGCTGAGGCTGGTGGCTCCAATGTCCGTGGGATGGTGTATCCACTCCAGGCTCTAGTCTGAACTTTTAAGGAGCTATCCACAGTGCTGAACCATATCCCCAAAATAGGCTCAGCACCACGGATAGCTCATTTAAAGTTCAGACTGAAACCCGGAGTGGATACACCATCCCATTGATATTGGAGCCACCAGCCACTGCTGGCTGAGTGAGAATTTGAACTTGGGTCTCCCCAGTCCTAGTTCAGTACTCTAGCGACTTGAGTCTAGCCACTATATTATGCTGCCTGGTATACATAGGAGATAATCTAGCCCTGAATGTATTACATTAAAAAAGTAAATGTGTCAGTGTATTTGTGCAGTGTGATCTTAACTTACTTGGAACTTTGGAAGTAAACCCCAATTTTAGGTTCAATGGGATTTCAGCCTTAATAATTTAACTTCCATATAATATATAAATACATTTCATGGTTGCTTTGAATATCCTTTGTCTCAGGAGTCCTGAAGTGTGGATTTTTTGTTCTGCAGCAGAATGACCTTGGAAGGTGTTAATGACTTAAGGGCGCAATCCTATGTATGTTTAGAAAGAAAAAAGTCCTATAACTCCAAGCATTCCCCTGCTAGCATGTAGGACTTTTTTCTGTCTACACATGCATAGGATTGCATTCTAAGAACATCATTTTACATCCTATTCATGTGTACAAAGGCAGCTTTTGACTGAGCATAGTTTGGTGCTATCTGTGCGATTAAAACGATTGAATCTCCATAGACAAAACTTAAGATTTAATATGCAGTAACTCAGTTTATCTCTGTATTTTTTTGTTTCTGTTATGCATGCTTAAAACAGAAGTGTTCAGAAAAGTGGTTGTCAAACACTTATCTGATTGGCAGTCAAAATACTACAGTACCAATATAGTGCCAGGAACCACTCTTGCCACCTGTAGGCACCAGGAAATGTGAATGAAGGCAGATTAATATCCAATTTAAGACAAACTGTTTCTTCAGGAAAGGATAGGCTGAAATTGGGGACTTCATGCTGAAACAGTTTTTTTTCTGCAACAAAATTAATAAATTTGGCTTAATATTATTTAAATTAAAGATGAAATCTTAAGCATAGGATTTCACAATTAACAGCTTTAAAAGGACCTACAAAATGTAATGGATTCTTATGATAAGACTTAAGAATAAACAGTACCTGAAATAGAATTATATATACAATATTATTGTTTGTATCGTGTTACAAATCCTTTAGGACCTAATATAAAAAATTGGAATTACCACCCCTTCTCTATCTTCAAAGCAGTTGCTCACAATCTCCCACTCTTCTAATCAGTATATGCAGGGCCAGTGCAAGGCAGTGCAAGGTAGTTTGGTGCCCTAGGCAAGATCAGATATTTAGCACCCTCTTTAGCACTGTATTTTTCCCCCCAAGGCGTTTCTGGCGCCCCCTTTAGCCCTGCGCCCTAGGCAGCTGCCTAGTTGGCCTAATGGTAGCACCGGCCCTGAGTATATGCTTGAATACCCTTAGGCTGCAATCCTATAATTTATCTGGGAGTAAGTCCCATTGAACTAAATGGTGCTTGCTTTTGAGTAGACACATAAAAGATTTCACTGAGCAGGACTGTGGGAGAGGACATAAGCAGAGACCTGGTTCACACGTAATGACAACCCAGAGTATGAGTTGAATATGGCTTGTTGATGAATCATGGTTTGTTGTTGAATCATGGTTTGTCATTCCATGCAAACCCTGCACCATGGTTTAACTATACGTTGTTAACCACAAACAACCCGGAGTTCACAACCTAGCCACAAACCATGGGTACTCTTCCTGGGCTGTTCATGGTTAACAACCCACAGTTAAACCACAGTGCAGGGTTTGCACGTAACAACAACATACGATTCAATAACAACACATGATTCAATGACAACTCATACTCTGAATTCTCTAGGCCTTAAACTCCAGTCCCTTCATAAACCTCACACCTTTTCCTGTCATCTTACTGAGAAACAGAACAGAAATGATAGGCCTGTGGCTTACGCTGGCTCAGCTTGTCTGAGCGTGGAAAGCTAAGCAGGGTCAGGCCTGGTTATTACTTGTATGGGAGACCCCTCCTCTAGTTTCCTGCATTGAGCAGGGGGTTGGACTCGATAGCCTTGTAGGCTCCTTCGAACTCTATGATCTATGAAATGGAACATAATCGTAGTAGAATCCTGACATCTATGTGGCAGAAATAGGTGGGATGCCAATCTGTCAGGGATGGGCAGACTTCAGGCTTGCTTGATCCACTAGTTTGTTTGTTTTTTACTAAAATCCTGAGGTTCATCAAATAGTCGCTTTGGGGGTGGGGGTGCATGGGAGGTGAAAGACACACACTTAGGTTTAAGGAACAGGGTGTGTCTCTGAGCATATATCAACCCAGGAATTTGTTTTAGTACCGCAGTTGAGCTTTCCACACAAATCCACTCCTGGTTTTCTCCTTATCTTTCTCCATTTCAGCAGCCTGATTTTTTATTTTTTGGTTGTGGGGAAGAAACAACCTTTTTGTTGTTGCTATTGTTAAACAATAGGGAGTCAGTCAGAACCCCTTGCAGGCTTGCTGGTTGTAATTTCTCTCCCCCCCCCCCCATCTTTTAAATAAGCACTCTGACATGCCACTGGGCTTCACAGCCCATGGCTATTTTTTAAAATGCAAAAAATAATGGAAAATATAAGGAAAGTCATAATTAGGATCTTCAGTTAAAGACTAGGTTTACATTTTAATCTAGAAAGCACCTGTTATGAGTCTGGTGTTCCTTTAGAACGGGGTTGGTTATTCCAGTGTTATAATTAGTTATGAATTTGCCATATAATAAACATAATAAATGGATAAGTTAAGTACCTCCATCTACTTCAGGGGTGGGCAACTTGTGGTCTTCTAGATGTTTTGGCTTTCAGCTCCCTTCAGCCCTAGCCAGCATAGCTAATAATGAGGGATGATGGAAGTTGTCAGCCAAAACATCTGGAAGGCCCAGCCTTGATCTACTAGGTTAATAATAATTTACCTCAGAGCAACAGAACCTTGTGACTACTTTGTATTTCAGATCTGTGCCTTAATAATCAAGTTCTATCAGCTTTCCAGTCTCTATCTACACTGCCCCCAAATGACTTAACTTCCTCAGTAGCATAACCAAGCAAAAGGATAAAATTGCAGGGTAAAATGCTTCTTAGAATTTCCCCAGATCAGAACACATCCATTTGACTAATACATTTATTTCTTGTTAGAGAGAGATTTAAAGGGAATAAAAATAAAATGCCACAAGTGGCTATTGACTAGTCTAGGATAGAATTAAGAGAGGTAGTTGTTTCAACCCCACCCATGCCATTTAATCTTTGTTCTTTCAACCTTAAATACAACAACCATGTCTCATCAATGAGTGGTCATTACCATTGCTTTGTTTTCTGTTTCATCCCATCACCCTTCCCATTTTTTCTCACCTGCTCCCTTTTCCTATAGATATAGCTATGTTTGTATATATTATCTCCATTGATTGACTAACCCTTAGCCTTGTACAATCCATTACCTTAAAAACTGCATGTATCTTAGATAATAACTCCAAGAAAGAAAGTGTGGAGAAAGCCAACCTAAGCCCCCTGCCTGACACACACACAACTCACCAAGGAGGGGGGAAGGAGACCCGGGGGGGGGGGGGGGGAGACAGCCAGTCTCCACAGATGACAAAAGGGACAAACAACATCTACATAGAATCACCCCAGGGGGGATGGCAGGAAGCATCCCCAGGTTTGTCAATGCTCTCGCATATCAGCCCCATCTACATAAGACTTGAATACCTCTCCAGAGCAGAGGTACACTTCGGCACCCCTAAGAAATGGCCACTCAACACCATAGGATGGGACCATTAAGCAAGTGGCTTCAAAGGGACCCCATCCCACGGGGGGGAGGGCGTCACCCCACCTGACCCAAAAGGCAGCCCCTCAGGGAGGGTGTCAACCCACCTGATCACGGAGGGAGGGGCTACCTGAAACACCAAGGTATAAAACACCCTGCACAAGGGAACTGGGTTGTTGGACCTGATCAACAATCTTGCCCCATGCCTGGGGTAAGGGAACGAAGGATCGGCAACCCCGGGTAGCCACACCCGGCACGCTCCAGCTAGCTGAAATCACTGGTCGCTTGGGTTGACCGGACCCCCAAGAAACCAAGCTGAAATCACTCACAAGCCGCTTGGGTAGACCGGACCTCCGCCGGGAACCCAGCTAGCCACTTGGGTAGACCGGACCTCCGCCGGGAACCCAGCTAGCCGCTTGGGTAGACCGGACCTCCGCCGGGAACCCAGCTAGCCGCTTGGGTAGACCGGGCCTCCGCTGGGAACCCAGCTAGCCGCTTGGGTAGACCGGGCCTCCGCCGGGAACCCAGCTAGCAGCGTGCGGTTGACTGGGCCTCTGCCGGGACCCGAGCTGAACTAACTAGCTGAGAGCCCTGAAATCACGGTGTCCTTAAGACTTCTTGCTTGCTACTTTGTACCGTACTGATAAGCTGTATTGCTGGCGTGTGTCTGGGTTTGTGAAGGTAATGTTGTAAATAAACTTGTTTTCTAAAAGATACTTCTGTGGCTATGAATTATCCCTTTATTCTGGGCTAAGGGTGATAGTCGCTGGGGATCTCGGAGAAGGCCGCCCCAGGACTCGCTACCCCCTTAGCATTGAACCCACGCAGAAGACCAGGTTGTCGGTCTTCCACTGAAAGAAAAGAGCAGGGAAAAGGGGATTACAAAAGAGGTAGACAGAGAAATTTCAAAGGTAATTGGCATGGACTGGCAAGGCCCTGTTCCATGAGTGGAAGGGAAAACAGGCAAAAATAGTGTGCCCACACTCCTTTTTGCCCTTCCCTTCCTGTAGCCTAATCTACTGCCACTAAGTGGAAATCTCTATTTCTTTGGCTGCCTCCACCAAACTAGTCTCAAAATTCTCTTATTTCTTAGGTATCTACTTTTGGTAGTGTGGGGTGGTTATTGGATGTGGGGTGGGTAACCAAAAAAAGACCACAAAATTTCATAGATTTCATAGATCATAGAGTTGGAAGGAGCCTACAAGGCTATCGAGTCCAACCCCCTGCGCAATGCAGGAAACTAGAGGAGGGGGTCTCCCATCCAAGTAATAACCCTGCTTAGCTTTCCACACTCAGACAAGCTGAGCCAGCGTAAGCCACAGACCTGGTCAAATAACGAAGTTTTAAATTTTATTGATGTAAAATGTCAATAGGGAAAAGTTTTAGAAATCTAAATGGACAAACACACACACACCACATCAAAAACCAACCCACCCATGTGAGCAATAGCATAATAAAACAACCAAGGATAAGCACATTCAGCTACCCTAACTGGACTGAGTTCCTATTTTATCCATGCCAATATCCAACAAATATCTTACTGTCATTGGTCCAGCTCTCTCAATCAATTTTCCATTTCCATTAATTCTGAATCTTTCCTCTAGTAGTCTGGGCTTCTTTCCTTTTCTCTCTCCTCTGCCTGTCTTGTCTTTGGCTTTTAGCTTCTAGAATGATTATTTTCCCCTCCCCAGCTCCAACCAATTAGGAGGGTAGTTTCTAGTAAGTTTCTGTTTACTGAGTCAAAACTTAAGACCATAAGAAGAGCCGTGCTAGATCAAACCAAGGGTCCATCTAGTCCAGCATTCTGTTCACACTGGCCAACCAGCTGCTCAGAGGATCCCACAAGCAGGACATGACTACAACAGCACCTTCCAGCCCATGTTCCCCAGCAACTGGAGTGCATAGGCATATTGCCTCTGATACTGGAGGAAGCATATAGCCAAACAGGACTAGTAGCCATTGATAGTGTTCTCCTGCATGAATTTGTCCAATCCCGTTTTAAAGCTATCCAAATTGGTGGCCATCACTACATCCTGTGGAAGTGAATTCCATAGTTTAACTATGTGCTGTGTGAATTAGTACTTCCTTTTCTCTGTCCTGAATCTCCCAGGACAGATAAAAGTCTTTCCTCTGTTCCTTCGATTTTCTACTGAATGTTATAATCTCCTGCTTCTTCAGCAAAGCTTCCTGATTTCTGTATTCTAACTAAACTTTTGACCTCTAAACTATTAACCCTTTGACTGAAACTGACCAGCACTCACACACAGAGATTTAACCCCATAATGTCCTAAAACTAAACTAAATACAAAAATGGAGGATAGTTCTGTTCCTTCACAGTAATTAATTTTTAAAACTGTTCTAGAAAACAAGTGAATCTATTTAGGGTGCAATCCTATGCATGTTTAGACAGAAATAGGTCCTACAACTACCAGCATCCCCCAGTCAGTCATGCTGTCTGGGGAATGCTGGGAATAGTAGGACTTACTTCTGTCTAAACATGCATAGGATTGTGCTCATAATCTATTAGCAATTGCATGTATTTGCTTATGATGATCTGCAGAAATGGTAATTTCTTAACCGTAACCTGGCAGCAGCTATTACTTCAGGTTGTAACAGCAGAAGTGAAGGGGTGCTGGGCCACCATCAATTCTGCTGGGAGATCAGCAACTTTTAGGTCATCCTCTCTTTGAACTGTTTCCATTCCAGCTGGTCATTATAAGAACTTAGTAGTTCCTGGGTTTGCTTTTTTCCTCCTCCCTCCCAATTCCTTTTTCTTTTGTGTCTTTTAGATTGTAATCCTGAAGGCAGGTATTGTCTTATTACTGATCTTTGTAACCCACTCTGGGAGCCTTCTTTGATTGACAAGCAGGGTAAACATATTTCAGATAAATAATAAATAATCACTAGGAATTATATTCTTGACATTGAAAGTTACTGCTGTATCAAAATTATGAGATTACACATACCAACTTGGATATGATAATGTCATTCCACCAGCAGAAGGGAAATGATTGGTGGAACGATTTCTCCTCCCCTCTACAACCCACTCCCCCATGTGTGCCCCAAATCTGCTCTGGAGGGTTGGGGAACTGCAGCAGGGAGGAGAGGACAGGGAAGTCCTGGTACAAGAGCAGAAGTCCTGTTGTGTGAGTGGACTTCCTCTCACGTGATGTTGGATTCAAGCCAAGGATTTTAGGAGTGTGTATTGTATTAAAATCTTTTAAATACAGACTATACAGTATAATCTTGTAGGTACAGATTACATAGCACTCAAATAACAGATGTATGCTTCACATGAATGTGTGTGTAACAATTCACTAATGTTCAAAGCTCAGAGTTTGGGCACAGGATCAAGCCAAATAGGAACAGCGTCTCCTTTTCCACAGTGTTTTTTTTTTTTTTTTAAGGCTGCCATTTGCAATGGGAATAGAGGTTTGTAGGTGAGAGATCAGGACTGTTTACTGGGATGTTGTATTTGGATCGAATGAGTGCTGTTGCTTGCTAAGATCATTTCTGGAAGGATGATTACTGAATATAGGACTTCGGCATGCAGGGAAAAGGGAGGGAGAGAAAAAGATGTAAACCTGGATGCTGTTAATTTAGGAGTATGACTGACTGAGTTGCACGACTCGTTCCTCCCTGGGGCGACACAGGTGCGCGGAGTTATTTTTCTTTAATCACTCACATAAATTAAAATTTATTCTTTTGCATTAAAATAATTAAATAAAGCTACGCCCTGTATCTTTTACTGCCAGATAGTATCTTTGAACCTCTGGCTCACAGTCTTGCTATCAGCTGCAAGGTATTTTCCAGGGTGTGCTTTACCCATTCTGCCATTGTACTAAATAGTGTTCTAGACAGAGAAAACCCCTGATAGCAATCAGAACTCATCTGAAGTTTGAATCATAGTGCCCACTAGCAAATAATCTTCTTTAGGCCTCTCCTCGGGTCAACCTGCCCTCCCTTCCCACCTGTCAGCCACACTAAGATGAAAGTGCTTTCCATTATAAGTACCAAATGTATGAGCTAACTTATTCCACCCACAGTTATTGCAGAATTGCAGAACTATGGGTCTTCTGAGTCAGACCTGGTGCTGGGGGAAAGATGTGGGGAGAGAGGGGGTGTGTGTAGTGTTCAAAGTAAGCTGGAAGGGAACAGATAGATCATTAGCCTCAGCCATTGCTATCCCAAAAGTATTTTCCTTGTGCTATTTTCTTAGGGAATGTTGTTCCTCACACTGGAACTGTTACCGTAACTTGTAGTTTAAGGTTGGGGGCGTGTGCCTCTGAAATGAGCTTTCCGACAATCTCACTAGCACTACTGCTGCATTCCTTACAACAGGGCTGTACAACCTCAAGTCTGGGGGCCAAATCTGTCCTTCCTGGGGTCCCAATCTGACTCTCTGGGGTTTCCCTTCCCCTGGCCCCAGGCCCTTTCCCCAACCCCCCCTCCCAATTGTTTGATGGTTTCCTGGCTTTTGTGCAGTTTTTCCCCATTCTGAAAGGTTGCCTTGAAATGCCTCTCTTAAGGCTTAGTTACTGATAGTTGGTGTATTAGCACGTCATGACAACCCACCCTGGCAATAAGCCACAATGGGTTGTTTGTTGTGCAAACAACTCACGGTGCGCCTGACAGATGATTGGGCTTACCATGCATTGTTGGCCCCCTCCCTCCCCCTCGGTCCTCCCGTGGGTATCCCAGGGCACACCGTGGCAAGACTGACTTTTCTCCCCCAACCCTGCTGCAATCATGAGCTGTTTTTGGTTTGCTACAGCTTTTCTCCCCTTTACGCTTTTTTCCCCCGCAATCCCCATTTTGATAGCCACTGACAGCCCCTCCAAAGTGACCGCCTCACCTAGGGCAATGTCCTCGGAGGGTACCTGCTGCCAAGGTTCAACCCTGGACATTGCCCAAAAGAGACTCCAAATAGTTCCCCCTTTTTTCTCTTGACAGCTGTCAAAAGGCAAGCTGTCAAGAGAAACCAAAGGTACAAGTGATCTTTTCTCACGAAAAGGGGGTGGTCAGGGTGGTCTGATTTGCATAAGATCCTCATCTTTTCTTTTTCCTCAAAGTCCTCAGAGTGAGGCACAATTTGCACTTTGGGTCCCCTTAAAAGGGTTTGTTTTTTTTAATAGCAATGGGAGTTTTTGGACTGGGACATATGTCTGCCTTTTGAAAGCTCTCAAGAGAAACCAAAAAAGGGGGTGGAATCTATTTGGAGCCTCTTTTGAGCAATGTCCAGGATTGGTACCTGCTGCACCTTGGCAGCAGGTACCCCCCCCAGGGCATTGCCCCAGCCGAGGCTTCAAATTCCCACAGCTGCGCAAGTGCGGCTAAAACAATTTTAAAAATAATGATAGAAACCTATTTGTTGCAAAAAATATTTCCACATTTTCTTTTTTTTAAAAGAAGGTTCTACCAGCCACTGACTGTCCCTCCAAGGTGCCCCTCGGGCACTTTGAAGGGGCTGTCAGTGGCTATCAAAACGGGGATTGCGAAACAGGGATTCACAATTTCTGGGGGGGGGAAGCTGCTGTGAGCCAAAATCAGTTTGTAATTGCAGCAGGGAGACCAGCAAGCCAGTGCCAGCCACCCCCAAGTGCTTCTTGGGCACTTGTGGGGTGGCTGACACTGGCGGGTACCCGGGCATGATTGGGAAGAGTGGCAAGGGGGCTTTGCTGCTCTTGCCAAGCAAGTCAGTAGCCACAGTGGCGTTGGTCACCCAGGCTTGGACGACACGACAATCCATCGTGGATACAACAACCCCTAGAACAAGCCATGGATTGTCAGGGTGGCTTTTTCCCCTCAAATAAGCCACCCTCCAGGAATCAGTCTGGATTTGCAAGACATGGCAAACCATCGTAGGTAGCAACCTAAGATGGGTTGTTATGTCATGCAAACCCAGTCAGTAAGAGCTTTAAGCTAAAATATGCTGTTTTGGGGGCATTTTTTGCCCTATCTCTCTTGCCTTTGGCTCCATCCCCTTTGCCTTCAGCTCTGCCCACCACTGGGATGTGGCCCCCGAGAACTTCTCTGAATTGGATTTTGGCCCTCAGCCTTAAAGAGGTTCAACACCCCTGCCTTACAAGCTGATTCTGGAACATACCTGTATATTTTGCTCTTCTATTTGATTACAAGGAAGCACCAGCCCAGATTGTACTTTCACTTCTGACTCTGGGCCTTTTCAGATGCTGTGAATCTTCTGGGAGGCTTGCACATGCATGACTAGGCCAGTTAAATGGCATTGCTCCAGTTAGTGTTATCATGCTGTTTAACAATCCTCACACCACCAAGTAGAGTTGCTTTTAAGTGATTTTCACCATGAGAAAGTGTGACTGGTTACATCAGGCTTCCCCAACCTGGTGCCCTCCAGATGTGTTGGACTACCATTCCCAGCATCCTCCAACCTGGTGGGGAAGGCTGGGCTACATGTCCTTTAGTGAGTGGAAAAGGGCAGCTCTTCTCTATGGGCTTTTACTGGATGATGCAGCGATATCAGCCCTATGTTCATTACAAGTGTATTCTATTTATCTATGGAGCATTTAAAATCTCCCGCCATGGGGGGGGGGGGAAGCCTCTTCCCTGTTTTCTCTCTTTGGGTTAGAGGTTGTGTGTGCTTATCCTTTCCACTGCTGCTTGAGCATGTGCCTTGTACAGTTTAAACAAAAAAACAAGCCATCTCCCTGTGCAGCAAGGCTATTCCTAAGTGGAAGGGATAGCCCTGCCCCCTTGTATTACATAGGGAGGTGGATATTACTTCAGATGGCTAGTGCAACAATAGCAGAACACAGTATGAGAAAAGCCCTTAGTCTGTGGTTGGCATCAAAGTGGCTGAAGGGAGGCTTCATCATGTCAGTATCCCTCTGCTTGTGTGGCTTTTTCTGTTGGTGAAAGTAAGAAGGCTACTAAAGTATTTCACAAAGTTATCCTTGTCCAAAACTCTACAGCAAATGAATGGTGTTCTTTGTCGAGCACTAACAACATTTATCCCAGCACTCTTGAAAATGTACACTTCTGTTTAGTGAGCCATTGAACTCTAATGTGTCAACTTATATAAATGCTGTTTTGATGTGTGCCCAATTGCTCCTGAAAAAAAAAAATCCCTTTGGGGTGTCTTCGAAGGACAAGTCTGCTTGTTTGTGCAGCAGTATTTAAAACCATATATTCAATTCTTCTGAGGATGCAGAATTTCAGTCGACCTAGAACTATTCTGAGGGTATATTTGCACAATACAGTAATACCTTGGATTGCAAGTAACTTGGTTTGAGAGTGTTTTGCAAGACAAGCAAATTTTAAAATATTTATTTAAATTTTTTTTACTTGATATACAAGCGACGTCTTGCAATACAAGTACTGTAGTACAGCTTAAATTAAAAATCTCTGTACAAATTTTTTTGGGGGGATTTCGTTTTGATATAAGAGTGTTTTGGATTACAAGCACGTTTCCGGAATGAATTATGCTCTCAATCCAAGGCATGACTGTATAGTTTGTTTATGTTATCATATGTATACTTCCTTCTCCATTCTAGGCGCTGCTTTCCCTTTGTTCAGACCATAGTAACTGACAGATCTACAATTAATAACCTAACTGTGGCATATTTTTTGCTGCTGTCATGTGAAAAACAGTCAAGTAAATCCTCCCTTAGCATGTATTTTAATGAAATGGAGAAAAGACTGCCAAATCTCAGGGTATCTGAGAAAGCACGTGATTTATCCTTGATAGGACACATTTGACTAGTTCAGTAGCACAAGAGGATTGATTGATTGATTGATTATCAGTATGCATTCCTTTAATCTCCAAAATGTAAGAGGCATAAAGAAAGCTGGATGTCACAAATGTTTAATTGTACTGAGAAGCAGGAAAGAGGCAGGTGATAGGAAAGGTACTGCACCACCATTAATAGGAAAAAATCCTTCCTATGTACCGTGTTGAAAGACTAAGTGCCAAGCACAAATCTATAGACTTGCATGACTCTGAACTGTTCAGTTTCCTTGAATTCTCTGTCTTTTTTATTTTCAGCTCAAAGACATGTCATTACGTATATGGAAGATGCAGTGAGCCAGCTTCTGGAAAGCAAAGAAGATATTAATCAATATGGTATTGCCAGATTCTTCACTGAATAGTAAGTACCGGTACATCAGGACTCTGCCAGTAGAGCCAGCCTGAAAGTGGATCCTGGAAGCAGGCAGGATACATAGAGAATGGAGCAGGGCACATGCTGATTAATTTGTGGCTGCAAAAATCAGATTAACCTGTACATATGAGAGGCCTAAACTTAAGTGAGCCATGAGGTCCAACTCAGCTCCATGCTGAGCCTTAGAGATGCAGCTTACTTAAGAAATCTATATAACCAACTTCTGCTTGCCTTGCTGTGAGAAATGTCCAGTCATGTCACTAGTTAATACTTGGCAGAAGAGGATAGGTCATATGGGTTTCAAAGGAGGTAATTGTAAAATAGTTCTATTTCAGCTAGGGTTGAACAGGCTAATCAGTCTGTTTCCAGTCCGTGTTTGTTTTTCATGTATTCAATCATAAGTCTATCCTGTATGATTTGTACATCATTCTGCAATTTTTTAAAAGCTGCACAAAAATTCACATGTTTTATATGCACCATGGTTTGTTTTTGTAGGTGGGTTGTCAGGTCATCCAAACAGGGACAGCTTCATCAACCCTGCAGTGCCCATGGGCTGTTTTAGGGTTGTTGTCACCCATGGTGGCTTATCATCTCATCTGAACAGAGATGACATGACCCACCATGGTTGAGACCCTACAGCCAGCGAACTGCTATATGAGAGTGGCAAAATTCCCTTGCCACTCTCAAAACCAAGTGGATGTTGGGTAACTGCCATTGCTAGCCACCCCCAAAGTGCCAAAACAGCACTTGAGGTCAACTGGCAGAGACTTCCCTGATCTCCACGTTGCCGCCCCATGCTTGGGGCAGCGACACGGAGTGGATCAGGCACCCCTGCCTCCTGCTCGAGAGTAGACCTCTCCAGCAGCAAGCAGAGATGACATCACGCCGCTGCCCCATGCTCAGACCAGTGGTACGGAGCAGATCAGACACCCCCACCTCCTCCTGGCTGTCTCCTGCTCAAGAGTAGACCTCTTGGGTGGGAGGCAGCAATCCGCTCAGCTCTGCTTCTCTGTGCCCTGGGCAGTGGTGCCAAGCGGATCAGTCACCCCCCCTCCTGCTCAAGAGTAGACCTCTCGGGCAGGAGGCGGGAGGTGGTGATCTGCTCTGCGGTGCTGCCCCAAGTACGGGGCAGCAGCATGGAGCGAATCAGGCACCCCCGCTTCCTCCCAGCTCCTACTCAAGAGTAGACCTCTCGGGCAGCAGGCGGTGATCTGCTCCGCGGTGATCTGTTCCGCAGCACTGCCCCGAGTGGATCGGGCATCCCTGCCTCCTGCTCCAGAGGTCTCCTCGGAGCAGGAGGCGAAGGTGCCCCATCATCTCCCCCCTCCTCCCCGTTGTGCTCCAGGGCACGAGCCCTGTTTGTGCTACAGGGACAAAAAAGGTTTTTTAAAATTCTTCTTTGTCCCTATTGCGCAAACAGGGCTCGTGCCCTGAAGCACAGCGGGGTCAACTTCCAGCCTCAGCTGGGACAACGTGCAGGGGGCAGCCAGCTCCAGCAAGCCGAAATAGGCTCACTATCGTGGCTGTCAGAGAGAGGAGAGATCCGCCTGGGATCATCATCATCATCAGGCGATCACTCGTGACCGAGTAAGATTGTCTTCCAGGATGAAAATTTACAAAAAGGAGATTTTAAGTGGAGGAAATTCTAAAGAAAATTGTGTAGACTCTAGCGATGGGTCCGTAAGTGACTGTGGAGGCCAATTCTAGATCCACACAGCTTCCCACAGTGAGGAAAACAGGTTACCAGATGGAAGACGGTCCTGTAAAGGATTCATTTGACGTGCTTTTTGCTTTGCACGTTTCTCCCTTTCACCTTGCACTCGGGCTTCTTCAAAGTCCATAGAACCTTTGTGAAAGGCCAACCTCCATTTAGATCGTTCATGGGCCAGAGCTTCCCAGTTTTCGATGTTTATATTGCATTTTTTTAGATTAGCCTTATGAACATCTTTAAACCTCTTATATTGACCACCGATATTCCGCTTTCCATCCTTGAGTTGGGAATAAAGTAACTGCTTTGGGAGACGGCTGCCTGGGGGAATGGGGTGGGGGGGGAGCAAAGTACCCACAATGAGCCCGATTGTCTGTTGGGCTCATCATGGGTATGTTGCAAAACAACCCGCTGCTGGCTTATTGCCAGGGTGGGTTGTTGTGTGAACCAGGCCAATATATGCATTTTTGTATACACTTTTTGAGTGAGATCAACACCGTAAAATTTAGATATGTGCAGTCCAAAAGATAACTGTGTGCCAATTCCCATTTTAGTCCAGCAAGTGCAAATTAGGTTGGTTCACTTAAAAATGCAGACCAAACAAAATTTGCAGCTCCTTTGAGCTGGCTCCGCTGAGCTAGGGGTGGCAGCTGGAAGCTCACTGGAGCCAGCTCAAGAAAGCTAAATAGAACCTATTTTACAATGGTAAGCCTGCCAGGAGTGGTGTGATTGGAGGACCAGAGCTCTGGAAAGAAGCTATATTTCTGAATCTTGCACCAATGTGCATTCATGTTTTTCTGTTTCTCCCCATTTTCAGTACTTGTGAGATGCGGTGGCTTGGTTCACACATAATGCTAGCTCGTGCTTTATTTAACCCATGGTTTGTTTCCCTACCCAGGGTTTGACTGGCAAATGATTGATCAAATTGTGGTTTGTTTTCTCAATTGCTAGGTTGTTTGTTTCCCTCCTCCTTCTCCCACTCCTTCCCTGTAACCTAAATGCCTTTGTAGCTCTGTAGTACTGGCATGTAGAGCGGCTGTTTTTTTTAACTGTTCTTACCTGCCCCTACTGTAGCCTGGTGAAACAACCCATGAACAACCCACAGTTCTGGGTTCACATGTAATGACAACCCATGGTTTAAACAACCCAGAGTTCACAACCCAACAACAAACCACAGGTTCTCTTTCTGGGTTGTTTGTAGTTAACAAACCATGGTTTGTTAGTGCAGCTGTATTAACACATCACAACAACCCAGAATTCAACAACCCATAACATGGGTTAGTGCTATAGGCGAACCAAGCCACTCTCTCTAGACTTCCTATTGTTTCCCCCTTCCCCTTTCTCTTTCTTTTCTTTTGCTTTGCTCTGCTGGAGATGGAGGGATCCTTAGACCGCCACACTATTTGGGTGGATTTCTTTCCTTATGTTTTTGTGTAGTCATTTGAGCTTGCAATATGAGTTCTCTACTTTTTCTATGTTGAGCATTGTATATCAGCAGACTTTTAAATTTGTTTCTGTTATAATTCTATGTCTGTGGGATGCTGTGGGATACAAATTCTGAACTTAGATTAACACTGAGTTTGTTAACAATAAAGTTGAATTTGACCCAGTGAGGATTATTTGCATGAAGAAGCATTTGCCATCTATCTATCTATCTATCTATCTATCTATCTGTGTCGCCCACCTTTCCTCACAAGTTGCTCAGGGCTGCTAACAACCCATATAAAAACAAGGCAACACATGAACACCATTCAAATCATAACTCTAAAATTATAAATACACAATAAAATACAATAACAACACCAAAAAACAGATAAAACACTCACCTATAGCCCAAAAGCTTGTACAAATAAATATGTTTTTCATAGATTTCATAGATCATAGAGTTGGAAGGAGCCTACAAGGCTATAATGTATTCAAATTATTTCCAAGTTGGTATGTACTTAACTGGTAAAATGTGCTATGTTTCTTCGAATATGGATGTGAAAACATTGATATTTAAACACCATTCTTCTAGTCCTGTATGTCACCAATGACTCACCATTTCCCCCCCAATGTCTAGTCTGACATCTAATGAGAACAGGTGCTGGACTGAAAGGTCAGATCAGTAACCAGAACGGGGGAAGGCCAGACATTGGAAAGCTGCAGAAGCAGCATTGCAGGAATCTCTGTCAGTGTAAATGAAGAGGCAAGAGGTTCAGGGCACAAGGCAGGCAGTATCTTTATCATGGGTAAACAGTAGCAAAGCTGGGAGCAATCCTGTTGGAAATTTAGGAAGGCTAAGCAGCGTCAACAGTTGATGACTGGCTTGATGCACAAATAAATGTTTGAAGGCGGTTTCATACATGATATTTTCCTTACGTGGACTTATAATAGGTGTGGACAACCTTCAGGGATTAAGGGGCTGCATTGGCCTCCTTGGAACCCTGCAGGGGCTGCACCCTTCCCCCACCACAAGTTGCCACTGTCGAAATGCCAGTGATTCTGCTGGGAAACAAGGTGGTGGGAAACGCGCATCTTGTTTTGCAGCAGAATTGAGCTTTTGACAACCCACAAATTGTTCAGGTTCATAAATCTGTTTGGCAGGCTGGCAGGAGCTTGACTCTGCAGGGAAACAAGGCATACAGGGAGAGCCATCCCCGCCATCCCACTTCCCTGCAGAATCCCCATCCCCACTCTCCATGTTCCCCAGCAGAACAGCTGTTTGACAGGCTGCTGGGAGCATGATTCTGCAAGGAAATTGGGTACACAAATGGGTTTGTTGTTGGGTTAAAACTCTGTGTTGTTTAAGCATCAACAACCCAGAGTGCCGAGTTAGGAAATCACAACTAACAACTGACGGATGGGGTTGTTCCTGAGTTGTTTTGGAAACTGGATGCAAAGCAGAAGTGGTGAGCAGGTGGGAGGCAGCACACTTGCTCTCTCTCCTGCGGCCCCACCAATTCATGGGTTGTTTAACCCATGAATTGGTGTTATGTGCGAACCAGGTCATGATAGTCTGAATGTGGCCATATCTTTTCTGTTTATTTTTCCCTATGTTTTTGTGACCATATTCTTCTGCTTTTATAATAAATAGCTTTTGATCATTTAAACCTGATTTTGCCTTGGAATTGAAATCCTAAGCACTGATTTACCACATATGGACAGGAGAAAACAAAATAATCTGCTCAAATATAAAAAAGAGTGCCTAAATATCTCAAGCCCTGCCCTCAAGACTGACAAGTGTGGATGGGATGTGCTTGACAAATCGGTGGGGTTTGAAACAACTGAAATCAGGTACATATTTTAGTAAACACTTTCAGGGGCAGGCAACTTGGGGCCCTCCAGATGTTATGGCCTACAACTCCCGTCAGTCCTAGCCAGCATATTCAGTGTTCAAAGATCTTGGGAGTTGTAGGCCAAAGCATCTGAGCTGCAAGTTGCCCACCCCTGAGTAATAGTCATTATACTTTAACTTCTTCCATGTTTCCTCATACATCAATTTAATGTGTGACAGCTTTGGAAGAAAATCCTAAAGCAACAGGTTTGGGGCTAGAGAAAAGGAGAAGACATGGATGAATTTTTTGAAAAGCAAATTGCCAACGTTTCACGGAGGCATGATGTAGTAGTAATGGGGGACTTCAATTTCCCCAATATCTCTTGGGAGACAAATTCTGCCAAACATGGCCCCTCCAAGAAATTCCTGACTTGTGTTGCTGATAACTTCCTCCTACACAAAGTGGAGGAAGGAACTAGAGGATCGGCTATCCTTCACTTAATTCTAACCAACAGAGATGACTTAGTGGATAAAGTGGCAGTTACGGGAACTCCAGGGGGAAAGTGACCATGTTTTCCTTAAGTTCTTCATTCTTAAGGAAGGAAAGCTGAGTGTAGCCAAACGCGTACCCTGGATTTTAGGAAAGCCAATTTTAATAAACTCAGAACAATGATAAGTGGCAAGTGACTCTAATGAGAAAAGGAGTCCAAGATTGTTGGGAGTTTTAAAAAAAGGAAATTCTAAATGCACAATTGCGAACAATTCCTGCAAGGAAAAAAGGCAGAGGGCAACAGAAGAAGCCAATGTGGCTTCACAAAAAGCTCAGAGATGACCTGAAAACAAAAAAGTACACATATAGGAAGTGGAAGGAAGGCTAGGCTACAAGGGAAGAGTAGAGGCAGGTAGCACAGAACTGCAGGAATAGTGTCAGGAAGGCTAAAGCTGAGAATGAGCTGAGGTTAGCAAGGGATGCTGAAAACAGCAAGAAAGCTTTCTTCAGATACATGCATAGTAAAAGACAGAGGAAATAAATGGTGGTTCAACTACGCAATGAGGATGGCAAATTGATAACAGAAGACAAAGAAAAGGCAGAAGTGTTCTATTCTTACTTCGGCTCGGTCTTCTCCCAAAAGAGAGTTTATGTCCCCCCTGGCAAACCTGAAGTGCAGACTGAAGGGGCAGGATTGCAGCTTGAGATTGATAGGTAAATAGTCAAGGAGCACCTGATTACTTTGAACGAGTTTAAATCTCCAGGGCCTGACGAGCTGCATCCTAGAGTAATAAAGGAACTGGGAGAAGAACTCTCAGAACCACTGTCTATTATCTTTGAAAAATCATGGAGGACAGGTGAAGTGCCAGATGACTGGAGGAGGGCAAATGTTGTTCCTATCTTCAAAAAGGGCAAGAAGGAGAAACCTGGGAACTATAGACCAATCAGTCTGACATCAATCCCTGGGAAAATTTTGGAGCAGATTATAAAGAAGTCAGTCTGCAAGCACCTTGAAAACAATGCAGTGATTACTAGAAGCCAGCATGGATTTGTCAAGAACAAATCCTGCCAGACTAATCTGATCTCATGTTTTGATCGGGTAACCTCCCTTGTGGACTGTGGGAATGCTGTGGACATAATATATCTGGACTTCAGCAAAGCTTTCGACAAAGTGCCTCATGATATTCTGATTAGCAAGCTAGCTAAAAGTGGGCTGGATGGAACAACTATCAGGTGGATCCACAATTGGCTACAGAATCGGACTCAGAGTGCTCATCAATGGTACCTTCTGAAACTGGGGAGAGGTAACGAGTGGGGTACCACAGGGCTAGGTCCTGGACCCAGTGCCCTTCAACATTTTTATTAATGACTTGGATGAGGAGGTGCAGGGAATGCTGATCAAATCTGCAGATGACACAAAGTTGGGTGGAACAGCGAATACCCTGGAAGACAGAAACAACATTCAAAGTGATCTCGATAGGCTGGAGCGCTGGGCTGAAAACAACAGAATGAAATTTAATAGGGATAAATGCCAAGTTCTTCCCCTATGAAAAAGAAACCAAATACACAGTTACAGGATGGGGAATACTTGGCTCAACAATACTACAAGTGAGAAGGATCTTGGAATTGTTGTAGATCACAAGCTGAATATGAGCCAGCAATGTGATGTGGCTGCAAAGAAGGCAAATGCTATTTTGGGCTGCATTAATAGCATAGCTTCCAAATCGTGTGAAGTACTAGTTCCCCTCTACTTAGCACTGGTTAGGCCTCATCTTGAGTACTGCGTCCAGTTCTGGGCACCACACTTTAAGAAGGATGCAGACAAACTGGAAAGGGTCAGAGGAGGGCAACAAAGATGATAAGGGGACTGGAAACAAAACCCTATGAGGAGAGACTGAAGGAACTGGGCATTTTTAGCCTTCAGAAGAGAAGACTGAGGGGAGATATGACAGCGCTCTTCAAGAACTTGAACTTGTCACATAGAGGAGGGCCAGGATCTCTTCTCCACCATCCCAGAGTGCAGGACACGGAATAATGGGCTCAAATTACAGGAAGCCAGATTCCAGCTGAACATCAGGAAAAAATTTCTGACTGTTAGAGCAATACGATAATGGAACCAGTTACCTAGGGAGGTAGTGGGCTCTCTCTTCCACACTGGAGGCATTCAAGTTGTATCTGGACAGCCATCTGTCAGGGATGCTTTAGCTTGGATTCCTACACTGAGCAGGGGGTTGGACTCGATGGCCTTATAGGCCCCTTCCAACTCTACTATTCTATGATTCTAGTTGCTTTCTATCTTGCAGTGATCAGATTTCCAGTTTTCACTCTTCTTGACATCCCAGACAGAGGAGAAATCAGTATGCAAAAGTCTTCTGTGTAAAGTGTTCTTCTCATGATAAGGTATTTTCACAAGAAGACTTGTTCTCTTTGGTGCCTTATTCCTCTGTAATTCCTCGAAGAATTACAGTTACAGGTAAGCAACCTGTCCTTCTTCTTCGTGGTCTCTGTGCATTACACATACGGGTAGAGTAACAAGCGGACTTACCGGCGGTGGGACAGCGGCATGTGTCATTGTAGGACCGAAGAGAGGACCGCCCTTCCAAAGGCGTTCCCTGCCTGAGCTCGAAGATCAAGTCTGTAATGCTTGATGAATGTCGATGGTGTGGACCAGGTTGCTGCTCTACAGAGTTCTGGTAGAGGGATGCCTTTCCCGAACACCACGGATGTTGATTGTGTTTGGGTAGAATGTGCCCTTATTGGCCCTGGCAACGGCTTGTGTGCAAGTCTATATGCCAATTTAATGGTTTCCACAATCCAGTTGGCAAATCTCTGTTTTGAAACAGGAAGGCCTGGGGATTTGCCACCATAGCATACAAACAGCTGAGATGTTTGTCGAAAAGAAGCTGTTCGTTCTTTATAGAATGCTAATGCCAGGCGGACATCCAGCGCATGCATTCTCCATTCTATGTCAGACGATGGGTTTTCGAAGAACGCTGGCAATACTATGTCCTGCCCTGTATGGAACTCCGTAACTACTTTTGGTAGGAAATTGAGATCTGGACGCACGACTACTTTGCCCTTATGAAACACCATATAAAGTGAGTCTACTCTGAGTACACAGAGTTCGCCAGATCTTCTTGCTGATGTTATGGCAGTCAGAAATGCTGTCTTCCATGTGAGAAGCCAGTGGTCAATGGTCGCTAGTGGTTCAAAAGGTTTTTGAGTCAGTGCGCGTAGCACCAGTGGCAAATCCCAGCCCGGCACCAGATTCCTGATTGGAGGAATGATGTTCTTCAATCCTTTCAAGAATTGTTTCACCAACG
This sequence comes from Shinisaurus crocodilurus, assembly GCA_021292165.1. Taxonomy (NCBI): domain Eukaryota; kingdom Metazoa; phylum Chordata; class Lepidosauria; order Squamata; family Shinisauridae; genus Shinisaurus; species Shinisaurus crocodilurus. Next base: position 242,583,680 of record CM037876.1, read on the forward strand.
GGTGCGTGAAGATTGAACCTGAGGTGACATAAGGCCTATTGGCTGAAATTGCTGCCTAGTACACCCTTGTGGAGGATAATTTCAAACCTCGCACCATCAGGGCATGTAAATATTCGAGTACAGTCCGAACCGTGCATGTTTTAGGATCTTGTTAGCGTGCAGCAGTAAATTTGATGAAATCCAGCCACTTCCTAGCATGATGCCCTTGTTGATGGTTTAATCCTATAGAACATCCAAATTCCTTGTAAATGTTTTACAAATGTATACTGTAAAAACTTAAGGTTATAAAGGAAATTATTTAATTTCTGAAGATCTATTAACTAAGCTCTGACTGTGTATAATGGCAAATTGCTGTGATACAATAAAGTTGTTGTTGTTGATGATGATGATGGTTTACGGGCAGCTTGTGTGGCTCAGGCTGGCTCAGCTTGTCTGAGTGAGGAAAGCTAAGCAGGGTCAGGCCCGGTTATTACTTGGATGGGAGACCCCTCCTCTAGTTTCCTGCAGGAGCAGGGGGTTGGACTCGATAGCCTTGTAGGCCCCTTCCAACTCTATGATCTATGAAATCTATGAAATCCCGTATTGCCGATGGTAAATCTTGTACTAGTAACACCAGATTCGCCATGCCATTAACACTAGGTTCTTCAGATCCGGGTGTTGGATGTTGCCTTGAGCTTGCGTCAGCAGCAGCAGCACTATCGGGAGCGACTGATATTCCCCTCCGGAAAGGTGTAGGAGTCTTGACTGTCTTTTGTGAATGGAGATGTGAAAATAAGCGTCCTACCAGTCTATGGACGCGAACCAATCGGTCCTGCAAAGTAGTGGCAGGATCGATTGGATGGTGACCATTCTGAATGTCTTCGTTGTAATGAAGTAATTGACTAGTTGAAGGTCCAGGATTGGCCGAAGTCCTCCATCCTCTTTTGGCACTGTGTAGTATCGGGAGTAGAGCCCTTCCTGGAGATGACGTATGTGGACAGGCTGGATGGCGCGCTTCTGCAACAAAGTGTCCACCTCCTCCAAAAGCGGTGGAATGGGCTGCGTGGTACGAATGCCAAGAAAAGGATGGAGGACATCGAACTCGATCCAGTACCCATGCTGGGCGATGTTGAGAACCCAGTAGTCCATCATGATGGATTGCCATGACAGAAGGTACCTGGACAGTCTGTCCATGTAGGAGATTGTGGTTGTCAAGTCTGATGTAGTTGTCAAGTCCAGTGTGTTTGTCAAGTCCAGTGTGTTTGTCAAGTCCGGTGAGATTGTCAAGTCCGGTGAGTGTCGTATTCAATGAAAGAGGGAAGTCAAAGTCGCCGTTTGCCAAAAGCATTGCCTTTCCTAGGGCTTTGGTATCTAGGCTGTTGAAAGGATTTCAATGGTCCGGCAGACTGGCGGTCATGTGAACGTGCATCCTGGCCTCTTGCTTGAAAGCAAGGCTGAAAAGGAGCTGTGGAAGATGGGAATCTAGTCCACTGTCATGGTTTGTATTGTTTCTGACGCAACAGGGTACCGAGACCCATCTTCTGAGCGTTGATCCTGGCCTTTTGGACTGCATCCAAAGAATCGTCTGTCTTTATATTGAAAAGTCCTTCTCCATCGAACGGAAGGTTCTCTATGCGGGCTTTAACATCGGTTGTCAACATGGTTGAACGAAGCCACACATATCGCCGAAGAAAGACTGCACTGATTAGGGACCTTGCATGGCAATCAGTTTGGTGTCTGGCATTGTTCATCTGCAGGGTTGCTATAGTAAGTGCTTCTGCTTGCAGCACCCATGCCATGTCCCGTTTCTCTTCAGGAAGGTCCTCACAAAGGTTCCCTAATTTCTCAGTTAAGAAATGTTGGTATCTTGCCAGAATTGCCTGGTAATTCCTGACTTTCAAACCCAGTGTGCTCGAGGAATAAACGCGCCTGCCACACACAGCTAATTTCTTCCCTTCCTGGTCTATTGGCGTAGTATGTTGCTTGCCAGTAGTAGTTTGCGCCGACTGAAAAATAATGGAATTTGGTGCTGGGTGTGAAAAGAGGAATTCTGCATCTTCTTGGAGCACACGGTACAAAGATTCCAACCTTCTTCCAGTAGGCGGAATAGCAGCTGGGGTTTTCCATGTGTTCTTAACTGTGTCAAGTAATGTTGGCAAGTAAGGAACCAGAGTTGGAGATGTTTGAGTTGTATGGATGAGGTTGTATACCGGGTCATCTATTTCAGGTGCCTCAAGTGTGGTTTCTATGCCTAAGGCCATCATCATCCTTAACACATGGTCCGCAAACATGCCAAGATCCTCAGTCGGTGAAGTGGACAGCTTAGACTCTACCTGCAGAGCTGGCGAAGAACCTAGCAACCCTGAGATTACCGAATCCGAATCAGAGTAGGGTATGTCCGAAGAGGAGTCTTGCTGTAAAAGAGGCAGGTGTTCTGATGCGGGCAGAATGACAGGCATCTTGTTTTTGGTGGTAGTCTCATCTCGATGTTGTGGGCATTGCTCAACGTCGAGAGGCAACTGATGACGGTGGACCCGTGGCTCAACATTGACCGCAGTGCCACGGGGTTTGATGTTGAGATACATGCTCGGTATCGATGGAAGGTCTTCGATGTCGAGCGCGCTGGTTGATGTTGACAAGATCCCCTCGACGTCAATGTCGAGATTTGACATCCAGCAGGCTGCGATGCTGCCATCCGGTCTCGATGTAGTATTGCGATCGCGCACCGTATTGAGTCGGAGATCTGGGATACTCCCGATATTGAGGTCATCTCCATGACAAGAATAGTAGTCAGATCAAGAGCGAAGCAAACGGCTGGACAAAGACTTCCATATCGAACGAGATCGACTTCCATATCGGTGTCGAGACACAGAACTGGAAGGAGAACGTTCCCTTCACCTTGAACTGCGTTGCTTAAACGCTGGAGAGGTGGTCAACTTCTCCGCTGCCCTTATAGGCGAATCCACTATTTCTCCATTGGAGATTGAGGCTACTTGCACTCCTGACACCGATGTACGCTTTGGGGTCGTGAGCGCAGCGGGCTTATTTCCTTTCGGTGACGATGGCTCTATTTGCATAGAGACTGGACACTCAATCTGGGCAGTCAATGCCAATTCCTCGAAACTCACTGCCGATTGGGCTGGAGTGATGAGCTTGGATAGACACTCTTGGCCCTTAGATTTTTTTCTTGGGCACAGTCTCTTTCTCCTTCTGTCCCTCCTTGGTGTGCTTATGAAGCTTTTTGTCCTTCTTTTTAGTAGGGACATCCACAGATTGAGTCTCCTTCACTACAGTGTGTGATGGAGATGTTCCTGGCTTGGTCGTTGCTGCCCACGGCATTGAAGGACCAACTGCCGAAAGTGTCTGTTGCCAGAGAGCCGTTTTTAATTTCAGTGCTCGTTGCTTTCTCGTTGGCCTGGTGAAAGCTTGACAGTGGTGGCAAGTTTCCACCACATGCCCCTGTCCCAAACACAGCATGCACAATGAATGGCCATCAGCCGGGGGTAGTTCAGCCCCACAGCGGACACATTTCCTAAATGGTGCCCTCAACGCCATGTCCTCAGAGAGGAAAGAACGACAGAAAGGAGAAAGAGGGGAAAAAATTGGTTTTTTTGATGAAAAGAGGAAGATAGAGATTTAAGAGTTTTATGAGGTAAAAGTTAGCAAAATAGTATAAATTAGCTACTCAGCCGAGTCACAGAAAAGAGGAACCTCTGGAGATGACTAGCCGCAAAGGCGGTCGAAGAGGAACTGAGGGAATGGGCGGGAGGCACGCTAAGGAGTACGCGCAAGGGGGAGGGGCTCCCGCCCAGTCTACCTCAGCTTTAGAACTTTCTGGAACGGTCTCAGCGCAGGCGCAGAGCCCATATGTGTGATGCACAGAGACCACAAAGAAGAATTCTTTGGGCCAGTCACTAACTCTCAGCCTAACCTACCTCACAGGGTTGTTGTGAGGATAAAATGGAGAGGAAGAGGATTATATAAGCCGCCTTGGGTTCCTTGAAGGAAAAAAGGTGGGGTATGAATATAATAAATAAAAATAATAATAAATAAATTATTTTAAGAAACAAAAAAAACAGCAATATCTATTAAATGTAGCTCCCAGTTTGGGTCTTTAGCTCTCAAAACCAGCACCCTACTTTTATCAAAGAAGCAGTGAAACCCCATTGGCCCCTTCTCTCCCCATCCCCTGCTGAGCTACAGTACTATAATTTGGCCATCTGCAGTGGTGGCACCCAAAAGCAGCAGAGCTATTTCTCTCTTCTGGCAAGCTGTCATGATAGTACAGAGAGGGTCATTACCCATGATGGGGTGTCATGTTGTGTGAACCCGGACTGATTGCACAGGGTGGCTTGTTTGAGGGCAACAAGCCACCCTGACAACCCATGGGTTGTAGTAGGGGGTTGCTGTACCCACGATGGATTGTCATGTCATCCAAACTTGGACGACCGACCCCATCGTGGGTACTGGGAACCAGCCAATTTTAAAAAATTGATTCCCATCCATTGACAGCCCCTCCAATGTGCTGCTTGGCCACTCTGAAGGGACTGTCAGTGGCTATCACAATGGGGACTGCGAAAGCTGGCTATCAAGCCAGCTTTCACCATCTCTGGGGGAAAAAGTTAGTGACAAAAAAGCTGCGGCAAGCCAAAAATGGACTGCGATCATGGCAAGGAGGGGGAGACAAGTTGGTCCTGCCAGAGTGTCCCCTGGGAAACCCATGAGAGAACTGAGGGGGGAGGAGGGGGAGACAGGGAGCGAACAAGCCACAGTGAGCCCAATAGTCTGTCGGGTGCACAGTGGGTTGTTTGGGGAACAACCAACCCACCATGGTTGGCATGATGTGTGAATGCGCCCACTGTTAGACACTTAGACCTAACTTCCAGAATCCAAGGCTTATATTGAGCCCTCCTGGTGCCTTACAGATGGCATATCCCAAAGGCTGCTTTGCTCACTTTGTTATTCTCACATTGGAAAGATGAGGGCAGCCTCCGAAAGGGATTCTTGCCAACCCCCAGGACTTAAGGTAACAGAAGCTCCACTGGCAAAGAATCACTTAAAGGGAGAAACCAAGATTTTTCAAACTATGCCTCAGCTGCTTTCCACTCTGTGTCCCACCCCTCTTTGAATAATGCCACGTCCAGCTACAACTGCCAAAAGGAAAATTATAGTAGCAGCACCTGAAAATCTCTTCCTCTCCTGCATAAGCTTTTCAGAGGCTCTAGGGAGCATTCAGCTTGAACAGAAAACCCTTCTGGAATTTCATATCCTCTCTTCAGTAGTGTTAGAGAAATGTGATCCCGTTTTCAGAAAGACTTGATCTATAAAAGCGGAGCACATTGACAATCGTTTGCTCATGTTCTATGGCAGCTTCACATTCACAGAAACAATCACAGGTTTGTTTGACCAGAGTATTATAGCCAAGAGCGGATGTAGAGGCTCATCAGATCAAGAACTGGAGGGGAGCCTCAGGCAAAAGGATTGGGGGTGGCACTGGAGATAATTTTTTAAATGTTTTTATTAACAGAGGGAGCACTTTTATCATTACTTTAAGATCCTCATACTCAGACATTTTAAAGTGTAAACCTTATATGCAATTCATGCTTATTCTAATGCTAGCTCTGAAGAGGTGTGCAACTGACATTTCACCTGGGTCTTCAAGTGCCTCCTTGCCCGCAGCAACAACAGAACAAGTGTTTGATTAAGGCTCAAACTTCATATTGGGTGAGTTTGCATGTCATGCTAAACCACCCCATGAATAAGCCATAGTGGGCTGGCTCTCCCCCTCCCTGCTCTGATTGCTACCCTTTTTTGTTTGCTGCCATTTTTCCATTGGAGCCTCAAAAAAGAGCAATTGTATTTTTAAAATTTTTATTTAAAAATCGGCCCCTGAAAATTGAACAAATGTGTTCTTGATTTTTTAAAATTATTTTTTTGTTGGTCCTTTGCAAGTGCTCTCTTATGGCTGTCTGATATGTGTAGTCTTGCCTGGTCAATTTCCTTGTCTGTTTCAGCTGTCAAAGGGAGCAAGGAAGTGGAGTAGGTAACAGAGTGACAAGAGGAGACTGCATATAGGCTAATTTGCGCACAGTTGCCAGGGACTACTTGCCAAGTTATCAATTGAAAAGTGCCGGTAAAGGGGGGGAAAGTGAGTGGCAAAAGAAGTTGCACCAAAAGGGGGGGGGCAATATCCCCCCCTTAGCATTTTAAGTGCTTATCTCCCCTTAGATTTTAAGTGCTGAACTGACAGTTCTCAGTACCTTCCACCTTTTCAACATTTCCGCAAGTATGCAGTTACTCCAGAAGGGGGAGATATTAAAACACCCCCCACCCCGCTTTTTGCTGCTCCTTTTAGTAGCACTTACTGCTGTGGTTACTGCGGTTCCCTGACAGTTCTACGGAGGGGAAATTTGCACCAATTCATAGATTCATAGATTATAGAGTTGGAAGGAGCCTACAAGGCTATCGAGTCCAACCCACTGCTCAATGCAGGAAACTAGAGGAGGGGTCTCCCATCCAAGTAATAACCAGGCCTGACCCTGCTTAGTTTTCCACACTCAGACAAGCTGAGCCAGCATAAGCCACAGGCCTGTATTAAAGGGCTGGGAATTAAATGGAGGGGGAAATTGCACATCTGCAGTAACGGAACAATTAATGCAGGTGTGCAAACTTTCCCTCCATTTACTTCCCAGCCATTAAATTAGCGTACATTTCACTTCTATTTACTTCCCAGCAATTAAATTTGCGTACATTTCTGCTTTTTTTTAAAAAAAAAATGTCAGGGAACCACAGTAACTGCAGCAATAACTGCTCCAAAAAGGAGCAGCAAAAAGGTAGGGGGAGTTAATATCTCCCTTTTCTGGAGAAGCTAGAGAGTTGGGGAAGTGTTGAAAAGGTGGAGGCCACTGAGAAGTGTCAGTTCAACACTTAAAACTGCAAGATCACATCACCAAAGGGGAGATATTGTGTCCCGCCCTTTTGGTGCACTTACACCTTTGGCTCCCCCCCCCCCATTTTTAGTGCTTCTGACTTTTGCTATCAGACCCCTCCTTTCTCTTACTATTATTTCTCCCAGGGTCCTTCACAAGTGTGCGCAAATTAGTCAATAGGCAACCTCGTCTTGTCAATACTCTTATCAGATAGCTGTAAGCATGTACCTTCTGCCAAGCCGCTTTTTCCCGCATGTAGGAAACAATACAGAGACCCCATAGGCATAGCTTCCCCATAATTTTCCCCCTATGGGTTAAACAGTAGCTTGGAGAGGGCAAGTTTGAGCTGAAAAACTAACTGGAGAGGAAAGTGTTAAGCTGCCTCTTCTCACCCACCCATCTTTTACTCAGATGTAACCTGTCCTGGGCTGCTTTAGGTTTAAAAAATGTGGAGGAAAAGTATCACAGAACTCTGCACAGCATGTAGTTTGATCCTTCTGCACAGAAGTCATTTGGAGGATTCTCTTCTTCACATTTTTGCTTAGACAGAGGATTCTGCTGGGAAGCAATAAGGAATTTTAAGAATTCCACTAATGTTCACTACACAAACAGCCACCTGTGCCACACACAGTATGGCATTTCCCACTCTGTCGTTTTCACAAGCTGTGACCTCCCTTATCCCTATTGACCTGGAGACAAACACTCCAATCCTGCAGTTTCCCATTATTCCAGCTTGTGGGCTTGAGCAGTTGAGGCCTTGTTTTAGAGGCTCTTTATTCTTTAAGTATGCATCATGTTCTTCACATTGTGTTATTTACAAGAGTTAAAGAAGAAAGACAAAATTCCTATCAATCTTTCCTAAAAAGAAATTCTATTCCATCAGAGCTCCTTGCTCTCTTTTTCTTTTCTTTTTTAAATGAAAGCCAAGTTCCTCCAGATTCTGAGACAAGTATAAAGGCCCTATCTGTACTCATTAGGGTAGAAAGACGCCTAAACTGCCCACAAATGAAACAGATCCTACATTTGTTTCTTTTAAAAATAATAATAATTTAAGATTAGACTTTGTACAAAAGAAGAAGCAGCAACTGCTATGTCTGAAAGATGAATGTTCCACAAAGAACGGGTTATTCTCAGAAACATGAAAATAAGAGGACAGCCCATCAGAGAAGAAATTGTTAGGAATCAGAGGAATAAGGCACCAAAGAGAACAAGTCTTCTTGTGAAAATACCTTATCATGAGAAGAACACTTTACACAGAAGACTTTTGCATACTGATTTCTCCTCTGTCTGGGATGTCAAGAAGAGTGAAAACTGGAAATCTGATCACTGCAAGATAGAAAGCAACTAGAATCATAGAATAGTAGAGTTGGAAGGGGCCTATAAGGCCATCGAGTCCAACCCCCTGCTCAGTGTAGGAATCCACCCATCCATCCCCGCTTGGTGTCATTATCGATTTCGATGGACCTGCCAGTGGAGACTGGGTGTATTTCTCCAGTTCATGTCATTTATAGATGATAATGTGTAGTGTTATTGTACAACAAATGATAATACCACCAGTATATATATCTCGGTTCATGAGGTCGCAATAGGTGGTCTCAGAGGAACTGAGGGAATGGGCGGGAGCTGCACTAAGGAGCACACGTGCAGGGAAGGTCTACCTCAGCTTTAGAACTTTCTGGAATGGTCTCGGCACAAGCGCAGAGCCCATATGTGTGACTGCACAGTTGACCACTCAAAGAACTACAGTTACAGGTAAGCAACCTGTCCTTATTTATGAGGACTGGGCTGAAATACTGAATCTTTTTAGAGTCCAATTTGTGCATCTCTGGAAGAAAAATGATTCCTTTATATGTTTATGTGCCTCATCTTAATTTTTCTAGGAAATGTAACATCCTCAGTGAGGGCATAATGAAACATACTGCCTTTCCTAAAGCGTCTCCATATTCAGAAAGAACAGCAAGAGTTTTTATGCATGTTTGTCAGAGATCCAAAAGTTTGTTCTGGGATTTCTTAATTTCCTCTAGATTATTTTGTGGAAAAGCGGATTGGGTTAGGGTGTGAGGGGTCATTTTGGAGTAAAAATAATAATTGTGACAGCAGACTCTTCCGGCCTCTGACTGAGCCACGAGACAGCAAGCTGAATAAAAGCCCCAGGGCTAGGGGGTCTGTTTTTTCTCATCATCAAGCCTATTCAGTAGGATTTGAAAGTTTTGTTTCAGATTTCGGGAGCTTCTCAAGTATCTTTCTCCTTGGTATTTGCATTCTGTAACACCCCTCCCCCCAAAGCATGTACTTGTACTCTTTTCTTTCTTCCTGTTTGCCTCTTGTGTGTGTGATTTTTATTCATTTCCCCCACTCTTCTTCCCCAAGGCCTCAGCATTGTCCCTGCTCCAGTGAGGAGATGACAGTGTTATCTCATAGACTCTGGCTGGCTACAACAAGCTGTGTGACAGGTGTGGAGCTACTGCTGTCACCAACCTGGCTGTGAAGTGATCCTTTCAGCTAGAAGCTTCCACTGGGATTTTGCATTGCTGATTCCTGACAGGTCTTCTGTGTTAGCTAAGTTTCCCTGCTTCGAAGAGCACTGAAAAGGAAAGCTAGCTGACAAAGGGCCTGGCATGCCTTTATATCCCAATGATCTCTGGAAAGAAAGAAATAATGGGATCTACTCCCAATAATTTTTTAGAAGTTGCTATCCACAAAAAGTCCCCCAGCTGCCCCTCCTGCATCTTCTTTTCTTATTTTTCTACTCTTAATTTCTTCACCAGGATGGTTCTGCTCAGGGCACCTCTCCCGTGTTTGTTGTGCCTAATTCAGTTCACAAGGACATTATTTTTAGACCCTCCTGTGCCTGCCGCCATATTCACAGCTCTTTCGTATCTGAAGAAAAAAAAAGATGGATTCTTACGAAATTCACTTTGAAAAAAAGAAAGGCACATTCAGTATATTAATAATACTCTCTAATTTCAGCATAAAATTGATACTTTTCACTAAAAGATTGATTCCCTAATGCCCCATTGATTTTCCCAATGTTAGCAAACCCAGAATTCCACTGGAATTTGAGAAGTCCCTGACTTGGCCTAGCAGCCACTATTAAATTAGAGAAGCAAGAGCTAGTTCAATTCTATGGGGCTGTTTTCCCAATCTGATAGTTGAAGTTAGTTTTCTGTTTTACGGAGTCTCTGTTCTTTTTCTGTGTGCAACCTGAAATCTAGCTCCAAACCAAACCTAGGATCTAGTTCAGATGTCATGTTCAAACTAAAGTTAAAGAGTATAGTTCAAAAGACTGGGCTGGTTCGCACGACCCAGGCTGCGGGTGGGGGAGGCACCATGGGGCCGCCCGTGGGGTCCGGCGGGGCGCCGCAGAGCAGACGACCTGCGCCCCACGCGCGTGGGCAGACCCCGCAGTCCCCGCACCGCAGTGCGGGTCTCCAGGCGCTAGGGGGCGGGGCCCCAGGATGCCCAGAGGGGTCATTTGCCCCTACAGCCTGGAGCGGCGGCCGCTCCAGCCACTCTGGGCTGCCGCCTCTGTGGGGACCCTGCGGGACGGCCACCCGCTGTTCGCATGGCACGGTGACCACACGCAGTAGGAGCTTACCCCTCTACCGACCATGGTCACTTTGCGTGCGTCCTGCATGCGGCTGTCCCGTGGGGGCACCCCTGATCGGCGTGCACACAACACGGGAACCGCGGGGGACTTGCGGTTCCCGTGTCGTGCGAATAAGCCCACTGTGTGCAATCTCATCCCCCTTCTCCTCTCTTTTGCCTTAATTCCCCTCATGCCTTTTACTTGCATTAAGCATGACGGTTGATAACCCTGGTTTGCAAGGCACTTTCTGACATCTTGCTGTGATATCACAGCAGCTGAGCTAATAGCAGCCAGGGGGCATGACACTTCCCTACTTTTGTAAGTTCACTGGTTGACAAAGGTCTACTGTTACATCAGAGGGCTTGTGAATTGATCAAGATATACTGACTAGCTTTAGAATTGGCTTGTCAAAAGTAAGGTGGGTGGGGCATGCAGATGAAACGTTGGAACAGGTTGGTGAAAGTGTGTAGTCAATAGTATTTGCAGGCTGCCATCCTTGCAGGCTTTTAGCTAGTTTCATATCTTTAGCTCTGTGCTTGGTAGGTCTATTTGTTCCTCAGCTTCCGTATTTTATTCTGAAAATATCTCTTCCAACGTCTGTAATGTTTGGTGGAATACCATGTTTGCTATGTCTTCATTTCTGATTGTGTAGTTCTGCTCTCCTGTAATTGGTAGCCAGAGATGGTGAACTGCAACCATATTCTGTTCTTTCCACTAATTGGGCTTTCTTTTTTGCTGATAAAGTGTAACAAGGATTTCACTTAAATGTAGAATAAAGGCCTGCATGTTGACATCTTCTCAACAGCCTGCTCTTGGGAGCCACTTATTTACGCTCAGTGAGCCAAAGCTGGACTTCTGTGCCATCAGAATGAACAGACAAAACATTTTGCATAAGGATGAATAGTTACGGTATATATCTTGTACAAGGTATGACAGGAATATTCAGTCTTTGCTTATAATCTGCACTGCTCTATATAGAGCAAATGACATCTATTGGCATAGCCCTCCTATTTCATAAGGAGTGGTATTGCTGTTTCTCCAAATTGCATAATGTATGCCCTAAGAAAGGTTTCATCAGGCTGCAGCAGAGGGAGAGATGGAAGCAAGGTCACTCCATCTGCTCATCTGAGAGACCAGCACTGTTTGGCTCCTCCTCTCCTTGAACCGTTTCCATTCCAGTTGGTCATTATAAGAACTTTGCAACTAAGAACTAGTGCCCCAGTTCGCTTCTCTCGCTCCCCCATCTCTTTTCCTCTTGTGTCATGTCTTTTAGATTGTATGCCTGAGAGCAGGGACTGTCTTCTTATTGATCTTTTCAAGCTGCTTTGGGATCCTTTTTGGCTGAAGGGTAGGTTAAAATGCTTTAAAAAGGTTTTGGTAAGTAACTTGGCAATGATACATTCAGATCAACCTCCCTATGTGGGAAAAACATGAACCATGGACAATTTGATACACAGCTATTTTTCCTCCTCAGTTTTAGGATGTCTTTTGCATGATTTTATTGTTAACTGCTAGGGTAGAAGTGTTGTAGAACTCTTACCTAAAATGGAATCTGCTGTTGAGAGCTGTATGGGAATCATTGTTGAGTGAATAATGACTGTGGATATTATAGCATAAGGGAGAGAGCTGCAATATTTACAGCTTGTCTAATCTGTTGTGTTCAAGCTCCAGCCTTGTTGGAAGACTACTTGGATTTCTTTTCCAGCCTTCCTAGAATTCCGAATTTGTGTTACACTGGGATAAAGTTGTTTCTTTTTGAAGACCTGTCTTTCTTTACCCAGAATGTTTACCCAGAGCGTAGAACAGGAGCCAGAAGGGCAACGGCAGGATGAGGCGGAGTCGGAGACTGCTGAGGCAAGGGAAAATAATGTAAGGGGAACTCCCTGGAATAGGGTGACTGTTAGGAGCAGAAGAACTAGAAGACATTCTGCGCCTGTGGAAGCAGTGGAGCTATCGAACCGCTTCCAAGTACTTGGGGACGAGAGCAGAGGTCAGCCTGCAGAGGACGAATTTCCGGGCACCCAACGTGACAACAAGCAAGAGGCTGAAGGTCAGTCAAGTGGAGGCAATCAAACCAAGGCCTACAGCAAGAGAAAGAGAAGAGTACTAGTAGTGGGAGACTCCCTCCTGCGGGGGATCAAAGCCATAGTATGTCGCGAAGACCCATGGACTCGCCAGGTGTGCTGTCTCCCCGGGGCACGGATTACGGATGTGACAGAGCAGCTGCCGAGGCTCATACACCCCACCGACACATACCCCTTTCTTCTCTTCCACATGGGTACAAATGATACTGGCAAGCGGAGTTACAAAGAAATCACGGCAGACTTTGAAGAGTTGGTTAGGAAACTCAAGAACTTTGGGGCCCAGATAGTTTTCTCATCCATCCTTCCAGTACTTGGAAGAGGCATAGAAAGGAAAAGAAAAATACTCCGAGTGAATGACTGGCTACGAAGGTGGTGCTAACGTGAGGGATTTGGATTCTAGGACCATGGACTACACTTCCTAGAAGATGGACTGCTGGCAAAGGATGGGTTGCACTTCACAAGGACTGGGAAGAATGTGTTTGGCCACAGCATGAGGAACTTAATCAGGAGGGCTTTAAACTGAATCTAACAGGGGAGGGAGACATAAACTCGGGGGTACCATTGGAGGAAGGCCTCTGTGCCACAACGGAGAGAACAGCTCCAGCGGTGCCCAATGATAGTCTACCACAAAATGTAGGGAAAAAGTCGGACTATAAAGCACATAGTCTTCGATGTCTCTATACTAATGCCCAGAGTATGGGCAACAAACAGGACGCATTTGAACTCTTGATACATGAGGGCAAATACGACTTGATAGGGATAACTGAAACCTGGTGGGATGACTCCCATGGCTGGAATACAGCAATTGAAGGGTATAACTTGTTCAAAAGGAACAGAAGCAACAGAAAGGGAGGTGGAGTTGCGCTGTATGTTAAAGATACGTTTCTCTGCACAGAGATACAGGAAGAGGAGCTTGGCAGCACCATTGAGAGCATCTGGGTTAAAATAAAGGGGGCAAAGGATAAGATGAACATGGCGGTTGGAGTCTACTACCGACCACCCAATCAAGGAGAAGACGAGGATGAAATTTTTGAAAAGCAAATTGCAAATGTTTCAAGGAGGCATGATGTGGTAGTAATGGGTGACTTCAATTTCCCTGATATCTGTTGGGAGACTTATTCAGCCAAACATGGCCCCTCCAAGAAATTCCTGAGTTGTGCTGCTGATAACTTCCTCCTACAGAAAGTGGAGGAAGGAACTAGAGGATCGGCTATCCTTGACCTGATTCTAACCAACAGAGACGAGTTAGTGGATAAAGTGGCAGTTTCGGGAACTCTGGGGGAAAGTGACCATGTTATACTTGAGTTCTTGATTCTAAAGGAAGCAAAAGCTGAGTGTAGCCAAACGCGTACCCTGGATTTTAGGAAAGCCAATTTTAATAAACTCAGAACAATGATAAGTGGCAAGTGACTCTAATGAGAAAAGGGGTCCAAGATTGTTGGGAGTTTTAAAAAAAGGAAATTCTAAATGCAGAATTGCGAACAATTCCTGCAAGGAAAAAAGGCAGAGGGCAACAGAGAAGCCAATGTGGCTCCACAAAAAGCTCAGAGATGACCTGAAAACAAAAAAGGACACGTATAGGAAGTGGAAGGAAGGACAGGCTACAAGGGAAGAGTAGAGGCAGGTAGCACAGAACTGCAGGAATAGTGTCAGGAAGGCTAAAGCTGAGAATGAGCTAAGGTTAGCGAGGGATGCTAAACACAACAAGAAAGCTTTCTTCAGATACATGCACAGTAAAAGACAGAAGAAAGAAATGGTGGTTCAGCTACGCGATGAGGATGGCAAATTGATAACAGAAGACAAAGAAAAGGCAGAAGTGTTCAATTCCTACTTCAGCTCGGTCTTCTCCCAAAAGAGGGTCTATGACCCCCCCTGGCAAACCTGAAGTGCAGACTGTAGGGGCAGGATTGCATCTTGAGATTGATAGGCAAATGGTCAAGGAGCACCTGATTACTCTGAATGAGTTTAAATCTCCAGGGCCTGACGAACTGCATCCTAGAGTAATAAAGGAACTGGGAGAAGAACTCTCAGAACCACTGTCTATTATCTTTGAGAAATCATGGAGGACAGGTGAAGTGCCGGATGACTAGAGGAGGGCAAATGTTGTTCCCATCTTCAAAAAGGGCAAGAAGGAAGAACCTGGGAACCATAGGCCAGTCAGTCCGACATCAATCCCTGGGAAAATTTTGGAGCAGATTATAAAGAAGTCAGTCTGCAAGCACCTTGAAAACAATGCAGGGATTACTAGAAGCCAGCATGGATTTGTCAAGAACAAATCCTGCCAGACTAATCTGATCTCATTTTTTGATCGGGTAACCTCCCTTGTGGACTATGGGAATGCGGTAGACATAACTTCAGCAAAGCTTTCGACAAAGTGCCTCATGATATCCTGATTAGCAAGCCAGCTAAAACTGGGCTAGATGGAACAACTATCAGGTGGATCCACAATTGGCTACAGAATTGGACTCAAAGAGTGCTTATCAATGGTTCCTTCTCAAACTGGGGAGAGGTAACGAGTGGGGTACCACAGGGCTCAGTCCTGGGCCCAGTGCTCTTCAACATTTTTATTAATGACTTGGATGAGGAGGTACAGGGAATGCTTATCAAATTTGCAGATGACACAAAGTTGGGTGGAACAGCTAATACTCTGGAAGACAGAAACAAAATTCAAAGTGACCTCGATAGGCTGGAGCCTGGGCCGTAAACAACAGAATGAGATTTAATAGGGATAAATGCCAAGTGCTGCACCTAGGGAGAGGAAACCAAATGCAGAGTTACAGAATGGGGGGCACTTGGCTCAACAATACTACAAGTGAGAAGGATCTTGTGTTGTGATATGTATCACTTCACCAGCTGCAGAACATTGTTTACACATGGAAGGGACAGAATGGCTGTAAACAGGTTTGTTGAGTCTTTCTGGGATCTCATGTTTTCGCATGGGAAACTAGACTGTGAGGACAATATGAGCTGGTCACATGGTTTGTATGTTCTGATGACGTGCTAACTTGTTTTCTGTCTGAAGCCATCTTAGAGAGAAGCTGGACTGCTTTCTCTCTTCTTGTTGTTCTTCTTGCTAGACTTTGTTACTGCAACAATGTAACATCTTTGCTGAGGTGGAGTGAAGCTCAACTTACTCCACTGGATGTAATGCTTGCTATGCATTTATACTCTGCACATGGACTGTAACTAGGAAATGTATACTCTGTAGAACTTTACTTGCTAAGTGAATAAACAGGTAGAATTAGACCTGTGGTGTTACAGAGTGTTTCCTGACTCCATGGATTAATCTGCAATGGGGAAGCTGGAAGCAGTCTGACAACAGGGCAGACTGGGCTGGTCAAACTGGCACAACACGCTGCACGCTGCACGGGGGGAGGTAAGATCTGGAAGATCTCCAGATCTGTGTGTGGAATTGCAGGCGTTTGCTAGCACACAGACAGTATTATAAATCTCCCACACTCTGCATACTCTCAAACACCAACATCTTGGAATTGTGGTAGATCACAAACAGAATATGAGCCAGCAATGCGATGTGGCTGCAAAGAAGGCAAATGCTATTTTGGGCTGCATTAATAGAAGTATAACTTCCAAATCGCGGGAAGTGATAATTCCCCTTTACTCGGCACTGGTCATCTTGAGTACTGCGTCCAGTTCTGGGCACCACACTTTAAGAAGGACATAGACAAACTGGAGAGGGTTCAGAGGAGGGCAACAAGGATGATAAAGGGACTAGAAACAAGGCCCTATGAGGAGAGACTAAAAGAACTGGGCATGTTTAGCCTTCAGAAGAGGAGACTGAGGGGAGATATGATCGCACTCTTCCAGTACTTGAAGGGATGTCACACAGAGGAGGGCCAGGATCTCTTCTCGATCATCCCAGTTTGCAGGACACGGAATAATGGGCTCAAGTTACAGGAACCTAGATTCCACCTAAACATCAGGAAAAATTTCCTGACTGTTAGAGCAATAAGACAATGGAATCAACTACCTATGGAGGTGGTGGGCTCTCCCAGTCTGGAGGCATTCAAGGTGCAACTGGACAATCATCTGTCAGGGATGCTTTGACCTGGATTCCTGCACTGAGCAGGGGGTTGGACTCGATGGCCTTGTAGGCCCCTTCCAACTCTACTTTTCTATGATTCTATGATATGTATTACTCATATACAGCTGCAGTGGTATGGTTGGGGATACTTAAAATGCAAACAGTGTTTGTTTTTGTGGGTAAGTACACGTGGGCCTCCACTGTTCCTTGGTCCAAAGCATTGTTAGTTTGTCTTGCCACCATGAATTCTGTTCTATAACTAGAAAAAGAAAGATACTCAGCACATGGTGAAGCTGAATATCATTGCTCTTGAGAACATACCATTTTCTGGGCCAGACGTTATACATCTATTTTAATTAAGGGATACAGCCATTTGGTACCAAATTTCCATCATGAATGACCTTCACAATGAGTCCAATGTCATCATGAACAGTAAACAGCATTCCTCTTCCCTTTCATTTCCCCAGTTTTCTTTTGAGTATCTTTCTCCTTATGAGAGAACTTTGTGCGCTCCAGTGCATCCCCACCCACTGTGCATGTCTGGAGTGTCAGAATTGCATAGAACACTGGGACCCTCCTGCTGAAGTGCAGAACTCTAGGACAATGTAAGATGGAATATTTTAGAGGAAATACTATAGCAATAGCAACTTTGCTGTTCTGTTGTATGAAAGATACTGCATAGAAAACTATGGCTTTAATTAGTAGAGTGTCAACTCCAGGCATCAGGAATTCAAAAGTCTTCTTTAAAAGATCTAATGTTTAAAGATCTTCCTAATCCTTTTTATGACTGCAGCCAGACAAGTTCTAGCATAGCATTGGAAAACAGCTACTAATTTGACACTGGAGACTTGGTTGGAAAGGGTATGGAATATTGTCCTCATGGAAAAGTTATTAAAGCATCTTGAGACTCGGAAAAATTGAGAGCCAAATATGATTTTGAGGAAACATGGTATATGTTTATTCAGTATATTAGAAGAGACAGTACAACAATGAAACCACCAGCAACTCGTGGCTCTCTCTGGAATAACTTGTTAAAATAAGAATAAGCAACAATGCTCAATAATCACAACTATCCAAAATCCAACACATAAACTTCACTGTTACTGGTTTTGAACTAAACATGTACACATGGAATGTTTGGGGGGGGGGAGATGGGAATTTACGTTACACATTTCATATACTTGTACTTTTGAAATATTTTTGAAAATGCTATATATGAATTAAAAAGTCCTCCACAATTTGTTTGGAAAATTAGTTCAATTAATACCAAATAAAAGAAAATTGCCAAACAGCAGTTGCTAAAAAATATACAGGCTTCTTTATATCCTGCCTGTCCTTTTCAGATTGAAATGCCCAAGGTGGCTAAGATCAACAGTTAAAAAAACAATTAGATGTTTTTTAAAGCACCATTAAACAATATAAATAAAAAGAATACCAAAGCAAGAGAAAGCACAGTAAATTCCTAGGGGAGATTTGCATACCCACTTTGCATACCCACTCCTATTGGCCCCTGCAAGAATTCATAGGAACATTCTAAGTGTCGTATGGGCTATTTGCATAACTGCTCCTATTGGCTCCTGCAGCAATTATGAGGTGAGGCTGATTTGCATAACTGCTCCCCTGTTGTTTTGCCCATAGGAGATATGAGAGTGGGCAGTTTCCCCCCTTTTTACCCCCTTAGGGATGGAATTTCCAAAAATCCTTTCTTAGTGGGTGTCTACGTCATAAAAACAATGTTCCTTCAAAATTTCACGTTCCTAGATTAAACGGTTTGAGCTGGGTGTTGATGAGCTAGTCAGTCAGTCAGGACTTCTTTTATATATAGATAGATGATAATGATGATAATGTAAAGAGCACATGTGTTTAGGTATACCCCTATGCTTTTTAAAGGGTACACCTAAAAATGTTGTGTGATGTAACTATAGTTTGAAAGCACATTTATCATACATTTACACTTTAGAGAGCTGGGATTGCCTGAGTTGAGGTATACATGATGGCAAACCTGAGTTTATTGTTATGTCGTGTGGATAGCCCCATGTTTTGCCCATGTTTTGCCCAGCAAGAAGGGAAAGCTTAAGCTTTTAAGTTTAAGTTTGAAAGCACATTTATCATACATGTACACTTTAGACAATGAGATGACTGTCTCATTGTTTGCATGCTGCATAAAACCTCAAGAAATCTGCTGTGTTCTGGGTTATAGTCCCTTGTTCATTCTTATTTCAGGGCTCCATTCACAGATGTCACTCCAGAAATTATATACAGCATGATATTGGGTCCTGATTGAACTGCATATTTCAGTTTGTGAGCTCTGAACATTATTTAAACACCTTATTTTACTCACTTTCTAGATAGTGCATACCATGGTAAACTCAAAAAGGACACTTACAAGGTGGAGGTCACAATGCAACACTGAGTGATGTAGCATAAATTGTTTTTGTTTTGTTTTTATTAAAAAAATATCCTGCCATGTCTTCATCTGAAAACAGGAATTTCCTTCAAACACTCTTCCATTGTAAAACATATACTATGGGAAACTGAAGGTTGATTCCAAATCATACTTTTCCTTGTGGAAAAATAAATGTGAAACCTGTCATATCGGAATGCAGAATCCACATGGGTTTTGCAGAAAGAATCTGTAAACATGAGAATTCATGTTTGCTCTTAGATATTTCTCCCATATGGATTTCCCATTTCAATTTAATTTTTTTTAATGTGTATTTGTCTGTGGGAGAAAAATGTTACAACAGAATCTACCCTTGGGGAGATCTATCCAGCTGCGTTGCATTACAAAATGGTGCTGGTGGATCATAACAGATTGCAACCTATTGTATGGCTGGTTTTGTACCTGTAAAACAATATAAAACTACTTTCTCTCTGGGTCACTTGCCTGAAAGAAAACAGAGACATTCCATAGTGTTCCTGTTAATAATCCCATGGATGTTACTACCCTAGTCTTGAGGGAATTCTAGACAAGGAATATAGTCTCTCTCACTCGATCCAAGGCTATGAGTTAATATTATCTTCATTTTATAGTTGAGGGAAACTGAGGTATGAAGTTGTACATTTAGTTATTCATTACATTTCTATATCACCCAACTTGCCTACAGAGTGTATAATGGGGGTCCTTTTCCTTCATTCTTTCCTATAATCAGCGAAGCATAGAGAGGAGGGTTAAATGTCTCTGTGACTTGGGCTGAAATGGCACTCTTTGAAAATCAGAGCAAATTGATACTCTTGGGAAACATAATGTAATTTAATTTTAGCCCTGCTTTCCCAGAACTATCAATGATCATACGATGATCTAATAATCTTCCAGTGTTCTTCACAATGAATTTTTAGCTCTGATACTAATGTGGAAGGCTGGATGTCTATGCCAGTTACACAGCATTGCAGTGATATGGGCTATATGGAACAGCACATAACACTTGAAAACACTAATTCCTAACTGCTATGAACTACTCTTTCCTTTTCCTTGAGCTACCTCCAAGCATTTCTCCATGGCTACTTAGCCTTTTATACGATAGGCCCGCTATCTTCCAGCAAACTGGATTTCCCAACTCATAACTCTAAAATGCTTTATTTCAGAGTAGAAAGGGCGCGCTATATGTGGCCTATTATATCCATATCAGCTTGCTTATCCTTTTCAAACAGCCATTGTCTTTTAATAGGGCTCTGCCTGGCAGGGGGAGTCCTTAATTCCTGCCACATAAGAATGGCCAGCTTGAGTTACAGCAAGCTGTACTATGCTACTCTGATCAAAAGGCCTCTGTTTTTTTTTTAAGTCTCTTTCTTTTTCTTTGTTCCTTTCTATCTTTTGTTTTTAAATATAGTGGTCCAATAATTCAACGCAGCAACACAAGCTTTGATTTGAGAGATCAGGGTATTAAGTAACTGACCTAGTTCCCTGTTGTATCTCCTGACCTAATATAGGGATGGCAAGAAAAGAAGAACTAAAAGAGGATTCTGAGCAATAGTCTACATCGTTGTTCACTATGTTGCCCCCCCCCAATGTTCTGTCTTTCCTGAAGCCATAACTTTGTGTTAGAACAGTATCTATCAAAGCGGAGGGTGTGGGACATCAGCAGCGATGCACAACAACTGTCTTCTTGGTAATAGGCCTATAAACATGCAGAGCTGAGAGTTTCCAAAAGTGGAGTGTGACTCCACTAGTATCACCAAAAGGAAGGAGTGAGGTCAAGTATTCTAGCCATAGGGTCCCACAAATGTGAGTGGGGTCCACCAGTAGCAAACATATCTTTTAACTTGGTGAATGCATTTCTGGTGACCGTTTCAGAGCACTTTGAAATGTCTACAAAGGTCCGTGTGAATGCAGGAACAAGTCCTCTGTTGTTTCCCCAGCCTGCAGTCACACTGAGCTTTGGAGGCATTCCAAAGTCCTGCTTCTGAGCACCTGCTTCTGAGCATCTCCAAAGTCGAATTAAACATAGTAGACTAGACTCCACTCCTCCCCTGAGACGTGTGAGGGACAGGGTTGGTGATTACCACAAATGTCTTGGTTGGTTACCAACATTTGTGGATCCCTATCCCTACCCTGACAGCTGTATTTGATACTGATGTACCGTAGGTATATGGGGGAAGGCTTGGCATAACAGTGTATGAGTTGGGTAGGGAATGAAGCAGCACAGAGTGGGAGTTAATCTTCCTCTTTAACATCAGTTAAGGATCAGAGACTTACAGAGTATAATGTATGCCTAAGTGAATACAAAGCAGCCTATGTAGAGAAGCAATCCTTTTTTACAGGATGAGTTCCTGTTGGTATTAGTGAAGTTTGGGATAAGGCCCTGTGAGATGTAGATGGACAGATGACTGAGAGGCCAGAGCACTGCATGGTCTTCCCCTTCCCTCCATTAATCTTGAGTGGCCACTCCCTATTCCCTGCCCTGTTTCAGCTTTGTAGCTATCTCTCACTAGTTTTATTTCTGTATCAACATTTTCACTAACCATGCTTAGCACCAAACCACAGTTAGAAATGGGCTAAGCAATTGTGCTTTGGCCTAATAGGGTTACTGTTCAGATCAGTGCGCATACAGTGTTGATCACAATTAGTTCCAAAACTGTAAAAGGGAGTGGGAGAGAAGAGGGGGGATGACTCTGCAAGCTCACAGAACACTCCATATTCCCTAACCATGATAGGTTAAAAAAGGCAATATTATGTTTGCACCAATCCTTACAGCAGGGATGGGGAACCTGTGCCCCGCAGAAAATTATTGGACTCCAACTCCCATCAGCCCTTGCCAGTATAACCAATGGTCAGGGATGATGGGAATTCCAGTCCAACAACATCTGGAGAGTCACAAGTTCCCCACCCCTGCCTTGCAATGCGATTCTGTGTATGTCTAGTCAGACATAAGTTCAGTTAGACTTTCTTCCTGGTAAAGGTGTATGGGATTGCAGCCTTAGTTAGAAAAGGTAATGTTTTTAGCTTTGGAAGCTTCACTTCCTTGTTAAAGTCTGGCTATAAAAGTATTAGTAACACAAAACATTGACAACAGCCTAATAAACATTACTATTAAAATAGATTGCTAGAAAAGAGCCAGAAGCCACTGCATCACCTTATTCTTGGTGTTGCTGATAAATCTGTTACCTTAAAAACTGCAGTTATATTAAAATGGAGTTTTTGTTTTCATTTGTTGTTTTTCAGTTCACTAGTGAAATGCTGGAAGGTGTATAGTGGAAAGATCTTTTAGTTTGGGGGGGGGCGGGTTGGTCCTGTTCTCCTGTAGGAGAAATAACTGAAGAAACATTCTTGTTGCCCAATGAACTTGATAACTAAATCTGTACTTATTAATAACTGCATGATCAGTCAATTAGTTAAAAAAAATAGTATGTACATGTGTGCACTTTTCTACTAATCTCTTTTCAGTTGGACAATTAATGATATTTTTATTTGTTTGTACAGCAAAGCAAATGGTTATTAACATCACGTCCACAAATTTTTTAATGGCAATGCTTTCTACCCACTGAAACAGTGTACCTTTTCAGCACCTTCTGTCAATAGAGATTGTTCCCTGTTTTGTCTCCTTTGTTCGGTTTCAATGCCAAATGCTTAAATTTGGTTTAGAGATTTGCTCTCCTTTTGTAATTGCACACAGTTGTTCGTGTTCCATCCTAATATATTATGGTTTCCTCTCAAGAAAGCACTTTCCTTTCTCTAGCTTCTTGGGGTAGTTAAAATGCTACTTTATTCCTACACAGGGATTTGTGTGAATTCCCCCTCTGCCGCCACCCCCGCCCCAATTCCCTTAGCAGCTACACCAGATGGGCAGCTGATAACCTGACAGAAAAAACACTCTCAGTGCTCTTGATACATTGTGACATAACATTATGCATTTTCTTATATGGAGGTTATCTCTGTGTCCGAAAATAAATAATGTATATGAAGTGACCTGCGGTATAATAAAAAAGCAAATCGAGGAGCCACAGTTCACCTTCCATGCTGCTCCTTTGATAAGGGGAAGACATCCTATAAATCATTGTAGTCCTTTACATCAGGAGCCAAAGGTAGCACCTGCTGAGGGAAGGGACCTAAGGCTAAGGGGTCTTGCCAAGCACTCTGCCCTTTCCAGGAACATAAAGCTATCTTTGCATCATGTGTTTTTGCTCTGTCTGTATTTCCAGCAGGCACGGGGCAACCAGTGTTGTTGGTTGATTCCTGTTCGGATGTTACCATAGCATCCCAGGTTACAACTCTTTTTAAAAGTCCAGAGATTTAAAAGGAGGGCTTGAAAGTTTCTGAACTCTGGCAGGCCACCTAAAAGTAATTACCCAGAAAACAATGTTCTATTGAGAACTGTCCCTGTTCAGAGAAGCAGCACCTGAGTGCTAGCATTCCCAACACCTCCTTCTCCGAGAATGTTGGCTTTGTTCTTGCCTAGTCCTCCTCCATCTACATGCCCATCCCTCAAGCATAGAGCAAGCATGCTGCAAGGCACGTCTTTCCCACTCCTGGCATCCTAAGAAGATTCCTGTCTGGTTTGGCTTCTGTGGAGCATGTAAAGGCAAGGTCTCTAAGTACAGATTTATTTATTTTTTGCTGATGCCTGCGGTGCTATAAAGGCCTTTCACAATTTCTGAAGTTAGCCTGGATCCTGGTTCCACTCCCCCTCCCTCCCTACCACAGTCTCCCACTACTGTGATGTGAAAGGCAACTATTGCTATTGAAGGGATTGCCCATCAACCCAGCAAAACCTTTGAGTGAAATGCAAGTGCTTGAAGTATATTAGAGTACTAATGAGGGCTTTAGTTTTAATTGCTAGCACAAGTAGACAAGTCAAGAATTGTGTCCATGGTAACTTCAGCTTAATGTGCTAATTTGCCTGTCTCTCCTGAGTGGTTTTGAGGAGGAGCAAGCAGCGTGAAGCTTCTTGCTTCATCAGGAAGATTTGACAACTAAGTGGTGGCTGTCATTCTTTTACTTTTAAAGGGACTCACTGTAGGCAACTATGCACAACAGTCATGGAGGAGAAGAGGAAATTCGTCCAGTTTAAAGGCAGGTACAATAAATCCTTCTGTTATCCTAGATACTATCTTGACTTTCTGAGACACTGATTAGGAAGGAAATACGCAACCAGTTAATAGGTTTTAGGATTGCTTCAAATATTAAGCAGTTCTGATAAGGAAAACACTTCTCTGTGTAGAACATAATGCACAAGTTGCGCATGTTGATCATGTCTTCCTTACTTTCAGTGTGGAATTTGTATAATGTTTGAAGGAAGTGACCTTTTAATCTTAGTAATGTGATGTGATGGGTGAGCACTTTTGCTGATGAGACTAAATTTAGAAGAGGGGCTTCTCAACTTGTGTAAGGCTGATAAAATGCTATGGAATGCATTAGGTCCTCCATTGGGGCTTTTCATTATTTCTTATATTTATTTATTTCTTATATTTATTAATCGCCCATCTGGCCTCCTGGATTCTTTCCAGGGTTGTTGCACATGTCTGAAGTAGCCAAATGGCCAAACTTGGGCGCATCTTTATGGCCCAGCACTGTATCCCTTCAGCTCTCCAGTTTTGGGTCAGGTGATGCTAAGGAGGTCCAGAATGCCACAGGAGAGCTAAATGGAAGGCCACATGTAGCCCCCTAAAGTTTTGCATCCAAGTCTGTCTAGACTGTGGGATGAGAACAGCAAATATGGGAACCTGAGAAGTAACTGTCTTCTGGCCTTCTAGACATCCCATATCCAGGAGGGAGGTTGTTTTTAAACACACAAAAGCAATGGTACCTCTGAATAAATCTTCTTTTCTCTAGGCTATACATTCCCAGTTGTTTCAGCATTTCCTTATATTGTCGGCTTTCTAAACCCCTTATCCTTGGCTATCTCCAGATTTCTCCCCTTCCCCCAATTTATTTATTTATTTATTTATATTTATACCCCGCCTTTTTTCCTGCAAGGAACCCAAGGCAGCTTACATAATCCTCCTCCTCCTCTCCATTTTATCCTCACAACAACCCTGTTAGGCTGAGAGTCAGTGACTGGCCCAAAGTCACCCAGTGAGTTTCACGGCAGAGCAGGGACTAGAACCCGGATCTCCCAAGTCCCAGTCCAACACTCTCACCACCACTACGCCACACTGGCTCCCAAACTTTTAAACATTGGATCTTGGTGTCCAGAGCTGAGCAGAATTCACCAAACAAGGAGTACCTATTAGTACTTTGGCTGTTTTCACTGCACACCATACTGGTCTGGTCTGGACATGTGGAGAGAAAGCCTGACAGGACACACACTTCACACACACCCCAGTCACCTGCATAATCTCTGCCCAAGGCAGAGGAGCTCAGTCTCAGGTATGCATTTGCATCTAGATAGCCTTCGCCAAGCACCCTCAGTAAGCTGTCAAGTCCAGGACACACATTTGCATTGGCCTCAATGGTCTCCCCCCCACAAGCAGTCTCAAAGAGATGCCAAATACCCTCAAGCACCCTGCAAGCACCCGTGAGGAGCCATGAGCAAAGTGGCTCCGAAGAACCTCAGCATCCCCCTGCTGGGTCAGACCAGTTCATCCTGCCAACAAAGGGAGGGGCGGGGATGAGAGGGGGCGAGCAAGAGTGTAAAACAGCAGCCCAGGCTCCGTGGAAGTTGTTGGGAACAAGGTGCGAGGCAGCACGGAGCGGGTCGTCGGCTCAGGCCAACCTGGATCCTCAACCCCCAAGCAAACCGCCTGGGTGCTTCATCGTAAGTCCATTAGAGTTACTAGTGTTAGACTATAGGTTCTTCAATGTTAGATGAGACCAGTGTAGGTTCTTTTTTGTTTGATAGATTCTATCTGTGCACTGCAAGCTCCATTTTCTTTATTGTGTATTGCATTCCTTGGCTTAATTGATTTATTGAATGTAACTTCCCTTATCTCCCTGACTTGATTTGCTCCATTTAACCTTCTGTAAATAAAGTCTGCTTCACTTTTGACTGAGCGTAGTAGCATTCTGACTTGGTACTTAATCCAGTGCATTTGACCTGATTTAACCCAGGGAGCACGGAAGGGAGTTCTGAGCTGTCTGATTAACTGCTTAGCTCCCAAATTTGCGGAAACGGACTGGCAGCGGTTCTTCACAGGACATAATGCTAAACTACAATTTAGCATGATGTGAATGGGCCTTGGGCTTGTGCACTTCCCTCTCTTCTTCTGACGCGACTGGAAGGAGATTGCAGATCACTTCTGTTTTCAGTTAAGTGCAGTTTAGCATTATGTCGTAATTGGAAACTCTGGTTAATCTTAACTATAGTTTAGGGAAACAAGCCAGCTTCATAACCACAGTTTGTCCAGGTTCAGATATAACAATAAACTATAATTAGTTAAAAATGGAAATGAAAGCTTCTAGTTTCCTCCTCACCGTTCAAGTTCTGTTTGAATGAGACCATAGTTTACTTAGGTTCAGATGATTTTTCCCCTTTATATATCTTTTTTTAAAATGTTACTTAAAAATGCTAAAATTCTCATGGTGGCAGCAGACCTGTTTGGTTAAACCCCTACCTAGTTTATCCCAAGCATGTACAGAGCAGTAGGGGAGCTGATTTTAAAAGCAAAGCAGCATACAGATGTGTGGATCAAAACACCCTCTCTCTCGGCAGCTTAGCTGCGGACAGCCCTTCCTCCAAGCACTTGCTTCCAGCATCAGAACCTCTTGGAGGGAGAAAGTAATTATTGCTATTAACTTGGGCAGATGAGGTGATAAAACAATTCCTGTACACAGTACCACTTCAAGACAGCAGGTGGAGGATTTAATTAGTGAATGTACCTCCATATTAAAAAAAAGAAACGAAAAACCTTCCCTGCATAAAAATGAATAAATAACACTCCTAAATGTCAGGATGAAGAGTTCTTCCTGATAATGCTAGTTCTATATGCGCAGAGAATTATATTTCCTCATGGGGAAGTTTTCAATAATGCAAGCCCCCACCTGCAGCCTGAAGTAGTACAGTCCAGCAGCAGTTCTTTACTACCTGTTGGTGTCAGCTAGGCCTTCCTAGGAAGTTGCTACTGGGCCGTTGTGAATTTTTTTTTTCTTCAAGTGTCATGTATACTGGTCTTTGCATGTAGTGTAAATTCAATGATGGAATTGGATGAACTGTTTGTCCATAATGCTATACTGTCTGTCCCTGCCTACCTTCACCATTGTTTCTTGCCTTTATTATGGCATAAATACCACACTCACATTTTAACTGTAACATAAGTCTGTTTCTGTTTGTTTGTTTATTTATTTATTTATTATATTTATACCCCGCCTTTTTTCCTGCAAGGAACCCAAGGCAGCTTACATAATCCTCCTCCTCCTCTCCATTTTATCCTCACAACAACCCTGTGAGGTAGGTTAGGCTAAGAGTCAGTGACTTGCCCAAAGTCACCCAGTGAGTTTGTTAAACAGTGTTAAACATTATTCCAGGTGACCACTTTTTGGTAATGGAAAAATTGTCAGTCAAAATCCCAAAAGCTATCATTTTATCCTTAACATTCCTTCTCAAAATCTAATTTTGAATACAGATGTAACACTGCATAATTATCTCCTATCTATAATTAGGAGCATTCGGTGAGCTTATGACTCCTCATTTCCCCTTTCCCCTCTCGCATCAGTTTGCCTTCCCTTTCATTTTCAGAGCTAATTACCATTACATCCATACCATGGCTCTTAGAATCAGGTTGGAGAGATTTCAAAGTTTGCAAAGTGTAGTTGACGCTAACCAGGATTAGCAATGATGTAAATGCAACTGTAGCTCTAGCTATGGTTTGACCAGAAAATGAAGGTAGAAAATTGGTGTGCAAGAAGGATGGATGAGCGCAAGGTGCCAGACCATTTAAGAGTACCATTAGATGATGCCCAGCCCAGATAGGTAATTAGTTATAACTGGTTCTTCAGGTACACATTGTCTATGAATTACATACACAATTCTGTCTTCAGATAGAGGCCAGGATGGTGGATGGACAGATAGAAGTGTGTGTGTGTGTGTGTGTGTGTGTAATCTCAGCTCCTTTAAGAGGTTATTCTGTGCACTATTAAGTCTGGTATGAAGGCTGTAGTCTATGAAAACTTATGTCAGAATGTATTTGTTAGTCTTTAAGGTGCCAGAAGACTCTCTTTTATTTTTGCTGTCTGCAATAGACTAACACAGCTATCCTCTGGAAATAGATAATAACAATACAGTAAAATAGTAATGTTGAAATTATTATATGTCAAAGTATCATAGCCATCTCTCTTTAAATACCGAGCTCTAGCACTCTGTCGTTAAACTATTTTCATCCTTCTGGAACCTGATCCAAAGCTTGGTAAAATGAAGTGCAGCTTTTTATTGACTTTACCGAGCTTTGAATCAGGCCTTTGGGGCATTGTAGTTTGATTCTGGTTGTCTCTTTATCTTCTCATCTTTTCCCATGTAATAACTCATGTCTTCCTCTGATTTGTACAACGCTGAACAGTACCTGATAATTTTTTAAAAAATAGTTTTTTAATGTGAATTACCCCAAAACAAAACAAAACCATTAAAAAATTAAGAAAAAAATGAACAACAAAAAGTATGTAGTAATATAATTATCCATAAAATTAGTTATGCATAAACTTTAGAAAAAGCAGACCAAATATCCATGTATTTATCAGTACCTGATAATTATAAAAGAATTCATAATCATCCAGCAGCACTTGCCTAAAAATAACAAGTAGTTGAAGGGAAAGGGGGGGGGGGGAATCAAAAGTATCTTGAAAAACCTTGCTGTTGCTTTGGTGTATTACTGGACCAGTGAGGGAAGTTTTTAATGTGTTAAAAATAGGCCAAACCAAATACAGTAACTGCATGTAATGATAGCTAAGCCTGTCCAAACACAGAATTTCCTAGTCCCTAGGTAGAAATGTAACTTTTATTTTTCTAATCTTTTTTTAAAAATAATGTGAATACAGTTTGAGAAAGTGCTTGAAAAGATTGTTGAATGTTCTCTGAAGGGAAATTGACTTGTAATTAAGTAGCTGACATATTAGGTATTTTTTAATGGATCCTGTTCTAAAGGACTAAGGAAGTCCCCAGCTAGCAAATGGATTTTGGTTACTGTGGAGAAGCTACCTATGGAGATGGGCTGCCCGCACCAAGCATAAGCATGAATCTTTTAATTAATTATCTCACAGGAAACACACTAAGCTGCTGTCCTTGGCGAATGCTTTCTATGATCTTTCTGGAGGATTTGAAACCTTTGCTAAGCTTAAAAGAAACACAAGGACTTGCACAAATGAATCCACTTTTATTTAAGGGACCTTTTATTGTGTCTCTGCTTTTCATTTTTTATTTGTATTAATGTTTCGATTTGGTTTGCATGTTGAACTTTAATAGCATCTTAAAGGGGCACTTTCAAACGTTTATGAAACTTGATATGCTAGTTTCTAAGATCCTTCTGAAAAGAAACAA
Source organism: Shinisaurus crocodilurus (assembly GCA_021292165.1). Lineage (NCBI taxonomy): Eukaryota > Metazoa > Chordata > Lepidosauria > Squamata > Shinisauridae > Shinisaurus > Shinisaurus crocodilurus. The sequence continues at coordinate 242,613,205 of CM037876.1, forward strand.
AGAATCTGCATCAGATACCAAAAAGCTTATTAAATGACATTGCCCTGCAGTGTTCATAGCTCAAATTCTGAAGCTTTGTAACAGAGCAAGAGACTTTGTAAATAAAACTGTCAGGTTACCAGATGGCCTTTATTTCAAAGGGTTCTGCCTAACTCAGAAACATCACAGATCTACAGAACATAACAGATGTGCCTCATTTTGGACATTACAGCACAGATAGCCCAACTTCAAAGTATTCTATATTTTGGAAATTATGTTGACATTTCTCACAAATTCAAGGAGCTCAAGTGATGCTCTCAATCAGACCTGGTTTGGGCTCAAAACCCATCTCTGCCTTCTACTCAGTCTTTTGGGCAGGTTACTTGTCCTTTGTGACTAGCCACGCCTCCCATGGCAGCCATTTTGTGGTGGTGCCTCAGATAGTTTCTCAAATTGCCGGATGTACTCAGTGGCCCTGTTCTAAAGTGATCATTTTACAAACATAAGAAGGTGCGCTCATGAACTTTCAGATGGGCACTTTATTTACATTTCTCTTACTTTATCCAGGGCAAAACAGGTAATATTCCAGGTAAAAAATAATCCAGGGCAAAACAGGTAATATTTAAAGAGGTAATCCTTTAAATCTTTAAAGGAAAACTATTTATTAGGGGGAAAGAAGAGAATATACAATCAAGCATGTACAAAAATAATCAATAATAGCATACTAATTTAGCTAAAACATATCTAGAGATGTAAAATGCAATCTCAGGGCAAGATAATTAGCATGAGTTTCAAGGAGGTATATTTATTCATTTTTCGATGATCCTTTGTACTCTGCCAGATAGGCAGAGAAGTTTCATGGTATGGTATACTGCAATTCAAATAGGTATCACCTACCTTGCTATGCTCTCAAGGAAAAAAAAATATTCCCTCCATTGTATAAGAGAGAAAGTGCTATTTCACCTATAGCTTGTGATCCCACAAATCAGATGTTAGTGAAAATTAATCAAAAGCATTTGGTTACATTGCAGATTAGAGAAGGTACTTAATTTATGTAGATTTTATCCTGGTTGGAAGCCAAGAAATGAGAAATAGATGAAATCCACTAGATTCCTACAGAGGCCTGTCTGCCAAGAAGCACGAAATTGAATGGTCTATTTAAAAAGGCTAGTTATGAATGTCTTTTTGTACACATTCTAGAGCAATGGTGGTTTGACGTGAAAGCTGAACGTTTTGCTTATGCAGGGTCTGACATTACAAAAATGTCTTTGGGTACAGAGAATAGCTTCCTTTTGGTCAAGAGAAATGCCAGAGCTGATACATAGCAACCCATCCATATAGCTTTCTCCCCATCCATTCATTGGGGTCTTACGCGGAGCCACTAGTGAAACACATGGACATCCCCCCCCACCCTATTTCTAGTAGTATTATTTTCATAGATTCCATGTCTACAGTGTGCAACAAGTAAAATATTAATTGTGATGTAGCCCCTCAGAATATGATGCTGCAAGTACCGTTCAAAATTAATTGGGTCAGGAGTAGGAAATTCTGCCAATGCCACACCCTTATCCTGTAGACTCAGAACAGACCATGTTTTTTTAAATTAAGGATCATTATTTTGCTTACATGGTGACATAATTTGTGTCAAGCTCATGATTGGTCTGCCTCTAGGTAAATGTTGTTTGTGGAATGGCCAGTGAGACCACTACCACCATCACCATCACCCTGCCCCAAGCTACAATTTCTGGAATTTATTTATTTATTATTTATTATTAATATTTATTTATCGCCCATCTGGCCGGCAACCGGCCACCCTGGGCGATGTACACACAATAAAATACATAAATACAATAAAATACATTAAAACAATATAAAAATTTTAAAATCTTAACCCACCCCATATTCCCGCCTGAACAACCAGGTTTTTAATGAACGACGGAAGCTCATCAGAGAGGGGGCATGGTGGAGGAAGTGATATAATTGTTGTTTTCATTTTAGTTTTGCTTTCAACAACATTCTTAATAAGTGTACTGGGTTAAACATGGCCTGCACCAGACTTCTGGGTGCCCTTGGACATGGTGCCACTGAAGGCCCCCGCTTCCTCCCTGCTTTTGCCACCGCCGCTTGCCTCCTGTGCCCCCAGTGACATATTTCTTAGGAATATCTTCTTTGGACTATTGTAATGCATGGTGTGGAGCTACCTTTGAAAAGTGATTAGAAACTTCAGCTGGTCCAGAATGCTGTGCCCAGATTATTGACCAGGACCGGTTATAGTGAACATGTGACTTCCTTGTTACAACAGCTTCATAGGCTACCAGTCTGTTTCCAGGCACAATTCAAAGTGCTGTACTGATTATGACCTACCTATAAAACCTTACATGATTTGGAACCAGGCTTTAGGAAAGACCACATTCTCTCATATGAGCTTGCCCAGGTTTTAAGATCCTTGGGAGAGGCCCATCTCTCTTTCCCATCACTATCAGAGGCACATTTGGTGGGAATGCAAGAGAGAGCCTTCTCAGTGACTGCTCCCAGACTGTAGAATTCACTACCAATGGAGACCAGACTAGCCCCATCTTTGATGTCCTTCTGCCAGGACATCAACGTTCTTATTTAGACAGGCTTTTGGTTTTTAACCTGACATGTCAGTTTGCTGAAATAGGTTTTAAGGAATATTTATTTTTTAATGTTATTGATATGTTTTAAACTCATTTGCTTTTATGTTTTGAATATAATTTGGTATATTATCTTGTATTTTATTGTTGTTAGCCACACTGAGCACCATTTGTGGTAGAAAGGTTGTATATAAATGTAATAAATAAATTTAAAATGCATTGGGCTGAGATAAAACATACCTTTGTGCACTGGGAGGTCTTCTCCCTTCTTTCCTGGCATTTGGTGCCTTCCCATCTTTCCTTTTCTAAGATGAGATTTTCTAAGTTGAGAAAAGACTTTCCAGTTCACAGTTCATTCTTGTAACCACTACAGTATGTTACTTCTGAGCAAAATACTCCAAGCTTGCTGGTGAATGAGATGGCAGATGCCTATATAATATAATTTGAAAGCTTCTGCCTGTATTACACAGGAATGATACAAAGGCTTAGTGATCTTAATGTTGGCCACCCTGTAACTAGAAAGAAAGTGTAATTTCAGGGAAAATACTTTCTAGATATTCTTGTGTTTCTTGGACATACCTAGCTATGGAATCTTTAGGACAAATGTATCTGAGTTTGTGGATCTCCAGCTTATTGAAGGTCTGAAATTAATCATATTAATGCATATAAACCTCCCTCTAGTGAGCAGATGGATGCTAACGGTGAGTCAGCTTTGAATTTTTGTTGTTGTTCAAAAGGTGTAGACCTATGGGTTTTGTGTATGTTCTTTAGTTGGAAACAGGATTTCTTACTGGCTTGAAGTTCCTATTGCTACAGCTGACACTAACATTTCAATTTTCTCTCTGTAGCTTTAACAGTGTGCGGCAAGGAACTCATATTTTATTCCGAGAGTTCAACTTTGTCCAAGCTACACCCCATAATAGGGCATCCTTTCTAAGGACCTTCTGGCGATGCTTCAGAACAGTGGGGAGAAATGGAGGTGAGTCTTAGAAATGAAAATATGTTTTTCATGCTCTAGATCAGGGCTCTCCAACCTTGGGTCCCCAGATGTTGCTGGACTACAGCTCCCAGAATCCCTTGCCATTAGCCATGCTGGTTGGGTATGCTGGGAGCTGTAGGCCAGCAACATCTAGGGACCCAAGGTTGGAGAGTCCTGCTCTAGATATCTCTCTATTACTCAGTGATGTGGTTTGCACATAGTTATTTAACCCATGGTTTGTTGTCCTACTCAGGGTTTGTCTGGCAGATGGTTGAACAAACCATGGTTTGTTTTCTCAATTACTAGGTTGTTTGTTTTCCTCCTCCTTTGCCTGCTCCCTCCCTGTATCCCAAATGCCTTTGCAGCGCTATAGTACTAGCAAGTAGAGCAGTAGGTATTTTTTAACAACCCAGTGGGGCTTTTCCTATGACACGACAGCCCACCATGTATTAAATAACCCAGGCTGCAGCATGTGTGGGGCACATGCAGCCACCATTTTGAATATGCAATCCCTGCTTGGAAGTTGTGTCATGAGAACCTGGTAAAAGTGGGTTATGCAAGGGCTAAACAACCCTCACATAACCCATGGTCTGCTTTAGGGTTATGCAAGGGTTTTTTAACCCTTGCATAACCCACACTCACCGGGTTCGCACAACATGACAACCTCCGAGCAGGGGTTGGATATGCAACCTGGTGCCCAGACACAGCAGCTCGTCATGGTATGAGTCTCAGCGTGTTGGCCAAACCTGGTCATTGTTTAAACAACTCAGAGTTCACAACCCAACAACGAACCATAGGTTCACTTTCTGGGTTATTTGTGGTTAATAAACCATTGTTTGTTAGCACGGTTGCATTTGTACATCACAGCAACCCAGAATTCAACAACCCTTGAGTTAAATAAACCATGGATTAGCATTAACATGTGCAAATCAGGTTGTGTGTGTTAGTATTTTGGGCAGAACTGATGACTAGTGGCTGAACTTCCCATTCATCTGCACATTTTCTCAATATCCTTTCAAATTTGTAATGTTATTAGGAGCACATGCTCTTCAGTAATGCCTGGTGTTTTATGCTGATGGATAGCTCTCCTTTTATTCAGGAAAGCTTTTTCTAGTCTTTATTTTTCCCATAGGCTTCTATGAACTATTCTCTAAAAGTTCCATGTAAAACGAGGCCAGTAGCTCCAATGGTGGAATTCTCAGGAGTTAGGTTGGCAGATCAAAGGCTGTATTGTACTATGGAAAATTAGATGTAGATCTGTTGGATTTATGATGTGCATAAACGGAAACAGCTTGAGCACATATTAGGGTATTAAAGTGTAAAGTGGTATTTAATAGAAATTGCCAATAAACCTACACTGCAATTGTCTGGTTCCTCGGAGGGTGTACCAGGGGCCATAAGATTTTTTGGATCTCCTCCTCTGCAGGTGGAAAGAGAGGTCTGCCCTCGGAGAAGGATATCTGACCACATAAGCCTGTTCTGTGAGGCTGTAGAAAGGTCCACTAATAGTGCTGCTCTGATGTCAGAGCGGGCAAAAAGAAGGTATTGTGGGGGTGTTCTGGGAGATGCCATGGATCCACAGGATCCAAAGCCCTCACATTTCCCAACAGCCCTGGATTTCCAGCCCTAGATCTGGCATAGTTTATTTCCATCCATTGGAATTAATGGGAGGAAAATGGGTTGGGTTTTTAAAAAAGCTCCTGAAATGGGAAACCCCCTGATCTTCCACCCTGCTGGCATGGACCTGGCACGCCATCTCGGATCCTCTCTCCCCTGCCCCATAGGATTCCTCTCTTTGTAAGTCAACATATCTGAATTGGAACGATTTGACTCCTTCAATCCTGGTAGAATTTTATCAATTTGCTTTTGGGGTGAAATTTTTACCAAGCAGTATAAGTGGTGGCCATTATATTTATTATTGGTACACACATCCAGCACAACTAAGATAGTTGAACCCATAGTGCATGTGAGTGCCACCATACTGAATGAGGCAATTTAGTAGTAATTAAGACTGAAGCATCCATTTAACACAACATGGCTTTGCTGGATAAGTCTCTCTTGCTGAGACAAGATACATAAAGCAAGAATTTGGGAGAATGCTGGTGTGTTTAGAGAGGGAAAGAGAAGTGAAGTTTTCACAAGTATAACCATTACTATTGTATCCAGCCTTTGCAAAAATAATTATTTATACCCTGTTCAAAAACAAAAATCTAAATGGAAGAAATGCTCTAACCTTTTTTCTTTCCAGTTCATATGCCTCCTAGCTATTACAAGTTTGTTGTCCTTTGTCCAGGCAATTAAAAACACATAATCATTATCAGCATTCTTTAGTTGATTTCCTTGAACTATTGTATCTGTAGTACAATTGTTTCCCCCCCTTCTATTCCAAACAAGGTTATTTAGCACATACTCCAGTTTTAAAATCTAGTTCCAATTAGGATGCTTTCAGAGCTTGGGCATTTGTCTAATTTTTTTTCAACTGTTGAAAATTTGGGTTTGGCATTTTCTTCCTGCCATACTGGTTTGGTCTTGGGGTGGTGGAGTGGTGGTTTTGTTTTTAATGAATGGAGTGATAATTCCAGATGTCCTGTGGTGTATCATAAAAGACAGTCACAGGAAACACGAGCTTCCGTGATGTAATGCAAAATGTAAGCCTGAAATGCTCGAATTATTCTGCTGGTTCACATCTCTTCATTTCAGTGAGACATATGCTAACTTAGAGGTATAGAATCAGAGCTGGAAGGGACTGGATACTAACCATGTCTTATTCATGGTGGTTCATCCACATTATCAGGCTCTTGTGGATTAGCATGCATAATGCTGTACATCTGAGGATTCTGTTATTAAACTGTAAGAGACAGACACAACTGAAGTGGGGAGATTACGGTAAGCAACAAACTATAGAAGTCTTTAACTATAGTGGCTAGTATGATTCACAATGTACTGCTAATCATTTGAGTTCTTCAGGAAATACACAGCTGTAAATCTTCCCAGGAAGTATGTACTGTTGGTTTTTAAGAAAATTTTAAAAATGTTTTATTTTGATCCACACTTGATTAAGGTCTGTGGTTTGATGAAGTTTTACTACTCATTTTAAGAGGCGAATGTGGATTTTAATTTGATTTTTATACTTCTAGGTTTGTTGTATAATTATGCTGTAACCACTTTCAGAAGGTGATGTGCCCTGAAAGGCAGTTTATAAATCTCTTAATAAATTTATTTATTTATTTATTTAGAAGATTTCTCTGCTGCCTTTCTGCCAAATGGCATTCAGTGCAGCTTAACAAAAATACCAATTGTCATTAAAAAAAAGATCAGCAAACATAAATAAACACAAACCATGTTACAAAAAGAACAGATCAACTCAGCAATTAACAAATCCAGCTGATAAGCATGGTGAAGCAAAGCAAACTCTAGAATAAATCAAATTAAACTACCAAAATTCACTACTAAAAGCCCAAATAAACAGGACAGATTTGCCTAGAACCTGAAGGATAGTAATAAAGGCAGAAGACGGATCTCAGGTGGGAGGGCTCCATGGTAAGGGCACAAGCCGCACAACCACAGAAAAGGCCCTGTTTCCCACAGCCACCCACCTAATTTCTGTAGGTGAGGGCACCAGAGAGGGTCTCTGATAATGATCTCAGCTCCTGGACATGTGGGAGCAGACGGATCTTCAGGTAATTAAAGTTCTGCATCACATTACATCTTTAGCCTGAGTGCTGCTGAGATCTAATAAACGTGAGCTAAGTCTGGTAACTAGACATACCTTTTGTTTGCCTCCTAACCTTTTTAGGAATATGGCCTAAAAGATGGAATGGACAATTTAAAGTGTGTTATATTAAAATGATTTAATATATATTTAAATGACCTAGGCTTTTAACCTCTGGGAGAGGTGGCAGTGAAACAAATGGCCTGGAGCACACTTTCGGATCTTATGTAGATCTTTAATCAGAAAGGGGATGTTTTAAAATGGCATTTTGTGGCAGCACCAAGCTTTATACGGGAAATGGGGGATTCAACTCAGATCTTGGAAATGCAGCAAAGGACTGAATCACCAGATTAACTAGCTTGCCAGATGCTGCTTCTGTATATAGGAAACACTGTTTGCTGTTTGTTGTTCGATCTTGGGATAAACATGCCGTGACTTGGAGAATGCACATTCTTTGCTCAGAACCTTCTTGGTTAAGCCCAGAATACACATTGAGCCATGTATGCTGAAAGTTGCAAGACAATGCATGGACAAATGTATCCCTTTCATTGACAGAGAGTGATTTAAAATATGACTTAGTTAAATATTTGTTAGCTTTGATAATTTGCTTACAGAAATTAATAAATGACGAGGAATTACAAAGCTGCTGCTTCCGCTAATCTTTTGTACTTCTCTCTCCTTTGCTGCCTGTTGGCTTTTAAACATTGGTGCAGCGGTACATCTGGGCAGCCTGGCTTCAGCAGCTGCTTTTACTTTGCATCCTGAAAATTGCCGCTCACTGCTACATTTTGTGTTGGATTGGCAGCCCTTTCCTTCTCTTGCTGTGTATCTTGGTCACTATAACTGAATTGAAAGTACAACACAGTTCAGTGCATAAAATGCAACAAAATGATGCAATTGCCATGTACATACTGGATAAAACAAATTGATTGTACATGTATACCTGATGTGGGATTCACACCATTTTTTTTAGTGTCATTTTGTAGAGCTTTAGAAACTTGGACTGATCTAGGGATTCTGAGCCAGGAAGTAGGCAGATCCATGTGTTCTTCTTACTGGCAGATACCTTTCTGTAAAATGGGACCAATGTCCTGTATCATAGAGTCGCTTGGAGAACAAACAAAACATGTTTTGTAAATAATTAAACATTAAAAATGCTACATCAATGATGACAATGCATGCAGGCAATTACCTGTACGGTTTGGACTGTATTTTTTATGACAATACAGGTGCCCCTGCTGAATGAAGTGAGGTGGGTGGCTACTAAAGTGGGCCCTTTCAGTGGTGGCACCCCAGTTGTGGAATACCCTCCACACAGAGACTCACCTGGGGCCTACATTGTGGACTTTTCGGAGCCAGGTGAAGACCTTTTTGTTTTCTCAAGCTTTTTAGCCCCCAGTTTTAAAAATTAGTGCTCTTTTAGATCATACTGCTGCTGACTTTTCCTTTGCTTTTTCCTCTGGTTTTATTCTGTTTAAATGTAAGATTTTTATATTATGTTTTACTATGTTATTGTATTTTATGGTTTTAAGTTATGTTTGTGACCCATCCAAACAGCTTCAGCTATTGGGCAGTATAAAAATGTAATATAATTAAAGAAATAAAATCCCTTATTGCAGGAGAGCAGGTATAGTTCATTCCATTTTATACTCCACTGTGGGCATTTTTAATCTCCTGCTGAAAGAGCTTGTGCTGTGCGTACGAACTTTCCAGAAAGAAGGAAGTGTGATCAAATAGCCTAGTCTTCTTTCTGCTTTGTCTTTAGTTGACCTTTGGAATCTAGGTGACCTGCTCTTTGGAGTTTGTTGTCTGTTCCCCAGGACTGTTTAATTAAAATTGTATTTCCTAAGTATAAACAGTCCCTGAAGGATCTCCTGCGGAGTTTCATGAGGTCAACACGTGCCTCTCCCAACCCCTGTGGCTTGCAAAGCTTGGTGACTCTCTGGTTTTAATTATTATATTTTTCTTTCAGTGCTCTTCAACCAAGCCCCTCAGAAAAAGCTTTTGCTTTGCAAGGAACTTTAAGTTAATGTGCATGCCTCAGTTTCCCTTTCCCGTGAGATTGCTGGTGGAACAGAGAAAAGTGGGATCAAAGGAGTGCTTCACCTTGCTCTCTATTTAATCTTCCATCAGTGAGCTAGAAGCCAGGAGTTCAAAGCATTGGGCAGAATCCAATGGGGTACTTACGCCTCCGCCAATTCTCTTGTGTCTCGCCACTTGCGGAACAGAGATTTAGTGCTTCTGGGGATAACCAGAAATGAGCTAAAACACTTGTTTCTGGAATGGGGCAGGTCGGTGGAGCTCGCATAAGGGAGCTCCGCCAACCTGTCCCAATCCAGAAATTAGCACTCTTCTTCATGGTCTCTGCGCTAAGACAATTCGGGAAAACTTCTAAAGCTGAGGAAAATTGGGCGGGAACCCCTCCCCCACCATCTCACTGAGCATGTTCCTGTGGGTTCCTGCCCAATCCCTCAGTTCCTCTTTGACCGCCATTGTGGCTAGACGAAAGAGGGGACTTCTCTCAACTCAATCGAGCATTTGGTGCTGAGGCAACCTTTATGTTCACTTTATATTTTCTTATTTTTTCATTCTATTCTTCTCTCTATTCTTCTTAATTCACATTTTTTTCATTTTATTTCGTTTCTGTTCAGCCGCAAGGCCGTATCAAGGCGAATAAGCCCCCCTTTCATAAGTGTGGCTAGTGTGGCGCCAAGCTACCACCAACCGACAGTAATCGTGGAGACTACACAAAGCCAATTAGGGAAGCAGTATTCAGCACCAGTAGACAAGGAAGGCCATCGCTTGGATCTTTTCGGTCGGCGCATATGCTCCTCTGTCTCCCTTGGGCTTCGAGTTGCCAATTACCAGGCCACCATGGCCAGGTACCAGCTCTTCCTTTGGGAGAAAATTGGTTCACTCTGTGATTACCTGCCAGATGACAAGAGGGAACTAGCACATGTGTTCCAGGCAGAAGCGACAAAGCTTTCCCGGCAGCAAATTAATACAGCCCACCATCGGTTGGACTGCCACACTATGGCTATGATTGGTGCTGTGTCTCTTCATAGGCATGCTTGGCTTCAATCGACCGACTCACTCAGGAGGCCCACGTGAGGATTGAAGACCTTCCTTTTGATGGGGAAGGTCTTTTCAACTCCAAGACTGACGAGGCCAATAGCCAAGACAATGGCTGAGCCTAGGCCCACTCCCACCAGCTCATTCTTATTGCCAGCAAAAATGGTTTCAGCAGACTTCTTCTTTCTCACCTTGACAGTAGGGTGACCGCCGACCTCACACACAGCAGCTCATATAATCAGCCTCAGTACCAGGGCTCCCACAGGAGAGGTGACTTTGCCACGAAGCAATGACTTTGACTCTCCATCGACTCCATCACATCTGACTCCTGGGTCCTGAAAATCATCCAGCATGGTTACAGGATCGAGTTCAACACTCTCCCTCCCTTTCTCGGTCTCCGAACCACACAGCCTTCGCACTCTCTGCAAGACATGGGACTTCCTTGCTACAGAAAGGAGCCATCCAGCGAGTCCCCACTCACGATCTACAGGAAGACCTCTATTCAAGATTCTTTATGGTACCGGAGAGGGATGGAGGGCTTTGACGGATCCTGGACCTCTGGGGTGTGAATCTACATTACCCCAAGGAGGTTTCAGATGACCACGCTCCAGTCAATCCTGCCGCTCCTTTGCAGGGGCCATTGGTTTGCATCTGTCAATCTCAAAGATGGCGACGCCAATTTTCATGTTGCAATTCACCCAGACAGTCATCACTTCCTCCGATTCAGTATAGGTCAAGAGTCCTTCCAATTTCGAGTCCTACCATTTGGCCTCGCGACAGCACCTCAGGTATTCATGAAATGTGTTGCAGTAGTGTGTGCCCACATTCGCACCCAGGGCATACAGATTTTTCCCTACCTGGATGATTAGCTCATCATGGATTCGACAGAGCTTGGCCTTCGGAGTGCAATTGCAGTGACACTTACCCTTCTGAAAGACCTTGGTTTCTGTGTGAACCGGGAAAAGTCGATCCTCCACCCATCGAGGACAATTCAGTTCATCAGAGCCTTTCTTGATGTGAACACTGGTCGAGCTTATCTGCCTCGGGACCAAGTGCAGACTATATTTAGCTTGGCGAAGAAAGTTTTTCGTGCTGACAGAACAACAGTGCACTCTATTCAAAGGTTTCTGGGCTTCATGGCATTGATGGTCTCGGTTGTCGCCTTTGCATGACTTTGGATGCAGATACTACAAAACTGGTTCCTCAGAACCTTTGACACTGAGCAGGACTCCCAGCGCACTTACCTGACCTTGAACACAGAAGTCAGAGCCTCCCTGCGGTGGTGGACAATCTAGTGCAACCTGGTAGATGGCCTACCCTTCCTCCTCCCATCTCATTCCAGGACACTCACCACCAATGCCTCCCTCCTTGGTTGGGGTGCTCACTGCAGGGAAAAGGACTTATCGTGTTTCATATATTTCATAGATCATAGAGTTGGAAGGAGCCTACAAGGCCATTGAGTCCAATCCCCTGCTCAATGCAGGAAACTAGAGGAGGGGTCTCCCATCCAAGTAATAACCAGGCCTGACCCTGCTTAGCTTTCCACGCTCAGACAAGCTGAGCCAGCGTGAGCCACAGGCCTGGTGGTCCACTCTCCAGCATTCGTTCCACATAAACTTTCTCAAGCTTCTGGCTATCTGGAATGCTCTCAAGGCACTTGAAACCGACCTGCAAGGGCACAAAATCCAAGTTGTCATGGACAATACTACTGTGGTCACCTACATAAACAAACAAGGGGGAGCGAGCTCATCCAAACTCACCCGTCTGACCCTGCGACTCTTTGACTGGACTATTCCAAGGAGGATGCTGTTTATGACGATCCATATAGTGGGGAAGGACAATATTCTAGCAGATGCCCTCAGCAGAGTTACCCCAACATCTCACGTGTAGCAGCTGAATTGTCGAATTCGAGGAATCCTCTTCGATTGATGGGGTATCCCTGACATGGATCTGTTTGCAACAGCAGAGAATGCTGCTTGCCAGAACTTTTGCAGCAGAGTGGGATTGGACCCCGATTCATTGGGAGATGCCTTTCTGCATCCCTGGACAGGAGGTCTCTTTTACCTCTTCCCTCTGTTGCCACTACTCACATGGGTGCTGGCGAAGATCAGGTCTGACAACACCAACTGCATCCTCATTGCCCCGTGGTGGCTGAAGCAAGCTTAGTTTGCACCTCTCCTCCACCGAAGCAGGGGAGAATACTTTCGCCTGCCCATGGATCTGACATTGCTGTTTCAGGATTGAGGTCGCATTCAACACCCAAATCTTCTCACTCTCAGCCTCATGGCATGGAGGATTCGATAGCAAGATCTGGACTTGGGATCACTTCTGAAGTTCAAGCAGTTCTGGATACGGCACGGAAGCCTTCCATCCGCCATTCCTATGCAAGAAAATGGGCTGCTTTCTCCAACTTTGCAGTCAGCAGGTTTTCAGCCATCATCTTGTCTAGTACGGAGATGTCTTTCAATTTTCCCATCCCCTGATGTCGAGAGGATTGAAGCTTTCCTCAGTTAAGGTCTACCTCACAGTGATTTTGCCTTATCGCCTCTCTCATTGCAGGAGCGATGCTCTTCTCCCATCCTTTCATTTGTCAGTCTCTCAAAGATCTCCATAATTTGATTCCTCCGGTTTGTTCCATCATGCCTAACTGGAGCCTTATGGCAGTGCTAAATGCATTTACTACTAAGCCCTTTGAGCTGTTGGCCACAGTGGATCTCAGTCTTGGAGAGGCAGCCACCATGGAGGTTCCTGCAATGTCTAGGAGAGGAAATCCATGCTCAGATTTTCCTCTCCTCTCTAAGGTCAAAGCCTATTTACAACCTCTGAGAGGAAAATCCGCACAATCCTGTGGCTCTAGTACCATAGTCTTCAGTCTCTTGATACGTGTCCAATTATTTTAAATCAAGGTGATTCAAATCACCAAGAAAAAAATACCATCTCAACAAGCATGCATACTAACTAATTTCTATAACAAGTAAAACATATTGGTTTGCAAATAAATACTGTCTAGGAGTATAACTGAAAGCATTTAGTTATACAAGCCACATGCGCTATAAAATTATAGGTACAAGAGACAGAATTTTGTTTGTTTGTTCTTTCTGTACACATGCAAGGATGCTAAGCACAATCAGTTCCTGGAATGCTAAGACTGAAGTCCTGTGTACACTTGTTTGTAAGTTCCATTGAACAATGTTTGACTTACCGTACTTTTGAATAAAACCTACACAGGATGTCCAGAATGTTTCATAAAGACAGATTGCTAGTTATTTGTCAAAATAGTGTTTCTGCATGAGATGCACAGTAAATCTCAGTTTTGGTTTGGTTAGTAAAGTCATAAATATTTGTAATTTGGAAAATTGATGTGTTATAGATCTCAGATAGAGGGCATAAAATCACCTGTATGGACTCTGTGGATTATCCTTGTGAGATGCAGGATGACCTACATCTAAATTGTTTTAGATTATTTATTTATCTATTTATTTAATACATTTTTATACCGCCCAATAGCCAAAGCTCTCTGGTGGTATATATATATATATATATATGTGTGTGTGTGTCTCTGTGTGTTGTACGTTTACATGTTTGTATGTATATGGTTTTTATAATTTTTTTTACGGTTTTAATCTGTGTAAACCACCCAGAGAGCTTCAACTATTGGGCTGTATAGAAATGTAATAAATGAATGAAATGACTTCTCCTGAATCCTAGTGCCTATTATGACCTGCTAGTCCCTGGGTCTTATTTATTTATTCATTTATATTGTTGTATTTCTATACCACCCAATACTCACAGCTCTCTGAGCTTTTCACAAAACAAAACTTAAAGCCATAACTTATATTAACATAATAAAACATAAATAGAAAATTTAAATAACAGAATAAAACCAAAGTTAAAATAAAAGCCAGCAGCAGCATGAAGATCTAAAAATGCACCAACAGTATTTTTTTAAACTGAAGGACTAAAAAGCCAGTCTTCACCTGTGGCCAAAAGACTACAACATAGGCACCATGCAAGCCTCTCTGGAGAGGGCGTTCCAGAACCAGGATGCCACCACTGAAAAGGCCGTCTGCTTAGTAACCACCCTACTGAGCTTATTTGGCAAAGACACCTGGAGAAGAGCTTAGGGTCCATGCAGGAAGGGTAGGATGCAAATGTAACAACAAATAAGGATTTAGCATATTCCATATTCTGCCTCACCAATGTTTCATAATTCACTAGACACCTAATAAAAGCTAATTGTGACATGTTATTAAATATTTGATTGTTTCAGTAGCAAAACCGTAAGACAGTTGGAATCCATATAGAACAGCTTACTAAAATGTACTTCCGCAAGCAGAAAGGAGTACTGTTGTGTAATGTAATATTTTCAGAAATGGGGGAAATTCCCTAGCTAACAAAGAGATACATTTGGCATGTGTAGGTTTTATTTGACTAAAAATCTTTATGAAATTGATTTGCTTAGGTTGCCCTCAATTAGAACAGATCATGAAGTAAAATGTTAGCTGTTTGAACAAGAAACCACCTGTTAAGTGTAACATCTAAAACACTTTTATATCTTCACCTAATGAAATGTTTAATTGGGGAATTTGTCTCCCTGGAATGGAGGGGAGAGTGAGTTTTTCTTTTTCCCTGAAGAGAAAAAAAGATTCATGCTAAAAGACTGCATGATTTATTTTCATCACATTTTGCTGGTGTGTTAGAAAATGTGCTATGATTTACTTAATATGTAAAATTAAAGCAGAGCGGGGGGGGGGGGATCTGTGGAGGTGTCTGTTGTCTCAGAACACTGAATTTCCAGTCTCTTGAAACCTCTTAACAGGCTTTTGTATCTTTGGATAGCATCCAGAAACTCTATTGAAGGTTTTTGGTAAGCCCCTTTTCTCCTTGCTAGGCCAGGTATACAGCTGTATACAGCTTTTGTGTACAGCTTTCAAATATGGAAATGCTCTGCCATATTGCAGTGAAAGGGGTGCTCATTCCATCTTGTTCTTGCCTCTGCCCATCTTTTCAAGGGTTGTTCTGAAAGAATGATTGACTTCTTGGGAAACTGTAGGACAATGCCTTTGGGAAAGTTATATTCCACACCCGGATCTCATAAGATTGCAATGAATCCCAAGGAAGGATAGTCTTTGCATTTATTTTCTTGGGGTTTCTCTCCCACCCCTTAGCCTTTATAAATAATAATTGAGTAGGAAATCTTGCTGACTAGGAGTGTTTTTGCATGAACCTTTTTAATGCAAGACTGGCTAGTTCTGAATCTAGGTCTCTTCTACCTACATTAAGTGAGCAGTAGAAGTTATTTATTCATTCTAACTCACTGTTTCTATTCACTCTCAGTATACACTCAGGGCCAAACTAGATAATACTTTAAATGTTTGATCTTATTTGTGTTACTTAAATATTTTCTTCAAGAATTAGCTGTGGGCCCCTCCAAGCTGGATTGGCACCACATGAGGAGTTTAACTCTTTCCTGCTGTGCCACAGTTCCAATAATTATCACCCCACTGAAGTTGCTTTTTCTCCTGAGAGGGAAGCTGCTATGGACACTTATTTTTTAAATAAAGATATGCAAATACAAGCGCACAATTGTTGTATCCTCTGGCTTCACCTTAAACAGAGGGTAGTTGTTTCATAGCCCATTCACAGATTTCTGTTTTTAGTCTTGACTATCCATTAATTTTCTGACTTGGTGTATGTTGGTTGTAGAAGAGAAGAGAGAATGAGAGATGTCTTGGTCCCTCCTTCTGGATTTTCTGTGTAGTCTTCCCAATGCAAAACCACTTCGGAGGACTTTAGCTAACCATAAATCTTTCAACACAAGGTGTGAATACTTTCAGCACCCATTTTAAAAAAGACATATTCAACTTTTCAATGTTTAATACTATTTTCTATTCTGATATAAGGCTAAATGCATTGAGAAACTCCATGCAAAACTATTCAAAATCCCCATTGCATCTCCCTTAAAAGATGGCAGTTTAAGAGATAGGTATTCCAATTTATAACCTCTTTTTTCCCCTACCTCCGTTTTGTAAAGATAGAAAAGATATCTGCATAACTTCTAAATGAATAATGGTACTAGTTAAATGCTATCCAGCTTTTTCTTAGTTAATAAATATAACCAAACTTTGCACATGCAGCAACTAAACATGGTTACTATGAAAAGTAATCTACCTGTGGTACAATATCTGTCTCAGAAAGAATGCGTTGCTCTCAACCTTTCTCTTCCATTGCCCTCCTGTTATTGGAAAGACAGTTGCTGATTATATAAGTTGCTAACTTGATGCATTACATTATTGCTGCTTATGTGCTCTAGTGGTGTAGGAGGATTCATGTTAAAGCAGACAAGTTGTGACATGCTTCATTTCTTATTTCTGATGATCACAAATTATTCAATCCATGCAAGTAAGAGAAAATGCTCAGGTAATGTTATACATAACACATGTCATGAGTTTTCACTTACGAAGAATGAAAGATGTCAAAAGTTGTGCTTGCTTAGGCTATGCGTTAGTGAAACAAGGTGTGGTAATAAGTACAGGAGTAGGAGTTAGGAGTGCCTGAATTCTAATCCTTATAGCCTTCATGGCCTCGGGCAAATAATTTAAACATGTTGTTCTTAGGTTACTTCATGTGTAATCTGGGTAGTATGTATGGAAGTCATCCATCGTTTTTGGTCTGATGGTTGAGACCACTAATATATATATTACGTATTTCCTCGATATCAAGGCATTGGGGCTTTAAAAATGTAGGTTGCAAAGTTCATTGTTTGCAGAAGCATTTCAATCTTTATTAAAGTATTCCACATGAAGAATGGGTGGAACAGAAACAGAAAGCTTTTAAATAAAACTGCATTTTAAAAAATACCCTATGTTAGACATTTACAGAGGTGTATCACTTGGCAAGGAGAAAAGTCTAGTAATATATGTGGCTCTTTTTATGCTAAGATCTTATCCATATAGGTTTGCTTTCTACTTTCAGTAATAGACAAGGTTAAGCAAGTGATAGGTTCCATATATATCTATGACTTAAACTGCACTGCTAGAAAATTGCAGGCATAGTGCCCAGATGTATTGTCTATGTTGAGACCTAGCAAATGTTCTTTAGAATAAGCAAGCCATTGTTTTTATCTTTTACTTCCTTTTTGTCATGGCACAGTCTAACTAGAAAGTTAGTTTTCAGAAATATCAGATGACCAAATTGGATAATAATTACAAAGAAAAAAGTAGAAATAATCATAGAGGAAATTACCATGTAAACGGTTATGGGATTAGCCAGGTGTTGCTCAAGATTCAGTAATATCACTTGAATGTCATGGCTTTGCCTGGTTCAATCAGCCTATTTTTAAGAGTAGGAATAATGTTATGGAATTTACGGTAACTATGAATAGGTGTTAGGTCAGCAAAGGTGAGGTGGTTACAGCTACAGTGGATGAAACTTGTTGGCATGGATTAGCACCTTTGTTATTCCTCCACTTATTCTCGGATAAATTGACAAGTACTCTTCAGGAAGAACGTCTAAAAATGTCTGCAGCAACTGTATCTCATTAAGAATATAGCAACCCAAATACACATTTGATGTTGCCTTAGGGGGCTGTATCTCACTTTGATTTCTGCATTCAGGTACAGATATCTGAGTGCAAAATGTACGTATGCACACATGATCAAATATAAGGATGTACTCATGTACAATTAGGTGTGTGTGTCTTTTTAAAAAATGCTAGTGGTGACCAGAAAAAGATTGGGCTGCCACTTCAAAGTTTTTTAGTGACTAATTCTGTAGTTTCCCCTGGTGTGAGGGTGTGCATGGATTTTCATCCAGGTTTGCATACCTGAGTGCAAAAAGTAAAGTGAGATGCTTCTCATCTTATTCTCTCTTGAGATGGTAGTCAGCCTTTTTAGCAAGTGTGCTGGATGTCAAGCCCAAAGTATGACATAGTGTGGCGTAGTGGTTAGAGTGTTGGACTGGGACTCAGGAGATCCGGGTTCTAGTCCCCGCTCGGCCATGAAACTCACTGGGTGACTTTGGGCCAGTCACTGACTCTCAGCCTGACCTACCTCACAGGGTTGTTGTGAGGATAAAATGGAGAGGAAGAGGAGGATTATGTAAGCCGCCTTGGGTTCCTTGTAGGAAAAAAGGCGGGGTATAAATATAATAAATAAAATAAATAAATAGTGTCACTGTATTGCGCACTGCATTTCTTGTGCGGCTCTTAATGCCTTTGGTTGACTTTTCCTCTGTACTACTGAGTCAGGGAATAGTAGCACATTGCTGAAGATGTAAGCGTTTACTCTATGCCAGGGGTGCAGAACCTGAGACCTGGGGGCCAAATCTGGCCATTTGGGGTTTCCCAGAAGGCTGTGCCCCCTTCCACTTTCCCACAACCACCATTCTTTTGGTGGTTTCCTGGCTTTTATGCATCCCCTGCCCCATTCTAAAAGGTTGAAATGCCTCTCCTAAGGCTTAATTACAGGCAGTCAGAGCTTTAGGCTAAAATATGCTGGGATGGGGGGATGGACCTGCCTCTTTTGCTTTTGGCCCCACCCACCACTGGAATGCAGCCCCTGAGAGCTTCTCTGAAATAGAATTTGGCCCTCAGACTGAAAGAGGTTGTGTACCCTTGTTCTATGCCAGTGATGGCACGGGTGCCACAGCTGGCACGCAGGGACCTCTCTGTGGGCACTCAAGCCATTGGTCACCAGATCGCGAAAAGACCGTCCCCTTCTGCAAAACACTAATGATCTTGTTCTTTCTCACAGTGTGGAACAGAATGATTTGATTCTAGAATTCCTGTTACAGAATCCTTTTCTACATTGTTATCACATTTAAAAGATTTTAAAGAATGATGCACAGAGCATGGCTTGGATGTAAAGCCCTAACAGTTGACCTGAGTGCTGCATGTGTTGCTCTCAAACTAACGGAGTATGAGCCAAGGTTTGACAAATTATCAGCATGCATGCAATAGCAAAAATCACATTAATTGTGCAAAAACATGCCCAATGCAAACTTTTACCTAATGCAGTGTTTGCAGTCCAAGACATAAAGTGTCTAAAATGTGTTAAGCACGTTTAGTTTTCTTGTTTATCTTGCTCATCCTAGTACAGGTTGACTTTTACTTTTACTAATCCGACACCTGTAGAAGCAGGGAAAGGACCCGGAGTAAAGCTTGCCCCATACAATTTCAGTCTGGCATATAATCATATTACAAGTTGAGAATCCCTTATCCAAAAATACATGTGCCTAATTATTTAAAAAGTTTGTATAAATTCCCTTCAGGCTATGTGTACAATGTAGTACTATAATAATTTTTTGAGTTGATTTTTTTTCCAACAAAAAAACTGTTTGTATCATTGAAAGCTCTGTTATTGTGTTTTTCTTTTAAGACAAAAGATGTTAATTAGTTCGGAGAACTGTATGAGTTGTTTTTCTAAAACTAAAACCTCGGTATTCAGGTTTAATTGCAGTGTTGGCACTTTGAAATAAATAAGTTGGTTTTGTGTTGCAGTTTGGGCACTCGGGCTCAGAAAGGTTCGCCATCACTGTTCTATGCCATAGTTAGACCCATGGACCCTCTAAATTAAAAAAAATGGTTTTTAATCTTTTTAACTATATTGTATGTTTTTATTGTTGGTTTTTTATGTATAAATTGTTGTGAACTGCCCAGAGAGCTTCAGCTGTGGAGCAGTATAGAATGAAATTAATAATAATAATAACAACAACAACAACAACAACACTTTCTACAATATTCACGCTCCCATTGCTTGATGCTCCAGCTATAACATTGTACCTCAACATGCTACAGACAATCTTGCTGGCATTCCGAGAAATATACCTGGCTCCCTCACAACATATCACAGGGACTTCCCTACACCAGGGACTTTCCTACACCAATTTCTTGTGTAGTGTGGACATAACGTGCACAAGTCTTAACAACTGTAGTAGAATTTGGCACTAGTCACTTTCACCCTAGGACATATTACTTAAACAAAATACTATTTTGTCACCATGGCATTTAATGAGGGATTTCCACCTGAAAAGTCATGAGATATCTCATGGCTTCCTTATTCCTGATAAATGTACTGTATTGATTAAATCATCACCTGAAACTCTGGATGTAGACAAATGTAACTAAGGGGGGAAACTGCTCATATAATAGTGTTCTGTCTTGCTCTATACTTGGATTTCATGCAGATCAATGGTCATGCGATGGAGAAAAAAGGAAAATGTTCTACAGTGTTCTTGAAAGTCCTCAAGAGAGAGACCACAATAAAGCAAAAGTTCCTAGAAAGAAGTATGGAGTTGTTTCCTAGCATTGTCAATTAATGCAAGAGGAACCAAGGTGCACAGATATCTGTGCTATACTTAGTCGGGGGGCAGTGAGAGCAGGTCAGTACTTCATCATCTGGTCCAAGGTGCACACACTAGTTTGCATTCTGGTAGTGAGGAAACCTGCACATTCATATCTAATAGTGGCTTAGCTTCCTTAGAAACCTGCGGCAGCTAGAAATCCCTGACTAAAGCAAATCTTCTAAAATTGAGGATCGTGAATTGAAAGAGTATTTGATCAAAATTGATAAATTAAATTCCTCTTGAGGAAAGCCTTTACTATGCTCAATTTTAGCTAATTACTACTTCTGCACTGGGGGATAGATATGGAAATTTCCATATAATAATTGATTTTATATTCATAGAAACAAGCAAGCTGAGAGTGTTCTGTTTATTTATTTACAAGATTTATACATCACTCTACATCCAATAAAATATCCAAGTGGTGAAAACTTAAAAATGAAATCATCATCATCATAATCGAAATGCAGAATTAAAAGCTTTAATTTACCATCGATCTCAATGAATAAAGGATTGAAAAGCTTAAAAAATTATGGAATTGGTTAAATCTTCAAATATAGACTTCCTTTTTGCAACAGGAATATGGCAACTGCTCAGACAGTAGCCTCTTTGGCTTATGCTTTGTCCAAAGCCATGTGGGCTTTGTCAAGTCTCAAGTTTTGGATTGTGCTCCAGATCAATGTACTTTTGTAAACTGATTAACTTATTCTAAATCATATATACACTTTGTTATGACTGTCGGTTGAAACAAACTGAAAGTCAAGGAAATTTATTATTGACTTCCATACCAATATAATTTTGTAATGCCCCAAGTAACTTTTGTAATTATTAATCATTCTAATTTTTGTCCCTTATTTAAGGATCTTAAGAAAAAGAGAAACAAGTTGATTCCTTATAACTATAGGCTTCTCTACATGAGGCTTTTAACCCACCATTTTATTGAGGCTTCCACTTCCAGATTCTTTGTGAAATTAAGTTTGGCTTCTTTACACGTGTGTCGTCCCCCTTCCCCCGGGAGTTTTCTTTCTCTACCTTTCTATATGTTCCATTACACAACCACAAGGTGGTGGTGCGATATAGCGGAATTGCAAAAATACACAAGCTTCTCATAGTGTGATTTCCAGATAGTACCAGACTTTCCTTGATCTTAAAAAAGCTGTGGAGATGGTTGCAAAGCACAGGAGAGGCCTTGGAGGATGACGACGTCGTGTAAAGCACCCACAAGCTACCATGAGTGAGGAATCACAAGTGCACAATAAATGCCTCATGTAGAGAAGCCCTGTGATTGATAAAACAGGAAATACTTAGCAATATGACCTGCAAAGAGCAGCTTTTCATGAAACAAATTGGCACAATGTAGTTTCTGAATTGCTTGGTAATTATAGTTCTACACAATGAAATCATCCAGTAACCTAAATCTCTCCCCTTTTAACAAAGGTTGTCAGTTAATCCTCAGCTTTGGCATTTAGTACAACATATTGCGAAGTTGGGCCTTTAGGACAGCAATGTGCCTTGTGGGAAATGATGTATGAAATAGCCAAGTGGCCACCTCAAACTAGCACATATACAGCAAATAGGACATGATTGTGGATACTGCAGACATTATTACTGCTTGATCTACTGTCACTACTTTTATTCTTTCAAAAAGGCATCTCTACCTGTTTGATCCTAGAATCTAATAATGTGATTATATAGTAGGGAACTTAAAGTCTGTTCAAAATGGAACTGCAGCATGAGTGCTGTTCTGCATGGCAACCTGCATATAGCAGCTACTACAGAAAAATAATTAAATATAATTAAATATAATTTTCCCAACCAAAATGGGCTAGACGAAAAATACATAATTAGACCTTAAGAGTAAAGAAAAAGTGACCTGCAACTGCAAGGTCATCCTAAAGGATATCTTAACACACCTTTCAGTTATCCAAGATTCTGACTCTACTTTTAGAAATCCCTGAAACCCCAGAAGAAATGTGGAAAAATAAACCAGGATCATACTGGTTGCATGAGAACCTGTGTAGTAAGAGGTCTGGATCCCATTGAGACATGGTTTCAACTCCCTGCTCAGCGAGGAATCTCGCTGGGTCCCCGTCTGGACCCCGTTGGACCTGGTTTCAACTCCCTGCTCAGCCAGGAATCTCGCTGGGTTGCTGTGGGCACTGGGCCAGTCACTGCCTCTCAGCCCAACCTACCTCACAGGTTTATTGTGAGAATAAAATTTAATTATTAATTAAAGTATTTTTATCCTGCTCCACAGCCAAAAAAGGCACCCAGAATAGCTTACAATCGTCAGTAAAATAATACAGTCCCCGCCCACAGGTTTACCCTCTAAAAAGGCATGATACACAAGAAAAAGGGGATGGGGAGGGAAAAGAGAAAACAATTAAGTAGAGTTTCAGCAGGACCGGTGGAATGGCCCTGCTTTGCCTCTCATCTCTAGGGCTGGGGGAGCGGAGTCCAATTGGAGCAGTCCCTAATGTTCCTTCTGCCTGCTCTTGTCTGCCTTGCTCCTTTTTCTTTCCTACTGAAAAAATGCGATAGATTCCATGTATGCCACTCTGAGTTCCTTGGAAAAAAATAGGAACAATATGATAAATAATATGCTGGGGAGGTGAAGTCTTGTCAGTCAGTCAGGCGATCACTCGTGACCGAGTAAGATTGTCTTCCAGGATTAAAAAAAAAAAGAAAATTTACAAAAAGGAGATTTTAAAAGGAGGAAAATTCTAAAGAAAATTGTGTAGACTCTAGCGATGGGTCCGTAAGTGACTGTGGAGGCCAATTCTAGATCCACACAGCTTCCCACAGTGAGGACACAGGTTACCAGATGGAAGATGGTCTTGTAAAGGATTCATTTGACGTGCTTTTCACTTAGCACGTTTCTCCCTTTCACCTTGCATTCGAGCTTCTTCAAAGTCCATAGAACCTTTGTGAAAGGCCAACCTCCAGTTAGATCGTTCATGGGCCAGAGCTTCCCAGTTTTTTATGTTTATATTGCATTTTTTTAGATTAGCCTTAAGAACATCTTTAAACCTCATATTGACCACTGATATTCCGCTTTCCATCCTTGAGTTGGGAATAAAGTACCTGCTTTGGGAGACGGCAGTCAGGCATTCGAACAACATGACCGGTCCACTGAAGTTGGCGTTGAAGGATCATTTTTTCAATGCTAGTAGTCTTTGCTTCTTCCAGTACACTGACATCTGTTTGCCTGTCTTCCCAAGTAATTTGCAGGATTTTCCGGAGGCAACGTTGATGAAATCTTTCAAGGAGTTGGAGGTGATGTTTATAGATAGTCCATGTTTCGCAGGCATACAATAAAGTTGGTAATACAATGGCTTCATAAACCAGTGTTTTGGTCTTCTTACAAATATCCCAATCCTCGAACACTCTATGTTTCATTAAGTGAAGTCTTGTAGACCCTAGCTAAAGGAAGTGCGTACAAAGCAAAAACAGGCTTGTTAACACTCATGTGAGCAACACATTCCAGAAGTTCAATAAATGTTGCTTTTTCTTGCACCTGTGGACTTTTCATCTTCCTTTTTGTGTTTTTGGGTGGAGGTCTGATCCTTGCTTACTTTGTTTTCCACTTGTGTTCTTGCAATGTGCCTACTTATTGAAAAAAAAACTTTTACATGTTTCTGATCCTTACATGTCAGAGTATATATTTAGGATCTTGTATATATGACATTAATTGCTTATAGTTTATTTTGTTTAAAGATAACTTCATATTTTAAGCAAAAACAAGCAACAAAATATATTCTCAATAGGTAACTTGCTAAATACCAGTCCAATTATTTGTACAGACACTCCTGCCCTTCCCTTGTACTCTGTCTTGATAGTCATCAAGTAAGCCAATTAATTCAGACTTGCAAAATTACTCTCACCCACTTGCCTGAGGTAAATAATTTTTGATGAGTGCTGAACTATAATTAGTATGTTCGTTATCAAGGTTATGACAAAGAGTGGGCACATAAATCTGTTCACGTTGTAGTAGATTGTTAATTGTAATTGTGCAATTCTAGAAAACAAATGGACCCTTTACTTTCCTGGATGCCCTGCAGTTCCTCAAGCTCTTCTGCTAGGTTTGCTTCATCTGATATAGTTTTATGTATATGTGTGGGGATTTAATCTGGGCTCTTCCTGACTAGATTTGATTCCATGTAAATGTTTTCTGGAAAATCTTATTAGACTTGCATTGGTGTATGCAGAACATTTTTTCCCTTGAATTGTAGGTTTGGTCTGCTACTCTGGATAACTATGCACTGCTCATGCTTGCAGGAGCATTTGGGTCTGTGGGAGAGGCTGACCAAAACAACAGCAATATAACCCTGAAGATGTTTCCCGTGCTTGAACAAATGAAATTGTAATACTGAATCACACTTTCCCTAAGGTTGTTTCCATATGTTCTTTTGAGTGCTGGAACTACTAAGATTTTCTAACTGTAACACACAGTGAATGTGCAGTTCTCTGTTGCAGTGTAATGATGACATTATAGGTTTTGCACATTGATACAGTGCTACATGTGCCTGCATGGAGTGTAGGGGAGTGTTGCTGGAGAGCATTACTGTCATCATTTTGTGTCCCCTCAGGAGTGTCTTGACTCTGTTTTGTCTGGGCGGGAAAGAGGCTAGAGAGAGCTAGCAAGCTAGGACAAAATGCATATGAAAATGTTCTGGCTAAACCCTCTATTGAAATGGGCAATGGAGTGTCTACCCTCTATATGCTTGCATGTGCTCTCCAGAAATTATTAATGCTCAATCTTCCTCTGGCTCCTAATCTAATCAAAGCAACACTGTATCGATTGTCTATGGAGAGTCCTGAGATTTTGAGTGTCCTAGACAAGTAATACTTTAAACTTCACCAAAAGGCAGGGGGGAGAGCAAAGACAAGTGTGCTAGCTCTGCCTACCTGTTGCCATACCCATGAGTGTAAAGTTGTGGGGGGGGGGGCTCAATTGCATCTTTGCCACCAAGGCACCATACTCAGAGTTATCCCTTTGTACAAAGCCTCCCTGTGTCCCCTCTCTGTCACTAGAGCCAATTCACCACTGTGTCTCCATCTCTTTTATGCTATCCCTGTCTTGCTGCAGGCTCTTTGATTATTTCAACTAACCAAAGTAAGAGCTTTACAGTGGTCTGCTTTTCCTCATCCTACTTAAATATGTTTCATTTTTCTTTACAAGCAATGGTGTGAGCAAAATGTCTACCTTGATTAAAATTGGTTAGCTCCACCAAGGGCCAGAGGCCACATGCTGAAGCTAAGCAGGTATGAGCCGGGTCAGTGCTTGGATGGGTGACTGCCTGGGCTGCCCACATCTGTTCTCCTGCATTGAGCAGGGGGTTGGACTCAATGGCCTTAGAGGCCCCTTCCAACTCTACTATTCTGTGATTCTATGATTCTATGATTGCTCTTCTTGGGAGGCAGGTTTGTTCAGGGTGGAAGTCCCACTATGTTCATTTGATTTATTCCCAGGTTACTCCCTACTGATTCTTTTTATGTCTGTGTCTGCATGGTCTATTAATTTATCTCAACATTTTAAAATGTCCACACACACCTTTTCCCAGTTATGGCCACGGATGCAAAGAAGGGGGCAAATTGTTCCAGGGCCCCATAAGGATGAGTAATGTATTGGTTCATATATTTCTAATACTAGTTGACAAACAAGGTTGTGCCTATTATATTAAGGGCTTCTCTACATGAGGCGTTTAACCCACCGCTTTACCAAGGCTGCTTCTTCCGTTTTCTTTGAGGGAGTAAAAGTGGGTCCTTTACATGCAATTTTTTTCCTGGGTTTTTACTTTCTCTGCCTTTCTATATATTCCATTACACAACCACAAGGTGGCACTGTGGTATAGCTGTGATATAGCGGAATTGCGATAATGCATGGGCTTCTAATAGTGATTTATCACAAGATTAGAAAATAATACCTCACTTTCCTCATTCTAAAAGAAGCCGCAAAAATGACTGCAAAACACAGGAAAGGCCCTGGAGGATGACGTCGTGTAAAGCTCCTGCAAAATACTGGAAGTGAAGAATCATGAGTGCACAATAAATGCCTTTTGTAGATAAGCCCTATGTCTCTTTAACAGCCAAGCCAGCATGGGCTGTCCATGTGAGTCAACTGAAAGTTTTACTTTTGCAGCAAAAACCTGAATGAGTGGTTAGGCCTGTAATCTCTTCAGGGCCCAGCACAGTCTTGGGTCTGATGGAACCAGGGACAATCCTTAGTAAAGTTGCACTTGTTTCTTTTCTTCCTGTCCAAAATTTCCTGCCCTTGGTTTGCCCAATGAGTTGTAATAATAAATAGTTCCATTTTGAAAGATGTCTGGTACAGTACATGGTGCTGTTCTCACAAATTGTTCACATTTGACTTTTCGGGGAGTGGCTTTACAGACTCAAATAGGAAGCCTATTCCTAGTACTCCTTGCAGGCCACCTGGAGTACTGCAGTAATTGATGGAAATTGTAATGTTGCCTGCTTAAATCAACGAGGTAATGTAACCACTAGTTACAGTGGGAGGAAAGGGTTAATTGAACAATCCCCAGGGTGCATGTTTTCTAACCCCTCCTCCCTACTTCCGGCCTCTCTGTGGCCATCTCTCTCTCTCTCTCTCTCTCTCTCTCTCTCTCTCTCTCTCTCCCCTCCCCCTCTCCAACATGATGGACACAAGGTCTAAGCTGGCTTCCAGCCAGTGATCTCCAATGAAGCAGACTTTTAACACCAAAGACTCTAACCTGCCGATATGCATCCTGCATATATGAATAAACGACTGTAAGTAAAACTAATAAATATCTTTATTAGTTTTAAACCTTGTGTGGACAATCCGTTCCTTTTAAAAGCCTTTTAGCAGGGTTTGGCAACTCACATGGTGATAACCAGTTTCAATAACCAGGCTGCGCATAAGAGGGAAAACTCTGCTTCATCCTAACCAGTATAGGACCGACTCCTCATATCCTTCAACAGTAATTCCTTGGCTGAGGAATGTAAATTGGGACAAGCAACAG
The DNA here is from genome assembly GCA_021292165.1 of Shinisaurus crocodilurus. Taxonomy (NCBI): domain Eukaryota; kingdom Metazoa; phylum Chordata; class Lepidosauria; order Squamata; family Shinisauridae; genus Shinisaurus; species Shinisaurus crocodilurus. Next base: position 242,640,907 of record CM037876.1, read on the forward strand.
CCCTGAGTGGGAGGGAAGAAGACTAGGCCCTAACACTGCTTTGTGGTCTTTGAAGACAAGCAAAAGCAGGATGAAAATGGAATAAACAAAAATGAAATGAATATGCTCATTTGCATCCCCATATTGGTTGCATCAGGCAAGCATACCTTTAATAAACTGAAACCGGTTAAGGATTGTCTAAGATCTACCACAGGGCAAGAGAGGCTTACCGTAACTAACTTATTATGGTTTCAGCAGAAAGTAAGCTTGCTAGGCAAATCTCTTTTGATAATTTACTTGATAAGTTTGCAAAAATGAACGCAGGGAAGAAGTCATTAAAAGAGGCTACCTGTTTAAGTAGATGATTCATTTATTATAATAAAGGATTTTTGTTTGAATTATGCAATGTCTGATAATTTCTGTTCTTAATTTTAGTCATCGTAAATAATGTTTATAGATACTATGATAATTCATAATTTCTTGAGATTGCAAGATATTCCTTTTGCATTCCATTAAAGTAGTTTTGCATAATACATTTATTATGTTGCTATTCCATGTATTTAAATAAGCTATATGTTATCTACTGGCAGTATTGGAGAGGGGTGCATGAGTAGGGCCCCAAGACTTTTTTGCCCTAGGTTACCTCTCTGCGGCCATGGGTTTGGATCAGCACACACACACACACCCAAAATTGAAAAGTCTACACCCTGGCCATGTCCATTACCCTTCATTAGTTGGAGGTAAACATCTGCAGCACAGAGCCTTTTCTACATGTGTAGGTTCCCTGCGTGATTTAGAACTCTAATTTTCCAGGTTTCTAAATTGTGCAGGGAGCTTCCACAAATAGAGAAGGCAGATGTTTTACTCCCAATTCATAAAGGACAGCATCAGAGGACTGCGTAGACAATGCTGGGCTACATGGACAAATAGGCTGATCTGCTATGCAACATACTTGCCCTCAGAGTTCAGAGAAAGAACCCAGCTATACTTTTATATCATAGAGAAATCTTAAGGTAGTGTGATTGACCATAGAAACCTAAATATTTCTGGACACGATGCCACAGCAACACTGTTACAGGGTCTTGCGAATGAACTGAGCACTCTTGAAACTGCACAGGGAAAAGCCCTAGGTGTCAAAGAGGTGTCCTCCTAAACAAATGGCTGCTGCTTCCTGTTGTAAATAAATACAGTATGTCACAATGGGGACTATAGCCATACCCATTAAAATAATGTGCCACGCTCTTTGGAAACTTACTACTCTGGCACTTGTGTTCTAGCAGTTGAGCAAGTAGTGTATTTATGTTACTGGTATAAGAACTAACGGTCATCTTGTAGCTTAAGAGCCATGCTTTTTGATATTTTCTGCAGCTTTGCATTAAATTCAATGGTACTTATCCCAGGTAAATACATTTAGGATTGCAGTCTTAGTAGCTTATTGAAACGTGGGGTTTTGCTTCATCAAATCTGTGAAATGGATTGTGAAAACGGTAGTTGGTACACATGGGAACGTTGTGGATAAAAAACCTTCCAACTTTTTATCCAGTTTCAAGAGTTGTTCTTCCATTTTTTATGTACAGCTTCTACTTTATATCAGTGGGTTGACTTAGGTCATACTGAGAGGCATGACTACCATAAGTCACATTGATATCAGTACGTCTACTCTAAATTTGGCTTGGTCTAGATCCAATCTTTATATGCTTTTTTTTAAAAAAAGAACTTCTCGGTTAAAATATTCTTTAATTCTTTGGAACAGAGGATCATCATTATCATCCATTGTGTCTTTTCCTTTGTACCTCAAACAGAGTGGATAACCATTTTATCTGCAAAATAGGATGGGTTATATCCAACTGTGTCTGTTCACCAGCAGAATGGACACCACTGATTGAACAGATTTCCCTTCCTGCCTGCATGCCCCTCCCAGATCTGCTCTGGAGGATTGTGGGACCCTCTGGAGCAAATTTGGGGGAGTGTGGGTGAAGGAGGGGAAGTCCTGTGGCATAAGCTAAGTCCACTTGTGTGATGTTGGACGTTGCCCAATATTAGTAATTTAAAAAAATTCCTCATGTGATCTCATATGAACCAATATGATTCAACTGAAGAATCTCTTTCCATCCAATGTTTTAATAAATTGGTTAAATTGCTCATAGCATTCAATGAAACTGCCCAAAAGCTGGGAAACCATCAAACGATTGGTGGCTAAGGGAAAGGGGGCATGGCCATCAGGGGAATCCTGGAGAACTGGACTGGGACCCCAAGATTGCTGGTTCTGACCTTGTTGTAAATCTTAATAATCAAACATCAATAAATTTCCTTCAAAGACACCCATTCATCTCCTTCCAACGAAAAGATAAGCAAACAAGGCTGGTAACAAATTGAAGGAGGAGCCTGCCCCTCACTTTTCTTAGAGCCAGTGTCTCTCCATACTCTCGTCTTGAAGCTAATGGTACTAGCTGCCCAGTTTTTGAAACTGCCCTTTCTCCTTGCAAAGGTGACCTCTGTTTTGTATAAGAGTCCTCTTTTGCTTATTTTTTGCAAATACGAACACACTCCAGGACTGTATATGTTGTTTTGGAGGTGAGCTGGATTAGCTTATGTACTCTAGCTTATCCTACACAGACTAAGATCATATTCTAAAATTAGCTTTTGTGATGCCTGTTTATATGAACAGCAAAGAAAAAGAAAATAATAACTTGTTTTTATTGGATGAAAATTATATGATTATACCTTGTATTATTTCATGACCGAATTAAAGACTGTAAGGTGCATGCATGGCACAAGCACAGTAGGGAGCAAGATTTAGGCTGGAGGTGAGACTGATTGTTTTCTGACAATTCTTTATCCTTAAAGTATGTGATGTGATATATACAATAACATAATATTCCGTTTGTGTGCTTAGCTTCACACATTTCTGTGAGCTAGCAGCTGGATCCCTTACCCCATAAAATTGCAGACATTCTTTTCACATCATTCTGCTCTCTCCTGAATTCCCACTTCTTGGCTACAGTCCCTTGCTGAAAACTTCTGTTGCAGGGACAGAGACTGCCAAGACAGAGACTGGCAAGAGAAGCGAGTTTTCTCCCTTTTCTTTGAAGAGCCAGTGTCCCTCATTAGCATTTGAGAAGAACAGTTGTAAATAGACATGAAATGATGTGGAGTGCTGCATAGTTTTAATATTAATAGGGCTCTAACTGATTGAGTAAGTGCTACACAATCGTACTTGGCAATAGTGTTACTGGACATCTTGCTGCTGAGTAGAAAGTATTATTCCATTACTCCCAAGAGAATGTTTATAACTCTATCCCAATTGCCTTGTAGTAACTAAGATGTCTTGACACCAAGCCAAGCTTTAGGGATCAAGAGCAGGCCATCGGATCTTGTGTATACTCCCTCTTTACTTTTTCTTGCCCTTGCATTCTACCACCTGGTTTAGGCATTATGTGTTAGCCTGACAATCCAGGTTAAAATGAAGCCAGGTGTACTCCTAAACTCACTTTGAGAACCCTGATTAAAGTTAGATCCTCAGAGTGAGTTTAGGAGTGTACCTGGGTTTTTTTTTAACCAGGTTGGCTGATAGGTCCCACATAATGCCAAACCGAATGAAGCGTTAAGAGGGAAAAGTGGCCTCATCCTGATCCCTAAACCTGGCCTCAGAACTGTCTGTACTGGGATCTGTATTGCTGATGTTTCCAATTTCTTTTGATTTATGGATAATGGTTTGTCTCAACAAGCTAAAGAAGATACTTCTAGAAAATTCTCTAAACATACTTGGTGGCTTCTTACACCATACTTAGGATGCATCTTATGACTATTCTTTCTCCCTTTCCCTTTCCACAAGATTTGTAAAGTATGTTGTGAATTTTTTTTTAATTTGGAAAAAAATATAAAAATAAGGAACACTCGATTTAGAAAGTTATCTGTTTTAAGTAACTCCATCTACCTGCAAAATATCTGTGACGTTCAGGGATAAAACACACTGGCTCTTGCTGAGTTAAAGAGATGGATCATGTTTGTACCAAGTACATTAAGGATGATACCCCTTCAGTTGAACCATATTCTGAAGCTCCACAAATTCACACATGGAATGGCTGAAGAAATGCAGTCTTTTCCAAAACCTCATGCATATGTATGTGAAGCTGCTCTTTCTTAGTGGGGAACACCCAGATCAATATACAGCAGCAGAGCCCTGACTTGTCTGCTCTGTAGATGATTTTGCTTTGTGGTTATTCCAGCTCAATTTTTAATATATATTGGAAGTGTAGATGTGGAAATATATGTTTAAAGTACATTGAGCATTGGTGGTGCATCCTGATATGTGTCTTCATACCAGCCGGGAATTATCACTTCACAAGTACAATATTATCAGAGAATGGCTGCATTTGCACAAAATGATAAGACAGAATTCTGGAGAATCCTGCTTTATACGCATCGCTCAATAGCTCCCCCTTGACTTCTTCTACCAGCGGAGCAGCTTTGGTAACCAGAAACTCAACAGGAGAAAAAAGCATAATGTTCCATCCAAACCAGAACTCTTGGTTTGTTGCACCCCTATCAGCCCAGAGGCTGAAACAGCTGGTTGAAATTGGCATGGAATTCCTGGTTTGTTTGGGAGTGATAAACCAGGCGTCAGGTTCTGACATAATGCTAAGCCTTTTCTTGCTGGTGAGTTCCTGGTTCCTGAAGCTTTCCTACTGGTAGGAGGAGCCAAGCAGGAAGGATCAGACAGTGTGCACCAGGATGTTTGCTCATAAACAAGCCAGAATACTCAAAAATTCTGAGCTATTGTTTTTGTGAAGTTGGCCAATATATTAATATAATCTAAGAGAAAAATAAATAAATCTGTGTTGCTAATGAAATGCATAGCAAGGTAACATAATGAAGAAATGTGCATACGTATGTGCATTTATATTATTTAGTGTGGTTTGTAGTTATCATAGAGCTAAATAATTCTATGGCTCAAAGATCGTCTGGACTAATCCAGACAGGATTCATCCCCCCTAAAATTCTTTCAGAAATTAACCTTTTTAATTGAAGAAATGCACCCTATAATAATCTAAAGCAATTACTATGCACTACAAGCAGATAGCAAATGGATTAAGATGCACCCACAGCAAAGGTGTATCTAGGTTATTTGCCGCCTTTCCTAATTGCATCTATGAACATTTGTGCTTATTATGATTAGTAAAAGTTATATAATGCATACCTAAGGACCATGAAAGTCTAGCATAAAGTGGCTTATAAAAGTATTCAGTGCCATTATACAAATAACTTTACTGGCTCAAGGTATAAAGGAAAGATTTTAAATGTGACTCAAATTTTACAGGGAAAACGTATAAATATTCAGAAAGCAGTGATACTGTTGTTGAAGACTTTATTATACTTGTTGATTTTAGTGTTTAATTTGAATACACACACACACACTCACACGCACACGCACACACACTATTTTAGGTTTTGATTTTATACTTATTGTTCATCATTAGAACATTTTTGTTATAGAGCCACCTTTTAAAGTCAAGTAAAATGACTGACTAAAAGAGTGCCCCTGATTAATCAGGCAGCAGATATTTTGAAAAAACATATATACTTTTTGTAAAAAGTGTTTATAAAAACTGTAAGTGGTAAACACCATCCTAGGAGGCAATCCTCCTTTGTCACTCACACTGGAAAAATGCCTTTTTTAAGTTGATGGCTTCAGAACAATTGTTTTTGCTCATTTGCAAATTTAATTGGCTTAATTTGTTGTGAACCGCCCAGAGAGCTTCGGCTATTGGGTAGTGTAGACATGTAATAAATAAATAATGTAATAAATAAATAAATCTTAGTTGATCAATCAAACTCATTTGATTGATCAACTGACATTTATTATAACATTTATTTAATTGGGTGAAACCTGTAGTACTTACACAAGGGAGTCAAATTATATACAGGCAGTCCCCAGGTTACGAATGTCCCGACTTACGGACAACTCATACTTAAGAACTGTCATATACTGTATGTAAAAATCTGAGTTAAATACAATGGTTTGTACTTACGAATGCACGCACTATACTTTGCAACACTTTGAAAACATTGTGCGGCTTCTGTTCTGACTTAAGTACACATTCGACTTAAAGACAGACTTACGAACGGAGCTCGTTCGTAACCCAGGGACTGCTTGTACTTATTACAACACTTATTGCTTTCTGTTTTAAAAATATTTTTTGATATACAATTAAATCCATATCAAATAATGTCTCCTTTAGAAATGGGGCTCTAAACACTGATTCAGTAATAAGTTAATACTGATAATTTTTTGCACAAGGTGTAACTGAGTTGTAGAATTTATTCATAGACAGTTTGTATTTCAAGCCCCGTGGTAATGGTGAGTAATTTTCTAAAAATAACTTTTAGAAACTTCAGAGAGATAAACCATACACAAGCACACATTTTTTACTCGCGTAGGAGACCTTAAGGCAGACATGGGACTGGCTTTAATATTTTAATTTTTGCCCAAGGCAAAGGATGTTCTGTCCTATTTAATAAAAACATTAAAATGAAAGATGCAGAAGACAACATTTTGATGAAAATTGCACTGAATGATTCACTCCTAACAATTATTACCTTACTTTTAATGAAGAAAAGATTAATAGTTCTTGCTAATTTTACCATTTTTTAGATATTCAAAATATTGTACCTCAAACTCCAGTGCAGCAGTGATAGCCTGATAAAATAAGACTAATTCTGCTGCTGCTGCTGCTGTTGTTGTTGTTATTTCTAGAGCACCTTGAGAAAGTAGATGCTGTACATCCAGGGTCATGTGTACTCTTGTTTTTTAAAAAATGCACCCAGGCAATCGAAATCCTGTCCCAAGAAAAGCGGATTTTTGTGATTTGTATCATGAAAATTGAGCTTGTCTCTTATTTTGCGGAATGTAGCCTATTTGGTTATTACTAAATTCTACTCATGGAGTGGAGATGAGGACACGTGCTCTGGGCCTGCCTTTCCACCCCAACCTCCCCGTATTGGCAGGGAAGGTCTGAAGTGAAAGTGTATTTGCATTCGGCTAAACACAGCTATAGTGCTCCGCGTGATCAGGAACCCTCCGCAGCTCTGCAATCAACATGGAGATTGCAGGTGGAGAGGGCAGGGCCAGAGCATGCATCCCTGCCTCCTCTGAATATGGATTTTATGTGGCAATTTTTACTATTCTGCAGAATTTGTTCTGGCTTTGCAAGTCAGGAAGGACAAAAGGGCTATGCAGGTATTGAAGATGAGCCCTGGGAACTGGAATTCATACTCAGCCACCCATGACTTCTGAGATTTCAGCAGGCACTGGCCACTAAGAACTTACTTTAGTTAGTAGAGGCGACGAGGGAAGAGCTCAGATTCTTGGGAAGCTAAACTCTGTGCCCAGTTCCACATTCTGTGCTCCTAGAGAATTGTGCTGTACACACAGGCCTGGTCTGCAGGGACATGATACTGTCATATTGTTAAAGCTAATATTTATGTTCTGCTCTGCCTTCAGGAAGCTCAGAGTAGCTTATATGAGGCTCTCTGGCATATGCGGCCTTATATGGGGTCTCATACATGCCAGTGCTTGGGTGAGGAGATTGCCAGGGAGCCCTATGTAAGCCACTCTGAGCTTCGTGAAGACAGGGAGAAACATAAATGTAATAAAATTACAGCTTGATTCTTTTGCATGTTTGCTCAGAAGTAAGTCCCACTGAATTTAGTGGGACTTACTCTGAAGTAAGTGTACATGGGTTTGCCGCCTTAGTGGCACAGTTGATAGTGTGGTATTCCAGTGTTTTCTGCTTTTAAGTTACGTTGAAGCTGGGTTTGGGCATAGGACAGTATTGACGGTCTGTATCCTGCTCTTACCCTTGTGCACTCACTCTCCAGATCACTGATGGAAACAAGATGGGTGTGCTATTGTGCCCAGGGGCAAACAGACTGTGGGTATTCCATACTAATAGGGGGTACATGTTTTCACCACAAATCTATTTCTTAATGTCTTAATAGTTCCAGTCCTTCAGCTAGCTTCACTTGTAGTGGCACAACAGCAAGCAAAATGCATACTTTTGTATTGATAGAATACAAACTGTATAATTCATTTGCAGGCCATTGTGAAGCCATCCAAGACAAATAAATCCCTGAGAATGTGAGGTGCACAAAATTATTGCTGCCTTCCTCAGTGTAGTCAGTGACGCTATACTGAGAACTGGCTAAGCTGATGATTCTCACTCCTTGGGTTGGATAGCATTGCACCTTTCATAATTGGCTTGAGTGTATCCGGTTATATCAAAGTGCTTTCATGTGAAAACACAAAAAAGCTCTGTTCAGACTACTTTGCACTCTCTGTTGTAACTGAGCAGCCATCATTAAAGCCATTTCTGTTTTATTTCCCTGTGAGTAATTCTGCAGGGTTGGGGGGGGGGGGGAAGCGACTTTGTATTTCAGTACATTTGGTTTAGCCAAGAGGTTTATTCACTGCTGCTTTGTACTTTGAGGCAAACTAGAAAACTCAGATTAATAGGTTGTTTATTCTTCGCCATGTTCCTGGAATCAAAGGCACTGGGTTGCATTATTAAAGAAGTTGTGTGTGGCAGGCCTGGAACTTTCCTCACTGAGCTCCACATGAAGAGAAAATATTGCTTTTCATCCTCTTCTCATTACGCAGCCCGGAACAGGAACACTTTTAGATGCAGTATCATGTAGCATTGCTTTAAGTCTTTCCCCTAATGCAGCTTTAGCAGATGCTAATTATGTATGCTGGTTTAGGAAAGGAAATCTTTAGAAGAGAGGATGTGTGACCAATGTAAAGCCTGACACTGGAAGGGATGTCTCAATCAGCTTCTGAACTCTCAGTGCTGAATTTGTGCAGAAACTCTTGCTTTGGCAATGGAGAATGCATGTGTCCACTGCACGCACATGTACAGTCCCCACAGGAATATTAGCTTCCACCTCTGGTTCTCTTTCTATCTCTTAAGCAGACTATAACCAATTCTGTATATTTCCCCAGATATCCTGGCATGGAAATCCTGAAGCATTCGTTGATTGATAATTGGAAGTGATCAATGGCAATGGGAGAGTTGCCTAGTGATATGCCCAATGGTGCCATTTACTTTATTGGTAACAATCCATCCTAGTCATTGCCTATATAAAAGAAGTGTGTGCCCAATGGTGCAGGGGTTTTTTTTTTAATTGATGACGTCCCATCCTCACCAGAGAACATTAAGCTAGAGGAACCATTGGTTTTATTTAGTAAGATGCCTCTTAAGTCTTGAAGTATTCATTGTAAAATAATCAAAGTTTATTCCTTAGATGCCTATGTTCTGTAATAATTTCCAGAGAATAGCCGTGTTAGTTTATTGCAGCAAAAACAATAAAGAGTCTCTGATTGGGTTCACATGACATGACAACCCATCATGGGTTGCTACCCGCAATGGGTTGTTGTGTCATAGCGAACCCACACTGATTTCCCCAGGGTTGCTTGTGTGTGGGCAACAAGCCAGCCCAACAGCTCACATAGTTTGTTCTAGGGGTTGTTGTACCAATGATGGGTTGTCATGTCATCCAAACCCAGACAACCGACCCCATCATGAGTACATGGAATTGGCTAGCAAGCCCTGTGGCAAGAGCAGCAAAATACCCTTGCTGCTCTTGCCATGGGGCTCTCGAGTGAGCGACAGTGTCAGCTGCCCCCAAAGTGCTCAAGCAACACTTGGGGGCAGCTGGCACTGCCTTCCCCCTGCTCCCCACCACTACAAGCTGTTTTAGGCTCTCCATGGCTTTTTTTCCTTTTAAACTGGAGGTGGGGGAGATTGTGAAAGCTGGCTGTCAAAAAGGGATTCCTTTTGTGCAGAAAAGGGTTTGGGAAGGTTACACCCCCTTCACAGCAAAATCCTCATCTTTTTTCTCCACCCCCCGCTTTAGTTCCCATTGGGGTCCACATTTTGCGCTTTGTCCCAAGCCTCTCCCTCTAGGAGCTTGAGAAAGTGCAAAAGTGCACTCCCCCCCTTTTTCAAGGGAAAAGGGGTTTTTGAGTGGGAACTGGGGATTTTGGACTAGGACATACACAGACATATGTCCCAGTCCCAAACTACCCATTTCCCACTCAAACCCCCCTTTTTAAAGGGACCCAGAGTTTTGACAGCTAGTTGTCAAAACCCCTTTTCCCTCAAAATAATTGGGGAGAAGTGCACTTTTGCCAAAGTGCAAATGTGTACCCCAATTAGAATTGAAGTGTGGGAAAGATGAGGATCTTGCTATGAAGGGGATATAAATCCCCTCAAACACCCACTTCTCAACAAAAGATTCCTCGCACCTTTGGTTTCTCTTGACAGCTGGCCTTCTGTGAGCTGTCAAGAGGAACCAAAGCAGGGGAAAATGGATTTGGAACCTCAGCTAGGACAATGTCCACAGTGGGTACCTGCTGCCCCTTGGCAGCAGGAACCCCCCTGGACAGCTCCAGCCAAGGCTTCAAATCCCCTCAGTTGCGCTACTGCAAAAGATTGCAGTTGCGCGCAACTGAACTAAAGAATTTTTTTTTTAAAAAAATGCACACGATTATGTGTGCAATTTTTTAAAATTCAAAATTAATTTTTTTTACACAAGACATTTGTGCACAAAATAAATAAATAAATCTGGGTAGCCACAGGCAGCCCCTCCAACATGCCATTGGGGCACTTTGAAGGGACTGCTTGTAGCTGTCAAAAGGGGGATGACAGCCGGCTTTCGTGATCTACACACACACACACACACACACACGGTTTAAAAGGAAGAAAAGCCGTGGCAAGACCTAAATGGCTCATGGCAGCAGCAGGGAGGGTAGGAGACTTGTTCCTCCCAAGGTATCCCCTGGGATACCTGCAGGAGGACCGAGGGGGGAAGAGGGGGCCAACAACCCACGGTGAGCCCAATCATCTGTTGGGCTTACTGTGGGTTGTTCACACAACAACCAGCCCTCCGTGGCTTATTACCAGGGTGGGTTAGCGTTACATGCGAACACACCCTCTGTCAGCAAGGCAAAGGGGAAAGTGCTGAGTGCAAACAACACAAGTGAAAAGCCCTTAAAGCCTTATTTATTAAGGCTTTAAGGGCTTTTCACTTGTGTTTTGTTTGCAAATACAGTTATCAGCATTGCCATGTTGATCCCAAGAAGTAATGATATGGCATCCTAGGTCTTTACACTGGCATGACAAATGTCATTTTTTCATCTGATAAGAAAAATTATTATTTGTCCCCAAAATGCATGACCTTACAGTTTTTACAATTGCATTTTGTTCTGGATCGTACATCGGTTCATATTACCCAGTTCATCCTGCAAAATTTATTGATCTTTGTATTGATATTTTAGTGTGGCGTAGTGGTTAGAGTGTTGGATTGGGACTCAGGAGATCCAGGTTCTAGTCCCCACTCGGCCATGAAACTCACTGGGTGACTTTGGGCCAGTCACGGACTCTCAGCCTAACTTACCTCACAGGGTTGTTGTGAGGATAATGTGGAGAGGAGGAGGAGGATTATGTAAGCCGCCTTGGGTTCCTTTCAGGAAAAAAGGCGGGGTATAAATATGATAAATAAATAAATATTTCCCAGCATACTTTCAATCTGCACATTTCATCATAAGAACATAAGAGCCCTGCTTGAGCCAGACCAAAGTCTAGCATTTGGTTTCTGACAGTGGCCAGCCAGATACTACCTCTTGAGAAGCTCATAAGCTGGACATGGTGATAATAGCCTTCTCTTGGCCAACTGCTGGTATTTAAAGGCATACTGCTTCTTAGTATGGAGGTAGTAGTATATAACCACCCTGACCAGAAGCCATCCATACATTACTACTTGTCTGCCCCACCTCATTAATTAAAGATATTAAATAAAATAAGCCTAAGTCTAATCTTTGAAAGGCAACACTCAGTACTTCTCTCCAAATAGGAAGTTTGTCTTTAGAAAAAACTGTTGTTGTCCTCCTTCAACCATATTATATAGTCTTATCTCCTCTTTTCCAGTCTGAGAAGTAATTTATGTCATTACTGCATTAAATGCTTTACAGAAATCCAAGGAGATGACACCTACTGCTTCCCCCCCCCCCCCGGATTTATCTAACATGGTATGGTCTGCAAGCCAACCTGGTGTGAGCAGGGAATTCAAAGTGGTCTATTAGCATAACTCACCCTACTACATCAACTTGTCAATAGGGTGGCCAGTTATACATTGCCAAAAAAAAAACCCAAACTGGTCACGCAGCACCACCAAAGAAGAGGAAACCAATTTGCATTGAATTAATATATGCTGAATGTATATATGTAAATTAGAAATTTCAATTTCACAGATGGCAAACCACCCAAATATTTCCCACCCAAATACCTCCAAAATTCTAAAAATTAATTTGCCCCACCCCAGATCACCCAGAAGTCTCAGCATTTAACAAGCTTTAGAAACTTCCTAAAACGGGGTGAGTAAAATGAGGCTGGCTTTTTGGCTCCAAGCTTTTTTCATATCTGACATCCTACTCCTGCTTTTAAAACTCAGTTGCCAAGCTTTGGTGTAAAGGATTTTACTTAATTTTGAAAGAAACTAAGCGAAAAGCAAATATCCTGTGGCTGTGGTCATTCTTTTTCACCCGCTGGTAGAACATTTGTCTTTTCTTAGGCATTGACCTGCTTCACATGATCAAAATAAGCCATTTCGGGCACAATCCTATGGCCCCCGACATTGTCTGATTGGCCATAGGATTATTTGGAGTCTCAGCTCCGAGATCCTCCTACTGCAGAGCTGGGCCTCCGAATGTGGAGCCCCCGGCCCCCCTTGCAGACAGCGTGGAAAGAACCACGCCAGCTGCATCTCCAAGGTTGGAAATCGACTTCAGGGAGCTAAAGGGGCATGCCAGGGGTTGGGGAGGGGAGGAGACTGGGGCCGACAGCTTATGTCGTATCCAAACGGCGCCCTAGCCACTTCCCTCCCCCTCCACAGGGTTTCATCTAGATGGCTGAAAACAAATGTCTAGATTAAATGCAGGGCACGAGATGCAGGGCAGTGAAAATCGCCGCCTTGTGCCTTGCATTGGATGCACGTAAGCCTCCATCTCTGGAGGCTTACGTGCAACGAGGGCAGACAATTTAGGATTCTGCCCTTAGACATGCCTAAAGTAGCTCTGTAGATCCAACCAGTTAAAAAAAGGTGTGTGGGTCTGATGGTACAGGCTATAGCCCGTACCATGAGAAGGAGAGGAGGTGATCAAACCAGCTCACCTAGCCCACCCACCTTTGTGCCCCTTCCTTCCTCTAGTCCTTGCTGCTGCCACCAAGTGAACACACCTACAGTAATACCTTGGATTGAGAGCATAATTCATTCCGGAACCGTGCTTGTAATCCAAAACACTTATATCAAAGCGAGTCTCTGGCGGGCGTGAGCAGGGACGATTTTGGCCCGCTATGCCCGCTCGAGGTGAGCGGTTACATCCCTACGACTTGTCTTGCAGGACGTCACTTGTTTATCAAGTCAAAATTTATTTTTAAAAATTTGCTTGTCTTGCAAAACGCTCTCAGACCAAGTTACTTGCAATCCAAGGTATTTGTATTTTTACTAGCTTCCTCTACTAAAACAGAGTTTTATTCTCTGTGACTTTACTACTGAGCCAGCCAACTCACCATACTGGGATGGTAGAGCAATTAGGTGGGTGACAAACAATAGTTAAGACCAAGGTTAAACCAACAACAAATTTAGTTTTTACTAAAGGTTTTGAAAAGCAGCAATTAAATAGTTATTGTAATATTTTTTCTAGGGAAAAGAGCAGAGTTTAAAACAGCTTGAGCAGTTAACCATAAGAACAATTAGGATATGAAAACAACATGGAAACCCCTTTTCTAGACTATTTCCCTACTTTAATCAAGATAACTTATTTCAGTTTATGTTAGTCCGTTAGTAATGCAGTGTCTAGCCTTCTTTCTCTTACCTCAGCTTATTTTGTTTCTGGAGTCTAGATTCTCTGAAACACTCTCCATCCTGCTTCTTCTGATTTTGAGGTCTTTTTTTCTCTCCCTCCTTACCAGCTCCACTCATATATATTATTTCAACCCCCACTTCCAATCCCTTACCCATCAAAAGGGCAGTAGAGGTTTCCTAAGTTGCAGTTCCTATAGTAGCTAAGTTTCTTTTTCCTCCTTAAGTTTCAGTTTCCTGGGTTGACTTTTTGAACCCCCTGGCAACAACAGCCTTTAAACAGGGAAAGTAACTATTTTATAACTAAAAGCAAACACAAAATAGCCGAACAGTTTCCTTCTTTCACACTGTCTTTTATTAGAGGTACTGTAAGAAATCAAATAGGAATTTTGAAAATCAAACAGAATGGGAGCACATGGTTCAGCCCACCATAAGTGGGCCACCTGCCCTGATTCTGCTTGCACTCCTGACCCACCAGCCTATTTGGGCCTCCAAGGAGAAAAAGCTTTCCTTGGAGGTACAACAGGCTAGCATCAGGACCGGTGCAAGACAGTTTGGCGCCCTAGGCAAGTTCAGGTATTTAGCGCCCCCCCTCCCACTTGAGCCCTCCCCCCCTCCAGCCCTATGCCCAAGAAAGCCCGCAGCCCACGCGGGGAGGAAGTGCTCAGCGCACCGGCAGGAGGAGTCCCAGCCCGGCTCCTGCCGCAGATCGAGACGCACGCGCCTCCGCAAGCGGCTGCCCTTCTTGGAGGGCAAGATCCAGGAGCTCGCCGCGCCCACCGCCGTCTTCTTCCAAGCCTCGCTGTTGCCAGCCCGGCCTCCTCCTCCTCCTCCTCCTGCTCAACCCGCGGTAGTTCTGGGGCGGTGACTCTCCCCCCACCCCCCTCACCGCGAAGGGTGCAGAGGAGGAAGAGGAGCGTCCCCGCCCCTGGGGAGGACTAGGAAGTCCGGATCCATCCGCCGCCGGTGCTGGTGTTTGGCGGCGCGCACCCAGGGAGCTGGAGAGGAGCCACCGCGGGAAGCGGCAGCGGATCCCGCCCGGCTGCCAGTGGGCTGGCCGTGGCCCCTTTAGCCCACGCACCCTAGGCAGCCGCCTAGTCTGCCTAATGGAAGCACCGGCCCTGGCTAGCATGTAAGAGCATTTTTCTGCTGGGGATAATGGGTGTTATAGTTCAATACTCATTATTCTGGGTGGAAGAAGACACTGAAGCTACAGTACACTGGTAGTGTTATCTTAAGCGCAGGGGAAGGTGGAGGGGCCCAACATTGGAGCTGCTCCCTGCCCTCCCGCCCCTAGTACACATTTTTCCATTGGGGACCAGAGTAGACTGGTGCGTGGTGGGGAAATAAGACCCCTTCAGGTGTTATTTCAAACAGCAACCCCACCTTCAGGGGTTTCAATGTTCTATTGAGCCATTTGAGGGGCTGGATTTCATTTTTCAGTGCAAATATGAAATATCCTTCTATGCACTATATGGAATACGCAGCAGATACAGACAGCATACACACAGGATACCTGCTGATTTCAAAAACTGTGAAGTATCCCATGGTACCCATGAAATTGGCCTTTTGAGCATCCAGTTAGCTGAGAATTTTATACACACACACACACACAGTTAAATTTTCATGTGGGACATGTGACCTAATAAATGTTTTAACAGGGCTGGTTAGTTATACAGTTAAAATCTTTTTAAAAGTACACTTAAAAGTGATCTTGTTTAGAGTTCAGATTTCTGTCTGTATTTCACGATGTGAGAACTTCTAATTGAATTGTATTTACTGCATAGTTTCTCATCTAGTCAGTCAGTAAAACATACATTTAGTTTTCCAATAAAATATCAGTGTGAGAACATATCTTAAAACTCAGTACTGTTTAATCATAGATGCAATAATAGATCCTCTAAACATTTGAACTGTATTATACTTTCTTTCTAAGTATGTGATGTGCCATCTGAGGCATATGTACATAAGGTGTTATTACGCTGATTAAATGGTTGGGTTATTTTTAGTCCTAATCTCAGACAGAGTAACCTGATATTAGCATAGTAAAAATGTGTTGAATGCTTCTCTCATGTCTATGTAGGTCCTTCCTCTTTTTACTTCTAGTTATTATTTGACTAGATTCTAGTGGTTCACCCTTTTTGAGGGAGAAGAATTGTGCTAATCAGGCCATTGCATAAATATGTCTGTATGGAATGGCTCTATCAAGCATTACATTATGTAGTGACAAGCACCTGCTCCGCCATGCAAGTTGCAGGGCCCATTGGTCAGTGTCTGAAGTGGGGCATACTTAACAGAGGTCACATACCAAAAGCCATAGAGATCTTTATTTGTTGCTCAAAAGATAGGGAGTAGTTTTGCAAGTGAAAGTTGTTTGGAGAATGTAAGGAGAACCAAAGCTTCTGCTCTATTCCAATGCTTATTAAAGGGATATTTCTGCCTTTGTGCGTGCAACTGAGATAACCTAAAAAATCTGGACTAAAACCTGAATGAGAGAAAGTTCTCTAAAGAATACTTCATACATTACAGGGTTTTAACTGTGAATTTCACAGTGTATACCTTACCTAAAAGGTGTGTGAGCAGCATACACACCTTGTTTTCACAACATTTACACCATCACACAAGGAGGTACTGTTGGCTCTGGCTCCCTGCAATGTGCACACCCAATGGCAGAGGAAAGGGGAATGGTATGTACTCACACAGTATTAGGAACAGACAGCTTTATATATAATGTGTGAACTAGCCCTCAGTAAAGGACAGAAGGGGCACATGTTGAACATGTGTTGAAAGAAGGGTTGTAAATACTGTTAATATAAATTAATAGCCTAGATAGCCCATCCGCAAGGATGTTTGCGCTGCCCTTGATGTGCTCGACCGAGAAATCGAAGTCCTGCAAAGCCAGGCTCCATCTCAAGAGTTTCTGGTTGGAGCCTTTCACCTGGTCGAGCCAGCACTGGGGGGAATGATCGGTCTGCAGCTTGAACGGTCATCCCCATAGGTAGGGTCAGAGCTTGGTGATTGCCCATACTACCGCCAGGCACTCTTTCTCAACGGTGGCCAAACTGCGTTCTCAGGGTAGGAGCTTCTTACTCAGGTAGGCAACGGGGCGCAGCCCTTGCCCGTCTTGCTCTTGCAGCAGGACAGCCCCCATCCCTGCCTCGGAGGCATCTGTTTGCAGGACAAAGGGGGCATTGAAACCAGGCGCTTGGAGGATGGGCGCTGCAGTGAGGCAGGCTTTCAACCCATCAAAAGCAGCCTGGCATGCATCGGACCACTGAATTTTGAGCGGCTGCCGCTTCTTGCAGAGATCAGTGAGGGGGGCAGCTAGCTGGCTGAAATGGGGCACAAACTTACGGTAATAGCCAGCGAGCCCGAGAAATGCCTGAACCTGCTTCTTGGTCTGCGGGCGCGGCCAGTTCTTCACCGACTCAATTTTGGCTTCTAAGGGCTTGATGTTGCCACCCCCCACCCTATGTCCTAAGTATTCTACCTCCCCCAACCCGACCTGGCATTTCTTTGCCTTGACTGTTAGCCCGGCCTGGTGAATCTTAAGGAATACGGTGCGGACATGCTCCAGGTGTTGTTCCCAAGTGGGGCTAAAAATGGCAATGTCGTCCAAATAGGCACAGGTGAACTCCCCTAACCCATTTAGGAACCCATTGACCAGCCTTTGGAAGGTTGCTGGCCCATTTCGGACTTCGAAGGGGAGGGCAGTAAATTGGAACAGCCCCAGGTGGGTGATGAAAGTGGACTTCAGAGCCGCATTGGGGTCTAGGGGGACCTGCCAGTACCCTTTGGTCAAATCTAGGGTGGTAATTTACTTTGCCTGCCCCAGCCGTTCCAGCAGGACATCCATGTTCGGAATGGGGTAGGGGTCAGGGACAGTCACCCTGTTGATCTTCCTATGGTCCATGCAGAAACGCACCCCCCCCATCCTTTTTGGCAACCAACATGATTGGGGATGACCAGGGACTGGAACTGGGCTCGATGACACCTAGTTCTAACATGGCTTGCACTTCCTTGGCAATGGCGGCAACATGGGGCCCCACTACACGATAAGGGAGAGACTGAATTGGGGGGGCTGTCCCCCGTATGGATGGAGTGTTGAACAAGGGGTGTTCCACCCGGCCGGTCGGAAAACATGGGTGAGAAATCCTCCAACAGTTCCCACATCTGAGCCCGCTGGGTCTCAGAGAGTGAGGAGGACAGCTCAGTTGCTTCTAGCCCCCCCCCCCTTGTTCCCACTCGCCCAACAGATCCCCATCCATCAGACCTTCTTCAGTACAATTTCTGGCATGATACAACTTCAAAGTATTTACATGGTACATTTTGTGCTGTGTGGGATGGTCAGGAAAAGCGACTTTGTAATTGACCTCCCCTACCCTTTCGACTATCAACCCCGGTCCTTCCCATTTCAGGCACAGTTTGTCAGTCTTGAGGGGTTTCAGCACCAGTACCTGCTCCCCAACCTCAAAGGTCTGTGGCACCGCCGTCCGGTTGTAACACTTGCTCTGCTTCGCCTGGGCGGTCTTCAGGTGCTGCTGAGCTGCCTGCCGGACCTCGCGGAGAGTGTCTTACAGCCGCTGCATGAACGTGTGCACAGGTAGGGGGGTAGCAGCTGTGCCTCCCTCCCACTCACCCCGCAGCAGCGCCAGGGGTCCCCGCAGCTCCCACCCAAACATCAATTCATTGGGAGAGTACCCCAAACTCTCCTGCAGAGCATCCCGGTAGGCAAACAGCAAGTAGGGGAGGGGCTTGGTCCCAATCCCCCAGATGCTGGGCGGCATACGCTCTGATCATTTTCCCCAGAGTCCGATTGAATCGCTCAACAAGTCCATTAGTCTTGTGGTGATAGGGTACGGAGGTCAGGTGTGCCATGCCGCCCAGCTCCCACATTCTTTGGAACAACTTGGACACAAACCCAGTACCACAATCCGAGACAATCGTTTGGGGCATTCCTAGGTGGGCGAAAAGAGAGAGCAAAGTCTTAGCGAGGCTGCTGGCTGAGATGGAGGACAGAGCAAAAGCTTCAGCGTAGTGAGTGGCAAAGTCAATGACAGTCAAAATAAATTTCCTCCCTGTACTCGTGGGGGGGTTCAGGGGTCCCACAATGTCCATCCCCACTTGCTGAAACGGGGTGCTAACTGCGGGGAGGGGCTGTAACAAGGCTTTGGGGTGGTCTCGGTTATACCCCACCCGTTGGCAAACTGCATGACTGGCAATAGCTCCGAACCTCATTAGCTACCATTGGCCAGTACCCCACGGTCACCCTGGCCAGTGTCCGTTTTTGCCCAAGGTGTCCCCTCATGCCACATCGTGGGCGAGCTGAAGAACAGCAGCCCGATAGGCTTGGGGGACCACCAGTTGCTGCCTAGGTTGCCCCTGCCCCATCCCCCGTCCGGGCGCGAACTCGCGGTACAGAGTCCCATTGTTCCAAAACAAACGTGTTGATGAAGCAGTTGATTCTGCTGACTGGCGGGAAGCGGTTTCAGCACGACAGCCTTGCAGAGAGGGGTCATCCCACTGGGCTTTCTGAAAAGTGGGGGGTGGCAGAAACTAACGTGGGTCCTCCAACTGGGGCTTGAATGGGGCCCTCAGCCTCCGGGCACGGCGGAGGCGGTGGATCCTCAAGTTCAGAAGACAAGGCTGGAGGGAGGTCCGCCTCTTCCTGTGCCTGCCGCTTGGACTGACTGCGGGTCATTACGCCCATTTTAGCCACCCAGTATGCCAAGTCATTGCCAATGATGATCCCCTACTCCTTCTGGCCATGTACTATTACATCCATCTCCCCCCCCCCCCTGATGTTTCACTACGACCCTGGCCAGGGGCACTTCGATGTCAGGGGAGTTGTAGGGCTTGATGGCACAGGTCTGTCCCTGTAAGAACTGGGCTTCCCTCACACATGACACATCCCCGGGGTAGAGCAGTTACATCCGCCCCTGTGTACCCCACATAGGGAACATTATTAACCCAGATAGACTCACAGAATTAGTTCTGGCTTCAACGCATCTGCTCAGGAGACACAATCCGCAGGAGCGAGGCTTGGGAGGCGAAAAGAGAGAGGCTTGGGAGGTGAAGAGAGAGACCAAAGGTGGTCCCTTTGGTTTTGGGACCACCTCTTCTCTTGCCTCCGGGCGGGCTCTATCTCTGCTCCCTTTACCGCTGGAACAGTTGGACACTCCTTCCCGGTTGGTCTTGTGCTGCCGATAGAGCCCAACCCGGTCCGCTAACTGGGAGGCTTCCAACTTCCAAGCCTGTGGTGGGCTCCTTTTCCCGGATAGCAGTGGCCAGGTCCTCGGGAATAGTCGCATAAAACTGCTCCAGGATCATTAGTTCCCGCAGTTCCTCCCAGCTCCCTGTGGCTTCTAGCCAAGCATCCCAGGCTTGCCCCAGTCTCGCCCACCAGGAACCGTAGGTCTCCCCCTGCCAGGGCTGCCCCTGGTGGAATTTCAGCCGGCAGTGCTTGGACATGAGCGCAAACCACTGCCTGACTGCCCCCTTAAACGTGTCATAGTCAATGGAGGCATTTTGGGTCAACAGCCCTAGGAGCTCGTCCAGTTCCCCCCTCACCTGGGTGCGCAAGATAGCCATCCAGCAGGAAGCCAGCACCATTTCTTCACGGCAGGTAGCCTCAAACAAGGTGAAGAACGTCGTCGGGTCCTGGCTGGGTTGATACAGGGGAAACAGTTTGCGGTCCCAGGAGGAGGGTCGTGGTTGGGTGGGCGGTGTGGCTTCGGCCCCAGCATGAATGTTAACAATCCCCCAAAGCCACCAGCCTGGAGGACCTCAGCATCACAGCTGAGATCACCTCTGTCAGCTCAGGTAGGGAGACTGCTGGGTAGTGGGATGGGTGGTACACCAGCAGCATCCCCCAATCTGTCCCGCTGCCCAACACAAGATGCAAACACTCCAGACTAGTAGTCAGATGGACAGGGAGCCTGGAGAGAGAGATAACATTCTTATGGACCACAGCAACCCCCTCCCTCCCTGATCCTCAAGTCTTCCCTGCTGCTGAACCAAGTGCCCCAGTGGGCACAACTTCATCTGCAGCATCTCTCGCCTGTGCTCCATCACCTTCTTGGTCCTCCGCCAGTCCTCCTGCTCTGGGCTCCCCGACCTTGGCCGCTCCCCAGGGACCTCTGGTACAGAGTCTCTGGCCCCTGGCCTCCCCACTGGGACCCCTGCGAGTTCGAGGACATCCGGCTCTTCCGTCGCCCCCTCCGCTTCTCCCTCCGAGCTGCCCTCCTCATTCTCGTCGTCCTCATCGGAGAAGTCGATCAGGCGGTTGCGGGGTGCACTCTGCCTCCGTCTGCTGCTTCCACTCGCCAGGGAAGTGAGCGTCGAAGCGGCCCGGGCTGTGGAATCCACGGATGTCCGAGCCTTCCGGGTCCTCCACACAAAATGGGGGTGCTGGTTCCCCTCTGCTGCTGGGGTCTGCGGAGTCAGGACATTCCCCCCCGAACTCAATTCACCGGTGGCCATGTCCCACAGGTGCCTCGTCTGTACTCACAGGCAGCTGCTCACTTTATACCCAATGCTGGAAGGTCTGGGTCCCCTCCTTAACTCGGTTCAGTCACTGTCCTGCGTTATCCCACCACTGTCACCATGTGAAAAAGGACCTAAGCCAGTCCTTTGCGCGGGTCTGGGTACCCAGGGGTTAACTGGAGCAAGGTTAGCCCTTTACGCACGGTCCGCGGCACTTAGGCAAAAGCCGCAGCCAATTTTAACGCTAGAACAGTGAAGGGAGCAGTTTTATGAATGGGAGCCACTACAATGTTTATAGGTAAACAGAGTTTAATTGAGCGTATCAAAACATACACAAAAGCAGCACGCAAAGCACGCACCTGCAATTGACATGGGTACAGAGCGAGTCGTGGCAGCAGTACACACAAGGTTTACCTGGAATGACCCTGATTCCTCGACAGCTGCGTAGCTCAGCGACTAGGCGAATTCAGCTAGTTTCACCGGGAGCTGCCCAGGGCTGGATCCTGAGGTCAGACCGAAGCCCTGGACCTCCTGCGCAGCTTGCTGCCCACGACCAACAACCTTTTCCCGCCACAAGCCCCTTTCTTTATCCCCTCTTCTTGGCTCCCTCCTCCCTCCTGCGCCCCCCTCCCCTCCTGACTGGTCGAACAGGTCAGGAGTACCTGTTTCTCCGGGTACTTTAGGGTGCTTAGGAGTACTTGCCACTCCTTTGTGGCCACTAGGCATCTTGGCACCCCTCTCCTGTTTGGAATGTCTCACAGCTCATTTGGCTGCCCAGGGAGGGGAAGTGGCCTGGGGGTACGCATGTGTGTTCTATTGTGAGCAAGTGTGGTATCAGGTGAAAGGTGGGGGCCTGGGTGGTCTGTGTGTACCTGCCCTGGCTTTCTCTTCACATAAATAAATTACACTGATGGGCATAATGAGGGACATATTCTTTTATTATTTTCTTTTCTTTATTTCTGTTGATGTTTATTCCATTTGTCTTCATAAAATGTACTCAAAGTAGCATACTAAATATTATGAATAACATTAAAAATCATTGTAAAAACACAAAACAACCAAATGATGAAACAGTATTATGCAATCATAAAACAATTTTTAAAAAAGAGAAAATCATGCATCAATTTTATTTTATTTTGGTTAAGTGTACACCACACTCAAAAGAAGCTTTCCCAAGGTGGATGAGAATGCCAGTCTGAATGGGGGGAAAAAATCACAACCCTCCTGAAAACAGGAAGAGAGGGAGAGGGAGCCTGTTGGATCTTCTTGTGGAGGGAGTTCCATAACTGTGGCACCACTACCAAGAAAGCCCTGTCCCTGCTACTTACAACCATATTTCCAAGGGTTGTGGGCCATAGAGCATAGTCTCCATGGCCATTCTTAAGTCTTGGGTAGGTTCATAGGTGAGCACAGTCCTTTAGATAACATAGTTCCAAGCTGTTAAAGACTTTAAACGTTAATACCAGCACTTTAAGTCTAATCTGGAAATAATAAATAGCCAGTGCAGCTGACATAAGACTGGTGTGATTTGCTCCATCACTGTGCATCAACCAAAGTTCTTGCGATGCATTTTATATCAATTATTATTTATTTTATTTTATTAATTATTTTTATACCCCGCCTTTTTTCCTGCAAGGAGCCCAAGGCGGCATACATGATCCTCCTCCTCCTCTCCATTTTATCCTCACAACAACCCTGTGAAGTAGGTTAGGCTTGTTGTGATATGAATCACATTCACCAGCTGTGGCACATTGTTTACACATGGAAGGAACAGAATGGCTGGTAAACAAGTTTTGTCTTTCTTTTTTCCCGTGTTCTTTCTCATGGGAAGCTAGGCCTGGGAGCATTACGAGCTAGTCACGTGGTTTGATTGTCCTGGTGACGTACTTGTTTATTCTGTTGGTTGGAAGCCATTTTAGAGAAGTGCTGGACTGCTTTCTCTATTCTTTTTCCTTTCCTCTTCTGGCTATTGTTTGCAGGACTTTGCAACAATGTAACGGTTTTTTGCTTAGGTGGAGTAAAGCTCAACCTACTCCACTGGAACTAATGCTTGCTATGCATTGTACTCTGCACATGGACTGTAACTAGGAATGTATACTCTGTAGAATATTACTTGCTAAAGTAAATAAACAGGTAGAGAAATAGACCTGTGGAGTTACAGAGTGTTTCTTTGCTACATGGATTAATCTGCAACCGGGGGAAGCTGAGCTGGTGTCGGATTACAGGCAAGCTGGCTGGCAGTGGCAGCTGCAAACCAACACGCTGGAACACTGCGCAGAGAGAGGGGGGTGAGATCTGGAAGATCTGTGTGTAGAAAAATGGGCTTCTGACACACAGACAGGATTTTAATTCTCCCATCCAGCACACGCGTGACTCTGCTTTCACTCACGCGCCTTCAAGGCTGAGAGTCAGTGACTGACCCAAAGTCACCCAGTGAGTTTCATGGCTGAGTGGGGACTAGAACCCGGATCTCCCGAGTCCTAGTCCAACACCCTAACCACTATGCCACACTGGCATACATATTAGAGATGTATGAGCATCCAACTGCTCTACCTGAAAGAGCTTTAGCTTTTGTTAGCGTTTCAAGTAAACACAAAGTCTCATGTTTTTCACGCACATTTGATTTGAAGAGAAGGCACTCACAAAACATCCTCCTCCACTAACTCCCCCTTTCTTTGACCCAAGGGTCCAGAAACCTGCTGCAGAGCATGTCAGAGGAAGTCAGCAGAGGAAATGGATGCTCCCTAGGCACCAGTGACGTATCATTTTCTGCTGGGACAGGGCTGGTGAACCTGTGACCCTTCCAATGTTGTTGGACTCCAGTTCCCATCAGCCTCAGCCAGCTTGGCCAGTGGTGAGGGATGATGGGCATAGTAGTTCAACAACATCTGGAGCATCACAGGCTCCCCAGCCCTGTGCTGGAGACTGGTAGTCCCAGTCTCAGAATCTTCAGTGGGAAACTGATGCTCCATGTGTCATTTCTGTCAGGGAGAAGGCCCTCCCAGGGCCTTGGGGATCCTTCTCCCTGGCAGAAATGATGTATGGCACAGATTGTACACCTTTGTCCAGATTGACAGAACTCCCAACAAATTTACCTGGATTAGATTTGTTTGTTCATTCCCATCTATGCGAAGACTGACCCTAGACACCATCTCAGAATTTCCACCACCTCCCTAGAAAGAGAAGATGGAAACAAGAGGTTGTTGGAACTGCATACTGATGACACTTCAGGCCAAGCCTCCAAATGACCTTTTCCAGTGGTTTCATGTAGATGTTAGAAATAGAGATGAGATGGATCTTTGTAGCAATGTAGCATCATGCAGGCCAAGGCCACAAGGTGGAACAGCAGTTTTTCTGCACCACCGTCTGGGAATGACCCTCCAGGAAGTACTGGGGCCATAGAAGAATGTATTAATGCCGAATTGATACTGTATGAACCATTGATTATTATGGAAAATGGGAGGCTTTGGTGATAGAGTAGGGGGCATAAAGCAACCTTCAGATATTGGTTTCTCCAGCAGTGGTAGTACTTAAAAAATAAAAGAAATACCTGATATCCCAGGGTTTTTTAGCTGATCAAAGGAAGACCACCACTGTTAGTTTGGTACACAATGCAATTATTTATATAAATACACAAATAAACCTTAACAGAGGATTGCAGTTGGTTGATGCCAAGCCAACACCCCCACACCCTATTATGTGTCCTCGTTGAGATGTTTGTTCTCTCCCAGTGATTTATTTATTTGTTTATTTATTTATCATATTTATACCCCGCCTTTTTTCCTGCAAGGAACCCAAGGTGGCTTACATAATCCTTCTCCTCCTCTCCATTTTATCCTCACAACAACCCTGTGAGGTAAGTTAGGCTGAGAGTCAGTGACTGGCCCAAAGTCACCCAGTGAGTTTTATGGCCAAGCAGGAAATAGAACCTGGATCTCTCGAGTCCCAGTCCAACACTCTCACCACTATGCCACACTGGCTCTCTTGATGTCAGTTCAAGACCCCAGGTCTTTTTGGTCCCAGGTGAGGACCTTCTTTATTTTCCCAGGCATTTTAGTTTTTCAGTTTCTGTTGTTTTAAATCTGTTACTGTATTTTAAATCTTTGCACTGCTCCTAGGTTTTATTTTTATTTTTATTTTATACTGTAGTTTTAAACTTCTAAATTTTTATATTTTATTGTGTTGTATTTTATGGTTTTAATTGTTGTGAACTGCCCAGAGAGCTTTGGCTATTGGGCAGTATAGAAATGTAATAAATAAATAAAAAATGGAGACTATAAAAATCCATGTTAATTTCCTCCAGATGCTCAGAGAAGGGCCCGCCCATTTCAATTTTTTGAGGCAACGTCATAACACGTTGACTCAAACGTGTTATGGATAATCCTACTCGTCTATGAATAATTTTCTGAATTAGAGCACAAATGAGATTAGGAAACAATGCTTGCTACAGTGTTTTGGAGATGTTACAGTCCTAGCACAAACATTAAGGGGGGGGAGGGGATTGCATAAAACCACTCAGAAGTCTAGAGGG
Organism: Shinisaurus crocodilurus; assembly: GCA_021292165.1. Lineage (NCBI taxonomy): Eukaryota > Metazoa > Chordata > Lepidosauria > Squamata > Shinisauridae > Shinisaurus > Shinisaurus crocodilurus. Next base: position 242,666,822 of record CM037876.1, read on the forward strand.
AAGCTCACTCCCTTTTTTGTCATGTCTTGTAGCATTTTAAGAAGAGAGAATAATCACAGGATAGAAGCCAAAAACATTCCTCATAAAGGATAGTTTCCTTGGATCTTGGGGTGGGGTGGGGTTCCCCCTCCGAGGCACACAGTATATTCATACTGCAGTGCACTCCAGCTAATTTTACAGTGTGTAGCCATTTATCATTGTTGCCCCAGTTCATTGATATTATAATGGGCTTCAAGTATTTTCTGTGGAGCTTACAACTCCACCGACAACCCTCCCCCTGACATATGAGAATGAGTTTTTTCACTTGCCCGGTGCTACTTTTTCTCCTAGAATTCAATACAGCCCTGGTTAATAGTGTGGTGGTACAGCAGATATACACAAAAAATCTTTGGCATGATGGGGTGGATGAAAGGCGGTGTTACATTAGCTCTGGTTTCTTTTAATTGCAGGGTTTTTCGTGTTTTCTTTTGTTTTTTGTTCTTTTTTATGAATGTTGACTCAAGATTTATCCTTGATGTTATGAAGGGATATCTGGGACGTTTAATTTCCTTGTCTTTGCAAGAAAATATTGTACTGTCTACTATCCACTTATAAGACCTCATAATTACATGTTGGGCCAGAGGCAGTGTTCCAGAGTCCAGACTAGTGGGGTCAAGGACTGGAGGAAGCTTTATGACACAGTAGTGCACATAATGTTTGTTAAGCTCTTGCCCTAAGCAAGAAGTATTATTGAGCAGAAACACTGGAGTTCTTGCCAAACCTTAGCCGTCAGAGGGCTGCTTCAGATGTCATGTTTTCCTCCATGGGAATTGCTGCAAACGCTCCCATGAAGGAAATATGTCTTGCTGTAACCAGGCCAGATACTTCTACAGTATATCCTGTTTAAAAACAAAACAAGTAACTATTTTTTAATTACTTGTTATTAATGTTGCAGTGACATAGGGATCAATCAGCAAGTGGTAGCCAGCTCAGTGAGGGGATCTGTCTGGTTCTCCTATTTGCCAGTCTTCCCCCTCATCCATCTCCAGGATTTTTGAAGATGTTTGGAGGGATGAGTGGGAGGGAAAAAGACAGAGGCACGACAATGAGAATTCTCTTCCTTATGCATCCTTCTGCCTTCTTCTTGTCTTTCACATTTGGGATGGAAAGACAAGAAAGGAAGGATATGGAAACATAAGGCATGCACAAATTCCCTTCTGTTTTGTCCCTCTCTCTCTGTCTCTCTAATTGGGAAACACCTTGAGAAGGGAGCAAGAAAGGGTACTTCCCTATAGTATAAAGGGTACTTCCTTCTCTTGCTCACTTGCATGCTCCTCTCCCCTCAGCCATTTCATGTGATACTGAAGTGGTCACCCCTTAACTCAGATAAGGACAACGAGGACCAACTCGGGTTATTGGAAAAAGGTTTATTGTGCACAATTGGTCCTGCAGACTGTGTCGCAAAGCAGAACCCCGGGCGGGGCTTCACAACATCTTATATAGCATACATAAGTCTGGTCATTTGGCAACAGTTCTTTACATTGGTCAGCAAGGTCAAGACAAAAGGGGGGTTTGCTTTAGGGGAGGGGGATTTCCTTACAAGGAGACAGGAAGATGATCTTACAATCAAGCAGCTGGTAGGTATTATCTTATCTTGGTCACGTAGGCAGGGTGAGACAGCAAAACACCTCAACCTTTGTGAATCAACAACAGCCATTGACCGCCATTGTCAGTCATTGCCACAGTCATCACCAGCCATTGACTACATTCTTTTAGTATTAGTCAGGACCCTGGCAATCTGTCCACATGCCTGGCTAGTAAATCTTGTAAGGTTTTCTTTTAACTATTTCGTTTCCTTCACTACAGAAAGAAAGGGCGAGACTGGAGGAGAATGGAGCTAGACTTGCTGACAGACCACTTAAATGGGGAGCTTGGCTCCCTGCCCTCCATTCAGAGTGGTGCACCAGTAAAACTAATTGCTAGCCACATGTTGAGACTCCCAAGTGATTGATCAAATTCCTACTGTGGGAATCACCTCTCACAGACTGACAGATATTTCCTTCCTCAAAAATCTTGTCATATCCATAGTGGTTACTATTCTGTCAAGTGGAGCAGTTTATACATGATTGGGTCATTTGGATTGCCAAGTCATATCTAAAATGAAAAGGAAAAAGGGATACCATACTCAAATTGCAGGGGATGGTGATGGCTTGGATTCATCATCTACGTTTCAGCACATCTAACTTGGAGTAAAGTGAAATTGTTGGACTTAGGGTGGCCAGATATTATGGAATGTAGCGCACACAAAGTACATTTTAGTACTGGAATGTCACTTTTCTCAATATCAGCCATAGCCCAAGACTAAAATCAAAGCTATTTTGAATTGCTATTGTACAAACTGTGCCTTGGCCACTAGTGGCTCTTTTTATTACATTTACTTCTAAAGCATCTGACTGGCTTGTAGCTCTTTATTTTTATTTCCGTAGTCATCTAGACATCAACTGCAAAGCTGGCATATGTGTGTGTGTTTTATGGAACACTGGCTATTTTCTTTCAGTTTGTCCCTCTTTAATCTTCAGTCACAGTAGTGGGAATAAGAAGACAACTGCTGTTTCTGTTTTTGTGTGTTTGTTAAATGAGGAAGTCAGATTTTAAAAGCACAGTAATGTACAATTTGCCCCTGGTTTTTATTTATTTTAGAACTGGCCTTGACATTCAAAAAGCAAATTAGTCACATAAAATAGTCCATATATTTTATTCAGATCTTTCATTTATACAAGCCCTATTTAGCAGAAAGAGATCTATCTGCTGATAGCTCAGGAAATCACTCAACAACGAAGTATATAAACACTTAACTATGGACCCAAATCTAATCTCTAACAATGTGTTTAAATTAAAATAATCTTCCCACTGCTCTGTTTTCTTGTTTGTGCTAGTCTGTAGGAGCTAGAAAGACTCTCTCCCCCTCTAGTTTGATGTTCACTTTCCCCCCTTTCCCCCTTTTTCTTTTACTTTGCAGCTCAATTCAGATATCACAGCCAAACCATGCTTTGGCCATTGAATGTGTTCCACACCCTTCTCTCCTCCTTCCTCTTGTATGATCCAATTCCCTCCAGCACTTTCTTTCATATATTTCATAGATCATAGAGTTGGAAGGAGCCTACAAGGCTATCGAGTCCAACCCCCTGCTCAATGCAGGAAACTAGAGGAGGGGTCTCCCATCCAAGTAATAAATTTTGAGTTTCAGTTTATTGGCCCACATCCAGTTCATTAATGATCCCAGACATTGATTTAGCATTTCCATTAGCCCTGTACAGGCATATATGTGGGTCTAATAAACACGTGAGGAGAGGGAGCGCTCCAGGCCCGCCCGCCCCCCTCCACATCACATTTGTTGCCCTCTATTAATGGAGAGCAACTGTTTGAAGAGAAGAAACTCCTGTATCCATTAAGGCTCTTAATGTGAGATGGAACACTGATTTTCCATCCCTCAAAACATACCAGACCCTTTGTACTACTTTTGTTTAGCAGAACATCCAGCCTGAAGAAGAGTCCTACAAAGCTCGCTGACTATTTTTGGTTTGTCCTGATAAAGATATCCTGTTGGTGTTTTGATATTTTTAATTATTATTACTATTCTAAAATCCAGCACAGCTGCAAACATTCTATAAAGAGACCAATTCATTTCTAAAGTTTATATTTCTGGCCTTTTTCATTGCAAAATCATGAAATATCTCCCCGTATAGCCAGACATGGCAGTATGGTTGGTGTTGGTGTGTGTGTGTACACTAGACATTTACTCAGATATATTTTGGGCCCATAAATCCCACCAGAAGCACTGGCTTCCGCTGTCCCTGGGACCAATGTCCCTGATTATTATGGTGCTTTGTACCTCCCTACACCTATCGATCCCTCCTCCCTGTGCACAAGGAACTCTGAGACTGCTAGTTTTTGAAGAATTGTGTAACATAGAGAAGCACAAATCACTTACTACAAGTCCAAGTTTAACTGCACAAGCACATATCTCTCTTCTAGCGAAGGGCCTGGGACAGCAACTCACTGTACAAATTGTTGCTTGTTCTGCTCTAGCACTGCTTCTGATTGGCTCCAGAAAATCTCACTAGATCACTACATAGATATAGGGAAATAAGTTTCTATAAATATCCTCAAGCATGAAATACAATTTAGCCTCATTTTGTCCCCTCATGGTAATAAGGTCGCTGCCTGGGCCAGCTCCCCTTGAATCTCCGAGTGCTGATAAAGTGTACCCCCATACCTGGCCCCTTCATCCATTTGAACAAGGCAGTTCCTGTGCAAAAGCAGGCCTGGAACCAAACTGAAATGGATCTAGCTAATTTGGGATCCAGTGACTGAAAAAGTTATGAAGTGGCAGGCAGGAAAAGGGTTAAACATCCTACCTCTGCTGCTTTTCTATTCCAGATTTCCTCCTGCTTTTCTTTTCTTTCTTTCTTTGGTTTCATTACACATATTTGCTTGTAACATGAAATAAGTATGTATCTCACAGACTGAAGTTGTGGCAGATGTTCAGAAGTTCAAAGGCCAATGTAAGAAAAGGAGTATAATCTAGGGCACCACACATGTTAAAAAACACCCTTACAGAGTGAGGGGTGTTATGATAGGTAGCAGCTCATTCCTGCAAAGGAACTGGATGTTAACCTCTAGTTGAGAGGTGAAAAGGGGAGGACCCTGTGCGAGCTCAGCAGGCCTGGAGACGTGCACAATAAAGCTTTAGTCACTACTACCAGGCCTCTGCCTTCCTTGGGCATAGGATCCACAACCAAAATAAGGGGTGGGCAGCTATCCTATTCCCTAACTACTACCTGTAGTCTCACAGGAGTGGCCAGTTCCTGTCAGCCAGAGGCAGCAAGATTAATACTGTTTTCAGGAGGAAAGTCACACAGAAACCAAAATAAAGGCTAAACAGTTGATTGTGTACAGAGCCGCTAAGACAGGCAAACAGATTAAAAGAGTTATCAGAAAGGGACTTGTACACCCAAAAAAGGACAGACAGCTCACAGACTCATACAAGAAATAGATTTAGTTATCTAATGCTAACAAGATGCCCCAGAAGCAGTACAATTCGAGTTGGGATCCATGCCAGGTGTCAAGACAGGAACCCAGAGCCCTGTTACATGGCCTTTTTCTTTCCAACCCTCCTCTCATCTCGAGGTCCTTCCCTCTGTTCTACTATTGGTCTGAGACCCTTGTGGGATCCTCTAGACCAGGGCTCACCAACCTTGGGTCCCCAGATGTTGCTGGACTACAGCTCCCAGAATCCCTTGCCATTAGCCATGCTGGCTGGGTATGCTGGGAGCTGTAGGCCAGCAACATCTGGGGACCCAAGGTTGGAGAGCCCTGCTCTAGAGGGTCGTCTAATTGGAGAGATATGGGGGTGTCAGGTGAAGGAGGGGCAGAATCTGCTCAGAATAACACACAGTCTTTATCTTCGTAGCTGGTTTCAGTTTAGGGCACCCTGTCCCTTGGGCCAGTCTTCAGTCTTGCAGTTTCAGCAATTTTATTGTTGAAAGCCAGTTATTTCTCTCACACAGCCTACAAAAATAGTTGGCTGTTATCTCAAAACAGGCTATTGATTTGGACTCCAATGTTATAGCAGTTGAATCAGGTGATGAGGTACCCAGAGCATAGCCTGGCCAAATTTTCCTGGATGAGTTTCAGTTGGTGCAGCTCGAGGGTGTTGACAAGGTGCTTGGACAGTTTTGTGCAGCCACATCTGTAATGGATCCTTGCCCCTCTTGGCCCATAAAAACCAGCAGGAGGGAACAGCTGGCTGGTCCAAGGAGGTGATCAATACCTCCTTGTGAGAGACAGTGGTCCCATGCCGGTTGAAAGAAGCAGTGGTGAGGCCACTCCTGAAGAAACCCTACCTGGACCCAGAATAACTTAACAACTTTATGCCAGTAGTGAATGTTCCTTTCCTGGGCAAGATCTTTCAGCAGGTGGTGGCCAACCAGCTCCAGGGGCTCTTGGATGAGATTGATTGTCTGGATCCATTTCAGTCAGGGTTCAGGCCTGGTTTTGGCACAGAAACAGCTTTGGTCGCCCTGTATGAATGATGACCTATGTTGGGAGAAAGGGGGAGTGTGACCCTGTTGATACTCCTGGCTCTCTTGGAAGCTTTCTATGCCATTGACCATGGCATTTTTCTGGGGTGGCTGTCTGAGTTGGGGGGGGTACTGCATTGCAGTGGTTCCACTCCTACTTGGATGGCCTGCTGCAGAAGGTGGTGCTGCTTGGCCCTGTGAACTCTCCAGTACGAAGCTCCTCGGGTCAGTATTATCTCCCATGCTATTCGAAACCACTGAGTGGGGTCATCCAGAGTTTTGGAGTGTGTTGCCATCAATACGCTGATGACACGCAGCTCTATTTCTCCTTTTCATCTTCAGCAGGTGAGGCTGTGGATGTGGATGTGCTAAACCAGTGCCTTTCTGTGACAATGAACTGGATGAGGGCTAACTAGGGGTGTTAATCCTACCTTCGGGGGGCGTGCTCACCTTTGCTCACCTTTTCTCGGCGAGCCCCCCCCCCGAAGGCCCAAATCCCCATGCCGCTCAATCCGCCTCGGCAGCACGGGGTCCCGTCGCGTCATTTCCGGCTGCCAGGAAGTGACGCAATGGGACTCCGCACTGCGTTTTTGGCATTAAAACCAGGGCAACCTAGCTTAAAACAGCCACGATTTGCTATTTGCCAACTCTACTATCTTTTTGACACCACGTTAAGACCGCCCTCTGTGTTGAGGCATTTAACAATTCTAAAAAGTACATGGGGTGGTGGTGGTTATGTCAAGTTTTTAAACAGGTCACGTTGTATTAACTTGTTTTTAGTCATTTGAGTCATTTTTAAATTTGGTTTTCAAATTTTAGTATCAAAATTTTTATATTTTTATTGTGTGTGTTTATATTGTATTTTATTGTGTTTTTATTGATTGCTGTAAACCGCTCAGAGAGCTTTGGCTATTGGGAGGTATAGAAACAACAACAACAAAGCAAAAGGCAGAGTATACAGGCTTTAAGATGGCTACACTTTGGCTCACTCCTGTCTAGAGACCTTGGCCCATTTTTGCCTCTAACACTGTTCTGTCCCGCTTTATCATGCCAGACAATGCAGCTGCAAACAGATTTTTTTATTGCTACAAGCAATAACGAAAAGTTCATACACCAAACACCAGTCCAAGAAACAAGCTGAAGTCAAGACAATCCAAGGTTTAGAGAGTAGGAGATAAGGGTTCAAGAGTCCAAAGTCCAAGTCCAGAATCGTAGCAGCCAGGAGATCAGATCAAGGGAATCAAGGAGCGTAGAAACTTTGCTAGGTAACAGCGTTGTTGCTTTCTACACTGTGTGGGTCAGCAGCTACAATATAAACCCTGACCCAGCCTTGATATCAGTTTGAGTCCATTTCTGGATCTTGGCACAGGTATCGAGCCAGGAGACGCCTGCTCCACCTCCTTCTGCTCACGTGCCTCTCAGCCAGGTGTTTCTCCTGGCATCTTTGGGCTGGTCGCAGCCCTGAAGAGCCCTCCTCCCCTGAGCCTTTATGACAGCCCAAGGCCAGCGCCTGCAGCTGAGAATCCTCCATCTGCTCTCCCTGCTCCTGTTCTCCAGAGGAGGGGGGACTGTCCAAGGTCGACTGGCCTTGGCTGCAATCAGCCACAGGTGTGAGCCCTTCACCCTGTACCAGTTCATCTTCTGTGTCAGAGCTGGCACTGAAGCAAGACCCCACAAAGACATCTGTAAATTAGGCATTCTGCTTCTCCTATGGCCTATCATAGTTCAAACCATGGTTATGTGCTTAGATAATGTGTGCTCCATGATGGGAAAATGCATTATTGTTTTTTAAAGGACTGTAGGTCAGTCTCTGTACAATAGAATGACAAAGAATCATGTTATGCCATAAAAAAACTTCAATATTGCAATTAGATTCCATGCCTTTTGGAGTTCATGGGTGGTATCAGAGGCTAGGAGAAGAGAATGGAATGCTTTATTGTTTTGACTTGCAAATTGTTTGGGTCACAACTGTGGCCTCTTTTAGATAGTGTGTTTGTGACTGAACATTTAGAAATGGTAATTTGTGGTACACATGGATTCAAGTTTGTATCTGTTGTGACCATCTTCATCCTGCCATCTCTTTCCTTGTACAACAGCAGTGCACACTGTTGACTTGACTGTGGCCTGGACTGTGGCTTCAGTGCCCTAGAGACAGGAAGGAGCAGTGTGGTCATGTACCCAAACTGCCTTTGTTTTTTCCGAGCAGCCCTTGGCAGACTGGCTAGGTCAACAGGCATCTGACATTTTCCCCCAGAGCCTTCAGTGACATCATCACAGTTAACTGGAAAGCAGTAATCACAGCAAATGGCAGACATCTCCTAAGGGCGGTGGTGATCCCTTCTTGTGTAATGGGTAATTTAGCACAGAAAATGATAGTACTTATTGGTGAACCCAGTCCCACATTCTGAGTGTGGCAAGGGTCTTATTGGGTCTGGGCAGAGTCCTCCAGGGGCAGTGGTGAGGACATGGGGACAAAAGAGAACTCAATGGCCTTAGGGTTGGCATCTGCAGCCACCAACAGACAGAGGAGCTAACACTCCAGGAAGTTCCATGAGACATTATCAAAGTGTTGGGAGTGCAGATAGGTTGATCTAGCAGAGGAGAAGAAAGAACAAGGGCTTGGCCAAGAAAATCTTAGATATCTCCTTGGAGAAGGCTACTAACTTGCCCAGACTACAGGAGGTGGAGGAGAATGTGGGTAAATTTATTCTCTTCCTCTTGAAGCACTAGTGGGGTACAGCTCTCACACCAATTGACATGGATTTCCAATAGGATAAGGAATTAAGCCACATAATTGTTTGCATCATTGTAGATATTTGAAACTTAGTTAAGTGGCCTCTGAAGGAACTACGCTGCCTTTCATGTGCTCTTAGCCTTGTCAAGTGGGTCTCTTAAAGCCTGTAAGTATTGGTCACCTATTTCAGTTCACTGAGCCCTGCAACAGGGCTTCTGATGTCACAATAGGCATTTATTACCTTGATAGTCAAGTGCCCTGGCATCATGCCCTCAGGCTGCAATTGGTTGTCTGCTCTGATGTCAGAGCCTGGCATCCCAGCTGGCTCTTCTATACAACCTGCTGCTATGTAGAACCCATTTCCAATAACAGTGTATTTGTATGTAATTGTGATGGATTGTGGGGCAAAGTCTTTCTCTACTGGAAGATTTCCCCAGAAAAGAATTGAGATAGGCTGCCACCACTCAGGCTGAACATAGCCTGAGAAACCTGAGGCTGCCTAGCTATTGAGGGGGGCAGATTTCTAAGCTCTACTGACAAGGGTCCCTCCCCCCAGCCCAGCTTTCGAGGAAGAAAAATAAAGAAACTTTAGATTTATTTTTTCAAAGCCCAGAGGATACTGAACGTAATTGAACCTTGTGAAATACCCTTATATCACAAGGGGTGGCTTAGCATCCTTGAAATCTAGCAGATGGGGAAGGAATTTAGTGAGAAATTCCAGGGAAATACACCCTTTAAACCAGCGAAGCCAAGTGTGTGTGTGTGTGTGTGTGTGTGTGTGTATGATAACATGGGGGGGGGGATTATGTAAGCTGCCTTGGGTTCCTTGCAGGAAAAAAGGTGAGATATAAAAGTAATAATAATAATAAAATATATAATTTGGAAAAGGTGTTTTAACTTAGCGGATAAAGGAAAGGGAACAAAATAACACAGACATTCTAACAAACACAAACAAAAAAATCAGAATCATAGAACAGTAGAGTTGGAAGGGGCCTATAAGGCCATTGAGTCCAACCCCCAGGACTGAGCCCTGTGGTACCCTGCTCGTTACCTCTCCCCAGTTTGAGAGGGTACCATTGATACCCTGACTGCTTTATAATCTGCTCCATAATTTTCTGAGGAATTGATGTCAGACTGACTGGTCTGTAGTTCCCAGGATCCTCCTTTTTGCCTTTTTTGAAGATAGGAACAACATCAGCCCTCTTCCAGTTATCTGGCACTTCACCCATCCTCCATGATTTATCAAAGATAATAGACAGTGGTTCTGAGAGTTCTTCTGCTAGTTCCTTTATTACTCTAGAATGCAGTTCATCAGGCCCTGGAGCTATGAACTCGTTCAAAGCAATTACGATAGCTGTTCTTTGACCATTTGCCTATCGATCTGAAGCTGCAATCCTGCCCCTTCAGCTTGTACTTCAGGTTTGCCAGGGGAGTCGACCTTCTTTCGGGAGAAGACGAAGCCAAAATAGGAATTGAACACTTCTGCATTTTCTTTGTCATCTGTTATCATTTTGCCATCCTCACTGAGTAGTTGAACCATCATTTCTTTCCTCTGTCACGGACAATTACATAATCCAGAAGATGCCAGTGCTTTGACCGTGGGTGCTGCCATGATGTTTTAAACTTATTCTTTTGTCGAAAGAGCGTGTTTGTGATAGTGAGATTATGCTCTGCACATATAGACAAAAGTAAGAGTCCCGTTCGGGTTGCTGTTACCAACTCCATCTTTTCCAATAGTTTCTGGCCATAAATCAAAGTCACGCCCGACTCTTGCGTTAAAATCGCCCAGGAGGATAATTTTATCCTCCTTAGGTATCTCTGACAGGAGAGTGTCCAACTGGCTGTAAAAACTTTCCTTGATGTCATCATCAGCATCTAATGTTGGTGCATAAGCGCTCAAAATAGTTACCTGTTGGTTATTGGCGAGCTTTAATCGAAGAGTTATCAGGCGTTCGTTAATGCCAGTAGGAACTTCTGACAAAGAGTTCACTAGTTCATTTTTGATGGCAAAGCCTACACCATGTATTCGTCGGTCCTGCTCAGGTAGTCCTTTCCAGAAGAAGGTATAACCTCCTTTTTCTTCTTTCAGCTGTCCCTCTCCTGCCCTTCGAGTTTCTTGAAGTGCTGCTACGTCAATTTTAAACCGTCTCAGCTCCCTTGCAATAATAGCAGTCCTACGCTCAGGGCGTTCACTATCTATATTATCCAGTAATGTCCGTATATTCCATGTTCCAAAATTCAAATGTCTTTTTCGACCGCTAAAATGGTGACCCCACTGGACGCGGTAATCCAGTCAGGGGAGAAAGAGGTAGACTATGTTTAGGGCACCTTTTCTAGCTCCCTCCCCATACGGGGTGAGCAGAGTGGATCCTAAATAGGGCTGCTCAGTCATGGATACAGCTGCCGAGCTGCTCGACTACCTCGTTCCTTGAACAGGGCGACTGAGTCTGCATCCACCGCCCATGTGCTGGTCCGTGACTAGGGGCTTCCAGATTCACAGTCCTGCCCCCGTTGCCATTCGCCAGTCGCCATGGGACTTTTTTTGGTTGGTTGGTTGGTTGGTTGGTTGGGTTGGGTTGGGTTGGATGGGGGGTTGGGTTGGCAGACGCCTGTGCGTGAAACTGTTTTATGTGGGGAGATCGGTGCACAACGAATCACCACACAAACTTGACAGAGTACGGCAGAGATCCAATGGCACGGTTACCCTGACGACTGGAAAACCATTCTCTGCTGCAGCCTTCATCCGCCTTCACAGCCGTTGTAATTTAGGTTTAATTATCTTCCGCCTGTTCTGCCGTTGAGGACTTTATGTTTTGGATCGTTCTTTGTCTGGTTCCTCTCCCCGGACCTTACCGCCATGGGTGACCCTACTGGGAGTACATAGCTCCCGACGGCATTGCTCACAGGATTCATCGGAACACGCAAGCCCACTCACCACTTCAAGGTGACGATCCGGCGAGGGGTTAGAGTCCGTGTTAGAGATCACCGCGATGTACTTCTTACTAGGGCCATGGTGAGTGCCGACGACTGCTGGACAGACCACCGACTAATCCGGTCCACAATGGTTATCAACATTGCTCCCCAACGTAGGCTTCAAGGAAGGAAACCAAGGCGTAAAATGAACATCCAAGTCCTTCAAGACCCTATTAAGCAAACTCGTCTTCAATCACTTCTTAAGGAACATCTACCTACGGAACCTCCTGACAACATTGAGGACCATTGGTCTAAGCTGAAAACCTCCATTACTGCAGCTTGTGAACAAACTATTGGATATGAAACTAAGAAACATCAGGATTGGTTTGATGAAAATGACAATGAGATTAAATATATAATTGACCAAAAAAGGAAAGCCTTCCAAATATGGCAAAATGATATTAACTGCGCTGCCAAGAAAAAAACCTACGCTAGCGCAAAGGCTGAGGTCCAAAGAAGAACAAGAGAACTTAAGAACGCTTGGTGGAAAAAGAAAGCTGAAGAAATTCAACAACTTGCAGAATCTCATGATGCACGGGGCTTTTTTAAGGCCACAAGAGCCATTTATGGACCAAAAACCTATGGTACAAACCCTTTACAATCAAAAGATGGCACCAAACTCTTAAAAGACAAAGAGTCTATTGCACTGCGTTGGAAAGAGCATTATTATGACCTTTTAAATCATAAATCTAAGGTGGATAATGAGATTTTTTCGCAAATCCCGCAAAAACAAATTAAAGAGGAACTTGCAATACTCCCCACTTTGGATGAAGTAAAAAAAGCCATTAATCAAATGAAGAACAACAAAGCTAGTGGACCAGATGGGATTCCTGCTGAAATCTTTAAAGAAGGGGGCCCCCGAACTTGTACAACATCTTCATAAACTCATCGAAAAAATCTGGATAAGAGAAGAGATCCCAGAAGACTTCAGGGATGCCATAATTATCACCCTCTTTAAGAAGGGTGATAGAACAGACTGTGGAAACTATCGGGGCATTTCTCTCTTAGCAACCGCAGGTAAAATATTTGCTAGGATTCTCGCAAACCGTCTTCTATCTATTTCAGAAGAGATCCTCCCTGAAACTCAATATGGTTTCCGCCCCTCTAGAGGGACAGTAGACATGATTTTTACTGCACGTCAGCTCCAAGAAAAATGCCGGGAGCAAAATCAACCCCTTTATATGGCATTTATCGATTTGGCTAAGGCCTTTGATACTGTAGACCATACAGCTCTCTGGACTATCCTTATGAAAATTGGATGCCCCAATAAATTTGTGAATATCTTGCGACTTCTCCATGACAACATGACGGCAACGGTTTTGGACAACAACGGCTCTCATGGTGCTCCATTTAAAGTGGGATCAGGTGTTAAACAGGGATGTGTTATCGCCCCAACATTATTTGCCATTTTCATCGCCATGGTTTTACATCTTGTCAAGGGGAAACTTCCCACCGGGGTGGGAATTATATATCGAACAGATGGAAAGCTTTTTAATCTCAGCAGGCTGAAAGCAAAAAGTAAGGTAATTACAACCTCCGTTGTGGAACTTCAGTATGCTGATGATAATGTGGTCTCCGCACATTCAGAGGATGATCTCCAAACTATCCTAAATGCTTTTGCAGAAGCATACGAAAAACTTGGTCTCTCACTTAACATCAAAAAAACCAAAGTGCTTCATCAGCAAGTGCAAGCCAATCCTTTGGTGATGCCATCTATCCAGCTTGGCGGAACAATACTGGAAAATGTCGATCATTTTCTCTATCTTGGCAGCTATCTTTCTGTTACAGCTAACATCGACAGTGAAATCCAGCATCGTCTGAGCTCCGCAAGTGCCGCATTTTCTCGAATGAAACATAGAGTGTTCGAGGATCGGGATATCTGTAAGAAGACCAAAACACTGGTTTATGAAGCCATTGTATTACCAACTTTATTGTATGCCTGCGAAACATGGACTATCTATAAACGTCACTTCCACCTCCTTGAAAGGTTTCATCAACGTTGCCTCCGGAAAATCCTGCAAATTACTTGGGAAGATAGGCGAACAAATGTCAGTGTACTGGAAGAAGCAAAGACTACTAGCATTGAAAAAATGATCCTTCAACGCCAACTTCAGTGGACCGGTCATGTTGTTCGAATGCCTGACTGCCGTCTCCCAAAGCAGTTACTTTACTCCCAACTCAAGGATGGAAAGCGGAATATCGGTGGTCAATATAAGAGGTTTAAAGATGTTCATAAGGCTAATCTAAAAAAATGCAATATAAACATCGAAAACTGGGAAGCTCTGGCCCATGAACGATCTAAATGGAGGTTGGCCTTTCACAAAGGTTCCATGGACTTTGAAGAAGCCCGAGTGCAAGGTGAAAGGGAGAAACGTGCTAAGCGAAAAGCACGTCAAATGAATCCTTTACAGGACCATCTTCTATCTGGTAACCTGTGTCCTCACTGTGGGAAGCTGTGTGGATCTAGAATTGGCCTCCACAGTCACTTACGGACCCATCGCTAGAGTCTACACAATCTTCTTTAGAATTTCCTCATTTTATCCCGGAAGACAATCTTACTCGGTCACGAGTGATCGCCTGATGATGATGAGTATGCACGTATCCGAAGAAAGCTTTTTTGTTGCTTTTAGCATCCCTCGCTAACCTCAGCTCATTCTCAGCTTTAGCTTTCCTGACACTATTCCTGTAGTTCTGTGCTACCTGCTTCTACTCTTTCCTTGTAGCCTGGCCTTCCTTCCACTTCCTATATGTGTACTTTTTTGTTTTCAGGTCATCTCTGAGTTTTTTGTGAAGCCACATTGGCTTCTTCTGTTGCCCTCTGCCTTTTTTCCTTGCGGGAATTGTTTGCAATTGCACCTTTAGAATTTCCTGTTTTTTAAAACTCCCAACAATCTTGGACTCCTTTTCTCATTAGAGTCACTTGCCACTTATCATTGTTCTGAGTTTATTAAAATTGGCTTTCCTAAAATCCAGGGTACGCATTTGGCTACCCTCAGCTTTCCTTCCTTCAGAATCAAGAACTCAAGGAAAACATGGTCGCTTTACCCCAGAGTTCCCGTAACTGCCACCTTATCCACTAAGTCATCTCTGTTGGTTAGAATTAAGTGAAGGATAGCCGATCCTCTAGTTCCTTCCTCCACTTTGTGTAGGAGGAAGTTATCAGCAACACAAGTCAGGAATTTCTTGGAGGGGCCATGTTTGGCAGAATTTGTCTCCCAAGAGATATCGGGGAAATTGAAGTCCCCCATTACTACTACATCATGGCTCCTTGAAATGTTGGCAATTTGCTTTTCAAAAGTTTCATCCCCGTCTTCTCCTTGATTGGGTGGTTGGTAGTAGACTCCGACCACCATGTTCCTTTTATTCTTTGCCCCATTTATTTTAATCCAGATGCTCTCGATGAGTCTACCAAGCTCATCCTCATGTATTTCTGTGCAGAGATAGGTATTTTTTAAATTTTTAACTAGCTTAGCTAGTTACATTTATCATGTTGGAGGTGAGTCTTTGATTTTACAGGAGCTCTATGCAAAAAACATGATTTGAAAGGAGCATTTATATTTTGCACAGCACGTTTGGTCACATGGTTCTAAAGGAGACAAGGAACTGGGCTATACTCTACATTTGTATGGGAAATTGAGACCAGTAGAAGTCAGCCTCCTACCTTAGAGAGCAGTTTGGAACAACAACTGAATAAGCTCTATCTTTGATCTAAAATTTAGATTCTAAATGGTCAAAGTAACCAATCAGAAATTTATTTAGGATAGTTTCACCTCCTAATGGGTATGGACTTCCATGGCAAAAGAATTACCCAGTTCAGACCATTTGGCTATTGTGAAAGAGGGATTCAGCTGGTAGAGGGGACTGGATCTAAATCCAAGGATGTTGGTCTTTGTAGGACAGGAGCTGGCAAATTGTGGCCTTCCAGATGTTGTTGAACTGCAACTCCCATCAGCCCTAGCCAGCTTAGCCAATGGTGAGGGATGACATGAGTCGTAGTCCAACCACATCTAGAGGGTCACAACTTTCCCACCCCTGATGTAATGGGGGTGGGAGTGCGGGTGGGGGTCCCAGCAGGGATCTGGAATCCCAAATCATCTAGATGTTGCTGTTGATCCATATCAGAATATAGGGGATCAACATGAAGATGTTTTCTGATAGCCTGCAAAGGTTGATTGTTACCCATAAGCTTTGCCAATCCTTCATTGAAAAACCACCAGAAGGGTTATCATTGAACAGGTTACATCAGGTGTGTTGAACCTCAGGCCCATGGACCAAATCCAGCTCACCTGTTGTTCCAGTCTGGTCCTCCCAGGTTTCCCAGATAGCCATGCTCCCCCTCCCCCCCTCCCACCAGTCATTTGGTAATTTCTGGCTTTTGTGCATTTCCCCCCATACTAAAAGATTGAAATGCCTCTCCTAAGGCTTAGTTACTGGCAGTAAGAGCTTTAAGCCAGAATATGCTAGCATTTTGGCCTACCCTTTTTGCCCCACCCACCACTGGAATGTGGCTCCTGAAAGCTTCTCCAAGATTGAATTTGGCCCTCAAGCTGAAAGAGGTTCAACACCCCTGGGTTATATAAACCTTGAGACACGTATCCATATTATCACATCAACAATGAGAAGATGTATACCAGAACTCTAAAACACTACTGTTTATATCCAGCATTCTCCCTGTGTACTACTTGTCATCAGGATACATGTATGTATATCAGTGGCAATCTTATTGGTTATTACTTAATTACTGTCTCCAGTAGCCCTCTTCTGATGTCCACAAAATGACCAGAATTATGTAATAGGGAATCATGAATCTTAGTCAGAAGAAATCTGGGAGGGTGGTGGCAAATAATGCTTTCAAGCTAGGAGAAAGATAACAGACATAACAGGTATAGATAACAGACATAACAGGTATTGGGAATACTCAAAATTAAATGCAAATGAACTTCTGCCTCAGTTTGAGAGCAATTCAGGCATGAGATCTCTCTAGAGAAGATACAATGAAGAATCATGTTTATCTATTTTGGAACATAGTGAAGCTGTACTAGTTACATCGCTAGATTCCTGAAACCCCCTTCCCGCTTCTTATTAAAATATAGGTAGTAGGGTGGACATGATCTGAAGTCATAAGGAAAACATCTGGCCATCTTTCTGTATTGCAACTGGAACTTTTCATAATGATATAAATTCCTATGAAGGATTAAAATCCACGTGGAATTCACCTGCAGCTGTATAGTTAACTGTATTTGGAGTCATAAATTGTGTCATGTACTTAGGCTATACTCACAAAATAATTGAACAGTGAGCAGTGACTTTATCCTAGAATGATCACATGATAAAAAAACACTTTACAAGTATACTTACTTCTTGTAAAATGCAGGAGGGTAAGCTCCTGTTGTGGTTGGCCATGATTTCCATAGTGGCTTCCACTGAAATGTTAAGTAGTGTGTGGTACTGTCAATTTCTGTGTGTTGCATGCACAGGGTACTGTGGGGGTTCAGTGTCAGTAAGACAGTGGGTCTTCTAGTACATAGGAAAAAAGGAGAGAACTAGGTTCTCAGGATGCAAAAATCTTTATTAAAGGAGCCCGACGCGTTTCGGCCTGTGTATTTTTCAAGGCCTTCCTCAAGGGGCTGTGAATATTCAAAATACATACATTAAATTAACTTAACATGGTTTGGGACAACACATAATAAAAATACTTTCTCATTGTGTATGGAATTTCTTTACATTCTTATTAGAAATCATTTCAAAACATTTTCTTAAAAATGAGAAACAAGTACTGCTTTTTTTAAAAAAAGGAACACATTTTCTTTATATAAATAATAACTTACTTGTAAAAGAGTCTGCAGATTACTTGAACAACTGTGTCTTCCACTATTTCACTGGCGACTGAAAAATGGATCTTTTTGAACATGATTATATTATGGTACAGTTTTTTTCTTTTTTTCTCGATGTTATCTCGTTGGCAAAATGTCAAGGACACCCAGTCAGGACACAGCTTGTTTTAAAACACCACAGTGATTTTGCAGTCACATTAATGGGGACAGTTCCAAATCCTCATTAAGACCTCTTGGTTTTAAAGTATTTAATTTAATTATCCACTGTATTTCCCTTCTTAATAATTGTTTTTCATTGTTAGTGTTAATTTTGTCCAGAGCCCAAAAAGTAAGGTCTGTAGGGGAATGTTGTTGTTCTGTAAAATGTTGAGTTAGTGGAGCACCTTGTTTTTTATTTTTTATGTTACTAAGGTGCTCTCCTATACGTTTTTTTAGGGGTCTGATAGTTTTTCCCACATAAACTTTTGGACATTTACACTGGATGGCATAAACAACAAAGGAACTGTTACAGGTGGTAAAGCAATTTAGAAAATATTTTTGTTGGTCCGAGGGATTTACAAATGCTGTGGTTTTGTTGGTGTATTTACAATAACAGCAATGTCCACAGGGGTGGTGTCCTATTGGCCTGTGAGAATCAAACAGAACATTCGAAGGGCTTCCATAATTTTCTTTGAATTCACTTCTTATTAGTAGATCTCTAAAATTTCTTGTTCTCTTAAAGGAAACCATTGGTTGATTTTGGCAACCAGGTATCTCTTGTATCATATGCCAATGTCTCCTAATACTGCTCTGTAGATTATCATTTATTTTATCATAAGTCAAAGTGCAATGGATTCGTGTTTGCACTTCAACATTCTTTTTTGTTAGGAGTTCTGCCTGTGTTTTTCTTTCAACCTTCTTGAAACCCTCTGTAATGACAGCATTAGGATAGCCTCTCTCTTTTAATTGTAGTGCCAATGTGTGTGACTCTTGTATGAAGTCTGATGTTTTGGAACAGTTGCGTCTTAATCTTAAAAACTGTCCATATGGGAGATTATTCCTTAAGGAATGGTGATGGGAGCTGTCATACCGAAGATATCTGGGCACATCTGTAGGTTTTTTGTAATTACAAGTAATGAGATGTTTGCCCTCTTTTCTTATTGTCAGATCCAAAAAATGGATTTCTAAGACATTATGCTGGACATCAAATTGGATATCTTCATTCCTAGAATTTATGTATGTTATAAATTGTTGTAATATTACTGCATCACCCCTCCAAATTGAAAAAACATCATCTATGTACCTAAGCCATATCACAATATGTTTACTATATTGACCCACAGATGAAAAAAGTTCCCTCTCATACTCAGCCATATATAAATTAGCCACTTCTGGGGCCATGGGGCACCCCATTGCCACCCCCTTAGTTTGCCAATAAAATTTGTTGTTAAATTTGAAATAATTTTTACATAAGGACATCTCAGCAAGGGAGAGTAGAAAATGGGTGGGAGGATTTTTTTCTGTTCTTAAATCTAAAGCATGGTGGATAACAGATAAAGCCTCTTCCTGAGGTATGTTAGTATATAAAGATCTTACGTCCATTGTTAACAAAATATCCTTTTCTTCTATACAGATTGCTTTTATTTTGTTTATAAAGTCTGAAGAATCCCGTACATAAGAGGGTATTAGAGGTATGAAAGGTTTTAAGAAATAATCTACGTATTGTGAAAGAGGTTCCAGCACAGAACTGCAGCCTGATACTATGGGCCTGCCTGGAGGAGGACACACTCCCTTATGAATTTTTGGCAAAGTATAAAAAACCGGAATTCTGGGTTTTTCTTTACATAAGAAGCCAAACTCATTTTCTGTAATGAATCCTAGGCTGACCTCCTCATACAAAATGTTTTTAATTTCTTTTGCAATCTCATTAGTAGGGTCGTTTTTGCATACCTGATATGATTCAGTGTCTGCTAATTGGCGTAAAATCTCTTTTTTATAATCTGTGCTGTCTTGGATCACAATAGCTCCCCCTTTGTCTGCTTCTTTTATGACTATGGAGGAGTCTTGAGATAAATTTAACAATATCTTTCTTTCCTCTTGACTGATGTTATACCATGGACGCTTTTCTGTTTTTTCTATCTGTTCAAGGTCTTTTAGCACTAATCTTTCATAAACTTGTATAGCTGGGTCTACAGGGGCAGGAGGCATGAACTTCGAAGGTAATCTAAAACGTGTATGAGTATCTGTAAATCTGGATACATTAGTCCCAAAATATTGACGTAATTTTATGTTACGAAAGAACCGAAAGAGATCTAATCTGGTTTGTACAGGGTCATGACGAGGAGTGGGTACAAAAGAAAGTCCTTTATCCAAAACATGTAATTCAGCAGGAGATAGTACCTTTTTAGAGAGATTAACAACTAGCGTCTTCTTTTGGACCGTCTGGGAGGTGAACCTACAGATGTGCCCAGATACCTTCGGTATGACAGCTCCCATCACCATTCCTTAAGGAATAATCTCCCATATGGACAGTTTTTAAGATTAAGACGCAACTGTTCCAAAACATCAGACTTCATACAAGAGTCACACACATTGGCACTACAATTAAAAGAGAGAGGCTATCCTAATGCTGTCATTACAGAGGGTTTCAAGAAGGTTGAAAGAAAAACACAGGCAGAACTCCTAACAAAAAAGAATGTTGAAGTGCAAACACGAATCCATTGCACTTTGACTTATGATAAAATAAATGATAATCTACAGAGCAGTATTAGGAGACATTGGCATATGATACAAGAGATACCTGGTTGCCAAAATCAACCAATGGTTTCCTTTAAGAGAACAAGAAATTTTAGAGATCTACTAATAAGAAGTGAATTCAAAGAAAATTATGGAAGCCCTTCGAATGTTCTGTTTGATTCTCACAGGCCAATAGGACACCACCCCTGTGGACATTGCTGTTATTGTAAATACACCAACAAAACCACAGCATTTGTAAATCCCTCGGACCAACAAAAATATTTTCTAAATTGCTTTACCACCTGTAACAGTTCCTTTGTTGTTTATGCCATCCAGTGTAAATGTCCAAAAGTTTATGTGGGAAAAACTATCAGACCCCTAAAAAAACGTATAGGAGAGCACCTTAGTAACATAAAAAATAAAAAACAAGGTGCTCCACTAACTCAACATTTTACAGAACAACAACATTCCCCTACAGACCTTACTTTTTGGGCTCTGGACAAAATTAACACTAACAATGAAAAACAATTATTAAGAAGGGAAATACAGTGGATAATTAAATTAAATACTTTAAAACCAAGAGGTCTTAATGAGGATTTGGAACTGTCCCCATTAATGTGACTGCAAAATCACTGTGGTGTTTTAAAACAAGCTGTGTCCTGACTGGGTGTCCTTGACATTTTGCCAACGAGATAACATCGAGAAAAAAAGAAAAAAACTGTACCATAATATAATCATGTTCAAAAAGATCCATTTTTCAGTCGCCAGTGAAATAGTGGAAGACACAGTTGTTCAAGTAATCTGCAGACTCTTTTACAAGTAAGTTATTATTTATATAAAGAAAATGTGTTCCTTTTTTTAAAAAAAGCAGTACTTGTTTCTCATTTTTAAGAAAATGTTTTGAAATGATTTCTAATAAGAATGTAAAGAAATTCCATACACAATGAGAAAGTATTTTTATTATGTGTTGTCCCAACCATGTTAAGTTAATTTAATGTATGTATTTTGAATATTCACAGCCCCTTGAGGAAGGCCTTGAAAAATACACAGGCCGAAACGCGTCGGGCTCCTTTAATAAAGATTTTTGCATCCTGAGAACCTAGTTCTCTCCTTTTTTCCGTTGCATTTGGATGCTTATCTCCTCCTGTTTCTGTCTTCTAGTTCATAACCAGAAACTGGTCAGCAATAGTTTGGAAGGGTTTAGGGCCCAGTCAGTCTGTGGATTGTCAAGACCAGTTTGAGCTTATTACTCTCAGAGTTCTCAGGAGAAAGGCAGGAGTCGACTTGTCTCCCCCATCCAGCTGCAACTTTGACCTTGCAGAGATAGGAGCTGGCAGCCTTCTCTGGGAACTTCAGGAGAGGGGAAGGGTGGACCCCTGAAGAGCAGAAGGGAGACACCCAGGTGGGATAGGGGCCTTGTGGATGGGCCAGTTTCCTTGTCAATTAGTAGTTTAGAAGGAGGGTTAAGATGGCCACACCTTCACTTTTAGCTCAGTGCCTAGCCTCCAGAGTCTTGGCTAGGAGCATCTCTCTCATCTTCCCTGTCTGCATCTTTCTATTTGGATCTATCACCAACTGAGCTATTGGGATATTCTGCACATGGACTCTACCTAATTTGGACTTTCTTCTCTTTGGACCTTTACTGTCAAGAGCCTGCCATGAAAAGGACTGTCATACTTTTCATAGACTGTGCATTCTCATAGCTATGGATGTGTCTTCGTCAAGGAGCCCAGAGCCTGGCTGGCTTGGGGCTATTTCCTGACTTCTGGACTTTCCTATGCCTCAACCCATGTGGCGTAGAGATTCCAAGGCTGGGAGCTTTGGATGTTGGAATCTCTGCGTGTGGGGAAGTACTTTGGACTCTTGTTGAGATGCCTAGACGCACAGTCCCCAGAGGGGCCAACTGAAGTGGCAGGGTTGGTTTTGACCTCTGTGGAGGTGTGCATGCTGGTTCAGGTCCTCTTCTAGATTCCCTTCCCTTGTCTCAGGAGCAATAGGGCTCCGATCCTTCCCCTGTTGGAGGAGCAGCTAGGAGTTGCTCAGATTCCTAAGACCAAGACGTACGGCATCCCAGAGGTTCCAACTCAGTGGCAAGGTTGGTTCAGCTCTCTATGGGGGTGTGTGGGTAAGTCAGGCCTGTTTCTCGGATCCCTTCCCTTGTCACAGGAGCATCTGGAATTGGCTCCAATCCTTCCCTTGTCTGAAGAGCAGTGACTCCAATCCTTCCCTTGTCTGAGGAGCATGAAGGATTGGCTCCGATCCTTCTCTTGGGGTGGAATGTTGGGGAATTTGGTCCTTAAGAGACATTCCAGTCCCCTACCTTGATGTGGAACAATTTCAAGAGCCTATCGCAAAATGCCATCAGCTATATGATTTCTGAAGACTGTAACCGTTAAGCTTGTGCCGTGGGATTTGTTGTAATAAAAGGATCTCACTGATTGGAGTCTCCCGTGTGAGAGTGCTAGAATGCGTGATTGCAGGCTCGGGCCCCAACAGGTACATTGTTTGGATTCATAAATGAGCTAGGTGATTAGGTGTTAGGTAAGGTAATCAGATAGAAATGAGGATAGTGTTCCAGTACCTGATATTGAAAACTCCACTTTACAGTTGAGCTGGGATATATAATAGGCTTGCTTATAACTAGCATCAAATCAAGGATGCTGTCCACAGGAACACATAAGACCCTGGGCACAAACATTGCTTGTGGATACCCTGAAGCATTTACAGTTCCTAAGTCATACCACAAAGACTGTAGAAAAGTTTTGTGTTTTTAAAGGACTCAGCCCCAAGATTCTCAAATACCAACTTCTTAGCCCGCCTGTCTGCAGATAAAAGTCTTCAGGCAATGACCCATTTCAGACACCTAATGGGCTGGCACAAGTCTTTATGTGGTGGAGTGGGCATGTTTCCCTCCTGTCTACCTGTGCTGTGGTGGTGCTAAATGCTTCCTTCCCATCATGGTTCTTTCCCATCCACCCATGGTATGATGGAGTGAATGTGCTTCCTTCCCTTCCACCACATCACATTTGATGTGGGTGCTACACATGGATCCCACAATTCAGATAACGGAACATCATAGGTGTGACATTATATGTGTGGTGGAAGGGAAGAGGAGCATGCCCACTTTCCCACCAAGCAAAAGGTCTTGCTCGCTTAGTTTTGCATAAACTCAGCACAGAATTTGCCATTTCTTAGATTACTTCACTGCAAAAGAGAGCAGGAACTGCAGCTTGCAAGCCCCCCCCCCTTTTTTGCATGTTTCCCTCTTCCACAAACAAAGGAATATTTAGCATGTTGTTGTCTTGTTCTCCTCAATAGAGGATCCCCTGAACATTTTCCTGATAATAGAAAGGCTTCTACACTTCTGAGGATTAAAAAAACAAAAAGTGGGACAGTAATGGAGCTAAAGGAAATCCTTTGATATCATTTTACTGAGAATCAATCCTCGGGAATTAGCGTTCAGCACAGGATAATACATAAACACACACACAGCTGCTGCTTGGGGGATACTGCTGTAGAACCACACCTGCTTCTATAAACTTTGCTAGGGCAGTAGTTTTTTCCCCTTCTTTTTCTTTGCCTCTCTTGAGATGGTGTCAAGTTTTCAGACTCCTTAGTCATGGCTGCTTTGTGCAATCATTGGAACCCAGGAAATGTCTGTTTATTAAAATTCAATGCAGAACGTTTGGAGCGAAACTGGAGTGCAAACAGACTCCGTACCCATGGGAGCAGAGAGGAGCTGGAGAAGGAAAAGCCCCGTCTTCTGGGTCTGCAGCCAGAAAGAGCTGATTCCCCTCCATCTCCTGCCACAAAAGAAGACAGGATGAGTGGAGGGAAAGCAGAATGCTGCCAACATCCCTGATAGGATCTTGTACTCTGACTCTTCTTCATTCATCTAATGTTTCGTCCTTACATGGGTGTGCCGTAAACATGACAAATCTAAACAGAAATTTGACAATTGTAAGCGAGAACTATGATAGAGTACACAATCTGCTTAAGCTTTGTAGAATAGAGGCCCCATGATGATACTCATGTTAGAAATATAGGCTAGGATCTAAAAAGTTTCATGCACACCAGCTTTCCAGGACCTCCCTTCTTAGTGCAGCTCCTTCCCCTTCCCCTGAAAAGCCTCTCCTGGATGCCAGGGAACCCTCTGGAGCATTGTTGGATAAGGCATGATGGACTGCAGACAAAAGGGGAAACTGATGTGTGCACATAAATGCTTTGAGCACATGCACGGGCCTCTTTGGATCCCATCCACATTAATTAAATATTAGAGCAAGAAAATAGGTGAGCAGTAGAGGGGTAATAACTGAGCAAAAGAGTTCCAGCCATATCTTCTCATTCAGTGCTCTCTGGAGTCACTCCCTGCCTACTTCCTGGCCCTAGTTCTACCACTGGCTTTTCTTCCATACTTTACATTTTTCTGTATATAGAAATACAACAAAATTACTGTTGTTCAGCCAGCCTTCTCCTTAACTTCAGTCCACAGGCTTTTGGACAGGGAACATGCAATCATGAACAGCTTTTTGACATCAATATGTTTCCATTCTCTTTAGATCCCATAAATGTCCCTAAGCTTCACCTCTTTAGTCTCCTTCCCTACCCCCCTTCTGAACCACAGAGGCTGTTCTTTGCCAGTCTCTCACAAAGCAGCTCTCTAAGAGATGAATCATTTGGTTGGCTGTCTTGTGTATTTTGGATCCTGTCTCTCTGCCTTCCTTTAATATAGTGACCAGATTTGCACACAGAATTCCAGCAGAGGCCATCCAGCTGCCTTTCTGGATGCCAAAGTAATAATGCCTGTGGGTTTGTATTCCATACTTCTACATACATGTCCCTAGATCTTGTTTGCCTTTCCTAATGCTGCCAGACGTTGCTTGGATGCTTTTCCAAGCATGTGGTGCTGAATATTACCATGCCAGTGATTTATTTTTTAAAAAACAAATTTAAGAAACTGTTAATTCAGAGGGCTCTTCGGGGCCAAACTAGATGTTACATGTGTCTGCCGTCATGACCCTTTTTTTTTTAAACAAGAAAAGCTGTTTCCATAAGGCCAGTTGGGTTCTCTGTGTGTGTGCATGCAAAGGCACATGGGATGGTGGTGGTGATGACTGGTGTTGGTGATAAATCTCTTCCCTGCCCAGCACTTTCCAACTCCCAATTTTCCCATCACGAGCAGCATTTTCCCACTCACTGGGTTTCAAGGATGTGTTTGCCCTAGCAGATGTTTTTGAAGCTCCACAAGGATAAAAATCATTTGGGGCTAATTTGAAGTGGGAAGATGGCTGGTGGGGAATGAATCCCCGCCCCTACACCCCTTCAATCCTGTTTGCCCCTCCAGAAGTGACCTTTCCTGTTTAAAAAGGGCCATTGCTATAATGTTACAACATGTATCTGCATTTAACATCTAGTTTGGCCCTCAGCTTATTTTCTGCCTTTTCTGCTTTGGACCAAAATTCCTATATTGGGCATTCATTTTACATTGCAATCCTATCCATGTTTCCTCAGAAGTAAGTCCCTCTGTGTTCAGTGGGGTTTCATCCCAGGAAAGCATGCATAGGATTGCAGCCCAACTCATCTTCTTTGTTGAGGCCAGTTCATCCTTTTTGACAAGAAATCTAAATTCTGCAGTAAGAAAACATGTTGTTTGAAATAAACTAAGACAAGCAGCCTTAGTTTATATAGATATGCTTACATAACTCAATGTAGTGCATATATGCATTTTAACAGAATTTTTGAATAGCTTTTGGCAGAGAGCAGTGTGATGGCAGGAGGAGAGGTGTGAGTATATAAGAAGCATTTGGATTGTATGGATGAAGGAATAAGACTATAGTTTGTGAAGGAAGCAGATGTCCCAGCCCAAAATGCAGGAATGTTTTGCAAACCCTAACTGTTAGCATGGTTCTAAGCCCTGTGTACAGCTTCTGAAACACTGTGTGAGCTCATAGGGCCTATTGTCTGCCAGTTTCATCAGCAATTCTGTAAAGTAGACCAGCATCATTCCCCCTATATTAGAAATATTGGGGGGGGGGGATGCTGAGAGATAATGGTGTACCCTCCCACCCAGTGATCTTTGAACCAGGAACTTCCTCCTCATATTTCACTGCTACATTAGCTCTCAGTAAGAAATCTGAGCAAGTGGTCATGAAGGCTGTACAGTCTACACCACATTCTAAGATCTGTTTATCTTCCACTTCCTGTTTTGGTTTTGCACAAAATAATATTTCATGATTAGCCTGGGCAGAAGTCCCACGGTATCCCTCTTTCTGGGCATTGTCACACCCACATCATAATCACTGGAGCAATTCAAAAAGTGAATATGTACCATTGCACCCATGCAACTCTTAATCTAGACAGCACCTTGTCAATGAGCAGACCAATCTTACGGTTCAGTTATGCTGGATAACTGTTACATCAGTATCAATACTGGTGTAACATACTACAATTATATGTATTTCCAGCAGCAAAGGAGAAAGCAAGCCAATACCATGAGAACCAAAAGTGAATGTATTAAAATGGCCATTCCCACAGCTTTCCTGGTAACTCTGCAACCAGCCATCAATAACAGTGATACCACCAATTCTCCCACGGTACCCATGAAAGGAAGGTGTCCATCAGTATGTGGTGGCAACAACAGCCAGGACACCAGAATGATGTCATAGAACATGTCCCCCACATGCAATGCACACAAGTACACCCGCAGAAAAAGACAGCATGATGTCCTTGTCAGAGAATCCCGTGGCCCAGCAGTATGGATGGTTGTATGTGGAACCCAGAGGCTTCCCAGCAGAAGGGCTCTATAAGGAGATCATTAACTACCTGAAAGAGCACCACTGGCTGACATCATGCAGACACAATGGTGGCAAAGAAGCAAGATTTCTTCACTGACATCATTGCCACAGAGTAAGTCCAAAGATGGGTTCTCACCTGTGTTTGATTGTGCTCGCAGTGAGTTTTCCGCCATCTGCATTCTAACTGTTGACACAACCATTTCATTGCACTCAGCTCCTCAGAATACCAAGGAGCTGATGCAGCTCTACCATTTGGTGAAGGATATTTGGGAGCAGAGCAATTGTATTGCTACTCCAGGTCAACCCCATTCTGGATAGAGACATGGGCCTCAGTAGGACCACCAACTAAGCCTGCAGGAAACACTGTCCATTCTTCTCCCCCCCACCCCCCGATACATCAAAAAACCTTATGGATTCTTCAGCCTCTAGGTATGGACCATCAACTTTGGTTCTCCACCCCTGTGGAAGTTACAGGTAGCCAGATGATCTAACTTGATCAGATAATGATCTGTCCATGACAGTGGAACCACTAGAAGCTCCCCCACCCACAGATATCTTCCCCTATTCCTGAATAGAATATCAGGTCTAGAGTATGCCCTGTATCCCAGAGTATGTGTTGGCCCCAATATTACTTGAGGCAGGCCCATGGTTGTCATAGCAGCCATGAAATCCTGAGCTGCTCCTGACAAGGTGGCATAGCCTTGGTCTGATCCAGCATGGCTCTGCTTATATTCTTTTACTAAAATGCCCTAAGGCTCTCAGTTTTGGGGTTTTCAACACTTGAACAGAGACCACCTCTTTCAGCTAGGGCAGGGAGACTGTTGGGTAGTGGGGTGGAAGATGCACTAACAGAATCCCTTTCCTGTTTCAAGTTCCCATCACAAGGTACAAGCACTGAAAACCTGCCCATGGTGATACAATCCTTATAGACCAAGGCTACACCCCCTCCCCACCCCTCACGCTTTGATTGGTATTGCACCCAATACCTTGGTGGACACATATGAGAGAGGTACACACACCCTTCGTTCAACCTGGTCTGGGTCACACAGGCCAGCTTGGCATGCTCTTCCTGAATGAGGTCATTGATGGCAGATACTTTCCTATTCACCAATCTGCCATCATTAGCAACACCTTCAGAGCTCAAGGGGACTGCAGTCAAGCCACCGGGATTAATGAGGTTGGAGGACAAGCCAGAAGAAGAGATAGCGCAAAGATACTTGAATGTTGTATTACATGGTAGGGGTCTGAGAATGTACTAGAGTTGTCCATCTGCCCTTCTTATATTTTCTTTTTAGCCTTGGCTGATCATTGTTTGTGTAACGTGCTCCCTCCTTTATGCTAAGTGCCCTTTCACCAATTTCTCCATCACCAAAGTTTCCACTTATGTACCTACAGTTCTCTTGATGTGTAGGCTATGTTCCCTTGCTGGGAATTCTATGCTTCCATTGGTGTGGCATAATTGGCTACAAAGATAATCAGAATCCTATCTTTCATCATAGCTGAGGGAGTGGAGGGGAAAGAGATGAAGGTGCTGTTGTCTAGAATTCTCCGTTGATTCTGATGGGAGTGTTTTAAGTGATGCTATGTCTTTTTACAGACATAGCATCATAGTAGTAATGTTTTGGCAACAATGGCAGAGTGAGCGTAGGATTCCAGTCTAGCTTTCATTCCTCCCTGCCATGCCCCCACCCCAACTCTGGCAATTCCTCCCCTTGTGGTGGTGGAGTTCCACTTGGGTTATGGGTTATGCCAGTGCCATTTTGTACTCTGTAAGCACATGGGTATTTAGAAGCTAATCAGCTAATTTATTTTCATAAGTCTAGCTACATAATTACCCAGCAAATTCACAATCCCATTTCCAGCTCCTCGTCCTTTGGCAAACTGGATCAAATTTATTGAAATGGCCAAATTTGTGGATTCAACGCCCAAGCCTGTAATTTTTTGAAGGCTGGAGCATGTGTGTGTGTGAAACATGAAGATTTGTTTCTGGACAGTGAGAGACAAAACTAAACCTGAGCTAAATACGCATACACACACACATGCAGGATTAGTCATCTGAGAATGTGGAATAATTATCCACATGTTATTAGTCATCTGAGAATGTGGAGGAGATATTCAGGGTCTTTTGGGGGCAGGTGAAATTCTAAAAGATGGGTGTGTGCGACTTACCTTTAAGTATGAGGTGGCAGCTGCTTTTTCTTCCTTTTAACCCCCCCCCCCAAGCCACAATGGGGTCAGCTATTTCCCCCCCTCCCCCAAAAATGCCCTTGGGAACAATGCTACATCATGATATATTGTTCGCAGGGGCATTCTGTCCCAGGAAACAGTGATAAGGCTTTTTTATTTTTTTTTTGGTAAAAGAAAAACCCTTGGCCACCTCATATTTAAAGATAAGACACACTGACTGTAAATTTCTTTGAACCTTTGGCCACCTTATATTTAAAAGTAAGAACTCTCCCCCCTCAATTTCTTAGAATTTTGCCCACCTCCCAAAGATTAATCAAGTTTTTGGAGGCATTTCCGCCCCACCCATAAAACCTACAAAATTTAGCTGGACTGAATGCTTTGGCCCAGCACTAGCACAAAACTGAAATGAAATGGAAGTGTAGCCACAGTGCTGTTTGTATGATGTACCCTAAGAATCACTGGATTTCAGTAGCAAACCGTAAAAGAGGAAGCTCATTGTCAAGGCTGAATGATGGGGGAACCATTAGCTTCAGAGTCAAATTCTTCTGCTTATCCTCTTTCTGTTGCAGACCTGCTGACAGCCAAGGAGTACCACTGCCTACTGCAACTGCTTTGCCCTGACTTTCCCATGGAGCTTACTCAGAAAGCAGCAAGGTGAGTCTTCCTAAAAGTCAGGTAAAGGCTTTGGGAAATTGACAAGACAACGAGCAAGTTGTTTGCCAGCTGCAGCAGGCTATATGAATAATAAGATGCTTTCTGCAACCTACTTCATGTGGAAAATGTTTTTTAACGATGCATATGCTACCTGTATTGGCTCTGCTGGTTTAATCAAGAGCCAATTAATGGAGCATTAGACTTGGCCTATGAAACCTGGGTTCAGATCCTGCTTTTTTCTGTCTAAACTTACATAGAATTGCACCCTTAGTCGCTTTTGTTGCAGTTCACTTCTGCAAAGGGAGATTAATAGTGGTCTACCTCAGAAGAGGGTTGCGAGGACGAATGAGAAAATGTGTCATGAATCACATTACTGGTCCACAGTCTCCACAAATTGGGCTATAAATCTAAATACATAGATTTCAGACAAGACACTGATGATCATGATGATGGTGTCAAGGAATTTAATCTGCAAAACCATTGTAAACCTGAGGCCCCTTTGCGGGGGGCGGGGGCAGCCTTCGCACAACTCTTCTGTTGTGTGCATGTGCCTTAGAGACAGACAAGCTAGAGGGCTTTTGGGACAGCAGGTGTGTGAGAAAAAATGTGATCTGTGTCTCTGGGGCACCCAGGCTCAGGTGGGGATGATCTCACTGCCTTTATGCTTCCGAGGTTGAGCGCTTCCTTGTGTTAAAATGTTGCTCTCACCTACTAAGCTGTCAAGTGAGGTTACTTGATACCACCTTAAATCTTCCTTTCCATCATCTGCACCTTCTGATATCCTTATCTGCATTTCCCCCACCTTCCCATACCCATACATCTCTGCTTTTCTCTGTGAAGCCCCATTTCATCTTTCCTGATGACCCATTAGCCTCAACAGCTGGAAAAATGCAAACCTGGGTGGATCACTTTTCCATGCAACTGCTGCTTTGTGTTCAGTTCCACAAGCAGTCTGCGCTCATCACATACTTTACCAGAGTCCTCTGACAGCTGTGCAGTTGCTTTTGGAGTGGGTTATAACTGATGGTTCCCACCACTCAATGGCATTGGCAGCACCTTCTGATAAGCCTTGGGGGCTATGATTTCATAGGCAGCAATCATTCAGAAGCCACCAGGTCTTTCGGTATCCTTGAAGCTGCATGGCTGAGATGATTTCACACCACAGCTAGCTCTTTCAGAGGCTGTTGCTATGTGCTGATAACAAACACTAGGAAGGAAAGAGATCATGCAACATTAGGGCAAAGAGCAGAAGCAACAGCAATGCAGAAGGAAGCCTGAGGTCCAAACTACATGCAATGGTGGTAGTCCTACATCTTTAAATATGGGTTTGCTCCATTCATGTGCAAAGCGAGGGTGCGTGGGGGGGAGTTAAAGGACCAAGGGGTATGTGAGTGGAGGATTCTGAACCCTCTGGCCACTGCTCTCATCCCCAGAGTCCATCCTTCCAGATACTTCCAGCCAAACTCTGATACAGGAGGTAAGTCTGGCTGGAGAAAAGCATCTGAAGAGATGTTGGGGGGGAGTGAGGGGAGTTGATGTTAAGTGAGGGGAGGGTTCAGTAACTCCCTCCCCATGTTCCATTTTCCAACACCTTAAACTGCATTGTAAACTGCATTCCACCCCACTTTACACATGCATAGGGTAGATCCATGTTTAAAGACACTTGTCTGTTGCAATCATGTATCATTTGGACCTCAATCCCAGAGAATTGGGCTAGTTGCCACAAGTATCAATGAATTCTTTTCAAGGCTCTGGCCACAGGCAGTTTGGAGGCTTTCATCTTTGGCTGTGCTGTGTGATATATATGCTTTGATTTGTGAGGTAGGAAAGAGAAGTATTTTTCATCTAGAAGCAAAATATTAGGATGTAGTAGAATTACATGTGCAGCACATAGTGTGTGTGTGTGTGTGCGTGCGTGCGTGCGTGCGTGCGCGTGCGCGCGCGTACACACACACACACACAGGTTTGTGACTGCTTGTTAAAGTTAGGCTCTGTTAATATTAAGCACTGTGCAGTGGCTTAGTAGGCTCCCAGCACCACCACAACACAGGCGATCAGAAAGAACAGAAAGTATGAACACGGGTGTGACACAATCCTGGCTGGTCAAGCTTGGCTTGAAGGGGACACTTGGGTTCCAACACCTTAAAGAGTGGTGATCTGCCCCACCCTTCAGTTGCTTATCAGGTCCTCCTAGCCCCTTTAAACCATAAGAAGTCAGCACATCCAAAGGAATGTGGAAGGGAGGTTCACTTAGTGACTGGGTTTGTACGACATGGTAAACTTCAGTAGGCTAATCCCTACTGAGGTTTAATGTGTGGTCTGACCCCCGCGGGGTGCTTTAAAAGACAACCTGGCCTGGTGTGGCTTCAAAACCACCCTGTGAAACCATGTTTTGCGGTAGGGTTACGCTAACCTTAGTAGGTTTAGTGTGTCGTCCAGACAACATGCTAACCCTATTGCAAACCAAAAGGGGCATAGAGACCCCTGCCCAGAGTGGCAAACAATGGCTGCCTCTCTGGGCATAGGGATCTGGCTGATGACAACCTACCAAGCGCCCAAGCAGCACTTGTCCAGCTGTCATCGGCTTCCCCGTGTGCTGCGGCCTTGCGAGCAATCCCGCTCTCCTGGCATCGGCTGTGGTGAGGGGATCCAGGCTGTATTCTACTGGCTATGTTCTCGTGGCATATTTCTACCCCGTCTCCATTTGGGCAGTCAAAAACGTCTTCATCCTTATCTCCAGGGATGATTCATCCTGGACCGCACTCTCCCCAGCTCTTATCAGCTTTCCTCAAAGGGTCAGTTTAAAAGCTGCTTTGTCATCTTTTTAATCTTAAGCACCAGCAGTCTGGTTCAAATGGACCCTGTCCCTTTTGTACAGGCCTGGCTTCTCTCAAAATGTTCCTCCGGGTTTAACAACAACATCTCATCCAGGTACCGAGACTCTTCAGCTTTGTCTCTCTAGTTGGCCCTCCATGTGGAACAAGTAGCATTTCAGAGAAAGCTACCTTAGAGGTTCTGACTTTCAACCTCTTACCTAGCAACCTAAATTTGGCTTCCAGGGTCTCACAACTACATTTTCTCATGTCACTGGTGCCAACATGCACCATGGCTGCTGACTCTACCAGGCTATCTAGATGATGTGTAACATTCACAGCCTTGCCACCAGGCAGGCAATTCACTATGTGGCCTACACACCTGCCACAGATCCAGCACTCTATGGCCAGATCCATACCTAAGGTTTATTACAGTACTATATCACTGCTGTGACTTGCGGGGCACACAACGCACACATTTTTCAGTGCTAGTCCTGCGTAATCGTTCTTTGTTTCTTCCGGAATTTCCCAGACTAGGTTTATTATGGTTTTCCCAGTTATTGCACTTCACTGTTGTAGTAAACGGCCAGTGTGTGCTAAACTTGCGCTGCAGTTGCCCGTCTGAGGTGTAGCCACGAAAGTGTCATCACTGGAGTTAGCCAATAGTTTTCAACGGGTGGGGGGAATGCAGCATCCCGTGTGTCTGGTGGGGAAAAGAGGTGTCCTCCATTTGTTGTTCTGCAGCAGTTCACCCTCTTTCCCAGAAGCTTCTAATTTTTTTCTGTTTGTAAAGGTTGCTGCTGTGCACCTCCGCATCTCCAAGCAGGCTGCTTCAGAGAATTGCATGTTGGTGGGGTTTTTTTTTTTTTAAAAAAACCAAAACAAATTCGGTGCTGCGCATGTGCGAACCTCTGCATAAGCGGTGGACCAGAAACAACAAACCCCTGCTTCTGAAATGACCATTTCCCCTCTGTGTGAAAGGCAGTACCCCCAGGATAACCGCCATGGAATTTGAGAGGGGACAGGAGCGGGAGGCTTCCCCCCTTTTTTAAACAGCTGCGTTCACCCCGTTGCCCGAAGAGCAGGGAGCTGTAAATTAGCCAGAAGGCATGTCTGCTCAGAAGTAAATCACATTCTCTCCAATGCCCTTACTTCCAAGTGTATCACATTGCTTTAACAGGAGCCTTGTGCTCGGGCAACTCAGAACAGGAGGAACACTTCTTTGGGAAATTGCATTTGGGTGGAGGGGCACAGTGTCTGATCCTGCTGGCTTCACCTGAACCCCAAAGGAGGGTGGTGGCGGCAGCAGCATCATCCTTCTCCTTCTTTTTTGTGAGGGGCCAGAAGAGCTTTTTCTTTTCTTTTTTTAAAGATCGCTTCTGTGCTCTTTCACAGAGATGATGAAGCAAAATAAAAAAACAAACCCTGTTCAAGGCAACGCCCAGTTCTACGGAGTTAGGTGTGGGGTGGCAAACCGGGATGATTGCACTACATTTAACAAGAGTGTGCCTTGTGAGGAGTGACTGCGGAACATCGTGAATATAGCAGTACCGTTCTGCTAACTTGACAATATACAGTGTAATGTGGATCCCCCCCCATGTCTCTAATGATTGAGTTACCCACTAGAACCCCAGCCCCCTGCTCCCCAGGAGGCATATCCTCAGTGCAAGAGAATATCTGATCATCCCCCAAAGAATGGGTCTGTCCTGTAGCATGTCAATCATCCCTTTCTAATTGTGTTTCTTAGGGTAATTTTTTTTATTATTAACAACTTTTATTAAATGAGTGTTCCCATAATATACTAAGCATTACACTAAAGTGTAAAACACAGGTTCTTGCTCCCATTTTAGTTTGCAACCTGTTTTTCTTTTACTTGGAACAGGGAAAATGTGCATTTCAAATGGAAAAAGCATGCATTTTTGTATGAATTTTTAAAAAGTGCTAATTTTCCCCACTGACAAGCACTAAAATGTGTATTTTTTTAAAAAATGTGTACTTTTCAAAGATGCACATTTTCCAAACACAATTGCAAGTTCAGGTGGCTCATGCTGGCTTAGCTTGTTGTCTGAGCGTGGAAAGCTAAGCAGGGTCAGGCCTGGTTATTACTTGGATGGGAGACCCCTCCTCTAGTTTCCTGCATTGAGCAGGGGGTTGGACTCGATGGCCTTGTAGGCCCCTTCCAACTCTATGAATCTATGAATGTGTGAGCTTTTCCTGTTCACTTTCGGAGTTGCGTGTGGGACAAGTTGATGATTTGCGAACTGAAAAGAAATTCTCCTACATTCCTAAAGTGCTCCTCTCAGAAAGGGTCACTCTGCCACCTACTTTCTTGACTTCCTCTTCCTCCCGGGGACAGAAATGTACTGGCAAGAGCAGTTTCAAGCCTCTCCTTTGATTCCACTTGCCTTACTGGGGGCTGATGGAGGGGCAGAGAAAGGGACAGAGGTTTCAGGCAGTGATGTGGCCTGTAGCATTTCCAAGACTTGAAGAGTGCTTTCAGATGCCAGTGGCTGTGCTGTATTGCCTGGGAGATGGAAGATGCTCTGCCTGCCAGCTTCAAAGTCATCTCCTTGATGTGGCCACTGACAATCTCCGTAACGTGCTTATTAGTGGGAATTAAGAACTGAGCTGCTGCTGCTCTAGACAGCAGCAGGAGGAGGTTTCTGGGACATAATAAATAAAACAGAAGCACTTTGACATCTTCAAAGGGTTTTGTTTTAAATAGTGGCTTTTCTCCTGGGGACCCTCTTAGCCTTAGTCTTTCTTTTTTGTAATAATTAATTCAAGCTGCTCTGCGTGCTTGAATTTGCCTCACTGAGTTGAGCTGGTCCGAGTGGTGGGGAGGGAAGCCTCTCCCGGAGATATGTCCTGTAGCTCTTCCGTCTCTTCCTCCTGCTGCACAGCTTTCTCAAGCCTCTTCTGTAAGCCATAGTGACCCAGGGCCAATGAATACTCTCATGCGTACAAGGGAACCATAGTACCCAACCATCCCCAATAAAGTGAGCTCCTGCTTTGAAGGTTACAGCTCACTCTCTGTATAACGATGCACCCTGACAGATACTGGGACCTATTTGCCATAGCAATGACAGAATTTACTGCTTATGTAGGCAAATTAGGTTTTCACCCCCTCTTTCTGTCTGTGTTTTATGAAGCGTGCATTGAATGCATGTATGTATGTATATATGTATGTAGGCAGGCTGTGATGGAGCGCCAGCTACCCTAGCAGGATCTCTATCTGTACTCAGGCTCAGCCCTTCTGTGTGTGTTATGTGTGTGTGCGCGTATGGGTCTTCATGTGGACAAAAAGAGCAATTGGAAAACAGGCGCCATAGCCAAGAAGCCCAAGCTAATACCAAGGATAAAACATGGCTGTTAGCTCCAACAGGAAGCAGGGAGAAAGGGAACTAGTGAAACTCTCCTCTGAGAAGTCTCAGGGCAACACTCTGTTGTGAGACAAACATGGGGCTTCAAACTCCGTGTTTGCCTCATAACACTCATGCAAGAGCAGAGAAGCATTTGCAGGAGAAGATCAACAGGGGTATGTGTGCACTGCGTAACCATACCCACTGTACCCCCGGTACCTCTCCTTCAAATGATACACACACACACACACACAAGTTTTTCTGTAGAAAATGCTAGATTGGACACTCTGTGTTTGTCTCATAATGTGTAGTTCCACCCTCACAGCGTGCCTTTAGAAGACTCTCCTTATAGGGTAAAGGGGAGCCACAAGGCTGGGGAAACCGTCACAATGGCCCAAGTAGGTCAGGTAGTTCTAGGAATGCTGGTGTGGCTTACCAGTTTAACATCTAGGGATGTATGAGAAATTTGTTTCAATGTGCAAATCATCAGAACTTGTCCCGTTCAAAACTCCGAATGCAAACATGAACAGGAGCGCATTTTTTGGGGAAAAGTTTGCACATTCCCAGACTTGTGGTTGTGTTTGAAAAATGTGTTGTTGTTGTTTTAATGCACACTTTCACGCTTTAGTCAATGCACATTTTCACACTTTAGTCGATGGAGGAAAAGTGAACACTTTTGAAAAATGAGCACATAAACACGCACTTTTCCCGTTCGAATGAAAAGAAAACGGGTTACAAACTAAAACAGGAGTGAGGCAAACCGAGCTTCAGAGTGGAGCTTGCAGAATTTTGGCGAGCTCGAGCATCGCTGGCTCCCCCATCCCGCCGCCCACTCCCGTGACCCATAGTATCAGTTGGAAACTTGCAAAAGACATGCATATAGGTTAAAAAAATCCAGCAAGGTTATGGACAGATAAGCCCAAACAATATGGGATGCATTAAAAGGTAATGTGTCATCAGTTTTACTCAGGAGAAAACCATTATAGGATTGTCTAACATCTTCTTGGGGCCTTCTTCTGACTTCCACCTCCGAGGGAGGCTCAGAGGGCAGCAGCAAGAGGGAAGGCCTTTTCTGTGGTAGCCCCCAACTGTGGAACAACTTCCCCACTGAGGCCTGCCTGGCGCCAACTCTACTATCTTTTCGGTGTCAGGTTAAGACCACCCTCTATGTTGAGGCATTTAACAACTCTAACCATGGGGTGGTAGTGGTGATGTCACCTTTTTTAACAGGTCACATTGTATTAACTTGTTTTTTAGTCATTTGAGTCATTTTTAAATTTGTTTTTTAAATTTTAGTATTGAATTTTTAATAATGTTTTTATTGTGTGCATTTATATTGCATTTTATTGTATTTTTATTGATTGTTGTAAACCGGCCAGAAACCTTTGGCTATTGGGCGGTATAGAAATAATAACAACAACAACAACAACAACAATATAATAGTAGTAGTAGTAGTAGATATTTTAAAAGGATTTTACATCACCAGCTACCTGAGAGAAGAGAGGGCAAGGGAACAAAATATGCTTTGGAATATGAAACTATAGGTCTTCTTTGTTGTAAGAGATATCTGAGACTGAAATACAGAACCTGTAATTATTAATGGTATAAGGGTGCAATCCTATGCATGTTTAGACAGAAAAAAATCCTACAACTCCCATGGCTGGCTGGGGAATGCTGAGAGTTGTAGGACTCTTTTCTGTTTAAACATTCATAGGATTGTGCCCTAAGACAACTTTGCAGCACATGGGCAAATAGAAACAGTGCCAAGAACCTGTAGCTTTTGATTATCATTTATTGTTTATACCACACAATTGTGGCATGTGGCTTACAGAGTTATGTAGGCAACATAGACAGGTCCCTGCTCTCAAGGAGCTTACAATCTAAAATAGACAGTGGAGAACAACTGAGGGAGGGAGGGATGAGCAGTCGAGGAGACTGTGCTTATCTGTGTTAAGCATCCTGAGCAGTGTTTTTATGTACCAGGTGCCCTGCAGATTCCACAAGATGTGGGCACCGTGAACAGTTAACACATCTTCCACAAATACATCTCTCTTCCCCCTTCCCATGGCAGTGACATGTACCTGCCGCATGGTACTTGGATGTTTCTTTCGACCTACCCAGGCGACCCTCACAAATTAACAGCATGATATTTCCACCCACACCCCTACCACCCAAATCGGCCACATGAAGCAGGAGCTTCAGCTTGTTTCTTTCATCATCCAGCCAATCTTGTGAGAGGAAGGGAACAAAAGGATTCCTTCCTGAATCCTTTGTAAGGGCATCCCAGGTTTAGCTTTCATCTTGTTCTGTTAGTTTAATAAATATCAGTACTGTTTGGAACAGCAGCATAAATCGGCACAGTAAAGCCCTTTCCCTGCCCGCCAGCATTAGCGGTGTTTGTCCAGGATCGAAACTGCAAAGAGGAGGAATTTGTTGCTGTAAACTTGTTTTAGTTTCAGCCTTTTATGCGCAGAGCACATTGCCATTTTTGCCAAACAAAGAGAGCAGAAAGTGTGACATCATTTGCCCCTTTAATATTCCAACACCACCCTTAAATGATGCTATTTTACTAGTATATTCACCTTCAAACAGAATGGAATGCAGATTGCTTTTTCCTCTGCATCAGAATAACCACTTTTTTGTTTGTTTTTAAAAATCCGTTTCGACCAGCTGTTTCTTCATTTTTGAGTTGATGTCATTTAATGACTGTCATTTTAGAACTGGATGTATGAAATGTGCTGGACAAAAAGTTGACTTGGTACCTACCTTGCATTACATGTTTATTCTCCTAGACAGTGCTTGCCTGGGCAGGAGGGAGGGCTGACCCTGGTGGGATTCCAAAATTCAGGGGTCAAAGTGCTCCCCTCATCCCACCCTCCATCACCACCCTTCCCTGCTACCTTCTAGGAAGAGTTAAATTATTTTATAGCACCTTTCCCTGAAAGTTCTCAGTCTCTTGAAGGCAACCCAGCTTTCCAGGTTTCCCTTTGATTTTCACAGGGCACTAAAGGTACTTCTACACACCATGGACAGAGGGCTTCTCTACATGAAGTGCTTACCCTGCCACTTTTCCGAGGCTTCTTCGTCCGTTTTCTTTGTGGGAGTAATACTGCCTCAGTTTTTCCGGGGTTTTTCTTTCTCTGCCTTTCTATATATTCTGTTAAGCAAGCACAAGGTGGTGCTGTGGCATAGCTGCAGTATAGCTGATTTTCAACTTTACACGCTTTTGTTCCGGTTTAAAATTTAATAGCTGACTTTCCTTGCTCTAAAAAAGCTGCGAAAATGACTGGAAAACATGGGAGAGGCCCTGGAGGATGATAGCATCGTAAAAAGGACTCATGCAAACTTCCATGAGTGAGAGACCACAAGCACACGATAAATGCCTCGTGTAGAGAAGGCCAGAATCAGATAGGCCCAGTGCAGACCCTGGGGCTGATTTGGGGAGATCTGTATAGGCAAACACAGAGCAAAGTGTGCATCGCTTTTGTGATTCTGAGCATTCCTAGATTACTTTCAATAAACTTTATCTCAGCTATGAGTTACCTGGCATATCAACTAGTTGTTGCTGAGCTGTCTCTTTCTCAATTCCAGGATTGTTCTAATGGATGATGCTGTGGACTGCTTGATGTCTTTTTCAGACTTTCTGTTTGCCTTCCAGATCCAGTTTTACTACTCAGGTGAGCCCATCCCACTTTGTCTTGTCTCCTTACTACACAGGTACAATAGAGAAGTCATATACAGAAGAACTGGGAGCAACCTAGGCCAGAAAGTCTTGCTATACAATATTTATTTATAGTATTTTTATCCTGTTGCTCTGCCAAAAAAAGGCTCTCAGAGCAGCTGAAATGCAATCAGTAAAACAAGGCATTCCCTACCTGCATGCTTACGGTATAAAAAGGCATAACACACAAGGAAAAAGGGATGGGAAGGGAAGAGGAAAAATTTAAGAAGTCTTTCAGTAGGGCTGGTGGAATGGCCGCACTCCTCCTTTCATCTCCTTTTGTACAGCCTGCTGGTGATGACAGTTGAGGGGGGGAGGAGCCTTCATGGGGGAGGTTGTTCAGCAGGGCTTGTGCACAATATGGATCCTCCTGACAGAGAACTGCATGTAAAGGTAACTCTTACTACAGGGGCAGGCAACCTTTTCGGGCCCTTGGGCACATGCAACAGTTTTTTTCAGGGCCAAGGGCACATGTGAGTTGTTGTTTTTTCAAGGCCACAGGCACATTTTACATTGGGGGGGCACAAGCACATTTTCTTGACATCCCCCCCTGGGGTTCCCACTTGTCTTGAACCCCCTCTTCCCTTCTCCACCCCATCCACTTCTACCACCTACCTGCTCCCATTTCACCCATCACCCACCCACTACTGCCGCCGCTTCTCCCGCCATCACTTCGCCTGCTGCCGCTTCTCCCACCCCCAATATCTCTGTGCTCACCAATTTGATGTTAAGCAGGAAGGGGGATTCTAAGCACTTTCAGCTGAATGCGCTTAGACTCTTCTCTCACAATCAGGAATCTTGATGCTGCAGGGTTCCCAATTGCAGGGAGGATTCTAAGCTCATCCACTGAACATGCTCAATGTGGGAAGGTTGAGCCTGGAGCCTGCATGCATGCACATGGATGTTGGGGCAGGGTTGGTGCACACAACCCCACTCTCCATGGGTTGAAATTTGTAACTTCTGGATAGGTACCTCCAAAGCTGTCCCTGATTCTTCAGGGGAAGCGTAAACCTGTCCAAAACCAGTTGCAAATCTCCATACAGGTCAGTATACGCCAGCCTTCCCCAACCTGGTGCCCTCCAGATGTGTTGGATGACAACTCCATGCAGCCCCCAGTCATCTCAGTGGTTAAATAGATCAATATGCAATTGGCACATGTGATGTACTGTACAAAGTTTGCACACATCCTTCACAAAAGCGCTTTAGGTGTAAGAAATCTGAAATTCTTGAAGCGGGCCCAAGGCGTTTATTCCTGGGAAGCAGTTTTGTTCCTGCTGCTAGCTCAGGGAAGAGCAGGGGCCTGAGTGAGAGTTCTAGGGTCTGTGGCGTGGGGCAGGGGGACCCTACAATTTTGGAGTGGGATTTACTAGTGATAACTATGTGCAAGTGTCTGTTTACATCATGTCTCTTCTGGCATATGGAAGCAATGTGCTAAATTGCTTGTTCTGTCTCATCCCTATAAGACACGTCCCTCTGTTGTTTTTCTCTGGTCAGGGATAGAATCCAATTACACAGCAGATAATAATCCCCTCTGCAGGTCACATCTCTCTCCGGAATCATGCCATCTGTGTGAATGATGCAGAGTGCCATTCCTGAGAACAAGCGGAGCCAGAGGGGGAGTGAAAATTGGGGACCATTTGAAATATGTAGCATGCTTGGAAAGCAGGTCTGAATTGGGGACCATCAAAATCACCTCCTAAAGCTGTCCGACCCTTGCATACATATAGTCTCACTGGTTCTCAGTGGATGCAAAGAGTTCTACAGACCCCTACCACAGTACACCATTTCCATTCTTATGCAGCTTTCCAGGCTACCCCACCAACCCACATGCATGCAAACTGCTCAGAGAGTGGAATCTACACTGTAAATGGCTGACCAGGTCCATAAACAAACTTGTTTAAATTTAGACTCTGGGAGTAAACAGCACGGGAGGTTTGGAGCCTGGAGGAGAGTGCTTTCGGCCAGCTTTTGCCCTAATCTTCCCTTTAGGCCCCATGTTGTATTTACTTTGGAGTTGTGCTGAAACCTACTGGGCTGCAGGCTGGAGCCTGCTTAACCCACCTCCCTTGGCTCTTCCAACAGTTGCAAACAGCCTGATTCTAACTTGGGTGGTGTTTATCTCTGTGACCATGGAGGTTTGTGTGCTTAAAAAGCTAGTCCGATTGAAAATCAAGGCCACTCATTCTCCTTCATAACATCAAAGTTAGAAGGAACAAAATATTGTCTAATTGAAGCAGGACCAACAGTACATCCTCAACCTGGGTAATCCTTGTGTGCCTTTCTTGTTCCATCTCAAAGAGGTGCTATATAACCCGTAGTCTTATAAACTGGGTGATTTTGCAGCACCAGTAACCACCATTCTATGTCATCACTCCATTTTTACAGAATTCCTTGAAAGCGTGGCTGCCATCTATCAAGAACTCTTGACGGGTAAGAATCCAAACACCGTCATTGTGCCTACGTCGTCTTCTGGGCAGCATCGTTCACGCCAAGCTCTAAGTGAGTGCAGCCCACTCGATGGGGTGGAGGCATCTGCATTTTATCAGTGCCTGGAGTCTCTGTGTGACAGGTCCAAGTACAGGTAAGGCCTGAGCCTGGCTGACAAGAACAAGCCTTGGTTCATCTTTATCTGCCTTGGGAGGGAGGCAGGGCGGGGGTAGTATAGGAGCTCCCTGAATTCCTGGCTGCAGGAATAATCTAAACAAAGCAACTAGGTATTTCACACAACTAAGAATGGAGGTGTGGCAGGTTGCCCTGTCTACTCAGCCCCGTGCTGCCCCCTCTGCCTCCAGAAACCAGCACGAGTACCGTGTGCTTATATGGGTGTCAGAAATGATGGTCCCATCCCCTCTGTGGAGTAAGCAACTGCTCTTAGCAAGGAGGCTCAGTGGAGGCCAGTCTGACTGGTGGGGCGGAAAGGGGGTTGCCAGAGGCAGAGCCAAGGACACCTTTTTGCTACACAAGCCTCGCAAGTGTTGACTCACAGGCCTTTTCCCCACACAGTTCAAGCCAGCCCAGAAAATTCTGCAAAATAACAACACAGAGAAAGCAATTTGTGGCAGAGCCCACGTATTGAAAGCAAAGGGAGGTGGGAGAGGAAGGAACCCATTTCACACACAGGCAAAGTGAGGCAGCAGGAGAGTTTGTGGCATACTAAGGTCACAGAACCAACAGAGAGCAGGCTTTTTTTAAAAAAAAGTGGCTTTAAAAACACACCCCAATTTATCAAGAGTATGTAACAACACAGAGAAAGGCATTTGCAGAAGAGCCTGCTTCTCCAAGGTTTTAAAGTAAAGGGTGGTGGGAGAGCAAGAAACCCATTTCACATACAGGTAAACTGAAGCAGCAGGCAATTAGAGTCAATGACTGCAAGGGAGAGAGTTTGGGTTACATAATCACAGGTGTCTTTTTTTAGAAGTGTGGCCCAGCAAGCATTAAGCAGTAGGAATTTAGCCAGGATATTCTAAGACATTAATTTGCACCACCAAAAGGAAGGAAAGGATTTTTAAACCGCATGTTCATAATGTGACTGAGATGCATTATACAGCAAAACAAAATAGATTCCAAGCATGGGCCTCAATGAGATTAATTAGTTAAGGCAAGGAAAATGGAAGCCAAAAACAGGCCCAAATTTACAAACAGTTCAACCCACCAATGACACCCCCCCCCGTAAATTTATCCAGAGTAACAACAGAGAGAAAGCAAGTTCTAGCAGAGCTCAAAGGGGAGTGGGGGGGGGGGGAGACAGGGAAAAACCACATTTCTCACACATATATGCATGCTTACCTGGGAGGAAGTCCCATTGAATTCAGTGAGACTTACTTCTGAGTAGACCTACATAGAATTACTCTACATATCCCATCATTTAAAAGCACATGGAGCATTTGGCACACACAAACAAATAATCAATGCCAATGTGTATTCTAGCACAATAATAATAACAATAGTAACAATAAATAATAAGTGTCATCTTCAGTTATTGCAGTGCCGTAAACTGGAATGGATTTGTATTAAGGATAGAATCCACCCACACCAAACACCTCACACACAAATTCATCAATTTGCAAATCCCACTCTCCCGCACACACATACCAAGCCCAAATGCATTTTTATACAACATGGCAGCACAGACTTAAATGCTTTCCCCTAACCCCTATTTCTTCAATAACAACCCAGTGGAAGGATTTTTAAATGAATTAATTGGAATGGATCTTTTTAAAAATACTATTTGTGCTGAGGGAAATGACCCACCACTGCTGCAAAATCATCTCCTGCCCAACCAGAAATGACCAAAGAAGATCAGCAACCACCATCAGCAAGAAATGGGGAAAAACCAGTAAGATCATACCAGTATAATAATGATGATGAAGATGATGATAATGATATTCTTGAAACTGTCTGTCTCACACACACACCCCGCATACATGATGGAGCTCAGCTGCTCCGTCCTCAAAATGGAGTCAGTTAGCACACGCTGCTTCCGCCACACTCACACAGCACCTGCTCAGACTGAGCTGCCAGACTGGCCAGGCAGGCAAAGATTATTTGTGCCAGCCCAGTCCACCACATTAACGCTTTCATTGCCCAGAGGTGCTCCTTATCCATAGCCCTTCTGACCCCCTCTGTTTTGGATGGAGAAGTGTTGCATTTGATTGGCTGCCCAGCAGTGCTCCCTTAAACAAAGCATGTCCTTTTTCTTTTTTTCTCTTTTTTTGGTAAATTTGTTTGTGAGCCTGGCTCCCTAATTGCCCCCACTGGGGAACTGCCACTGGCTCTTAGGCTATCACCAGTTCTGCCCCAGTTTTACCTGTAGCAGTGAGCACATTTTGAGTTCCAGTTTCCTAGAGATCTGCCAGATGCATTTAAATTTATTTAATTCATTGACTCCACTGAGACAAGGCACTTGGAAGGTAACTATTTCCTTTTGGTTCAGCATCCCCTTAAAATGCACCCTGCTTAGGATGCAAATTATACTGAAACTAGAAAAGACAGAGATGAAATAAGACAGAAATAATATAATTTATGAAGACAATAAAAGGGCAAATGCCTTTTAGTATTCTAAGTATATTAAAACACAAACT
Source organism: Shinisaurus crocodilurus (assembly GCA_021292165.1). Taxonomy (NCBI): domain Eukaryota; kingdom Metazoa; phylum Chordata; class Lepidosauria; order Squamata; family Shinisauridae; genus Shinisaurus; species Shinisaurus crocodilurus. The sequence continues at coordinate 242,711,752 of CM037876.1, forward strand.
TCAGATGCACATTTCATGGGACACCGCCTTAATGCCCAAGTCCACTGTAACTGTAGTCTAATAGTCCAGCATTGTCACTTGCATAATGGGACCCACTTGCTGAACATGGCCAGATTTGCAAACTGTCCCTCCTTAAGGGTGTAGTTAGTGTACCTCTTTGTGCTCAGTTGTAATCCACATCACATCTCTGCACAAACTTGAATAAACAAACTAGATATGGTGTTCACAATGTGAGTTAGGACTCTGCCCAACACTCACTTTCAGTGCCAGGACTGCACCTTGCCACATTTTAAGGGGAAGGGTGCTGCTGAACACAAGCAGGATGCAGCTCCCCACCACCTTGTAGCCACAGTCTGCCCACACATATAAAGGGCCCCCCCAACCTTTGGGCTCGTGGGCACATCTGCAAATTTTAGAAGTGTTGTGTCACAACCATAAAATGGCTGCTGTGGGGTGTGTGGCCATGGGGTGGCCAGCCATAAAATGTTGGGAGTAAATGTGTTTCCCTCTCTTGGTATGTTTTCTTGCGCACACAGAGAGAAAACACATGCAGTGACAGAGAAAACAGATACACACACATAGCAAAAACAGAAAGAACATATACACAGAAACGCACAGAGAACACACCCACACACAGGGAGAAAAACACAGAGAGTCTTAAAAGACAGTGAGCACACACAGAACACACACACACACACACAGTGTGAGTAAGAGAAAATACACGTAGAATAAGAGGAGAACATGAGTAAGAGAAAATAAACACAGAGTGTGCGTGTGCGCACAGAGAGAGAGAGAGAGAGCATTTTATCCCATATTCAAGTCAGTGGGGTGGTTTCTCCATTGATTTGAATGGGAGTCAGGAAGTTGCACTGCCAAAAAACAGCCAGAGCCACAGTCTGCTCACATGTTTTCAGGATGTGGGGATGTTGCCCCAAGGGTCCTTGGTAAGGGATGGGGTATCCCTCCCTACCAGCCATTTTCAGCAGTGTAGCTTCCACACACACACCTTTGCAAGTCAATGGAGAAAAGTGGTGGGAGGCAGTGAGAGCCTGGTGGGCAACTGAGCATAGCCTCACAGACACCACATTAGGGATAGCAGGAATAGGTGTTCCAGGCCTGAGAATGTGGCTTCTAGAGAGGACTGAACCCACAAACCTCCCCTTTTATGTATTAAGCACTGTATATATCCACAGAAGTACTGGGTAGTCCACTGCTGAGTAAACCACAGGAGAGTTTTAAGAAGGAATTGTCCTCATTTTGGGTTCTGTCCTGAAGCTTTCAAATATGCAGTAAAAGCGGGAAATATATGAGCAACTCAGGGTCACTTCACACACTATGTTTTTTAAGTTACCAGAGTTCTCCCAGAAGTTATTCTCATGACTAAATAGCTCACGTGGGAAAGTTTAATGTTAAGTTGCTACTTCTGTAAAAGGCACAACCACTGCAAAGAACCTGGGAGTAACTTGGCAGCACCCAAGGTTTTCTCACTTAAATTCCTAACCCATCCCATGTTACATCTTAAGCACTGGGATTGCTAGCAGGACACCTTGTGTGCCATAAAACCATAGAGTGGGAAGTAGCTCTCAAGCTTAGAGTAATCCAGTCCACCTATCCATCCAGAAGCTTCAGGGAAGATAATATGCTGAAACTTATGCTGCATTATTTTTCCTGTGTTCCTCTTGTTTGCCTAGCTGTCCACCATCTGCTGTTGTGAAGGAGGTTCTGAGCAGTGTACAGAGACTGACTTTCTATGGATTTTTGATGGCTCTGGTAAAGCATCATGGGATTAACAGAGCCCTTGGTAAAGAAAAGTCCTATCCTGTTTGCTTTTTTCCTGGTGTTTTTTCTTCTTCTCATGACTGTTATTTAGGGAAGTTGGTGGCAGGTTTCAAGTGGCCACCGAAAAAGATGCCTTTGCCAAGACTGCAATATAGGGGCATTGCAGAAAGTTGCCTTTGAAGCAAAGAATCATAGATGGCTCAGGCACGAAAGGCAAGCCACTTGCTGCAGGGCAGTACAAAAAAAATCACTTCCAAATGTCTTTATTCCTCCCAGTTGCCGAAAGCAGGGGTGCACAGAAAGTAGACCTCCAGATGTTTTGGAGTTCAACTCCCAGCATCCCTAACCATTGGCCATGCTGGCAGAGCCTTCTGACATAAAGAACGTTTTTAGGTGTACACCTAATATTGTAATGTATGAATGTGATAAGCATGTGTTTGGAAACATGGGTCTTGTCCAGGTCCACTTGTCAGGCAGCTGTGATTGGCTACAGCTCTCTGAGGAGTACGTATTTGATGGTTTGCAAAATAAGGGAACTATCCCTTACATCTCCAGATTTTCTCTCACAATTCTTTCAAGTTTAATTTTTTGGCACAATCATTTGTAGCTTTCTGATGGGATCAGATGAATGATGTGATGGCTAAAGTGACTCTATCGGATTTCATGTTGAATCTGGATTTGAAGCCATTGCTGGATTCTGCGCCAGACTAGACTAAAACCTTGCAGCTTGGTCCAGTTTCTCTCCCCAGCTGGACAGCAGGACTAGACTGTGGCTAATTTGCCTGGATTGAAAACCTTGCTTCCATGCAGATCTCTCTTCCGTAGTCTTACTCACTGAAATCCAGAATAAGGGGGAGAGCTGTTCCTGGACACAAGCTGAGCAAAGTCTCAGGCTGAGCAAAGAAGGGAGAAGACAGACATAATAGGTATAATATGGTGGGACCAACCAGGAAGCACCCTTACTACATTCACTCAATCCAAACATACCTATTCCACTCCTGAGGTATGGTCAGGGTAGGGGGAGATTTGTACAAGTTTGCAGGAGAGGTCATGGTGCTGATTGACTGGTTTCCTATGATGTCAGGTGAAATGAAGAAGAAAGGTTTCCTATAATGTCACCATGAAATCTCCCTGCTCCCCATTCCCACTTTAGAAAAAAGTGGGGCACTAAAAGTTTCCTTTATTTTAATTAGTAAAGCAATGTGTATTAGTGCCACACTCTTAAAAAAGGAGAAAACAAGTCTCAAAAGCCCACGTGAGGCATGGCAAGGAGAAGATGGTGACTGAGTTGGCATTCAGTTTGTCTCTGACTGGGTTCACATGACACGACAACCTGTTATGGGTTGTGCGAATCTGCACTGATTCCTACAGGGTGGCTTGTTTGAGGGCAACAAGCCACCCTGACAATCCATGGGTTGTTGTACCCACAATGGGTTGTCATGTCATCCTAACCCGGGCGCTCAACCCCATCATGGATATTGGGATTCGGCTACGGAGCCACTTGGCAAGAGCGGCAAAAACTCCTTGCTGCTCTTGCCAAGCTTGCCTGGGCACCTACCAGTACCAGCCACCACACAAGTGCCCAAGCGGTACTTGGGGATGGCTGGCACTGGCTTGCTGCCCTCCCTGCCACAATCATGAGCTGTTTTCGGCTCTCCGTGGGTTTTTCCTCCTTCCCCCCCTTTTTTTCCTGAGATCACGAAGTCCAGCTTGACAGCCAGTTTTCGTGATCTCCATTTTGACAGTTACTGACAGCCCCTTCAAAGTGTCCAAGTGGCTCCTTGGAGGGGCTGTTACTGGTTGGGGAACTTTTTAAAAATTATTTTTGTGCACACAATACACACAAACATTTTTGTTTTGTTTTATTTTTACTTTTTTTAGCTGCCCTTGCACAACTGTGGGAATTGGGACCCTCAGTGCGGCAATTTTGGGGACGTACCTCCTGTCAGATGGCAGCAGGTACCAACTCTGGACATTGTCCCAAAGAAGGTCCAAATAGGCTTTTTCTTCCCTTTGCTTTCTCTTGACAGCTGTCAAAAGGCAACCTGTCAAGGACAGGCAAGGCGCGAGTGATCTTTGCTCACGAAAAGGGGGTGGGGAGATTTACACCCCCTTCGTGGCAAGATCTTCAAGTTTTTTTTCTTTGTCCTGACAGTGCTCAGGGTGTTGCACATTTTGCACTTTTTCCTGATCCTGAGACTCTAGCTGCTCAGGAAAGCGCAAAAGTGCATCCCACCCTTTTTCTGGGGGAAAAGAGTTTTGACAGCTAGGTAGCTGTCAAAACTCTGGGTCCCCTTTATAAGGGTTTTTTGAGAGGGCAATGGGGTTTTATTGACTAAGTCATATGGCTGTATCAGGAAAAAGTGCAAATGTTCCTATATCTTGGGGGGAAAGTGCAAAATGTGCATCACCCTGAGCCTGTCAAGGGGGAGAGAAAGGGTGAATTCACTGCAAAGGGGATATAAATTTCACCACCCCCTTTTCACGAGCAAAGATCACTCACACCTTTGCTTTCCCTTGACAGCTTGCCTTTTGGCAGCTGTGAAGAGAAAGCAAAGGGAAGAAAAAGCCTATTTGGACCCTCTTTGGGAAAGTTTCCAGTGTTGGTACCTGCTGCACTCTGACAGCAGGTACCCCTCTGACATTGCCCCACTGAGGGTCCTGATTCCCGCACTCGCGCAACTGTGGCTAATTTTTTTTAATTGTTTTTTTAAAAATTGTGGACATTGTGTGTGCAAACAGAGATTGCGAAAGCCAGCTGTCAAGCTGGACTTTGTGATCTCAGGAAAAGGAAGAGCAAGGGGGGGGGGGGGGAAGCCGCAGTGAGCCGAAATTGGCTCACAATTGTGGCAGCGAAGGGGAGACAAGTCAGTCTTGCTGCAGTGTCCCCTGGGAACAAGAGGGAAGGAAGGGGACGGGGCCAACGACTCACAGTGAGCCCGATCGTCTGTTGGCCACACTGTGGGTTGTTCGCAAAACAGCCAACCCACCGTGGCTTATTGCCTGGGTGGGTTAGTGTGATGTGTGAACGTGCCTGCTGTGTCATTTCACAGTTGTGAATTGGGGCTTTCCCCATAGCTCAGAGGCATCCTGTTAATCTTGCTTTTTCCTTTGTTCATCTTTTCCCAAAGAGTACATAAATGCTGGAGATTTGGGCCTCCTTTTTTCCTTGCCTATCATGAGCTGGCTTGTAACCAGGACTGTGTCTATTCTGTGAGTGCACATACAGAGTTTGGTAGGGAGGACTCCATTCAGCATCCTGGGAAGCTGAGTTCCTCTAGCAATGATAGGCTTGAAAGTGTGAGAAGTAGTGACTATGGACCTATTCTTCAATGTCCCTCCTCCTGTTTCAGGCTGACTACCAAACATGGGGAGGTAGGGGAGAGGGGCCAGTGGATGCAGTCCTGCTTCAGTACACAGGGAAGGGGGGATATGCACCGAAACCTCTGATCTTGTCCTATTTCTGAAGCCAGAGAGGATCTCTAGGAAATGGGGCTAACCTGTCCTGCAGAGCTTTCAGTGACTAGAAGCAGGAAAAACGTGTCCAGCAAGCTAGTATGCGCACATTTCCTTACTTAGCCCAATTTGTGAGGGTGACAGAATCTGAATGCTGATTGGAGGACCTGGAAAGCCCCATTGTCTCAACCGAAGCTCCACACCTCTTGTGTTCAGGCCAGAGGAGACCTTACTTCAGCCATGCACTTCCCACCTTCCAGAGTTGTGTTTCTCCTGCAACCCTATAGTCATTGCTGCAAAAGCACATCTGAAAGCGATGTTTGGTAACACCCCAAAAGCCCACCACTCTCAGGATGTGCAGCCCACTTTCCTCTTTCAGTGGCATTAGTTTCTGGGCCCTTTGGATGTGGCTTTGAACATCCTGTACTGAGTGCCCTGCATCTTCGGACACTGAAAGCAACCATCCAAAGCTGCCCTCTGTCACTGCTAGGAAGTTCTGTCCCCTGGGTGAGCTGGCTGCTGCTTCAGCCAGGCTATGCCAGATTGGTGTTGCCATTCCCTCCCTCGCTGTGCCCTTGCCTTGGCCCCGGCCTACCATTTCAGCTGCTGGCGGAGGAGTGTTTATCCACCAGCCAGCAGCATGGAGATTATATATCAAAGGGGACAGGCATACAGGCTTGCAATCCCCTCTGCAAACAGGCTTAGAGAGCGATGCATTCACCGGGCAGAGGATGCTTGGATTGAGCCCAGCCGGGCCTTTCTTCCTGCCAAATCCACTTCCAGCAAGGTGCGGAGCAAACAGATGGGCTGAGAAAGCCCTGCCCACTGCCGCCATTGTGCCCTGTACAGAGTGTGTGGGTTTTCCCTTCCATTAATCAGGCCTGTCCCCTGGCCCCCTGCCAGCCTCCTGCAGAGGCCTCTCGCAGGGAGGGGCAGCAGCCGCAAGTCTAACAGGTGCTATCGTCTTGGCAAGGAAAGCAGGATTCTTCTGCTGGTGCCTTTTCATCTTCCCTGCACGCAGGACAATTTGAATAGGCTTTGGTCTGCAAGGGATCACAGCAGGCTCCCCGAAGCCCTGCAGCGAGGGCAGTTCCAGGCGAGAGCTTCAGAGAGAGAAGGCGCTTTCAGGCAGGGGCCCACGTTCCTTCCAGCCTCGCAGGGGCCTTGAAAAGGAAGAGAGTCGGGGATTAGAGCTGGGCTGATGAGTTTGTCAGGCAGATTGCAACGCCCAGCCTAACTCCTGAGTCAATATTGATTCACCAATCCTCTAAGTGTTGTTTACCAATCCTCCTGAGAGAGTGGAGCACCCTCAAGACCGTTCCACATATTCTGCAAGTGCAGGAATGAGACCAGGATTTGGCTGGGCTGATCTTGAGGCTGTGGAAGGCAGGCGGCAGGCAGGCAAGAGCACTTTTTGCTGCATTGGGCGCCTGTAGCACAGTGCCAGGGGCACGGGAGCATCCCGTTATTGGGGGTACGGGGAAGCACAAACTAGGAAACTGGCTTGAGCGTGGTGGCAGAGGACCTCAACTGTAAAGCACGGACTTCCCATGCCTGCAACGAGTCCAGAACCTTAGCTCAGGCTGTACTTTCTTTCTGGGCACAGGTTCCACTAGTTGGGGGCAGCGACTGAGAGAAGAGACACTCCCTTCCAGCTGTTATCTGACATGGGAAGGGGTGCTCACGTGATCGAAGGACTGTGTTGCTGGCCCTACCCCTGAGGTCACATAGTTTTCCCCAGCTGCACTACTGATATCCATGCATCAGATTTGGACCTCTGCAGTGGGAACCTATGCACAAAGGTCTCTACCTACATAGACTTCCCTGGGACCCTGCTCCTACTCATGTAATGATCTACATGCGTAGGCTTTCCCCCTGCAGACATCCACACCCAACACGTAGATGGGGGAAGCGGCACAACCTCAAGGCAGGCCCAGTCTGTTTCTCAGGGTTTAACCACACATGTTTACAAGGGTAAAATGCATCTGGAACTTTGTGCCTGGATGTCAGGCTATCTAGTGGCCTGTTCCTTTGCTGCAAAGCAGTGTCAGAAGAGCATGCCAGGAGGGTGAAGCAGCAGGGAGAGAGCGTGCTTAACCCTGCCCCTGCCACTTTTGCTTCTGCAAAGGAAAGCATCTCTTGTATTTATCCTCTTACAGACATGTATCTGGAACATGTGGGTGAGGGAGAATTAAGTCCTCTCTCTTCTCCTGCTGCTTCTCCACTCCAAATAGTTTCCCGGCAATACTGAATTTGCCGCAAAGAAGTGGACCATCAAGATTTTATTCAACGTGATTGTGTGATTCATATTGACACACTCTGAAAGACAGCAGCAGAGGCCAAAGGAAAGCGAAAGACTGAGGCTAGAGAGGCATGGAAAGGCCTGTCAACAAAGAATCCTTGGAGCAGCGTAGGTGGGCAGACAAGGAGTCCTAGGGGCTGAGTGTGAGGCATTGGTGGACAAGTGCTACAGCCCACCAAGCCCCGGAGGCTCATTGAGAAACAGGGAGAGGGCAGGGTTGGCAGAATTACTTATGAAGATTGGCATGGGTAGGGAGGGAGTTATATTTCATAGGGGCTCAACAAGCTACAGACTACAATATCAGATAAAATGTATGAGGGAGCTGTAGGCAGATGCTGTTCCAGAAAGGAGGGGGGACTACTCTTTTTTAAATTTTTAAATTTAAATGTTTAACGTATATATAACAACCAGGCAATAAATAAAATATCCAGTCTATTACAGAGATTGCAATAAACCAGAACAAAATAAATCTCCCCCCCCAAAAAAATTAGAATTTCAAAGGAACAAATCCGCCTGGGTGCCTTTTTCATCCACAAAGTAGTCAATTTTGTGATAGGTAAGTATTTGACGTGTGATGAACTGATGTTAGGTAAATTGTCCTTGTTCTATTGTAGTTTCTTTTTCAGCCATTCTGTTGCGTCTTATGTAAGTTTATTGCATCCACATGTGCTAGAAGGCTTGAGGTATTTTTGTTGTAGATGTTCTGTATGAGAATTGGACAAAAGGCCACCATTCTGCTTCAAAAAAGTTTGTTTTCTTTTTTCCTCCTGCAGTTCTCCATTTTTAAGTTAATTTTTCAATTAATGCAATTTCCCATACCACATTATACCAGTGATTGATAGTTAACCTTTTGCCATCTTTAGAGGGGGGACTTCTTTAGTATTGTGCCAGGGCACCAAACATGGCCAGTGCTGTCCTATCTGGCTTTGTTGGGCTCTGGACCAAGGGAGCAGAATGGCTGGGATGGTTAATGTCATATTTCTTGCTTAGAGGAAGAAGCCACTGCCAGTTGTCTTTACCCTTCATAGATATCTGGGCTATACTTTCCTGGAATACAGTAATACCTTGGATTGCAAGTAACTTGGTTTGAGAGCGTTTTGCAAGACAAGCACATTTTTAAATATTTAATTTTTTTTTACTTGATATACAAGCGACATCTTGCAATACAAGTACTGTAGTACGGCTTAAATTAAAAATCTCTGTACAAATTTTTTTGGGGGGATTTTGTTTTGATATAAGAGTGTTTTGGATTACAAGCACGTTTCCGGAAGGAATTATGCTCTCAATCCAAGGCATGACTGTAATTCCGTATTGGCCCATTCTGCCTAGCAGAGACCAGAATAGACCTTTATAGAATCTGACAAGCACATGATTGGGAAGAAAACTTTCACATGAATTGCACTTAAAGATCAGTCATGCAGGGCTTCACACATAGAAGTCCTACAAAAGTCCTACATAGAAGTCCTACAAAAAATACCTTCCGTGTAGCAAATGTCACAATTTCCATGTGGAGGTTTTAAAGTGTAACAGGACCTACATGTGTGTAAATAGCTTCCAGAGAAGTAGCCATGCATGCCTACCAGCAAGAACAAGGCTGCAATCCTACAGCTCCTGGCTGGAAGGCTGCCTCAGGGGCCATAGGATTGTTTGGAACTCCCCTTTGCAGGGTATATTGAGGGGTCTCCCTTGGGAGTGGGAGATCTGACCTTGGAACCATCCCTCCCAGCTCCTGCAAAAACATCTGCATTCTTTGTTGTGCCAACAGTTAGGAGAGGTAAAAAGGAGCAGATCAGGGACATAGAGGATCCAAAGCCCACTCAGTCCCCAAACATGTTCTCACTATAGAGATGTGTGGGTGTAATTTACACCAGCCCCAGAGCTGGTGTAAATAATCTCCCTCAACTGGTTGCAATGGGGGGAAATAAATGATTTAAAAAAAAACAGAATGGGAAGAAAGGGATAAGAAAGTCACTCTTCCATCACTCCTGTCCTGCTGGCATGAGTGCAGAAGGGTTTGGGTGTGATGCTTTGTCAACCTTCAGAGCTGCTGTCTGTGCTCCATAGGACTGCAGGGCCAAGGAGCTTGTGTCATCTTTAAAGACTAAACAGATTGATTATGCCATAAACCTAACTTTTGTAGACTAGAGTCCTGCTCATCAGTTATATCGGGAGTGGGCAACTTGTGACCTTCTCACTGTTTTGGCTACAGCTCCCATCATCCCTCATCATTGGCTATGCTGACTAGGGCTGATGGGAGTTGTAGGCCAAAACATCTCCAGGGCCACAAGTTGCACACCCCTGAGTTACATGAACTTACCCTCAGTTAACAGACAGCCACACACTCAGCTGTGATGGGGAAAATTTTAAACAATATGGTCAAGTGGCAACATCATGCAAAAAGTAGTCTGACAGTTCTATAGAAAAGTTAATGTAAGTAAAGTGACTATTCACAACAGCAGCAATAGGTCACTTAGTGGGTCAGAAAACAATTAATTCAGTTAATAGCTAAACAGAATCATAGTTCTTGATAAGTTTTAATTAAGCAGATTCATGCTGAAATCTTAGAGAAAAAAATGCCTGGCAGGCAAATAGCAACTTGAACCTGCCACCTGAGGGTAACACTTCATCTCTCTGAAGCAGACTATAGTCCAGAAAAGCTAATCTTCTATGCCATAATAAAGCTGTATTCTTTAAGGTGCTAGAAAACTCTTTGTTAAGTGTGGAAAGGGGCTGTGTACACATACAGAGATGTAGGAGTGTTACATGTGGAAATTGTGCTAATTCCACATTATCACCACTTACGATTGATTTTCTAAGCATTGTAGAGATTACATGATAAGACAGTCCTAGGCCATAGGCTCACAGTCTAATAGGCACCACACAGAAAGAATGGGAAGAGGAACAGAAGCAAATTCAGCCCCCCATTGGTGTTATGTAATCTCAGTAGTAGTATCATAGGATCTGTCCTGGTGGGCCACCCTACCTGTAAGGAAGGAATAGAGTGTGTGTATCCCAGCAGCCTTTAATGATGGCTGATGGCACCCCTTCAATTCTGCAGTCACTTCAATAGATGTGTGTTTGATTAGCTATGGAGCACTCCTCTGAAGATGGCGGCTGTTGTAATAGGCAAAGATTATGTATCACCGCCTAAGCAAATGAACAAGGGTCTAGCTTTGAAGAGAAGACATGCAAATCATGCTCTCTAAGCATCTTTTTTCTGTTGTGGAAGCTTATGCCAGAAAGCAGATGGTTGTTCTTTGTTCTTGCATCATGTGAAATAGGTCTTGGACTAAACCAGGGGCAGGCAACTTGTAGCCCTCCACATGTTCTGGTTTACAACTCCCAGCATCCCTCACCATTGGTTGTGCTAGCTAGAGCTAATGGGAGTTGTAGACCAAAACATCTGGAGGGTCACAAGTTGTCCACCCCTGGGCTAAACTTTATAGAAAGGGAGGGCTCTCTCAGTAACATGGAAGAGTGGGGTAGAATTCCCAACCAGCCATCAACCTGTCAAAGCTCAGAATGCTAGTAACTTTTGGTATTGCATACAAGGGGTTGGATCCAGTGTTTCACTCAAAATGCTGTTGCCGACAGATAGCAACTCTTCAGGTGACACTCCTGGCAGCAGAAATAGTGTGTGTGTGTGTGTGTGTGTGTGTGTGTGTGCGTGCAGTCTGTATTCACCACTCCCCCCTACAGCTCAGATCACCCTTGTTGAAATGGGGCACTTTTTGTTTTCTTGAGCTGTTGGGGAAAGTTTATGTGCAATGGAATACACAGCTAAGATAATAGTTTTGAAGGCTATTAACTGAGGGTACTTGCAGACAGGATTTCATGCTATTAAAATGTAGCAGTTATGAAGTGGTAATCAGCCAGCTAGCAGAATAAATGAGTATCTGGAAATTCTATTGCTTTTTGGAAGAGGCTGACCAACAATAGCCAGCACATGGCTGCCTACCATCCAAGGAATTCATCTTACATTGCACAGAGGGCTCCATTTGCAGCATTTGTGTACAGCTGAAAAGCAAAGACTCACACTTTTTACCTTTTCTTGTGTGGGTCAACATCATGTGGCAAAGAACTTGCAAGTTACTGCAGAATATAGATGATGGTTGCTCAGGCTAATCCTTCCCTTGTTGCTGTTTTCCATTCCAGGGGCCCTCCCAGATAAAGCAGAACTGTTGCTTGACCCAGTTATGGATCAGGAGCTAGACAAACTGTAAGTCAGGTTTGTTTGGCATCCCTTAACAGGACCCAAAATCTGCTGTCTTGGCTGTGCATGTGGGTATTCACTACTTCATGAGAGCTATTTGGGGAATGAGAGCTATTGACCGGGAGGTAAAATTCTTGGGTAGTGGGAAAAGGAGTTGGTGCTGTTAAAAATCCCCTATGTGTACTCTTATACTCCTCTACAAGCTTCTACAATGAGTAACTTGACCAATGCCAAGGTAAGGTACCTACACCCTTTTCTTCTTTCAGGGTAGCCCAGGTTTCAGGACTCTCCATTGCCAACACTAGCGGGGAGCCTGCAAACCTGCCTTCCCGCCCCTCTCCCCGCATCAGTTCCCCCTGGAGGCCTCTCCATCACCGCCGGAAAATGGACACTGAAAGTGATGGCTCTACAGAAGAAACGGATTCTTCTGAAAACTGACCGGGGGAATACAAGTTCATTTCCAGGGCCTTGTAACCGAAGTAATAGGAGTGGTGGAAAGGATGGAGAAGCAGCAATTCCAGCACTTTGCCCCACGAGCACAGAACATTATAGGCCATACATACTAAAACACTTCCTTTCGTAAGACAGACCCAATCTACCCTAACCAAAATTGCAGTCTCTTCTCAGACCATATTGGCAGAACTAGATAAACCTTATGCTGGGACTGCTTTCAGTTACAGAGTTATACTGCCCTCTCATGGCAGTTAAGTCAAATTAGTAAAAAACATTTTAGTAGTAGGGCTGGTAGGTTATCTTTTGCCTTCTTTAACTTTGAATTAACCCTAAAACTATGCTCCATGGAACATCTTCATCCTCAGTCAGGAGAAAACTATTTTTAGAAGATAGAGCTTGCAGCTCCTAGCACATCTGCTGTCCATGTGAGGTTTATTTTACACTTTTTCTGGATACACCCATTTGCTACTCAAGTTTGATATAATACCTTCCAAGAGTTCTGTTCCAATTAGATAGTATGTTGTGACCTTAGCAAGATACCCAGTTAAGAATTTGGGTGAGTCCTCTACACCTTCTGAAAAGGGATAGTACTGATTGAAGGATACTTTTTTTCAACCCCCCTCTTACTGGCCTCAGTTTAGGAGAAAAGGGTAGAACACTATTTATTGTTATTTTGTAAAGTTTTAAACTTCCCTGTGAAATATAATATATAGAAAATAAAGCATGGTGCACAAGGCAAATAGTGTGTCTTGAGACTTCTCTCAAAGCTGTAGTGTGCAAAGTCATTACTTTGAGTCACTACTCAAAACTCATTGCATTCTTCACTCCTTTAAAGTGTTTTCTGGAAGGAAAAAATAAACGTACCCAAGGCTTCTTAAAGAGCTCTCTCTCACTCCAGGGCCTGATAAGTACAGACAGGAGAATTCAAAATCTCAGCTAGAAGGCAGTAACAAATTGTAATTATGGAAGCAATTTTCTAAAACTAGTATCTTAATAAAGCAGAACATATTCTAGATTAGTTCCCAAGTTTTCAGAAGGGCAAAATTAACACAAACTGCTAAACTTAAAGTCTGATTTCACACCACAGACTATTTTCACGATTCCAATTTGGCGACCCATCCTTAGGTCTGTAGCCTCCATTCCTAGCCCTTGGTATAGAAAAGGGGAGTAGATCCTACCTGCGTAGATGTACCTAGAGGTCAAGGGGCTACATATGAAGAGAAAAACCACAAAAGTGGAACACACAGGTATTTGTTTTTATTTACTGGGCGGATCCACATCTCTCCCCTCTCAACCCCCACACAGCAGAGGCCCAACCCTGGCCACACAAAGTTCCTTAATACTACCATTAACTCAAAGTACACAGACAGGCCAAGAAGAGAACCTTCTTCCAGTCTCAGAGTAGAGTGCACTGGGCCAAACTGAAGCTCCTGCAACCCCCTTGCCCACAGAAGGATCAAACGCTTTAAGACAAATCTGCAATAGTCAGAGTTAAACATCAGTGCATTTTCAGAACCCAGGGAGCAAAAAAATGAGAAATGGGGAGATTTCCAGTAAGTCCATGCAGACATTTACCTTGTTAGGAAGTGCACAAGGAGAAAGCAGGTAAATTGCATTAATGAATACACCTATATGGAAGTGGGCAAGATGCTGCTCCATCAAAAAGTGGGTCCTCAAGCTACACTGATAATCTCACCACCCTCTAGCAACAGTATATTACTGAAAGCCAGGGCATCATTCCAGTGCACTGTTGGTGGTTTCTCCCCCATTAAGAAGAATTAGATGGTCTTTCTATCTTAAGGAATATGATGAAGGCTTCCAGATGAATCCACAGCTGCTGCAGCAACAATCATGCAATGTAAGTGCAAAATGGTTACAACAGCAAGCACCATTTCACACGTTTTTTGTTTTTTTTTAAGCTCTTCACTGTGTTGAGGAGATCCCACTTCCAGTGGAAGAGTATAACCAACTCCAAGATAGGGATAAGGCATGCAGACGCAATAGGGTGCTTTGTGGCAGGATACCTTCTCCTGTCCTGGGCATCAGAGTAGCATTATAGGATGTAACAGAGCACTTTTGTCTGCTCCAGTTCCTCTTCAACTGGTAGAACTGTAACTGAAGTGATTTCAGAGAAAAAATCCCAGAATCCTAGGCTAGAAGGAGAAAAGGGATAACAGGGAAGCTTGGACAGGAGGAGGAAGCATTTCTTGAATTGACTTCCTTCTTCCCCACACACAGCACACAGAACGGCTATGACATTCAGAAAACTCTATCAATGCAAGCCAGGAAAAGGGGGGGGGGGAGCAATAGCAGCAGTTGCACAACAACAGGAATAGAGGCAGAGCCCGTGGAGTGAATGGCCACTCTCTTGCTTGTATCATCCATAGTTTCCTTAAAGGTCTGAAAGGAAACCAGAAACCAGAGAGTACCAATGAAGTGAGGCAGCAGGTAATATGAAACGGCAGGCCTGATTACCTTCTCTTCGCCCCCCACTGAAGCAGCTCCCTCCCATCTACTGCATCAATCCATGGTGACCAAGGGTGGGGGTGGGACGACAAATGTAATTTTCCAGCCATCCACCACACTTGCAGAATACTGCAAGTCTCTTTGCCAAGTTCAAGCATTCCTTGACCCTTTGCTTGCTATAGATTTAGGCTTTTAAGCCACTGCCCACAAAGGATCTACTTATACCACATTGGTTCAAAGAGGCAGTAAGAATTACCATGTGCAGAAGTGGGAACTTCCCTCCATTCTAGGACAGCCTAGGGATTCCCCACCACTGCACCATTTACTGCAATTTCCCTCTGGATGAAGAAGTGTGAAGAGCATTAAACACTACTTCCTGCCTCCACAATATTAGTTCCACCAATAGCAGTCAGGGAGTGGGATAAAAGCATAAAGAGCAGCACCACAGTGGCCAATCTGCAACTCTTGGCTCAGTGCATAGCAGCAGAGGGATGTTCTCTGGAAGGGCCCATGCTCCATTAGCTGGGTTTCAAAGAAATACTTGTTTCTAATACAAAACAATGTCCAGAGAGGTTTCGAGCTAGGTCCAGGTCCATTTCTCCTCCTCTTTTCAAGCAGCCCCCAGCCATGCTCAGCTGAAAAGTAATCCTGTAGAGGTTTTCCAGGTGGATTCAAGTGTAAATGGTGTTTCACTGATGGCCACAAGGTGCAGACTCCCCTGAATCATCAATATGAGCCATAGCGATCCTAAGGGGTGGGTAGGAGGGATGGAGAGAGAGAGAGAGAGAGAGACCATAGCAAATTGCCAACAAAACTGATTAAAGATTTCTAGGCATTTGGATACAGATGCCAGCCCAAAGCTGATCAACTTAACATCATGCCAATGGCCAAGTATGAAGGAAGCAAGCCCACCATCCTGCTGAATTCTGAATTAAAGCTCTGTGCTCTCATTAGTGGAAAATGCCATGGTGCCATCTCAGAGTATGCCACAGCTCCATTGTAAACAAGTAGCTGCAACATGAGACAAGCAGCAAGAACATGTGAGAGGACCAGAATGGGAATTCCTTCAAGCTCCATCATTGAACAAAGGCAGCTTCCCAAAGATGAACCTGGGACTGACTTACACAGAGCCTTAAGTGTGAGTGGGGTCTGCATCTAGGTCCCAATTCGAGTGAGTGAGTAAACTGACCAGCTACCTGTTTTAGAAGTGCTGTAAGGGGTTGAACCCCACAAACAATATCCAGACAGATATCACATGCCGCTCCAACATTATGACCTTGGATATCGGAGTGTACATTTAGTGAGATGCTTAAATCCTTTTACCAAGACTATACAGCAAGTATGCAGTTTTCCCCAAACCTCACCTGGAGGGAGTTCATCACACCATTGGCCAGAACAGCCATCTTGCCAGCAACAGACTTCACCCCTTGCTTGAACTGAGCAATATCAGCAGCAGGCAGTACATTTCCAATTGATACACCACCTACAGAGAAGCAAGGATGACAGCACAAGCCTATCAGACAACTCTACTATATAATGAAGTGACTCTTCTTACAAAAGCCCCCCCACCCCCCGGTCCCATGCTGCAGGTCATCCGCCGCTCATTAAAAACCTGGCTGTTCAGGCGGGAATATGGGGTGGGTTAAGATCTCAAAATTTTTATCTTGTTTTAAATGTATTTTATCTTGTTTTTATCCTATGTACATCGCCCAGGGTGGCTGGTTGCAGGCCAGATGGGCGATAAATAAATGTAAATAATAATAATAATAATCCATGTGATCTTGTAACTGTACTAAGCTGTCCCCAGTATGCAACTGATGGGAGTTGGGCCACCCACAACACATCCCTTACTGAGTCACTGGCATAAGAGCCACGCCAGTCCCTTGGCCATTGCACTTGGGACACTGCTTCAAAGGAACACCCATCTCTCAGTTTGTTTACTGACATACCTGAGTTCACTGTCTCAGACTCTCCAAAAAGGTCAGCAGAACTGATGGCATTGCTGCCTGAGAGTTGCTGGAGTCGGGATCTGGCCTCATACTGGAAAACAGAAGAAGATACAGGAAACAAGCTGATGGTGGCCAGGTGACTTAGTGCTATGATGGCCAGAAAGACAGCTTGAAGGCAGAGGAATCACACAGCATTTACCTCAGCATCAGCTTCCCGGCCAAAGAACATGTCGGATGAGATGGCTTTAGCTCCTGCAAACTTCTGTCGAGCTTCGTTGGACTCCACTACTGATACCTTGCTTTCTGTCTCTCTTCTGTTGGTGGGTCTGAATAGAAGGGAAAGCACTGAAACCTTTGCATTCAGTGCAACAGTAAGACAGCTTGTGCACCTCACTCGCATAACCACAACCCAATACAGAGTATTCCACCCACAGATAGAACCCCATCAGTTCAGCTCCAAGTTAGTTTGGTGTCATGAACCCCCTTGGCTAAGACCTAGGCCAGCCTCCCCAAACTGGCACCCTCCAGATGTGTT
Source organism: Shinisaurus crocodilurus (assembly GCA_021292165.1). Taxonomy (NCBI): domain Eukaryota; kingdom Metazoa; phylum Chordata; class Lepidosauria; order Squamata; family Shinisauridae; genus Shinisaurus; species Shinisaurus crocodilurus. The sequence continues at coordinate 242,728,905 of CM037876.1, forward strand.
TGACTACAACTCCCATCATCCCAAGCCAGCATGTCTGGTTTAAACAAATACACAGAGCTCTCCATTCTCAAGTCAGCAAGAGAGCAATCTCTCAAGGCGCTTGAAGTTTTCAGTGGCTTAGTAGAATGATTGCTGTACATCTCATCCATAGGTTGATCCTTTTCATTTTGAAAATATATTAAGAATATATTTTAGCCCACTTTGTCATTTGGACAGCGCTCTAGGTAAAACAGTTTGGAAAGGCCTAACTGCTGGTTGAAGAGCAACACTACATGCCCATAAGTCCTTTCTTCAAACAGCTTTTTAGGTCTGGGAAGGACTGCACTCCACTCACTCTACCTGTCACCAATGGGCCGGATACTGGAGATAGTGATATCTGTCTCCTCTTCTCCTTTGTCAATCCCCCAGGAGGAGTTGTCAGTTTCCCACGGAGAACCAAAAGCATCTCCTAGCGAGAAAGGGTTATCTTTGTACCTAGGGAACATAAGAGAGAGGAGCATCTATCGAGGCTACGTAAAGAAACATCAGACAAGACTGAAGAGTCACTGCAAAGCTCAGCCTTACTTGGGTGGTCCAGATGTGAAACTTCCAGTATCTTCAAACAGATCCAGCTGGGACCGAGAGGACTTTGCAGTCACTGGTGTTTCTTGTTCTATCACTTGCATCTCAGAGAGGACAGAGTGCGAGATGGAACTAGTAGGAAGAAGCACCACATTAAAGCCCTGCAGAGCTCCACATGGCCTAACACCTAACTTCTCAAAACTAGAACTACCTTGCCATAAAAAGAGGGCCCAGATTATGTTTATAGCTCTCTTTTAAGGAGTTCAAAGTAGCATACACAAGGCTCTCAGCAATCTCCTATCCTGGCACTAACCAGACCTGCTTGGCTCCAGTAAGGTTACTACATAATTTGCCTTCAGATTATGCCTTGAACTAGCCAGTTTGTAGAGCTCATGGCAAAAGCAGAGGTGGGATTTCAATTGTAAGGCTGCAGGTGGAGTTGTGTCATTGTTATTTTACACTATATACCACAACGCGTCTTTTTTTAGGCACAAGAACTAAACAAACAAAGGAGCCAGAACATAGCATCATAGTATATTCCAAGGATATGAATACACCTGGGCTTACCAGATTCTACAGCAGCCTTCCCCAACCTGGTGCCCTCCAAATGCGTCCCCCAGCCTCGCTGGAGGGTGCTGAGAGTTGTAGTCCAATACATCTGGAGGGCACCAGGATGCTAGGCAGAAGAGCTTCAGTTCATGCTACTTATGAAGAAGGTAAGCTGCAGTAAGACAGATGCCACAAAAGGGCTGAAGATCTGCAGGAGGTGAACAGTCTTCTGAATGGGGCAAAGGCACAGATGATGTACTTGTGATCTGTGGCTCCGGATCCACAAGCCACTCCAAACTGAGTAGACTCCAGGTCTTGGTTCCCTGTAGATAGGTTTCTGGAACCGCAATACCAGGGCTTTTTTTCTGGTGGAACTCACCGGAACTGAGTTCCAGCACCTTTTCTTCTATTAATTGCATTACAATTTAATCGCCATCTACTCCCGAGGAAATGTAATCCAAGAGTTCCGGTACCTTTTTCTCCAGAAAAAAAGCACTGCGCAATACACATGCCTAGTGAGACAGTAGCAGCACAACTGCCACGTGACCTTGGGGCTGGCATTACACAAAGCCTACCCACCGAGCATACTCTTGTTCTTCAAGCACAGCAAGTACCTTCTGGACACCAAGCCCATGCCCAGTCTCTCAGCCTGTTCACGCTTCTTCCCTTCCAGATTCTGAAGTTTCTTCTCCTCCTTCTTCCGATCAATCTGCAGCTCCTGGTAGGCCAGTCTCATTGAGGCCACTCTGAGAGAGACAGCAGTATCAATCAGCAGCTAAGTAGACCATCCCCATATAACCTAAACTGGCATCTCATAATTCTGAATAAAAGGGATAGAACTGGGGAAATGGAGAAGCAGGGAAGTATCGTGACCTATTCAGTGGCAGGAACTGCTTCATTACATGCTAGTACTTCACCATTCCAAGCTGAAGGGAAGTCTCTGTCTAAACACACTTGTGAGTAAACTGATTCATCTGTTTAATTTGAGGTTGCCACAAGTATGCCTCACTCACATGGACTCCTCTGCTTGCTTCTTGCACTCTGCAGCCTGCTGCTCCCTCAGCTTTTCAGCCACCTGGGCCTGCCGTTCAATTTCAGTGAAACTCTGGCTGCTCACTTTTTGAGCTCCAAGACCCTTTTTGGCTCCCAGCTGGAAGAAACAGAATAAGGATTCCAAGAAAAACCAGGACCACAATAAACATGGTGAGCCATTAAAGTAGCAAAGTCATTAGGATCAATTACTGCAGACACAAGGGGCACAAATACATTTAATGAACAAATCATGACGTGTTTATCTTGCTATTTCAGTACTAATTTGAGTCCCTGAGAAGGGAGGGATAAACAATTTATCATTTTGCAAGCTTTGCTGTATGTAGGTTTCATCATTCATTTGCTTAATGTATCCTGATGTATACATGCTGCTGGAAGAAGGGATATTGAGGTTTGAGATGCTATGATGAGTTTACCACACACTTAATCCCTTCCCCAGCTTCCCCAACTCACCCTGCATTTTCTATATGCACAGGATTTGACTGTGGGCATGTCAATTGAAATAAAATCCAGACAAGGATAAGAAAGTGATCACTAGCAATTCCTGGGAGAGGCTATTACTGGGACCTAGCCTCCCTAGACCGAGGTTCATAGCCCTAGGCCATAGCCCTGGGTTCACTTAGTGAACCAGGAAGGGGTGGGGTTGCAGTAGTTGTGGAAAGTGCTTCTTACCAACACAGTCTTGTAAGAAATGTGCACTCTTAATTATCACCACAGCTCCAATAACTGTCATGAAGAGCAATGTTTTAAATGCTAATATTACGGAATGCACTCCCCAGGGAAACCTGACAGGCCCAGACATCATATAGTCTCAGATGGCAGGCTAAATCCTGGCCATTTCAAAAGGCATTTGGGTTAAACTGATCTTGTCTTTTTTATTTTTTATTTTTTTTTTATTATTTATTTTTTCAAAACAAATTATAACAAAAATATATATTTAACAAAATTATCACACAAATATAACATAATCAACATACAATAAATCATAGTGCTCCCCCCCACCCTCCAAGGGACCAATTAATATACTTCTATCCTCTTGATCAAATAAAGCTTAAATTCCAAAAATATAACATATCCTGACAAGGCATGTTACCCTTCCCCTTTATTAATACATAGTCTAGTAATTGATTCCATATCTCCATAAAATTATTCTTCTTTAGCAATCCTTTTTTGCATTTGATACTACTAGTTAGTTTATCATTTAGGGCTATGTCCCAAACTTCCTTATACCAGTCTGTTATTAGGAAAACATGTTGTACTTTCCAATTTCTCGCTATCATTAGCCTGGCCGCAGTTAACAAGTTTACAATTAACTCCTTCGTATTTTGATCACAAATAAGTTTCTCAGTTATTGATAACAATGCTAATTTTGGACAGACCTCTAAATTAGTACCAATAATTTTCGATATTTCTGTAAAAACCTCTCGCCAAAACACCAATACATTTTTACAACTCCACCACATATGAGCATATGTCCCTTTTTCCTGACATCCTCTCCAACATAATGCAGAACAATTATTATCTATTCTATTTAATCTTACTGGAGTTAAATACCATCTCCAAATTAGTTTATAAAAATTTTCCTTTATCCTAATTGACATCATTTTCACAATCCGTCTATCCCATATATTGTTCCACCCCACCTTCGAGGTCACCTCTTCAAATTCATTATCCCATACTGCCTTAAGCTGATCCTCTTGTTCTTTTGTTTTTGAATCAATCTATATAAATCCCTTGTTATACCTCTTGTTGATGCATTACCTGGTAGGCCGTCTCTAGACATGACCATCTTTTCAAAATTAGTTAAATCTCTCTCGTACTCAGTTTTCCTTTTCCATTTCTTCGACCACTGTTCTAACTGTACTAAATTTAACCACGATAATCTTCTTCTCCCAACAATTTCCATTATTTGATCTCTAGTCCCCATCTTTTCCACCCAATCAGTCAATCTAATAACCCTTTCTTCTCTTAGTTTACCCTCCAGCTCTGATCTTAAGTTTTCAGGAAAATCCTTAAGAGCTACCACCGGAGTTAATGGAGATATCCCTGGTATAAATATGCTCTTCATAGTACCCCAAATCATTAACAAATTTCTTAGAAAAGGGTTGTCTATATTTTTTATCAATTTATTATTATTTTTTTGAAAAAAAATATTCCCCAAAGTACTACGTAGTTCACCTGTTTCTAACTCCAACCACTATTTCTTTAGGGCGTGCTATAATATCCACTATATGTCTTAATTGATTCGCTATATAATACCATTTTAAATTCGGCAAACCCAAACCCCCTACTTTTTGTGCTTTATACCATCTTGTTTTAGTAATCCTAGATTTTTTCCCTCCATTACAATATGTATTAATAATTGATTGCCAATCTTTAAGTTCCTTATCTGATATCACACTTGGTATCATCCGAAATAAAAAAATTATCTTTGGCAAAATCTTCATTTTAATCAAAGCAATTCTACCAAACCAGGAAAGTCCAATTTTTTCATACTCCTCTATTTTATTCTTTACCTCATTCTTTAATTTCCTATAATTCTGGTCTCCCAATTTATCTATATCTTTTGGAATTACAATTCCTAAATATTTAATTACATTATTAATCTTATAATTACTTTTTTTTTTTACACATTTCAATCTCTTCTCTTTTACTATAGTTAAACAACAAAAATTTAGATTTATCCCAATTAATCTGTAGCCCCGTTACTTCCCCGAACTCCTTTAAATGATTCTCCACTCTATCCATATTTTCCATAGGGTTTTCGATTGTCAAAAGAGTATCATCTGCAAAAAGATTTATTTTTATCTTCTCCCTAATCCCTATCCCACCTATATTTCTATCTTCTCTAAATACATTTGCTAAAATCTCCATTACCAATGCAAACAAAATAGGCGAAAGGGGACATCCTTGTCTAGTTCCTCGACCTAGGTAAATTTGCTCTGTTGAAACATTTTTTGAATACAATTGATTAACTACTCCTCTAAATCTTTCTCCAAACCCCATAATTTTAATTAAACTTTTTAATGCTGGCCATTCCACGCAATCAAAGGCTTTGAAAATATCTAACGCTATTACCCCTGCTCTCAATTTATTTTTATTAAATATATTATATTTAAAACTCTTCTTGTTAAATCTGCCATTTGTCTTCCTTGCATAAAACCACATTGGTCTATCCCGACATATTTAGTAATAAACTTGTTCATCCTTCTCGCTAATATTGCTGTCATCAATTTTGCATCTTGATTTATTAAGGAAATGGGTCTATAGGAACCTGGCTCCGTTAAGTCCTTCTCTGGCTTTGGGATTAAAATAATCTTAGATTGCTTCCATGAAGAGGGGATCTCTCCCCCCTCCAAAAAAATATCATTAAATAACCTCTTTAGTCTTGGAACCAACATTTTCTTAAAAACCTTGTAGTATTCAGCCCCTAAACCATCCAGTCCAGGGGTCTTACCCTCTTTCAGTTTATTTATTGCATATTCTCTTTCCAATTCTGAAAAAGGTTGTTCCATAATTTCTCTATCTTCATCCACTAGTCTAATTTTAAAATGCTTTCCTATATACTCATTAATCCTCTCTTCCGTACAATCTCCAGCCTTATACAATTCTGAATAAAATTCATGAAATACTTTTAATTTACCCTGCATTAAATTACCGTATATACTCGACTTTAAGTCTAGTTTTTCAGCACATTTTTTGTGCTGAAAAAATGCCCCCTAGACTTATACGTGGGTCAGCGGCCCCCCAGGACCCCCGCCGCCACCGCAAGGGACCGCCAGGCACCCCCTCCACCCCCAGGACCCCTGCTGCCACCCCCAGACACCCCACCCCCACCCCCGTACCTGCACCCGCCGCCGCCGAAGCCCCTCCCCCGTCGAAGCCGCGCCGCGCCGCAGCCCCCCCATGCCACCCCCACGCTACCCCCAGACACCCCCAAGACACCCCCCGTCACCGTACCTGCTCCCGCCGCCGTAGCCCCACTTCGGAAGGGGAGGGGCGCGAGCGATCCTCTTCCCGCCCGAACCTGTGCCTTTCGCGGCCAGCCGGCTGGCCAGCCGAGCTGGCTGGCTGGCTGGCTGGCTGGCTGGCTGGCGGGGGCCAGCTCGGAGCGCGGTGCCATCGCGCTGGGGGAGGGCGCACGGAGGCCCCCTCTCCGCCGCTCTCCACCAGACACCAGATCCAGGGGGGCGCCTGAAGTTTCCTTCCCCCCCACCGGCGCCTCTCTCTCTATTTTTCTTCCGGCGGGGGGCGGCGTTTGCTTTCCTCCCTTCCGCCGGACGGTCCGTCCTTCCTCCCTTCCGCTCAAGCAGCGCCCGGGCAAGCGGGGACGGCGTTTGCTTTCCCTGGATCTAACGCCGTCCCCGCTTGCCCGGGCGCTGCTTGAGCGGAAGGGAGGAAGGACGGACCGTCCGGCGGAAGGGAGGAAAGCAAACGCCGCCCCCCGCCGGAAGAAAAATAGAGAGAGAGGCGCCGGCGGGGGGGAAGGAAACTTCAGGCGCCCCCCTGGATCTGGTGTCTGGTGGAGAGCGGCGGAGAGGGGGCCTCCGTGCGCCCTCCCCCAGCGCGATGGCACCGCGCTCCGAGCTGGCCCCCGCCAGCCAGCCAGCCAGCTCGGCCGGCCAGCCAGCTCGGCCGCGAAAGGCGCAGGTTCGGGCGGGAAGAGGATCGCTCGCGCCCCTCCCCTTCCGAAGTGGGGCTACGGCGGCGGGAGCAGGTACGGTGACGGGGGGTGTCTTGGGGGTGGCATGGGGGGGGCTGCGGCGCGGCTTCGGCGGGGGAGGGGCTGCGGCAGCGGCGGGTGCAGGTACGGGGGTGTGGGTGGGGTGTCTGGGGGTGGCGGCGGGAGTCTCCCCTCGTACATTTCCCACCCTAGACTTATACTGGGGGGCAATAAGTTTTCCCAGTTTTGGGGGGTGAAATTAGGGGCCACGACTTATGTTAGGGCCAACTTATAGTCGAGTATATACGGTATGTCCTTTCCCTTTTTTATCTTTAATTACCCCAACTATACTTTTTTCTTTCTTTTTTTGTGTGGATCTTGCTAACATTTTCGAATTCTTATTACTATTTTCAAAAAACTCTCTTTTCAAATAAATCAAGTTTCTCTGAACTTTTTCCAAATCTTTCTTTTCCAGCTCTTTCCTTTTAGCTTGTAATTCAGCAAAGACCTTGTTCTCCCTTTCCTTCAAAAACTTCATTTCCAAATCCCTAATCTCCCCTTCTAACTTTTTAGTAAACTATTCTTGTTTTTTCCTTAGTATCACACCCTCCCTGATACTTATCCCTCTCATCACTGCCTTCATTGTGTCCCAAACAACAGCTTCAGAGCAGTCTCCCGAATCATTAAGCAACCAAATCTCTCGCATTTCCTTTTCTATCTTTGCTATAATATATTTATGCTGTAAAATCTTACAATTCAATCTCCAACTCCTTGCTTCTCTATAATCCTTCTTTATTTTAATATCCATATTAACTATAGCATGATCTGAAATTTTTATAACACCTATTTCTGAACTCCTCACTCTTGACATCAGGGACTTGGAAACAAAAATATAATCTATCCTAGAAAAGTTCTTCGTGGCTGGTGAATAATACGTATACCCTCTTTCCAATCCCTTTACCCCTCTCCAAACATCAACCAGTCCTTCCTTATTAATTATTTTATTTAATACCGTTATATTATTTCTCTTCTCTTGTCCTGTCGGATTTGATTTATCAATATTTTTGTCCATCACCATATTAAAATCCCCAGCCATAATTACCAAACCCTTTTGTGGCTCCCCCATTTCCTTAATCACTTTTTGATAAAATTCTTCTTGATTTTCATTTGGTGCATACATATTAACCAATATATATTCTTCACCTCCCAATAATCCAAATATTATAATAAATCTTCCCTTAACATCCTTCTTTACCTTAATCACCTTAAAACCACATTTCTTTGAAATAATAATTGCCATCCCTCGTGACTTGGATGAACCATAAGCTCTCTCATATGTCATAGACCATCGCAGTTTTAATTCATTTACCCCCTCCTTTGATTGGTGAGTTTCTTGTAAACATATAATATCCGCCTTATCCTTGTTGAGGAGTGCTTCAATCCGTCTTCGTTTCAACATGGAACCCAGGCCTTTAACATTTAAAGTTGCAATTCTCAAATTTGAAACCATCTCAAGTCTTTGTCCATCTTAAATTGCTGGTCCCTATTAGTGAAATAAAACACTACAACACACACCCTACCCCTACCCCACACCCTATTACCCCATTCCCTACATATATAAGCATCCCCCCCCCTTACCAGCCTTGAAGAAAGTCTTCATGACCCCGGCCTGCCACGCCAACAAAAAGGGGGGGGGGAGACAAACCCACCCACCAAGCAACTGACCCGTAGATCCCTCCCAATTAATCTTTTATCCTTATTCATCCAGGTTAATACCCTTAAAAAAAAAATTAAAGTAAAACAATAACATTATTAATCATTATATATACTTATTAAAATGAAAACAAAAAGCAAAATATAAAGGAAAAACCGAGAAAGAAAAAAGAGAAAAATAAAGACTAATATTAAAAAAATATTAAAAGCACACAAAAAACTTTTTTTTTTCTTTTTCCTTTTCTTCTTTTAAAGGAGGGAAAAAAACAAAAACAAACAAGCAAACGAAAAAAAACATCGCAACTCCATTAAGAAAAACTCCTCTTTCAGTTCCTTCCAGTTATTTGCACAATCACCTTCTCTTCTGTTCTTCTCCTCACCACCACATAAACTTTTTCCTTCCATATTTCTCTTACTTAGCTGCTCCTTCCAACAGCTACACCTCCGCATCGCTCGAGGTTCCTGCCATCAATCCCAGTTCTTCCAAAAGATCAATTCCTTGTATACAGGATGTTATCTTGTATCTCTTGTTTTTGATCATAAAAAAACACATCACAGGATAGCCCCAGTTGTATCTGATTCCATTTTTGGACAAGACCGCAGTACATGGCTTCACACTGCTTCTCCAGTCAATTGTTTGCTGACACAAATCATTAAAAATTTGGACTGGAGTACTTTGATATTGCAGTTGTTCTGGACGTTTCTTCAAAATTTGGGTGAACAATTCTTTTTTATAAAAACTGGCAAAACACACAACAATGTCACTGGGGGTAAGCCCCCCACCCCTTCTTCTTGAAACTCTATGGACCCTTTCCAAGTCTTGTTCAATCCAATCCAATTCTGGGGCAATCTCACAAAACCATTTCAAAATTATTCCTCTCAAATTTTTCCCATCCTCCACACTAACATGTGGGAAAAGGCGTATACGAATATTAGACCGCCTCGCTCTGTCTTGGATATTAATCATTTGTAACTCCAGTGCATCAAATCTTAAATCTTGTTGCTGACTTTTACTTTGAAATTCCTGCTGTACATCCTCCACTTTGTCATCCAAGATCTTGACTTCCTGTTTCAATTGCTTAAAATCCTCTTCAACTTTCTGAAATCCTGCCTTCAAACCCTGCTGAACCTGTAGAACTTCTCCTTTAAGTTGAGATATTTCCCCACTAATTTTGTCTGCAAAACGAGAGAGAATTGCCTCCATTTCTGTGGTCTGTACTTCTGAGGGTTTTTTTTCCGGAGATCTGGCGTCTTTTCTCTCAGCCATAATTAATTTATCTCTACTACCGCAGAGACGAGACCCTGTTTTTTTTAATTTCGTTCCTTTTCTAGTCCCGCTTCCCTCCTCCAGTTCACCTCTCTCGACTCTTTATTAATTTATCTCTACTACCGCAGAGACGAGACCCTGTTTTTTTAAATTTTGTTCCTTTTCTAGTCCCGCTTCCCTCCTCCAGTTCACCTCTCTCGACTCTTTGAAGCCTAGAGAGGCTGTGGTCAGAAGGATGAGCTCTTTCAGGACGATTCCAAAGAGGAACGCTTGGTTGTTGTTTTTTGCCTTTTTCCCGTCCACTCCGCATTTAAGACCTTAATCAGAAGGAATACGCTTTCTCTCCTTATTAAAATTGTCTTTTTGCAAGCCTCCAGCTTTCTATTTGTTCTAGTCTGGGAAGCAACAAGTTTAGTGCTGCGAGGCTTATCACCTCCCACGCTCTGCAAATCCATCTACAACTCTACAACTCTCTCCGGAGGTCAGCAGTATACATTCCAAATGATAAGTAAAAAAACTCTTACCAAAGTTAAATCATTTGCTGGATGAAATCATTACTTATAGTTCAAACATCTTGGGAGGATTCTAACAAACGTCTAGTCCGCCATGGTGGCTGGCTCCGCCCCCCTAAACTGATCTTGTATCTGTTGTTGGATTTAAATCTGCTATTGGTTGTTTCTCTGGATCCCTAGAGAGCGATTCTATGGCCCCTAGACATCGTCTGGAGGTCCATAGGATAATTCCGATTTCCAGATCTGAAGTCAGAGACACAGCTCCAACCTCAGAACTGGGAATCCGCACTCTGATCCCCTCCCCCACACTCACAGCTGCTGCAGAAAGAACCGTGCTGGCTGCCTCTCCAAGGTTGGGAAATCAAACTCGGAGAGGAGGTAAAGGGGGCAGGGGCTGCCAGGATACAAGGTATCCTGATGGCACTCCAGCCTCCTTCCCTCCCCCTCTGAAGCGCCTCAGCTAGACAGCCAAAAATGGCTGTCTAGCTAAAATGCAGAGTGGGAGGTTCGGGGAGGCAGAGATTGCACTGGATGCTCATAAGCCTGTGAGTTTGGGGGCTTAGTTATTCTTAGTTTGGGGCCCTTAATTATTATTCTGGAATTTTGCAGGTTTTAATGTCCCTGTTGTTTTGGGTTTGGTGTGTGGGGGGGGTTGGCTGCATTTAAATTGTCCTGATTTGTTGGTTGATTATTTTTAAAGATCATTTATGGTTAGCCACCTTGGGATGTCTCACTAAGACAGGGCAAGATATCATGAATAAATAGCATTTAGACTCCAAGATGCTCTACAACGGTATTTCCTAGCACAAGCATGGGGAACCTCTTTCAGCCCGAGGGCTGAATTCAGAGAAGTTCTAGATGGCTACATGCCAGTGGTGGGCGGGGCAAAAGATACCAGGATACTGTAGTTTAAAGCTCTTACTCCCAGTAACTAAGCTTTAGGAGAGGCATTTCAGCCTTTAAAATGGGGGGGGGGGGACTGCACAAAATCCAGGAAACCCGCAATCGGTGGTTGGGGGAAAGGGGGCAGGGCCATCTAAGAAACCCTGGAGGGCTGGATTGGGACCCCAGGAGGGCTGGCTTCTGCCTCCAGGCCTGAGGTTTAGAAGATTGTTCAAATACTGTAGCTGTTGGGAAAATGTAATAACTTGCCTCCCAATAGGGGAAAGTCACCAGGAACATTGTATACTGGTACTTCAAGACATAATTTCTCTGAGTAAGCCCTAAACCTGCATGGGACTTACATATATTTTAATTGCCTCCTAATCTATTCTACTGCAAACATGAAAACAGACCATAAGGGTGCTCTGAGTGCCATCTGTGCACCATAACTCAACAGCAAGAGCACGGAGATAAGAGTTTGGAGTGACTGTCCTCAATCCATGCCATTAAGAGATTCATTAAAGCCCAAGAATTTTTGGAAAGGTATTTGTGCTGGCATTTAATGGTCACAGGCCTGGTCAATAAGCAGTCTTTGTGGGGGGGTTTCTTATTTTCTATACCCCAAGCCTAAAAGCAAAGGCAAAAAACAAAATTTAAACAAATATGACTTCCAGTTCCTATAATCAACATGATACTTTGCTATTTGATACTTCTTCTCTACCTGCCAGTGAGAGTTGCACACAACTCAAATTCAGTGTTGTGACAGCCACCCAAGAGGTAAAGCATCAATCAGGTGCATTCTGAACTATCACTGGTTTTCAAATGGGCTTGCAAAAGCTGGACAGTGTCGCTGTCCATAAATAGCATACAGAAGGAATGAGAAAGTGAGATTTATTAGGGGAAATCCTCATTAGTCTGCAATGGTAAACAGCAAAGGGGGGTAGGTACCAAAGGACCACCCGAGTGGGAATGGACCAAGGAGCAAATCTTCACCAGAAAAAGAAAATGGATGGATGCAGGAACAGAGACAAATTCCCTCTCTGAGGACATACCCCTTTCTTTGTAGCACCTGGCTTCTTTTTTCCGATGAGAGAAGGTTTTATTTCTGCAAGAAGAAAAAAGTAATAAGTGAGCAGGAATGAAAGACTACAATAAATAAACTGCTGTTAGTACCAACACTAGCAGCAATAGTTTAAGCCTCTTATAGCACAAGGGCTGCTAGGCCAAGTGTGCCATATATATGGTTAATACACCCAGCAGCAGCGCATGGAAATCCAAAGCTAATTTGACAGGCCACACCATGCAATTTCAGATTAACAGTCTCTGGCCTCCTCCCCAGGTTGAGAAAACAGCATAAAATCATGCCAAGAAAGGTGCTTCAAAGTACACAGTTTAGAAAAGAGACTTCAGCTGCCCAACACATGACATTCACTGCAGTAAGAACTGCTGTCTGGGAATTCCAAGTGTGACTGGTAGCCAAAGAATCCAGCAATTCCAGAGGAACCAAAGCAGCTAGCAGTTGAAATGCTTCCCTACAATTTGAGCCATCTTTGCCCAGGTGGCTGACTGCAGAAATGCCAGAGAGCAAGGTGTATCCTCAACTTCATTTGGTGAGTAATAAAACTTCCTTCCCATTTAGAATGACTTTGAGGATACAAGACAAACACTGGGCTGAAGGCAGAACCATAGGAAGGCAAAGGCACAAGTAGCCAGTGTAGGCTGTTAGCCAGTTACCTCTGGCAGGAGCAGCCCCTTGCGGAGACAGACACATGGATGCGTCTGAGGGAGAAAAAGACATGCACATATTGGAATACTAAAAAGGTGAGTTCTAGGTATAGTCTGGGCTCAGATGCCTGACCATCAACAAGAGGTCCAAAACAAGACCAGAGGCACTGGTACTAGAATTTCTAGGTCTGACAGAGTAATTTATTGGACCGTGAACACGCTGTGTGCTTGCAAGTGCCCTTTTTGCCCCTTCCCCATATGCATTCAGCTTTTGCAAAGATATCCTGGTTTCTTAAACCACAGCGATCCACCAGGAAACTGTGGCATAAAGTCTCCCTTCAAAATAGGATCCAAAGCTGAGTGCACAAGGGGAGGAGTGGGGGGAGAGCATGTGTACATGTAGCTCATTCATGGTCCAATAACCATGCTTATCGGACCAAGATAGTCACATCCAAACCAGGCCATAGTCTCTACTACCTGCAAGTTCCTCTTGAAGAATAAGCCAAAATCAGTTCTAATTTATATTATTAAATTAAATAATGCTTCAAGCCCTCTGGTGAATTATTGCTCTTGACCAAAACATAAGGATAATATATTCAGAAAGTACAGGTCATCAAGTAATTGTATAGTACGTACTATGCATTATGTGTCAGGGGACATAGGAGTTCTTACACTTACCAAGAGACCCTTTGGGAGATGTGCTCAGCAAGTCAATAGAAGGACCCTGATCAGGCTCTACAGGCAAAATAAACCATTTGTTTTTTTAATGGCAGTTAATCTACAGCAATGAAGATACACATTCACATCTGCAACATTGGACAACTTTTACTTTTGAGAATCAACTGAGGCACTAATTTCTTCTAGTTTCACAAAACTGATGTTCTAGGAACATTGCTCATCCCTGGTAGCACCAGTTCAGAAGACTCCACGTAGAAACTATCTGGACAAGCCAGTGGGGACTATCAAGGAGCCATTGAGAGCAAAGCATATATCAACCAACAGAACTGCTTCCACTCACCTGACACTTTCCCAATAGCATGGATGGGGACCCTCTGGTCTGCAGGCCAAATGTGGCTGCCAGATTGGTCCATCTGGCTCATGGAGCCTCAGGCAAGGCCATCCCGCATCCTTAAAGTACTGCCCCCTCAGAAGGGAGATGGGGCAAGAGAGTGACTGAGCCGTAGCTAAGTCGCCTCATTTCATAGATCACAGAGTTGGAAGGAGCCTACAAGGCTATCGAGTCCAACCCCCTGCTCAATGCAGGAAACTAGAGGAGGGGTCTCCCATCCAATTAATAACCAGGCCTGACCCTGCTTAGCTTTCCACGCTCAGACAAGCTGAGCCAACGTAAGCCACAGGCCTCACTCCTCCCTCATCTTTCCTACGGAGGGAATGAGGAGGAATACAACTGGCTGCGTCCACTTTGCGCCTTCATCACCTTCTCTTTCCCATGGGGGGGGGGGGGGGACAGAGGAGCAAAGTCAGCACATTGGTGCAGCTGGCTCCCCAACTGAGGTGCTAGCCAGAGGAGCCTTTTAAAATGGGGGGGGGGACTGCACAAAATCCCCCCCCATGGGGGGCTGACTGTGAAAAGCCCACACAGAGTGAAGCCAGCTCCTTCAGCCAAGGTGTTGGCTCAAGGAGCCCAGCCAGTGCTTTAGCCAGGGATCTGAGGATGTCAGGAGGAAGACTAATGATGCCACAAACAGGGCCCCACCACCTGACTTCATCCAGCCCATGGCAGGGAGTTTAGGGGGCAAACTGGTTCCTAAGACCCAAAAAGGTTCCCAGCGCCTGACCTATAGGGAGGTAGGAATTTTAATGTGTTCAAGCAAGATAAATAGTTTTTTCTAACAGGAAAAAAATACTGTTCACTTCAGGAGAAGAGGATCAAGGTTGATTAGCGTTGTGGGGAGACTCCAACACATGCATGAATCAGTGAAATGATTTCCTCTTCTTTGATCACACTGCACATATTTTATTTTATTTATTTTTATTTATTTACATATTACACTGCATGGATCTTCTGCTCATCATCTACCCTGAAAACAAGAACAAGACTTTTCCCCAACCAGATCTAGGCAGTTCCTCTTCCAATATTGGAGCTATGTATTTATTTGACTTCAGTAATGGTACTCACGTGGAACCTCACTGTTTTCAGATGGCTTTGCTGCTCTCTCCAACTCTAGTGAAGATACTACTGTGCTCTGGCCTGTCTCAGCCATATCCCAGGTATTACAAGCCTTAAAAAAAACAAATCAGCCCTCAGGAAGACTCAGCAACTTGGATCCGTCAGAATAATCAGATCACAATCCACATAATAAGCAACGTAGCTATTATAAACCTTGGCTTAATTAGCCGTGCATTTCAGAGGCTTAATAGCCAGTAAGAACTACCAATGTTCTCAAGTATTATAACGTATGCCCCAGAGCAATCGCAATATGGCTTCTTGTGAGGAAGAGTTGAGGCAAGCCCACCTAGGGCTTGGAACATCCTTGCAAATCTGTTTGGATGTAACTGCTCCTTGGCAATAAACAGTTTTGGAGAAGAGCACCAATCTCTTGGGACTAGCACTACAACCCTAATACACAGAGGTTCCACTGAAATCAATGGGACTTCCAGTTGAAGGTCAAAGTGGAAGTCTGTCAGTCATCTGCCTCGCTTTCATCTCAGAGAGGAAGTATTCCAGATATGAGACATGTAATGTAGAATAGTCCTGCTGGATGAGACCAAGGGTCCACCTAGCCCAGCACTCCATTTCCAGCCAAACACCTCTACGAAGGTCACAAGCGGGGCACAAGTAACAGCCATCAACTATTTCCATTAGGATTTAGTATTTGGAAGTATACTGTCTCTGAACAAGAAGTACAGAGTACCGCTTAGCCTTATTGAAGAAGATAATCAGAATGGGAAGGGCCTGCATCTAAGACAAAGAGCACAGGCTTGGCATGCATAAGAGTCCCAGGTTCAATTTCCAATTAGAGGTCCTTGGGCAGCAGAGCTAGGAAGACCAGATAATGCTGGGCGAAACAGACCACTGGTCTGACTCGGCATAAGGCAACTTCACATGTACAAATGTAGCCAACAACCTTAAGGGGGTAAACCTAGTCAATATGCCAGGCTGAAACCACTGAGACAGACTGCCCAACTAAGTTCATCTCTGCAAATTCCTACTATGTTAAAAGAGGTTGAGTTAAAACCCATTCATGGCCTGTAATGCTCCCAGACAAGCCATCAAGGAGGCCTTCCAATGGAAAAGGACAATCCAAGTTGGCCCATCTCACCTGTGTGTGTTCCAGGAAGAAATCAGCATCACTCTTTTCCGGAGAGTGGCCTGGAGTTCCACTCAGCCCATCAATCAGGAGCTGAAAAAGGAGAAGATAATCTACTGAATGCAACATCGTGATTCCTCATCCTTTCCAACAGTGCACAGGCTCATCCGCACTTACATCATTCCCATACTTGGCCATAGCAGCACTTGCCAGCTGCCGGATCTTCTCTCGGTACATCTGGGCTGCACGGTTATTATACTTGGCACTGGCATCTGTGGTGTTGCAACCATGCTGGCGGAAAAAGGCAATCTGAAAAAAGAGGAAATGTAGTTGCCCTCCAAGACTAAAAGAGGAAGAACAAATTGAAAGAGGTGAAAAACAGCTTGCAACTAAAGGGCCCAATTCTAAACACAGAGCTATAATGATTCAGCTTTTACTTGGATCCAGGTATTCCAGAAATACCATGTCCTTTTATTTATTTTAAATTAACAGCTTGCTGAGTATTTTCCTCTTAAAATATAACACCAACCACCTCCCACAACCATGGTATTTTCCAAAGAAGAACATGTAAAAAGGATCTAGGCATGTGACCAAACAACACTAACTTCAAATGACTCCTTACCGCGTTGGCATTGCTACCCACTTGCATACATCTCAGCTGGAACCAGCTCCAGTTGGAATCAAGTTCTGTAGATCTGACAAAGGAAGAAAAACCATCTCAGACAAGTTCACCAGATTATTTTTATTTATTTATTATATTTTTACCCCGCCTTTTTTTCCTGCAAGGAACTCAAGGCGGCTTACATAATCCTCCTCCTCCTCTCCATTTTATCCTCACAACATCCCTGTGAGGTAGGCCAGGCTGAGAATCAGTGACTGGCCCAATGTCACCCAGTGAGTGTCATGGCCGAGCGGGGACTAGAACCTGGATCTCCCAAGTCCCAGTCCAACACTCTCACCACTATGCCACAATGGCTCTCTTTTGATTAGACTCAAAAGAGTTCAAACAATCAAATATGATAGAGCCAGAGCTCTAGGAATCCATGATCCACAGCTAGAGCCCTCAAACCATCTATTCCAGCCTTCTTCAACCTGGTGCCCTCCCAACATTTTGGACTACCACTCTCAGCATTCCTAACCATTGGCCATGCTGGTTGGGCTTGATGGTAGTTGAGAGTCCAAAACATTGGGAGGATACTAGGTTGTGGGAAGGCAAAGCTACTCCCTCCCATGTTAGCTTGAGGGCACTGGCAGTGGTTCATATGTTTCTAGAACATTCTAGAAACATTCGTTGCTTCCGCCCCCCTTTTTAAATTTTCAGAGCCTCAAAATTGTGCAATTGGGAGTTGGGGGTTGTTTCCCAGGCCCAGAAAATTGCACAAATGTGTTCATTTTTTTAAATTATTATTTTGTTGGTCTTCTGCAAATGCAGTCTTACAGCTGTCCAAACTGTGTAGTCTTATCTAGTCAATTTCCTTGTATGTTTCAGCTGTCAAAGGGAGCAGGGAAATGGAGTAGGTAACATACATGGAAATTGACATGGAAAGACTGCATATTGGCTAATTTGTGCACAGTTGCCAACACCAATAGCCAAGTTGTCAATTGAAAAGCACCAAAACCGGGCGGGGGGGGGGAGCAGCAAAAGTAGGTGCACTGAGGGGAGAGGGACAATATCTCCTCCTTGACAATGTGTTCCTGTTGCTTTTAAGTGTTGAACTGACACTTCTCAGTGCCCTCCAGTTTTCAAAACTTCCCCAAGTCTCCAGCTACTCCAGAAAGAAGAGATATTTGCTCTCCTGCCTGTTTGTGGCTCCTTTTGGAAGCACTCAGCAGGGGGTTTGGCCACTCTTGCTGAGTGGCTTGCTGCCAGATCACCACAACCCAAAATGAAATTGCTCTCCTGGGTTTGGACGAGACGACAACCCATCAAACAACCCCTAGAACAAGCCGTAGGTCAGAGCTTTCCAAACTGTTCATGCTGGTGACACACTTTTTAGACATGCATCATTTCGTGACACAGTAATTGTTTTACTAGCACACCATAGGTTAAACCAGAGCTTTCCAAACTTTTTATGTTGGTGACACACTTTTTAGACATGCATCATTGCAAATGTCATCTTCACCAGCTTTTCTTTTCTTAATTAGAAACTTATCCATTTTATGGGTAATTCAACTGCAATTTAATGAATAAATCTGTGTGAATTTATTATAAAGTTTTAACGGTAACTAAACATTAAAATAACAGCAGCAGCACTCCACTCCTGCAGTGATAAAGTGAGAGAACAATCCCGCGTTGCACACACCTACAGATAGTGCAGACGAGTGGCACACAGTTTAGAAAGCTCGGAGCTAATTGCAAAGGGAGGCGGCCTTCTTGACTCCACCAAGACCAGCGTTCTCTCTTCCCTCCTTTCTCCTAGCAGAAGCAGGAGAAAGCAGCACTGATTTGGGGCGAAGAGAGGGCTGCCATGCCAGGGCTTCAGGGTCTTCCCTGATTTTTTTTTAGCCTCCTTCTCCTTCCCTGATCTCACATTCTTGGCCTGCTACTCTCCCTTTAAAAGTATCACCCGCTCCTAGTGGGAGAAAGCAGAGATCCTGCATGGGGATCGGGGCCACTGAGCCAGCTGGCCGCCTGGGGCGCTTCCTTGATGCGCATGTGCACGTCTCCCCTTGGACCGGCAGGCAGGCAGGAAGGTGGGCGGCTGTGGGACGACGGGGAAGCGAGGGGGAGCAGCAGCAGCAGCAGCAGCAGCAGCAGGAGACAGAGGTGAAGAACTGGCAGGAGGTGTGAGGGACAGGCTTGGCAGCCTGGCTGCAAGGGGACAGGAGTGGCATTGGCGGTAGCAGCAGCAGCAGCAGCAGTGAAAGCTACTACCGCCACCACCACCACCGCACACGCGACACACCTACACACTGCAGCTAACACACTAACATGTCATGACACAGAGTTTGGAAAGCTCTGCCATAGGTTATCAGGGCGGCTTGTTGCCGAAAAGTAAGCCACACTGCAGGAAGTGGTCTGGGTTCGGATGACATGACAACCCACCGTGGCTAGTCATGATGGGTTGTTGTGTCATGTGAACCAGGTCTATCAGTTATTTCACACTATTCTATTAATACTTAAAATGGTTCTGCTTGTGTACATTTGCAAACATATACATTTACACACCATGTGAATTACGATTTTTTTTAAAATTATAGCAATTAGCAGTCCCTTTTCAAAGACTCTCAGATTGTACAAAGGCAAAAATACATTTGAAGATGGGAAAATATTACAGCAAAGTTCATTCACTGCTTCTCTGACTACGAAGATCAACATGCAACCATAACTCCTTATGCCTCATCAAGAAGGATCTTCACCAAAAGCAATATGTCTTAGCTATGAATCCTTCAAATAGCAGTACACTAGACTAGTGAGACAAAGGGGATTATGTTATTCTTCGGTTCTTCAAAGATTCAAAGACGTTTGAAAGCACAAAAGGCTTTTGGAAATAAGAACAGCCAATTCTATCACAGACAAGATGTTGGAGCTACACAATGAACCATAACCATCACTTGTTTTGGTCTGATCAAGGGGGTCCTATATCCCAACACATATCCCACCGTACTGAGGAAACCAGTACTCACCGGATGAAGCTGAGATGTACACCCAGAGACCGGTGGACTCCAGAGCAGTCAATACACAGAAACACTCCATAGGAGACACTGGCCCAACTCGGGTTTTTTGCACCGCAGTCAAAACAGGACTACAAGAGACAGGAGAGAGGCTCGGAAGACGAAAAAAGGAGAGCAAACCGGGGGGGGGGGTGAGAGCGCGCAGGAAGGGGGAAACCGGACCAGACATATGATGCTACCCGATACCGATACTGACCGTGGCCCATCCAGCCCAGCACTGGCTACTTTGACCGGCAGCAGCTCTCAAAAGTCATTCCCGGCCCTAGTACTCGAGAGTCTCTTAAGACCAGAGTTACCAGAGATTAAACTGGGCTACTTTGGTATGCAAATCCCGTGCTCCGCCACTGAGCGACGGCCTTCCCACTCACAGGCACAGCCCCTTTAAAAAACACACATCAGCACTAGCCCTGCTACAAATGGACGGTGGGTCATGGTGGTCACGGAACAGAACCGGGGTGGGGGGAGGAGATTGAGGGAGACGGGACCTGCAATTGGCCGTCCTCGGAAACGACCGCCAGCAGGTAGAAACGCCGGAGAGCCACCAAACAGCCTCCTGCCTGAACACCGAGCGCTCAATACCTTGTTCGGCGGCGCGGCCCGCAGCCGCTTGAAAAGGGTCTGAATCTCCGTCTTGCTGGGCCCGGCCGCCATATTTTCTTTCTCCCAGCACTCACCGCAGCCGGCAACGGGTCGCCTTAAGGGCCAATCCGCGCGCTGGGTGTTTCCCTAGACGGGCCTCCTCTAGGGTCAGTTCAGAGTGCGCCATGGGTGTGGCCGCCATGACACGCGAGGCAAAGTAGGCTGCGGTTGGTCGGGAGCCAGGATTGGAGCCCCGAAGCTGCTGTGGAGCAGGGGACGATGCCCAAAGCCTGCTCGGCCATTAACTGCCCCAACCGGGACACTCGGGAGAACCGTGCTAGGGGCCTCTCTTTCCACAGGTCAGGACGGTTATAGCCCTAAGGAACTGGGCCTTAGGAAGTGCGACGGATGTTAAGCCCACGAGCCCCCGGGGGCGGGGTTTTGTGTGGCTAGGGGCGGGGCCTTGTCGGGGGCGGGTCTATGTGGCAATCAGTATCACCATGCGCAGCTCCTGCGTGGGGAAAGAGAATTCTTTCATTTGTTTTCCTCCTGCAGCTTCCCTAAAGCCCACGAGCTGAGGAAGAAGTGGATGTTGGCTGTGAATCGCATTGAGCCTGGCTCCAGGAAGCTGTGGATCCCAGGTTCTGGCGCCTGTCTGTGCTCAGAGCACTTCAGCCACGAGGAATTTGAGATCTATGGAGGGCAGAAGCGTCTGAAGGCGGGTGTGATCCCCTCTGTCTTCTCTTTTAAGGTATCATGGCAAAGGGAAGAGAATGCTTCTATGCAGAGCTAGCGAATAGTGAACATCCCACTGTGTAGGGAGAATGTCAGAAAATGTCACCTTCAGTTTGTGATCTTTATATTGGACTCCTGGGGAAAAGAGAGATTCCTTACTCAAGGTATCTGCTGGAGCAATGCCCGAAGTAGGAGAGGATGTGAGTCCTGAATCTCACTCTATCGAAGATTACGCAGCTTTTGATGGATTGTACTTCTTGAACACGTAAAGCTGCCTTGTCTGAATCAAGCCATTGGTTCATCGTGCCCTGTTGTATTTTCTTTGGCTCCAAGTTCTTGCCCGAGGTCTTTCTCAGCACTGCCATCCTTTCAAGTGGAGGTGACAGGGATGCAACATGGGACCTGCTGCATACAAACCATGTGCCTGCTGTATCACTGAGCTACAGGGTCCAGCACACTACTTAAGGGTCCAATCCTATGTATAGTTAGACAGAAAAAAGTCCTACAACTCCCAGTATGCCCCAGCCAGCATGGGGCATGCTGCGAGTTGTAGGACTTCTTTTCTATCTAAACATGCATAGGATTACACCCTAAGACTACAAGTGAGGGATTGAGTGTTTGAATGCTTATCCCCATTAACATGAAGAAATGTTCTGCATCTACAAAACACATGTGTTGGGTAAAAGGTTCTAGCCTAGCCTTCTCCTTGACATCTTAGTTTTGAATGCACAGGGAGTTTGCTTTGTGTGTGTGGATAGGCCTTTAGTCTGATCCAGCAGGACTCTTTTTAAGAGGCGCTCATCATGAATTTTTGCCCCTAGCTGCTGTTCTTCTTTCCATGTGCCTTGATGTTCTTATTCATAATCCGAGCCATCTTGTCCTATTACATGAAGCAATGGGGGTTCAATGGATTTTCAACCAAGACAGAAAACAAAGGTGCAAGCAATTGCAATAAAAAACAATGCTTCTGATTTTAAGATGGTAGGCTCAAAGTTTACCTAACACTGACCCACATTGTTAACAAGAGCCCTAACAAACAGCTGATTTCTGAGGTTGTGCATCATGTTCTGCATGGCTGAGATTGTGAGGCCATCTACAGCCTCAGAAATAATACCAACATCATAATTGAAGAGGCCAACAAAGGAGGCTGAGAAGCAACTCTCCAACACCACCTTTTACAGCCCCCGTCCTCAGATCCCGCTAGGGAATACCAGAAGGAACTACACAACCTGATGAAGGAATTTCCTATAGATGTGCAAGACCAAATCTGCACAGGAGCCTCGACCAGGCTCCTGGTCCATTATCTGCTTGGGTATCTGCTACCCAAATTACACGGAGCAGGCAATCCTGGGTGCCCCATCAGAGTTGGGTGGCTTGTTATATTGACTCCATTCTCAGCCATATGGCACCGATACACTATGTTATTTATGGGACACCACTGCCTTCCTCAAGAAACTACAATCCATTGACAATCACCCAGTGAATACCATCCTAGGCACCATGGATGTTGATACCCTTTAACCAGGAATAGGCAATGTAGTGCCAGTGGGCACCAGTGCACCCTTGGACACCTTTCTTGGCACCCACCGAGGTGCCCTACCCCTCCTACTTTTTTAATTATTATTTTTTAAATAATAAAGTTTCTTACTGGCAGCTGAGATTGGTTCAAAGCAAAGTGAGGGCCTCCTGTTGCTCCATCTTCTTTTCCCATGAATGTCACTGGGCCCCATATGGGGTTCAGAGACATTCTTAGGAAATGAAAATGGCAGGTGACTGCAGGCTGCTGCTTTCATCACATGCAGCGCACACATTTTGTGGTGGTGGTGGTGCCCAGGACATTTTGTGGTGGTGCTATGGCACATCTAGCCACCAAACTCTGACACTTTGTACTTACCCACAATTACTTCAGCTTTAGGGAGAACATGTATTCTGAGATCAATGGCACTGCCATAAGTACTGGCATGGCTCCACAGTATACCAGCATCTTCATAGCTGACTAAGGGCACAATCCTATACATGTTTAGACAGGAAAAAAAAGTCCTACAACTCCCAGCATCCCCCAGCCAGGCATGGTGGGAGTTGTAGGACTCTTTTCTGTCTAAACATGCATAGGATTGTGCCCTTAGAACAGTGTTCTCCAACCTTGGGTCCCCAGATGTTTTTGGCCTACAACTCCCAGCATGCCCCAGCCAGCATAGCTGGCTGGGGCATGCTGGGAGTTATAGGCCAAAAACATCTGGGGACCCAAGGTTGGAGAACACTGCCTTAGAATAATGCTTTCTCAGCTCTTGTTCTCCAAAGCCTCTCCTTTACCTGAGAAACATTGCTGACATCTTTATCATCTCTCCTTATGGACTGGAGGCACTTGAGACGTTCCACCGGGCCTTAAGTAGCTTTCGTCCCTAGATCAGTCCACACAATAGGTTCACTTTACGGATGCTACTGCGCAACTACATAATGGACATACAAAAACCCATCTTAAATCAGCAAGCTACTGACCACTACACAGAATTAACATGCTTCAAGCTTCCATCCAAAATACACCACAAAAAAAATCCATTGTCTACAGCCAAGCTCTACAATACAACCACATCTATTCGGACTGGCTGGACAGAGACTCACAACTTAAGGATTTACGTTAGGTATTTCTCAACCTAAAATACACAACAAAGTTAAAAAACAGATCAGTAATGCCAGACTGGTTCCCAGGAATAATTTATTACAGGAGAGACCTAGAAGAGAAACCAACAACACACCACTTGTCACTTATAGCTCCTAGCTAAAACCACTCAAAGATATCATCAGTGAGCTACAGCCCATCCTGGACAATGACCCTTCCCTCTCACAGGCCTTAAGTGGTAGACCTGTACTAGTCTATACTTCCACCACTAACCTAAAACAGCTACTCAAGTAGCAGCAACAGACCACATAACAAAGGCACAAACACAAGGACCAGAACCTGCAACAAACCGAAATGCCAGGTCTGTCCCCATACCCACTTCGGCAACACTATTACAGGGTATAATAATGTCCTCCGCAGCATCAGGGGTTCGTTCACCTGTTCCTCTTCCAATGTTATATATGCCACTATCTGCCAACAATACCCTTCTGCGTCATTCATTGGACAACCATGCTAGTCTTGACACAAAAGAATAAATAAACAATTTGACATCAAAAACAGCAGTAGGCAGAAACTAGTGGGGGAAACATTTCATCCTCTCAAGACACTCTGTCACTGATCTTAAGGTGGGCATTCTTGATTGAGCAAAGGAACCTGAAAGGTAGATAGAATGAGAAAAAACTGAATTAACATTCATCAGAAGGTTCAGTTCTACCTCCTGCAGCTTGAATCAGGACAACATTGTTTTTAATCACACTACATGCATTAATTATCTAAATTCTAGGATGTTTGTGTTATCGGCAATAGCTGTTTCGTGAATAACCACTGTTAATAATGTAATCATCACTATCTGTACTTTCTGCATTTCCCATTGTGCGTTGTGCTCCAAAATGGTGGTTGTGAGGAGCTTAAGGGGACTTGAACCCCTGCTTGGAGGGATGCCCGGGGTCTTGCAGTACTGCAGGGTTGTTGTTGGCCGTGCCACTGGGACTGATGGAATGAGGGTACTGTGCTGTTGTGTTGTGTGTGTTGTGATGCAGGGATGTGTCAGGGGTTTGTCCCCATTGTCATGAGTTCATTGGCTCCCTCTGTGTGTGGGCAGCATATGGGCAGTGCCACTAGCGCAGCCCCTGACTGGTGGGCACTGGCAGTGTTGCCGGGAGTGCTGGGGGGATGGTGTGTGTGCGTGTCATTTTAACGCCATTTTGGATTTTCTGTGTTGTGTTTTTCCCTTCCCCTCCTGGACTGACCATGCATTGGATACGGCAGATGTCCTGCCAGTGTCGCAGTGCCGTATCTCTG
This sequence comes from Shinisaurus crocodilurus, assembly GCA_021292165.1. Lineage (NCBI taxonomy): Eukaryota > Metazoa > Chordata > Lepidosauria > Squamata > Shinisauridae > Shinisaurus > Shinisaurus crocodilurus. The sequence continues at coordinate 242,754,010 of CM037876.1, forward strand.
AACCTGACAAAGGGTTCCTTTGAAAAGATACTTTTTCTATCCATTATCTAGTTCTAAAGTGCATTTCTTTGCTCCAGGAAGATTTGCTTGCTGTCTGTTTTTTGTTCTTAGTTTACTCATGTGTTCCAGAGATGCTCCTATTTACAGCAATGAACTAGTCAAAAGGTTTTAATTGTAAAATTATTTTAGGGGCAAATGAAGAATGAGTATCTATGTACTATTTCCATTTTTTCTTTAAAACCTTTTCTCTGTACAGCTCTGACCATTCATCCCAAACATCCTGGTGCTGGCCAAGTTACATATGTCTTGAAATGTCTGTTTCTCTGGAGCCAACGTTTTGTATTATAATGTCTGTGAACATTAAAATAACTTACACTTTGTGGGAAGTGCTGCGGTGGGCAAACCCACAGATGACTGCTAAGCGGACAATGGCCACTTTGTGTAAAGTTTCACTGGGTTTGCACCACAGTGCACCACGCCCTGGTTGCTGTATTTCCAGCTCCATTTTTACTTGCAAGTTGAGACACAATCGAGTCAAGGTTAAGAAATGTCAAGTCTCACTGATTTCAATGGACTGATTTCATATGGGGCAATCCTCTACTTAAGTTACACTGGCTGGGAGGGCCATGGGGTTTTGTGGAAGCACCACTACACCAGCAGAATATGAGATATGCCAGCAGCGCAAAAGATATGCCGGCAGATCAGGCCGCTGAGTATCAACTTCACCAACAAAGGTATGCTAGCAGAATGGCTAAACCTGTGTTAATGTGTTTTGCCCTTCCAGCTGAGCAGGTATAGAATATAGTGGCCGTTCTGCTGGCATAGCAGCAATGTATCTCCAGCATAATTAAGAGCATGTAGTTGCTTGGCCCATGGAACTTAAATGCTTACATTTAGCTGGGACATGCCCATTCTCTGCAAGTGACAGCCAAAACATCAGCTTATAAAGAGAATGTAACATCTAGACCTCTAAAGGTGTGTTATCACAGATGTACATCCATGGCTGTCATGGGCTTGTTAACTGTTCCAAGGGAGCTAGTAGATCACTGCATAAAAGTTGAAGAGAGTTTGGCTGAGGTTGTGTCCCTGTTTCACGCTTCATTACAGCCAGAAGGTTTCCGCTTGTTTGCACCTTATAAGTGACGGATTTATATACTGTATACATTTGATAAGATTGTGTGTGTTCTCCCTCTTCTTCATATCTGCTTTGTAATTCTTACTGTTCTCTCATATCTACTCCTCTCTTTCTCTCTCCCTCTCTCTCTCTTTCTCCTTACATGATATAAGGTTGTTGTTTTTCTGCATGTATGTATTGATCCAATTTAAAAATGGTTGGCACAGAGGAAATGTTTGATTCTGCCACAAGAGGGGAGATCGCATGCATTTGGCAGCAACAGGGGAGCTCCTCCCCTGTTGCTGCCTGTGTTCAGCAGTGTATAGGCTGGCCAAAGTATAGCTCCCCGGGGGCTTTCTTTCTGTGGCTCTGTTTCTTTCCTTTTAGAATGGGTGATCAGATCTATGTGCCGCTGAAGGCACAACATATGCACTCTCCTCTTAACTCCCAAGTGTTTATTTAGAACCGTGCCTTGCATCATCTCTAAATAATACAAGCACTGTCCATAATCCCCCTCCTCTGGTCCTATTGCAGCTGTTGTTGAACTTCATACTATGGCAGGAACAAAAGTCCAAGCTGGCAAGGTATCCTGACCTGGCTTACATAAGATCAGAAACAAACTCCCAGGAAAGGGGTTCCCTTTCTGGAAGCATCTGGGTGGCCACTGTTGGAAGCAGGATGCTGGACTAGGAGGACTGATGGCCTCCTTCTTTCAGTAAGGGGTGAGAAGGGCAGACTCTCCCAAGCACTCACTTTTGGGTTGAGGTACCAGAACACAGGAAGCTACCTTATCCTGAGTCAGACAGTTGACCATCCAGTCCAGCATGATTGACACTGACTGGCAGCAGCTCTCCAAGGATGTCAGTCCGGATTTTTTTTCCAGCCCTACCTGGAGATGCTGGGGATTGAGATGCTGGGGATTCTTCATGCTCTACCACTGAGCTACGCCCCTTCCCCAAATCCAGTACTACACATGGGCTGCTTTATGTTCTTACTTTAATTGAAAATTCTCATCCAGAAGACTTCTGCCATTTCATCTGTCTCTTAAGGTGCTCAGGTAGCATGAGGAGGAGGGGAAAGGCAAACTACACAGGGCTTTGTGGAATACAGGAAGATGGGGGGGGGGGCACATCCAGAAAGAAATGATTTTATCCAGATGCATCCTAGTATGCAGTCATGTGTAGCCTCAGGCTGAAAAGGAGACTGTTCTGTAACCGTTTTTCATAGGAGGAGAACAGAGCTGGGTTATGGGGCCTTTGTAGAACAAATGGCATCTCTGCAGAAAGAACCTAGTGGATCTAAACTGTTTTCTAAAGTGAACACTGTGGAGCAGCGCTGTCTGAACTTTCTGAGGGGTTTCTGCCAGTGACATCTTGCCCAAATCTGGGAAAGGCCGAGGTTACTGCACGAAGTAGGTAAAGGTCTCCATGATACTCCACATCTGGTTTAGATTAGAGCGTCATTTGAATATTAATAGAAGTGGGGAGTGGGGGAAAGGCACTGCATAGCTCACAGAAGTAGAATAACTTTCCAGGGACTTGTCTCTCATCCTAGTTGGTGAGTCAGCCTGTCGTGCTGTCCCATTTCTAAAGGTGGAAGGGATTGTAGTGCAGGAACAACAGGGCTAGTTATCTTCTGTAAACCATCTGGTGGGTCCCTCAAAGGCCTTGTCACCCCTGTCAACATCCCCAGCATCTGGCAAATCTGAGCAACAGAGGCAGATGCCTCTTGATCCCATCCCCTGGTTTTCCATGAAACCAGCAGAAATATGAGAATTGCTGGCATGAGGAATGTTTGTCTTCCTTGCACAGGACAGGAAAGGCTTCCTACGGGTGACTCTTCCCTGGCAGTTGATGCTGTTGTGCAGGACAGAACAGCTCTCCTTGGCGTTTCTGACAGCTGGACCCTTTATTGTTTCAGCCTTGCTGGGTGATCTGTGCAATACTGACAGATATCTGAGCTCCAGCCGTATCTTTGCTTCCTGACCTCCAGGCCTACTCTATTGGATCTCCTTTCCCTCTAGGCCAGGGGTGGGCAACTGGTGGCTGTCCAAATGTTTTGGCCTACAACTCCCATCTAATGATGTGGGTTTCCAGAATTCAATGCAAATTAGTTTAATATGCATACGGTCATTTGTATAGGAAAATTTTCACTTTGCATAGGAAAATTTTCTGATACCCTAGAGAGATCTAATTTAGCATGTTTATTTTACTTGCATTTGGTAAACAACAACATTGAAAAAGGACCCCGTGTTAATTTTTGGCCTAGTACACAAGTATTTGACCTGAAATGTTTGAGGAGAAAAATTAAAGCACATGGTGAAGTGAAGTGCCAGATGACTGGAGGAGGGCAAATGTTGTTCCCATCTTCAAAAAGGGCAAGAAGGAGGAACCTGGGAACTATAGGCCAGTCAGTCTGACATCAATCCCTGGGAAAATTTTGGAGCAGATTATAAAAAAGTCAGTCTGCAAGCACCTTGAAAACAATGCAGTGATTACTAGAAGCCAGCATGGATTTGTCAAGAACAAATCCTGCCAGACTAATCTGATCTCATTTTTTGATCAGGTAACCTCCCTTGTGGACTGTGGGAATGCTGTGGACATAATATATCTGGACTTCAGCAAAGCTTTCGACAAAGTGCCTCATGATATCCTGATTAGTAAGCTAGCTAAAAGTGGGCTGGATGGAACAACTATCAGGTGGATCCACAATTGGCTACAGAATCGGACTCAAAGAGTGCCTATCAATGGTTCCTTCTCAAACTGGGGAGAGGTAACGAGCGGGGTATTTTTATTTATTTATTTAAAATTATACCCTGCCTTTTTCCTGCAAGGAACCCAAGGCAGCTTACATAATCCTCCTCTCCATTTTATCCTCACAACAACCCTGTGAGGTAGGTTAGGCTGAGAAACCATGAAACCAGTGCTGACTCTCAGTCAGCACTGACTGAGAGTCAGTGACGGGTACCACAGGGCTCGGTCCTGGGCCCAGTGCTCTTCAACATTTTTATTAATGACTTGGATGAGAAGGTGCAGGGAATGCTTATCAAATTTGCAGATGACACAAAGTTGGGTGGAACAGCTAATACTCTGGAAGACAGAAACAAAATTCAAAGAGATCTCGATAGGCTGGAGCGCTGGGCCGAAAACAACAGAATGAAATTTAATAGGGATAAATGCCAAGTGCTGCACCTAGGGAGAGGAAACCAAATGCAGAGTTACAGAATGGGGGACACTTGGTTCAACAATACTACAAGCGAGAAGGATCTTGGAATTGTGGTAGATCACAAACTCAATATGAGCCAGCAATGTGATGTGGCTGCAAAGAAGGCAAATGCTATTTTGGGCTGCATTAATAGAAGTATAGCTTCCAAATCGCGTGAAGTGATAATTCCCCTTTACTTGGCACTGGTTAGGCCTCATCTTGAGTACTGCGTCCAGTTCTGGGCACCACACTTTCAGAAGGACGTAGACAAACTGGAGAGGGTTCAGAGGAGGGCGACAAGGATGATAAAGGGACTGGAAACAAGGCCCTATGAGGAGAGACTGAAAGAACTGGGCATGTTTAGCCTTCAGAAGAGGAGACTGAGGGGAGATATGATCGCACTCTTCCAGTACTTGAAGGGTTGTCACACAGAGGAGGGCCAGGATCTCTTCTTGATCATCCCAGTTTGCAGGAGGATACAGAATAATGGGCTCAAGTTACAGGAGCCCAGATTCCACCTAAACATCAGGAAAAATTTCCTGACTGTCAGAGCAATAAGACAATGGAACCAAGGGAGGTGGTGGGCTCTCCCACTCTGGAGGCATTCAAGGTGCGGCTGGAGAGCCATCTGTCAGGGATGCTTTGACCTGGATTCCCGCATTGAGCAGGGGGTTGGACTCGATGGCCTTGTAGGCCCCTTCCAACTCTACTTTTCTGTGATTCTATGGGCAGTGCAATCCTATGGCCACTAGATAGCATCTAGACGGCTGTTGGATTTTTGGAGACCCAGCTACGAGGTTGGAAAATCACTCCGGCCTTGTAGCTGGATCTCCGCGCCCGGAGCGCCCTCACCTCCCTCTCAGCCAGCATGGAATGAACCACACCGGCTGCATCTCCAAGGTCGCAAGACAGCCCCTCCAAGGTGGAGCTTGGGCTCTTTGAAGAGGCTGTCAAAATGGGGATCGCGAAAGCTGACTGCACAGAGATACAGGAAGAGGAGCTTGGCAGCCCCATTGAGAGCATCTGGGTTAAAATAAAGGGGGCAAAGAATAAAACGAACATGGCGGTTGGAGTCTACTACCGACCACCCAATCAAGGAGAAGACGAGGATGGAACTTTTGAAAAACAAATTGCCAGTGTTTCAAGGAGGCACAATGTGGTAGTAATGGGAGACTTCAATTTCCCTGATATCTGTTGGGAGACTTTTTCAGCCAAACATGGCCCCTCCAAGAAATTCCTGAGCTGTGCTGCTGATAACTTCCTCCTACAGAAAGTGGAGGAAGGAACTAGAGGATCGGCTATCCTTGACCTGATTCTAACCAACAGAGACGAGTTAGTGGATAAAGTGGCAGTTTCGGGAACTCTGGGGGAAAGTGACCATGTTATACTAGAGTTCTTGATTCTAACGGAAGCAAAAGCTGAGTGTAGCCAAACACGTACCCTGGATTTTAGGAAAGCCAATTTTAACAAACTCAGAACAATGATTAGTAAGATCCCATGGCAAGTGACTCTCACGAGAAAGGGAGCCCAGGAGGGGTGGGAGTTTTTAAAAAAGGAAATTTTAAAGGCACAATTGCAAACAATTCCCACAAGGAAAAAAGGCAGAGGGCAACAGAAGAAGCCAATGTGGCTTCACAATAAACTCAAAGACGACCTGAAAACAAAAAAGGACACGTATAGGAAGTGGAAGGAAGGACAGGCTACAAGTGAAGAGTACAGGCAGGTAGCACAGAACTGCAGAAATAGTGTCAGGAAGGCTAAAGCTGAGAATGAGCTAAGTTTAGCGAGGAATGCTAAAAGCAACAAAAAAGCTTTCTTCAGATACATGCACAGTAAAAGACAGAAGAAAGAACTGGTGGTTCAACTACGCAATGAGGATGGCAAATTGATAACAGAAGACAAAGAAAAGGCAGAAGTGTTCAATTCCTACTTCGGCTCGGTCTTCTCCCAAAAGAGGGTCTATGACCCCCCTGGCAAACCTGAAGTGCAGACTGAAGGGGCAGGATTGCAGCTTGAGATTAATAGGCAAATGGTCAAGGAGCACCTGATTACTCTGAACGAGTTTAAATCTCCAGGGCCTGATGAGCTGCATCCTAGAGTAATAAAGGAACTGGCAGAAGAACTCTCAGAACCACTGTCTATTATCTTTGAGAAATCATGGAGGACAGGTGAAGTGCCAGACGACTGGAGGAGGGCAAATGTTGTTCCCATCTTCAAAAAGGGCAAGAAGGAGGAACCTGGGAACTATAGGCCAGTCAGTCTGACATCAATCCCCGGGAAGATTTTTGAGCAGATTATAAAGAAGTCAGTCTGCAAGCACCTTGAAAACAATGCAGTGATTACTAGAAGCCAGCATGGATTTGTCAAGAACAAATCCTGTCAGACTAATCTGATCTCATTTTTTGATCGGGTAACCTCCCTTGTGGACTGTGGGAATGCTGTGGACATTATATATCTGGACTTCAGCAAAGCTTTCGACAAAGTGCCTCATGATATCCTGATTAGTAAGCTAGCTAAGAGTGGGCTAGATGGAACAACTATCAGGTGGATCCACAACTGGCTACAGAATCGGACTCAAAGAGTGCTTATCAATGGTTCCTTCTCAAACTGGGGAGAGGTAACGAGCGGGGTACCACAGGGCTCGGTCCTGGGCCCGGTGCTCTTCAACATTTTTATTAATGACTTGGATCAGGAGGTACGGGGAATGCTTATCAAATTTGCAGATGACACAAAGTTGGGTGGAACAGCTAATACTCTGGAAGACAGAAACAAAATTCAAAGTGACCTCGATAGGCTGGAGCGCTGGGCCGAAAACAACAGAATGAAATTTAATAGGGATAAATGCCAAGTGCTGCACCTAGGGAGAGGAAACCAAATGCAGAGTTACAGAATGGGGGACACTTGGCTCAACAATACTACAAGTGAGAAGGATCTTGGAATTGTGGTAGATCACAAACTGAATATGAGCCAGCAATGCGATGTGGCTGCAAAGAAGGCAAATGCAATTTTGGGCTGTATTAATAGAAGTATAGCTTCCAAATCGCGGGAAGTGATAATTCCCCTTTACTCGGCACTGGTTAGGCCTCATCTTGAGTACTGCGTCCAGTTCTGGGCACCACACTTTCAGAAGGATGTAGACAAACTGGAGAGGGTTCAGAGGAGGGCAACAAAGATGATAAAGGGACTGGAAACAAGGCCCTATGAGGAGAGACTGAAAGAACTGGGCATGTTTAGCCTTCAGAAGAGGAGACTGAGGGGAGATATGATCGCACTCTTCCAGTATTTGAAGGGATGTCACACAGAGGAGGGCAAAGATCTCTTCTCGATCATCCCAGTTTGCAGGACACGGAATAATGGGCTCAAGTTACAGGAACCTAGATTCCACCTAAACATCAGGAAAAATTTCCTGACTGTCAGAGCAATAAGACAATGGAATCAACTACCTAGGGAGGTGGTGGGCTCTCCCACTCTGGAGGCATTCAAGGTGCAGCTGGACAGCCATCTGTCAGGGATGCTTTGACCTGGATTCCTGCATTGAGCAGGGGGTTGGACTCGATGGCCTTGTAGGCCCCTTCCAACTCTACTTTTCTATGATTCTATGATTCTATGATCTCCGAAAAAACGTTTAAAGTGCAAAAAAAAAAAGGAAGGCTGGGGTTTTTATGCAGCATGTCCAGAAACAGAAAGGGGGTTTCTGTGCTAGGATTAATGCAGGAATTTAGTTGGGAACCCTCAGCTCTGTTCATTGTGTGAAAATGTGATAAAAAGTAGACATGAGCCTCTCTAGCCTGCATCAGGAGGCTGTTTAGAAGCAATATTCACTGGGGATCTATTTATTAAAGTGCTTGAATGTAAAGTGTTGTACAGTATCGTTGGCACCTTGCTGAATCTAACAAAAAGGATAAGACACGTAAGGAGCAGGGGAAAGGAGGGATAAGGAGATCAAGCAAATTCATCAGATTCAGGTGCACTCAGCTGGCAGTAGGTACTGATTTATTTTTAATTATAAAATTTGAAATTACAATATTAAGCGGGGGGGAATTATTTGTGTTATTTTGAAAATGTGTATCCTACTCTTCAGCTGACATGCTCCCAAAGGAAGACACACAGTGGAGTTTGCCTCCTTTCCTGCGCACTCCCTATTAATAGTTTTCACTTTCAGCATATTCCCATGCATGTCTACTTCAGTCAGTCCCACTGTGTCCAATTGGGCTTAGTCTCTAGGAAATGTGTGTGAGGATTGTAACCTTTGAGATGCATCTGTAGATCAAGGTTCCCCCAGCATTTTCCCAGTCCTCCCACGAGCTTGGAGGACTTCCATAGTCCTGAAGCTAAAAAGATAGCTGCACAGATGGATATGATTCCCACATGATTTTGAGGAAACTAACAAGGGAAACTGTGTATGCTTTTAAATAAAAAAAATGCAGGTGTGCTGCAGCAGAAACATTTGTTCCAAGCAGCAGAAAAGAATGCACCATCAGTTTTTATGAAGAGGCATACAATTTCCCCCTTGATAAAGTGTTTCCTCAAAATGCATGGGGAACCATATCCATTTGGGCAGCTGACTTTTTTGTCACTGGCGTTTTTCTAATGCTGTAATTGATCCGCTTTTTTGGTGGATTTCCATAGCACTCTCTAGTGTGTACCTTGAGTTTCGGTTAGTGCCTGAGTTAGGATGGATAGTTTCTGTTGATGATGTGGAAGGAACAACCTTAATTTCAGGTTGTTTCAAGGTCTACCACTATTAGTCCACAGTATCTTTCTGGCATCTAAACTAGGAAAGGTGATAATCTTTTATTAGAGCAGTCTTATAGGGTGATGCAAGCTTTCAAGTGATGCAAAACTTTCCATTGGGAAGAACAAACAGGTGGTTATCACTGCTATTGTTTTTATTGCGCCATCGGTGTGCATGGGCACTCTACAGAATACAAGAGGGCAGAGCCTTGTCATGAGGAGCTTATACTCTGCAATTTGACAGAGGGAGCAACAGAGGAAGAGGAAGGAAATGGAGGCTGCAGGGGCGGGTAAACACAGAAGCAATGACTGGTTCAGACACATGATAACCCACACTCAAGGGTTGAGTGTGGGTTGTCGTTGAACCATGGGTTGTTGCTGAAACATGGGTTATCGTGTTTCATAGATTTCATAGATAGAGTTGGAAGGGGCGTTTCAAGGCTATCGAGTCCAACCCCCTGCTTAATGCAGGAAACTAGAGGAGGGGTCTCCCGTCCAAGTAATAACCAGGCTTGACCCTGCTTAGCTTTCCACACTCAGACAAGCTGAGCCAGCATAAGCCACAGGCCTGTATATTGTCTGAACCCAGCCGAGATAACAAACCATGATGAACAACCCACAGTTCAGAACCCAACAACAAACCATGGGTTCCCTTCTTGTGTTTTTTATGGTTAACAAGCCATGGCTTGTTAGCGCAGCTGGGTTCAGACAACATGATAACCCACATTTTAACAACAACCCATGGTTCCATGACAACCCACATTCAATCCATACTCAACCCTTGAGTGTGGGTTATCGTGTTCTCTGAGCCCAAGGTTGAGTGTGGGTTGTTGTTGAACTGTCAGTTGTTGTTGAAACATGGGTTATCGTGTTCTTTGAACCCAGCTGCGCTAACAAGCCATGAGAGGAAGTTCCAATTCCAATTTCTGTTCCTAGAGCAAAAGAAGTGTAGCATCCCAAGTGTATGATATGTAGCCCACAGTAATCTGCAATTGACATACCTACTTGCGTTGAGAATAAATGTCCAAGAATTCTATATCATTTCTCTTTCTGTGTTTGAGAGCCAGTGTTGAGGTAAAGGCATACAGTAATACCTTGCATTGCAAGTAACTTGGTTTGAGAGCGTTTTGCAAGACAAGCAAATTTTTAAATATTTATTTACCGTATATACTCAAATACAAGTCTAGTTTTTCAGCACATTTTTTGTGCTGAAAAATGCCTCCCTCGACTTATAAGTGGGTCAGCGCTCCCCCAGGACCCCCGCTGCCACCGCCAGGCACCGCCAGGCACCCCCCTCCACCCCCAGGACCCCTGCCGCCACCCCCGGACACCCCCACGCCACGCTGTTCCTCTCCGCTCGCTCTTTAAAATTATTTTCCTCCCCCCCCATACCTTTGTCAGTGGCGGCTCGCTCTGCTGGCGCCTTGCGCGCTGCCATGCCGGCTCCTAGGCAGGGAAGCGGCACAGCAGCGCGAGGCGCCCGTAGAGCGAGTGGCTGGGCTGCGTCTCCCTGGCAGGGAGACATGTGGAGCCACTCCGCTGTTCCTCTCCGCTCGCCTTTTAAAATTATTTTCCTCCCCCCCCCCCATACCTTTACCAGCAGCCGCTCGCTCTGCTGGCGCCTCGCGCGCTGCCATGCTGCTTCGTTCCCGGGAGCCGGCATGGCCAGGGACCCACGTGGAGCTGCTCCGCCATTCCCCTACCTTTCTGTTTGTAAGCGGAGGCTCGCGGCGCTGCCGGCGCCGCCCTCGTCGCTTCTGGGCCGCGACGGGCATCACTTCCGGGGCCGCGACGGGCATCACTTCCTAGGAGCCGGCATGGCAGCGCGCAAGGCGCCAGCAGAGCGAGCCGCCGCTGACAAAGGTATGGGGGGGGGGAGGAAAATAATGTTAAAGAGCGAGCGGAGGAATAGCGGAGTGGCTCCACATGTCTCCCTGCCAGGGAGACACAGCCCAGCCACTCGCTCTACGGGCGCCTCGCGCTGCTGCGCCGCTTCCCTGCCTAGCCGCCGCTGACAAAGGTATGGGGGGGGAGGAAAATAATTTTAAAGAGCGAGCGGAGAGGAACAGCGTGGCGTGGGGGTGTCTGGGGGTGGCGGCAGGGGTCCTGGGGGTGGAGGGGGGTGCCTGGCGGTGGCGGCGGGGGTCCTGGGGGGGCTTTGGCAGTGGCGGGGCTTCGGCGGCAGCGGGTGCAGGTACGGTGGCAGGGGGTGTCTGGGGGTGGCGGCGGGAGTCTCCCCTCATACATTTCCCACCCTAGACTTATACTGGGGGGCAATAAGTTTTCCCAGTTTTGGGGGGTGAAATTAGGGGCCACGACTAAATTAGGGCCAACCTGTACTTGAGTATATACGGGTATTTATTTTTTACTTTATATATAAGCAATGTCTTGCAATACAAGTACTGTAGTACGGCTTAAATTAAAGATCTCTGTACAATTTTTGGGGGGGGGGATTTCGTTTTGATATAAGTGTTTTGGATTACAAGCACGTTTCCAGAACGAATTATGCTCTCAATCCGAGGCATGACTGTATATGGCACAGTGCTCAAATTGTACTATTTCAGAACCCAGGTGAGAAACTCCCTTCATGTGGGAAGACTAGCACATTAGGGAGGAGGTTACGATGATGATGATGATGATGATGATGATGATGATGATGATGATGATGATGATAATAGGTCTCTGGGCAGCTTACAGCATAAAATTATTTATTTATTTATTTATTATATTTATACCCCACCTTTTTTCCTGAAAGGAACCCAAGGCGGCTTACATAATCCTTCTCCTCCTCTCCATTTTATCCTCACAACAACCCTGTGAGGTAGGTTAGGCTGAGAGTCAGTGACTGGCCCAAAGTCACCCAGTGAGTTTCATGGCTGAGTGGGGACTAGAACCCGGATCTCCTGAGTCCCAGTCCAACACCCTAACCACTACGCCACACTGGCTCATAATAATGCAATTTAAAAGCACAATATTATAAAGCAACAATTTGGGGGCATAAACATTTTCTAAATTGCAATCAATTTTTGTTGTGGACGGGCATTCAAATATGTGACCCCTGACCTGTATTCTAAAGTGGTATTGTCCTGGGAAGACTATACCACATGCATTTCTTGTATGTTTGAATTGATTCTGGGTTTGCCTCTCAGTGAGTAATGTGCCACCTTATAGGATATGGATAGTAGTCTGAAGCTATTTTAGTACAGTGAAATATAATTAATTAGCAGCTCCAGTAATACTCTAGCATTACCGTTGGGATTTGTTATCTGTTTATATTTGCATTATACTGTGTTTTCTTGTTCAGCACGTTTCAGCCAGGCCTTTTTTCCTTTTAGATGAATGGTTGTCTAATTGATTGAACTCTTAATACAGGAACTGGCCAAAGGGCAACATCCCTCAAAATCCCCTAAAGCCATGGGCATCAGTAATCCAGCAGCCAGCATCAGTGAAGCTACCTCACCAGCTGGGTCTTCTCCAGCACAAGCCAAAGCGGTATGTACACACTGGCAAGGGGTAGCTAGTGCTTTGTCCAGTGCCAGTAACCTGCAGCTCCCATTTCCACGGGCACGGAGAGAAAGCCTACAGCCAGGAAGTGTTCTGCACAGCCCCTGTTCGTGGGGCAAATGGCAGATGCTGACTTCCAAGATGGTAGCCTGAAGATAAGCTTTAAAAAGTGATGGCAGCACCTGCTAAATATTCTGAATGGGAGGGAGGGAGGGAGGGAGGGAGGGAGTACTGTGAAGGGTTTGCACTGGCCATGGTGAGGGGGCTACTGGAAAACCTAGGTAAAGCAGAAGGGCAAGGCAGACAATAAGTTTAGCTTTCAGGTATAAACAAAAACAGCCCTTTGTAGAAAAAACCCAGATGCTTTGATGAAAATCTGGGAAGGAAGGAAGGACATGGAAGTTATGGTGAGAGAACTGACAGAACAATGGGATCTCTTTTGTCCCCCTGCAGGTGGAACTCATCCAAGCGGAGCATCAGTACAGTCTGAATGAACCTACGGATGGCAGAACAAGGTCTTTTGCCGCCCCTGGCCCAATGCTGGGAAGTGAACGGGAGCAGGATGCAGCCCAGCGCCGACTCTCCTACTACCAACAGGAGCTGTGGAGTGTGCTGGAGAGCCTGCAGGAGCAGCATCTCCTCCAGGAGGACACAGAGCACATGCTGAAATCCCAGTTCGGCGGTGAGCCAGGGAATGGGGAGTTGTAAGCCTTTCAGAATGGCGCTCTTTCATGCCAGAGTGCACTTTAATAAGACCAGTGCTGTTCCAGAATCTTTCAGGGTTCAAGGAGAGGCTGTGATATAAAGAGGGGAAGACCCAGCTTTGGCCTTGGTTAAGATGACCTGCTCTCAGTAAATGGTCAGTTGTGTTCTGCAAGCCAGTGCAAGGTTGCTAGCCTCTCCATGACTGACCATCCCCCCCACCCTCAAGTAGAATACCTTAACAACTTTAAGGTACTTTCTTCTCTGATCTCTCAATCTTTGCTGGTTTTGTACCCACTTTCCTCCCATGAGAATAGGATGTTGAATCTGCTCTCAACCCCCAATCTGAACTTTTGATTGATTTGATTGAATGAATGTCTCTACTACCTTTCTGACGCCAATCAAGGTGGTTTACAAAAAGTTTAGAAAATATAAACCATAATCAAATAAAAGCACAGTAAAACATTAGAAACAGTCTTAAAAACTGTAACAATTGAAACAGCCAAGTTAAAGAAGTGCGTCTTAACCCCCTTCCTGAATGCAGAGAGCGTGGGGAACCAGTCACAACTCCAATGGGAGCGTGTCCGAGTTTAAGTGCAACACAGGAGAAAGCAAGCAAGCAAGCCTTTCCAAGCGAGGGTGTTTTCAAAAGGGCTTTCCCTGCTGATCTTAATAACAAGGTAGAGTTTGTGTTGATGTCAATGCTATGAACTCGTCTGTTGCAGCATTACCTTCACAACTAGCATCAGCTCATTGTCTATCCCTTAACTGAGGACCCCCTTTGCTTCAGCAGACCTGCAGCTCAATTTGCAGTGCGAGGGAGCCCAGTGTGAGAGCTACCCAGCTGCCACCCGCAACTTTGCAGTCTCACTACATTTGTTCTCAGCCAAGGCCTACGAATTCATGAAGAGGACATTCCAACTGCCAGAGCCCACCGCTTTGCGCAGGTATGTCATTCTTACTGGTTTCTGATGCTCTTTATGTTAACTGAGATGAGTGTGTTGAAGATATGAAGCAGTAGTACAAAGATATATGCATTATGATTCCTTAAAGCAGCCTTCCCCAGTCTGCCCCCCGCCCCAGATATGTTGGACTACTACTCCCATAATGCCTCAGCCAGCTGCAGACATTACTTTAAGATGAGAGTCAAGAAGCAGGAGGAAAATGCTTGAAAATGCACATCTTTGTCATATTGGAACACAGAACTTGAGCTCTTGAATTTAATCTGCAAGCTTCCTGTGTCAGATTTGTGACTGCCTGCTCATACATGAGGATGTCTCTTTGACCTTTTTCTTCCCAATTAGGGAAGTGTTATGTCATCTGTGAATCTGTGCCATAAAACCATAGAAGATGATGCAGGGCTTAACAATCCTTCTTGGGGTGGTAGGAAGAAATTCTCATCTCCCCTGTTCTAAAAACAAGAAGCCAAACCTGAAAATCAAACCTTGCTTTTCAGAGAAGATCCAGAAGCCTTTTCTAACCTCCTGGGAAAGGCTTGATCAAAATTACAACATTGGGGAAAGGGTTCATTATCAAAAGGAGGGAAATGTTAAACCATGAGAATGTGCCAATTGGTAACCCAGGATTTAGGGCTGGATGTCTGAGGTACAAAGGGGTATGACATCCTGGAAAAGACAGACTCCTGTGGCATCAGTGAAGACAATTGTAGCATAGGCTTTTGTAAACCAGAGCTTCATCAAATGCAACTGAGGAAGAAGACTCATGCTTCTGAAGACATCCTTAAGGTGGTTCAGGACTTTTTGTTGTTGTTGTTGTTGTTGTTGTTGTTGATACAATGCTGACATGGCTACTCTTCTGTAAGTCTCCTGGAAAGATTCAGTAATGTACTAACCAAAAAGAGAGAAAGACGGAGAGATTGAAAGAGGGAAAGTGCCTAGCCTTTGAGTTAGGATTTCCATCAACTTGAGGGTGAAATGGGATCAGATTTATTAGCAATCCTGTGACAAGAAGGAAGCAGAGGAATTGACAGTTCACAAGGAAAAGGAAATGACTGTGCTGGTTGATGAAGCTAGACTATGGATCTGTAGGCAACAGTTCAGCTCTATCAATGTTTACTTAAAAGTATGTCCCACTATGCCCAATGGGACTTGCTTCATCCCAGGTAAGTGTGTTGAGGATTGCAGTCTAAAAAGTTAGCCTGAATAGTTGGCCCTCTCCCATCTGAGCACTCAGTGGCTCCAAAGAAGAGATGGAAATGTAACAGAATGGAGGTATTGTGCTTCCATGCACAGTTAGGATGTCACAAAAGTATTTACAGTTCTATTCTATAGAGTCCAAGTGTGCAGGAAACAGTTTTGGTCTATACAAACACCAGGAAAGACAGAAATGGCCATGTGATATAAGGGATGCCATAGAAGCGCACCCGCTGGCACTCTGAAGAAGAAATGAAGGATATTCTGTTGTTGCAATACTGATCACTCTGTTGGACAGCAAGCTCACCTTCCTCTCATCTAATATAGTCCCTTGCATGGAAGCAAGTTCTTTTCTGTTCAGCCTCCCACGTGAGCATTTATTTATCCAGATTATAGTCAGTTTTAGAGTGACCGAGGCAAATTTTGCCAGAAGTGCCAGTAAGACAAAGAAAACCACACTGATAATTCAGTGACCTGGTTCTCATGTAAAGACAATGCAGAGTATGAGTTGAGTATGGGTTGTTGTTGAATCATGGGTTATTTTTGAATCATGGGTTATTGTTATGTGTGTGAAACCTGCACTATGGTTTAACAATGAGTTGTTAACCATGAACAACCCAGGAAGAGAACCCATGGTTTGTTGTTGGGTTGTGAACTCTGGGTCACTTGTGGTTAACAACCCATAGTTAAACCATAATGCAGGATTCGCACATAGCAACCCACAATGCAATAGCAACCCATGATTCCGTGTCATCCCATACTCAACCTGTACTCTAGGTTGTCGTTATGTGTGAACCAGGTTAATGTGTGGGTTCCCTCATTTGCTTACAGAGGAATGTGGGGGTAAAAACCAGTTTGCCCACTCACCTGATGACACGTGGAGAATATTGTTTCTTGATTTCAAATACAGCAAACAGAACCACAGGATAAAAGTCGAATCCACTCAAACTCTGCCTCCCTAACTGTTCTTATGTCTTTGAGATTTGCTAGTAGAAGAGTTTCATCTGAACTCAACATTGAGCTCATATCTTTCTTTCCCATGTTTCTTCTATCATAGATGGCTCTCAAATCCAGATTTCAAGCCGGGATTCAGCCAACAAGCCTTCGATGCATTGGCAGAAAGATCTCAAGCAGGGGAACAAGCCTTCAAGATGTGTGCTCTCCTTATTGGCACGATGCCTTTGGAGAGGAGAATCCACTATGACCCTTCCACCAGAAGTTTGCAAGGTCTGGTAGACTTTGGTGCTGGGAATTATGATGCGGATGAGGTTTTGGCAGCAGCAGAAGCACTCCTTTTGGTGGCTGTTGGTTTCCAAGGTCAATGGATGGTGCCTCTTGGCTACTTCCTCCTTGCCACTCTTCGAGGTGATATACAGGCCCAGCTCCTGCGCCACTGTATCCTCAAACTGTATGACGCTGGCGTGCAGGTCATCTCTGTGACGTCTGATGCTACGCCTCCCAATATTGACACCGCCAGGCGGCTGGGAGTGCTGGTGGATGGTCTCGCTGTCAAGTCCACATTTTTCCATCCAGCCACCCCTACGTTAGAAATTGCCTACTACTTTGACCCCAGCCATTTGATGTCCTTGATCCGCAACTTGCTCCAAGCTGACGGCAGTCTTCAGGTGAGCGGCAAGGCTGTCTGCTGGGACTACCTCCTGCATTTGGGGGCTCTGCAGGAAGCAGAGGTGCTCCGGGCAGCCTGCCAGGCTGGAGGGATCAGCCTGCAGGAGCAGCGGGTGTGGGGAAATGGTGCCACACAGTTGTTTAGCAAGGGCACCGTTCAGGCCTTGCGTTTGGCAGCCAGGCTAGGCCTGCCCCAGTTTCAGGGTCATGAGGCAACCACCCACTTGATTGGGCTGCTCGGTGCCGTTTTTGATGTATGCAACAGCTGGAATGCCAACGGGAAAGGCTTCAAAGCCCCACTATCCCTCGCCAGCATTGACGCCCTCAACAATCTCTGCAATGAGTATGAGAACCTGCTTCGCAAACTGCGCACTGCCACTGGGAAGCTGCTCTGGCTGAGCAGGTGTCGATGGGGCTTTCTTGGCTTTCTGGTGAACCTGCGCAGCTTTCAGTGGGTGGCGCAGACGCATCTACAAGCAGAAGATAACCCCATAGCTTATTTGCTCCCATGTTGGTGGAGCCTGGATCCTCTGGAGTGGTGCAGGGGAGCCATACGGCAAGCATGTGGGCATAAAGGCATTTCCACAGCATGGAATTTCCAGCATGGTTACAGGCTTGTCTTAAATAGAGCCGTTTCTGGCCTGGGCCTTGATCAGCCAAACCTGCTAGACATATCCTTACACAGACGGACTAGCCTCCAGTTGCAGGCCTCATGGCCTCTGGGGCAAGGGCAAATCTGGCAGTTGCACTGGGGCAGTTGGCTTCCCCAAGAGATAAACAATATAGTTATGGCCCCAGCCTTTCTGGCAGAGTTAGAGGAAGACACAATCACCTACATTTCCTGCGCTGTTTTGGGAAAGGTGCTGCCGCTGCTAGCCTGTGCCGAGTGCCGCGCGGCTCTCTTGTGCCCGTGTCAGGGGTTGCCTGCAGGCAGCGCCCTGATGTGTGTGGAGAGCAAGGGAGGAAAGTATCTCCCAGCAAAGTCTGTGCAGACAGTGATCCGTAGAGCAAAGCAGATCGTTGGCCTTCCTTCCCAGTTCTCCAGGGACTCCAGCCACCATGGGTGCTTAGCACAGGAGCTGGCCATCTTGGCAGATGTGAGTGAGGAATCTGATCTTTTCTCCTCCCTGGTTGATCACCTCTTTGAGAGCAACACTCTGGTTTCCAACCATTATGTCATTCTACTGCAGGAACTTGTGCGAACCTTCTTGGAACTGTGGTTCAAAGTAGCTCAAGGATCACAATCCAAACCCCTGAGTCGCGCGTGCAGCTCTGTGAAGACTGGCAATAAGCAGAGCACAGGGGACACAAACTGCCCCAGAAGGTGCTGGCCCCGGCAAATGCTTGGACTCACAGAATGGTACAAGATTCTCTGAAGGAGGTGGACTGGAAAGCACTAGTGGCCACGTGGCCTAGTGGAGAAGGGGTAGCTCATGTAATACAAGCTCACAGTTAATACAAACTACGAGGCAGCCTTGAGGCCACTGTGCAGCTGGCTGTTTGGGACTGGAAAAAGAGACAGGGAGACACAAGCTGAACTGACATGCAGAAGGGCCTCTCCAGAACCAACCTTTCAAGTGAAAATGCTGTGTGTGTGTGTGTGTGTGTGTGTGTGTGGTGGTGTGTCTTTGAGGAGCATCATTGCAAGGTGTACAGCTTAGGGATCTTGCCATCCAATCAGAAAAAAGAAATGGCTTATTGAGTCCAGAGGCTGCCATGGGGGACATTAGATAAGCATTTGTTTCCCCTGGTGCAGCTTCTCCAAGCTGCATAAAAGGTGTTTTTTTTACTGGTTGGTCTGGGAAGCCTGAATCATGTGGCACAGCTTGGGAGTATGGCTAATTTACCACCAGAAAATGGCCATGATTGTTTTGGAATTTAAGAGCAGCCAGAGGGTCAGATTCAGAGTTGAGCTTTGCCTGAAGCACTTGACCAGGTCTCCTATGGTCTTGGATGAACTATACCACATTTTGTAAGATGACCTTTGGATATTTTGTCTGTTTCCAAATGCAGTACTTGTATTGATTCCATTGTGTCACATTTTATTGGAGAGCTGCTGGGTGAGCTGGACTCAATGAACTGGAAAAAAAATGTGATTATTGGTGGTTCTATACAAGGGGATGGAGCAAGTTCCCCTCATGTTAGAAATGGTGCTCTCTCCATTGCAGCTTGTAAAGCAGCTGCAGGGCAAGAAGCTTGGATTTGTTGAAGCACTTCCATTAATCCACTGCCACCGTAGCAGTTACACCCCAGAAATGCTCATATTTATCTCAGTCCTGGGAGCTGGGAAAGTAAAGCAACCAACATTTTGCAGATAAGGAAATCATCCATCTCCAGAGCCATGTGTGTATTATAAAACTGAATCATTGCATGAGATCTGTGCCTCCTTTCTGCTATCGTCGCTGTGATTTTTAAAAAATGAACAATGGTATAGACGTTGTCCAAATAAAATAAATATCCTTCCAAAATGCTCTCTAAACCGCTAGCTTATACTAAAACCCATGGTCAGGCAATGCCTTTCTCAGGTGTCACAAAATAGTGAGCAAGCTTTCAGGTTCTCCAAAAAATTTCATCAGGCTGGATGCTAAACAAGTGGGGTGGGGGAGAAGAGAGCAAGGAAAAGCTCTGTATCAGTAAATCTGCAGAGAAGCAGCCTGCTGCACTGCTTTCAGTACAGTCCCAGCCCCGAAGTTTCAGAACACCGTTATCTTTTCTCCAACTGTTTCCCGCCACCCTTAATTGGTATTTCCCCCCTCCCCCACCACTCTTATTACCAAAACTTTTCTACCACCAGCCAAGCCCCACCCTAGTCTGTAGAAGCAAAGCTGAGGCGGCAGTCCAAATTAGAGCACAGCTCTGACCTTTGGCTGTAGAAAAGCAAAGTCCAGAATGAAATGGCTGAGGCCTTGGGCCAGGTCAGTAAACAGGAGAGGAATGAGAGATTACTTGTTACAGCAGCTGTGCTCAGGATTTCAACAGACTTGCACCTGTTGCAAAACGTCAATCATGAGACTAAGTGCGTCCGCTGCATAAGACACCAGTGGTCTGTGCAACTTCTGGCAAGGCTGCTATGGACCCAACCCTATGTGGTCCACTGCCTAAATAATGGTGTTCTATAAAATAGCTCTACAGGTTAGGAGAAGGCAGCTCTTAACAGCCAAGCTATGACATAGCGCGGAATGCTGTGCTGTTCCTTCAATGGAGTCAGTCCAGCTGCAAACATTCTTCAAGTGGTTCTGGAAGCCACACTGGCAATTCCATTCACAAGTGTCCTGATCCAGCACAGGAGATATATATATATGGTTGCTATACATCTATTACCACACAGAGAAGTGCATTTCAGTGCTCATCTACTCTCCATCTAATCCACTTGATTATATTTAAAAGATACACATCCCCATTTAGGCCCACTAGTTGTGTACAAGTATAAAATGACTAGTACTAGATTGGGGCCAATATCTGTTGAAGAGATTGTTCTAACAAATAGAAGTCCCTAACCATGTTTCAAAGCAGCAGTGGAATAAGCTGTGCACCACTATCAGAACAGTATCATGGTTGCTACCTTTTCTCCTTTGTACTCTGAAAAGGTATTGCATGTCATCACATTGTTGTGTCTCTGCTATAGCAGTAGAAAGCCATTGAAAGAAGAGGCTGCTTGCTGCATCTGCTCACTGTCCCATATTTCCATGTCAGTGAATTTGTTTGTGGGGTGGGTGGGGCATTCTTTTTCAGAGCAAGCTGATACAGAGATTGCGGTCAGTATTTGTTAGATGTCCACAGGATTTTGCTGCTACAGCATAGAAAAAGCCTTACTCAACCTTAAGCTAACTGCTACATGTTAAGAGTATTCCAGTGTTGCTTGTTCTTGTCCCCCCATCTATCTCCCTATTCCATGTGGCAAAGGCAAAGTATCAATGGGACACTGAGTTTGTAAAGTAGCATGTAACAAATATGAATAAAGCAACATGACTTCAGCACACCTAATTCTGGAAAGCTGACCCTAGCTTTAATTATAGTATTTTATAGAACCCTCTCACCTTCAATGCAACCAGGCTTAACATCAATGACTCAAATCCTGATGCAGTTGAAGCAGAAGCTTCCACAATATTGATAATACAGCACACTGGAAGCACACACACATAATTTCTTTTGTTCAACAAGAGCATTTCAGACTTTGTACTTTAGCACTACAAAATATTGCTGCAACTTCTTTAAAACAAAAGGTGTAGTTATCCAATTTACCAACAAATCAGTGTCCATCATAAATCACTGTCAATAGAGGCTCTGGCTAGACAAAGTCATTTTGTGACATAGTTCAGGATTTCCTCACTATGTTCCTTTTTCTCCCCAACACCCCCTCATGTCAGTTGCTTTCAGTTCAGTAGGATTTACACAATAATTTTTCTCCACAAGCTCCACATTACCTTGCATTGAGAAAGCTTTTTCAAACACACAGCTGCACACACTCTTTGGATGTGGTGGGAGGAGATTTAAAGCTTCAGTGTTCAGCTTGTAACACCAGTTTTTGCATTTCATCTTAATATGGGGAACACTGGTTTGTGCAAACAAGTTATCAAACCAAGATCCAACCATGATTTGTTTGTTAACGTTTTAAATCTTTCCCTTATCATGTTTGAGTAGGAATGTAAACATAATAATACCATTTACTGCATATCACTAGTGTATGAGCAGTTTATAACCTTAAAAGTACATTTGAAATAATTAAGGAAACTATAGCTTGATGTGGTGTCTTGACAAACCATGGTGTGCAAACATCCAGCCAGGCAGAATCAGAAACTATGGTATGAAGTGGCTTTGCAAACCATGGTTTGCATTAATTATGGCTTGGCATGATGTCAGACATCACAGCAAATCATAGTTAAGCTTCTTAATAGCTTTAGCTTTCGTAATATCTTGCTTACATGTGAAGGATGTTAGTACTGAAAAAGCAAGCAATTGGGATAGGTGCTTGGCTAATCCTAGTTGCTAGACAGTGGTAGTGGGCATGCAGTTAAGATGGCTAATTCAACCCTAATCTAGGAATAAGTTACCGGAGAGTTCTGCAGTTGGTTTCTAAATATCTCTTAATACTTGCTTTTAAGACAACAGCTGCTGGGGGAAAGGAGAACAATGATAAAATCTTTGTTTTTAATTTGTTCACCGCCAAGAGAACTTATTAGGTGGTTTAAAATGCAATAAACAAACAACCCACCCACCCCCACAAAAAACAGTTTAGGTATTTTGCTGTTTAGGGATTCTTTTCCACCTTCTATCCTTTATAGCACACAGGCGATTCAGAAAAAATTATCTCTCTTTATTAGAAAAAAAGATCACCATATTTCTAGATGTTTAAAATGAAGTATTGGTTACAAGAAAAGAGTGTCCTCAAAAAGGTCCAGAATGTTACACATGATTTTTGAGGCAAGTTGGAGGCCAGTGAGTTGGTGACCTCTGGAAAAATTGCACGCAAGACGCACACCTTAGGCTGGTTGAGGTGAGGGGAAGCAATCATGAAATGACCTTCTCAACATAATTAGCAGGATACAGTCCAACCTGACCGGTCTGAAGCCGGCCTTTGCACCAGCCCTGTTCATCCTCTTCACTGATCTTCATGAGCTCTTCCCCTAGAGGAAGAAAAAAACAGGATAAGTGAAACACACCAAGAGCTCCCCAAGTCTTTTCAATAACTCAGGTATTCACTAAAGCCAGGGTGGGCAACCTGCAACCATCAGGCTGCATGCAGCCGTTGGCCTAGTTTCATGCAGGTGGAGAGAACACAGAGGGAGAGAAGGAGAGCAGAAGAGAAAAAAGGCGACAGCAAAAGAAGCAAGGGCTGGGGGGGGGGGGATCCTCTACAAGCTATCACTTCAGGCCTCGGGGGAATGGGGGGGAAGCCAAAATTGACACAGCAATGGAAGGAGTTTAGGGGAAAGCCCTCTGCAAGTGATCCATTCAGGCCGCTAGTGAGAATGATTTGTCCCTCTAACAGCAGCCTGCTGGGCAGGGAGAAAGAGGTAGAGAAAGAAAGGAGTCAGCCTGCTCACTTTTGGCTCTGGCCCTGCCAACCGCCAGCATGCAGCCCCCAACAGATTAACCCTGAGGGAATGTGGCCCTTGCCAGAAAAAAGCTTCCCCACTCCTAAAGTGAAGCAAGTCTTCCTTTTTCTTCTATCTTCTAGAGATGCCGCATATGCACACATAGGGAAGTGACTCTAAGGCTGGCACACTAAACACACTTACTTGAAGTCAATTCCATTGAAAATCAATGTGTCTTGTTTCCAAGTGTGTGAGTTTAGTGTTAGCCTCTGTTCTTCATACAAACATATTATAGTGGCCGAATGGAACAAAGCCATTCTACAGAGGACCATCTTAAAAAGACATGTAGCTCTTGGGCATGAGCAGCCAGGAGAGGTTCCCTTGACAGTGTTGCCCTCTCCAGTACCCATGACATCCTCAATTGACTCAAGCTGCAGTCACCTACCTGGTTTACTATAAGCCATGCAGAATTCAAACACGGTGATTAGTGAAGTTAAAGACCACCTGAAAAAAGGTGTAACCATCCCAGAGAATGCATTAAAACCCCCACCATTACTTGCTCCAACTTCGTATTCAAGGAAAATTTCAATTTAATTGTAAAATTAAAGATAGTTCCCAGTGACAGGAAAACAGTGCATATCTTTTAGATTGCCATTGTGAGATGGCCAATGTACTGCATTAACAATATGGATGCAAGTTATAGTGGCACTTATATTGGGAGAGTATGCCTCTAATGTGCCAATAAGTTTAAAAAACAGGAGTGACCCAGTTCCCATAAGCCCTTGGGCATATGCTACGAAGCCTGCAGAGCAAACAGAAATTGATGAATTGTTCTTTGACTAGTAGACCAATCCATCTGTTTAGCTAGTGCTATATACAGTAAGCTCTGATGCAAAGCAGGAGTGTTTAAAACTTAGTAACCCTTCCCTTCTTTTATTTCCCCATGGAAAAAGATAGAATAGATGAGCAGGGAAAGACAGGGTGGTACCTAGAAGGGTATTGCACTCCAACAGTCATTGGTTCACTTCTAAACCTGCCATTATATTGGCAGAACTTGGAGTGTACAAATGGCAACCCAAAAGTAGTTTGGTTCTACTTCTTGTACCATTGTCTCTTAACCTTCATGCTACAGAAATTCCTGTGGTACTCCAGTTTGTGTTATATCACTACAGGCACATCAAGCCAAAATAAATTAGTACTACAAGCATTTAATAGTGACAACACAGCAACCTAGATACAGGCTTCATGCAGTCCCAGTGTTGGGTTTGAAAGATTTTAGTACCTGCAAAAAGAAAAGTTCAAATTTCTGCAAAATAAAATGTTTTAAAAAGCGTAAGTGAAACACACTTCTAAGATCCAGATGGCCCCTATACATGTGTGCTCTTTTCGCTCCCCTCCAATAGATTCATACTGGCAGACAAAGTTCCTATCTTTCGGTGGGATCAGATCACCAATAATCACAAGGCAAGCACTTAAAGCACACTGCGTTTTGGCAGACAATGTGGCAAAGCAATCTCTAGGCACTAACCACACTGTAAGGCAGAAGTTCAGAACCTCTTTCAGCCTGAGCGTTGCTTTCCATTTTGGAGACACTCTCAGGGGCCACATTCCAGAGGTGGGCAGGGCCAAAAATACCCAAAAGACCAGCATATTTAAGCTTAAAGCTCTTACTTCCTTAGCAGAGGCATTTCAACCTTTGAGAATGGGGAAAAGACTGCACAAAAGTTGGGAAACCACTGAATGGTCAGTGGTTGGGAGAAAGGGGTGTGGCCTTCTGGGGAACCCCAGAGGGCCAGATTGGGACCCCAGAGGGCTGAATTTGACTTCTAGGCCTGTGGTTCTGTACACCTGCCGTAAGCCTACCATTTCGATGCTCACAGCCACCCAGAAATCCAGGGGAGCAGGAATGTGATAATGTTCAGCTTATTATGTCATTGGCGGCAACTGATGACTGTCTCTCCATCTGGTTATACACACAGTGCTATAAATTTAAGTTGATGGCCACTCAATTCCAGAGTTTGTCAGCTCCTGCTGAAAGATTCCTGTTTCTCCTTTAGAAAGCAGGCTTGGAGTTGTATTATTTCTTGATGTTTGACTCTACTTTTATCACTATGAGCCAGAACACTGAAGCACTGGCCATTTTACATCATTATTAAAATGAACACAAGTAATCAGGCCACGGCCCAGCTATACATAGGATGCCTCAGCAATAGCAGCTTAAAGCAACTGCGAACCTCCTTCACAGATTCTTCTTGTAGCAGATCGCCCAAGCAAGCCCATGCCTTTTCCCATCACTTTGGAAGAGCTTTGAAGTGACATTTATTTATTTAACCAATTTATTTTCCATCTTTCCTAGCAGTTCAAAGTGCTTCATTAATACGTTATCCCTTCCAATTCCAGTAGCACACTGCTGACTCCCTTTGCAAATGACTCAGCGTAGGATTCTTTCAGAAACCTGAAGTGTCTGGTGAGAAAAAACGTCCTGGGGCCATCCAGATCTTACTGGGAATTTGACATCCAACAGCCCCTAAGCACAGAGGCAAGCAAGTTAGAATGTTAGTGCATTTGTACCTGCTTTAAAGCTCAGCTCATCAGCCTCTTGTCCTGTGTAATCATACAGTGCTCGCACCCGCACGCCTGGTACCTTTATGTCCTCCTCGTGCCCATTGACTTCCAGGCACTTCTTGGGAGTGTCTTCATCTGACCACTCTGAGATTTCTTCCTTCCCTCCACTATGCAAGGAATGGGAGAAGGAGAATGGGGAATGAAGGCAATTTAAAACTCAAGTTCACACATTTTGAAAAAGTGCTCCGCCCCTAAATCATGCAGTTTTCTACAATTAGAACCAAAGAGGCAGGTGCAAAAAGATGAAAGGCAGATATATTCCACTGAAATCACCAGTAGCTTTGTTTGAAAAAGGCAAGAGAACTAGCAGAATGGCAGGCCTTCAACAACTCCATCTTTCTGGTAATCATGACCAATTCTGAAGACCAACATAAAGCACCCCAAGTGACTTCAGATTAGAAGAGGGTGGGGACAAGGTGGTCATGTCCATTTGGTAGGGAGAAAAGTAGAGTATGCTATAGTGCTCATCTCCTTAAGTAGAAAGTACTAAGAAGGTACGGAAAAGCAAGAGGACAGGCAACCTAGAAGTCTTAGTTTCATACTAACTTCATACAGGCCGAAGCCCTCAGGGTGTCATAGAAGTGGCTGTTTTGTTCCTCTTGGTATGAGAACCTGTGGATTGGCAAATAAGCCCTTTAAAATGGGAAAGGGAGATAACACTGTGCCACAGTCCCCTTTTTCCAGGGATATTCATGTCAACAAAGCAGACTATATTGCAGTAAGCATTAAGGGGGAACTACAGAGGATCAAAACTCCCTATGCCCTTTTCCATTCTGTAATCTCCTGCCAATAGCCACTTGACTAGCATGTTCAGCAAGCCATCTGGTCGGGTTTTGGATGCACAGCACCCAACTATGAAGTCTAGAATATCTGTTTCTACCAGCTTCAGTGTAGGGCTAACATGAATTCTTTGGGTAGAAGGGCCGGCCGGCCAAGGTTTCTATATTTAGGGAACAGAAGCAGATTAAGAATCCAGAGCTGCTGGTGTTCCAGCTAGAGAAATTCCTTCTTTCCCAAGGTCAACAACAGCTGGAGGAAAAATCCTGCCAGCATCCTCACTGTTAAGGGATAGAACAGAAGTAGATACACATCAGGGTGGAACATAGGAGATGTGTAGTACTAGCACTAGCTCCAGCTGTCTAACAAGAGATCTACATGCCAGGTGGACACAGGCCCCATTCCATTAGACCAGGGCTGGGCAGACTTCAGACTGACAGGATCTACTTTGTATTTTGCTAGGACCCCAGTATCTACCAACTGGAACCAAGTGAAAAATCTTGGCGTATGGGGAGGACATATACTTAGAAATAAATGAACACGGTATCTCTGTGCATATGGCTCAGCCCAGAAATTTGTTTTCAGTACCAGAACTGAGGTCATGGTTCTTTCACCATAAACCCATCCCTGGTTTCTATCCAAGCATTCTTCATTTCAGTGGTCTAATTGAGATGGAGGAGCCTTTTTCAATTCTTGCTGCTGTTAAACAATTGGGAGCCAGAAATCCTTGCAGATCTACTGCAAATCATTCAGAGATCTACCAGGAGATCTCAGTCTATCTTCGGTTCACCCCTGCATTAAGACTATTTAATGTATTTCAAACTTTACAAAGTCCTGGCCTTAGAAGATATGAATTCCAATTAAAAAGGACATACAAGGGAGACAGAAGGTAGAATTTTTAACATTTCTACCCCCATTTCTGATGTGTTAGCCATCATGCCAGTAACGTTGCCCTGCCTGCTCCAGAGCTGGATGCAATAGGCTGCAACCCTTACCTTTGCTTTGTTGGTGGAGGGGTCTGTTTCACACCATCCCCTGCAGGCACAATGCTGGTCAAAGTCACATCTTCACCAATTTTACCACTTTTCTCCTTCTTGCTGATTGCCCGCTGTGTCTCCAGAGACCATTCCTGAAGGGAGAAAGGTATCAGTCCCTGGTTTAAAAAATGTTTCTGAAGATTAACTGCATGTTTCCCCTCCCCGCCCACAGCCCCAACTGAAACCTGCCAAAAAAGATGAGGGGAATTGAACTGACAATATTTCGATTAAATGAAATAGAAACCTTTAGAACAGAGCTCTCCAACCTTAGGTCCCCAGATGTTGCTGGACTACAGCTCCCAGAATCCCTTGCCATTAGCCATGCTGGCTGGGTATGCTGGGAGCTGTAGGCCAGCAACATCTGGGGACCCAAGGCTGGAGAGCCCTGCTTTAGAGACTATCGCTCAGGGCCAAACTAGAGGAGATGACAGGAGACTCAAGTTTCAGAATCAGGTTGTTGCTCAATTCCAATTCAGTCAGGCGATCACTCATGACCGAGTAAGATTGTCTTCCAGGATAAATTTTTTTTTACAAAAAGGAGATTTTAAAAGGAGGAAAATTCTAAAGAAAATTGAGTAGACTCTAACAATGGGTCCGTAAATGACTGTGGAGGCCAATTCTAGATCCACACAGCTTCCCACAGTGAGGACAGGTTACCAGATGGAAGATGGTCCTGTAAAGGATTCATTTGACGTGCTTTTCGCTTAGCACGTTTCTCCCTTTCACCTTGCACTCGGGCTTCTTCAAAGTCCATAGAACCTTTGTGAAAGGCCAACCTCCAGTTAGATCGTTCATGGGCCAGAGCTTCCCAGTTTTTGATGTTTATATTGCATTTTTTTAGATTAGCCTTAAGAACATCTTTAAACCTCTTATATTGACCACCGATATTCCGCTTTCCATCCTTGAGTTGGGAATAAAGTAACTGCTTTGGGAGACGGCAGTCAGGCATTCGAACAACATGACCGGTCCACTGAAGTTGGCGTTGAAGGATCATTTTTTCAATGCTAGTAGTCTTTGCTTCTTCCAGTACACTGACATTTGTTCGCCTATCTTCCCAAGTAATTCGCAGGATTTTCCGGAGGCAACGCTGATGAAATCTTTCAAGGAGTTGGAGGTGACGTTTATAGATAGTCTATGTTTCGCAGGCATACAATAAAGTTGGTAATACAATGGCTTCATAAACCAGTGTTTTGGTCTTCTTACAAATATCCCGATCCTCGAACACTCTATGTTTCATTCGAGAAAACGCAGCACTTGCGGAGCTCAGACGATGCTGGATTTCACTGTGGGTGTTAGCTGTAACAGAAAGATAGCTGCCAAGATAGAGAAAATGATCGACATTTTCCAGTATTGTCCTGCCAAGCTGGATAGATGGCATCATCAAAGAGTTAGCTTGCACTTGCTGATGAAGCACTTTGGTTTTTTTGATGTTAAGTGAGAGACCAAGTTTTTCGTATGCTTCTGCAAAAGCATTTAGGATAGTTTGGAGATCATCCTCTGAATGTGCGGAGACCACATTATCATCAGCATACTGAAGTTCCACAACGGAGGTTGTAATTACCTTACTTTTTGCTTTCAGCCTGCTGAGATTAAAAAGCTTTCCATCTGTTCGATATATAATTCCCACACCAGTGGGAAGTTTCCCCTCGACAAGATGTAAAATCATGGCAATGAAAATAGCAAATAATGTTGGGGCAATAACACATCCCTGTTTAACACCTGATCCCACTTTAAATGGAGCACCATGAGAGCCATTGTTGTCCAAGACCGTTGCCATCATGTTGTTATGGAGAAGTCGCAAGATATTCACAAATTTATTGGGGCATCCAATTTTCATAAGGATAGTCCAGAGAGCTGTTCGGTCTACAGTATCAAAGGCCTTAGCAAGATCAATAAATGCCATATAAAGGGGTTGATTTTGCTCCCGGCATTTTTCTTGGAGCTGACGTGCAGTAAAAATCATGTCTACTGTCCCTCTAGAGGGGCGGAAACCATATTGAGTTTCAGGGAGGATCTCTTCTGAAAGATAGAAGACGGTTTGCGAGAATCCTGGCAAATATTTTACCTGCGGTAGCTAAGAGAGAAATGCCCCGATAGTTTCCACAGTCTGTTCTATCACCTTTCTTAAAGAGGGTGATAATTATGGCATCCCTGAAGTCTTCTGGGATCTCTTCTCTTATCCAGATTTTTTCGATGAGTTTATGAAGATGTTGTACAAGTTCGGGGGGGCCTTCTTTAAAGATTTCAGCAGGAATCCCATCTGATCCACTAGCTTTGTTATTCTTCATTTGATTAATGGCTTTTTTTACTTCATCCAAAGTGGGGAGTATTGCAAGTTCCTCTCTAATTTGTTTTTGCGGGATTTGCGAAAAAATCTCATTATCCACCTTAGATTTACGATTTAAAAAGTCATAATAATGCTCTTTCCAACGCAGTGCAATAGACTCTTTGTCTTTTAAGAGTTTGGTGCCATCTTTTGATTGTAAAGGGTTTGTACCATAGGTTTTTGGTCCATAAATGGCCCTTGTGGCCTTAAAAAAGCCCCAGTGCATCATGAGATTCTGCAAGTTGTTGAATTTCTTCAGCTTTCTTTTTCCACCAGGCGTTCTTAAGTTCTCTTGTTCTTCTTTGGACCTCAGCCTTTGCACTAGCGTAGATTTTTTTCTTGGCAGCGCAGTTAATATCATTTTGCCATATTTGGAAGGCTTTCCTTTTTTGGTCAATTATATATTTAATCTCATTATCATTTTCATCAAACCAATCCTGATGTTAGTTTAGTTTCATATCCAATAGTTTGTTCACAAGCTGAAGTAATGGAGGTTTTCAGCTTAGACCAATGGTCCTCAATGTTGTCAGGAGGTTCCATAGGTAGATGTTCCTTAAGAAGTGATTGAAGACGAGTTTGCTTAATAGGATCTTGAAGGGCGTGGATGTTCATTTTACGCCTTGGTTTCCTTCCTTGAAGCCTACGTTGGGGAGCAATGTTGATAACCATAGTGGACCGGATTAGTCGGTGGTCTGTCCAGCAGTCGTCGGCACTCACCATGGCCCTAGTAAGAAGTACATCGCGGCGATCTCTAACACGGACAATTACATAATCCAGAAGATGCCAGTGCTTTGACCGTGGGTGCTGCCATGATGTTTTAAGCTTATTCTTTTGTCGAAAGAGCGTGTTTGTGATAGTGAGATTATGCTCTGCACATATAGACAAAAGTAAGATTCCGTTCGGGTTGCTATTACCAACTCCATCTTTTCCAATAGTTTCTGGCCATAAATCAAATTCATGCCCGACTCTTGCGTTAAAATCGCCCAGGAGGATAATTTTATCCTCCTTAGGTATCTCTGACAGGAGAGTGTCCAACTGGGTATAAAAATTTTCCTTGATGTCTTCATCAGCATCTAATGTTGGCGCATAAGCGCTCAAGATAGTTACCTGCTGGTTATTGGCGAGCTTTAATCGAAGAGTTATCAGGCGTTCGTTAATGCCAGTAGGAACTTCTGACAAAGAGTTCACTAGCTCATTTTTGATGGCAAAGCCTACTCCATGTATTCGTCGGTCCTGGTCAGGTAGTCCTTTCCAGAAGAAGGTATAGCCTCCTTTTTCTTCCTTCAACTGTCCCTCTCCTGCCCTTCGAGTTTCTTGAAGTGCTGCTATGTCAATTTTAAACCGTCTCAGCTCCCTTGCAATAATAGCAGTCCTACGCTCAGGGCGTTCACTATCTATGTTATCCAGCAGTGTCCGTATATTCCATGTTCCAAAATTCAAATGTCTTTTTCGACTGCTAAAATGGTGACCCCACTGGACGCGGTAATCCAGTCAGGGGAGAAAGAGGTAGACTATGTTTAGGGCACCTTTTCTATCCCCCTCCCCATACGGGGTGAGCAGAGTGGATCCTAAATAGGGCTGCTCAGTCATGGATACAGCTGCCGAGCTGCTTGACTACCTCATTCCTTGAACAGGGTGACTGAGTCTGCATCCACTGCCCATGTGCTGGTCCGTGACTAGGGGCTTCCAGATTCACAGTCCTGCCCCCGTCGCCATTCGCCAGTCGCCATGGTTGGTTGGTTGGGTTGGTTGGGTTGGGTTGGGTTGGAAGACACCTGTGCATGAAGCTGTTTTCTGTGGGGAGATCGGTGCACAACGAATCACCACACAAACTTGACAGAGGATGGCAATGATCCAATGGCACGGTTACCCTGACGATTGGAAAACCATTCTCTGCTGCAGCCTTCATCCACCTTCACAGCCGTTGTAATTTAGGTTTAAATTATCTTCCGCCTGTTCTGCCATTCCAGTTCAATTCCAATTAGTGTGTGTGCGTGTGTGCGAGGGGTACTAAGGTCTATTAGGACCAAGTGGGAAGGGTGTATTGAACCCTTCCCCAACCTGTGCTCACCCCCACCCCACCCCCACACACCAACTTATCTCCCTGCCCGGCTCTGAGGGCACAGTAGTAATCCTCACCAGCAAGAAAGGAGCTGGGTAAAGCATGGGCAAGCTTCAGCACCCTCAGCGCAAAAGGTGCTTTACACGCCCCCATTCGCATCCACCCCTGCTTTAGTAGGAATTTGAGTGCAATCAGCATTTTGTTGCTTGTAGGTTTCCCATAGGCACTTGGTTGGCCACTGTGGGAAACGGGATGCTGGACTAGATAGGCTCTTGTTCTGATCAGACAGGGCTATTCTTATGTTGTGCCACCATCACACCCAGTTTGGACATCAGATATGGTGATGAAACAGACTGCAAATCTTCCAAGCTTCTAGTGTATCCGCCTACTCACACCTGTCAAAAGATTGGTACAGCTGGATCTTGCTGTCCTGCTGCCTTCTGCTATACCCTCAGGCCCACAATATGAGACTGCCTGAATTCTCTGCAAGAGAAATCTTTGGGTGCAGTCTGTTTGCCTATTTGAATCCTTGGCTCCATCTTTTTTTGTACCGGGCGTAGAAGACTGTAGCTCCAAGTCCACAACTCTCTTAGCAGGGAGAGGGACCTAAACTACAGTTTAGGCACACATTATTTGGGGAGGGATCATTGCTTATTAGCACAACACATCCTTTGCATCCAAGAGGTCCCAGTTTCAATCTGTGTCCGGCAGCAAGTGATGGGAAAGATCTGTGCCTGAGTCCCTGGAGAGCCGCTGCCATTTGGAGTAGACAATACTAGACTAGATGGACAAATAGTCTGACCTGGCAGCTTCCTACCTTCCCATCATCCTACGCATATTATGCTTCCCGTTTAAAAGGTTTTCTGCCAGAGAGAAACATCCTACCTCAAACTGAGGCCAGTTCATTGCCATGCCTGGCCCATGGGTATTGCGCCACCACTTCAGATCCTCTTGGTCATCTGCAACCATTATTCCCTGGTGCAAATCCCGGTAAAGTGCATGGAAGCTACAGTCAGAGGGAAAGACACAACACACAGCAAGCATAAGGAACTGTATTGGAGAGGCATATTGGTATGTGATAAAGGGGATTGCGTGAATGCTGGGTAGGTTTTCATAGTGTGCATACAGACTTTCAAAAAAACAATTACTGGTGTTTTTTCTTATCTCACAACGGGTCATGAAGGGCACAGAAGGGCTCATATGTGTGATAGTTCAGTTCTCACACACATATACCTGTCATTGGTAGACAGGTTGAGATGGTTGTGCAGATCTAAGAACATCTCTTTGAAGAAGCACAAGCGTTTGCACTCTGCTTCCTGGCAGCCCTCAAAGACCTGCTCCATGTCCTCCATGTAGCGAGGGTTGTATCGATTCAGCTCCTCTAGCATCTTCTCATATTGATCCTTGCACTGCAGGGAAACAAGCAAAATGGTTATGAGCAGTGGGCTTGGTCAGCTGCTTCCTGCTGCAAGACTCAAAAGAATCCTAATTTCCACAGGATGTACTGTCCAGATTTACATTTCACATAGGATTATCAGGGGCTGAGGTTGGACTCATGTTCAAAGGACATTTTCTTGTTGGTTACTCTACTAGCTTCACCACTTAAGGGAGAATATAGTGAGTTACTTACTCATCTCTATCTCTCTCTCTCTCGTTTCCCACACCCAGGTTACCTTAGGGATCACCTCACCTCTTAAGTCCTTGCCCAGTCTCTACAATCTTCAGAAGGAGCACTTCTGATGGTGGCACATGGTCCTGACGTTTGCCTCAGGAGTACTTGTAGAAGACTATTTAGTGTTGCTGCACCCACCCTCTGGAACGTATTACCAATTGTCATTAGACAGGCACCCACAGCTTTGACTTTTAGACATCTTCTTAAGACCCACCTCTTCATACAGAATTGAGGTGTGACCCAGCCAGTTACAATTGGCAGTACACAGTAGAGTGTATAGTTTTATTGCTAATTAGTAATTATTTATTACTGTATTGTTTTATTGTTATATTTTAGTGGCAATGACATTGTGTGTTCATTGTTTTGATAACTTCATGGAAAGTGGTATATAAATGTGAATATCAAATAAATAATATCATCATCATCATCATCATCATCATCATCATCATCATCATCATCATTATTCCATTTAAGGGCTATCCTTGACACTCTTTATAACAAGACCTTGAACCATTAAGTTTCTGATCTCTCAAGATGCAGCAAACAATATACACACAAAGACAAGGGTCCAAAAGCTTGATGGCCCATCCATCGAAGCACTGCTGCCACTCTACCCACAGAATTTAGTCAGCTACAAAGAATCCAAAACCAAGTTGCTGCCCCAGCTCCAACACTGGTTTAAGACTCTCCCTCAGCCTAAGAGAGACTCAATAGCCCAAGCACACCTTCAACGTTACCTACCTTCTCTGCTTCTTGTGCACATTTCTCCACACGCTCCTGCAGTTTACGCATCTGCTCCTGTGACACGGCAGAATCCGCTTTAGCATGATTCTCTCGTGTCTGTGCAGTCTTCTCATCTTTCCGAGCAGTGTGGTAACTCTTTTTCGAAGCTTCCACCTAACACAGATAGTATATTAGTGTATCAAGCAGCTCAGTGGAGATGCTCTTCATCACAAGCAAAGAGCCTTTCCTGCATTCAACAAGTGGTAGAGAAGGCTTCCTAACTTGGCCATCAGCTTGTATCCCCCACAGAGGGAAGACATCTGTCCTGCATGGACAGGGACAGACAAGGACACTAATGTGGCCTACTTCAAGATCAGATTCCATCTCAGACACACCTAACCTATGACCAGCAACATAAGGCTGATGGAGCTGTTTGGACACCTGTCAAGCCACAGAGCATAAAGCCAACTAAGAAGTGAATTCCCAAACTGACCATCCTCAGGATCTTGGATATTCTCTGTACCCTCCATCTCCTGGTTGCATTTCTTACTCACATCCTTTAACTTTTTCACCCAGGGCTTCTGGGCCTTGCGGAATCCATCTTCTGCCTCCTTTGTCTCCTTGAAGCCACCAATCATCTGCTTATGGTAGGCTTCCTTTTGCCAGGTCTTAACCTTGTCTGAATCTTCACCAGCCAGGCGGTTCCGTACTTCTAGGTGGATTTCACTAAGTTTGTCTGCAGCAGTCAGGAATGCATGCCAGGCTTTTTCCAGAGTGCCATACTGAGGGCCTAGAGGAACCAACAAAGACAGCATGGCAATGTAATGATGCCAAGCACAAAAGGAACTAGGTTCAAAAGCCAGCCTTCATCTGTCACCAATGTCATCTATCCCAGAAGTCCTTGTGGCAGGTTTGCCATCCAGAGAACAAAAGTTTTGTGAGAGGAATGCATACTGATTGTACCAAGTGACTATGGGCCTACCTACATACAGATGGTTTGCTAGGCTCATTACTGGATAACTGCAAGTAGTGTGTGCTAACAAACTCTCAATGAGTCTCTTTCCACAAAGACTTGTTTGATTCCCTACCTTTAGAATTCAAGAAATAACCTTTCAGCTGCTGACGGATGTTAATCAGGTTTGTACTGGCAGTCCTCCACCCTACACCTAAATCTCCTCACTGCCTACTCATAACCATCACACATAGCCTTCCCATCATGCAGTGTAAGGTTGCTTTTTGTCCCTTCTACAAGTCTCTCTACCAGCCAGGTTCTGTGGGTTGCTGAATTCTTCCAACCTAAGTCGGGCAATTAGCGCTTCTCAATAGTAGTAATGTCGGCTCCTCAGAATTCATCCTACAGACTTTGTTGAGGGCAATCCCTCAAAACTAAAATCTCACAACTTTCCTTGATTTAACAAAGCCACTTCTTATAGGACAATTAACATTGAGAAGATTTGTTCTTCTCCAATTACTGGAAAAATGATGCAGAATGTCTCTGTTTCTTGAACTATTTGTTTTAGCTGAGGGGGCAACACCCACCCACCCACCCACAAAAAGGGTCTTCTGAACACCAAAAGAAGGACTTAAATTGCCCTGCTCCCCTAAAAAGGCAGGATGTTCCATCCTGAGTGATGTGCCTCTTCTACCATACCCTTCTCCACAGCAGTCCTCCATTTGCGGGACCAGTCTGTTAGCTGTTGCGCATAGCTCTTCTCAATTTTGGCTCTCTCCTGGAAGCAGGAGACAAGGTCATTACACAGCCGGCTTCCATCATCCATCCGCTTCACTGTCCGCTTGTAGTTGCCAGGCTGAAATTAGACAACAGCGTCAGTCCTCCTTGCACTCATCTCAGATTTATCTTACAAGTCAGAGGCAACACATGATGCTCCCACGCAGACCTGGCAAGCCCTTTGAAGGTTTCAGAACTGTAGAATCATTCTCACCCAAATTCCCAGCAGGGGTAGGGGAAGGGGGAGCTGGAACTGGGATGTTCATAGTGGTCACACATTCTAGACTTTTTATTATTATACAGCACTAAAGATAGTGGAACTATAAACAGAAGTATCTGATGTCAGCTTGCCCTAGGCTTGCTGTCCTTGCCTCTCCTTCAGGAGGTATTGAAACCATGAGGTATTAATATTTCTCAGCACATCCTTCCCAACCCTAGGAGAAGGAGCACCCAGTCCCACATCTATCTTTTTCTTACCTCCCAGAAACTGCCACTGGGAACCTCCCCGCCAGTATCATCCTCTGATGACATCACTCTGGTTTCCTTGCAGCAGAGAATTTTTGCAGATCTTGGTGCAGCTGGACAGAAAGACAAAGAAGTGTACATATACCAGGATGGCACAATTCAGCTAAGATATTGAAAGTAGGGAGTTCTTCATCCCGAACAGGCTAGCCCTAATTTAGCAATATTGGTCAACAGCCAGAGAGACATGAATGTGTTAACTTGGTAGGTGTTCTGCTTCTTTAGGGAGAAGGTTCATCTATGAGTACCAACAATATCGCCTCTAAGGAGGTCTCCTAGTTCATTTTAAGAAGTTATCAAATACTTATAGGCCAGCTTTTCCCAGTGGTAGGAGGATTTGGAGCAAGGCCCAGCTGAGACACATCCAGAGTAATTATGCACATACACATATAGATATACACACATGTATATATAGACTCACTATTTTTGTATGAATATATATATATATATATATATATATATATAGGCTCACTGTGTATGTGTGTGTATGATAGATTACACACACACACACACACACACACACACACACACTCCAGGCCATACCTACATAGCAGCTGCATGCACTTTTAATTCAGTTCACAGGAGTGTGGGAGGCATTTCTGGAAAGGCAAGTCAATCAATCAATCAGTCAATTTATTATAGCCACGGACCAGCAGATGGAAAGGCAAGAATCTTTTGCCTCTTTGGATATCTCCAGGTAGAAAGCTGGATGCTGGTCTATTTATTATTTATTTGCAATATTTACGTATATATTGCTTCTCATTTGAATCAAATCCCGAAGTGGTTGACAAGAATAAAAACAACAACAACACAGAACAAACAAACAAAAACTACACACACATATACATATACACACAACAGTATTATGAGGTTGGTTCAAAGATAGCTTATAGCTGGAGGAAAGCCAAAGTAAACAGATATGATTTCAATAAACACCTAAGACACACCAGTGTTGAGCCCTGCTGCAGTGATCCCATCAGCTGAAGAAGATTGTAGATAGGTTTTAAGGGACTGAATGTGTCACCTCAACACATCCAAGCCCCTAAATTCATGCTGATGGGCTCTCATTATCCTAAAGTGGATTGTGAAGTACTACCTCATCTATAAAACCTCATGCCATCAGTTATTTTCCAAGGTTCTGCAATTATTAGTTTGGTTAATTGTGGGTTGTTTAACCCATAATTAACGTATAGGACCACCATGGTGGGCTGCAGTATGTGCTGGTGGGCATTTTGAATATTCAAGCTGTGGCCGCAGCTTATAATATGGGGTGGGTTAAGATTTTAAAATTTTTATATTGTTTTAAATGTATTTTATTGTTTTTATTCTGTGTACATCGCCCAGGGTGGCCGGTTGCCAGCCAGATGGGCGATAAATAAATATAAATAATCTCATATGAACGTGGGTGGCGGGGGTTGTGCAAGGGTTAAACAACCCTCTCATAACCCATGCCCTGTCTCAGGTTATGTGAGGGTTGTTTAACCCTTGCACAACCCCCGCCACCTGGGTTCGGATGACACAAGTTGCAGCCGTGGCTTGAATATTCAAAAACTGCCCGGCATGCACTGGCACACACCCACAGTTCACCATGGCTTAAACAAGCCACAGTGGGCCACCATGATCATGCAAACTACATCACTGTGGCTGGGTTCAGGTGTCACATACCAACCCCCAACTGGCCCCATCAGGGATTGAATATTCAAAATGGCCACAGACTGCGCCCAGCACATGCCACAGCAAACTGTGGGTTAACCCACAATTTGCTGCTGTTACATGCAAACTGGGTCTCTGCCTTGATTCTATGGTATTGTCAAATATCAGAATCAAGAGATGCAGCTTTCCCCCCTTTTCCAGTGCCACCAGGGTAAAAAGAACATGTATGAAGTACAGCATGCCCCTTATACTACCACTTCAAGTAAGGCTTGTGCCAGAAAGAGGACTTTAGCTTCTCAATATGAAGGCAAAAGGATTAAAGGGATCACAAGTAATAAAAGCCAAGACCCACTGGAGACAAGCAGTGCCCTCTAACGTGTTGAGAATGCCAGCTGACCAACTGCTAGGTTGAAAAAGTAGCACAGTCAAAGAGAGGAATCGGCACACCCACAATTAAGACAAAGCTTCTGTCCAGAATCAAACCTACCTCACAGGGTTGTTGTGAGGATAAAATGGAGAGGAGGAGGAGGAGGAGGAGGAGGAGGAGGAGGAGGATTATGTAAGCCTCCTCCTTGCAGGAGGAGTTCCTGCAAGGGTTCCTTGCAGGAAAAAAGGCGGGGTAGAAATGTAATAAATAAAATCAGGTAGCTCCCGAGGTGGCATTTTGCTTCCTCTTGGTGGCATATTTCTAGTCCTAAGCATCACAGAGAATTCATCTCCTATGGCCAGTGATCATTAAACAAATCTGGAAGCTATTTGAAGAAGGATTCCTGTAGTTAGGGGGAATCCTTCCCTCACAGTCCCAGGGGCCTACTACCCCCACGACGTTTTGCAGATCCCCAAACCATCCATCCTGCTATCTAATGACAAGTGCTGCCTGGAAGGGAAATTACTTACCAAGCTGTTTATCAAAGCAAAATAAAAATGCAGACTTGAGCAGTTCGGGTTAGGCAGCATACCATCCTAGAACCCCTGACCGTAGTTGTATCTTACCACCACCAGTGTGGCTCCGCTTCAGCTCATTGGCTTGCTTTTTATCCTAGTCGTCCCCCTCCACCCCCCACTATACACTCACATAAATCTGGACTTGTGCTAATCCAGCCACTGCAAATGTAATACAATTGTGTCAGAGGCCTTGTCTCACGTGATTTAAGCAATATGCACTGTATACAGCGAATGGAGATTCCTATGCCCCTTCCACAGCCTGTTTTGGTGAGGGGGATTGCCACCTTAATAGGGTACAGCTCATTAATGACTAGCTCATGGTTAATGACTGACAGGCATGCTTGACTGCTGCTGCTCATTGCCTCTTGCACATTCCTGGCTATAAAAAGCTCCCACACACCCTGGAAAGGTATCTACTTGCTCCCATGGCAAGCTGAACTCTTGCAGCACAAAGAGCCAGGGTTTCATAGCACAAGGTTTCATCCTCCCTTAAATCCCTCGCATTGTGGCAATGCTTTACACAATTCTAAGTTCTTAAGAGAGAGAGTCTCACAAACAGATACGGTGGCTTAGCCAATGCTAGATGCCATGCCACATCAGTCCTCTCTTATTACATGGGAAAGGGCTTTAAAAATGCATGGCCCTTCCTTTTTTAGGTACTGAAAATTCTAACAGCTCTAGCTTACCTGGCCTCTAAGAACATTAAGTAATCTACCAAGCAAGGCAGGAAACT
Organism: Shinisaurus crocodilurus; assembly: GCA_021292165.1. Taxonomy (NCBI): domain Eukaryota; kingdom Metazoa; phylum Chordata; class Lepidosauria; order Squamata; family Shinisauridae; genus Shinisaurus; species Shinisaurus crocodilurus. The sequence continues at coordinate 242,793,886 of CM037876.1, forward strand.
CAGACACAGCTAAATGGACTCACTTTCCCCCCACTCCATTTGTTAAGAATCCCATGTTGTATCAAGCAGATGGCTATATTCCCATCTTTAATTATAGGCCTACATACCTAAATGCAAGACCAAGTAGCAGGGGCTGCAGGCCAGTCTCTCGGCTCTTCTAGTCCCTGCTAAGTGTGCTGGAAGAAGTGGAGTCAGACAGCTTTATAGCCAATTCTAGTTGGTCTGACTCAAATACAGCTACTGCATCACTCTGACAACTAAGACAGCTCTCATCCCAGAGTGTACTTTTCCCTTTCTGTGGAATCCAGGGAGGGGCACCCCCAATATAGCAGCAGCAGCTACCCTCTGCTTTCCTAAGGTGTCACTCTCTTGTATACTGGAGAGGTACCAAGACCCAGTGTAAAACGATACTGCCCCAGAGTTTAGAAGCATTGGGATGGCATGATGACATGTAGCAGGAAAAAGCTTTGGTCATAACAGCTGAACAAAGCAGTAGCTTTTCACCAACCGGAAGGAGCCAACACACAAATGGATCCCCTGTCAGGGAAGGATTGGCACTGGGCCCAGCTCACCCACCTGCCCCAATTAATCCTCCTTACTTCCTCCTCTGGGCATCCCACAACTGTTGTTTTATTTACTATTTAAATATATATATCCCACCCTTAAGTCAAAAATACTCAGGGCAGCTAAAAATAAACACAGTCCAAATGATCAAAATTAAGTTAAAACAGCAGACGTTATAAAACATACAGCAGCAGAAATCCAGCTAATTTTTTTAAAAGGGAAAATTAAAAAAAGTATTCTCCTAGTGCCAGGCAAGCCCCTCTCAGAGGAACATTCCATGAATGCAGCACCACAGTAAAAAGGCCCTCTTCCCGTTTGGCACCTGACCAGATTCAGACAGTGGGGGCATCAGGAGAAAGACTTCCAAGAGTGATCTTAATATATAATCAAGCACGTGGGAAGAGGTGGTTCCTAAGGTACCCATGTCCTAGCCTCATAGGGCTTTTTAAATGGCAAGCCAGAATTGTGCTCTAGAACTGACCAGCAGCAGGTGAAGGCATTTTAGAAGTGGCAAATGCATTCCATAGGATTGGCAGAGTTGCTGGATGCTGGTCTTAAATCATATGGAAGCATGCAGAATTGGAAACATGGAGAGGAACAAACAAAAAGCTATGACAACATACCCCTCCCCCTGCTTCACAAGGGCAGGGGATATGTCTGCTTAAGTGTTTGCATGAAGCAAAACCAGAATAACAACTCCTCTTAGGGACTATATAGGTCTGGCTCATGCAGAAGGACTGTGCAATAGCCTGGTGATATTTTTAAGACTTTTGGAAATCAGTCTTAATGTTAAGGGCTTACTCAGCCTTACACCCTTATGGAAGAGTCACTTTCTTCTACTAAGTGAAAGAACAAAAGGTGTGAAAGGTAATTGAGAGCTTTTTTCAATTTAAACAGAAGACAATAAAGTCCTATTACAGTTAGGAGACTTAACATTGTTTTCAGTCTTAAAAGGATGAGAAAAGTGATCCATAAAATAAAATAAGTTATTGCAAGATTGAAAAGAGTGAGCATGCCCTTATTTTGGTAGGGGTTGTGTGTGTCAAGAAAAATCTATATTCTTAAAAACAAGTGGCTTCAAGATGTTCCTCTTCACTGTAAGTGTTCAAGCTCCAAATGTGACCATGATCTAGCAAAATCCAGAAAACCACCTCACCACCACTTGCATTCCTGTGACGTTAGGGGTTGGCAGAAGGTGCTCAGCAACTAGGTACCACATATTCAAACTTCTCCCTACGAACAAAAGGGCTAAAATTTGCTTTAAGGGGGGGACACCCAAAAACTGTGAGTGGAGATTCTCCAGACTTTAAGGCAGATGGCCACACAGAAGCATTTCAGGGACTGCTCAGTTGTGCCCGACTACTTTCAGAGTCATCTTCTTCACTGCCAAAGGGGGCAATAATCACTTTCAACCTTGTGGTCATAGGACTAAATTAACTATCCTACATGGGAGCAGAGGTGGAAAATAGCCAACAGTATCCATCTGTCTAGAAAGAAACCTGAGTCAGAGGGCAAGAACAAAGGGCACCGAGGTCTCAAGTTAATTCCTTCTGCAACTTCCACATCATGCCTCCTTAGTGTGAATCAGCAAGTGGATTTCTTCTATCACAGAAGCTAGGAAATGGAGTTATCCAGCTGGATTGGCTCCAAATTTGCCCCTGGTGATGTTCTAAATTTCTGCAAGCAGAATATTGCTGATTTATGCACAACACCATATGGGAATGCTAAAAAGGGGGACACTTAAGCTATCAGACACATACCCATCACCAGCAGAACTGCTTACTCCTTCTAAGCTAAACTAGGGATAGCCCATGGTGTAATGATTGACAAGTTACCTTTAACAAGGCTACCCCTTTGGAATTTGTTACTCCTAGTGTTTAATGTGCCAGACGCCTTTTTGTTTTTACTTTAAGAGTTTTAATATACATATAAGGAAAAGATGAACTCTTCTGCAGAGGATCCAATTTCTCATAATTCTGTCTATCCAACCCCCCTTCTTCTTCATAAGCACTTCGCAGCCATTAGTTTGCTTCTTATTCACACAGCCTCTGGAACACACAAACTCCTTTCAGATCCAAAACACGAGGCTACCCTAATACAACACCAAAGTCACTAGAAACATAGTCTTGAACCTCCAAGCTCAAGAGGGACTCAGTTTATTTAGATGGTTTTAAGATTCAAACAAATACATTCTTTAACAATCTTTAATTTCTGGACTTAATCTGGGAATGTGTGTGTAAGAGACAAGTATAGAATAAGCCACATTTTAAAAATGGGGGAAATTTCCCATGTATTGTTTCAATCAATTTTCATTGTGCCTGTAAGCTGCCTTGAGTGCCATTTTTTGGGGTAGAAAGGCCAAGTACAAATTAAATCAATCAGTAAATCAATAATCAATACTTGAAGGTGCTGGCCCATACCTTTTAGCTATGTGAACTGCTATTATTGTGTGCACACACATTCCAGGAAGCCAGGAAATTATCCACCTCTAAAGGTTTGCTGAAAACAGTGTCTCTCCCTGCGCACCGCCCTTCGGTGCTTCCACTCAAGTGCCCAGGCACTATCTGGGAGTATTAGGGAAGTATATCCATCTGAAGGCTCTTTGTCAACAAGAGCAATGGGCTTCTCCATGGTAGAGAGCAGCAGGAACAAATAAACTTTCCTCAAGGGCACATTCAACTCAGAGTAGAGGTATATAGTTCTTCAGGAATAGCAACTGAGAAATGTGTGCAGATTTAAAAAAGAAGAAACTGAAACCTTTAATTACCCAATGTTACATCCAAACACATGGCACATAAGCAAGTACAGGTATTATTTTCAAGTCTTGAGGAGCCAGTGTGGGGCAGTGGTTAGAGTGCTAGACTGGGGAGATCCAGGTTAAACTCCCCACTCAGCTCACTGGGTGATTTTGGGCCAGTTACTGTCAGCCAAACCCACCTCACAAGCTTGTTGTGAGGATAAAATGGGAAGGAAGAGGGTCATGTATGCCGCCTTGGGATTTTTGAAGGAAAAGGTGGGATATGAATGTAACATATATAAATGTTAACATATATAAAAGTAAATAAATAACATTTTCAAGTGTTTCCAAAATGAGATGAGATGGTCCAGCCTAAAACAGTTCTACTTATTTATATTATTTAGGGCACAATCCTATGCATGTTTAGACAGAAAAAAAGTCCTACGACTCCCAGCATTCCCCAGCCAGCCAAACTGAGGAATGCTGGGAGTTGTAGGACTTTTTTTTCTGTCTAAATATGCATAGGATTGCGCCCTTATTTGCTTTTTGGAATATATGAACGACCTTCATCCATAGGATCCTAGGGTGGTGTACACAGCATAAAAATACAAACAAATCCAATGTAAAAATCATACAATTACACATTAAAAAACAAATTAAACAATAACTTTTCAACCAGCAAGCCAAACAAAAATAAATTCAGTTTAAAAGTAACTTAAGTGTTTGTGTTTTTGTTTTTAATTAGGATTCTAAAATATTAAGACATTAAAATCTTAACATGCCCGGGCAAAAGGAAACGTTTTAACCTGGCACCAAAAAGAAAACAAAGTTGGCATCAATCGTATCTCCTTTGGAAGGGCATTTCAAAGTCAGGGCTCCACCACAGAAAAAGCTTTCTCCTTTGTACTAATGAACTGAAAAGGACCTCTGACAGCTTATTACTTCCTTTCATGTCACACCTCAGATAAAATTTTCTTACCCCAAGGAGGCAGCAGTATGAGAAACCTCTTTCTGTTCTGCCATGTTATCTAGGGCCACCAGTATAGGAATCCTTTATCTCCCCTGACATCTTGCATTACTAGAGGGCCTGTTCACTAGACAACATGTAAACACAAGCCACTGAAAGCTAGTTACAAACTTGAAAGTGTGTGTTTATTTGGAGGGTGGGGAGATCCTAAGATTTTAGTTAATCAAAATACTAGTGAGGGAAGGGGTGCATCAACTTGAATTTCAATGGATCTAGTACGGTAATTTAGATTTAAGAACTGCACTGCCATCATCATCTGTAGTTAATCCATTAGGCTTAACTTAATGCAAGTACTCACCCTCTTCCAGAGTATCCCCCAAGTTTATAGAATCTCAATATGGTTTCCGACCCTCTAGAGGGACAGTAGACATGATTTTTACTGCACGTCAGCTCCAAGAAAAATGCCGGGAGCAAAATCAACCCCTTTATATGGCATTTATTGATTTGGCTAAGGCCTTTGATACTGTAGACTGAACGGCTCTCTGGACTATCCTTATGAAAATTGGATGCCCCAATAAATTTGTGAATATCTTGCGACTTCTCTATGACAACATGACGGCAACGGTTTTGGACAACAGCAGCTCTCATGGTGCTCCATTTAAAGTGGGATCAGGTGTTAAACAGGGATGTGTTATCGCCCCAATATTATTTGCTATTTTCATCGCCATGATTTTACATCTTGTCGAGGGGAAACTTCCCACTGGTGTGGGAATTATATATCGAACAGATGGAAAGCTTTTTAAACTCAGTAGGCTGAAAGCAAAAAGTAAGGTAATTACAACCTCCATTGTGGAACTTCAGTATGCTGATGATAATGTGGTCTCCGCACATTCAGAGGATGATCTCCAAACTATCCTAAATGCTTTTGCAGAAGCATACGAAAAACTTGGTCTCTCACTTAACATCAAAAAAAGCAAAGTGCTTCATCAGCAAGTGCAAGTTAACCCTTTGGTGATGCCATCTATCCAGCTTGGCGGGGCAATACTGGAAAATGTCGATCATTTTCTCTATCTTGGCAGCTATCCTTTCTGTTACAGCTAACACCCACAGTGAAATCCAGCATCGTCTGAGCTCCGCAAGTGCCGCATTTTCTTGATTGAAACATAAGAGTGTTCAAGGATCGGGATATCTGTAAGAAGACCAAAACGCTGGTTTATGAAGCCATTGTGTTACCAACTTTATTGTATGCCTGCGAAACATGGACTATCTATAAACGTCATTTCCACCTCCTTGAAAGATTTCATCAACGTTGCCTCCGGAAAATCCTGCGAATTACTTGGGAAGACAGGCAAACAGATGTCAGTGTACTGGAAGAAGCAAAGACTACTAGCGTTGAAAAAATGATCCTTCAATGCCAACTTCAATGGACCAGTCATGTTGTTCGAATGTCTGACTGCCGTCTCCCAAAGCAGTTCCTTTATTCCCAACTCAAGGATGGAAAGAGGAATATCGGTTGTGGTCAGTATAACAGGTTTAAAGATGTTCTTAAAACTAATCTAAATCTTGGCCCACAGCTCTACTGCAGTGTGTTTTTAAAGAGGAGCTTGATCATCTAGTATTCCACACAGAAGCTTTGGTTGTTGTGCTGAACAGGAGTAAGAAAGCCTTATGAAAACTTGTGTCATGGGTGTTTTTTCCTTGTCCAGGGGGCACACCCTTGGAGAAGTCACCTGGTTGAGAAAGGAGTCAGGAACCAGAACTTCCTGACTTCTCCCTTGGAATCTAGGTCTGTGTGAACTGCCTAATCCACTTTTAGAAAAGCTTTAGCTGCTCCAGCTCCGCAGATGACACACCAGTGCCGTTTACACAGCAGAAACCTTGGTGAAAGCATAAGCCAGAGAAGAGTCAACATTCAGGTACAACAGTGGAACAGACTGCCTCAAAAGGTGGTATCGCCTTTGTTAGATGTTTTTAAGAAGGTAGCCATGCAGCCTCTATTAGGAATGCTGTAGTAGTGGGTTTCCTGTACCAGTAGGGGTTGAACTAGATGACCTTTGAGGTCCCTTGCAATTCTATTATTCTAGTTGTGAAGAGATCAGATCTCTCGCCATCTTCTCCCAATCTTTCACCTGGAGTAATTATCTGTGAACCATGGGCAAACATCCCAGAGCTAGAGGAAGAGACACCATCATTTATTATTCTGAAGAGCACCTAAACTGTACAAGAACAGGTGACAGTACAACTCCTCAACCCACAAGTCCCTAAATAGCATCATTTCCCATCATGTATAGCATCTGTACTCACTGCTTGATATTTCCTAGATGCCAGCTGGAGATCATGGTATGTTTAACTTTGATATATAACGGTATCACTTATATTGACTCATTTCTACATGAATGGACTGTATTATTTCACTGCCTTCAAAACACTGTGCCATTTGTGTTATGTACATTTCTAATCTCTACTCAACACCACATTTGCCTGCAAAAGCTGAATCAGACACTTTGTCCAAAGTCCCTTCCTGCTCAAAAAATGTAGCCCATCTACCTCTATGTTATGGCAGGAGTGATTTCATCCCCAAGCCATCCAGTCAACTATGGACACACTCTGGAGAGTTGTGCTGCTCTTCTCTCCGATTTGGCAGCTTACACCAGTGCCAGATACTTCTCCCAATAATTTAACCTGCATTTTTCTGTTAAGCACAATCTCCTGAGGTTTGTAATGGGAATTGATTCATACATCGCCCTTTCTGAAAGAACTGAAAAAGATATATAATCTGACCACTAGAAAAGGTTGCATCCTCATATTCCTCTTAAAAGTCTAGAATTTCTGTTCCTTGCCCTGGTATTCTCCATGTTTGCAAGTACTTTTAGGAACAATTATGCCACAAACTGAGCACTGTGCCCCAGCCAAGGAACAAGTGGAGCCAAGTAGAGCAGAAAAATTGTGCGTTAACCAAAACCAGAAACAAACAACAAACCATGAAGCAAAATGAGCATTTTCTTTTAACACATTACAGATTTACAGAGCAAGCACCCTTCACTGGTGAAGCACTGCAAAAAGAAGACACACACTGGCCAGCAAATCCTGTTCACGTCTCATTTCATTGTGAAGATTCATGTTTCACTTTTCACTTCAGTGCTTCAGGATCTTCTGCCCATTTCTGTGGTATAGAATTGCTCTGCATTTAGTACCACTCAGCTTTTGCATCAGCCACCTCCCCATGCAAATTTTCCACGAAACCTGTCAAGTAGGCACTGTTTTCACTCACTCCACTTACAACTCTTGATTTATTATTTTTATACACCAAACTACAGTTCATACATTTTTACCCTTAGCAGTTAAGCCTGATATATTCAGAAGATAACTACAACTCTGTGTCCATTGTTTCAATTGCCTGCTGCACATTGCCCAATTTAATAATTCCTATATTTGTGAAACATTTCCCAAACTGCTACATTACAAAAACAAGAGTTAAATTTAAAAATACTAAATGTCCAAGTTTGGCTTTTTGACCTACATTTCATAGGAGAGCCAATGAAGACAAAGAGACAGATTTCTTGGGATTCGGTAATATGAAGGGGTGTGCAGCTATTGCACAATGGGGCGGAGAGAATGGGAAGGAAGGAGGGGTCTTTACCCTAACTCCCTGCTTCTGTTACTCATTGTGATCAGTTCCTCTCCTTTGATGATGGGAAGATTCATTGTTCACACGTCTGCCACTGTAACTAGTTTATTAAATTGCTTCCTTGAAGAAGAAAATCCAAACAACATGAAAGGCAAATTTCAGAGCCATCCAGAAGTATGAACCCTAGAGGCAACAGCTGCACACCAGCCTATTCTGCATTATTTAGAGGCCTATTTGGGGGAAGAACTTATCTGGGAATAGCAGAAAGAGGAGGAGCAGGGAGAGATCACCACCCACCCATGAGAAAAACTGCTGACATAGATAATTCATAGATCATAGAGTTGGAAGGAGCCTAGAAGGCTATCGAGTCCAACCCCCTGCTCAATGCAGGAAACTAGAGGAGGGGACTCCCATCCAAGTAATAACCAGGCCTGACCCTGCTTAGCTTTCCACACTCAGACAAGCTGAGCCAGCGTAAGCCACATTCCATTCAGCATGGGAAGGAGCCCAGATGCTACTGGTTTACCACTGCTCTCAATATATAACAAGATGGACCATCTATTCCTTAAATGGAAACAACATCCCAAGGATAGCTAGAAGCTTGAGCCATTGGGAATGAAGCAACTATTCTGAAAATCCTGATTACTTAGAGCCATTTTCTGAAAAGCAAAGCGGTGCAGCTCTTGAGAGTGTTACATATAGTTGCTGTGTGTGGCATTGGAGATGCTCTTCAGTTCACTGTGTCCACAATAGGTCCTGAACCCTAGTGCTCATCCACCACTTTCCAGCTGTGTAACACAAGCATCTCTGTGTGTTTATGTTCCAAATCTTTCTGTGGATTGATTAGGAGTTGTAATAAGAGCTTTTCACTCCCCTACAAATAATGCCTTTAAACACGTATGGTCCCACTTTCTTCATTATGATCTGCCTGGCTTGGAGTAGAGCAATTGCTGCATATGGTCAACAGTTGGCTTTAGAAGAGCTGTGTATCATAATACCTAATAAAGTCATTTCCTTTACTCCCCTCTAGCCCAATTTATATGATCAGCAGAACCAAATGGCAAAACCTTCCCTGGACTGAACCATTTCAGGCTGCATGTGGGAGTCTGCTTGCCTGAATGTCCGCTATGTACACATAAAGAGAGCATGCTAGGGAGAAAGCTAGGGTAGACTTTTTTTCCTGACATGGTATTTTTGTTCACACAATTATAGGAAAAGTCCTATTTGAATTTAGACACCAGCTAACAGAAACAAGTTAACTTTATAATCAAATCACATCTCCTGCCACACATTGACAAAACTTTCAGGACCCCTAATGCTTAGGAGTGCAGGATGCCTGAAAGCAACTATTATTTTCTCCCAACAAGACACTGTTCTAATGTCCCTTTTAAAACAATGGGCATGAGGAGCAAGTTGTATACATTTATTTTAAAAAGGGGGGGGGGAGGAAGTCAGGTTGTGATTCCCAAAACTGTTCCACAGCTGATCTCCATTCACTTTCAATATTGATTGTTCCTGCAAAATGCTGAACAATCAGACACGGTACATAATAAAGCTTCCTCCTAATTTGTTTCATTACAAATATTTACATTAATTTTTAACAAAAGATAGGATCTTGGCACAGGAAGTCAGCCCCAGCATACTGTTTCCTTGGCAATGTAGCTGCTGTCACAAGTCCTATAAATGGAAAATGAAGTTTATATGCCCTAAAATAATCACTATATTGATCAACACAATCAAATACATTCAGAAGGCACATTTTTCTGGAGAAGCAATAGTGACATTTTTCAAAAGGTGTGGAGGAGCTCATAGGCTCAAGAGGAAAGATGTCACCAGCATTAGTCAGCTGAGCAACCCAAACCTTGCACCAAACCCTTTCAACCAGAACTCAGTTTCTGATGATGTAATTACCACTCTTGATAGGCACACTTTCGGAAGTCATTTCAGCCAGTTAGCACTGCCAGCACATTGTTTCTCTCCATACACCTACACCCATTCAGCCCATCTCTACATGGAGAATCACGATCTCACTTCAGAAGCAGAGCACTAGTCTATGTTCTGTTCAATTCACGACTTTGATCCCAAGTTTTCTATTTCACCTACCATCTCTTTAGCCTTCTGTCAGTCATATTATAAACGGAGATATTGCTTCTCAAGATACTTCTAGTTTTGGATCACTAGGTCTGTTCATGAGCACAACCACCTCCATTTAGATGTTGGCAGCACAGAGCAGATGGACAGAGAGCAAACTCTGTGTAAAGTTCTATAGCAAAGCCTGTGATTTACTAAGACTGCAGCTGACAGCATTGCCATAGCCAGGCTTAGACATCTGCCAAGAACTTCAGCCTCAAAAAAAAAAAAATAAAGCCTTTGGGGGAATCCTTAGCAGCAAAGAAGAGAACACATGCTGTAAAAGCCTGAAGGTAAAAATAAAAATAGCATGCAAATGTAGGTGCCAACCTTCCCTTAGAAATTTGCCACAGCAAATCAACTTGTACTCCAGAGAATTACCTACTTTTTTTATCAAGGAACATAAAGAGAACTCCTCCACTAAGATCAACACTGCTAGGGTTGCCTTGCACTGTTGTTTCACAGCCCACATGCCCATGCGCAGACAGTAACAAAGCAAACCCACAACAAAAAAGCAACAAATGAGCTAGAATCTCATAGAAGAAATTATTTTCTGTTTCTGAGTTGCTGCTTTCCTCAAGCAAAGTCTATTTGGTGGTTAACCATTTCAAAATGTTGAGATGGAAAAGAACCACCATTATGGCAATCCTTTGACTAACCAGAGACTAGACAAACTATATATATACAAACTGTGTATTCAGTTATAACTTTTAGAAGTTTAACTGGGGACTTTTATATTCACCAATTTAAAAAAAATATCTTCATAGCATTGCAATTTTCTCACATGAAACAGCATAGCAAGAAAAGGTAATTTAGAAAGGAATTAAGCCTAAAGAAATATTTTAGCGGAACCAAAAGCTGGTTGACAGTATGACCTGGTTCACATGATATGACAACCCACCATGGGTGACTACCCATGGTGGGTTGTTGTGCCATCCAAGTCCAGTGCAGTTTCTGCAGGGTGGTTTATTTTTCATGAACAAGCCACCCTGAGAACCCATGGCTTGTTGTTGGGATGTTCACGGTGGCTTGTCATGACATCCAAATTCGTGGGTTGTTGGGAATGGCTAGAGAGCTGCCTGGCCAGAGTGGTGAAAACCCTGCCACTCCTCGTGATCTCGCTAGTGCTGCCTCCATCTTCCCTCATCCCTTCTCAGTGCCCTCCACCAGAGAGTGTCCTGAGCACGTGCACAACCTACCCCCCCACAGTCCTGAGCAAGTGCACATATTCAAAAGTCTGTGGCTATGACATTTGCATAATTTCCCCCTCCGCATTACTGCTCTGCCTAGAAATTTGTGTATCTTTACGGATCCCCCTCACTCTCCTGAAATTTCCATATCTTTACCAATCCCCATCACTGCTCTGTAACCCATATTATATCTGAAAGCTAACAATGGAGACCAGTGGAAGGAAGGAGCATGAAGGTGGGGGGAGCTGAAAGCGGCTGGAGGCTGCAAGAGCAGGAGATTTTTGGATGGGTGTGCTTACTTTGGGAGGTGAAGCAGCCTTTTTTTAAAAAGTGTTTGCTAGCAAGGCAAGTGCAGAAGTGGAGGATTAAATTGATAAGGACACTGACAAGAGGGGATATCAGTATGCTGGGCTACATAGCGGACAGGGCTCTTACCCATTTGCAGAAGACCCTGAAAAAATAAATAAATCTTAAAGCTTGCGAACACCTTACCACACTCATAAGGGCTCAGAAAATTAATTCCATTTGGCGATCTGATGCAGAGGGAGGGAGTTTTTCCTTGGTAGCTGGCAACCCCAGCAGACCAATTGCAGAAAGGGTGCTGAAGTAGTGACCAAGGAAACGAGTTCCGCCACAAAGGCACCTGGGATACATGCCAGGAGCCAGCAAAAGGACTATGGGGGGGGGGGGAGACAAGCCATGGCACTGAGCACCTGAGTGTCTGTCGGGTTAGCAAGCAAACAACCAATCCATGGTAGCTTATTCTCAGGGTGGCTTAGTATGATGTGCGAAGTCGCCCTATAATATGCATGTCTACCCACTCTTGCATATCTCAGGAGACTATATCTGAAACCAGTGGTAACCTGTCAGAAGCAAGATTATTCTAATTTTCATTTTGAAAGGAGCCAATAAACATAAACTACAATAAACTACATCATAAACATTGTTTTAGGTCCCTCAGATTTAATCCTATTTTGTCTGAAAGACCTCAAACGTAGATTAGGAATTATGTCAATGTATTAGTTTAAGTTAGTACTGTATAGATCTGTAACTGTACTAGTTAGAAAATCTTGAAATTTGGGTGACAAATTTGTAACATGTTTTCATGGTGGGTTGTAAAGAATATTGTTTTTAGTAGTATGATTTATTCATAATAAAAATCTATTCCTTAAAAAAAATCTATTCCTATCTTATCTGCAGGGGCAGAGAAGGAATATTTACATTTATGGCATTGGTAAAATGTTGCTTGATCCTGTGGTCGAAGAAAGATTACCTCACCAACCCTCTATTACACAGGTGGAGAACCTCAGCTGGTCCTTCTAGGGACCCAATCTGGCTCTCCAGGATTCCCCAGATGGCCTTCTCCTAGCCCCACCCTCTTTCTCCCAACCATCTATCATTTGGTTGTTTCCTGGCTTTTGTGTAGTTTTTTTCCCCATTCTAAAAGGTTGGAATGCATCTCCTGAACCCAGGCTTAGTTACTGGCAGTAAAAGCTTTAAGCTAAAATATACTGGTATTTTTTGTGGTTTTGGCCCCACCGCATTTGCCTTTGGCCTCTGGAATGTGGCCACTGAGAGCTTCTCCGAAATTGAATTCGGCCCTTCGACTGAAAGGGGTTCCCCTGCTCTATTTGGTCTATAAATACTTCTGACCACATGGATAAAAACAAATAAATTGTAAAAATGTATTGGATTTTTGGAAAATGATTTCTGAAGAAATATCAGAAATTGTTGGTATTGATTTGGAAGTTTGTCCTAAATTAGCATTGTTATCAATAACCGAAAAGGTGGCCGGTCCTCAAAATGTTAAAGAATTAATTGTAAATTTGTTAACGGCAGGTAGATTAATGATAGCAAGAAAATGTAAAGTTCAGCAAGTTTTCTCTATCATTGACTGGTATAAAGAAGTGTGGGATATGGCTTTAAACGATATGTTAACTTGTAATATCAAATGTAAAAGGGGACAATTAAAGAAAAACAATTTAAAGGATATCTGGGGTTTATTTTTGGATTTTGTGTTAAATAAGGGAAAAGGGAGCATGCCATGTCAAGATATGTTGTGTTTTTGGAATAATTAATAACAATAGATTATATAGAGATAGAATGTATTCTTTGGTCCCGTGGTGATGGGAGCACTATATAAGTTGTATGTTTGTTATTTAGTTGTTTTATAAATTGTTTGAAAAAATTTAAATAATTTAAAAAACAAACAAACACAAATACCAGACATGCTGAGGCACATACTTTACACTGTGCCATGAACTTGCTGCTTAACCTTAGTAAGAGATCTCTTTCTGTCTCATTCATCTCTCCAACCCCATTTGTAATGTGAGGATAATATTGGCCTACCAAGAACTCTGTTGCAAGGATTACTGAGATAATGTATGTAAAGAGCTTGATAGGACAAATACAAAGTGACCGGAAATTTAAGAGATCCTATCAACCTGTAGGCTATGCACAGCAACTCAGTTAACAAGTTTAACCCCCTGGGCTTATAGTCTGCTAGACAAGATCTGAGAACAGAGGATCATATAGATTTCTAACCATTTTTAAATTCTCACTTTCATGTGACCTCCTTAAGAACTTGAACAAACCTGTTCCCAGCACTGCTATTTTAGTAGAACACAGATCTTGTCTTAACTTGTGATGTATGCAGAGGGTTGCCAACCTATTAGAGGAGCTCATTTGCATCATCATGTGGGTTACAGAAGTAAAAGCCAATACTAAACATTGTAAATATGAAGAAAAACAACTTTAAGGCAATGCCTTATCTTTAACCATGCAATATCTAGGCTGCTAGGTTTTGATTACAGTGAGCTAAATTATGCCAATACTAGTCCGTTAACATTCCACTTCAGTATTGTCAGGCAGTATTGGTCAGGGATGTTGAAGAGTCCTTGGTTTCGAGTCACGAATCTTTGGACCCGAGTCTCGAGTCCGAGTCCTTAGTCCAAAATGGTGACTCATGAGTCACGAGTCACTCCCAAAGCTGACTCCATGAGTCCCTATTAAATCAATGGGTTTTTTTCCCAACAAAATAAGGCTATTTCAGATGTGTGGCTTAAATAAATTCTGGGCACAAGTGTGCCTTTTTATTTCAAAACTCTGCAACTGATTTTGGCAAGAACAGACCAGGCAGACAAACCCAAAATAACCAGACAGGCAGAGGAGGCAGGGAACCCAAAACAGGCAGGCAGAGGCCTTTGTCTTGGACAATTCAACTGTTGAACTGGTTAAGAAGAGACCAGACAGGCAGAGGAGGCAGGGAACCCCAAACAGGCAGGCAGAGGCAGCCAAACCCAAAATGTCTGAAAGGTTGCATTTTAGGAAAATGATTTTAAAAAATAAACTTGCTGTACTTCCTAAAACCTATCCATGTTGCATTTGAGGAACACGATTTTGGAACACGAGTCCTTGGTCTCGAGTCCCGAGTCGAGTCTCGAGTCCCATTAAAAATATTGGGACTCGAGTCTGACTCGAGTCAGAGGGGGGACTCAGTCCAACTCACGAGTTGAGTCCTGGAGTCCGAGTCCCCATCCCTGGTATTGGTCACATAATTGGCTAAAAGCAACTGTGTAGGAGGCAGACTGTGTGGTCAGTACTGGGCTCAGCTACCTCTTCTCCATAGACTGTGGATCAAATGAGGCAAGTTTTAGCAGCACAGATGACTAGATAATGGGCAGCCAGCCAACATTTTCACCTTTCCCTTCTTCCTACCAGAAATAGCTAATACCCATGTAATGTCAGTGTAAAGGTTAAAGCAGGAACGGCCAACTTCTATATTCTCAGGGGCAACTCTATTCTCCAGATGGTGGGCAGGGGCCAGAAATTTATTTGGCAGATCAATTTGTACTCCACTGGTGTTCGGGCTCTGTAATACAGCTTTCTACACCTAGTAGTAAAGGCATCAAAGGTATGGAGCACAGAACAGAGAAGTGCCTCTATCTTTGGCTTTTGTATGTAACAGTGTGAAGTCTCACAACTTATCCAAGATCTCAACCCTCCATGTGTTGGATGAACAAATATATCACAAAGAAGACTAGCTAGGTTACCTCTAGAATTCATTAGAAAGTTGAAAACAATTTATTTATTTATTTATTATATTTGTGTATTGCTCCACATCTAAACAGTTTAATGCCTTGGGTATGTTTGGTTCAAGACTAGAAGTATAATATTGTTATGACAGGCAGCACTGGCAAATTCACTTTTCTTGAAAGCACACAAAATAGGTTTCCTCTGAGGATAATTGTGGCAGACTTGAAGGCCAAGGCTAGCCACTTGCTTCATCTACATATTTAGCCTGGAATAATTCAGTAACATTCACTTAGGAAGAGGGGGATTTTTCTAGCAGCACCAATATGGTAAATAAGATCAGATTAGGAATGCTTGTGTGAACAGGAAAGTGAAAACAGATCCAGTTTTGGTCTTGGCCTGATTTTACTGCGATAAGGCAAGAGTATTGTCCACCACTCCTAATTTCAGAGTGAGGTCTTTTATATCTTGTCCCAATATAAACTATGCCAACAAGAACCCATGATTCTCCCAACTGGCTGTGCAGACTACTGCCACACAGAGCAGGCTGCATTCAGGTACCATGTAGTTGTGAAGGATTACATGGTCGAACTCAGCCACGGTCAGCACACACAAGCACGCATGTGTAGATGGGCATGCCAAAAATGTCCAAGTCCAGCTTGTCTTGGTGATACGATTTTAAACAGCTTAGGACCTGGCTATATAAGGGAACACCTGTCTTGCTATGAACCTGCCCAAGTACTAAGATCTTCAGGAGAGGCCCCTTTGAGGGTGCCATTACCTGAGGCCCATTTGTCAGGAACGTGTGAAAGGGCTTTCTTCTGTGTTGCTCCCAAACCATGGAATGCACTACCTCAAGAACTATGATTGACCCCCACTCTTTTGGCCTATAGAAAGTGTGTGAAGACACATCTTTTCAATTTAGCCTTTTAAAATGTGTAGTATTTCAGAGTGCAATCCTATGCATGTTTAGACAGAAAAAAGTCCTACAACTCTCAGCATTCCCCAGCCAGCATAGCTGTCTAAACACGCATAGGATTGCACCCTTAATGCTTTAATGTTTTTACTGTTTTTAATGTTCTTGTTTGATTGTTGCAAGGTTTTATTGTTTTAAAGTGTTGTACAGCTTTTTAGCAGATAAGGTCATATATAAATGTTAATGAATAAAAAATAAATAAAAATTGAGTCTTCAGGTATGAATTATTTGATTACATACAGCAACAGCCACTAGCCAGAAAGTAACCTATCTCAAAGCTTTATTTATATTGGCAATCTCTCTCATTACATACAGATTAGACCTGTTTTTCTTCTCACTCACTGGATCGAAGAGCCATTGTTCCAAGTGGGCAATAGACCATTTGGTTTACAGTCATGCCTTGGATTGAGAGCATAATTCGTTCCGGAAACGTGCTTGTAATCCAAAACACTCTTATATCAAAATGAAATCCCCCCCAAAAAATGTGTACAGAGATTTTTAATTTAAGCCGTACTACAGTACTTGTATTGCAAGACGTCGCTTGTGTATCAAGTAAAAAAAATAATAATAAATATTTAAACATTTGCTTGTCTTGCAAAACGCTCTCAAACCAAGTTACTTGCAATCCAAGGTATTACTGTATTAGGAATGGAGAACTTAAGCTGGTCCTCTCCAATGAGGAAGACACTATCTTCTAGAAAGGACTGCAGTATAGAAAGAGGAAGAAACTGACATAAGGATTGCAAAGACATTTTACACAGCTAAAGGCACTACAGATGTGTATTCGTAAAAAGTTCTGGGTACAATTCCAGATGAGGACAAGAAAGAGGTGAATGCATCAGCCAGCTTAAGGCAGAAACTTGAGCCAAGGGGAATGCCTCAGCAAAATAATATTTTTTTCCTCATGGAACTGGACATGACTGTATTTGCGAAAGCAGGATAGATTACTCCTTCACAGTTTCCTATAAAAAGATCCTTCAGCGTTTTCTGCCATGGACACACATGCCAGGCAGCTGATTACTAGGACACAGAGTGCACAAATGAGTGCATTGTATGATTCATGAATGGCACACAAGTATATGGAATTGCCGCTTTTGTCTACAGTATATACATGAACTTGGATGGTGGTGGTGGTGGGAATCAAGCCCCACGTAAAGAACATTGCAACTGGAGTACCAGCTTCAGATGATAAAAGACTGTTCTGCCTACTGAAACCACTTGTGCTTCCATAGATAGCCCCAAATGCCAGAGGACCCCCCCAAACTGCAAACTCAGTCTTTCAGACAGAGTGCATCCCCATCTAAGACTGACTGAGTACTTCTACCCAGAGATGCCATCTTCCCACTCACAACACTTCCATCTTTTGGGGATTGAGTTTCAACTGGTTCACACTTATCCATTCCTAATGTGGCCTCCAGACCCCTGCCTGTTCAGGAGTTCAACAGCTTCCCTGGGATCATGTGGAGCTGTATGTCATTAGCATATTTAAGACACTTTAGATAACTTTCCCCAGCAACTTAATGTAAATTTTGAAAAGCATAGGGCAGGGGGTAGGCAATGTGGTACCTGCAGCCGGCTCCAGTGCACCCTTGTACACCTTTCTTGGTACCTGCTGAGGTGCTCTACCCCTCTCACTTTTTATTTTCTATTTTTTAAGAAAAATAAAGTTTCTTACTGGCAGTTGGGATCACTTCAAAGCAAAGTGTGGGCCTCTAGTTGCTCCCATCTTCTTTTCCCACAAATGCCTCTGGGTTCACATATGGGGCTCACAAACATTCTTAGGAAATGAAGGTGGCAGGTGGCTGCAGTTTGATGCTTTCATCTGCAGTGTGCTCATTTTGTGGTGGTGCCCAGGACAGTTTCTCAAATTGTCAAATGGGCCCAGGGGCCCAAAAAGGTTGCCTCCCAGAGGCATAGGGGACAGAATAGAACTTTTTGGTATCCCATAAGCCAAGGGTGATGCGGTAGAACAGAAGTCTCCCAGCAACACTGACTGAGTATGCCTAGCCACAAAAACCTGAAGCCAGCTTAATACCAAACCATCCAGCCCAGTCAGGTGACAAGAAGGATACCATGGTCAATGGTATCAAAGGCCTCTGAAGGCCCAGGGGTTGCACTCCCTGCTCCCTCTCCATTCTCCAGAGTAAATCATCCACCAGGGAAACTAAGGCTGTTTCCATACCATGACTAGGCTGAGAGCCAGACTGGAACAGATCGAAATAATCAGTGTCATCCAGGACTGCCTGCAGTTGAGACACCACTAACCTCCTCAGGACCTTGCCCAACAATGAAACATGAGATGTAGGGCAGTAATTAGTCAAGACCATAGGGTCCAACTTAAGACTTTTTTCAACTGCGGTCTCACCACTACCATTTTAAAGGCAGCTATTGCTATGCCTCCCCTCAAGGAAGCATTCACCATTTTTGAGGTTCACACAATCAGCCAGATCTGGCAGATTTTATTAGCCAGGAAGAGCAAGGATCCAAAGAGTAATTAATAGGCCACAACCCTCCAAGCAGTTTGTCCAAATCTTCTGGTTGCACAAGCGGAAAATATCTAACACAACAGGACCTGGAGCTCTAGCAGCATCTGTCTCTGACAAAATCATGGTGTTTAAGTCAGAAAGAATGTCAGCCATTTTATTTGCAAAATGCAATGCAAGTTGGTCTCAGAGGACCTTTATAGATTCCTTTAACTGATACTTTAGGCAAACATGCAAAAGATTCTTTACCACATGGAAAAGGTTCACCTAGCCAGGATTCCATAGAAATCAGAATTCTTTGCCACCATCACTACCACGGGGTAAGCCCTATAATGGTTTCTTACCTGCGTCTGATCAGCCCCATTCTGCCACTTCTGCTCTACTGTCAACCTAACCATTTCATTTCCTGAAGCTCTCCAGAAAATTAGGGAGCTGACACAGCTCTACTATTAGGCTGAGGACGTCTGGGTGCAATTGTATCAATGGCCCTAGTTATCTCACTGTCCCAGGAAGAGACATGGGGCTCTGCATGACCAGGGCTAAGTCTGCAGTAAACTTCCCCAGAGACCTCAGGAAACCTTCTATTATCTATCAGCCTCCAAGGGCGGACCATAACAATAGGTACTCTATCCCTGTGGGGACTGCAAGTGGTCACAATTTCAATCTGAATTACTAGGTAATATCTGTTCATGACCATGGAGCCATTACAGCCTCCCCTACCCACAGATCATTATCCCCAAGCCAGTGCAGGAGTCACAGTCTAGCATGAGACCTACTATAAGTGTTGGGCCAGATATAATCTGAGGCAGGCCTCTAGAGCTCCCATAGCTTCCCAATTATACCAAGGTCAGGAACTCTGACTTCCCTCTATAACTGATGGGAAACTTGTCTCCTCAGCTCAGGTACATTTGTCCAGTTAATCAAGCTGTGCTTGGAAGTTAGCATTTGAAGCAAAAGGAATTAAACCACTGTTTACATTAGACCTGGTGAATGGACCTAAAATGTTACTTCAATAAGGGAAGAGGGATCTGGCTTAGAATAGTATATTCAGTCTGCCTGTGAGATTTACGAATGCAAGACCTCTAGCACAGTCCACTGGGGGTTGACGCTGAATGATAAAACCAGTGCTTGGGGTCCTTGCAGAGGCTCCAGTCTTAGAGAAGCATGGAAGACTGACCAAGAATCGAGCTTCTTACCGTTTAGTATGCCACATGCTACCTTGTACTTCTAGTAATAGTCTAGGTTTGATTTTATTTCTGCTCCACATTCCTTACTCCAGCTGTTTTTAGTAAAAGCTTATCTTGCTTACTATTAATTGACAAATATTGCAGAAGGGATGAGGAACAGGGACAGGCTGGTTAACTCTGGGATGCCCCACATTTCACAGAGGTGGTGTTCCTATTCTAGTTACAGACTAGTATTCTCATACACTGAATTTGAGGAAGGCACTACTGTGGTTCTGCAGGGAGTAAAAGCCAGAGTGGTAGAGATCCAGAGGAGTCAGCTTGCACCTAGGAGCAGCTGGGGCCCAATACCCAGGAGAAGACAAGAAGCAGCTTACTTGTGTTGGTCTGAGGAGCAGCACATCCCACCTGTACTTGGGATGCTGAAGGGGTTTGATGTATTTGTACTCAGGAAGACTGCTACCAAGAAAGAAATTGCACCTGATCCAGGTACCCATGGCAAAGATACACATATTTGTAGCACACACCATACATTTCTGCTTCCTAACTAGCAATTGTGATATATTAAATAGCAAGTTTCTTCAATAGGCATTACTGTCAGAAGACCCAAGGGCAAAACAAAGTTCCAGTGAGCCATAATGCATCTAGTTGTGCAACACATAAGGAGAAATTCCATTCCGGCTCCACCCAGAGATCAGCTCACACCTAGAAACTCCATCAATCGTCATGTTACTCTCTACAGCAGAGCTGGGAATCCTTTGCATGTTATTCAAGGAAAAGTCTAGTCAATGGGCATATGCTTTTTAAAGCAAGATTTTAACTCTTTACAAGATGGGAAACACTCTGAAAGGTTTGTACTGCTAACCATCACTAAAATATCAGACACTTCAATGCAATCAGGCTCATGGCTGACTTTAGTATCTTTTAGTATCTTTGGAAGACATGAGAAATTCAGAAGGGCACATTTGAAACTGCTTGTGGCTTTCTCCCTCCTCCCTTAGACCAGCCCTTCAAAGAAATAGATCTTGCTAACAGGTAAGGAAAATTTAGCTGGCACAGAAAGCTGTTAGACTGGTTCAGTTTGTACAGCTCCTCTGACATTTCTTTTAAGGAGCTTCTGACCTCTTATGTGGCCAAGAAAGGACAAACCACATATGGTCTTTTCTCTCCGCCAAATCAGTATTAAGTTCCTCGTGCAAGAATATCAGCAGTGCATATTAGCCTTTTTCCTTCATGGTTAGAGTAATCCAAAATCTCTGAAGCTAGATAACAAAATCATATGGGTTGAGAGAGCAACCTCTGGCGTCTGCATGTCTTTACCTCAGTCCTCAACCAAATGCCTCTCAGTCAGACATTTACAGATATACTTCTCAGCATCATAAGGGGTGCTTGTTTTCCACTTGACCTACAGTGCAAAACTGCAGTAGATACGTACTGCAGAGGTCTGCATTCCATCTTCTAGAGCCAATATCTGAGGCATAAGTTTTGCTACTTTGATTTTATTTCTGTATAAGCTACAGTTCAAAGCTATCTCACACTTGACCTTCTCACCTGCCTCCCCAACACTTTTGTACAGCGTATCCAGATTTCTTCATCAACTGGAGTGCCTCTTCCCACTCACATTACTAACTTTGAAATTGTTGGGCTCTAAGCCTATGCCAAATCATAGGCAATCAGAAGAAGGCCAAAGCACAGCTTCCAGAGCCCCTCCAAAATATGTCATAATATGAAATGTTGCGTTTTCAGCTCTTATTTGGGCATGCCACTTGCTTGGCTGGGAACTGCAGTATTATTATTTTTTAGTCTTCTCCTGCGTGAGCAAATTTCATTCTGGTGGCTAACTGTTGAAATTACTGCGAATTGCTTCTGGATGTTTTACCCAAAATGTTAAACTACTACTAACATCAAGATGTAGCCCGTGGAAGGGGGCAGGGTGGAGGAGGGGTATGGGTTCCCTTTAATAAGAGGGGCTGCCAAATTCCACTGCAGGGCCCGCGGCTTCGAGTTTCAGTGTGGGAAGCGGCTCGCCCCAGAACCTTCACAAAGGAGCTCTGTCGCCAACTTATGCCTCCTTCTCACCCACCCCACATGCTCCCCAGTAGAGGGACCCCGCCCCAAAGTCCTCGCCTTAGCACTTCGAGGAAACGAAGGGGCGCAAACATGAACGGAACCACCGGTTCAGAACGCTGAGCTGATTCATTCGTCCCGAATTTTTAAGAACTTTCAACGGTGCGTCTGTCTGTCCCGCAGAGATCCTGAGGTGGGTGGTTTCAGCACAGGACAGCTGTTGCTGCTACTCCCTACCTGCCCACACAGCACAGCGAAAGGAATGTCCGCAGAGAGCGACGTGGTGGGAGACCAAAATCGCGGCTCCTCCACTGACGTCGCCCAGTCAGGCTGAATGACTTGCTTGCTCCCACCTACGCACGCGGCCCAAGGCGGGACAGCGAGTGCTCTTTACGAGGAGGATGGCGGGGAGCGCGCGATCCCTCACGTCTGCCCGCGCGCACCCCAGTCCTGAGAGAAAACAGAGACGCCGCAGTCTCAGCTCGACCCGAGGAGCTGTTACCTCCTGGAAGCTGCAGCTGCTGGCTCGGAGAGCACAACTGCGCTCTGTCTCCCCCAATCACGAAGCGAGGGCTCGAGCCCCTTTCCAAAACGAGTCCAGAAACCGAGCGAAAGGGGAACTGGGTGCCCTAGTACTTGCTGGGGAAGAGCTCCAAAGAACAGTAGCTCGTGAAGGAACCTTCCTCGCCCGCCCCCGGGAAAGCAAATTCCCGCCCGCCCCTTCTAGATTCGGCTCCTGGAGACGCTACAAGAAGTCGAACCCTACAGAGAGAAAAGGTTACTAGGCGACTTACCTCTCAAAGGAGCTGCTCTGGAGACTCTCGCTTAGCGGAGAGTCTCGGGGCTAGTCTGGAGCGCAACAGGCTGTCTTCAGGGAAAGGCACCTTTTTTTTTTTTTTTGCAAGCCCACCCTGCCCGTATCAATCCGCCTGCCTCTCTCCTGCGCAACCGCTCGCTCCAGCCAGCCGGTTCTCTGTCGCCCCTCCCCCTATTTCAAGCTGCAGGACGTACAGTGAAGAGGCACCCGGCCCGCCTCTTTGGCAGTGGGCGGACTTAGGCAGAACCCCGGAGACTTCCAAGGGGACGCTGCGGGAGGACTTTTGGCAAAGAAGGTCTGCTGGCGAGAAGGGAGCTCGAGTAAGGAGCCAAGAGCTCGAAGGCTTCCTCCACCCTCCTGGCTCTAGCAGAGGAAGGGAGGGAGCTTTTGATCCAATTAGCCTGCTGTCGCTCTGGGAATGAACTGAAGACCTGCCCAACAGCAGAGGCTGAGCTGGCCACCCTGGAAGGGGGTTGCGGGTAGCCGGGCGGGATATTAATATAACCACAGCCGGGGCTCAGTTCTGGAACAAACAAGGTTTCGGAGTCAAGGATCAGGCCTGCGACGTCATGAAAGTAGGAGCGCCTCTGCCCATGTGGAGAGTGCGTGACTCATCGCTGAAACCACAACCCAGCCCCTGCAGCAGGAATAGGCAGCAGCAGGGCTTCCACACCAGAAGCTGGCGTGATTTTCAGGCAGGCGTAAGCCTCGGCCCCCCTCTCTCATTAAAAAAAAAAGAGAACAGAAATTATCCATTGGCCACAGCTATTTTGCCCGGGAGAGCAAACTTCCCTTGCCGTTTTGTGCCAAGGCTGGAAGCATGAAGTAACGAACAAGCACTGAGAAGGATGGGTGGCTACCCCTGCTTCTTCGGATGGGTGGGGTGGGTATTCTGTGAGGGGGAGGAAGGACACCACACCGGCATATTTGCTTAGCCTTTGGAATCAATAGTCAACTCTTTCCCTGCCAAAGAAGGAGAAAGCTGTGATTCAGACAGGCGTTCTCTGAGTCTGACTCTTCTCAAGCAGTGGCTGGCTGGGCATGGCATTGCTGTGGGGAAACTCGCTTGAGGAGGCTGCTGGCACTGTCCTCTTAGAATAGCCAAATCGCCTTTTCTGCTGCTCCACGTTGCCATTGGCCATGAACACCAGCTAATCAGTTTGTTTCCAGGAGATGTTTGGCCGCTGAAGAGAAACCAGAGGTGTTTCACCCACTTTTCTTTCTCACCCATCCCCTCTGAAGGATATGGTGTGTCTCCACTTCTCTTACCATGTTAAAGAGCTGCCCTATTTGTATAGTAAGAAACTCATGTTTGTCATTTAGTGGGCCTGGTTTCTCTTCCCCCCTAAGGATGGGTTTTGAATAATAAAAAAAATAACCTGCAAAATCCTCCCCCTGCCTCTTTTTAACACCCCATCCAAGTGTTCAGTTCCTATATTTTATAGCCATTTGGCTCCTTGAGAACTGGAGTGACATTCTCCACTTCCTTTAAACCACAGATTAGCTATGACTCCACATTTAAGACAAGATTTTACATTATATGCATGGAAATGTTTTCTTGCTCAGTCCTCTTTTTACTAGCCTTGACAATCCTGAATTTTTCTTATTGCATACGTTAGAAGTTCAAATTTTTTGTTTATTTTTCAAGTGACATAATGCTACCCCCCACCAGGCCTCAGTTTCCAAAGTCAAAGGTGCCAGAGCTCATTTCTTTTGGGGGTTCACACCCTATATGAATTTTTCCTAAGCACAGATGGGTGAGGACTAGTAGCTGGTTACTCAATGACAGGCACTTTGTAAACATTGTGTCAGGAAAACACTTGCATTCCTACAAGTTGCAAGAAGTCACTACTGACTGGGAGCTCCCTGCAAGCATGTATGTGTATTGCACCCACATTTTGGAACATAAATGTTACATTTTCCGTGTGGATAAATACAATTACAAATATGCAGCCCAGGCCTAAACATGTTACTAACAAGTCCTACTGAATTTATTGGGATTTAATCCCAAGTATCAATTTTCAGAGTGTAGCTGTGTCAGTCTATTGCAACAAAAACAACAAAGAATCTTGTGACATCTTTAAAACTAACATATTTATTCTGGCATAAGCTTTTGTGTACCATAGACCACTTCATCAGATGCATGGAGTATTATCTAGAATTTCAAGTTTTCATACAGTACATATGGAGCTGTTGCTGATAACATACATCCTGGTACAAGGTAAGCCATTTAACACACGTAGTGTGATTTTTTTAAAAAATATTCTGATTCAAGCCTCTGGTGATGGAACTAAACTTGTTGGTGAATTATCTAACTTTGCAGTCTCTCTATTCTCCCTTTGAAGTTCCTTTGCTCCACAATGGCCACTTTCAAGTCTGTGATAGAGTGTCCTGGGAGGCTGAAGTATTCTCCCACTGGTTTCTGAATATTGCCATTTCTGATGTCAGATTTGTGTCCATTCTTTTCTGAAGAGACTGGGCTGCTTGCAATAAAGGACCACTGTTAATGTGATTGTCATCATCAGTACTTTCTGCACTGTATTTCCTTCTGACCTCACTGTTTATAATTCTTCTGAAGAAGAATTCTTCCACCCACCCCATATGTACTGTATAAAAACCTGAAACTCTCCAAAATACTCCATGCATCTGATGAAGTGGGATATAGTCCTTGAAAGCTCATGCCAGAATAAATTTGTTAGTCTTTAAAGTGCCACACAGATGTTGTTTTAATCCCACGAAAGTGTGCACAAAATTGCAGCCTAAAAAGGTAACACATGCAGCAGTCTTTAAAGATAGCTTCTTTGGTTTATGTTGCTTCATCTGTTCCAGAAATAAACCCAGATGAACCCTAGCTCAAATAAAGTAGCCCACATCAAGGTATCTCTCCAACACAGAAGATTTAGGCTTCAATCCTGTAATGTCACATATTTAAAAGTATACGTCTCAGCCTCTCTCTGAGGTTGCCCACCGAGGGTGGGGAATCTGTGGCTCTCCAGATGTTGGCCTTCAGCTACCATCAGCCCCAGCCTGCATGGCTAGTGGGTAGGGATGATGGGAGTTGTAGTCTAACAGCTAGAGGTCCACAGGTTCTCCATCTCTGCTCTTGCAGGTAGATTATTAGGGTACCACATTACCTCTCCAAAAGTCATAGAATTTAACTCATTAATCCCTAAACAAGATTCTCCAAGGCCCAGATGTTCCTTTTAGTTACTCATAGTTACATAAACAGTACCTCAGGTGTAGGATGGTTCCAGTGATCCCTAGACTGACACAAACAAATGACCACCTGCCCTTTCTGGTGCATAAGCATGGACTCGATGGCCTTGAGTTGTAGGCCCCTTCCAACTCTACTTTTCTATGATTCTATGAACCGTATTATGTGTCTACAGGCAGTAATCTGGATTAAAACCATCACCTTGGGACTTTGTAATAATGTGGGAAGAGTGTTTGCTTACATAAATCAGTCCCTGCTCTCATCTAAGCAGCTGATAAACTCTTCCCAAACATCCACTTAAGGTGCAATCTTATGCATATTTAGACAGAAAAAAGGCCTACAACTCCAGACATGCTGGGATACAGTAATACCTTGGATTGCAAGCATAATTCGTTCCGGAACCGTGCTTGTAATCCAAAACACCCTTATATCAAAGCGAGTCTCTGGCGGGCGTGAGCGGGGCCGATTTTGGCCCGCTACGCCCGCTCGAGGCGAGCGGTTACATCCCTACGACTTGTCTTGCAAGACCTTGCTCGTTTATCAAGTCAAAATTTTAAATTTTTTTTTGCTTGTCTTGCAAAAGGCTCTCAGACCAAGTTACTTGCAATCCAAGGTATTACTGTATAGGCCTTTTTTTCCTGTCTAAACATGCATAGGATTGCATCCTTACTAACTTAATTCTTACTTCCTGGGAAATCCCAGTACCTTCCCTTAGCCTGGAGTCCTTTGTCATGGCATAAAATGAATTACACAAGGATTACTGTTTTTCTAAACACAGAACTCCATAATGTTTACTGATTCACTTAAGTTTCTCACCTTTTATATATAATTAAAGGAAATCATTGAGTAAGTTTAAATGAAGATACTTGCCTGGTTATTTATTTATTACATTTCTATACCACCCAATAGCTGAAGCTCTCTGGGCAGTTCACAGCAATTATAAATAAGAGGTTACAAGTAGGAACCTGCAACAAAATGTTGCAGTGCATCCCCAGCCCCGATAGGAGTGCTCCTGTTCAGGGTTCTGGCCAACCTGGAGCATAATACTCTTAGTACTGTTTCGGGCATATGGGGAACAAAAATGAAAAGGGGACTCTCTTTTATTTCCCGTGCTCCTGAAAACTTCCCCTACTCTAGTGCTAAAGGACTCAGGTACAGCACTGACTACCAGCCATGAGCCTGAGCACATTATTGCTATATGAGGGGAGGTTTCTGGAGGGAAGGAAAGGAAAAAAATGTCCTTTTTCCTCCCCTTCCTCCTGAAACCACCTCTTGGAACACATTCTCTTAAACCTAATCCCCACTTCTAGTCCACGATACTATAAGATCTTAAGGCTAAAAAAAAAAAGTATTTCCTCCCATTCTCATTTTTCTTTCCCCACTTTCCAACGGACATCCTCAGCAATCCATTACTCAACTGCCCTCAACATTCTGTAAGTACTGGAAGCCAATGACCATAGGCCCTTTTCAGGCTGTTTGATTACTAATTAATTAATTTACAAACTGTTATACTTCTGCATACCTGGGGCACTTACTCAGTATGCAGAACCCCCTTCTAACTTTTGGTGGTGTCTAATTTTGCTTCCAAACTGATAGGTATGGAACCACCCAAGTTCGGTTTTACAGGAAATGATGTGGCGGCGGCAGTATGCCTCCGAACAAGCACCAAGGGTTCAATTATTTATTTGCTATATTTATTATACCCTCTTTACCTCCAAGGAGCTCGCAGTGGCGTACATATGATTCTCAGGTGGTTTCCCATTGAAGCAACGCTCAGAACCAGGTCCCCTTCACTTCAGTTGTTCTGGGCCCAGTGCTCTTCAACATTTTTATTAATGACTTGGATGAGGAGGTACAGGGAATGCTTATCAAATTTGCAGATGACACAAAGTTGGGTGAAATAGCTAATACTCTGGAAGACAGAAACAAAATTCAAAGCGATCTCGATAGGCTGGAGCGTGGGCCGAAAACAACAGAATGAAATTTAATAGGGATAAATGCCAAGTGCTGCACCTAGGGAAAGGAAACCAAATGCAGAGTTACAGAATGGGGGACACTTGGCTCAACAATACCACAAGTGGGAAGGATCTTGGAATTGTGGTAGATCACAAACTGAATATGAGCCAGCAATGCGATGTGGCTGCAAAGAAGGCAAATGCTATTTTGGGCTGCATTAATAGAAGTATAGCTTCCAAATCACGTGAAGTGATAATTCCCCTTTACTCAGCACTGGTTAGGCGTCATCTTGAGTACTGCATCCAGTTCTGGGCACCACACTTCCAGTACTTGAAGGGTTGTCACACAGAGGAGGGCCAGGATCTCTTCTCGATTATCCCAGTTTGCAGAACACGGAATAATGGGCTCAGTTACAGGAACCTAGATTCCACCTAAACATCAGGAAAAATTTCCTGACTGTCAAAGCAATAAGACAATGTAATCAACTACCTAGGGAGGTGGTGGGCTCTCCCAGTCTGGAGGCATTCAAGGTGCAGCTAGACAGCCATCTGTCAGGGATGCTTTGACCTAGATTCCTGCATTGAGCAGGGGGTTGGACTCGATGGCCTTGAGTTGTAGGCCCCTTCCAGCTCTACTTTTCTATGATTCTATGAACCGTATTATGTGTCTACAGGCAGTAATCTGGATTAAAACCATCACCTTGGGACTTTGTAGTAATGTGGGAAGAGTGTTTGCTTACATGTCAGTCCCTGCTCCTCTGGTAGGAATAAAATACACACACACACACACACACACACACACACACACAAACTTAATGTATATGATCCTTCTGGTTGCAGTATTGAGATGATGCTTGTAGTTGAATAGTAAGACACTGGGATAGGTATTGGGGCAGCAGTTGGGAGTCACAGAGCAGTTGGAGGCAATGAGCAGTATCTTACATTGCCAGTGAGACCCACTGCTAGCACAAAGAGGAGCTAGTGGTTTTTAAAGCAATGCTTCTCTCTGGAACAGGCCAGGTCAGCAGAGCTCGTAGAAAGGAGCTCTGCTGACCTGTCCGAATTCGGAAACAAGTGTTTCCACTTGTATCAGGAGTTGCTTTTTGGCAGCACCATCTCCACATTGTGCCAGTGGTGTGTCCTGGTGGTGCAACAGAATGAGTGGAAGCACCGCATCAGTACTGGATACTGCCCAATGTCTCCAATTCAACTAAACTGTTGTGATGAAGGCTGCAATCCCTTGTACACTTACCTGGGAGTAAAGCCCTATTCAGGATTTCTATATCTTGGTATAGTAAATATGTGAGAGGGAACGTGCTAACCCCTCCTCCCTCCTCATGTGTTTCCATCGCCCTCTACTTGAGGGTAACTTTCTGAAGAGGAGATTGTCTTGTATCCTTGGAGTCTCTCCATGCAATTCAGAACTCTGGAAAGTTTGCTGGAGTTCAGCCCATGTAGAGCTGAAAGAGGTTCCTCACCCTTGTTCTGAAGCAGGGCTCTCCAACCTTGGGTCCCCAGATGTTGCTGGACTACAGCTCCCAGAATCCTTTGCCATTAGCCATGCTGGCTGGGTATGTCGGGAGCTGTAGGCCAGCAAGATCTGGGGACCCAAGGTTGGAGAGCCCTGCTCTAGAGTCTCAGGCAGAGGTCTTTCCTACCAACTATTATCTGATCCTTTTAACCGGAGAAGCCAGAGATTGAACCTGGGACCTTCTGCATGCAAAGCATGTGTTCTGCCACTGAGCTATTGGCTCTCTCTAAATGCTACCGATACATTTTCATTCCCCACCCCTCTCTGCTACTAAGAGGGCTAGGAACATACTGTTTTATATATAAAAGCCAACATTCTCTGGATTCATTGAGACAAGAGATTATGTTTTGGATACAATCTAGTCTATTCAGCATGATTACGCCCATGCAGATTCCTAGACCTGCTGCACACCATAGTTTAAATTATAGTATCACTGGAGTCTTAAGACACTGAAAACCATACATACCAATAATAAACATGTGAATTATTATTATCACTGAGTTTTCAAATTCCTTTCATGTAGATTTGTCTATCCTATTAGTTTTTCACTGGTGGTGCTGAACTGGTTGATTTAGTTAGCAGCAGGCTTGCAGTGACTATAATGAAAACCGATTGGTCCAGCTAGTCCAGTATTACCTTACTGCAGCTCTCCAAAGCTTCAGGTAGAGGTCTTTCCTAGTCCTGCTACCTGAGATTCTTTAACTCAGGAGTGGGCAGCTTGTGGCCCTCCTGATGTTTTGGCCTACAACTCCCATGATCACTCACTATTGGCTATGCTTGCCATGCTGGGTAGGGCTGATAGGAGTTGTAGGCCAAAACATCTGGAGGGCCACAAGTTGCCCACTCTTGCTTTAATTAGAGGTGATCGGGATTGAAACTAAGATCTTATACATCCAAAGCATGTGTTCTACCACTGAACTATGGCCATGAACTAATGTTTTCTAATATGTAGCCAAACTATCTTCCTATGGTTAAACTTTAACCCCATTATATTTATGTTTCCCTCAGTGGAATTCGTAGCATTTTTCCTTCCTCTTGTTTGACAACTGTGACGCCCCTCACTGCTCACCACCACCTGTGATTCGCACCCAAAGCTTTATACGGTCAAATCCCACCTCCACACTCTCTTAATCCCCTCCTCTGCCACCAACCCCCTTCAGGGTAACCAACCCAGACCACTCCTTTTAAGTTTTTAAAAAGGAAACAAGTTTATTTATTTACAATCAAGGGTAGGGAAATAGATAATGTTAATGGATTCTAAATGTTGAAAACTCTCTTCCTTTCTCTCTCTCTTCAGACTTCCCTCAGACTCCCCTCCACAGCTCTCCCTCTTTCTCTCTCTCCCCCTCTTTTCAGACAGCCCTCTGTGACTTCCCTCCTGAACAGCAGGGCCCACTGTTTATATCACAGGCTTCACCCCCCCTTCTCACTCTCTCAGCCAATCAGCAGACATCTCAACATTCCACACTCCTCTCACACTCCCCCCTACCCTCACATACTAACAGCTATAACGCTTTGTCCATGGGCAGGGGCATGACAACAACCTTAAAGCAGTAATCCTATGAATACTAGCTTGGAAGTAAGTCTCACTGAACAAAGTGAGACTTCTGAATAAATTGTATCGGTTTGGGCTGCAAGTTTGAAAGACCATAGATTTTGCATATTGGTTTTTCAAAGACAAAGCAAGTACACATTAGTACCAGATAAAAATATAAATGTGAATTAATCCCTGTTAAAGTATTATCCTTGGTTGCT
The DNA here is from genome assembly GCA_021292165.1 of Shinisaurus crocodilurus. Taxonomy (NCBI): domain Eukaryota; kingdom Metazoa; phylum Chordata; class Lepidosauria; order Squamata; family Shinisauridae; genus Shinisaurus; species Shinisaurus crocodilurus. Next base: position 242,825,116 of record CM037876.1, read on the forward strand.
GATTTACATAGCCTTCTAAAGACAGTGAAGTAACTAAGCAGCTTGTAAACTGCAGCCAATGTGTGCCTTTTAATTTACACACATGAGGTTTGCCTGTGGATGTATAGTAATGCCTTGGATTGAGAGCATACGGTAATTCGTTCCGGAAATGTGCTTGTAATCCAAAACACTCTTATATCAAAACGAAATCCCCCCAAAAAAATTTGTACAGAGATTTTTAATTTAAGCCGTACTACAGTACTTGTATTGCAAGACGCCGCTTGTATATCAAGTAAAAAATAAATAAATATTTAAAAATTTGCTTGTCTTGCAAAATGCTCTCAAACCAAGTTACTTGCAATCCAAGGTATTACTGTATCTATTTAAAATAAAGCAAAGAATTAGAGCTGAAATAATAGATTAGTTTGGCCTTTTAATCAATTGCAGCATCAATCATAGATATGTTTGTTGCAATTTTTTGTTGGCTACAAGTACTATACTTGAACTTGATTGATCTCTCCCTTTCCCATTTGGCATACCAGTGATCTAACAGAGACAGTTGGTTGCTCTTTCCTTCCTGGCAGAGTAAAGCCACTAGTCAGTCAATTTGCTTTCCTAATACAATTCTGTGTTGGAAGCTCCTTTCATTTCAACAGTGTTTCTACAGACAAAGCACATGAAAGATTGCTGCTAATGTACTATATAGGTATCCCAAAGACTTCTAAGTGACTTCCATGTGATTTAAAGTACATAATGAAATGAGATTTAATTTTAATGAGCTACCACTCCGTTCCTACACGCACACTCACTTTACATATGATAGTTGTCTGAATAGTGCTAACGTATCCAGCCCATGGCAAGCAGGATCACATGAACTAGCAACATAGGAACAGGATGCCAGCCACACATTTTCTAGGCTTATACCAGGGGTGCCGGACCTCAGGCCCAGGGGCCAAATCTGGCCCTCCAGGGATCCCACTGCAGCCTTCCCCAGAAGGCCACATCCCTTTCCTCTGGTCCCCTTCTCCCTTTATTTATTTATTATTTATTTATTTAATACATTTTTATACCGCCCAATAGCCGAAGCTCTCTGGGCGGTTCACAACAGTTAAAACCAAGAAATACAATAAAATATAAATATAAGATTTAAAACTACAGATTAAAAACAACAACAAAGCTAGCAGCAGCAGTTCAAATTACAATAACAGAGTTAAAACAAATACAAGATTAAAATGATTAAAATGCCTGGAAGAATTGAAAGGTCTTCACCTGGCGCTGGAAAGAGTACAATGTAGGCACCAGGTGAGCCTCTTTGGGGAGCTCATTCCACAACTGAGGCGCCACAACAGAAAAGGCCCTCCTTCTGGTAGCCACCTGCCTCACTTCCTTTGGCAGGGGCTCACGGAGAAGGACCGCTGAAGAAGATCTTAGTGTCCGGGCAGGTACATATGGGAGGAGATGATCCTTCAGATAATAATAATAATAATAATAATAATAATAATAATTTATTTATTACCCGCCTCTCCATCTAGATAGAGGCGAGGAACAACAGAAAATATAAAATACCTAAACTAAAACAACACAATATATACTATTAAACATCTTAAAACATCCTAAAAACATCTTAAAACATCTTAAAAACATCTTTAAAACATCCTAAAATTCCGCCGGATAGGCCTGCCAGAAGAGTTCAGTCTTTATGGCTTTTTTAAAGTCCAAAAGACTGACAAGTTGACGTATCTCCTCCGACAGGCCATTCCATAATCTGGGAGCAGCAGAAGAAAAGGTCCTCTGGGTACCCTGGCCCCAAGCCATTTAGGGCTTTGAATGTTAGTACTAGCACTTTGAATTGGGCCCGGAAACAGACTGGCAGCCAGTGCAGATGAGAAAGCACTGGCATGATATGTTCATGTCGACCAGTCCCTGTTAATAATCTTGCTGCCCTTTCCCCCAATCACTATTCGTTTGGTGGTTTCCTGGCTTATGCTTTCCCATTCTAAAAGGTTGAAATGCCTCTCCTAAGGCTTGGTTAATGGCAGTAAAAGCTTTACACTAAAATAGACTGGTATTTTTTGATATTTAGGGGCCCCCCCCAGGTGGTGCTAGGTACCTAAAAGATCTGGGATTCAGGCCCATGGGCCAAATTTTTTTTTGCACAAATTTGCATCTACTAATTTACATATGTAAATATATGTGCATAATTAGAAATGATTATCATGATTTGCATTTTATAGAAGAAAAACTAATTAACCTCTTGCTTGGCTTTCAGAACAGAACTGTGCAATGTCCCAAATTGTGCTTGCTTAAAACTTACCCTCCATGTACCCATACTGTTCCTTGGTCTTTCAGGGCCAAATCCAGATGAGGAGGATGGTGTGCCTGGGACCAGCAAAGAGCTGTATGGCACCTTAAGCATTTACTAATTAATTGCCAACTGAATATGGTACACTGGCAAGGGAGAGTGTGGGCATGTATTGTAGACTACAATAATCCACACTCTTAGGCTGCAAACTTACACAATTACTATGGTGTAACCCCCATTAAACATAGTGGGATTTACTTCTCAGTAAATCCTCACCTGCTCTTCCCACCCCCCACCCAAGCACAACAGCACTGGACACAGACTTCAGGACTGGAAGGTGTTGCAGTTCCTGGTCCCCAGACCAGGTGAGGAGGCAGAGAGAGCCACCACCAAAGGTGGCTCCTCATTTTATTTCAAATACTTTATTTTGGTAGTTTCTGGAATTCTAGAATACTTTTTGTTTGTTTACAGTTTTTGGGTTTTAACTTCTTGAAATCCTAACATCTACACCAAATGTTGCAATATTTAGTTTCTAGCAACCTCATCATCACACAACTCTTAAAGTACCAAAGTGCATAGTTGGATACTTTACTAGGATCAACCAAAATTCCTAATAAAGGTACCGTATTGCCCAACTGTGGATTTTGGGTTTATATTTCTCATGGACCAGCATGGCTACCTTTGTATTTGGTTGTTTGTTTTTTAAATTACCAAGGTTATCAACCCCCAGGTTTCTCTCTAAAGCCAGATATTGGAACTATCTTCAGGGTGAATAAGGCAGGTTGCAGCTCTGGGCACATTTATTAAGGAGTAAGACTCCAATCTTACATACACTTACCTGGGAATAAATCCCATTAAACTCAGTATGTTTTACTTCTGAGTAAATACAGTAAGTTTGATGTAATCCTGAACATGTTTCCCCACCCCACATAATTTCCTGTACCATCTCAGCTACCTTCTCCCACCCAACAGATTAGAGCTGCTTTCATAGATCATAGAGTTGGAAGGAGCCTACAAGGCTATCGAGTCCAACCCCCGGCTCAATGCAGGAAACTAGAGGAGGGCTCTCCCATCCAAGGCTTGACCCTGCTTAGCTTTCCACCCTCAGACAAGCTGAGCCAGGATAAGCCATGTCCAGGGCTGGCTCCAAGACATTTCTCTGCCTGAGGCAGAGCAGCAAATGATGCCTTCCCCTAAACCCACAGTCACGGTGCATAGTAGTACTCAAAGCCAGTCAAGCTGTTTTGGGCCCTCAGGCAGAAAATCTTAGAATCGCCTCTCCCTTCCCTGGTGGTGAAAATACAATAATAATAAATTAATTAAATAATGATTAATTTGCTGCTTTTTTATGACGTCCCAAATCAGCTGTCTGAGGCAAATGTGTGTGCCTTTATCTCCTAAAGACACCCATATTTGTAAAAAGGGATGTATGGACAGGGGAGAGGAGGACATTTGATTTCAGAAAGAAAGAAACTCTCTGGGAGAAAGATTCAAGGCAGGTAGCAGGAGGGGAAGCACATGTGCGCAAAAAACCAGCTAGTCCAAGGGGATCTGATGCAACAGAGATCAGCAGGGCTCCTGTACCTTTATTTCCACAAGTGCCATTTTTCTCCAGTTACATGAAAAGCAACGTCTTTCAAAACAAGTTTCTGAATAGTGGACTGCTGCCCATGAAAGCTTATTATGCCACAGTAAATTTGTGAGTCTTTAAGGTGCCACAAGGCATTGTAGCTTTTGAAAACAAAAGAGCAAGAAGCCCCTATTCTCCTCCCACATCTATGTTGGAATCTGCGCTGCTGGGGGGGAAAACAAAGTTCAGCAACTATGTACCCCAGCAGCTGCAGGTGTAGCAGCGGTGAGAACGTGGTGTGGGTAGCTAATGCTAGTCCAGTAGGTAAAAGCAAAAAACACAAGTCAGTTTCTTTAGCAAAAAGTTTACTAACAACTAAGACTTGTAAAAAACAGGAACAGGAACATATACAGAGTGCTAATTACAAAAGTGCAAAAGAACAGTATGTCAGACAAAAATAACGTACAGTCTAGACATATATAAACTATCTCTATAATCAAACAATGCGTACTCATATAATCAAAACTCCTTCTCACAAAAAACCTATATAATCAAACAATGCTTATTCACATAATCAAAACTCCTTCTCACAAAAAACTCCTTTCCCCCAACAAGAACATAGAGACATTGACCACCTTTTATACATATCTGTACAGTTATACCCATAGATGAGGTAATACCAGCTGCACCCATAGAATGAGGTAATGGCAGCTAAAACCAATCTATCGGACCCGGCACCAATGTAACCTTGGAGCCAATTAGGACAAAACTGTACACCCTTCTAAACTGGGCCAAAGGTGACATGCTCTCATTCCAACCTTGGGACAGATCTGCTGTTTCCAGGCAGATTCTTCTAGCTCGAAGGCAAACCAAAGAATATGCAGACGCCATATTCCAACAATCTATTCACCTCTCTCTTGCCTAGTAAAAACCACTGATGCCAAGGAGGACCATGCACCCACCAGGATCTGGCCACATGGATCATGAAAAAAAGCAAGGGCACTCCAGAAAGATGATTGCAGAGCCAAGGAGCTCCAGACACACTCAAGCAAGCTGGCAAGCCATACACTCATACATTATCTTGCCCTAAATTCAGACATTGCTGGTCATTCAAATGCTTTTTGCAAGCAAACCCACTTCTGTTTTCCCCCAAGGTAAGGGGCCCGGGCCAGCTTGGAGGAAGCAACAGATGAGGAAGGCTTCTGGCACTTCATTTGTTATGTGAGCAGCCAATGTGCCTGCTCTTCCTCTTGTCAGGGCCATGCTGCCTACAATGTCCCAGGGCACAAGTGCAATTGCCCAGTAGCAACTGGCTGGGCAAGTCTCTGCAGTCAGGCACACTCCAAGAAAGCCAGTTGATAGTGGTGCTGTCAGGCAATTTTGGACTCTGGACTTGGTGGTAGTCTCGCCTCTAGTTTAAAAGGCCGGGGTCTTCATGCTACATTCCCTATTAGTCTGCTAATGGTCTCCTAGTAACTGCAAGGCTACTGAGTTCAGAGGGAAGAAGCAGGCTTGTATTAAGGCAGATGATGGCAATTGAGGCAGCTCCAAATATCCAGGGCACAGTTCAGAAGATCTGGGGCCCATGCCCACGTAGGCCTACTGAAATGCTGCCCATGGCCCCTTTTGCCTCCCCCCCTTCTCCAAAATTGAATTTGGCCCTTGAGCTGAAAGAGGTTCTGCACCCTTGGCTTATACAAACCTTCCAAACTAGTTTCATAGTATTACTTTTTAGAAAGAGAGCCCATTTTATAAACACCATCCTAGCTAAATGCCTGAAAGCCACATCACTTGATCCTTCCCCTTCAAAAGAAATTGGGTACTCAGGTGCCCTTCAAGATTCAGGAGGCACTGACTCAAAGAGCTGATTCTCACAGTACAACTCCCACTTAGGGATGGATATAAATGCTCCATTTGTATGGGGAATCTGAGAACTAAGCTACAGTCAGAAGAATGACATGATGCAATTCTTACAGGACTGTACCACCTCAGATTGTAGGAAAGTAAATTACATGTTAACCTCCTGCAGTAGTAAAGTAGCATGTGAGACAGAAGGATCTAGCCTCATAGGAACATAAAGAAGCTGCCTTATAACAAGTCAGACCATTGGTCCATCTAGCCCAGTATTGTTGACAATTACTGGCTGCAACTCTCCAGGGTTTCAGACAGGAATTTTTCCAGCCCTACTTGGAGACGTCAGAGATTGAAACCAGGCTTTTCTGTATGAAAAGCATTTGTACTTACTACTGAGCCATGGCCCCTTCCAAAAGCCTAACAACACCCTGCCCCCCTGCTGCATCACCACCTTCTTTGCTTTTCAAACAGGGAAGCATTAACAGAAGAATCCATGCTGGCCTGGAACTTTCCATATGATTACCAGGTTCAGAAATTATTATTCCAGTGCAGCATGATTGATATTCAGCTATGAAGCAGTAGTAATCATGACATAGCATATAAAAGGACTATCGCTCTGGAGTGTTTTTCTTCCGGGAAAGCTCCTCTTCCCCTCCACACTGGCTCTTTCTAAAAAAGGGGGGGGGGGGGCTCTAGAAACTGGTTTTGTGTGGGAGTCGTTGCTATATAGGTAGCGATAGACAACTCTGCACATGCTCATAGAACTAATTACCCGTATTCCGGGGATATGTCCTGGCATTAAAAACAAACACCCTCGTATTTCTATGACAAAAAATAGACCCCAGGGCTGAGCTCTGGTTCAAAGTAAACCACGAAGAGAGCGATGATGCGCCGCGCATATGCTTTGCTGTAGATCGGGTCCTGCCATTTTATATGGCTCATCTCTCACCTGCCGGCCTCTGGGTGAGTGGAAAGAGAGAGCGCTTAACCTACGGATCCTGTCACAGGGTTCCCAGGTCCCGCCGGAACCCGGCTAGAGTTTCCCGCGTAAACTGCTTCCCTGTTTCCTTCTTGCTGCGGCTCCTCCTCTGCCCCACGGGTCAGGTTATGAAACCGCCGAGGAGGAGCTTCCTTCCCGCATTTTTTATCAGTCAAGTTCCACGGCGGGGCCGACCTAACCAGCGAGCCACTGCACTGTTTCAAAAGACGGGCGTGCGCTCTAGGCCGCGGGAGCTCAGGTGAGGGACGTCGCCGCTGTTGCTCGCTCTCTTTCTCTACCCCTTAACCTTTAAAGGAGGCTTCCGCGCTTGGGAGATAGTTTTCTTTGGAGCATGGTGGTCCTCCCCTTCAATTGCATTCCCTGTTGCTCATATCTGACGCTGAGGACCCCGCCTTATCTCGAAGCTCTCTCACGCCGGAAAGGTGGTGTAGGGCATCCTTCTCCAACGTGGTGCTCTCCAGATGTGTTAGGCTACAACTCCCAAAATCCCCCAACCAGCATAGATTTTGGGAGTTGTAGTCCAACACATCTGGAGGGCACCACTCTGGAGAATGCTAGGAGGGTGCTAATTAGACAGCCAGTGAGCGGCCCAGGAACTGGGGGCTTGGTTGTACATGCCTCACATTAGTCATTTTTGCATCCCATATATTAAGAGTGCAATCCTATGAATGTTTAGACAGAAAAAAATTCCTACAACTCCCAGCATTCCCCAGCATGGCTGGCTGGGGAATGCTGGGAGTTGTAGGACTCCCCCCCCCCCCCTGTCTAAACATGCATAGGATTGTGCCCTAAATGTATATAAATTTGAGGAGCTGCTTTCGGATGTTAGTATTTTCTGGTGCTTTATTTTTCTGCAAAATATTTTTCCACTTCATAAGTTCATTAGTAACAATGAATGAATGCCATTGGGCAAACATAATAATAATAATAATGATGATGATGATGATGATGATGATGATAATGATAATCGTTTAACGCCCCTTACACCAAACTTGGCTGTACATGCCTCCCATTAGTCATTTTTGCATCCCATATATTAAGAGTGCAATCTTATGCATGTTTAGACAGGATAAAAGGCAAACTTGGCAGTTTCAAAGTTGCAGAGTGGTTGTCAGCATATCATGATCAGTTCTTCGGGTTGGTAAAATGTATTAGTTGCCCACAGTTTTCAGTACCTTTGTCCCCCCCCCCCCCAATTTAAACAGTGTAAGGGAAGTACATGCTATTGTCTTTAATTTTTTTATAAGTATTCCAATAAAAAATTCTACATATTTAAATTACATTAAGTGTGCTTTAATTTCCCCCCTCAACTATTTCTGGTCAAATACTTGTGGTGTGTTGGGGCAAAAAATTAACATGGAGTACTTTTTAAAGTTTTGTTTACTAAATACAAATAAACATACTAAATTAGGTCAGGGGTGGGCGTCTTGGGACCCTCCAGGTAGTTTGGCCTACAACTCCTGTTAGCCCTAGCCAGCATAGCCAATGGTGGGGGATACGGTGAGTCTAGAGCATCATAAACTTTTCTGAAACAAACCAACAATATTCTGATGCAAATTACTCTATGCAAATTAGTGCAGAATTCCACTTTATGGTGACTTCCTGTCATTCTTTGCTCTTCAGCCTCTTAAGATCAAGAAGAAAAAATATACTAACAATGCAGTCTTGTATATGTCTACTCAAAAGTAAGCCTCATTGCGTTCAATGGGACGTTATCCCAGGTAAATGTGTCTAGGATTACAGCCTAAAACTGCAATACTGTACCTACTTACCTGGAAATTATCCCAACTGAACACAGTGGGCTTTACTTCTGAGTAAAGGTGAATAGGTTTGTGCTGTAAAGTTTTCTGCTTTGGAAAGGATTAATGCCCTAATTGAGAGCATTAATTCTAAAGCTCATGGATAATATCCTATTTGGCACTTGGATTTTCCAGGCAAACTGTCACACCAGGAAAAGCTATATTGGTATTGCACTAGAGGTAGCTTAAGCTAGTGCAACATAATTTACGTTCGCACTAGCACCGAATAAGATACTGCCCCATGTTTTGCTTACTAAAATATTTTTCTATGTAATGCAAGTAAAATGGCAGTCTAATGGTCATCATCTGAGGCCTCCCTCTGAGTGCCACTTTCAAAGGAGGCTTGGAGGATGGCAACAAGAAAGAGGGCCTTCTCAGTGGCAACCCCCCATTTATGAATGATCTCCCCAGTGAAGCCTGCCTGGCGCTAACTCTGCCATCTTTTTGGTGCCAGGTTAAGACTGACCTCTTCTCCCAGGCATTTAATAGCATGATGGGGCATTTATGTCAGCTGCTTAACAGGTCTAGTTGTACTAAAATTGTTCTAGCTGTTAAATTGTTTTTTTTTTTAAATTTTGTATATTGGGGGGAAAGATATGTTGCTTTTATGCTATTTTTACGCTATTCTTATTGTATTTGTGCACTGTGTTTTATGAATTGTTATGGACTGCCCAGAGAGCTTCAGCTATTGGGCAGTATAGAAATGAAATGAATGAATGAATACATAAATAAATAGGAATGGAAGGTTTAATGAACAGTTTTGCAAGTTTCTGTCTGGTATAGGTTGTTGCTATGCAGATAAGAGGCCAAATAGGAGCCTTCCCATGGTATGTGCTGTTAATCTCCATTTTTAGGTGTGTTTTAAAGGTATGTTACCATTTGCTTCAGAGTAAAACGTTTGAAATCCAGTGACAATACAGTTTTCACACACACACATTGGCCCTTTTCAGTAATTTAACAGAATGGCCCCTGGGAAGCAGTCAAAGGACAAGAAACATCTGAGAACATATGAGTGTCCATCAGAACAAGAGGCAAAATCAACTGGGAAAAGGAAACGAGACCATGGAGAACTGGAAAATGAGCCACAAGCAAAGAAAGTACTTGTGAGAAAAGCTGCCAAGTGTCTGGGGAAAACTGGTAATCTCGCTTCATAATTTCCCTCATATACACCACTATGAAATGCTAATGTAGTTTGCATTTTATTGGCATTGTTTGGTCAGGTAACATTCTAATAGTAGTTCTTATTTTTTGCATATTAACTGTGTACCAACCACAGTTCAGAGATAGACTCTATCAGCATGGGTAATAGTAAATTGCCTTCTTGGAATTGTTTGTTTTAATTCTACCCTCTTTAAAGAAATAACCTTCAAGTTATAATCAAGGCTGAGTATGACTTTCTGTGCTAAAGTTTTCTGACATTTGGAATGTGTGAATAGTGCAGATGAGACAAGAACCATAAAAGCATCTGCATGTATGCATGCTCACATTTGAGGCCCAAACTATGAGACAGTAGCAAGATATCATCTTTTAGAATCTGGATCTTCTGCTCTCATGTGTGAATTCAAGTGTAGAAGGTGTGATTCAAAAAGCCAAAGGGGTGGGTGGGATGCTAACCCTTCCATAGCTCTTTTCTCTGCAAGCTGTCTCCCCAGGTGTTGGAAGTGAGCCCAGCTGTAAGAAACGTACTGTGGGAGTGGGGGACTGGAGACGTGCTCTGTAACTCCCCCACCCCCATGCCACTTGTGCACCCCTTTGGCCCTTTCAGTAGTACCTGCATGGTTTTATATGTCAATGGGGTAGGCCTATATTTAAATAAATGGGAATGCTGCTATTATATGTAGTTAGGCCAAAACCAGCTGCACAATGCCTTTTGATTATTAAGGATAGAAGCCTTCTGTCTGAAAAAACCTTAACGTTTAAAAGTTTTATATGGCCTGCTTCTTCCTCATCTGACTTTAAGGGCGCAATCCTATGCATGTTTAGGCAGAAAAAAAGGTCTGCAATTCCCAGCATGCCCCAGCCAGCAGAGCAGGCTGGGAGTTGTAGGACTTTTTTCTTTCTTAACATGCATAGGATTGTGCCTTAAGGGATTTTGGGATGCTGTATCCCATTGTTTTAGGGGATGATTAGACATGTGGGATAGGGCTGAATAGACCCTGTGTTGGTATAGATATATCTGGTGAATAAACACACAAGAACGAATGTTAAAACAAACACAAGCAAACTCCAAGTTGAATTGCTCAGCAAATTCTCCCTGGACAACAGTGCTTTTAGGCTTTTCCATGAAGTGTCAGCAGGTTTGTTTGTTAAAAACAGACTGCCAGCAGCTCTGTGCATTTTATATAAACTACAGAACAAACCTGGAATATTCTGTTTCAGCAGGAACTTCAGTGGGAGTGGCTGGGATGTACCTATGTTCTCATGCTTTTGGAATTTTCAGTAGCGTTTCTCCCTGCCCCCCCCCCCATCTCTACTTTGTCACTGCTGCTTGAATACTGTACTTAAGAAAGATCTCTCCCATTATCTTACTTTTTATCTGCCTCTGAGTCAGTCGCTCATCTTCTGCTGTAGGCTACAAGTGGAATTGTAGTAGACTTTCCACACTTGAAGATGTTTCACTTTTTTCTCTCTCTGTACATCATCCTGTGTTCCATTCACACTAGTGGAAGTGACATAGCTGTGTGGGCGGGAAAAGGGAAGCTCCAGTTCACCCAAACAGCAAATCTAACTTACTCATGCTATACCGCTTGTTTATTTCAGCGATATTAATTTCTTCCATATGTGTGTATTTGTTGTGTTAATTCCCTTTGGGAGAAATTAGGTGGTGAGAGGAACAGTGCGCTCCAAAGAGAGGCTGGAACTCAGAGGGGTGGCTGGTGCATGAGGGAGGCAGCACAGTGAAGGTTGAGCTGACAGTAGCCTGAGGCTGCCCCTTCAAGGGGGAAGCAACAGCTCCAGCTCAGCTGCCATTGGAGCTTAAAAGTCCACTTCATTCTTCCCAGGTGAGCTTTCAGAAGCAGGAGAAGGTTGGACATTTTCTGTGAGGAAAGAGAATGGGACATTGCAGAGTGCATCAGCAAACAGGACATGGCGGGGCATCAGCAATTTATTTATTTCATTTCATTTCATTTTTATACCGCCCAATAGCCGAAGCTCTCTGGGCGGTTTACAACAATTAACAAGACAGTCCCTGCCCGCAGGTTTACAATCTAAAAAGACACGACACACAAGGAAAAAGGAATGGGGAGGGAAGAAGGCAACCATGTTGTCAGTAGATTCCACCTCCTCCTGCCGGAGCTGCACCTTTTCTTATCCACGCCTGGGGAGATTGCACTTCTGTTCCATGCCTTACAAAAATGTTCGACTTTTTCCGTTTTGCGAAAAGGCAGAAAAATAGCAGATCTGATGTGTGTCCCTCCTCTCCGCCCCACCCCATAACTGAGTAATCAAAGTGTGGCAATTGCACACTAAATCCTCCGTCTGGAAGCACCCTGAGGATTTGATATAGTTTCTCTGACTGTTCATCTGTGACAATTTGAGGTGTGTTGGGCCCCCCAAAATATTCCCTCAAAAATATATTTAATTTTTTTCAAGCCTGTTTTCAGCCATTGTTTCCTGTTTCTGCTGCTGCTTCGGCACCATATTTTTCTGGTTGGGTAGGTCTTTTTTTCCTCCTTCCTAGAGTGATCTCAGCCAATAAGGAATAACATATTACTTCTTTTAAATTATTTTTGGGGGCCCTTTAGGGTGGGACCCTCTCAAGGCAGCATACAAGATAAAAACAATACAAAACTATGCAAAATACATTAGACAAGCAAATAAGTATTCAGTAAAAATGGCATAAAAACAGATAAAAACAACAACAGCCCTGCAGCCCACAGATTATGGAAAAGCCAATGAAAACAGGTGGGTCTTCAGAGCCTTCCTGAAAACCTGTAAAGAAGGGGCCTAACAAACCCCTGATGGAAGCCAATTCTAGAGGTGCAGAGCCACCACTAAGAAGTCCCTCTCCCTTGTACTCAGCAGCCTAACCACCTTTGGTGACGGGCAGGTGAGAAGGTCCTCTGCTGATGATCTCTGAGTACAGGCAAGCTGGTACAGGAGAAGGCGGTCCTTCAAGTAACTTGGGCCCAAACCATTTAAGGTTTTAAATGTTAAAACCTGCATTTGAAATTGGGCTTGGAAATGCTCTGGCAGCCAATGCAACTAACATAGTATTGGTGCCATATGAGCAGAGCACCCAGCCCCACCAATATCCAAGCAGCCACATTTTGCACCAGCTGAAGTTTCTGAACCATCTTTAAAGACAGCCCCATGTAGAGCTCATTACAGAAGTCAGCCCGGATGTCACAAGAGCATGCATAACTGAGGTAAGTTCCTCCTTCTCCCGACAGGTTTGCAACTGGAGTTCCAGCCTAAGCTAGTAAAAAGTACTCCAGGCCACTACAGCCATCTGAGCTTCCTCAGTGCCGAGTCCAGGAACACTCCCAACTGCGCACTAGGTCCTTCAGGGGGAGTGCAGCCCCATCTAACAGATGTATTTCTCCATCCAGATTGGTTGGTTTCCCTACCCACAGTACCTCTATCTTGTCTTGATAAAGTCTCAGCTTGTTTGCCCTCGTCCATCCCAAAACTGCCTCCAGACTCTGGTTCAGGCAATCAACAGCCTCCCTAGGATCATTAGATGGAAATGAGAGGTAGAGCAGAGTGTCATCTGCTTATTGATGGTACTTCAGCCCAAACCTCCCAATGACTTCTAGCAGTTTCATGTAGATGTTAAGAAGTACAGAGGATAAGATGGAGTCTTGTGGTACCCCATAAGCCAATGGCCATGGGGTGGAGCAGAAGTCCCCCAGCACCGCCTTCTGAAACCATTCATCTAGGAAGGACTGGAGCCTCTGTAACACCATGCCTCCTCTGCCCAACCCAGATAAATGATCCAGATAAATGTTTTTTGGTATCGAAAGCCACTGAGAGGTCCAGGAGAACCAACAAGATCACACACACTCCTCCATGCCCCAGTGAAAGTCATATCCTAAGGGTGACCAAGGCTGTTTCCATTCCAAAGCCAGGCTTGAACCCAGATAGGAATGGATCCAAATAATCAGCATCATCCAACATAGTGAAGATGATGAAGTCACATCAAAACTGGAGATTTATTTATTTATTAATTATATTTATACCCCGCCTTTTTTCCTGCAAGGAACCCAAGGTGGCTTACATAATCCTCCTCTCCATTTTATCCTCACAACAACCCTGTGAGGTAGGTTAGGCTGCGAGTCAGTGACTGGCCCAAAGTCACCCAGTGAGTTTCATGGCTGAGCGGGGACTAGAACCCAGATCTCCTGAGTCCCAGTCCAACACTCTAACCACTACGCCACACTGGGTCAAATGGCATAGATTCATTTGATCTATGTAAAATTATTTATAGACCACCTTTAAAGGTGTAATCCTCTCACTGATTTTAGACTGTGTACTGGGTTAAGTATCTAGCTTTTCTAATATAAGAACTGACATATGTTTCTTTACTTCCTCTCTGTCTTACAAGGAACCTATATGTTCGATTATAGAGACTGATCTGAATAACATGGTTTTTCCATTGTCAAAATGAGAGCAGCTGTGCTTCTATGTTCCTGTAGATTTGGTGCAACCTGAGATCTCTTGGTGAACATAATTAAGTCTGTGTAACACCTCTTCCTTTCTGTTGTAAGACTGCGGACTAGAGCTTTATCATTCTGCCCAGCAGCATGTTTTCTCACTGCCCCTGGCTTTTGTTTGTTTATCATCCAGCCTGATGAAGAGTTTGAAGAACTTGAATGCTTAGGATCTACTCTATCTACAGTGTAGTGAGAGTTGGATTACCATAATGCTTTGTATGTGAGGTTGCCCTTGAAAACGGTCTGGAAACAGCAGTTACTACAATATATGGCAGCTAGGGTATTGACTGGTCATTATGACCATATTACGCCAGTATTATACCATCTTCACTGACTCCCAGTTCATTTCCAGGCCCAATTCAAGCTGTTGGTATGAAACTATAAAGACCATCATGGCTTGGAACTACAGTATCTGAAGGACCACCTCTTCCCATATGTGTCTGTGTCACGGTCTGTCCTGCAGCGCCATCTGGCGGCAGCTTTGCAGATGACCAACCACAGGGCTTCGCAGGGTGTGAGCCCTGGCTGGTAAACCCTTGCAGAGTTCAGGCCCAGACCAGCAGACACTCCCAGGTGGGGTAATGCGGACCAGCTGGGAGCTTCCAGGAAAGGGCTATATAAGAGCTGCGTTTCACCTTCAGTCTTTGCCACAGCAACACGGTCTTTTGTGCTAGCTGCAGCCTGTTCTTGATCTCCTGCCACATCCAACCTTGCCTCGCCGTGCTTGACCTCCCACTTGTCCCTGACCAATGCTTCTGCCTCTGGCCCTGCTCAGCCTGGTATGTCTTGATTGCTGTTCCTGCCTCTTCCTGGACCCTGTGCCTGTTGCCTGGACTTGCCTTCTGCCTCTGGCCCCTGCCTAGACTCTGTTGCTCTAACCTGTGCTGGACCTTCTGCCTGTTGCCTGGACTTGCCTTCTGCCTCTGGCCCCTGTTTGGACTCTGTTGCCCTGAGCCCGTGTGAAACCTTGGGCCTGCTGTCTGTCCCTGTCTCAATCTTTCCCGGCTCCGGCGTTCCAGCCCTGAACCCTTGCCGCCCAAGACCCGGACCCTGACAGTCTGCCCATGCTCTGATATCATCATCTGGTGACCTGCTCTGAGTGCCCCCACATACTGAGTTTTGGTGGGTGACTACCGGTAATTGTGCATGGGGCCTTTTCTGTGGTGGCCCCCAAATTGTGAAATGCCCTCCTTAGCAAGGTCTACCTGGCACCTACTTTGTTGATTTTTTTGGCACCTTTTAATTCTCTCGTGTTTTTTAAAATTCTGCTTGTTTTATTTTCAATGAAAGCTATGTTTTAAAATAATCCTTTTCCATGTTTTAGCTGCTTTGACATTCTCCTTTTAAAATTATTTTATATCATTATTGTGGCTGCTTTTACATTGTTTTTCAGTGCAATTCTATGTCTATTTAGAAGTAAGCCTCATTGAGTTCAGTGGGACTTCCTTTTAGGTAAGCATGTTTAGGATTGTAACCTTATTGTATTTTATCTTTGGTTTTATTGTATCTGTTTTTATTATGAATATCATCGCCCTGAGAGCTTCTGCTATAGGGTGAATAATAAATTGAATAAATAATGAAGTTTTGTAGCAGGAGCTAAACAGTGCAGACATGGTCAGAGGTACCGTAAGCAGAATGTTGATCAGAATTTACTGGTAAATCACTAAGTGATTTGCCATAGATTGGCAAAGGTTTCTGACTCCCTTCCCCCTCAACCAATCTATATATATAAAAAAAGAAGTCCTGACTGACTGACTTGCTGATTGACTGACTCAGCAATGCCCAGCTCAAACCGTTTAATCTAGGAACGTGAAATTTTGAAGGGACATTGCTTTTATGACGTAGACACCCACTAAGGAAGGATTTTTGGAAATTCCATCCCTAAGGGGGGGAAATCGCCCCACTCTCATATCTCCTATGGGCAAAACAACAGGGGAGCCGTTATGCAAATCGGCCTCACCTCAGAATTGCTGCAGGAGCCAATAGGAGCAGTTATGCAAATAGCCCATACGACACTTAGAATATTCGTATGAATTCCTGCAGGGGCCAATAGGGGTGGGTATGCAAATCTCCCCTAGGCAATTTAGAATGTTCTCTGAGGGGGTGAAAAGGGAGGGAAACTTTTTAAATAACTGAATGACTGGTGTGTGGGGGGTGTCGTCACATAGTCTCCATCACATTTTGATGGATCCGCCCTAAACTTGGCACACATACTCCATCACCCAAGGACAAAGACTGGTGGGTTCAAATCTCTGAAAAACCCTCGCTGTGCCTGTACGGCCCAAAATAGATGAGAGCCAATGGCGTCACTTGGAATGTTCACAGGGGCCATTCAGGAGCGGTTATGCAAACCGCTCCAACAACATATAGAATGTTCATATGAACTGCCACAGGGGCCCAATCAGGAGCGGATATGCAAATCTCTCCTGTGTCAAAACAGAATGTTCATATGAACCACAGCCGGGGCCTACGGGGGGGGGGGGCAGAACTGGGATTTCATTGTTGGGTAGTCCCGAGGGGGCAAGCAGGGATTTCATTGTTGTGTAGTCCCGAGGGGGAGGGGGAACGGATTTCATTGTTGGGTAGTCCTGCGGGGGGGGAGCAGGGATTTCATTGTGTGGTCCTGGGGGAGGGGGCAGGGATTTCATTGTTGTGTAGTCCCGGGGGGGGAAGCTGGGATTTCATTGTGCAGTAATTGGGGGGGGGGTATTTCATTGTGCAGTCCCGGAGGGGGGGGAACAGGGGTTTCATTGTGTAGTCCAGGGAGGGAAGCAGGGGTTTCATTGTGTAGTCCAGGGAGGGAAGCAGCGATTTCATTGTGTAGTCCCTGGGGAGCTGGTAGTCCTGGGGGAGCTAGGATTCCATTATGTAGTCCTGGGGGACCTTTCCTATGGAGTGATTCAAAACAGTGGTTAGCTACCTTAAGGAATTTCGAACAAATAGTGCCTATAGGAAAATGACGACCCGTGCAAACTTGGCACGGTCACTCTTCATCACGTGAGCGAAGCCGCGGGCAACAGCTAGTACTGCATATACAGTCATGCCTTGGATTGAGAGCATAATTCGTTCCGGAAACGTGCTTGTAATCCAAAACACTCTTATATCAAAATGAAATCCCCCCAAAAAAATTTGTACAGAGATTTTTAATTTAAGCCGTACTATAGTACTTGTATTGCAAGACGTCGCTTGTATATCAAGTAAAAAAAATTAAATATTTAAAAATTTGCTTGTCTTGCAAAACGCTCTCAAACCAATCCAAGGTATTACTGTAATCCAAGGTATTACTGTATTAGTTTGGTTGGCTAAGTGGAGTTTTGGAATTGCCATGTTTCATCTTTCTGTTTGAGTGTTTGGCATTCTCTTAAAAATAATAATTCTCTGCTATTGCTGGCCTTATATTAGTTTCTTATATCTCATCCTCAGTGTTCCTCAACTATAAAATATTGCTATTAATTAGTTGTCTTTCACCAGGTCTTTGTACAGTTCTGCTGCTCAGGGTCTTGTGTTAACATCTCTGATCTGTACTAACTCGGAGGTCTATTAGTTCATGTATATGTAGGATATGCAGTAGGTAATTGTGTCCCCATGCCCCAGCCAACGTTTTTCTTCTAGCTCCACCCTTTTCCCGAGCCACCATTTTGCACCTGGTTCCAGTTGGTGAACCTTGAGGTTCTAGTAAAATATCAAAGCAGATCTTAGAAGTCTGCTCATCTTACGTGCGCATATAAGGAGGTAGTAAGTTCACTTTTGTTGCTGCCTGACAGGGCAAGCTTTCTGTGGCTCCATGATCCGAAACACAGGAGTGTTCGTCTATCAGAGGGAGAAGCAGAAGAACATTGTCCATTATGTTTTTCAGAACATGCTGGGTGGTACTTTTGGGACACAGCTAAGGAAGGTGAGTGTTTCTCCCTACAGTTTCCATTCATATTTAAAACACACTCTTGTGGGGTCACATACTGCATGGAAGAGTGGAGGGTGAAAGGTTATCTTATTACTGCTAGTTTGACCCAATGTTTCTGTTCCCTCATTCATAGTATGCATAATGCAGTGAGCTGCAGATTTTTCCTTTTTTTGTCCATGTGGCCACATGACTGTCTATGAAATCGTTTGCTCCACCACCACATCTATTGTAAGCCTCTAATTCTGGTTTTGCATAGTATGATTTCTTTGCACTCTTGCCCCTGTGTTGGCTCCTGCGCATGCCGCATCACAAATCAGTGTGTATTGTCATGTTGTTAATCTTCCTACCATATTTCTCATGCCTTTTCTTTGTCATGATAATGTTACTGTTACCTCACACTCTCCAAAATGGATTCCTATAAGGACAAACTAGACAAACTATGCTGCTGGATGTATCTACTTTAATGTTGTTTAAAAAAAAACAAAAAACAAATAAGAGCAGCCTGTATCAACAATTTTAAGTGGAAAAACAAGCAAAAGGAAGGGGTTAAACAGCTCCCCCCTTCTTCTGCTAAAATTTGCAGCATCCAGAGGCTGCTTTCAATTGAAAAGGAAAATGTCAGAGAAAAGATACACATGGAGGCACATAACGCATTTTAGCCCACAGTTAATCCTGTCAGCTGTGCATATGGGTGGAAGAGTAGCACAGACTGTATGTATGTGAATCACAGGGTTGGGATCCCAGTTTCTCATTGTCTTTGCAACAGTGTCTCCAGGTGCCCTTTGTCCGTTCTCTCTACTCATACCGCCTGTTCCGAACAGCAAGTCCCTTTGATAGGAGAATTACATGCTTGGAATGGCATCCAACACACCCCAGTATGGTTGCTGTGGGCTCCAAAGGTGGAGACATCATCCTGTGGGACTATGAAGTGCTTAATAAAACGTTCTTCATAAAAGGGGTAAGTCATTACAAATGTAGTATCCTCATATGCTATATGTTAGAGCAGTATATGATGCCCAGCACTGGATTAATGTTGCGGGCTATGGATTAGAATGGAATTGCACTTGAGGAATCTGAGTTGTAGTTTCCCTACTTTCTAAGCAAAGGGCAGAATTAGCTAGGGATGTCATTGAGTTGGCTAACTATTATTCTAAAATGGAACACCTGTAAGAAAAGCACACGAGGACCTTTTATCTGTTTTTGGCATTAACTGATTACTTTACACCTTCATGCATTGTCAAATGAGGAAGCACTTTACTGAGTGAAAGGGAGAAAATCCCTGGAAATGAAGTAATATTTTTTCATTGGCCTTGTGACTGTGTTGCATTGATAAAAGCATCTTGGCAAATTATACTTCTTTGTGGTCTCTGTGCATCACACATATCGGCTCTGTCTCTGCGCGGAGCCTGTTTCAGGAAGCTTCTATAGCTGAAGATGTTAGGCGGGAACCCCTCCCCATATGTGTGAATGCACAGATGACCACTTGAAGAACCACAGTTACAGGTAAGCAACCTGTTCTTTTGTTCCTCTCTGGAGTGAAGTTCTTAATTTTTAGAGGTTGAACAGACACAAAAATGAAAAGGAAGAGAATAGTTTCCTTGAAAATTCTTAGCTGCCTTTGAGGATATTGTGCCACCACTGTTTGGATTTGTATCTCTTTGTGTGTTGAACCAAGGAATATTACTGTTCTTGACATTCGAACTAAAGACCCACAAAAGCATAAGACTAATACTCCAGGCAGAAACATGACTTTCATTTTCACAATTATCAAACAAAAACACAAGGGGGAAATAGCAGCAACAATTAAAATGGCACTTTCAGAGTTCCTAGCCTATTGTCTCTCTCTCAAAGCAGCCTTCCTGGCATCACCTTCATCTTCCATTTTATCTTCCAAGTCTTCACAAGAAAGCAATCATTAATGTAATTCCTTAAATTGATTTTCCAACACTCTTTATGTATTGTGTCCTTCCCTCCACTGGGACATTACTTGCCTCCTCCAGCCTTCTCCTTTATCATTTTGATCTCCTTCTCAGCTCCCACCTCTGCATATGCAAAAGAAAATGCATATAAAATATGTATAAAGTTCCATTAATATGCACGATAATATGGAAGAGTAGCACAGACTGTATGTATGTGAATCACAGGGTTGGGATCCCAGTTTCTCATTGTCTTTGCAACAGTGTCTCCAGGTGCCCTTTGTCCGTTCTCTCTACTCATACTCAACTCAATTCACTCACAAGGTTACCAAGTGGCTGGTACCCTTAGGCAATCTCATTTGATAGCTATTCACAGAGTGGCTCATACTTAGTTAGAAAGAGGCTAAATAGGTGACTCAACAGTCCACGTGATCACTGTAAATAGGTGACTCAACAGTCCACGTGATCACTTGTCATCCTGACAAGAAGCTGCCCGCAATGGCTATGGTTTCAGGCTCTGCAGGATCACTTTCCACCATAGCAGGCAGTTAGCAGAAGTGGCATTGGCCAGGGGAGTTGGAAGCAGGAGTAATACTGGCCAGGAGAGTTGGAAATCTCTCTCTTTTGTGAGGATATTTGCTTCAGCCTAGTTGTTGTGGTACTATTGGTGTTGATGAGAGTATAAGAGGGACTTTCCTCTTTCCTAATCTCTGAGTGGCTTTCTGTTTTATTCATCCCCATTCATTATAGATGGGAGCTGGAGGGGCCATCACAGGAATGAAGTTTAACCCTTTTAATCCTAGTGAGGTGTTCACATCATCACTTGCTGGAACTACTGCCCTGCAGGATTTTAATGGGAATACAATCCGAGTCTTCACCAGTACCGACGATTGGGAGTAAGATGCAATTCAGTTCTCTCCCCTTTGATTCCTTCTGAGATTAGAAGGCAGCACAAACACAGAAAGTAGTGTAGATTCTGGGGGGGGGGGGGGGAGCGAGTTGTTGTCCCACCCAGAATTTGGCTGATCTGCTGAATCACAATTTTTTGTTTAAATGTACTCCACTTTTTAGCCCCAAAAGCTGGCCCTTAAACATTGGTGAAGAACAAGATGGAAAAACAACTTACAATTTATAACAGTTTAGAAACACAACAGCAAGGAATCACATTGCAAAAGTCTATCTAAATAAGACAATTTTTGCTCTGAAAAATTGCCAACAAACTGGTGCAAGGGGCCTCTTTTGGCAGATATTTGCTCTCAAATTCATCAGGTTAAAGAAGTGGGACCTGCAACAAAAGGTTGCAGTATGAAGTCCTCCTGTTCAGTATTCCAGCCAGTCAGCTGGAATCCATTCTTCTTCCAGGATACTCCATTCTGTCCGTCCGTCCCCCCCCCCCCCCGTTTTCTGTCTCCCCAGCAACAGACAGAAAGCATTTCATGCCTCCTCAGCATATTCTATCCTCATTGGGCTGTTCATTTGTTTTTTGCTGCCTTAGGAATTTTTCTTTTTAAAAATGTAGTCCAAAACATCTGGAGGGCACCAGGTTGAGGAAGGCAGATTTAGACATTCTTCTACCATTACAATAGTAAAGACTAGCAGCATATTTGTATATCAAGTTAAACCTGATGACAACATTGAACTCTACAGTATACACAGGAATTCCATAATGCTGTAGTAGACTGTCTTGCCTTAAAAGGCATTTCACACATTCCAAAAGAGAAACTATTTCATAGGACTGTTTTTCACTGTTCCACAAAATTTCAACTTTTCCATTGGGAAAAACTGAAAAAATGTCGGGGGGGGGGGGGCAGGAATGGGAAAATAACATTTTTTTCCAGGCCACATCTCTAGGTGGGACGTAAATTAGGGGACCTCCTCTATGCATGTGACAAGGGAGCAGGAATTGTTTAGTGGAGTTCTAAATTTTGTTTTGAATTAGATTTAAAAATAAAAAGCACAATCAATTTAAGGATTTACAATTATTCTGGATACTAGGACCTTGGGAGAAAAAAGGCTTACACTGAAAGTAATAATGGTCGTTGATTAGATCTGTTGCATTCTATTTTCAGTGGTTTTCTAAAAATGGATTCTGAAGGCCAAGGCTCTGGTACACAATGATTGCAGGGGTGGCAGCTATCTGCAGTGGCCACAGCTACTTTGTTTGAATACCTTTGATTTCATCGGGAACGTTAAATCATGTTACTTTTTTCTGTATTCTAATATTAATACCAGTGTTTTGAAGAGTGTATGAAGGAACTCCTGCCTTTGTTGAACTGCATGTAAGAGAGGTTGCATGAGTGTTTTATTTTCCTCCCAGTTTGTGCCTCCGGAAACTGATGCAGTCATTTCCTGAGGTATATACTTGGCCATCCTCATATAATATTATACACCTCTTCAGATGCATATACTTGTGTCAAGGGAAAAAATAATTGTGGAGAAAGCCAACCTAAGCCCACACACACTCACCAAGGTGGGGGGAAGGAGACCCGGGGTGGGGGGGGAGACAGCCAGTCTCCACAGAGACCAAAGGGGACAATCAACATCTGCATAGAATCACCCCAGGGGAGAAGACAGGAAGCATCGCCAGGTTCGTCAATGCTCTCGTATATCAGCCCCATCTACATAAGACTTGAATACCTTGCCAGAGCAGACACTTCGGCACCCATAAGAAAGGACCATTCAACACCACAGGATGGGACCATTAAGCAAGTGGCTTCAAAGGGACCCCACCCCACAGGGGGAAGGCGTCACCCCACCTGACCCAAAAGGCCGCCCCTCAGGGAGGGTGGCAACCCACCTGATTGGCAACCCATCTGATTACGGAGGGAGGGGCTACCTGAAACACCAAGGTATAAAACACCCTGCGCAAGGGAACTGAGTTGTTGGACCTGATCAGCAATCTTGCCCCATGCTTGGGGTAAGGGAACGAAGGGATCGGCAACCCCGGGTAGCAGCACCCGGCGTGCTCCAGCTAGCTGAAATCACTGGCCGCTTGGGTTGACCGGACCCCCCGGGAAACCAAGCTGAAATCACTCACAAGCCGCTTGGGTAGACCGGACCTCCGCCGGGTACCCAGCTAGCAGCATGCGGTTGACCGGGCCTCTGCTGGAGCCCGAGCTGAACTAACTAGCTGAGAGCCCTGAAATCACGGTGTCCTTGAGACTTCTTGCTTGCTACTTTGTACCGTACTGATAAGCTGTATTGCTGGCGTGTGTCGGGGTTTGTGAAGGTGATTTTGTAAATAAACTTGTTTTATAAAAGATACTTTTGTGGCTATAAGTTATCCCTTTGTTCTGGGCTAAGGGTGATAGTCGCTGGGGACCTCGGAGAAGGCCCGCCCTAGGACTCGCTACCCCCTTAGCATTGAACCCGCGCAGAAGACCAGGTTGTTGGTCTTCCACTATAATGTATGAAATACTCTTCAGTTTTTGTGTGAAGGCGTCATGTTTTGACTTGATAAAGAAAAGTTGGTGTTGTTGGAATGAGATTCATCTCCCTCTAGAATCTATGCTATGCCATCCCCATTAGATACTTCTTCCTGAAAAGCAACTGTATTAGCCATTGGAAAAGACCAGGTATCATGCACTGGAGAGAAACTGTGAGTGAAGACCTTTCTGGGAAGATGCTCAGTAGTGTAAGCACAAGAGGTTCCCTGGGTTTCAGCATGGAATGTTGGTTGTTTTGATCTTGCTCTCTTATGACCTGGAGGCAGATCAAGGTGTGGTTGCCAAATTCACATCCTGTAGTCCCAAACAAGAGGAAGCCGATATAGCTGGAAGGAACTTTGTAATGTGTGGGCAATTGGCTGGCTTGATTCTAAAGGCACAGAATATTTTCATTTTCTATAGATCATTTTGGATATTTATTGCTACTCTTGCTGAAAGATGGAGATACATATCATATGAGACCTTTGAATACTATATATTGTCCTCAGAATTATCCTAGTCCTGCATAATTCTTGTTTGCTCTGTGTTCTAAAAGTGGGCACTAAAAGTGTTGAAGAGAGAAACAAGTCGATACAAATGGTTCTGTAGGAGTGGGCTGGTTAGACCAGTCCACCAGGACAGAAATTGTCTAGTATTTCTCTTTGTTTTTTAATTGTTCAGTGCTTTTCAAGAGGATATCGGATAGCTTCCTAGCATTTGTTGAACTTTCTCCTGAAAGGAATTTGCATGCAAACATATGAGCAGTTAACTAGCCAGCACAGAGCTAGTAGTGGACTAGGGTTGCGGCTAATTAATCTAGTATTAATCAGATAGGTGAATTCATCTAGCATCTGCAAGACCTCAGCATATCTCTGCCAGGATGTGCTGACAGCCTATTCCCATTCTTCCATAGTAACTTGGGTGTGTTCCTCTCCTGTTCCCTTCTATGTTCCAGAAAGGCCCAGGAGACTCTCTGGGAGGCATGAAATTCTGCCCATTTGAAGTGGAAAAACTTTATGTGGCATCAGGGAATGGTACCCTTAGCCTGCAGCATCTTGAGGGCAAAGCAGCACAAGTGATCTCCCGCACCCCAATCTGTGGCCATGAATTCCATGATGTTTGGTGAGAAGGGCAGGATCGCTGTTCAGCTCAGGACTTTGCTTTAACTTCCGTGTGAATAGGCCAGGGCAGACTCCTGGGATTTGCTCAGGCTGTTTCCCCGAGGAAGTAACAGGTTTCTGCTTCAGAATCTAACCCAGTCTTCCCCAACCTGGCACCCTCCAAATGTGTGTGTGTGTGTGTGTGTGTTTGTTTATTATATTTATGCCCCGCCTTTTTCCTGCAAGGAACCCAAGGCGGCTTACATAATCCTTTGGACTGCAAGTCCCATAATTCTCAGCCAGCATGGGAGTTGCAGTCCAACACATCTGGAGGATGCCAGGCTGGGGAAGGCTTATCTAACTGATCAAGTGGTGGGCTGTTTGAATCCATTTGCTGCTGTTCATTCTGGCCAATGAAGTAGTTCAGCATATTGTTTGCATGAGCACTTGAGTGATGTGCAGGGGTGTTAAACTGTTTTTTAAAATGTGTGAATGTTTGAAGAGTGGACTTAGTCTTTCCAAGTGTTGTCTGTAGGTGGTTTCTTGACTTGAACTACGATCCTTGTATATTGCTTGGTTTATTACACTACTTGGTAAATAACCCCAAACTGATTCCACATCAGAGGGCCCCTACACTCATTTCAGTTGTGATTCCATGACTTATTTAAATGCTGGGATGGTGGCTTTTGCACAATTTTGGGGGCCAGAAAACATCCTCTTTATACTTGTTGTAAGAGGTGACAGTTCTGAGTTTGTACTTCTTTCTTTTTAGTTTCTGGTACTGCAGCATTGATGTATCTTCAACTCGCCGGACTGTGGTGACAGGTGATAATGTGGGCAACGTCGTTCTGCTTGGTACGGAGGGTAAAAAGGTATGTGTGCCCCTCATCTTAGTGAAGGGCAATCTGCTTTGATAAGACATAGAATTTTTTCACATCTGCATAATGACATTATATATGTTCTTAGATCACTGTTTTTGCATTCACAAACACCATTCATGTGGTGTTGCAGTGGTAGAGGACTGCTTCCACTTTGTCCAGTCCTACCCTCTTTTGGCATCTCCTAGATAGAGGTTCTTTCCTATGCAATTTTTTCCATTTCACTGGGCAACACCACTTGCATGGGAAGGAATAATCTCATCCACCCCATCTATGTGGTTTCTCCATCTAGATCAGGGTAGCACAAACTTTTGGCCCCAAGTGCTGTCTGTGATGATAGGTTGGGGGCTACATGCAAGTGCACACACATGTACATGTGCACACCCACACCAGTGATCCTGATACATATTGTTATTTCCTTGCTGGTAGAACTGGTAGGGATCTACATGAGGATCTCTGGAAGAGGGAGAGGAGCACCTTCTCTCAACCCCATCCCTCAGTGATTCTGATACAGATCGCTCCCTCCCTCAGAGATCCTCATACAGATGGCTCTTTTCTTGGCAGAAAGAGCAATCTGTATCGCTGGTAGCAACACTACAATCAGCAGGAAATCGGGGGTCGTGGTGGTACACAGCAGTGGGGGGGGGGTTTCAGAGCACCCGGAGTCCATAGTTAAGGCCTTAGGAGGGTGCATGCAGCCCCTGGGCTGCAGGTTGTGCATCTCTGATCTAAATGTTACCAGTGTAGGATGGGATTGGACCACAAAGAAGCAGTTCCTGTGCCACTGCAGTAAAATATGAATTATAACTTAAAATATTTTCTAGTACTGGAGCAATCATATCCCAGGAGAAGAACCTGGAAATACCTTATTCAAATTTATTTTAGTTATTTGCTAGAGGGGTTTTTTTGGTGTTGGCTTTATTGGTAGCTTGCTTCAAAATGCAAACATACAGTACTGGACAGGCCCCTCTTCCGTATCCATTTGTTTTAGGGGCTGTACCATTTCCTAGGAAAGATATGCTCCATTCCTGAATTCCATAGGCCAGAAACACTTGCTCTGTAGCTGTCATGTATTTTGTCTTCTATATTATATCCACTGCAGATATGGAACCTGAAAATGCACAAAAAGAAAGTGACTCATGTGGAGTTTAATTCTCACTGTGACTGGCTCCTGGCTACAGCCTCTGTGGATCAGACAGTCAAAATTTGGGATCTGAGAAACATTAAGGACAAGTCAAGTTCTCTTCATGTACTGCCACATGATAAAGCTGTTAATGCAGGTAAGATAGAAAAGTGGGAGTTCTCTTGTTGTTGGCTTACCCTTTCCTACCCATTCTTGGCTGTATGTGCATATCTGTCTTTCAGGTAAGTGCCCCATGTCTTTGTCTATTCATCTTATATTCACTGTGCCAGCTGTTCTCCTCTAAGTTCACTGCTTGGCCTTGTATAGTCCCCATCAGTCCCTCACGGGGTTGTTTGGATAAAATGAGAAAAGGACACATTGTAAGATGCCCTGATACATTGGCATAAGGTGAGAAGGAAACTGGGAGGGGAAAAAATACTACTGCTATTTCTGCCATATTTTCATTTGCCTTGTCAAAAAGAGGAAGTGAACTTGAATGAGTCCGTAAATCTAAGTTTTTATACCAATAAGCCCCTACAGAATAAAAACACAGAGGAACTTGGATGGTAACTTGTTTATTTTTTCCATGTTAAAAAAAAACTTTAATACATGTATAACATGGGTAAAATAGTATTATTGTTTATATTTTAATTGTGTCTTGTGTTCATAAAGCTAATAAAGGGCAGCTAGAATGGTTCACCATACTTAGCCAATTTAGAGAGCAATCCTATAGCCTCTAGACAGCATCTAAGGAGCCATAGGACATTTCAGATTCCCAGATCTGAGCTCCTACCTTGGAGTTGGGAATCGGAACTCTGCCCCCCTCCCCCTTGCAGCCAGCGCAGAAAGAACTGTGCCAGCTGCTCTCCGAGGCTCAGGAAAGCAACCTTGGAGAGGGGGAAAAGGGGGCATTCTGGTGGGAGGGATAGGGGAGGAGCATAGAGAGTCCAGGATATGAGCTATCCTGAAGCTTCTCCAGCCTCCTTCCTCCAAAAAACACCCATCTAGCAAAATATGCAGGGTGGGAGGACAGGGAGGCCAAGTTTGTCTCCGCTGCTCCTCCTACTTTGCACAGGATGACTGTAAGCCTCTGAGTTCAGCGGCTTATAAGCATCGCAATAGGATTGCACCCTTAGTCACATATTTAAAGTGCTGGTTTTTACCTTTGAAGCATTAAACGGTTTGGGAGCAAATTACTTGAAGTACTGCCTTCACCCTTATCAGCCTGCCCACACTTTTAAGTTCAGCAAGAGAGGCCCCACTTGCCCACCTGTGAGGGCAGATAGGTGGGCAAGTACAGAGAGAGGGCCTTTTCTGCAGTGGCCCCACACCTCTGGAATAAGTTGCCATCAGTCACTGAACAAGTGGCCAAATTTCTGAATCAGGCTATCTCCACTAGACTATATTTGATTTCTATGTGTCCCAATTAACTAGTTGTACTGTATGTATGTATTATATTGTGTGAATGATCTACTGACTGCAATAAAAGGAT
Source organism: Shinisaurus crocodilurus (assembly GCA_021292165.1). Classification (NCBI taxonomy): domain Eukaryota; kingdom Metazoa; phylum Chordata; class Lepidosauria; order Squamata; family Shinisauridae; genus Shinisaurus; species Shinisaurus crocodilurus. Next base: position 242,853,112 of record CM037876.1, read on the forward strand.
TGAGTACCCCTTAAGTTGCCATCAGGGGTCCGCCAGGCCCCATCATTACAGGCTTTTAAGAAGGTCCTGAAGACTTAGTTCTTTACTCTGGCCTTCCCCTGATCATGTTTTATCAGACTGGGTTATAGCTGCAGTTGTGATGTAGGTTCTGTCTTAAGCTGATGATTGTTGTTTTGTGGAACTTTTGCTGCTTTTATTACTGCATCATTTTTTAATTATGAATTTTATTATATGTATTTTATTGCTGCACGCCACTATGGGAGACTCCTGTCCTGAAAGGCGGGCCAATCCTATGCATGTTTAGAGAGAGAAAAGTCCTAAAACTCCCAGCTATCCCCAGCCAGCAGTGCTGGCTGGGGAATGCTGGGAGCTGTAGGACCTTTCCTGTCTGAACATGTATAGGATTGTGCCTTTAGCCAATTTAGCCATTTCAGCCAATTTCTAAGCCTTAGAAATCAATTTCTTCAGTGCAAGAGGCAAGTAAATTATGCCATTTACTTGCAAACCTTGTTGAACAATATTTGATGTTGCCCTTCACGCTTTAAAATAAACTGCATTAGACATTTGTAGCTGTGTGTAAGGTGTTGGTTTAATGGTAGTAAGGGTGACAGTGATAACAGCACTGTTGCCAGGTTGGGACTGTTTAGGCCCCATGGTTTTCAAATGTTTTAGCTTTAGAGGACCTTTTCCATATTATTTTATATGAATAGCTAGTATAGATGTTTGCATATAAGATTGGTTTTAGGCTTTTTCCCTTTTGTTTTGTTACAGTGTTTCTGTGATCTCTGTAGTGTTGCCTTCTGGATCTCTCTTGATTATTTTAATGGAAAAGATGCTTCAAGTTTGCAGGTGATAAGCTGAAAGTGCAGCCAGGAGTGTGTATTTCTCTGGATTTTGCCCAAAGAAACTGAATTTAAATGCATCTGTGTCCTATTGAAATCAGGGTATCTTAAGGATTTATGTTTACAGGTGTTAAACAGGGATGTGTTATCACCCCAACATTATTTGCCATTTTCATCGCCATGGTTTTACATCTTGTCAAGGGGAAACTTCCCACCGGTGTGGGAATTATATATCGAACAGATGGAAAGCTTTTTAATCTCAGCAGGCTGAAAGCAAAAAGTAAGGTAATTACAACCTCCGTCGTGGAACTTCAGTATGCTGATGATAATGTGGTCTCCGCACATTCAGAGGATGATCTCCAAACTATCCTAAATGCTTTTGCAGAAGCATACGAAAAACTTGGTCTCTCACTTAACATCAAAAAAACCAAAGTGCTTCATCAGCAAGTGCAAGCCAATCCTTTGGTGATGCCATCTATCCAGCTTGGCGGGACAATACTGGAAAACTGTCGATCATTTTCTCTATCTTGGCAGCTATCTTTCTGTTACAGCTAACATCGACAGTGAAATCCAGCATCGTCTGAGCTCCGCAAGTGCCGCATTTTCTCGAATGAAACATAGAGTGTTCGAGGATCGGGATATTTGTAAGAAGACCAAAACACTGGTTTATGAAGCCATTGTATTACCAACTTTATTGTATGCCTGCGAAACATGGACTATCTATAAACGTCACTTCCACCTCCTTGAAAGGTTTCATCAGCGTTGCCTCCGGAAAATCCTGCAAATTACTTGGGAAGATAGGCGAACAAATGTCAGTGTACTGGAAGAAGCAAAGACTACTAGCATTGAAAAAATGATCCTTCAACGCCAACTTCAGTGGACCGGTCATGTTGTTCGAATGCCTGACTGCCGTCTCCCAAAGCAGTTACTTTACTCCCAACTCAAGGATGGAAAGCGGAATATCGGTGGTCAATATAAGAGGTTTAAAGATGTTCATAAGGCTAATCTAAAAAAATGCAATATAAACATCGAAAACTGGGAAGCTCTGGCCCATGAACGATCTAAATGGAGGTTGGCCTTTCACAAAGGTTCCATGGACTTTGAAGAAGCCCGAGTGCAAGGTGAAAGGGAGAAACGTGCTAAGCGAAAAGCACGTCAAATGAATCCTTTACAGGACCATCTTCTATCTGGTAACCTGTGTCCTCACTGTGGGAAGCTGTGTGGATCTAGAATTGGTCTCCACAGTCACTTATGGACCCATCGCTAGAGTCTACACAATCTTCTTTAGAATTTCCTCCTTTTATCCTGGAAGACAATCTTACTCGGTAACGAGTGATCGCCTGATGAACAGTTCTGTTGATTTTATTGGAAATTCAGCTTTTTCTCAGCTGGGGTTGGTTGTTGCATTCTATTTCTAGTTACATCCATAATTTTTGTTATTTAGGACAAATCCATTTGTTGCTCTTGTCTGTTTCACAGTCTGAAAAAGTGACTAAAGGCGCAATCCTATGCAAGTTTAGACAGAAAAAAAAGGCATACAACTCCAGCATGCCCCAACCAGCTATGCTGGCTGGGGCATGCTGGGACTTGTAGGCCTTTTTTCTGTCTAAAGTTTCCTTAATAAAATAATTGAATTAATTATAATAATGTATGTTTCTACAGGAATTAATTATAATGTATGCTTCTAATCATAGTGGAATGAATTGAATTAATTATAATGTATGCTCTCAAGCATAGTGAAATGAATTGAATTAATTATAATAATGTATGCTTCTAAGCATAGCGAAATGGTAATCCATAACTGTGATGTCTAGAGAATACCACAATATTTTTTTTGCAATTCATAGATTTCATAGATCATAGAGTTGGAAAGAGCCTACAAGGCTAGTTTCCTGCTCAATGCAGGAAACTAGAGGAGGGGTCTCCCATCCAAGTAATAACCAGGCTTGACCCTGCTTAGCTTTCCACGCTCAGACAAGCTGAGCTAGCATAAGCCACAGGCCTGTATTCATTTTAATAGCCACAGCACTGTGATTTAACATATATTTCTGTGTTTCATTTTCTTTTTTTCTCCCCTTTTCAGCTTATTTCAGCCCAATTGACGGTGCTAAACTACTAAGTACTGACCAGCACAACGAAATCCGGGTTTATTCCTCTTCTGATTGGTCCAAACCACAGCATTTGATTTCACATCCCCACCGGCAGTTTCAGCACCTCACACCTATCAAGGTGAAGAAATAGGAATGTTAACTGGGGGTCATTACCCACTTGATGGTGGCCAAAAGTGAAGAAGAAAAGCATCCAACTCCTGTATGAAAACTTGTTGGGAGCTTGATTGCCAGGCAGAGTCATTGCCATATGCAGAACGAAGGCTAGGGTCTAGATCAGAGTGGTTCGTTCTGTTGTTGTTTATTATGGATCTATAGAAATAAGTGGACCAGTATTCAGTTCATATCTAAGGAGAAAATCTGTGGCATAGTGTAGGCACAAATGGACAAGAACTGGAGGCAGGGTTGGGCAGAAGGAATCCTAGAACAAAGACACTTAATTGCAACCAGAATGTCTAGAGTGCTGGTTTCATCTATAGGTTTGTATTCAGTGCCAAGTAGTATTGTTACTAAGAATCTATGGAAATTCTGTTGCTACATTATGATGTCTCGAAAGGTCTACAGTTTGTTTGATCTCATAAGAAGGGTAGAAGCTGAACCTGAATGACTAGATTCTAGCCCCACAGAATGCCAGCACTTGACAAAACTCAAGTTGTTGTAGTTCTAGTTCTTTGTGATACCTACCAACTTTAGCAGTGATTTTGCGCAATCGCTTCTTCTGTATTTTAGGCAACATGGCATCCTCGTTATGACCTAATTGTGGCTGGTCGTTACCCAGACCCTAAGTTCCCAGGATACACAGCAGATGAGCTGAGAACTGTTGACATATTTGATGGAAACAATGGGGAGATGATGTGCCAGCTACATGATCCAAATGCATCGGGCATTATCTCGGTCAGTATAGAGCTCTGAATTCCAAATAGCTACTGTGTCCACCATTGCTTCTGGGGGAGAGAGAGAGAGAGAGAGAGAGAGAGAGAGAGAGAGAGATTAAAGCAGGGGAAAGGGAATGACAAGAGTAAATTCCTCACTTTCTAACATCGTGTCCTTGATTGACTCCTTTGTGACAAAAATATTTGTCTAATACTGGGTATCCTATTAGCATACACCACTATACTTGGGTTCTCTAGCTTCCTAAGCTGTTCAAGGGCTCACTAGACAGATATATTCATGGCAGGAGTTTACTTGGATAAGGAGCCCTTCAGTACCTGCACTACTACTTTTTGGACCTCCAGTGCTTACTGGAGAAAAGAATAAGTCCCCTCTGAATCCTTGGCTGCACTTTCATATTAGATGTGACGAGGTGACCAGGCATTTTGGCAGGCCTTCGTAGTCAGGCATTATTTGTGGTCTCCATCACTCTGCCCTTCTGAGTCTTCTGGTATGCAAAGAGGACTTGGTGCATTTGTGTCCTCTCAGACTTTATGCTGTGCTTGAGACTTTTTGTTGCTTCCAAATGCCTCCAAAGCCCAGCAGAAGGCCAGAGATGAGACTGCTCCTCTCCCACTGGGTTCCCTGATTAACTTTCTGTGGAAGGATTTTTATTCCTTTGCCTCTTGTCACCATGTAGGACCATGTACTGGCTAGTCTGCTGAGGCTGGTAGCATAGTTGGGAGATGGGGGAAGGGCTTGCCATTCAAAGCTCTGCTGATTTGTGCAGAACACTTCCACATTCAATGCTGAGCCTTTCTCTGTTGCTCTGTCTAGAATGTTCTGGTTTCTAATCTGATAAGTGAGAAGCTGACAAAGTTACAATGCATTACTGTGTTTACATTTGCAGCTCAATAAGTTTAACCCTATGGGAGACACACTGGCTTCTGGAATGGGTAAGTGATTGGTTTAATCTTACACAGTTGATAGTGAGTCTGTATTCTCCCAAATCAAGGCAAACAGGTGCTCTCCAGACAAAGGTGTGCTAAGAATGGGTTTGAACTTGTGGCTCTACTCATAACACCTCCTGTTGGTTTGTTTAATTAAAACGTTTTTTACCCTCCCTTTTGTCAAAAAGGATTTCAAGGTGGCTAACAGCAATAAATTAAAACAATAAAATAAGAGTCGTATTTTAACAATAGTTGCTCTGCTTGCATATTCACATATACAGAAGGGAAGGACTGGCATGGGCTTTAACAGCAAAAGCCCAGGAATGAGGGGTCCTGCTTACCTCGCCAGTCTGTTGCTCCAGCCATTTTCTCAGCTTTAATACCAGAAGTGAGTCAGAGGGAAATGGCTGGAAATAAGGTATGGGACTGGGGGAGCATTCAGCATCCCTTTCCTGTAAGGTCATAAGAATACAGCAAGGTGCCTTATACTGAGTCAGACCATTGGTCCATCTAGCCCTGTATTGTCAGCACTGAACTCGCAGCGGCTCTCCTGGGTTTCAGGCAGGATTCTTTCCTAGCCTACCTGGAGATACCAGGGATTGAACCTGGGACCTTCTGCATGCAAAGCAGGTGCTCTGGCCTGAGCTATGGCCCCTCCCTATCTCCTCCTCTTACCTTTAAAGACTCTCATTCCTGCTTTGTATGTGAATGGAGCAAACATGTGAAAAGAGATAATGTGTCTGCCACTGTCATAACTACTTGATAACTTTGTTCTTAGGTTGGAAATGTTAGGTTGGAACAATCTGCCTATGAAAGGAGGGAATGCTGCCATCTGTTGGCCTTTTAAGTGGTAATGCCGAAGAGGGAAGGAACAGAATAAATAAATCTTGGAGTTTAAACAATGGTTTGCAAGTCATGACAATCCACCAATCCACCCTGGGAATAAGCTCAGACGATCAGGTTGTCCCCCGCCCTCCTTCCCCCTCGGCCCTTCCGTGGGTAACCCAGGGGACTCTGTTGCAGGACCTGTCTTGTCTGCCCTCTCTGCCCTTTCCTCCCCTTTTAGCTGTTTTATTTTCCCCCCTGGAGATCGCTTTTTGTGATCTCCCAAGTTGACAGCTAGGACAGCTGCTTCAAAGTGCCCAAGCAGCACATTGAACGGGCTGTCACTGGTTTGTCACCCATATTTTTTTAAAAATTCTTAGTGTAAGAAATTTGCGCCAATCTTTTCATACAGTTTTTTTTAAAAAAATTTTATTTGGACTTGTGCAAGCACAAGCTGTCAAAACTCTGGTTCCTTTAAAAATATTTTTTCTGACAGGGCTATTCAGGGTTTTTTGACAGGGACATATGCAGGCATGAATGCATATGTCCCTGTCAAAAAAACATGGGTAGCATTATTTTAAAAAACCCTTTAAAAAGGGACCAGAGTTTTGACAGCTAGCTGTCAAACCTCCGTGCTCCCATAAAAGGGGTGGCTCGCACTTTTCCGAGCATGCAGAATCACAGGAAAGGGTGGGAAAGTGTGAGGAACCTGGTCCAAAAAAAACCCCTACAGGATCTTGCTGTGAAGGGAGTGATCTACTGGTCACCCCCTTTCGCGAGCAAAGATCATTTGCAGCTTTCATTTCTCTTGACAGCTCGCCTTTTGACAGCTGTCAAGAGAAAGGAAAATGAAAAATAAAGCTCTTTGTAGCCTCTCTAGGTCAATGCCCAGGGTGGGTGCCTGCTGCACTTTTGACAGGCACCCCAGGACGCTGCCCAGGTGAGGCTTGCCATTTCAGAGCTGAGCAAGTGTGCAGATGTGCACTTGCTCAGGTCTGCCTGAAAAAAATAAAAATTAAAAAATGTACAGAAAAATTTGCACAAATTCTTGTGCTAATTTTTTTAAGGGATGATGAACCAGTGACAGTCCCTCTAATGTGCTCCTTGGGCACTTTAAAGGGGCTGACACTACATATCCACTCAGAGACTCAAAAAGTGATCTCCGAAAAAAAGGTGGGGGAAACTGCGGCGAGCACAAAAGGGGTCACAATTGTAGCGGGGGGCACGGAGCCAGTGACAGTCGCTCCACAGTGCCACTTGGGCATTGGTGGAGCGGTTGGCACCGGTGGTGGCCCAGGCTAGCTCAGCAAGAGCAGCAAGGGTTTTTTGCAGCTCTAGCTGAGTGGCTCGCTAGTAGCTTCCTGCAACCCACAATGGGATTGGTCTCCTGGGTTCGGATGACATGACAACCCATTCTGGGTCCAACAACCCATTCTGGGTCCAACAACCCATTCTGGGTCCAACAACCCCTAGAAAAAGCCATGGGTTTTTGGGGTGGTTTGTTGCCCATGAACTAGCCACCTTGCGGGAAGTGGTCTGGGTTCGCACAACATGACAACCCACTGTGGCTTGTCACCCACAGTATTGTGCAAACCCAGTCAGTGTTTCTTTTAAGATTTCCAAGTTAAATTAGTACCTGGGACAGTAAGTATTTTAGTAGAACCAGTAAGATACTAGTTGTGACTGTTCATTACATTGTTTCAAGGACTATTCACAGAATCAGTCAGCTTTTGCTAGGTCCCATAGTTGTCCCTAGTAAAAGTTCCTATCTTAAAAGGCCCTTCCTCACTTGTAGGGAAATTAGCAACATATGTTTATTTATTTTAAAATATATTTTTAAACTGCATTTCATTCTTGTGGATACCTGGGCATGACCCAAATCATTATACCAAAATAAAATACAGTAATAGAATAAAAAAAAATTATCATGTAAAACAAGGCTTGGTATCAAAAACCAATTGTTCCATTAAACCATAATGGCTGGGAAGTAACTAGGTCTGGCAGATGATGTCTGAGCGCTTCACACATACCTTTTTATTATATAGTACTGTATCCAAAGCAGAATTCCTCAAACTGTTACCGTTTTCCTGGCAGGTTTTAATATTCTGATCTGGAGTCGGGAGGAGATGATAACCAAGAAGCAGGAGCATCTTATGCAAGCTATGAAAGAGCAGGGAATCGGATCCAGGAGCTTATCTCGACAAGGACGACAGCAGCAGAGGCAGTCAAATACAGGAACAAGCAAACTCAAAACTAAACTACTCAGTCTTGAATTAGAGGACACTAAAACAAAGGGCAAAGAACACAAATTACAAGAGAAAAGGAAAGGAAAGGATCCAGAGGACTGATCAGGCAAGCTTATCTGGAGTGTTAATTTAGAGCAAAGTCTATGCTGGAATGCTGGGCAACAGCAGCCTTGGAGGGGGCAAGCCCTTTATCCTAATCCAACTTCTCTGGATCATGGAAGTTGTGTTGCAAAAACAAGGTATCCTTTATTAAGGGCAAAGAATTGGTGTGCGCTCATATGCATTTAATTGGGCTGAAAGAAGCACTATGCTTGTGCATTGCTGGTGATTTTTTATTGTCTGGGACATGGTACAGTGCAGTGAACTGTGGTATGCTGACAATTCAGATCCTACTTTCAGAACTGATTCTTTTCCCTTCGGCATGTTGAGCAACCTGTGTTTGTCCTCCAGTGCTGGGCCCCAAAATATGAACATTCCTCCCATAAAAATGAACATGGGTATTCTTTCCCACCATCCCTTCCTCAGTTGCCTAGTTTGAGGCAACTGTTGTCTTGGAGGTATTTGCATTTGCTTGAAAGTTAGCTGCTATTACAAAACTGCCTGGGCCTAGATGTAGAAGAACAGAGACCTCTTGAAGTGGCCCCTTACTGCCAAGGGTAGTGGCTTCAATGGTTTTGTATTGCAGCAGATACTACTGTGGCTTTCTTTTTCTGTTCCTCTGTTCAATTCTTATTCATAATATTGAGATGTTCAATAAAGTTTTGTATGGGACAAAGTTTTTGTCATGCCAGAGAGGCTAAACTGCTCTTTAAGAAGAAAAAAGAACTAGGAGGTAAGCCTACCTTGAAGAGCTTTGAAAACTCTATTGTCAAAGAAAACAAGGTTCTGTGACTAGAATGAATTATGCAAGTTTCATCATTCTGCTTTCAGGAGCCAGGCTCTCCAGAGCTTGATTCCCCCCCCCCCCCCCGGCCCCAAAGGCTACAGAGTGGAAGGAGGGGAAATATTATGGACATTTTGAAGTGGGTGGTTGTTATTGGTAGAATCAATTAATAATAGCCACAGTAGGAAGGACACATACAAGAGCTCCCCCACCTTAATGGCTCAGCTGGAGTCCAGCTCAACCCATCTCTTTTAAGCGTGGTACTTTGTTTTTGAAAGAAGGAATTTCAAAATCTTCAACTCCACACCATATATAAATGACTGGGGTGATTCTATAAATGTGAAGAGTAGACGGAAACACCCCCCCCCCATAAGTTTTAAAGGTGTTCCTATAAAAACATGAATTTTCCTACAGAGGAGGAGGGTATCCACAAATAGGTTGCTCCTCCCACTCGCTCCAATAGGCAGGGCTTATGCCAATCAGACTTGTATGTACTTTCCTATGTGGGGGAGAAACTCCTCCCAGTTCCAGTCCTGCCCAGCTCCCAGGGACAGGGCATCAGTGGAGCTTTGCCATACTTTTTATATCTTCAGATTTGGAAAAAGCCACATAAAAAAAGAAGAGGGGCTGAGGAGGTTCAGAGTGGACTGTGGACATCACAGCTGCAATGTTCTCCGTCGGAACAGGAAAGGACAGCCCGGCACTATCACTGGACTCCTTGGAGGATCTTTCTGAGGGGCTGGAGCAGTTGGCAAGCAGGACTATGTTCCTCAGAGGCCCAGTGCCATGGAGCAAAGTCCACCCATAACACATAGAGGTGTGATTGTTTCCTCATTACCTGTGGGCCTAGCCAATTCCCAGATTTGCCCACATGACGCTGAGCCCTAGAATGATAGGGGGTCATCACAGGCAGGTGCCAATCTACCCCTTCCAGGAATGAAAGAGCACCAGAGGCTGAAGTAGCAGAGGTAAATGTGATGGGGCCGGGGATCCCCCCCCCATAATTAATGGGAAAGCCCTGCACTTTGATGTTTTAATTATTTGATACGCCAGATTATGACCATGGACCTGGTGAAGGTGCTAGAACAGGTGCTTGGCATTCCTGAGGCATGGCCTAGGAAAAGGCGGGAAGCCCCATCCCCATCTGTGCAGCAAGGGAAATAGGAACCCCAGGTGCAGGACCAGCAGGTGAAATCTCTCCCTCTCCCATGATGTATACATCATCCCTGAGTATTCACACAAAGTTAGGGACTTACAAGGAAACCCCCTCAAAACCTGTCAGCCAAATCAAGATACTCCATGTTGGTACATCTTGAGGTAGCTGTACCTCAGAACATCAAGGGATTAACTGTGCCAGCCCTCTCCCCACTCAGAAACAGAAAGAGCAGCAAAGTCTCTGGTGAGGAATAAAAGGCATTCCAGTACTTTATTTTTGTGGAGACTATTAGACACACACACACCCCTCCTCCCTCAGAAACAAGCAGGGGTGAGCTGTCCAATGAAGAAACTGAAGCATTCCAGAACCATTTCCCTTTGGAGAGTTCTCTACACTTCCCTCTCAAAAACAGAAGGGGCGATAAACTGCCTGGGCAGAGACAAGGGAGTTCCCTCCTAACTGAGGACTTTCCCACCTTTTTCTCTCTGAAGCCACTAGAACAGGAGGATCAGTTTGTTCTGTTTTGGGGGATGCCTCTCTCACCCAAGCCCTGAGAAGCCAAGGGGGAGCTTCAAAGGGCACCAGCAGAAGAGCTGTGAGCGCCTCTAGATGGCTACAATTGTAAAAGATAAATACAAATGACCTCATGAGGCTCTGAGAAATTCAGTGGTTCCCCTAGTGTACAGATACACAACTTGGAGCCCTCCAGATGTTTTGGACTACAACTCCCACAATCCCTGACTTTTTGCCAGTCCAAATTATCTGGAGGGCACCAGGTTGCCTACCCCTGCCCTAGTGGATGGTCCTGTAGCTACACTGGTTCCTGGCATTGTGGTTCCAACGCAGTGTATAAAGCTGTCTAAGCCATTAAGATGGCATAGTCATCTTTTGTTTTACTAGGAATTCAAGCCTTTGGCTTAAGAAACTCCTGGAAAGTGCACCTCACCCGAACTTAATTCTTTGTTAGGTTTAGGCAAGTTAGCTAAGGTTTCCCTTGCTGCACAGATGGGGATGGGGCTTCCCGCCTTTTCCTAGGCCATGCCTCAGGAATGCCAAGCACCTGTTCTAGCACCTTCACCAGGTCCATGGTCATAATCTGGCGTATCAAATAATTAAAACATCAAAGTGCAGGGCTTTCCCATCAATTATGGGGGGGGGGGATCCCCGGCCCCATCACATGCTAGTAGAGACAAGATTAGTCCCTATACATTTTTTTCTGCCTGCATCCTGGCAGATGTATGAGACTAAATGTAGAGCTTGTAATAATATGGAGTGTATATTTCAAGACTGAGGTTGATTTGTTTTTACCCCTTTCTTTGGCAGATGCTTCTTTTGGAGAGTCTTTGAAGAGGTTTTAATAGAATCAAGGACAAGAAGCAGCTTCTTACTCTATTCCCTAGATAAGAGGAGAAGCCTTCCAAGCCCTTTACTAATTCCTTATAAGAACTTCACAGTTTTCTAACAGGATGACAATATCCTATCAGTATGGCTGGAGGGTTCAGAAGTTTCAGTTAGCTGGAGAACTTTTTTCTACAGACAGTTGAATGTTTTTAAGGCATTGAGGAAGGTTCGTCTAAAACACACTGGGGTTTGAGATGTGTAACTCTTCCTCCACAGTGTAGCTTCAAGGCAAAACATGTTTATGTTCTCTGAAGAACCCAATATCTCCTTGGATCTCAGGATGTCAAACGGGTCTCTCTTTCAACCCATCATTCAGGTTATTGATCCGATACCTCCCCAAGAGAAATTCACAGATATTTACTCTATTTTCCTTTTGTCACATGGAGATTCCCTAGGCAGTAGTAAAACAACACCAACATAGCTCCCTTGACTAGAGAAAAGAGACACCACAGCCCTCCTTGGGACATGGGTTCAAGACCCACTGAAGGAGGAAAAGGCTTGGTTTCTCCAGCAAGGGAACTCTCTAGCTTCTGAGGATTCCCCTTCTCTAGAAGCTCCACAGATAATTCAAAGGTACTTCGGGAGCAATTGTTATCACAGTGTCTACAGGGGATGCATACTAATCTATGTATTTAACCATTACATCTGGTTTTATTTGCTACAAGCACTCAGGTGACCCAGCAATACAGTGCTCTTCATTTCTAGTAAAACAGTATAAAGTATTTGTTGGGTTCTATGAATCCAACCTGTGAATTTTACAGTAGACTGGCTTTTTCCAAGTCATGCTGATTTTGCAGGCATGAGGAAAGTTTTTTAACCTGGTGTGTGTGTGTGTGTGTGTGTGTGTGTGCAAATTTGCATATTACTGCAAGTGGAACAAAATTCTAGTACATCCCTTTAAAAAATCAAATTCTGTCAATGAGCGGGTGATGGCGCGAACTCCTGCCAATCCGCTTAACACAGAGATTTTACAAAATCCATACATCCCTTTTTCTCCCAAGCAACAGGCATACTTTAGTTAACTGTAGGGCTATGTCTTAGGTGCCCCATTTCTTTTTTTGTTGAGACTTCAGTCTCTTCCAATGCTGCCCCTGCAACACGGGAGGCTCCAACTAGTAGTTTTTCTATAGAACTTTTTGCAGTAAGTTACTCCACTCTGGATGAGCATAGCACTGTTCTACATGATCCAGTCTGGGGGGATTAGAATAGGCACTGTAAAAACATGAATCTTCAGCACTCCATCAGGAATCTGGAGAAGAATCTCATCTTGTTGGATGGAAGCAAGAGAAATTCAGAGCTGGACAGCCTTCATCTGTTTTGAATCTGCATTCAGGAGACTAGTGGTGGTCTCAATTTGGGAGATATATGCAGCAAAAACCCAGCTCTTGAATGGGTACTGCTTCTGAACATCCCATTTGAGGATATCCTCCCCACGACCATAGTAAAATAGAATATTGGACTTACCGTGATAAGCTCCCCCCCTTTAAAAAAAAACAAACATGGATGGAGGGTATCCTACTCTGAATGAAGGTGATTCTCTCCTGGAGGGAGTAGATGGTGGTCTCCAACTCTTGGGGTTCTTCAGCCCTGGACATGCCCCCCCACCCCCATTCCTTCATAGGTAATTTGTTAACTGTTGTTCTGTTCTTAAGTTATTCTGTCTTTAAGAATTACAGTCTCTGAATGAGCAGGGAGACTTGAGTATGGTAGTTATCTCTCTCTTTTTGATGCTGTTACATCCCCAAACTGGAGGGGGCACTGTCCCACACAGGAAAGTACATAAAAGCCTGATTTGCATAAGCCCTGAGTATTGGTCACGTGGGAAGAGTGACTCATTCAAGGATACCCTCCCATCAACTGTGGAAAAGGAACTTATCATGGTAAGTCCAATGTTCTATTTACGTACATACAACGAAAGGAAAAGAAAACCCAAACAGTGTATTACACACAAACAACTTCTGCTTAGAGACTGGATTATTCACTGGGGGAAATGTTCCCTCTTTAGGATCCTCATGAGCTTTAACTTTAATGAAAAACGATATAGGATGCATGCAACAGTTTGTATATCCCCCCTTGTCATCCAGCTGTGAAACCTGTGCAGAGGAAAAAGGAGCAGCCAGTCCCACCTTGATTTTTAATGAAAAAAATGCTAAGAAAGTGATCCAAGTGAATTACAGAAACATCATTCAGAGACTCAAAGAATAGTAGAAACCTGTTTTCCTCCATGTGTAGCAAAGCAGACCATTTTTCCTCTTGATTTGCTACCTAGCCTGCAGGAAATTAGTGTATTAGTAGTTGACCCATTTGCAGCAGCTATTCTTCTGGGCTTCCTCTGGCTCTGTGCTTGCATCCTGCCCTGCAGGAGCCACATCATGCAGTTAGGTGATCAGCAAGGGAAAAACTATAAATGGGGACAGCTTTAAGCTGAGTTCGCGAACTTTCTGACAGAACCATATTGTGTATTGTACTTGCCAACAGACTACATATGCAGGGTATTTGGGGGAAATTAACATTACGGTAATACCTTGGATTGCAAGCATAATTCATTCCGGAACCGTGCTTGTAATCCAAAACACTCTTATATCAAAGCGAGTCTCTGGCGGGCGTAAGCAGGGCCGATTTCGGCCCACTACGCCCGTTCGAGGCGAGCGGTTACATCCCTACGACTTGTCTTGCAAGACCTTGCTCGTTTATCAAGTCAAAATTTATTTTAAAAAATTGCTTGTCTTGCAAAACGCTCTCAGACCAAGTTACTTGCAATCCAAGATATTACTATATTTGGTGAGGACTTGGAGCTCTTCAAGTCTCCCACCAGAAGCTGTAGTGCAGAAAATAGTGCCTGTGCAGGTGACAGCATCAACAAAAATTGAGAGCTTGCCTATGCCGGGGGTGGAGGGTGCTGGCTGCAGGAAAATGTAAAAAGAAAGCACTTTTTTGAGGTGCTGTACAAAAGCTCCTTTTTTGAGGAGCTCTTCTGGAGGCAGGGTTGAAATTAGAAGTAGCTTTTTAGTAGAGAAGGGCTGTTCTTTGATTGGAGAATATGCTAGATCTCAGGACTATATGACAATCATGTCATAGTGCTGTAAGCCTAGATTCTTATTTGTAAGTTTGGGAGGAGGTTGGATAATCTGTCAGTTTTGTTTGTATCCAAGAAATATGGATGTCTTTTGTATGCATTTGAATTACTTTCAGCGGTCTGAGTAGAAGAGATGCTTGTTTTTGTGATTGTTGCTTGTCCGATACAACATGTGTGATGAGAAAGCACATGCAACACTTCTCCTGCATGGACATGCATAGGAAAAATACGTATGTGGAATCTGGAGCCAAACAAAATTATTTCTGCCACAGCTCCTAGCTGTATAGTAAGCCTTCTGAACTTCTAAATATGAGATACACATACCAGGAAGTTAGGATTGTCATGTAGAGGCTACAGCTAATGCCTTTATATGGCATTTATCGATTTGGCTAAGGCCTTTGATACTGTAGACCGTACAGCTCTCTGGACTATCCTTATGAAAATTGGATGCCCCAATAAATTTGTGAATATCTTGCGACTTCTCCATGACAACATGACGGCAACGGTTTTGGACAACAACGGCTCTCATGGTGCTCCATTTAAAGTGGGATCAGGTGTTAAACAGGGATGTGTTATCGCCCCAACATTATTTGCCATTTTCATCGCCATGGTTTTCCATCTTGTCAAGGGGAAACTTCCCACCGGGGTGGGAATTATATATCGAACAGATGGAAAGCTTTTTAATCTCAGCAGGCTGAAAGCAAAAAGTAAGGTAATTACAACCTCCGTTGTGGAACTTCAGTATGCTGATGATAATGTGGTCTCCGCACATTCAGAGGATGATCTCCAAACTATCCTAAATGCTTTTGCAGAAGCATACGAAAAACTTGGTCTCTCACTTAACATCAAAAAAACCAAAGTGCTTCATCAGCAAGTGCAAGCCAATCCTTTGGTGATGCCATCTATCCAGCTTGGCGGAACAATACTGGAAAATGTCGATCATTTTCTCTATCTTGGCAGCTATCTTTCTGTTACAGCTAACATCGACAGTGAAATCCAGCATCGTCTGAGCTCCGCAAGTGCCGCATTTTCTCGACTGAAACATAGAGTGTTCGAGTTTATTGTATGCCTGCGAAACATGGACTATCTATAAACGTCACTTCCACCTCCTTGAAAGGTTTCATCAACGTTGCCTTCGGAAAATCCTGCAAATCACTTGGGAAGATAGGCGAACAAATGTCAGTGTACTGGAAGAAGCAAAGACTACTAGCATTGAAAAAATGATCCTTCAACGCCAACTTCAGTGGACCGGTCATGTTGTTCGAATGCCTGACTGCCGTCTCCCAAAGCAGTTACTTTACTCCCAACTCAAGGATGGAAAGCGGAATATCGGTGGTCAATATAAGAGGTTTAAAGATGTTCATAAGGCTAATCTAAAAAAAAAATGCAATATAAACATCGAAAACTGGGAAGCTCTGGCCCATGAACGATCTAAATGGAGGTTGGCCTTTCACAAAGGTTCCATGGACTTTGAAGAAGCCCGAGTGCAAGGTGAAAGGGAGAAACGTGCTAAGCGAAAAGCACGTCAAATGAATCCTTTACAGGACCATCTTCTATCTGGTAACCTGTGTCCTCACTGTGGGAAGCTGTGTGGATCTAGAATTGGCCTCCACAGTCACTTACGGACCCATCGCTAGAGTCTACACAATCTTCTTTAGAATTTCCTCATTTTATCCCGGAAGACAATCTTACTCGGTCACGAGTGATCGCCTGATGATGATGATGACAGCTATTTGACCCTTTCGGGTGATTAACTCATAATTGCCATTCTGCAGGTTAGGATGACAACAGTTACTGGACATTGCCCATACACTTACATTTCTTTCTGCAACCATACAAGCTAAACACTTGACTTTTTTGTTTTTAAAGCAGCAGAGTTCTTTTGAATCTCTGCTGCTCCAGAATATTATGCACGATGCATCATAGGGTAAGTAAAGAATGGCTCTGAAAATCACTACCTGGGCCTTAGCCAAGACACACAGCAAAATTCCACAGTAAAAAGCTTCATCCATATGGAGCCTCTAGTCCACTAAAACATAAGGCTGCACTGCTTTCTAAGACTATATTGAGACTGAAAATGATACTGTGTCAAAGACAAAGGAAGTATACTGTATTCCAATCTTACCAAATTTCTGTAGCCAGTGATAAATGGAAAGTGGAGTGCATAACTGAGCAACCCATCTCTCCCCTGTAATAGATGGGTGAGCAGTGTGAACCTTTGGTCCAGTACCAATATTCTCACTCTATAAGGATCTAATGGCTAAGAGCAAAGAACAGCACCATCCTATGCATGGAAGTAAGTCCCACTGTGGAAGTAAGTCCCACTGTGTTAAATGGGGATTAATCCCTAGTAAGTCTGTTTAGGACTGCAACCTAAAATGAATATTTTTTCCCAAGGAAGTTGGAGAAGCCAGTTTTTGCTGATTTAGCACCAGGCCCCTTTCCCACAGTAAGGAAAAGATGAACCAGTGGCAACTACTAGATTGAACAAGACTTTCTGAGGAGCAGCAGGCTTCAGTTGGAAAGCATACCCTTTCTGGACCAGTGGTGGTGACTTCAGACAGCATGTTCGGTTCAAAGGGAGTAAGACTGTATCCTTGATGGAACTAGTCACATATTGACCAACAGCAATTCCAAATCATGCTGGCATTTCACTCCTAATACTTAACTGCATGATGCATTTGCATGTGAGAATCACAATAGCTCCATGATCATGTCTGGGCCTTTTGGCTTAGCAATCAAGACAAACCAACAAGACACTTAGTCACCAAAAGAAGCCCCGCTTGTCTCTGTAGTCAGCACTGATTCATCTTGCTGCCTCAGGAGGGGCTGGAGCAATTGTCAAGGCTGTTCCTCTCCTTCACTGGAAACGTGCCGGTAGCCAGGAGGCTGGGACTTCATACGGAAGAGTACTGTCAGGAGCAGGATAATGAGCAGGAAGAGGATGGACCCACAGACAGCCAAAACCACAATAAATTCTGCAAATAGTGAAATGAATAAGAACATTGACTATGATATTTAAACACACACACATCCTCCTCCAGTTCATCTACCAGAGCAGCCTCCACTCACCTGTGTCTTTCACAGTGTTTGCTATCTGACATTCCTGTTTCCAATCCTGTGCAATAACAGGCTCTGTAAGTTGCAAGAATTTCAGCAGAGGGCAACGCTGTTCACAGCCAGGCAGCTGCAGTTGGTAAGGCTCTTTCCCACTCTCATTCCGAAAGAACATTTCCACTGAAAAGTTACTAGGAACAAAACAGGCATGAGAAGAACTGGGCTATTGATGATTTGTCAGGTGCCTTCCATCATGTTTTCTATGGGAATCAAGGCCTGAATCGTCATACAACCCCTGTCCACCCTTTGTAACTGGCTGGGTAATGCTAGAAATTTAACAAATGCTGGCCTGTGCCTCATTGTTTGGGAGCAAGGGGAAAGAACACTGCCCTTAGACTGGAAATTACTTACCCATTTCTCTTACGGTACAACTATAGGTATGTTTTCATGTTGCATTAGACCACGGGGTGTCAATTCAAGTCTGTTAACAGGAATAAACTATCCCCACTTCTGTTAAGTATCTACATGTTCGCAACTGTATCAAAGTACCATTGCTACTCCTGCTTGTTATAACCTCCTATTCACATCAGAAGTAACTGGAACTGTAGAAAGTAAGGCTTTGCTAATGTCTACAGTACATTAACTCCCTTAGCATAGAAGAGGAAAAAATATAACTGCTGCTTCATCTGAAGATTGCAACCCTTATTTTTTACCTCAGTTCATCTCCTGTGAATATGTGGACAAAAATTAAAGGTACAGCAATTTGAGAGATCAATTGCCTTTGAGTGCTTATGAACATATTTCCTTTGATTGATACCCAAAACTAATTCCTCACCCATCATCCTCTTGGTACAGCTCAAATATATGACATGAGGCATATGGTGGTTGTCGCCCATTGTAAACATCCAGAGCCATCTGTAGTGCCACAAGAGTGGTGTCATGCTGAGAAAGAAGAAGAAAAATGTGAACCTCCCCTTTACATGTATGGTAGGAGACATGAAACCACCTTTCAGAATACGGGAGACTGGCAAAGACTCTTGAGGTGCTGGTAGAAAGAACAAGAAAGGGCTCCAGAGCCATGGTGGAACAGCTGGAATCTCATTTCAACAGTGAAAAAAGAAATAAACTGGGAGGAGCATTTGATGCTGTCCTATAGAAGGGAAGACTATGAATGGCAGAACTGTTTGTTGCTTAAAAGGGTATTTATTAACATCTGCAGGTGCAGAGGTCATGTGCTTATGCAGAGACCACAGAAAGACCATAGTACCGTATTTAGCTGCAAAGGGATGGAAGTTCTGACTTGCATATTCCTTCTCTCACAATACAGGAGAAACTGCCAGGTGGGTATTTTTTGTTTGTTTGTTTACAACCATTGCATTATCTTCTGGGGAATGTCCAAAGACAAGACAGGAAAGGGCGGGTAAAATTAGGAAGGAAAAAGTGAGTACAGATCCCACAAGCAAACTTACTGCTGAGTACATAAGCATTTTAAGGCGGTGGGGCACAGAGGCATTTGTTGCTAGCGTGAGGTTTTTCCTTATATGAGACAGAAGGACCCCTGCAGAAAGAGAACAGACAATTAGATCCTATTTCTTGATAGACAAATGGACACTCCCCCCTATGCTTCAAACTGCTTTTCTTACTCCTTCACTTACCACCCTGCAGACGGGCTTTCTCCACCTTTCTGTGGATCCCAAAAAGGAAAACAAAGCTGAAATCTTTTAGCTGCTTCAGCCGAGTCATCACCATAGGAGTTACCCAAGCTGGAAGATCCATTTTGTGTGTTTTCTGTAAAGATACCACAAAGGAAAGGTCACTGACACAGCCTAGGCAAAAATGATAAAAATACACATAACCTTGTGGAACCATGAGCTATGACATCATTTTGTCCAGAATCTGTCATGAGCTTGCCATATTGTCCAGGGTAAATCTTTACCCTGTGAGCTTTAATTCCTAAACTGGGACTACATATGCATTTGTAAAGCTATCCTGCTAGCAGCCATTCCCAACTTGGTGCCCTCAAGATGTTCTAGAATATGACTTCCATCAGCCCCAGCCAGCATGGCCAATGGTCAGGTATGATGGATGCTGTAGTCCAAAACATCTGGAGGGCACCAGATTGAGGAAGGCTGCTGTTAGGATCAAAGCCCAATGACCCATGATCCAGACTCATGAAAAGATAATAATTTGCTTTCAAATCTTTGGTGTTGGGTGGTGGAGAGCACCAGTAGGGTAAATATTAACAGCATATAGCAACCTTCATTTCAAGTGTAGCACCCCCCCCCATGTTTCCCATCACAATATGCAAATTAATCCCATTATCCAAATGGCATAATGCGGAGTAGTTTTTGCATGGAATTCTGGATTTTCAGGTCTGAATGTGTCTGACTATGAGGTAAGTCACACTGATGAAGTTGTAACTTTACTCATACTTACTTCCCGATTTGGCATAGGGAGCCTCTTAGTACATTTTGGCAGACTCTTAAGCAGATGTGGCAACAAGCCCTTCAACAGTTGTCGCTTTTGTGATAGGTGTAATGTCCTGCTCACTTTTGTATGAAAAGGAATTATAACAGCAGAAGGAAATCTTGTCTAGTTTGCTCTCTTTCAATCAATTTTCAATGCAGTTTTTTCGTTAGGCTACAAGAAAGGAATTTAGGAGAGCCCACTCTCCAGGACATCATTCAGTTAACCAGTAGCAGTCTGGAAAATTATTAAAATGTTCTTGCTAATTTCTTAATAATTCTTGGTTGGAAAAAAGCAGCTTGAAATTATTGGCTGATTTGACCAAGCAGCTTAGGTCTGCTGAAAAACTAGTTTATTTAGCAAGATTTCTTCCTTGAGTCATCTGATAGAAAGTCAAGAAGGAAGTTTAAGGAACAACAATTTGAGGAACTCCTATATGAGTTATTTGCTCTGCAAAGTCTGTCCTGGGACACCCTCCCATCATGTTATTTCCTAGGAATTTTTGCTGACAATTCCTGAAGCCTGTAAACTGTGGACATTGTAAGCAGGATTATGAACAAGCAAGAATTATAGATCCTCATAGAAAATTCTTAAAAGCAAGATGCAATGTCACAAACTCTTCAAGGGGTCTTACTACAGATCTGATTATGGAGGCCAAGTTATTTCCTTACCGTAACAGCATCCCTAAATGCAGTGGTTTATCCCACAGGAATGGAAACCATTCACTTACTTGGGAAAGAGTTAAAGGGATGTTAGGGGACCTAGTCATCACAAATACAGAGAATTGAGTCCATTCCTATCTGCATAGCCCCACCCTGGATTCTATTTCTTGATCATCCTTGGGAGTGATGGAATGTTTGGGACAAGATATCTATGTAATGATAGGCTTTGATCCTAAGTCCATTCTGTAAACAGATGGGCTCCTTCTGTAGAAGGCCTTTTGATACAGTGGAGGTTTCTTCTGATGGAAGGGGAAAGGTGATCCTTGGAGGTTTCCATATGCACCATCACCCCACACTGTTCTGGAAGGTCTTCCAAACCTACAGCAGACTTTCAGAGGGCTGCAGTGGGGAGGGAGAACTGGCAAAAACTGTCTCCCCCTTGCTTACACTGGTGGGAGCATCCCATGAGTGGAGTTCCACTTACAGGAACTCAGAAGCCAACCACTGATTCCTTCCTTAAGTGAAGGTTATATACATTGTATAAAACAATGGAACTTTTGAGCAATACCAAGAAGTGCTTCAGCTCAAGACAAGCTTTGAACACTCATCATCAACACAAGATTCATTTTAGAAAGCCCTTTATTCTAGATCAGGGGTGGGCAACCTGTGGGCTCAATGCAGCTCCTGCCAGTGCCCCTTGCAGCCCCTGCCATGGCTCCCTGTTGCTCCCCACAAAAGTTGTTTTATTTTTAAATCAGAAAAAATGGCGCCCATAGCAGCTACAAAGCGCCAAAAGGGCAAACAAGCTAAATTTAGCCACTGTAGTACTCTGTAGCGCTACGGAGTGGTTTGCTCGTGAAAATGGGCTGTGGACCTCCAGAAGTTGCCCATCCCTGCTCTAGAGGAAGAACACAGGCAGCTTTGGATACTACTATGGTAAGAAGTTTAAACAGCTTAGAGAATAAATGACTGATGAATACAGATGTCAGACAACTCACCTCACAGAAGAGTGTGTCATATACACTCCAAACAGACTCAAGGGAAACATCCTGGACTCCTGTCATATTTGCCACCATTTCCAGGAATTCCTGCAGGAGCAAGGGATAGAGTCAGCTCTTCCATCTTTCTATGATCCTAAGGATTATATAAAGAGATAGAAAGTCTCATAAAACTCAACATACCATATTCTGCCTGGTTTTATTCAGATATTCTGCTGTCTGCCGGGTCTCATTTTGCAGCTGCTCATACCGGGGGCAGGCAGATAATGGAAACTTCAGGAGCTGGATAGAGGCAAAATAGGTAAGTTGGCAAAATGTGTCATTTGAGTATGGATTGTCCCTATGATTAACTCTGACTGGATGACATCTGCTTATTTATGGGCTACTTGCCCTAAGCAATTACTTCTAACAAAGGATATATCCAGACATGGGGGCTACAAAATGCATCTTGCTGCAAAGCAAGGGTGAAGAAGAGTCAGGGTGAAGAAGCAGAATGGTAGTGCTTAGGGTTGATGAAAAGAAGATTGAAGAGAGAGCTTCTTTGATGCAAGCAGATCCAATCTATCATCATTTATCTGTGAAGTGAAAGTGACTCACCCTCTCCACAGAGTCAGGTACTGTGTGGACAGGTATGGGCTGCCAAGAAACATTGGGGTTGAACACCTGCTGCCCTCCCGGGGGGTAAAGTCCTGCCAGATTGGCCTCAGCACTCATCAGGGTCCGATCAAAATCTGTGCTGCGTATGAAGATCTGCCACAGAACCAAAAACAAAGAGTGTGTTTAGAGTCACTAATCTCAGCAGTGTTCAGGAGCAGGAATAAGAGGGTCCTGCTCTACTGATTTGGTTTACCCACATTCTGAACAAGACATACACAGTGACAAACCCACAATAATCTGGTACCAACAAGTGTGAGCAAAAAGCAGTTTAATATGACAATCCTGGAAGCTATAGAAAGCAGATAAATAGAATGGGAACTTAAGACAGGAGTTTAAATTTGAGGCAGCAGGTGAGGTAGGAAACAAGGTATATTTAAGGTAAGCATAAAAAATGACACTGGAACTACACAAAGCCAGAACTCAGTAGTTGTTAGTTCTGTTCAGGCATTTAGGATAGGCGCCTGTCATTCTCTCCAAGGGTACAAGTAAACAATAGCCACCCATGTTGAGAGTGCTGTTGTAGCAAGCCTGGAAAATACAAAGTGTTGTAGGAAAAAGAAGGTGCTGTTTTCATAGATTTCATAGATCATAGAGTTGGAAGGAGCCTACAAGGCTATCGAGTCCAACCCCCTGCTCAATGCAGGAAACTAGAGGAGGGTTCTCCCATCCAAGTAATAACCAGGCCTGACCCTACTTAGCTTTCCACACTCAGACAAGCTGAGCCAGCATAAGCCACAGGCCTGTAGATATTCCATACTAATTACAAGGACAGCTCATAGCGGCCCCATAATTATCTATCAGCTATCTGGACTGGAAGGAGATTAGTACACATTGAAGAATAGAACACTTCATATGTGGACTACGGAAATCAGATAGGTTGAACAATGCATCTAAACCCTTATCTAAGAGCCCTATCGATGTGCCTCTGAGCATCAGCCTTCACAAGGAGCGTAATGCTTTAATGGTATTAGGAAAGAACTCTGTGACAGCACAAAACATGCAGTATAAAATGAAGAAAGCGGCTACACTTGGGACCAGGATCTTCCTCTTGAAGTTTTCACGTATGTTAATAAACTCCCTGGTTAGAACAACTAGGTGTTTATGTCGTAGCCTGGGACTTGGGAAAGCAGGTGTAATCCTACAGTGTGGAAATCATCATAGCATGGAAAAATCCCTATTCCCTTAATTTAACTCCATTTCTTTAGCTTAACATGCACAGGATATTGTTCCCTGAAGCATTTCAGAATGTGAACCTTTCACTTGCATACATTCGTGTGCTCTGAAGTGATTTTAATGAACTTGGTGTAAACTTTTTAACAGTGAGAACTGCCAGCATACTGCATGTTTGCCTTTTCATTAGCCTTTCAAAAAGACAGCAATACCCGCAGGTAAGAAACGGGAATAGGTAGTGGAGCCTAAGAGGTGACTGGATTGGGATTACTTTCCAGCTTTGAGAGGGAAGAGCTGAGTCAGACCTGGTGGGACACAAGTTTTCCCAGAAACAACTAGAAAAGTCTCTAGTTTGCTCATATATCTGATGTTGAACCCTGCAAAGCAATCCAGATAGGGTGCAGCTACAATTTACAGAACTGGAAGGCCCCAAAGTCTATTCAGTCCCTGTCTAAGAGCCAGCCATCTGTCTACCAGCCCCATACAAGTCTGCTGAGCCAGTCCAAAATTCATTGTGCCACAAACACTATGTGCTATTTTTATTCATTGTTTGTAGTTTATGCTTTAAGGGTGCAATCCTATGCACGTTTATACAGAAAAAAGTTGTACAACTCCCAGCATTCCCCAGCCAGCCATACTGGGGAATGCTGGGAGCTGCAGGACTTTTTCTGTATGAACATGCATAGGATTGCACCCTTAATGTATTGAACACTGCCCAGAGAGCTTGGGTTATTGGGAAGTTTAAAAGTGCAATAAATATAATGAATAATAGATGCCTAGAGAGCAAATTGCTCCAGATGAGGCAAGCAAGCCAAGCTACATGCTTCAAGAAAAAAGAAAATCATCTGCAAGTTTCCCTTGGCCCCCTTCCTCTGCTGCTGCTGCTGTTGTTTTAATCAATCTCTTTCAATCAGTAAGTCAGCAACAACTTTAATGCAGTGAGAAAACAAAGATATGGCAGTTGAGAACTTCCTCTTTAACTTAGCATTGTGTAAAAATTACATGCAACATACCCAGACTGCAGGGTGTTACAGTCTAGGAGACATGAGTAGCAAAGATAAAGGAAGCAAGGCTCCCACTCTGAATCAGCCTGTGCTGCACCAGTACTCATCTGGGTGAGATGAGCTGTAATTAGGTTGGGTTTGTGATTAGTTTCATTCCAGTATTCAGGTCTCTGTCTCATTGCCACTTCCAGGGCTGGATTAAGAGCATTATGGGCCGAGCTTCCGGAGGGACAGGAATGGCGGTTTGAAGCTTTTTCGCAGGGCTCTCGCCCAGGGAAAAGAAGCAGCCTGGTTTCTGGGGTAACCAGATAAAATTTCTGGCTATCAATCTGACTTGGATAAGAGACAGATCGAAGGATTAACCTCATATGCTCCGTAGGTGCAAGCTCCTTGTCAGAGGCGGGATTTTTCGGTAGAGAGATTCTTCCTCCGGCAAGTTCTGAGCGGCAGGGGAGTGGCAGGAGTTAACAACGTCCTCGAACCAGGTTCCGTATCTCTGAATTAGGGCTTATGCTCTGATTTATGAGACAAGATCCGCAAGCCTCCTTGTAACATCTTTTTAAGAAGAAAAATTTATGAGTTAAAGACCCCAGCGTCTGGCAGACTCACCATTCCCAGGTCAGTTTCTATTTTCTGTATCGGAGAAGAAGGGGGGTGAAGAAACAAAACTGCTTAAACCAAAACCGAAACAAATGGTCAAGAAGTAATCAAGAAATAAGGAGTATATACAGGAGGGGAGTTTCAGAAGAATTAATTGGACTGTGTATTTTTTATTTTTATTTTTTTTACTTAATGTCGAATGGGAGGTTGCTAAATGTGAACTATTTTTGCTCTTACGTCATGGGGAAAGTCGGCTTGTTTTGAAATACCAAGAACAAGATAAGACTAGGTAATTGCTGCCACCTGTCATAAATCAGACAGAAGCTGTAGCAGTGTTAAAAGTAACATATATATTGCATGATGCCAGCAAAAAAAGACTCAAGGCAAGTGGAAGAAAGAAGGAAATCTTCCCATGTGGAAGAAAATCAAACAATGGCTGAGAGTTTTAATTTAATGATGTTAAAAATGACAAACATGATGGACCAATGTCAAAAGTCTTCAGAAGAGCAAGCAAAATTTTTTAATGAACAAAAACAATCCTTTGAGAAATTAGAGAAAAAACTTGATGAAAGATTGACAAGTTTAGAAGTAACAATTAATAAAATGCAAACATCACATGAACAAGTTTCCCAGGAGTTGGGTCGCACAAATCAGAAGGTCTTGACCTTAGAAGCTAAATGTCAAGAGACAGAACAACATCTTGAAAAATGCTTAAGCGATTTGGCGCTGATGGAGCTAAGGCGAAATGAGTGTTGTTTAAGATTGAGATCAATTCCAGAACAACAATCAGAAGACATTACAAAGAGGATTATTGAGCTGTTAGCAGATTTTTTGAGGATGGAAATGAAAGTTATGCAAGCAGAAATTGATAGAGTTTACAGAATTAACTCTGGTTTTGCTGTTAAAAATAAAATCCCGAGAGATGTCTTGATTTGGTTCGTCAGGAAAAGTTTAAGAGATCAAGTTATCCAACAACACTATAAGGAGAAAATGATGGTGAATGATGAGGGGAAAGACGTGGAAATAATTGTTTTGAAGGAAATTCCATCAAGGATTTTGCAAAAAAGGAAAGAATATATATTTTTGACTGAGAAGCTTAAACAGCAAAATATTCGATATAGATGGGAATTGCCAGGAGGAGTTAGTTTTACCATGAACCAAAGGAGATATAAGTTCAGTACGGTGGAGGAGGCGAGAAATTTTGTGGAAAAGTGGGAAATAAAACCACAAGGGTCTCGGGATGAGACTGGAGGTGCAGTTTAGAAACTCCTATGTGGATTACAAATTAATCTGATTAAAAATGGATTACAAACTTTTGTCTTGGAATATAAATGGTGCGAATGCACCACAAAAGAGAAGAAAAATATTTCATTATTTGAATAAATTGAAGTTGGATTTGATTTGTTTACAAGAGACACATACAAATAAAAGAGATTCAAAATACTTGATACAAAAGAAACTTGGAGAAGAATTTATTTCAGCTAGTACAAAGAAAAAAAATGGTGTGGTTTTATATGTAAAGAATAAACTTTCTCCAATATTGATCTTCTCAGATGAACAAGGTAGATACGTTGGAGTAGAAGTTAATATCTCGGGAAAGAAAATATTGGTAGTGGGGATTTATGCACCAAATGAAAACAAATCTATGTTTTATACACGTCTTATGGATAGACTTTTGGAATCTACATACGAAAATTGGTGTTTAATGGGAGATTGGAATGGAGTGGTGTCACCAAAACAAGATAGACATTCGGAAAAAGATATAAGAAAAAATCAGGGGAAATTGCCAAAAAGTTTTTTTGAATTAATAGAAAATCTGGAGTTGGTGGACATTTGGAGAACTAAAAATGGAGACTCCAGAGAATTTACATTTTTGTTCTGATAGACATAAATCACATGCAAGACTTGATATGATTTGGTTGTCGAAAGCTATGGCTATGGAAATCTATAAAGCTGAAATATTGCCAAAAACGTTTTCTGACCATAATCCAGTTTCTGTGACTTTCAAAAGGAAGAAGTGTTCATTTAGATGGAGATTTAATGAATCATTATTGAAACAAGAAAGGGTGGTCCAAGACTGTAAGCATAAACTGAGAGAATTTTTTGAAAACAACTTAGACAAAGGTGTGGATTTACAAATAGTTTGGGATACAAGTAAAGCCTTCATCAGAGGACAATTTATACGACATAACTCCTTTCTTAAAAAAAGAGACAAGAAAAGACAGAAAAGATTTTATTGGAAATCAGAGAGAAAGAGAAGGAATTAGAAAAATCTCCAAATAATACTAATATTTCATGGCAAATTAAAGCACTGCAGAGGCAGTTATCTATGTTGATGACGCAAGAACTGGAAATGAAATTGAGTTATGCCAAGCAAAGGAATTTTGAATTTGCTAATAAACCAGGGAAATGGTTGGCATATAAAATAAGGAAAGAGAGAGAGAAGAGAGTAATACTTAAGCTGTTGGAGGACAACACTGAAATAACGGATAATTTGGGTATGAAAAGAGCGTTTTTTCAATTTTATTCACAATTATATAAAGGGGAAAAAATTTCTGAAAAAAGAATAGAAGATTATTTGCAACGGCAAAACTTGCCAAAGATTACAGAGTATCAAAGACAAATTATGAATGGCCCTATAACTATACAAGAATTATCTGAAGCAATTAAGAAATCAAAAAAGGGAAAACACCGGGCCCTGATGGACTGTCAGCAATTTATTACAAATGTTTTGAAGATGAGTTGTTACAACCACTACAAAGGACTATGAATAATATCCTACAAAATGGGAAGTTACCAGATACATGGAGAGAGGCTAATATTGCATTGATACCTAAAGAAGGACAAGACTTGACTTCTGTTAAAAATTACAGGCCAATTTCACTATTGAATAATGATTACAAATTATTTACAATGATTCTATCTGAAAGACTAAAGAAAATTTTACAAGAGTTTATTCATCAGGATCAATGTGGTTTTCTGCCTAAAAGACAATTAAGAGATAACATTAGAACTGCGTTGGATGTGTTGGAATATTTAAATTGTCATAATGAAAAACAAGCAGCACTGATTTTTTTGGATGCTGAAAAAGCTTTTGACAACGTGAACTGGAGTTTTTTATTTGGAGTAATGAATGAAATGGATTTTGGAGAGAATTTTATTAAAGGAATAAAATAGATATATTCGACACAAAAAGCACAAATAATTGTTAATGGTGAATTGACAAAGCCCTGTATGATACAAAAGGGAACAAGACAAGGATGTCCATTATCTCCACTACTGTTTATTTTAGTTCTAGAAGTTTTGCTTAGAAATATTAGGCAAGATGGAAAAATCCCGGGAATAAAAATTAAAAAAGAATCATACAAGTTGAGAGCTTTTGCAGATGATTTGATGATAGTCTTGGAAAATCCACTACAAGGAGTGCAAACTCTGTTGGATAAATTAAATGAGTTTGGAGGGTTGGCAGGATTCAAGGTAAATCATGAAAAAACAAAAATGTTGGTGAAGAATATGAGAGCGGAAGACCAACAGATATTGATGCAAACATCGGGTTTTAAAATTGAAAAAAGAGTAAAATATCTTGGTATCATAATGACAAATTCGAATTCCACGTTGTTTCAAAACAATTATGTTAAGATATGGTTAGGAATTAAAAATGATATGTTGAAATGGGAGAAACTAAAATTGTCTTTGCTGGGTAGGATCTCTGTGATAAAAATGAATGTTTTACCAAGAGTGATGTTCTTATTTCAAACACTACCGATTTTAACTAATGATGTGCCCTTTAAAGAATGGCAAAAGGACTTATCTAAATTTATATGGCAAAGAAAGAAACCACGTGTTAAATATATAGTTCTACAGGATGCGAAAGAAAGGGGTGGATTGGGTGTACCTGATTTGAAATTGTATTTTAATGCTTGCTGTTTTGTTTGGTTGAAGGAATGGGTGACATTGAGAAATAACAGACTTCTAGAATTAGAAGGGCATGATCTAAGGTTTGGATGGCATGGATATTTGTGGTATGACAAAGCTAAGGTTAATGTAGATTTTAAGAACCACTATATCAGAAGGGCGTTATTAAGAGTTTGGAACAAATACAAGCCCAGGTTATGCCCAAAATTACCCTTATGGATATCACCACAAGAGGCATTATACAGGAAAGAAATGACAAGCAATGAGAACTGGTTAAAATACAGAGAAATATTGGAATTGCGTCAGGGAACACATTGGATTAAAACACGGGATTGTTTAGTAACACAAGGTCATAACTTACACTGGTTTTCATACATGCAATTGTTAGAGAGATTTAAAGTGGATAAAAGAATGTATGATATAGAAGAGGATAAGTCTGAATTTGAAATACAATTGTGTACAGGTGATGATCATGTAATTGCAAAAATGTATAAATTTTTGTTGAAGTTTGGGACAGAAGAAGAACAAGTTAAAGACTGTATGGTTAAATGGGCAAGGAACTTTGGATATAATATAATGATGGAACAATGGGAACACATGTGGACTAAAGGTATAAAATTTACACTGTGTTCTGATCTTAGAGAGAATTTTTACAAGATGATGTATCGTTAGTACCTAACTCCTGTGAAATTGGCTAAGATGTATAATAATGTGTCAAATGTATGTTGGAAATGTCAAAGTCATGAAGGAACATTTTATCATGTTTGGTGGACATGTAAAAAAGTGAAAACATATTGGGTACAAATACACACATGGATACAAAAGATTTTAAAAGTGAATATTAAACTGAAACCAGAAATGTTTTTATTGGGTATAATAGACTTGCAACTTGAGAAAGACTATGGAACATTACTACAATATATGATGACGGCAGCAAGAATAATCTATGCTCAAAAATGGAAAGAAGCAACTATACCAACTATAGAAGACTGGTTGTTGAAAATGTTGGACTTAGCAGAGATGGCAAAATTGACTTGCTTAATTAGAGAAAATTTTTTAACTTCATTCAAGAAAGACTGGAAACCTCTGGTGGACTTCTTGGGGAGGAGGGAAAGTGACTTAATAACTTTTGGTTTTGATTTCTGAAGATGGGTGTGATAGAAATTCATTATGTGAAAATAGAAGAAACTTATATATTGGATAAGGATTGGTATTGTTTGTCAGACAATGAGGCGGAAGCCAAATGTTGTTTTGGAAAATTCAATAAAAAAATTCAAAAAAAAAAAAAAAAAGAGCATTATGGGCCTGGTGCTGAGGATTTTGGTGGGCCTTTTTATGGAAATAAATAAAATGAAGACGCAATTTTATATTAAAACAAATTAAATATTTTAATTACCATTAAAGTGCCAAAACTCAAAAACTCCTGCAGCTCATCAGTAAGGGTCTTCCCAATTTCCCCCAAATTTATTTATTAAAAAAGAAAAAGCAGCCACAACAAAAAGCCAGGAAGCTTTGCTTGACCAAGAATAATTGTGTTGTTCTTGTTGCTTTGTTTCGTTTTCGTTTTTGTTTTTTTGTTAAACTAGCATTTGAACAATTGAGCTGCGAATCAGAAAGATCTTTTGCTCGAGGCTGGAGAGAGAGGTCCCTTCTAAATCTGAATATTACAGACCCTAGCAAGCCCCCATGTGCTTCAAAGAAATGTAGTAACAGTGATTGAAATGCAAAAACCTACCGAAATGCTAATTTGAGAACAACAGTTCTTGCTAGGTCTTGCCTCAAGCCTGTAATGCAGATGTGCTTAGAACACCTTTCTAATCTTGAAAAAATCATTAATTATGCTGAATGATAACGATAAGAGCTAACTCAAATCGTGCCAGGTGTCCCTATATTGTGGGCCTATTGTCTGTTATGGGCCTGGAGCGGCCACTCCAATCGCCCCTATGTTAATCCGGCCCTGGCCATTTCACACATTGGTCAGGTTCAGATGTCACACTGAACCATAGCTTAGCATGATGAGAACAAGCTGCAGCAAACTTTGGGCTCACACAGTCCCCACTCTCTGGCACGGCTGTGAGATGTTTGGGAGTGTTTGCTCCTGGTACAGATTAACTGCAGCTTGTTGTATTGTCCAAACCCAACAAACTGATTAATTTTAACTATGGTTTGCTTGAACAATCCAATATCAAGCCATGGGTTCTGAAGCTGGCTTGTTTAAACAAACTACTGCTAACATTAACCAGAATTTAGATTCAGATGACACGTTAAACCAGGGGTGGGGAACCTTTTTCAGCCTAAGGGCCACATTGGCTCTGGGCAAACATATCGGAGGCCACCCTCACTGCTGACATGTTCCCTAGCATGTTTGCCCTCACCCCATTCACACACACACTCACCCCCATTCTCTCTCTCTCTCTCTCTCACTCACACACACACACACACCACATAAAAAGGCAGCAAATTGCCCATGGAGGGAGAGATCACTCTTCATGGGCAGTTTGCTGCCTTTCCATGCTGCATAGTGAGAAAGGAAGCCCCTTTTGCACCATTTTACAGGGGAAAGCTCTAATATCTGATCAGCAGCTGTTTGGAGATAAGAGCTTTTCCTTGCCTTGAGAGGGGCTGGATGGGGAACCTCATGTAGGTTCCCCATGTCTGCATTGAATTGTGGTTAATCTAAATGAGAAGCAAAAGTTTCCACTCTTCTTGCTGCTGCGCTTGGAGGGAGGGGTATGTGAGCAAGAGGCTTGCTGCTGCTTGTTATTGTCATACTAAACTATGGTTTCACCATTGGAGCAAAAGACTGATCATCCCACTTCCATCATGAATTCACTATTTTCTACAGATATCTGGGGCTAAAAATGTAAGCAGACATCTGGGAAGCTCAGGCAATCACAGTTCCTAGAACTGTATTTTTAGGCATGCAAATTCCTTTCAGATGTTACAGAAAAAGCATAGTTGAGCATGGTGTAATTGCAGTGCCCATCATGTGAAGTGGCGCTTGGTTCAGAAACTGGCAGAAGAAGAAAACCAACAACTGGTACTATTTGTACACAGCTGTAACATGATGCCACACTATGGATACATGAGCTAATTAAAAAATTTCTTAAGAGATTTTTTTGTAATTTAATTTGTGGTGGCCGCTGGAATTTTAAAGAACATAAAAGTAACTTGAACAGGTGTAACATAGGCATGCTCCCAACAGAAATAAAATTGAGCCATTGCTCATTTTCACATTGTCCTCTTATTTAAGTGTATGCAAATTAAAAACTGTCTGGCATTGAGACTGAGTTAAGGACAAACATTCAGAAGGCTAACAATCCAGTTGGGCTGGTTTCTGACCATGTAGCAAGTTAACCCTGTCATCATAAATCTCTGCTTTACAGCTAAACTGTGACATAGCAACTGAGAAGAACAGACTACTATGTTTTTCCTGAATTCTGAATTTTTTGCTGAATTCAGTTCATTGAGCATAACTTCCATTATCTGCTTTCATCACTGGAAAAAAAGGGGTATTGGAAAACTACAGGCCAACATACCTGAGAGCCTGACTGTTCTTCAGGGTGGATTAGAGAGATATGTTCAAACATGTCTTCCCTTTCCCCAGGCACTGACTTGAGAGCTGAAGAAAATTATCTGGTTTATACTCTAGCAGCAAGAACCACTATTTTATTGTCCTCTGTACTGTTCCTTTTGTTTGCTTGCATTGGCCTCATGTTACCAAACAATGTTCACTGGTGCCTAGATACCACCTTTTTCTTCTCTTGACTCTCTTGTATGTCATCCTCTTGCCCAGTCAGCAACTGTTTATTGTTCCTCCGATATTTCAGCTCAAATAAAGATTTGGCAAATAGTTTTAACCAGAGATGCTATTTGAAATAACACCCTTTCATACTGTTACAACATCTTCCTCAGCATGAAGGTATACACTTAGGAAAAGAGTGAAAAATATACATTTGAATATAGGGTGGGGAGAAAAAGAGTACACGACTCTCAGCCTAACCTACCTCACAGGGTTGTTGTGAGGATAAAATGGAGAGGAGGAGGAGGATTATGTAAGTCACCTTGGGTTCCTTGCAGGGGAAAAAAGGCGGGGTATAAATATAATAAATATATATAATAATTGTGCTGATACCACTAGTGATTTGGGATGATACACTAACCTCTTGTCTATTGTATGAGGCATTCAAGAATCCATCGTAACGCCTTCGAAGGACTTGGCCTAGGTCCCAATGTTGCTGCATCCCTTCCTATGCATATCAACAGTAGCAAATTAACAATAAGACAAGTTATATTGCTGCCTTGCAAAACAGCACATGGTTGAAAATGAGAACAGTTACAACTTGAACATGGTTGGTGCAGGGAATGTTAACATATAGCCTTGACATGGATGAAACCGCCCCCTCCCTCAACCACCTGTTTTGTTCCCCTCCTCCAGGTTTTTAAACTATATATTTTGCTTTTATAATACAGTAAACTTAAAACAGCACACAATTATAATTTAAACAATACAACTGCTTTCTCTGATGCGAAAAGATACTGCTGTTTCCTAAGATGGAAAGTGAAAAGGAAACTAGCCCCCAAATAGTCCCCCAAAGCAAAAACAAAAGAGGAAACCTCCATGCGCTGCATGGAGGTTTTCAAAAAATGACATGTTTTGATACAATCTCTTCTTCAAGGCAATAGTTTGGAACTACCCTGTTTCAAAGAAGTGCTTCCTTTGAGTCTCAAGTTCCCACACATAGTTTCTGCTTGGGATACCCACCTGAGAAAGTTGCCCAAATCCCTGTGGCCAGGCATTTTCCTGATGGGGATCTCGGGGGTATGCCTTCACTGGGGAGCGATCTCCATGACGATATAACTGAAAGTCAGAATAGTTTACCATCACAAAGGGGTCTACATGTTCTGTACGACCCATCCACCCCATCCACGTGCATTTTGCCGTTTTCATAAGTGCACTGGAGATGGTACATTTTCCCATTTGCCCTGGGGCAAGGAGAGATGGCTGTCAAGATCTGGCAGCAGTTGTCAGGCACACTAAAGGAGTCAAACACCTTTGATGATATCGGGAAGGAATATACACTCTCCTGAAAGGTTAAATGTTGCAACTGGGCTTTGGTCCACAAACGCTTATGCCATAACAAAGGTTAGTCTTTAAGGTGCCACAAGACTCTGTTGATTAATCTACTTGGGTCATCCCTGGCTCCTGCTATGCCAACACCCAGGATGATTATTATTACTATTAACCAAACGCTGTAATTTTCAATATTTTCGTAACACAAACTGCGAGGATCTCAGCTCTGGTTTTAAATCATTTGATCCCCGCAACCTGCAGAGCCAAATGGACGCTCTGGCAACACAAAAGCAGGAGCTGCCTTCTGCCAAATGGGACGAGTCATACCTTTTTAAAAAATGGATCTCATGATTTCTGAGGGCTGATTTAAATTTTTCTTCCTTTTTTTATATTTGGGGCTGGAAGCCTTTCATCCCGTGACACCTCAGACCAAAGAATTGTCCCTCCCGGCAGCCCCCCCTTAATCTCCAGCCCCCCAACCCGGTTGTTGCCTCCTTACCAAGGTAACAAAGCGGAGGGTTCTGTTCTGGACGAGTGGCAGGGCGAGCTCGAGGGTAAGACTCAGCAGCAGGGTAAAGAGAATGTTTGTCCAGCGCTTCCTTCCACGCTCCATGGCTTTCTATCAATCGATGTTCCTTGTTCGACAAAAGTACCCTGGAAACAGTGAGCATGCTCAAATGATCTGAGCATGCTCAGTTTCAGCAGCTGAAGTTGCTTGTGCTAGCGCTCATCTTGCCATTTCTTGGAGAACGGGGGGAATCAAGAGCTTCGTGAACCAAGTAACGCCAATTTTTCCTTGAAGGAGGTTTTGAGGAGAAATGGGACAGTCACGAAATGGTGGGAACTTTAAAGAGTCCTGGACTGAGTGAAAGTGCGTAGATCTTGGAGATGTGATTGAGTTCATTGCCCAGTAGGTGGCTGCAATACCGTCTATTTTACGGCAACTACCCAAACAAAAAGGATTTGTATACCGCAGATCAGGAAATAATGTATACATAGGGATCGGTTCTTTTTTTTTTTAGCGTGTTCATAAATGGCCTAGAGTTAGGATTGACCAGTGAGGCGGCCAAGTTTGCTGACAACTCTATTATTCAGGGTGGTAAAAACAAAAAGTACTCTGGAAAGATCTCTCCATACTGGATGAATGGGCAATAAAATGACAAATGCAGTTCAGTGTATGTAAGTGTAAAGTGATGGATATTGAGGCTAAAAATCCTAAATTCACATGTACACTGAATGAGGCCTGAGCAGGTGGTGGATAGCTGGATGGATGAAAACATCAACCCAGTATGCAGCAGCTGTGTCAAAGGTGAATTCTATGCTAGGGATCATTAGGAAAGGGTTTGAAAATAAGACTGCAAATATTGTAATGGCTTTATACAAGTCTATGGGGCAACCACACTTGGAATACTGTGTACAGTTCTGAACACTACATCTTTAAAAGGGTATTAGACAAATTTACAGAGGATAAGGCTATTGATGGCTACTTTATTGTACGTATAGTATCCTCTACACTCACGGTTGTTTACAGGTTCTTTAGATGACCTTGTGACCCCCCAGTTTCACTTCTGTGTCTAACCAGCACTTTTAGAGAGTTTTTTTTTTTTTTTAGAGCAGGGGAAATGCAGCCTTTACTCGTGAAAGCAAAAGAAAGCATTATTCCCTCTTGTGTATTTGTACTATTCTGCTATACCACAGTGCCAACTAGAGGTTATGTATCGGAAAAGCAGAAAAGGAAATGCTCTTTGTGTGGTGCTTGGTGACTGAAACCAAAAGCAGATACAGCGGACTGACAGCCAATTAACAGCTTCCTGTAGAAAAGCTCTATGCCTCTCAATACCAGATGTTGGGGAACAACTAAACGAGAATGCTATTGCCCTCATGTCCTGCTTGTGGGCTTCTCATAGGCATCTGGTTGGTCACTGTGGGGAACAGGACGCTGGACTAGATAGGCCTTTGGTCTGGTCCAGCAGGGTTCTTCTTCTATGTTCTAATGTAGGGGTGTTGAACCTCTTTCAGCTTGAGGGCTAAATTCCATTTTGGAGAAGCTTTTGGGGGCCACATTCCAGTGGTGAGTGCGGCCGAAGGCAAGAGGCATGCGGCTAAAAATACCCAAAATACCAGCATAATTCAGTTTAAAGCTCTTCCTGCCAGTAACTTAAGTTGCAGGAGAGGCATTTCAACCTTTTAGAAAAGGGGGGGGGGAACTGTGCAAAAGCTGGGAAACCATCAAATGATTGGTAGTTGGGTGAAAGGGGGTGTGACTATCTGGGGAAGCCCAGAGGGCTGGATCAGGCTCCCAGTTCTGAGGTTCTGCAGGCCTCTTCTAATGTAAGCAGATGGAGTCAGACTGCTACCGGGAAGGAGGAGCAAGGACTTTGGAAGGGAACAAAGTACGGTAGATCATGTAAAAAAAAAAAAAAGGTATACAGTGAAAGATCAGAAAGGGCTGGGAGATCTATTTTTTCTTTTAACTGTGTTATCAGAAGTTTATTAAACCAAATAACCATTAACCGTTTTCAAACTGAGTATTGTGAAATGTAGCTAGGAAGGGCTGAACATGCATAGCGTTCCCACTAGACTCTGCCCTTGTTCACTGTTTTTATTTTATTTTATTTTTTTAAAATCATGTTTGCATCCTGTTCCTTTGCCACAACTGGTGGATATTTGCAGTTGATTATCGGCAATGGAAACTGGAGCCAGGAGCTTAACTGATGCGTTATTGTTCAGAATGGTGGGGACAAAATTGAGATAAACATGAGAGAGGACAAGATACCAGTGGGGGTGCGGAGGTGGGGTGGCTAGCAGCAAGGTCATAGTAAGGAGGGTATGATGGAATATAGTAAGGAGAATGGGCTAGTGCGTGTGTGTTCCATTCCTTACTACTTAAGAGATGCAGGCCTTAGTGAAAGGGAATATACTATTGCACCCACTCCATTTGGAAATCGTACGCCTGTCACTGAAAGATGGGAATAGATCTGTCTTTTATAGCCCCTGCTGATGGGAAATGAGGGTGCAATTTCTTCTTCACTTTCCAGCATCTCAAACACCCCAAGTGATGATGAGGAATAGCCTCTTCACTATACAAGCCCCGTTTTCTGCAAAGGAAAGGAGCAACTCTTCCCTCTCCCATATTAACTTCTAGGTAATTGTAGGATGGGAGCAGATGCTTTGCTCTCAGTGATCAGGGCTGACTGCACCTTGGGCGGGTGAGGCTGGTTAGCTGCCACAACCAATTGGGGGGTGGGGGTGGATGGGAATAAATCTGCACATCCTGCCACAACCAATGGAGGAAATTAACCTGCACCTGCTGCCAAGGCAGGAGTTTGACTCTGTCCTCAGTAGTGTGCATGCGTGCGTGTATATATATATATATATATATATGCAATGTCATTTCCTAGAATTAATTACTTCACTTTGGGATGTAATATGTAGATATTGCCATGGCAAAGTATTTCCCAAGAGAGAACATCCAATGAAAATTAAAGTAGCATTAAGATGTAAAATTTCCAGAAATTTTAAAGCAGGGGCGGCGGGGGGGGGGGAACCCATCCATCCCCACCATTCCCCCCCACCAGTTTTCCCCCCCTTTACATGTCTAAGGGACATGTATGCAAGTTTAGACAGAAAAAAGGCCTACAACTCTCAGCACTTAATATTTTTGAATAGTAATTTTGAAATAAAGCTTTAAATTAAACACAGCCCCACTCATATTCCTGTTTCTCATTTCTTTGATATGAGTGAAGCAGCAAGGAATTGCAACATTTGTGGTATTAATTTTGAAAAGTCTAATTGAGTGCACAATCCTATGCAAGTTTAGACAGAAAAGGCCTACAATTCCCAGCATGCCCCAGCCAGCAGCTGGCTGGGGCAAGCTGGGAGTTGTAGGCCTTTTTTCTGTCTAAACTTGCATAGGATTGCACCTTAAGTAGATAACCATGCTCTGATAAGTGCTGTCTGCTAACATAGCTGAAGCAATGACAAACAAGCCCAGGAGATAAATGTCACTTTCTGAAGTCTACAGATCTCTTGAGAGGTGGGGCAGATGGTTGGTCGGGAGAACCTTCTGGCATCTTACTGTGTATGATTCTATATTCTAACAGGTTCTATCAGGGATGCCATTTAGGGAGGCCATGGGAGACATCCTCCACCCCTCCCCTATATTTTAGATTATGTGTTTTTAGATCATGCCCAGCATGGTTTTAGTGGTTAGAATGCCAACCTAGGAGTGGGGAGACCTGAGTTCAAATCTCCACTCAGCAGATGGGGCTTGTTGGGTGATGATTTCTCAGCCTCACCTACCCCACAGGATTGTTGTGAGGATACAATGTGGGAAGAGAATAATGTATGCCACCTTGAGCCCCTTGGAGGAAAGATTAGATATAAATGTATAAATATTTTTTCCCAAAAGTACCTATATTCCTAGTTTACTTAAAGCACAATCCTATGCAGGTTTAGACAGAAAAAAGTCCTACAACTCCCAGCATTCCCTAGCCAGAATGGCTAGTTGGGGAATGCTGGGAGTTGTAGGACTTTTTTCTGTCTAAACATGCATAGGTTCGAACCCTTATTTAGCAGAAGTGGCTGAATAGGGTAGACTGAAATTCTGAACTGAGTACATGGGAAGCTGAAAATGCAATGAGGTTTCCTGGGAATAATCAAAGAGGCCAAGAGTACTTCCAGCTGAGGCTTTTATTGTGCC
Source organism: Shinisaurus crocodilurus (assembly GCA_021292165.1). Taxonomy (NCBI): domain Eukaryota; kingdom Metazoa; phylum Chordata; class Lepidosauria; order Squamata; family Shinisauridae; genus Shinisaurus; species Shinisaurus crocodilurus. The sequence goes on from CM037876.1 coordinate 242,891,774, forward strand.
AGCACCCTGTCTCATTCACAGAATTTTATGTGGGGTCCAGATGTTGTTGTCTTCCACTTGTAACCCTCCCGTGTTTTCCCACCACTTCTTCCATCTTTTTTTCTCTTAGCGTAGAAACTCTGTTAAGAACAAAAAGATGGAATAGCTGCACAATGCCTTTTGATTTAGTAGTGCTAGGAGCCCTCCATCTGGAAGCACCCCAAAACTCATGAGGGAAGACCCTTCTACTGCTGTGCACACACTCCTATTGCTATATACACTGACACACCTGTACTCAGCAGAATGCAGAGAGTGAATGGAAAAACCACCTACTATCTTCTGACACAAATATTAGAATAGAGATATCCCTGCCTTAAAAAAAGTATAGACAAGCACATACAAATAGTGGTATTTGTATAGATAGGCAGCAAGAAAATCTATATACATACATACCGTACATAGGATAGTGCTCTAAGTAAAGCAAACTGCTTTACAATAATACTAGTTAGCATTTATATAGTGCTTTTGTAATGTTCAAAATGCTTCCCATAGGTATCTCAGTAATTCTTCCAACAGAACCATTAAGATAGGTCATTATTATCTAAATATTGCAAATGGGAGCTAAGGTTGAAAGAAGTGCCTTCTTTATAGCCACCTAAATTTTTATCCCCCCAGGCATTTAAAATCCCGCTAGTTATGTTTTTGATTATTGCAACTGCTCCTTTATTTTGTGTTTTTATATTCTCTATTTTCTTGTTGTGTAAAACTACCCTGTAGTTTTACACAACAACACTTCACTCACACACTTTTTAATTGTAAAACTACCCTGGAATTGAAAAGTGAAGTGTGGTATAAAAATATTTTAAAGAAAGAAAGAATTAGTTCATGGCTAGGTGAGATCTTAATACAAATCATAACTCTATTTTTTTGCCCTTACAATAATATCCTTAGGTTGATCACTTATGCAGAGCAATCCTATGCATGCTTATACAGAAGTAAGCCTTCCCCCCTTTTAAAAATGGGGAATTGAAGCTGACAAATGAGCTCAATAGTCTGTTAAAGACCACAGCGAGACTGTAGTAGAGATGGAATTTTAACACAGCTGAACTCACTATGTAATCAAGATGCTTGCATCATATGTTCTGGCATTCCTAACCTATTCTACAACGCTAGTACAGAGACGTATTTTTTGGAACAGGCTCTGAGCCACTGAAATCAAAGGCACCCAGATGGCTTGATCTGTAAACATGCCTGCTTACCTGGCTTCTGGATCATCCTGGATTAGTTCCCCACTGACCCAGTGAAGCCTGAGAAAATGGCTGCTGTATTGGCCCCAAAGAAAGCCAGAATCCAAACACATTTATTTCAGAATGTGATACTTCTTATTTTTGCACACACAAACCTTGTGGGTAGTATGGCAAGCCTTTGGGTTGCACAGGATTCTACTTCATAACACTGGAAGGGAGAGACCACACAAAGCATGACGATGATGATGGTGACGGCGATGATGACGACGACATCAACAATAATAATCAATGCCACCAGACGGCATCGTCCATTCATCCGCAGGCAAGCCTGAGCGAGGACAGTTCTCTTGTGTTTTAGGTTGTCATGCACACCACGCTGCCAAGATGTAGAAATGGAGGCGGAGAGGGGGGCGGGGGGATCACTAGGGGGTGGAGTTGGGGAAAGTTCAGGCATGTGACTCTTAAGGCTGCTGCTGTTGCTACTCCTCACATTACATCACTGCTGTAACTTGTGCAGAGCGGCTCTCCCCGGCCCAGAAGTAAATAGCGCGGGGCTGAGCGTGCGGACCTGGACCTGGCCCGGTTGCTGTGGCCTCCGTGGGGGCAAGGAGCGGTCTGTCTGGAGCGATCTGCCCCTCTCTGGAAGAGGTGGGTTTGCTGCCCTCTTGAGCGAGTCACCTGCCCTTCCGGGGCTGCTGGCGTTCCTGTTGCTGACAGGTAACTTCTTTCTTGACCCGATCTCCCTGGGCAACCCGGGAATTTAGTGGCGGCCCCTCGAGAGCCCGCAGTGCTTAACCCATCGAGGTGGGTCTACCCTACATTCTCTGCGTGCCGTTGCCATGAATTCCTCCCAGCGGCGTCCGGAAAGCCGAGGTGCTCGCGTCAAACCACCTGCTGGCGCTAAAGGAACGTACACGTGTACTTATGCGTGTGGATAAGGACAAGGCTTCCATTCATGCCTTTTTCCTGGTCTGGGCTCGTCCTGTCCTGTCAGCTCAAGTCAAGAGATGGCTCTGATTCGTCGAAGGAAGGGGAGCATCTTCGAAATGACTTAAAGGGGATAAAGTGAACAGGCATTTTCTGGCCACTGTTTTTGCACGCATATTAAGGGGCAGGGGCAAAGATTCGTGAAAAGGAGGGTGATTTCTACACGTTTCGAGGTATGTGTGGAATAGTGGTGCTAGTCATTGTGAATACAAAATCAGTGTCTTCGTGGTTATTCTGGATTAGTTGTTCTGGAGTTATGCAGCGAAAGCAGCAATCTTAATGACAGTTACCTAGGAGTAAGCCCCATTTAACACACAAATGTGCTTATGAGTAAATGTGTATGCACTCAGGCTGGGGTGGGAGAGGGAGAAGGGTAAAAATCAGGTATTGGAGAAAACACAGGAGCATCTATAATCTATGAATCATTTATATACACGTGCGGGAGGATGTCCATTGCCTTGTGGCTTTCACTCATAGTGAAAGGGCATTGGATAAAGTGTGTGAGTGAAGTGTTATATATTTACAGTAGTGATATCTATTTGCAATTAAACATGTTGTTTTTGTGGTCAGCTTCTTGCTTCTGCATGGTTTTAGGTGACTTGTGTGAAATTGCTACCACCACCATCAGTCCCTACCAGGAGAGAGCAAAACAATGATGATGGCCTTTTGCCCAGGGCCCACCAAAACCTGGAACCAGGTCTGCAAGGCTATCTGTTGCACCATTTCCTCCTTCAGCCTAGGAAATCCATGTTCAAATCCCTCCTCAATCATGAACTTACTGAGTGGCCTTCGTCACTATCTTCCTATCTTGCAGTTGTTATAAAAAGAGAGTGTGTGTAGTGCACTTTATTTGCTTAGAAATGCTGTAGAAGAAATTAACAGTTACGCTCGAAGGAAAGGTTTAATCTGGAAGGTAGGAAGATGGTAGATACTGAAGGGTAATCAATGTGCAGTTGTTGTTTGCTTGTTACTTTTATATAATTTATAGGATAAAAAGAGCAGGAGGATTATGTAAGCTGCCTTGTGTTCCTTGCAGGAAAAAAAGGTGGGATAGTGCTATAATAAATAGATAGATAGATAGATAGATAGCCTATCCCAGCTTTCCACCAAGGAACCCAAAGAGGCTTACACGGTGGTGGTCTTCTCCATTTTATCCTCACAACAACCCTGTGAGGTAGGTTAGGCTGAGAGTCAGTGACTGGCCCAATGTCACCTGGCCGAGTGGGTCCTAGAACCTAGATCTCCCCAGTCCTATTTGTTGAATTTATTTATTTGTTGAATTTATGGATCGCCCATCTGGCCGGCAAACCAGCCACTCTGGGCGATGTACAGCGTGATAAAATACAAAATAAAATACATTTAAAACAGTATAAAATTTTAAAATCTTAGCCCACCCCATATTCCTGCCTGAACAGCCATGTTTTTAGTGAGTGGCGGAAGCTCAGCAGAGGTCACTAGGGAGAGAGTTCCACAGTATGGGGGCTGCCACAGAAAAGGCCCTCTTCCTAGTCCCCACCAGTCTAGCTGCTCTGGCTGAAGGGACAAGGAGAAGGCCATCTGTGGCAGATCTTGTTGAGCGGCCTACTTGGTGTTGCTGGAGACGCTCCTTGAGATAAACTGGACCGGAGCCATATAGGGTTTTAAAGGTCAAAACCAACACCTTGAATTCGGCTTGGCAAGCAACTGGTAGCCAGTGCAGCTCCTTGAACACTGGAGTGATGTGATCCTGCCGGTGGCTGCCTTTAACCAGGCAAGCCGCCGCGTTCTGTACCAGTTGTAGCTTCCGAACCGTCTTCCAGGGTAACCCCACGTAGAGCGCATTACAGTAGTCTAGGCGAGAGGAGACCAAGGCATGAACCACTGATGGGAGCAGATGATTAGGAAGGTAGGGGCTCAGCTGCCGTATCAGATGGAGTTGATACAGCGCCGCCCAGCTCACAGCTGACACCTGAGCCTCCATGGACAGCTGGGAGTCTAAAATGACCCCCAAGCTGCGAACTTGGTCCTTCAGGGGCAAATGTACCCCATTCAGCACCAGGTCAACATCCCTTAACCTCCCCTTGTCCCCTACCAGAAGTACCTCAGTCTTGTCGGGGTTCAGTTTCAGCATGTTCCTTCCCATCCAGCCACCCACTGATTCCAGGCACTTGGACAGGGTCTCAACAGCCAACCTTGAAAGAGAGGTAGAGCTGCGTGTCATCCGCATACTGATGACACCGCACCCCAAACCTCCTGATGATAGCTCCCAGCGGCTTTAGGTAGATGTTAAATAACATTGGAGAGAGGATGGAACCCTGCAGCACCCCACAAGTGAGCAGCCGAGGGTCCGAAGCCTCCTCTCCAAGATCTACCCTCTGGTACCTTCCAGAGAGGAAGGACCGGAACTACTGCAATACAGTGCCTCCCATGCCCAACCCCTCCAGGCGGTCCAGGAGGATACCGTGGTCAACCGTATCAAAAGCCACTGAGAGATCGAGGAGGACTAGAAAGGAGCATCCGCCCCTATCCAAAGCCCTCCTCATATCATCCACCAAGGCGACCAAGGCCGTCTCCGTCCCATGACTGGCATGGATCTAAGTAATCGGCTTCATCCAAGTGTGCCTTCAACTGAACCCCCACCACTCGCTCAATCACCTTGCCCAGAAATGGCAAATTGGAGACTGGGCGGAAGTTGTTCAGATCTTTGGGATCCAAGGAGGGCTTCTTCAGAAGCGGTCTTATTGCTGCCTCCTTAAGGGCTGGTGGCATCACTCCCTCCTCGAGGGAGGCATTCACCACCGCCCTGATCCCCTCACCCAGTCTCTCCCTGCAGCTCATAATGAGCCAGGGTGGGCAAGGATCAAGGAAGCAGGTGGTCGGCCTCACAGATGAAAGCACCTTGTCCACTTCATCAGAAGGAAGAAGCCGGAACCGATCCCACAAAACCGGTCTGCCATTGGCCTCCTACCGGTCACTCCCTGTGTCCACGACGCACAAAATCCCACTACTAATCCAATCAGTTTTATCTGTGAAGTGCTTTGCTAAAGCCTCACAGGAGGCTTTAGACTGTTCCATCGGGTCCAGAGCGACTGGACCGACCAGACTCCGGACCACTTGGAACAGCCTCCTGGGGCAGCACTCCGCAGACGCAATGGAGGCAGCATAGAAATTCTTTTTTGCTGCCTTCACCGCCACCTGGTAGGCTGAAGATGCAGCTCTAATTGTCAGCTGCAACAACGTTGCTGTGTTACACGAAATACCAACACTAATCTGTGTTCAATCATCTTCGGAGCGGGATTTATGCCATCGGCGCTCTAGCCTTCTCACCTCTCGTTTCAGAGCTCACAGAGAAGGAGTGAACCATGGTGCCATGCGACTGCGAGCTCTGTTTAGGCGAAGAGGGTGCTTCGGGGCAATTTGGTCTAATGGCCTGGTGATTGCAGCATTCCAGTCATCCACCAGGGTCTCGACCGAGCTGCCATTTGTGTGCTCCCATTCCCCAAGCACGTTCAGGAATCCATCCGGATCCATAAGATACCTGGGGAGGACCATCCTAATAGGTCCCTCACCCCTGCAGAGGGGTTGTGGCACCGAGAAATCCAACCCCACGTCCCCACCAGATAGTGATCTGACCATGACAAGGGGGTGGTGGATATACCCCCGATTTCCAGATCATGTCCCCCCTCTCCAGAAACAAAAACCAAGTCCAGTGCCTGACCGGCTACATGGTTAGGTCCAGTTAATACAGGGTGCAGCTCCCAGGAAGCCGTGGTCTCCATGAAGTCCCGAGGTGCCCCCGTGAGGGCAGCCCCCGAATGCACGTTGAAGTCCCCCAGCACCAATAGCCTGGGGGACTGCACACGCACATCGGAGACCACCTCCAGCACCTCGGCCAGGGAGTCTGTCGTGCAGCGGGGTGGACGGTACACAAGCAGAATCCCCAGGCTGCCCTTTGGACACAACCTCTAGTACATGCACTCAGTAAACTTGGTCTCCCGGAGCGGGAGTCTAGTAAAGACCAAGGACTCCCGGTAGATAACAGCCACTCCCCCTCCCCGTCCCCCAACCCTTGGTTGCTGGGCATACGAGAAACCAGCCGGACACAAGGCCGCCAGAGTTGGAGCAGCAGCCTCGTCCAGCCAGGTTTCCGTAATACATGCCATGTCCGCACCCTCATCCAGGATCAAGTCATGGATGAGAGATGTTTTTTGGGTAACGGACCTGGCATTGCACAACAGCAAACGCAAGGTGGATGGAGGAGCCACACATCCCCCAGTTCTCCCTTGGCTCTGGGCAGGCCCGGAACAACGGAACAAGGGATAGGTATTAAGCATCGACCCCTTGTTCCCCTTAATCGGCGTGGCCTGCCCCTAGCACTCTGCCAGCATCTGCCACTCAACAATCATACGTTTTGCCCCCCAGAACTCCCCCCATTAACTCCCTGGGAGAGACACATGCCCCCTTGCTTCCGCTGATCAGGCAGGAGACCCACCCCTAAAACCAACCCCTAAACCCCCCCGCCCTTCAGAAAAGGAAGGGCCTCTTAAAACTCACAGCCTCACCTATATCCCCATCAGCAGGGGGACAGGCCCTCACCCTCGCGCCACCCCCGAAGTGGCTCCCCCAAAGGGGCGACCCCCTTTGGTGTCGCCCCTTCGGTGGTGGACCCGCCCCCGCTGGGGCCGGATCTTTATAGCCCCACAGTTGCATGTGGGGTGGGGTGGGGTGGTTCCTGGCTGGGCCCGGGCCTGCAAAGGGGCAGCCAGCAGTCCCACAGGTGACTCTAGTCCTAGTCTCTAACCACTACACCATGCTGGCTCTCTAGTCCAGATGATGACTGGGACTTGCTCTTTGTCTTTGAAAGCTTTGCATGGCTTCGAATTTGCATTAGTTAAATTAACCGAGGATGCATCGACCATCAACTATATTAGCCATGATGGCTAAATGTCCTGTTGCTGGAGGGGCAATGGTGAGGGAGGGGTATTAGTATAGTTTGTCCATCTGTCCACTTCTGGCTGCCCTGCCTCAGAAAGGATAGAGCTGTAAAAGGAATAATGCAAGTACAACCAAAATGATCAAATGGTAGGATTAATGTCCCTCCATGGGAAGGCCTAAAGAGTTTAAGGCGCAATCCTGTGCATGTTTAGACAGGAAAAAAGGCCTACAGCTCCCAGCATGCCGAGTTGTAGGCCTTTTTTCCTGTCTAACCATGCATAGGGTTGTGCCCTTAGAGACGTTTAGTTTAGTGGGGGAAGATGGCTGGTGTGAATGTGATAGAAGTTTGTTATAAATGGGACAGAGGTGGTTTGAGCACTTTTTTCTCCCTCTCTCATACAACTAGAATTTGGGGTCACCCAATGAAACTGACGATGACAGTGCGTTCATGACATACACGGGGAAGGACTTTTTCACACAACACATACTCACCTTGCAGCAGGGGTGCAATGGCACTTGCAGGGATCAGCAGTGTTGCCCATGAAGCTCTCAACTCCCTGCTCTACTTCAAAAAATCAGTTTTACGGTAATTAAAAAAGCTTGAAAGATTTTAGGGCGCCAGGTTCTCCTTCCTGTTCCTGAACCTGCCACTGGGCAGGAAGAAAAGGAAATAGTTGCTTCCTGATGGCCCCTCCCAATCTTCCATGCATACAGATCTTTCCCCTTTGCTTTCTCTCTGTCTTACCAGCCCCAGTCTCTAGCATTGCTATTTCTCTCCATCCAACCCCTTCCCTCGCTATTTCCCTTCCTTGTCCCTTCTTTCTTTCTCTTCTAGCTCCTAACCTTGCTCTTTCTCTCCTACTTAACTTGCAGATTTTCTCCACTATCCACCTCTAGCCTCACTGTTTCTCCCAAGATTGTCTTCCAGGATAAAATTACAAAAAGAAAATTATAAAAAGAGGAAATTCTAAAAAATTGTGTAGACTCTAGCAATGGGTCTGTAAGTGACTGTGGAGGCCAATTCTAGATCCACACAGCTTCCCACAGTGAGGACAGGTTACCAGATGGAAGATGGTCCTGGAAAGGATTCGTTTGACGTGCTTTTCGTTTGGCACGTTTCTCCCTTTCACCTTGCACTCGGGCTTCTTCAAAGTCCATGGAACCTTTGTGAAAGGTCAACCTCCATTTAGAGCATTCATGGGCCAGAGCTTCCGCTCACTGTGTATATATCTGGACTTTTCAGAGTAGTTTTATAGACTGTGCCTCTCCATCCATGTCCTTCCCCCCCCCCGTACCTGTGTGTGTGCATGCATGCATATCTGCTAACTGAGGATAACCACGCCCCTGATGAAGTTGGCCCTAGCCCAGGGTTGGGCAAGTTGTGACCCTCCAGAGGTTTTGGCCTATAACTTGCATCAGCTCTAGCCAGCATAGCCAATGGTGAGGGATGATGGGAGCTTTAGACCATAATATTTGGCAGGCCACAAGTTGCCCACCCCTGCCCTAGTCCATGAAGGCTGATCACACAATAAGGCTGCAATCCTATTAACACTTACCTTGGGTAGGGCCCATTGAACTCAGTGAGGGTTTTCCTCCCAAGTATAATCCATAAGATTTTACTGCACATGTGTTAGGGCTTGTTCGCACGACACAGGAACCGCAAGTCCCCCGCGGTTCCCGTGTCCTGTGCACACCGACCGGGGGTGCCCCTGTGGGACAGCCGTGGGCAGGACGCACGCAAAGTGACCATGGTCGGTAGAGGGGTAAGCCCCTACCGCGTGTGGTCACCATGCCATCTGAACAGCGGGCGGCCGTCCCGCGGGGGCCCCACAGAGACGGCAGCCCAGAGCGGCCGGAGCGGCCGCCACTCCAGTCTGTTGGGGCAAACGGCCCCTCTGGGCATCCCGGGGGCCTGCCCCCTAGCGCCGGGAGGCCTGCACTGCAGTGCGGGGACTGCGGGGTCTGCCCACGCGCGCGGGGCGCCGGTCGTGTGCGGCGCCCCGCCGGACCCCGCAGACAGCCCCGTGGTTCCTCCCCCGCCGGCAGCCTGGGTCGTGTGAACCGGCCCTTAGTCTCTAAGATGCTACAAGACTCTCTTGTGTGTGTTTTAAAAATTATTGTTATTGCTACCACAATCCTGTTCACAGATGTTGTTTTGGAGTGCTTGTTGGTTAATTATATGTAGATTGCTGGCATAGCTGGATTCTTTGTGAAATACTGACTTCCCTTGACAAATCATATATTATGGAAAATTTGTTCCCTTTTCTTGGGAAGCATTGTGTCACCATTTTACAGAGGAGTCTTGCTTTATTAAGATGTTTCTCAGGTATTCTTTATCCAATTTAACTGGAAGGAGAGAACACCCTTCATCTGTTATGAATCATAGATTTCATAGATCATACAGTTGGAAGGAGCCTACAAGGCTATCGAGTCCAACCCCCTGCTCAATGCAGGAAACTAGAGGAGGGGTCTCCCATCCAAGTAATAACCAGGCCTGACCCTGCTTAGGTTTCCACACTTAGACAAGCTGAGCCAGCATGAGCCACAGGCTCTTAGGTCATCTTTATCCACATATGATGTTCGGTGTTTTGATGTGCAGCCTGGTAGCCCAAGATTAGCTCCAGAGGTAAGGTGCTCAGAGCATATAAGAAAAACAAAGAGAAACTTTGCATAGGATATTGCAAATGTTACCTTTTATTAGAGCAATACTATTAGTTGGTTATCTGCCTTTAGATTCCATTTTATTTATTTATTTATTTATTATATTTATACCCCACCTTTTTTCCTGCAAGGAACCCAAGGCGGCTTACATAATCCTCCTCCTCCTCTCCATTTTATTCTCACAACAACCCTGTGAGGTATGTTAGGCTGAGAGGCAGTGACTGGCCCAAAGCCACCCAGTGAGTTTCATGGCTGAGCGGGGACTAGAACCCAGATCTCCCGAGCCCCAGTCCAACACTCTCACCACTATGCCATTTATTAGAACAACCAGTGTTGTATGTAAGCAAAGACTGGTGACCACATATGGAAAACCATGGGAAGGAAATGGGTCATTTTAGGCTGCCTTGGGAGGTTGCTGGCTGAAGTCTTAACTAACAGAAGACTTCAGGAAGGGAGAACCACAAGGACATTCTGAGTATACTTGAAGCCATCCTAGTGATATCCAGGGTCTTGTTTCCCACCTGGTGGGTGTGCCCTGATTTCAGCCATGTCACTGGCAGGCTTAGAGCCAAGGACTCTATGCCTGACATGCAGGACTCTTTTCCAGCAGGCTCTTTGTAGTGATGTCAGATGTTGTGAGAAGAGAATGCGACTTGGCAGGGCAAAGTCTGTGCAAAGATGTTCACATGTTTGGCCTCATGCCAGAGGGGGGAATTAGGTTTATACACATTCTCTGGTGTGTATGCATCCCCTCACACTTTCTAGCTGTCACCCTCCTTTCCCTATATCTAGTATGGTGTGGACCTCCTTAACTTCTATCTTTGTTTGATCTTTTTAGGGGTTGTTGTTTTTAACTGCTTATTATCTCAGATCCCTTCTGAACTGCAGCAGCCAGAATATTTCCCCCCTTTGTGCATCTCCTCAGTGTTCAGTCAGTAGTCTATGCAGTTCCACATACAATATATTACAGTAATGGGCATGAACAACCGAGGCTAGATCTGATTTCTCCAGGAAAGGTATGGAAAAGGATCCCTTTGCCAGTGAATCAAAGTCTGTCACTCAGTATCAGATACCTCCCAAATCTTCCCTCCTTTCATTCTGTTGGATAAGAGCCTATCTGCATGTTACAAACCTCCCTTTGGAGGTGATTCCATAGTTTATGCACCCCAGCTGAAAAGGCAGAATCCACATTTTGACTACTATTGCATAAAGTGTACTCAGAGTACAGATGATCTTGTCCGAAGTGCCTGCAGTCTTACCTTATGACACGTTTTGTACTGTTGAGAAACCTGATGCATAAATAATCTTCATCCAGTAGGAGAAAGTTTTCAATGCAAACTATTTGGTCAGTTGAAAAATGTGATTCTTCCCATGTTAGTGCGTCCGTGAGCAGAAGGTAGGCTCTAGTCCACCAGTAGACTACTGGCCAATTTCCAGTAGATTGCAGTAGAGTTTGGCCACAATTGCCCATGCTCTGGTAACCTCCTGTCTAGACTATTGCAACTGACAGTTCCCTGGGGCGGCAGACTCTGGACTCATCCATCAGCCAGAGAACCAAGGGCCACTGGAATGAATGAATATTTATTACAGTCATTGACCAGAACCAGCAATAACATTAAAACAAGGAAACAATCAATCAATGAAACATACATTACTACTATACACCAGCATACATCTCAGGTTCACAACAAAATTTTATATCAAAATTATAACAGACAAGTGCCCTGACCAAATTAAATGTGGTGTGTAACCACTGAGGAGACAGACATTTTGGTACTGGCTCCTCAGAGAACCTATGTTAAGGGGTGGTTATACAAATATAGTAAATAAATACACACACACACAGTTTTACCATTGATTGGCTTCTAAAAAGATGTTGCTTTCTGCACATTTTCTGCCTCCCTAACAAATAGAGCTGACTTTTGACAGCATCAGGCGACATATCCTAAATGAATCTTGAAGATGGGAACTGTAATCTTTAGCTTCACTAATTAGTGTATGATAAAGGCTACCCAGCCATTTATGTTTTAACCATTGATTGCTGAAAACAGAAGGTATGTTCTGTGTATGCCTCTAAGTAGTTGCAAGCCTACCTCTAAGCAATGGCTAGAAGAGATAATTTACTAGACCTAAGCAAAAATTTGACCCAGTAGCAACTTCAGTTCAGTCTATCTCTGATATAAGAGAGCCAGTGTGGTGTAGTGGTTAGAGTGTTGGACTGGGACTCGGGAGATCCGGGTTCAAATCTCCACTCAGCCATGAAACTCACTGGGTGACTTTGGGCCAGTCACAGACTCTCAGCCTAACCTACCTCACAGGGTTGTTGTGAGGGTAAAATGGAGAGGAGGAGGAGCATTATGTAAGCCGCTTTGGGTTCCTTGCAGGAAAAAAGACGGGATATAAATATAAATAAATAAATAAATAAAATGTGGAGGTGGATTGTGGATGGCTAAAGTTAATACTAACTTGTCCCAGCAGGGCAACATGTCCCAGCTAAGTTTATATTGATCAGCACTGAGGTTTGTCTCAAGCTTTCTGCCCCAGACAATGTTACTAAGAGTTTTCCCAGGCTGAATCTTTCCCTGACCATTAGCTACCCATGTCAACCTACCTCATACTGCTTTACTGAGGATGGGAGGAGATGGGGACCATTCTTAGTCCCGCTCCCACCCCACCCTCTCTACCTTTCCCTGAAGGGAAGATTACAACTGGGACTTTTCCTGTTTGAATCCCCTGACAAAGTCAAACTCACAATTGCATTTCCTGCTGTCCGTCCAAAGGTCGGTGCTGACAGCGGAGTCAGACCCAGCACCGCACTGCGGTCGGAGCCAAGATTCTAGGGTTACTGCAGTTCAGTTTCAAAAACTCAGACCCTGGCCTCCACTGCTCTCTCTGGGAGCTGCAGGGGCCCCTTTGCCACCCAAGCAGTGAATGGCCTTTGTCATCCAGATTGTGTGTGTTGGGGTGTGTGTGTGTGCTTATATGTGAGGCAGTCCCTCTTGTGACTTTGTCTCTTAGGGTTTGGGGTCGGGAGAGTCACTTGTATCGTAACTGTATGGGAACAATGGGTGGGGTGGAGTCATTTTTAGAAAGGGAAACAATCAGCAGAAGAATTCTTAAATTCCCAGAGTTTCACTTGTGGTTGCATTTTCTCAGGTTCTTAATTTTATGAGAACATTTCAAAACTGAAACAACAAGGACTTCATTGGTCAACTTTTAGCAACACCCTCAGGTTTTTTTTTTTTTTTTTAATTATTGAAGTACCTTTTCTGAAGCCGCTGCATTGTATATGATTTAAGCATTATCTGCACTTGCTTTTAAACGTGATCTTTATTACTAGTCACTTTTTCTTTTTGTCATGGTTGCTACTAAAAGATTTCTGCTGGTCTGTATGACAAAATTAAATAACATAGTAAGAGTTAAGGAAGGAAGGTTAATGGACCACTGAGTGGTCAGCTGGAGTGAATGGGAGTGTTCTTCCCAGTGCAAATTGCAGGTGCTGGGGATCTGGTATGGATTGGGACCCTGTTGTGGCGGGTGGTTGGGTCAAGGGGCTTTAATCCTTTGCTGTACCCTGCAGTGCCAATCTGGATCACAGGGGAGGAAGGGTGCCTGCGATTTTCACTGGAGCAAATGGAAGGTTTTTCCTAATGTAAATTGTAGGCATGGGTGGGGGGCTGATCAGAATGGGGACCATAGCAGGAGGCAAAGGTTTAAAGCCCCGTACTTCCCACACCAGGCTGCCAATCTGGATCAGGCCCCAACATTTGCAGTTTGCTGCTTTTGCATCCTGGCTGGGCAGGAAGACAAGCCCCTCCCTCTGCAGCTAGCATGGAAGCGGAGAAGAAGCCACTGTGGCCTGTATCCAACTTGTAGGATGGAGGTTCCCCATCCCTGCCCTGGGGAGCTGCTGCCAGCATGGACAATGCTCAGCTAGGTGAACCAGGGGTCTAATTCAATATAAGGCAGCTACTGATGTTCCTGTGCATTTCATGCAACGGGCCCTGAAATACCACAAAAGAGGATCAGGGAGCTGAGTCTCAACACTGGTTGTGTAGCCCTGTTGTGCCTCCAGTAGGGTCAGACAGAGACCAGCCGGGCCGGAGTGTGTTTGGGGTGGGGCCAGGCTAAGTGCAGCCTGACCCAGCTGGGCAGCCTTACCAATCAGCACCTGCTCAAAAGGCAGGTCCCAAACACACTCAGATGCTGGAAGCAATGGTTTGTTACAGCTACAGCCAGATGCTCCTGACATTCCCGACCTCAGACTTGTACCTTGGAACGACCTTGACCACGACTTTGCCTGATCCTGAACTGGTTTATGTTTGCTGTATTTCGGAATGATATATTTTGGCTTTGACCCTTGGACTGTGATAACGACTATGGCTTATCTTGGAACTGGACGGATTTACGACAAGCCCACTATCTCATGGAGGAAGATCTACCTGGTTTACCCTCGTCAGCATATGACCTGCTGGTTTAGCACTAAAGGATGAAAGTGAGAATTCTGCACAAACACGTCCTTCTGCTCCAGGTGCATCCAAGTGTCGAATGGCAGTGAAAGAAACCACCCAGTCAGCGCAGTCTGTTAAGGCTGTGGCAACTTGCTAAGTGTGGGTGGCTGCCTTAAACCACCCAGCCTAGCAAGGAAATGAGAGCAAAGGGCTTAAGAGTTTGGTGGAGAAGAACACTGGCCTAACAAGACTGAGGGAAATGGGAGAAGGAGACTTTGAGGGTAAGATGGAGTATGGAGGGAGGAGAGCAACATGGAGGGGAGCTCAGGGGTTCTGCAGTGCCCCCTAAGTAAAGAAGGGAGGGAATAAGAAAGGGCTAAGTGGGCTGGCCTTCCAGGGTTCTATGGTAGTTGCACAGCAGGGAGAGGTTTATTTTATTTATTTATTTAAATACATTTTTGTACCGCCCAATAGCCGAAGCTCTCTGGGCGGTTTACAACAGTGAAAACCATACCATACAATATAAATATAAAATTTAAAACCAGAGATTAAAAACAAACAGCAAAGCTAGCAGCAGCAGTTACAATAACAGAGTTAAAAACAACTACAAGATTAAAATGATTAAGATGATTAAAATTATTAAAATGCCTGGGAGAATAGAAAGGTCTTCACCTGGCGCAGGAAAGAGTACAATGTAGGCGCCAGGCGAGCCTCTTTGGGGAGCTCATTCCACAACTGGGGTGCCACAACAGAAAAGGCCCTCCTCCTGGTAGCCACCTGCCTCACTTCCTTTGGCAGTGATGCCTTTCTCAGAAAAAAAACCCACAAGGCATCTTACAACAGGGATTAAAATATACAAAGACATTAAACAATTTAAAACCGTGAAAGACAGTAAACAATAAAATACCAAGACCCAATAAAACAACTAAATTAAGAAGCCCATCATATGCCGTCAAATGCCTGGGAGTAAGAGTAAAGTCTTAACCCGGCGCCAAAAATATGACAATGTTTGTGCCAGGCAGACCTCACTGGGGAGAGCATTCCACAATCTGGGGGCCACCACCAAAAAGGTCCCTTCTCTTGTTGCCATCCTCTAAACCTCCCTTGGAGGAGGCACTCAGAGAAGGTTTGTTGGCAGGTGAACTTTTCCTACTCAAGCAACAGTGTGATGGGAGAAGCTCTACCTGTAACATGTGAGCCTGCCTTACAAACATTAAATACAATACAATGGAAACGATATAATGCCGTAATATCATAAGGTAAATTATAAAGGAAACGGCACAAAGGCCCTGAGTACAGAGATAAAGAAAATATTTATTATATAATTATTTCAAAGGAAATGATAATAAGGTTTTCAATTTTGAAAAACAAACAACAATTTATGTAACTTATTTTGTAAACATAAGTACCACACAACATAAAGCAAAGTAAAAGTATCCAAAGTCCGTGGTCCATAAAGAAACCAAAGTGTCCGAGGTCCCTGAATGTAGTAACCACAGTATGAAAGTAGGGAAGATAAGACGACGTTTCTAGATATGTTTTGTCGTTTCGTAAACAATCTTCTTCAGTCAACTGAAACAGTATATAAAGATTGTAATGGATACAAAAACATGTAATATTTTAAAAGGAAACTATACTAGATACAGAGCAAGAAATACTAAAATAAATGCTTACCAGTCAAAGATTTACAAAGATTCATAGAATTATAGTTCACAAGAGTATAAGGGCCTATAGCCAATGCCTTTCAAAAGGACTGAGGCTGAGCTAAAGTTAGCCCAACAAATTTATACAAAGTACTAATACCAAACAGGTGTAAGCTGTAAGAATAGATTTACAATTAAAGGGGAAAGAATACAGAGTTGCCACATATACATTTCCACATTGAAACAATGAAAAACAGAACAGATAAACCATTGATATGTATCATAAAGCCAGATATACATATAATGACTCCAATACATATAAAAAGGTTTACAAGGTTTGTTTTATACAAAACTAGACCAATCATATTCATAATTTAAACCACCGGGTGTGATTGTATTGAAGAGAAAAGTAAAACGCACCTCCTGCTGGCTGATTAGACGATCTACGTCTAAGGTATTGTAAGAATGAGAATGAAGCTTCCAGATCACAAAAAATTGTAAATCTTTATCCTCATGTTTTTTATCTAAAAAATGTTGTACCATAGGGGCGGTTAACACCCGATTGCGGATCCTAGATTTATGTTCTTGTATTCGATATTTGATCTGGCGAGTGGTTTTACCCACATACAATAAGTTACAGGGACATCGAACTATATATACAACTGCTTTTGAATTGCAGTTAGAAAAATGTCTAATGGTAAATTTAAACCCTGAGTTAATGTCATAAAAAGACTTGATCTGTAAGGCATGTGGACAGACTGAACATCTGCCACATTTGAAATGACCTGTAGTAGAGGGTAGAGGAGGGGGACCTAAATCATCAGAGTGAATCATAGAGTCACCTAGATTCTTAGTCCTTCAGTCCAATAGTAGGGAAAGACTGACAACCTGGGATATTAGATAGGAGGTGCCAATGTTTACGAAGAATGTTTTTAATTTCTAGTATAGTTTCCTTTTAAAATATTACATGTTTTTGTATCCATTACAATCTTTATATACTGTTTCAGTTGACTGAAGAAGATTGTTTACGAAAAGTAAAACTTTGATTGTTGACTGAAGAAGATTGTTTACGAAACAACGAAACATATCTAGAAACGTCGTCTTATCTTCCCTACTTTCATATTGTGGTTACTACATTCAGTGACCTTGGACACTTTGGTTTCTTTATGGACCACGGACTTTGGATACTTTTACTTTGCTTTATGTTGTGTGGTACTTATGTTTACAAAATAAGTTACATAAATTGTTGTTTGTTTTTCAAAATTGAAAACCTTATTATCATTTCCTTTGAAATAATTATATAATAAATATTTTCTTTATCTCTGTACTCAGGGCCTTTGTGCCGTTTCCTTTATAATTTACAAACATTAAAAGCACCAGTGCCTCCTTTAGTTAGCTTTGTCTGTTCCTGACTTAGGTCAAGAAGCCAGTCTATTGGCTTGAGCTGGCTTCACGTTCAGGGCATGGGGGAGCCTGTGCAACAGAAAAGATACAGTTCTCCCTGTGAGCAACTCCATGCTATTGTGCTGATGCTACCTATTTCTTGCTTCCAAACCCTTCAAGCAAATAAACCATCCATCTGCAGTACTTGCTTTGATTCAAGGAACTTCTGTTGGAGCTAAGGAGCAGGCTGGGGGGAGCTAGAAGGATGGACTGGAATAAGAAAATACATTCTGCAGGCGAGGTAATAGGAGAGCACTGTTCATTCTGGTATGGGGTTATATCTAAAAACCAATAGCAGCCTTCTTTCTTTTTGCTCCTTGTGTAGGTAGTACGCCAGTGGGTGGTAGTATGGGTACCAGGCAGTGGATGTTAGAGGGAGGAGGTAACTACAAGGAAGATAGAGATAGTGGTTGGCACTTCTGAGTGGCTGCACACTTTGCCCAATGAAATGTGAGTGACCCCTCTCCAGAGGTCTTTCGCTGGTTGGTGAAGGCATTTCTATTCTGGTAGGCTTCTGCCTGCCAAATGTTCATTGTGTTTAAAGGTTTTTTTTAATCAGTCTATGATATCTGCCTTATTGCCTCTGTATTTTTATTGCATTTTTACATAATGCATGTTTTTTCATATTGTATCATTTTTAGATTATGGTTTTTATGGTATTCATTTGTATTTATATTATTGTGCTGACTATAGTTAATATTGATTTTGGGGGTGGTTGTTGTTTTCCTATTATATTAACTATGAATTTCTTTATTGTGTGTGTAAGTCACTTCGAGACTGCTTTTTGCAGTGGGAAGCAACACATAAATTGTGTTGTGGTGGTGGTTTCAAATCTTGTTAGCAGCTCTGAGTGGTGCACCCAGAAGTGTTGGAATGTAAATGTGTGTGTGTGTCTATATATATAATTACTCCAGGACTACTACCCACCACTGGGTCCTAGCACCATTGAATTTCATTGACATTTGCTTCAATATGCAAATGTCCCTCCACACAGTCTCTGAATAGGGAAACCATTTGGCCCTGTGGTGCAACCCTCTGTTTTTCTGATTAAGTCTATCTAGGATCATGAAGAGGAGGAGGAGGAGGAGGATTATTACTACTAATATAATGCCATCAATGTGCATGGCATACCCTCCAACATTTCACAGATGAAAATAGGGACACACATGTGAATTTGTAAGAGGTATGGTTAAGCAACATGAAGGTGTGATCAAGAGGGTGTGGCCAGGCAACATGAGGGCGTGGCCAAGGGTATGGCCAGGAAACCAAAGGGCATGGTCAAGTACAAAAGTTATTAGAGGAAACACACAAAACCTTATATATTATAGTTATTACATTATTATATTATACATTATTTTATAATATTTTATTAGTGGCTGTTGTAAAAAATTTTTTTACCTTTACTTAAACCCTTAATTGTTGATATCTGCTGTTTTTCATGGGGGGGGGCAGTGCTTGCAGGGCAATCTCTTTCTGTTTTAAAATTGTCAGGATTGGTCCTGCATTTTCAGGGCAGTTGGAGAAGGAGAAGAAAAGAAGGAGATGCAGAGGAGGGGGAGCTTTTGGGTGGGGGAAAATACAAAAAGACACACTGGGGTTTTGAGCCGCGTCTTGCTGTAACACCTCTACAGCTCTGGTTTTTAAGCACGAGTAACTTTGAGGGGCTGAACAGCTTTGTTGTTTGTTATTGTGGAAAGGCCCCAGTTTAAAGCACTTTTTGTGTTCTATTCACACAATTTAGATTTAAAGAAACACTTAAACTGGAATAATCTTACCAAATTTAACTAACCTGAATTAAGTTAAAACAAACAGTGAAATCCTATGCACAGTTACTCGGAAGTAAGTACAAATGTCTTCAATGGGTCTTACCTGGGGGGGGGGGGGGTCAGAGGCAGCAGATAAAGTGAGTGCGCGAGCGTGCGCACACACAAATCCTCAGTCTGTTCCCTTCCTGCTTAAAGGGTCCATGGGCAAAATCACAGATACCGTAAGCTACCGTAAATAGCTTGTGGGAGGAGGCAGGGGAATTCCTGGATCTGCATAACAAGTCAGGACTCTGCATAACAAAGTAAGAAGCTTTTGGCTTAAGTGTTTGCTGGACTGTCCTGGCAAAATTCGGGGCAATTGGAGAGTATGGCGTTTCACAGAGTACAAGCTGACAGGTCCCTGCCCCAAAGATCTTACAATCTAGAATTCAACATAGAAAATAACAGAGGAAGAGGAGGGAAGTGGAGACAGGGGTAGACAGGGAAAGCATATGCAGTTGTTTCTGTTATGTGTGCAGTGTACAGCTGAAACACTGGCTGTAATCTGTGCCACTTTTGGAGGGTTCTGGAGCAGAATGTCATGGATAGATTTTGGCGGTTATCAGGCTGACAGTTTTTTTCCCTTGGCTTTAGGAAGTCTGCTTGTTAGTTTTTCCAGAAGATGGAATAATCTTTCTAAAAAAGATTATTCCAAAAGCTACTAAGGGTGCAGTCTTATGCATGTTTAGACAGAGAAAAGGCCTACAACTCCCAGCATGGCTGGCTGGGCATTCTGGGAGCTATAGGCCTTTTCTCTGTCTAAACATGCATAGGATTGCGCCTTAAGGCTGCAGTCCTGTGCACATTTGTTTGAGTCAGCACCATTGAACTTGGTGGGAACCATGTCTGAGTAAAATATGCATCTTGTTGGGCTCCATATCTTTTAGGAAATGAACAACAAAAAAATTCTTAATCATTTACAGTCCTTCCTAACTGTATTCCGTTTCCTCCCTTAAAATGGTTTCTCTACAACCTTGAAGCTTCCTTTCTTTAAATAGGGTACAATGTATGTCTTGCTGCTTATCCAGCAACAGCTCTATAGTAAATGACTCCGTTTCTATTAAGATCCTCGTGTGTTTTAAGTAGAGACTCTTTTTCAAGGGTGTTACTATTAAAATATTTTTATTCTGCATCTCTTCACCACTACTGAAATGAGATCCATTTCACGCTTGGCCTTGGTTGCATCACATTTTTAGGGAATATCACAGGAACTACCTGCCTTGTGGGAGCTGCCTTAAATTGCTTCCAGCGGCAGCTGCTTCCATGCGGCCAGTGTTTGCAGTGGTGTGGAGAAAACTGTCCCATCTGTGTGGTGAGCTGCTGCACATGAATGGCTTGTTTTGCATGGCAGCGGCCATGAAGAGAAGTTGAGAGCAGCCTTTGTGTGGTGACTGTTTCGTGTATTTGGTACATCAGCCTTAAGAATACAATTTTGTCCAACCTATTAAAGCCTTGAACAAGGCTAATGTGTGGAGAGCCATAACATGGGAACTTTGAATTAGAAATACTATGTGTTGCCTCAATGCAGAGGTGTAAGACTTAAGAGATGCAAAATTGAAAGCTTTTAATCATGTAGCCCTTGAAAAAGAGTTTCTGTATGAAACACACACAGGGGGTCTGAGCCAGATTTAGTCATACTTAGACTAAATGGGACATCAATGGGACTTAAGTTAGTCACAACTAATTTAAGCCCGACTGATTTCAGTGGGTCTACCCTGACTAAATCTGGATCCTACCCCAGGATTTTAATACAGAATGGATCTTGTACTGCAGAACCCTTATTAAAGACCTTTTATATTCTGTCTGATCCAGCAGCTGTCCTTAGCTTATTGTGTTAGGGATCTGTCCTAGCCCTTTCAAGCCAGGTGACTCGGAGATGGGCCCCCACTCTGACTTTGCAATTGTTGCATTTCATGCTGTGAGAAGGATGGTGGGGAAATCATTGCATTGGAAATGGGATCAAACCCACCCCACCCCACCCCACCATGCAGGAGGTGCACCTTGCCAAGTAAATTATTGCAATTGCCTGTCTGCCTTCCAGCATGTGCCAGTTTCTTTGCACTGCACCCCTTTCCCTTGGGGTTCATTGATTGATTTTCTGTCCAATCTCTCCACCAAGGAGCTGAAACTGGCGTACATGGTTCCCCCTCTCCAAGTATAGCTTTACAGCAACCCTGTGAGGTATGTTGGGCTGAGAGAGAGAGAGAGAGAGAGAGAGAGAGTGATGGGCCCAAAGCCACCCATTGAACTTTATGGCTGAGTGGGGATTTGAAGCCAGGCTTGCCCAGCTCTAGTCCAGCACTCCAGCCACACTGGTTCTCTCATTGCCACCCCCTGCCTTGCAAGATAAATTCCTCAGCTGAGTGATGTATACTGTGAAGCAGCTAGTGGGATAGAAGGGGATGTTCTATTGCAGTGTTCTCCAACCTTGGGTCCCCAGATGTTTTTGGCCTACAACTCCCAGCATGCCCCAGCCAGCTGGAGTTGTAGGCCAAAAACATCTGGGGACCCAAGGTTGGAGAACGCTGTTCTATTGCAATAATGTACAATTTTGCAGCAGAACAGTGTTAAACAGCACACACAGGCCTGTTTAACACTGGAAGATCTTTGGTCTGTAGAGTTAACTATTCTCCCCAGAATCCTTTCACTCCAAGTTTAGGTCACAAAAAAGAGAAACGCACATTGCTGCTTCTGAATGGCGAGAGGGTGGTGGGTAGATCAGTCTCAAAGGAGCTTGAGAAAAAGTGTGCTGGAGAGAGCAAGAGGAACAGCAGAGAGTTAGCACTGTGAGAACATTTAGCTTCCCTATGGCAGATCCTCAGAAGAAGTGAGGAAGCCTTTTAGGAAGTTCTTGAAAAAGTTGCTGGGTGGCATAAAAATAAGAGGAAGTGACCAGAGGAAAAGGTCATATTGGCACCAGACTGTTTTGTACAAAGAAAGTGAGGGCGACTGTGTGTGCTATTATACAAACCTAGCCCAGGGCTGGCCCAAGACATTTTGCTGCCTGAGGCAAGGGACAAGATGGCTCTCCTGCCATTCCACGTGCAGAAACTCACTGGACTGGCAGTTCAGTCTTACTTCAACACTGGCAGCAGGATAGTGCCCTCCAGCACACCTGGGGGCAACAGGCCGGTTTAGGGGATGCAGGACAAGCTGTGTGGCACACAAGGCTCTGTCTTCCAAGAGAGGAAAATGGCTGGGGAGCTGCCCCTTCTGCCCCCCCCCATCATCCGCTGCCTGAGGCAGTTGCCTCACTCTGCTTAATGGTAGGGCCGGCCCTGACTTAGCCTCATACTTTCCTCCCTTAACAATCATCACCACCAATAGCATCTCTTGCACCTGTTCTAAGAAAGTCAACCATAAATCACACCACACAGTGTTGGGTTTAAACATGGCCACAACTTGATTGGTTACAGCTAGAGTTTGACATGACATATGGGAGGATCCGTTAATCGGCCAGCCTGCCTGCTGGCTGATTTGCACCCCAGCCTGTGTGCTGGGTGGCCCCCTTTTTTGGGGAGGGGAGGTTTGCCAGAGCCTGGGTTGAACTTGCCACGGCGTGTGCCATTTGCATGTTTCTCTGCTCCCTCAGGGGTGGTGCTGGCACACAGCCTCCAGAGCTGGGCTGTAGCCCTGTGGCCCCACCCCCAAGAACCTCCCCATCTTGCTTAGGGAGTGGGCATTTGTGATTTAAAATTTCAGGTAGGATTTTGTATTACCACACACTGTATGTTTTTTGCATCCTCCTCCTCCTCGCTACACTACTCCCCGATACCATGTTGTCTTGGTATTATAAGAGATGAAAAGAGCAGAGTGTATTTATATTTGCTAACCTACTTAATTATAAAAGTGTCTTGTACAGGAAAACTATTATATCTTGGGTAGTATAAGAACTAATAAGTTGGATAATGTAAGAACTGACATGTAGACTGTACCTCTGATGAAGAGCAGCGGTAGGGGGTGGTGGAATTGCTGCAGTAGTAGCAATACCTGTTTTTAGTTTTTCTGGAAGAGCCATATGTAAAATGCTTGTGCGCACTTAACCCCTCCCTCCATGGTGAGGGGTTGGATACAGCCTCGTTTTTCTACTGTGGCAGCCTTCCTCAGCTTGGTGGCCTCCAGATGTTTTGGACTACAATTCCCAGCATTCCTGACCATCGCCCACGCTGGCTGGTGCTGGTGGGAGTTGAAGTCCAAAACATCTGGAGGATACCAGGTTGGGCAAGGCTGTACTGTGGCAATATTGTGGGTCATTCTGACTTTGCAGCTAGGAAGTGTTGTGTGCCTTTCATAGCCCTGGATTATTCCTTATCAGTAACCCACCAACTGAGCTAAGCAAAGTAGCTGGAAAGCTTCTACCAATTACCCCCTGGTGTCCTAGAAATGGTTTGTTGAACTTGTCATGTCCATGAGGTAATTTCATAGATCATAGAGTTGGAAGGGGCCTACAAGGCCATCGAGTCCAACCCCCTGCTCAGTGCAGGAAACTAGAGGAGGGGTCTCCCATCCAAGTAATAACCAGGCCTGACCCTGCTTAGCTTTCCACGCTCAGACAAGCTGAGCCAGCGTAAGCCACAGGCCTGTATATAATGGTGACAGGGATGTGGAATTCCAACCCATGTGCATCCCACATTGTTTCTTGGGTACCCTAAAGCAAAGGCATCTTGAGAAGGAAACCCACAGGGTGTCTGAATCTGTAACTATCTCATGTGAACTACTAGTGCAGCCTTCCCCAACCTAGTGACCCCTGATACGTTGGACCTCAATTCCCATCAGCCCCAGCCAGCATGGCCAATGGTGAGGAATCCTGGAAATTGTCATCCAAAACAT
Source organism: Shinisaurus crocodilurus (assembly GCA_021292165.1). NCBI lineage: Eukaryota > Metazoa > Chordata > Lepidosauria > Squamata > Shinisauridae > Shinisaurus > Shinisaurus crocodilurus. The sequence goes on from CM037876.1 coordinate 242,915,734, forward strand.
CCGGAGAGCACCAGGTTGGGGAAGATGGCTGAATGTTTTAGTGGAAGACCTGCCAACCTGGTCTTCTGCGCGGGTTCAATACTAAGGGGGTAGCGAGTCCTGGGGGCGGGCCTTCTCCGAGGTCCCCCAGCGACTATCACCCTTAGCCTAGAACAAAGGGATAACTTATAGCCACAAAAGTATCTTTTATAAAACAAGTTTATTTACAAAATGACCTTCACAAACCCAGACACACGCCAGCAATACAGCTTATCAGTACAGCACAAAGTAGCAAGCAAGAAGTCTCAAGGACACCGTGATTTCAGGGCTCTCAGCTAGTTAGTTCAGCTCGGGCTCCAGCAGAGGCCCGGTCAACCGCATGCTGCTAGCTGGGTTCCCGGCGGAAGTCCGGTCTACCCAGCGGCTTGTGAGTGATTTCAGCTTGGTTGCCCGGGGGTCCGGTCAACCCAAGCGGCCAGTGATTTCAGCTTGGTTTCCCGGGGGTCCGGTCAACCCAAGCGGCCAGTGATTTCAGCTAGCTGGAGCACGCCGGGTGCTGCTACCCGGGGTTGCCGATCCCTTCGTTCCCTTACCCCAAGCATGGGGCAAGATTGCTGATCAGGTCCAACAACTCAGTTCCCTTGCGCAGGGTGTTTTATACCTTGGGTTTCAGGTAGCCCCTCCCTCTGCAATCAGGTGGGTGGCCAATCAGGTGGGTTGCCACCCTCCTCAGGTGGGCGGCCAATCAGGTGGGTGCCACCCTCCTCAGGTGGGTGGCCAATCAGGTGGGTTGCCACCCTCCTCAGGTGGGCGGCCAATCAGGTGGGTTGCCATCCTCCTCAGGTGGGTGGGGTCCCTTTGAAGCCACCTGCTTAATGGTCCCATCCTGTGGTGTTGAATGGCCCTTTCTTATGGGTGCCGCAATGTCTGCTCTGGCAAGGTATTCAAGTCTTATGTAGAATTGGCCTCCACAGTCACTTACGGACCCATCGCTAGAGTCTACACAATCTTCTTTAGAATTTCCTCCTTTTATCCCGGAAGACAATCTTACTCGGTCACGAGTGATCGCCTGATGATGAGATGGGGCTGATATACGAGAGCATTGACGAACTTGGGGATGCTTCCTGCCTTCCCCCCTGGGGTGATTCTATGCAGATGTTGTTTGTCCCCGTTGGTCTCTGTGGAGACTGGCTGTCTCTCCCCCCTGGGTCTCCTTCCCCCCTCCTTGGTGAGTGTGTGTGTGTCAGAAAGGGGTTTTAGGTTGGCTTTCTCCACAGTTTTTCACACTTTCTGACTTCAGCTGAATGTTTTCCAAACTTTCTGCATTGACTCATCTGCTGTGGAACCGTTGCATATTGCAGAAGATTCTGGCACATATTCTAGTATGCAGACTTTCCATGGGGCTAAGCTTATTGGGCCTCATTGTTGCTCCATCTGAATTTGCGCTCTAGAGCTGCCTTCCCTAATCTGGTGCCCTCCAGATGTTTTGGACTTCAACTCCCATCAGCATCAGCCCATGGCCTGGGGGTCAGGAATGCTGGAGGTTTTAGTCAAAAACATCTGGAGGGCACTAGGTTGGGGAAAGCTGCCGTGGTGCTGGTGCATACTCCAAGTTACTTTGCTGCAGCACATTGGGAAAATGGTGGTGGTGGTGATTTTGTTTTTCAGGGCTTCTTGCCCTCCATTCTTTATCTTTTCATTGATTAACATCTGACTAGGCTTCCAAGGAACCCTGGAGCCCCCACCAAAAAACGAAAAAACAACACCCAGTTTAAAACTGGGTTTTAAACTGAGGAGCCTATACTGTAGCTTCATATTCTGGTACAATACATTCTGAATTCATTGTATCAAGTGTGTGTGTGTGTGTGTGTGTGTGTATTTTGATGCGGAAAATTCAGAATTTAGGGCTTCTCTACACGAGGCTTTTAGCCCTTCACTTTACCGAGGCTTCTGCTTCCGGATTATTTGCGGGATTCAGAGCGGCTCCTTTACATGTGTTTTTTCAGGGGGGCGGGAGTGTTCTTTCTCTGCCTTTCTATATGCTCCATTACACAACCACAAGGTGGCACTGCTGTATAGCAGAATTACAAAAATACATGAGCTTCTCATAGCACTATTTCCAGATAATACCAGACTTTCCTTGCTCTAAAAATGCCGCAGAAATGCTTGGAAAGCACGGGACAGAGGATGATGACGTCATGTAAAGCACCCCAAACTACCATGAATGAGGAATCACAAGCACACAGTGTAGAGACACCCTTAGATTCAACAGAGTCCTGTTACGATTGCTTACAACAAGAAGTTTTTTAGACCAGAATAACATGGTGCAGGAACAGGAATGTTGGCTGAGAGAGACTAGCCTGTGGGGAGACCCTCCTGGGAAAAGGGAAAAGTGAGAGCCAAATTTCACAGACACAATTGCATGTAACTTCTTGCTGACATTTTTATGTAAAATGAGAAGCAGCAATGGGAGACAGTCGTAGAGAGCAAAAAGAGAGATAGCTGCTTAAACTTTCCCCTTGCCATTTCTCCTGTCAGAATTGCTCATCCTAAATTGCTTTTCTCCCTGTGAGGGGAAACGTATGGGGACCTGTATCTTTTCATTAAGGGGGAGAAAAGCAGCTGGGGGGTTGCACAGCCCAAAGGGGAAGATTTACACAGCTCTTCTCCCCATCCCACTCTCATTCCAACGGGTGCTCTGCTCAAGACAGCAGGCTATTAGAGATAATGTTCAATTAAAAAACCCCACACTGGCTGGCGCGGATGTTACACCACCATACCCCCCAATTACCCCATATTTTGCAGGGACAGTCCCGCAAACACTTAAGCCATACCAGCATCATACTTTGTTATGCAGATTCCTGATTTGTTATGCAGAGCCACGAATTGAATTTGCCTCCTCCCACAAGCTATTTAGCTTATCTGCGATTTTGCCCATGACTCCTTTAAGCAGCAAGGGAACAGACTGAGGATGTGTGCACGCTCGCTCGCGCACTCACTTTACCTGCTGCCTCTGACCCCACCCCTGGAAGTAAGATCCATTGAAGACATTTGTACTTACTTCCAAGTAACTGTGCGTAGGATTGCACTGTTTGTTTTAACTTAATTCAGGTTAGTTAAATTCGGTAAGATTATTCCAGTTTAAGTGTTTCTTTAAATCTAAATTGTGTGAATAGAACACAAAAAGTGCTTTAAACTGGGGCCTTTCCACAATAACAAACAACAACAAAGCTGTTCAGCCCCTCAAAGTTACTCCTTGAGCTTAAAAACCAGGTAGAGATGTTGCAGCAAAACGCTGAAGGGGCTCAAAACCCCAATGTGTCATTTTGTATTTTCCCCCACCCAAAAGCTCCCCCTCCTCCGCATCTCCTTCTTTTCTTCTCCTTCTCCAACTGCCCTGAAAATGCGGGACCAATCCTGACAATTTTAAAACAGAAAGAAAGAGATTGCCCTGCAAGCACTGACCCCCCCCCCATGAAAAACAGCAGATATCAACAATTAAGGGTTTAAGTAAGGTAAAAATTTTTTTTTTACAAAAGCCACTAATAAAATATTATAAAATAATATAATAATTATAATATATAAGATTTTGTGTGTTTCCTCTAATAATTTTGTACTTGACCATGCCCTTTGGTTTCCTGGCCATACCCTTGGCCACGCCCTCATGTTGCCTGGCCACGCCCTCTTGATCACACCTTCATGTTGCTTAACCATACCTCTTACAAATTCACATGTGTGTCCCTATTTTCATCTGTGAAATGTTGGGAGGGTATGGTTACACATGACTCCATGCAACATGTAGTTTGGACCTCAGACAACAAGCTGATCGGGGATGAAAACAAAGCCAGACTCCTTTGTATAGGAGGAAGGAATAGAGCTTTTTACTTTGGGGTGGGGAAACATATTGTAGCTAGGGGAGAGTGAATGGCGGCCACAAGATGAAGCAGCTTGGATTATTTGGTTTGTTTTGGTAATAAATAATACCTTGTGTCTGAAGCAGCAGCAAGAGCTGAGTTTGGGACCTTTGCTCTCTGAGTTGTTCAACTGTTTCTAGGCAGGGCAGGGGGTAGGGGTGGTGCCAACATATTTTGGAAGTACTTGGCGCCTGATCTGAGACGCGAATGTGACCACAACCCAAGGAATAATA